>JALIRH010000014.1:7217500-8467500 GCA_023055505.1 Callipepla californica brunnescens
CTTCACTGACAGTTTCTTTGCTGTGTTTTCTGTGCATAAAGAGCAAAACATACATTTCATTCTCAGTGACTTTCATTCTAGATTAGGAAAACTAAAATACAAAGTGAGAACAAAATCTTTATGAGAGATAGAGCAAAGAATCTGTAAGATCTGCAGTTTAAAAACCTCTAAAGCCTTTCATCTTTAATCTTCTTATAATGCTGTCACTGACTGACAGGCAGGTGGAGAGATTTTTCATTTTCTGGCATAGAAAGGACACATTTGTGATTAAGGCATAGATTGAGTCTCAAAGGATTCTAGTTCAGTTTACATCTTCTGGCATAAACTTTGTATGTGTGTCTGTTCAGACTTCACATCACCTGTATCTTTTCTTTCTTTTCCTCTCCTCTGTAATATGGGGATGATAGCATACTTCACTCTATTTAGCTGTTGTAATCTCAAAAATGCCTTGAAGAGCTAGCTCAGCTATAATCTGAAATTTAGGCCAGATCAGTGTTGCACAATAGCTCCAGTTCAGGGGAGCAATTGTGCATGTGCTTATAATCCCTTTGGAATGTATGGCTAAGGGCATTTTCAGTGTAGGTCTCTTCCCTAGCCTGAACTGATGCTGAAGATGGAAAATAGACTGTTTCTGAAGGAAATAAAATGTGCCAAATATGTCTGTTAGCAATATGAAATCTGTGTAACACAAAGTAAACATTAAGCAGATTTCAGTGATGTGAAAGGGATGAAGATATATTTCAGTGTGTAGATGCCTCTGATCTGTAAGCACAAATTGAAATTCATCTTTTTGATGCTGCACAGACAGCAGTGGCTATTTCAAGGGCAATATCAGTAGCATATAAATGCAGGTCAACACTTTTAAGTACTCCCATTGGAAGCTATTATTTTTTCACTCATGATATCTTTCATAAAGGCAATTTATTTTATGCCATTCACATTTAGTTGTGGATTTATATCTCATCTGACTTCTATCCTGTTAAAGTCACAATGAAACCAGATTCCTTTTCAGCTAGGAGTTTATCTCTTGTTTAATTTTAACCTGTTTCTCTTTTTTATATTGGAAGTGTACAAATAATCAAAAATAAGTGCTTTGGAAAACAATGCAAGAACTCTAATGGTATTCAGTCTTCTAGACTTATATCATCAATCAAGTGCAGAGTTCTGTGCTAGTAAATGAATGAACCTGTGATCGTTCTACAAATAAAGCTTTTTTTTTTTTTTTTTTTTCCAGCTGATGAAAGTAGGATGACGGGTTTTGTTCTACATTAAGCAGTCTTAAATGACTGCTTGAAAACCATCTGGTATTACCTGCTGACAGTTTTAATACCTGTAGGAAGGGAAAACTGTGTCCCAAGCTGACTTTTCCCTTCACTCAGAGTCTGTGAAATACACTCAGGAGAAAAAGAATCAACCAAATGAGTGGAAAAAAAAAAATTAAGAAGAGGCTTGAACAAATGGCCATTGCATTTATCACTGTCCCCAAGAGCAGTACCATCAGAAATGTGTTTGATAGGAAGTATTGCATGGCAATACTATCCAATTTACCCACTTTTTACTTGCAGATCGGGTAGCCTATACAGCAATATAGGAGGAGAGCTCTGCACAGATGTATGAAATTGCTGCAATTGCTCTGTCTCCCTGATTCTTTTGTCCTGTCCTAGAAGGCGTAGGAACTAAATCATTATACTTCTGTCCAAAAAGCTTTTAGCCATGCATTTTCAGTTCATCATTGACTCTGATTGTGAGACTCAAATATAAATCGAGCAAACTCAAATGATAGGTAAAAACTTGCAGATCAGCTGTAGAGTGTTCATTACTGGTTTGTAGCAAAAACAATTTCTCCAAAGTTAACATATACAAAGTAAATCAATGTACAGTTTATAATGCTAGCTAAATGTGATTGCTCCAAAGGAAGATCCAGTTTTAAGCTACTGTTTCTTGAAACAGAAAATCTTATCATTTTAGATTTAAAATGGATAGCATAATGCTGTATACCTTCATATGTTACCCCCTGCAAAATACACAAGAATCCCTTGAGACAAAAAAGACTGCTGCTCTCTTAAGGTGACGTTCATAGTGTTGCCCTCCATAATGGGGCTAAGCAGATTGTTAGGCAGTTTGAAAATGCAAAGCAATGCTTCACTTGCTCTCAGAACATATCCAGGTAGCCTGATAGTTCCCCAAGAATTTTTGGGTAATGTTTATAAATACATAGTGCAAAAAAATGGATGATTACTTAGAAAGATGCTGTAAACAAATAGCATTTTTAATGCTATTAAGCAGGACAACATGAGTTGGTATGAGTTAGATGGGAGAAAATGAAGATTGTTGCCTTTTTATGCATATTATTAATGAGCTTTGTATAAAAAAGTGTGACCATCTACATGTCACTGTGAGGATCAGTGAAATCCCTGAGAAAATACAGCAAATCAGATTATATCCTATGTTTCTGTAGTTTTGGGGTCAATTTTGGCTAACATTGGTGACAGTATTCTCATTCATTTGTGCTCCTGTGTGCTAGACCTCACTGGCAATTTCTCCAGTAGACCATACATCATATAGATGGGCATGTGGGATATTGGGCTAATTCTAAAAAAAGAATAGGTTCTTTATTAGTTAAAGACCATTCGAACCAGTCCGTTCTCCAGTATACAGGAAGTAAATTTTCTAATCATGATATTATTATCTTGATAATTAATAACTCTTTATATAAAAATCTTTTGTAGAGAGGATTGATATGTTTGTTTCTGAACGATAGCTGGTTCTGCACAAGACAAAACCAAATATAATTATCGACAGGGCAAACTACAGGTGCTAAGTTACTTTCAGATGGAAATGTATTCATTGATACTAGTGACGTAAGTGCAAAGAATCAGATTTTTAATAGTAATGTATTTCAAATTACAGGGAAAAGAAGGACGTGAAGTTTTTTAAAGGTGCTAAGCATTAAAAAAATGTAGCTAGTGACTTTCAACTTGCAGTTCCCATTATTTTACTCTATTTTTTTGTCATACTTCTTTCTGCCAGCTTCCTTTTAATTTCTGTTGTAATTATAGAATTGTAGAGGTTGAAAGGGACCTTTAGAGATCGTGGAGTCCAACCCCCCAGTTCTTTTCATCTTTTTCTTAAGAGCAATAATAATAAGGAGCTGAGTTTGCACTTTGTTTATTTAAAAAACACGCTGTTCTTCATAACTGTTAAGTATCTTCAGAAACTCACTGTTACTCTCTTAAAAAAAAAATTAAAAAAAATCCGTTCTTCTGTTACAGCTCGCATTATTTTTGATTAGCATTTTGATCAATGCTTTGCCTGCTACCTATGAGTTAAACAAAGCTATGAAATTTTATAAGTTTTTTGTTACTAAAATTGACAACTGGAGGCCTTCCTTTCTGTTCTAAGAAGTTCATCAAACACATATTCTAGGCAACATCAGAATGTCAACCCATTTATTGGAGCTGTGACAAATTATAGAATAGGATAGGATTATTTAAACATACTAGTCCTCAAAGTGATTTAGAAACTAATTTACTTCTCATAGAACTGGTCATAATGGTCTTACTGTATTAAGATTCCTTTTCTGATTACAAGCTCTTTATTCTACCAAAATTTTAGGGAGAATAAAGACCAGGAGTTAAACTGTCAGTGCTTTTCTCTTTCTTTATCTAGAAATGTTGATTGCAGACTTGAAGGTTTTTTTCCACTTTAAAATTTCCCACATGCCACTTTTTAGTTCTGTGATATATATATTTTTTTTCTAAAACAGGATTAATGTAAGGGCATTTTTGAAATTTGTATTCTTCCTTTGCACTACGTATGAAAGATGGAATCCTCAATGAGGTCATGTCTACAGAGAGCCTACCCCTCCTGTGCCTTGCAGCCAGGCAGTTTGAGGTGGAAGATGGAAGGAGCAATAACGCAGTACTTTTAATTTATTTGGCAAAATCCTCAGATGAATTTTTACAATTATCTGAGATGTACACAGGATGTGAACTTCCACCTACTTACATAATCAACACCCATGTGTCTGCATTAACTACTCATCTGTACAGCAGCATTATTGTTGTTCCTCCTTGTACAGACATTAAAAATAAACTCCAGGGGCTAAATTATATGCTCACACAGTGAGCTTGTTTCCAGCTTATCCCTTAGGAAATTTTATCATAGCATATCTTACTTCAGGTTTGGGATGAATATTAAGACCTTTTTCAGAAAGGTCAGTGTTGTGTTCTTTAATTTCTTGTAAAGGACAAATTCACATACAGTGAAAAATATGGGGAGATTGAATTTCAGGCATATTGAGCAGAGCTATCCAATGCCTCTTTCCTCTGTGGTCTTCCTGCATTTTTGTTGACTTCCAAATAGCTCAGAATATGCAGTTACAGAGAAATTTACTTACAGAAAGCTGCAGCATGCTTGATGAGAAGCATTTCTCTGAAATCTAAATTCCTTTATGGGCAGGTGATAAGGCTCTATAAGAGACTGGAAGAAAGTTATAACTTTTAACTAAATCAGTCTCACAAACTGAGAGTTCTCTTCAGTTTTGCTCTCAGATATCTTGGGCTTGGGTTGTTTCCATGCAAAGAAGTGGTAGTGGATGAGGTCAGCCACGTCTGGAAGGAGGTGCTGCCCAACCTTTTCTTTAAAGTGGACATCTAAAGGACAAAAATACCTAAAAAGACATTTTTTTTTAATGCATAGGCCGATCTACTAGAACAAGATGACTCTTCAAATAGAAAAATTTCTGATCAACTATGGCAGATTATGCACTGCAGTTTGAAGCAAGTCTGTGCATATTAGGAGTTTGCAAGGTGGTTTCTATCGCACATTTGTACTGTAGAATTTTTTGATAGATTTGTAATGTGAAGTAATGCATTCCACCACATACAGTCCTCTAAAAAAAGCTGCCTGTTACCTGTCTGTCCAATGCACTGATGGACCTTCTCCGTGGGAGCAGGACAAACAGTTAAGCTCCGTGCTACTTTCTCAACTTTCATAAGTCTTTCTAAGGATATCTCTATAGTAAATTTGAAAGTGAACAAATAATTCTGACAAATCAAAACAGGAGCCATATCTTTGTGTTTTTAATATAGATCAATTTTTTTTTGCTATAGTATTTTTACAAAATAATCCACAGAAATAAAGGGTAGAAAACTTTTCTGTAGCTAAATGACCATTCCTTGAGCTGCTCTTGCAGTATCATTCTGTGAGTGTTCTTATTCTATAGAGCTCATGTTTCTTCCCTATCACAAGTGTTTAAGCCAAACAACAAAAGTTCTGTTATCAGTTCAGACACTGTAAATAGAAGATTTAGTAAACTCTCCTCTCTCAGTTGTCAGTGTCCTCTGCCAAGGTGAGCTCACACTTACCTAGCCTGAACCTTTCATTCCCTGATGCTGAGAATCTCCAAGAGCCACCAGGGTATACTCACCTGGTGCATACTGTTCCAAAAGCATTGCTGGAGTCTTGGGAGGGAGCAGCAAAATTACTGCATCCTTTGAGGGTGACCAAAAATTACTGATAAAACCACTCAGATTTTATAAGGAGGTCATGACAGCTGTGTCTGTGTGACCACTGTCTTTGTTTTCCAGAAGTATTAAAGTATTAGAGAGCACCAGGATGTAGAAGATATCTCCAGGTGCTTGAAACCTGCTACCATATAGGGAGGGTACAGCCCTGGGGAGACTTAGGCCACAACAAGCTTGATTTTAGCAATACCTTTGTCTTCTTACTAACTGCTTAGTACTGAGTATATTTACTGTGTAAGCTAATTCTGAGTTTCTTTAAAAGTGCTAGTTTGCAAATTACTAGAATTTTTCAGAATTGAAGTAGAACCACGGAAAGCTGGATGAAGCTGTGCATACAGTGATCTGTGGGACAGAAGCAAGATTGAGAGCTGTCAGATAAAGTGGAAAAGCTATCAAATTCATGTGAGTGTTCTAAGAAGGCAAAAGGAAAATGTTTTTTTTTTTCTGTGAGACATCTGATTGTGGCAGCATGTTTAGGAGCACTGATATAAATAGGACAAGGATCTCAGAAACAGAAAAAGCAATGAAATACATACAGTTTTATGAGATTATACAATAGGAAAAGCTATCTGGAAGTGCTGAAATTGTCAGTTTAATCTCTTGCTTTAAGGCTGAAGGGAAATACTGAAATGAATTTTGTGAATCTGTAAATTTGCATCGTCCTTTCAATAAAAGGATGCAGATTTATTTATTTGTTTAGCAGAACTTGCAATTTTTCTTTTCTTTCATACAACAAAGTCACCTGCTGTTCAAAATTCCCTTTGGCAGGTCTATCTAACTTTCAAACAGTTTGTAGCCTATGCTAGTATTTTCATAGGCATCTTACAAACATATTAACTTGATAGATGTTTCTGTACTATCGTCCCTCCTCAAGAGTGAAATGAGAAGTTCCTGTTTTGTGTGCTGTTTATTTTTCTTTTTTTTTTTTTTTTTTTAAGCAACTAAATGTGAAGCTTCTCAGAGTCTATAGTCAGGCTTATAGCATATGCCTGAAATTTCTAAAGAAAAATAGAAATGTCAGGAAAACTTGGAGCTCATCAGATACAGATTTCAATATGCTAGTGTCACAAACCATATGTCTGGTGGGAAGAACAATATTTCTAACGTTTTTCATTCTAGTTGAATTAAATTTATATTAATGTTTCTTCATTTCTTTCTTTTCCCTGTTCTCATTTTGATAATGGATATGAATTTTACGTAAGTCTAAATGAGAAAATCTTATCCTGTATTATCATCCTGCGCCTTTTCTTTTTCCTATGAGAGGGGCAAGCTTTTTTAATAAATATACTTTTTTCTGAACTAATTCAACATTCTTCAATGAATTATTCAGAGACCTTTTCTGTTACGTAAGCAAAGCTTTTAGCTTGTCTGTTATTCAACATCTCTTAAAGGTCATGAACTTTCTTTTTCATATTCAGCAGATATATTTTCCATTGTAAATCTTGAATTTAAAAATAGGCTAATGTGTAACTAGGAATTCCAACTCTTATCATCTGTAGGATTCTTCTAAATAAGTGAGGGAAATGCATTGGTTTTAAATTTTTATAAACCAAACAATAGATCTCTCCTGAGTTTAATAAGCTGATTTACCTGTGAAGTTTTTCATAAGATTTAATTAAATTCTCTTTACAAAGCAATTGAATTTTATTCAATTCAAAAAGACAACACTTGCATTTTAAATTGTCACTTTTTCTCCTGGGCTTTAATTAAGTTTCATCTTGATGGCTCCTTTATATTTGCATTTTTCTTCCTGTATTCATACTCAAGATTGGTTTCTTACATGTATCCCCCAGCTTATTTTAGAATGGGCTTTTTTTTTTTTCTTTTTCTTCCAGCTGCTAGGAATAGGATTTGTTTTTTATTTAGTCCTTATATTGGATATCCTTATTCATTTCTAAATAACATCAACTTTCTCCCATAGTGTCATCGAAATCTGGTTCCTCACTTGTGTAGATAAAGCCTGAACCAGAACTGTGCTCTAGTTGGTTTAGAGATCTGCAGCCTCTGTGGTTCTGACCTTGACAATCATTCTTCTGTGGATCATATTACTTCTTATCTCCTCTTCCTGACTTGTTGCTTTCAATTGCCTGTTTAGTCAGTTAATGTACACAATTCTTCCATAATTCAGTAAATTCTTTTAGTTGCTTTGCTAATTCAATTCTCAGCTGCAGGCTGGGTAACGCACATTAGCTCAATATTGATTTCAGCATTTGTGTCGTTATCATGCTTCAATTTCATTCTTCAACTACCAGCTTTTCTCACAAAGTCTGTCTGCCTTAGTCCTGCTTTTTCTTCATCAAACCAGGAAAAGTCTATGCTCATCCTTTTTCCATTCCCAGTTTACAGCTCTTCTCTCCTATGATCCCACAGAACCCAGCCTTAGTGTCAAAACAAATCATCTAAAACTGTTCTTCCCCGTTCTGTTATTGGTTTTATGTACAGTGATACCAGCTACTGAAATCAATGCAGTTAACAAAGCTGTCCTATTACATTGCTCATAACATTCATTTACTTGAGTATTTTATAACTGTTCTTTTTCCTCTTCATTGATCTATGCTTTTAGACTTTGGAGTATGGTGGGGTGGGAAGGAGATCTAAATATCTGGACTTTCAATACATGCAAAATATTTACTGCTTTAGATGTGCCATTGTCACTGTTGTTGCACATAGTACATTTGAACAGTCCATTCACGTGCAGCTCTGGGAGAACATGGTAGAAATAAAAAAAATTCTGCTGTGAGAGGGGCAGAGGCTAAAAGTCTTCAGTACTAGCTATTTAAGTTCTGTTCTCGTTTTTGTCATTGCCAAATTTTGATGATAGGAGAACTGCCATTGTGTCACACTGTCTGCCTAAACACCATCTCTCCATATACAAATTGGAGATGATAAAATTTATAAAAGCTTTGAGTGTATCCTCTGTTGATGTGCGTATTTCATGTAATTTCTGGGATAAAAATGCCTTGTCTTGATCAGGACAACTAGCTTTACTTGGAACACAAATAGCAAATAAATAATTGCACTGTTATTGTGTTCTTGAATGAACTTTTAATACATAACTGAACATCCATAGACATATCCCAGAGCAGTTGTAGCAGCTTGCAGTATGATGAACTTGAACACATTTTACTAAGTGTGTTGAGTCAGGTGAGAGTCTCTTCCCTAAGTACAGCTGGGAAGGTTAATATGTGTAAAATATATAAAAAATATTCTATAAACATAAATGTATGCAAATATATCAATATATATAGGTTTCTGAGCACTTGTGAATAATAACCCTTCTCTCATCCCAAGGGCTTTTTTCTCACTATTTTGTTTGCTGTGATGGCAGTCTAACCACAGTACTATGGTCATTGTTTGACTCTGGGCAGCATAGCTAGTGCTGTCTCTGTTCTGGGGAACACTGTGCCTCAGCTCAGTCAATGCTGCATCATGCTTTGGGGTCATTTCCTTGCTGTAATTACACATTTCACTATGTCTTTTTGAGTCTCATGCATCTGCTTTTGGGTAAAATTACAAATCTCCTAAATAAAAGCAGTAGAACTTGAGGTATTTGTTTATGGTTGAGGAAGAGTTTGTTTGCTTTCCTTTCAGTAGTGATGCATGTTAAGAAAATGTCACTCAAATCCTTAGTTGCACAGTTGGCATGCTTCTTTTTGTAAGCTGTGCTTTATTCCAATGGGGATATCATGATTTTGAGCTAAAATGCTCTCCTGCTGGGGGGAGGAGACCATGCTGCACAAGCAACCTGATTGTTAGATCCTCATTAGTGCCTGTGATATGGCTGTGCCGCGGGCCTTCCATAGGCATGGTCAACCTGATAGTTGAACTAGGGTAATGGGTTCTGAGCATCCGAATCCTTCATTTCACTGACCTTGATGGAAAAACGATCTAAGTATGTTAACTGAAATCCACTTGGCCTGAGGGAATGAAAGGTCTGATTTAGGCTGAGACTCGTAATGATCTTTATACAGGCTATTTGGGAGAAGGGAAAAGATCCAGGTAAAAATTGATTTCATAAATGTTTGACTCCAGCCACTCATTAAATGAAAGGAGCTAACAGAAAGCTGCTAAGGCACTGACCACTGCAGAAAATAATTAGTGGGCAATCTGTCTGGCAGCAGCTGATATGCATTTCCTTGTGAAAGATGATTGGAACTCATTCAGGGAGTAGAGATACGCTGCACAAAATAAAGAAGGAAAATTTCTCTCTCTTTTCATCACAGTACTTCTAGCTCAGAGATTTTTTTTTTTTTTTTTTTTTGAAGAATAAGGTAATCTTCAAAATGCTTTTAAAGACTTAGTCTCCAACCATGAAAATGTGAGTGGGTTATTTGACTACAAAATGAGACAATGCAGAGGGTTATGAGGATTATTGTCAGTTATATTTAGGCAGATGGTGAATCAAACTTCTCAGAGCTGAGTCTAGTCCTTGAAGTGTGCTTTTAACAAACTAATCAGAAGAAAACTCTGGAACTGAGTGCAGCAGTTTTATTGGAAAAAGTCCACAGGTGTGTGCAATTCCTTTATTAAAAGATTTTCAAATACATTGGACAAGAAGCAATTGATGATCGAGTTATTCCTTTTTTATACATTTTTTATTTCCAAAACTATACAAACATTGGAAAACTTTTGTTTTCCTCCATTTTAGCTATTAGTAATTCTGTAATGATAATTAAATATCTCCCATTTCAATCTGCAAACCCACTTTTCAGGAGGTGACATTTTACATCTTTGACAATAAAAAAAAAAGTCAGTCATATGTACATGTGCTTAAGGTTGCATAATTGAGCATCATACAGGTGCTGAAAACAAGTAAGTGGGTTTCAAGATTCAGCCAGGAGGGCTGAAGGTTTTGATTAAACTGCGTACATATTATTTAGTAGCCAAGACGCTCTTTGTTCCCTTTTGTTTTCAAGGATATCTATTATCTGTGTGCTAGCTATGGTGTAAGGGTTTTTTTAGTAAAGGTACTTAACGGAGTGAAAAGCAGCGCTGGCAACAACTATTGCTGATCAAGGACATGAATGGGCAGAGAACTGTATGCATATACACAATACAAAAATTTCAAAACAAACTTAAAGTTCCTATGTAAAAATAATATCTAGAATAAAACCTATTTCTTGGACTGGACTAAAGGAGGGAAAGAAAAAGAAAAAAGCTTTGTGTGGATATAATAGTTCAGCATGGGAGAAGAACAGTGGAGACACATGGATTAAATTTAGAAGCTGATGTTGCAATGTATAATTACTGGAAATTCATTTGAAATATAGCAACATTATCAATGGAAAATGAAGGCTACAACTGCAGCAGACATGTACAGTATACTTTATGAGCTATTATATTGGCCATACAGATTTGCCTACATGTTATTTATTTGAATCCTTAAGGCTTCTCTAATGTCTTACATGAAAGTGCTGTCTGCTTGGATCTTCCATGCATGAGGGAAAGGGGACATTTTTCAAGGAAAAAAATATGATTTTTATTCACATTTCAATTACAATAGCACAGCCAGAGACACAAAATAAAAGACAATACTTTATGGTACCTTTGTTTCATTTATTTTGGCCCCCCAAAGATGCATGCACTAGACTTCATGTACTACAAGGTATTGAAATATTTACAGCATTGTACATGTGCTCTTGAAGGGATGGCAAAGGGAAAGGTCTCTTTTTATCAGGATGGGAGTAAAAGTTACTTTCCTTGCTTATTAATACATATTCAAAGTGAGAGATGACTCTTCCAAAAAGAAAAGCCCACAAAGAATAAAGCTATAACATAATTATAGCCAATGTTAACAAACTGTACAGTACTTTACCTGTGAATTCTTCTCTCTGTCACTCCTATTTTAAATGGCAGCACCAACTATTAAGCGATGTTGCCATGCTCCCCTTGCCCTGTCTGCCCTGTTTCTCCTTATTCCATCAGGTACAGCTGTATTTTACCTGTTTATGAGATTTTTGAGATATTTTAATATGTTGAATGGACATTTAATTCACAATAACCTGATGGCAATTTTTGGATAAATGATATAATTTGTATTTACTGGGTTATGGCACTAAAGAATTCAGACCACTATAAAGCGCGTAATCAATACTTCAAGTGGACTTTGGAAACCATCTCTCTAAGAAATTCAGTGAGTAAGGCTCATATCACTGATCACCTTCTGCTTTTTAAAGGTAAAGATACGATACCCAATACACCAAGTTAAACAAACAGAAGGCAGTGGGGAAGAAGATGCGGGCATAGGAGTCCATTTTGGCAATGCGGATATGTATTCTTCCATGCCTCCACGCTCCTGTTCGACAATCCTCAAAGCAGCAAAAAAAACTAGCACAGTCCTTCCCATCGAGACACTCATACCCATATTCTTCATCCCTTTCTTGGAGGTGTGTAGCATTGTTCATTTGAATAGTAGCTGATCGAGGTCGGATGTCAATTGTAGGTGCCTAGGATGGAATGGCAGAAAAGAAAAAGATGGCAGGAGGAAGACACTCTGTTACTATCACCACACCAACAGGGAAACTGAGACTAATGGTCGACATGTGAATGATGGTTCTGCGGGGATACATGGGAAATAGGTAACATTACCTTGAACTTAAAAATCAGTTGCATCATACACTAACTTTACAGGAAAGCAGCACAAATCAAGATCAGGTTGACAGCTAGGACAGTTAGCTTTAATGCCAGACTAAGTAAACAATAGAGGTTAAAGAAAGCAGAAATATAACTGATGATTTTTCGAATTGCTTTTGTTTTATACTTCTTGCTTGATATATGAAGGCAATTTGGGTGTTGCACATGGGTGGAACAGAAATAATCAGTTGGAAATGCAGGATTGTTTGTGATACAGAGCTGGTTTGTGCAAATATATATATATGGAAAAAAGGGCGAAATTCAAGTCCTTTTAATAAGGTTGGGAGAATCTTGGCAAGACTCTTCAATAGTTAGTTTGAATGTATGCAGTTCACCATCTACTGATGTTCACCAACTAGGAGATACATCATGTACCCAATTTTATATAGAAGACATACCTTTATTGGAGTGATTTGAGCGAGTTATGCATTTAAAATGCAGTTAAGCACTGGTGAACAGTAGTATGACAAGTCAGTATTTCCTGCAGATAGTTATGGTGGTAAAATAATTACAGTTTCATTCCATGAATGTGTATACTTCTTGGCTTACATTTATTTATTTATTTATTTAACAAAATCTCTGCATTTCTGAATGAAAAGATTTAGATGTACTACACAGTTAGGTATCTTGGTAATTTGCTGAGTGTGTTGCTCAGGTGGCAACATTAACAAGTATGTGCATCTTAAACCCTTTCAAAACTCATCCTTTTTTTTTTTACATAAGGAACAGCATTTGAGTAATTGATGATGACAGTGAATTTTGTTCAGATGAGCATCAGAACAGATTTAGTTTTACAATTTGAAGTTAAGTCATAAACAGAGCTGAGTTCTAAAAGGGTGTATTGCGGTTTCTGGTGTAGGTGGTGGCATTGGATCCCATGGGCAATTGGAAAAGAGAGAAACAGAAACGTTTTGAACAGAAACGCTCTTAATTCATGCGATCCAATAATGCTGATAATTCTTGAACTTGGTTTAAGTTCAAAATCATAGTGAATCAATAATTGGGCTGCTGAATCAACTCTACATATTATTTAGAGAAGCATAACCATTCTACTTAATTAGGAAGTTACCCAGAGTAGAATGCTTAGATGTCTAATTTCAGAAAACAAACAAACAACAGCACTCTCATATAAGCTCTAATAGTTAAATTCAGCAGTCGCATGCAGTGAATTTCCATTCCAAAAAACTTTATACCTTGAAGGAAAACATCCGAAGAAGCTTTCATTTTGTAGACAGAAAAGAGAATCAGAGGGTTTGGGTTTAAATTAAAGAAAAAAAAGAAAGGAAGGAAGAAAGAAAGAGAAAAAAATAATGTAAATTAAAAATATGTTTCTAAAACATAGTAAGTCAAAAAGAACTAAATTTATAGAAAGTTTGGGGTAACAGCCATTTAAACAAGTACATATGGTATAAAACCCCCACATTTTTTTTTATCTTATCTCTGACTTGTAACTACACCCAGGCCAAAGACAAAGTGTATCACACTTCATTTAGATCTTTTCATATTCTCAGGGTATTCCAGTATTCTATGTTGAACTGCTTTGAAAGAAGTGGCAATTCGGAGTTTATGAATGCACCTCAACACTGAGTACTGAAGACTCTGTTTTATGTTCTCTAAACTCTGGGTTTAGTTTTGGGCAATTATTATTTCTATTTGCCCTAGGATTGTCCCAGATAAGTAGTGCAAAGTGCAACTCAATAAGTGAGGTGACTAAATTTGAGATAGTTCATCTTTGCTCTTTTAATTGTCTATGACACAGGTTCACTTAAGTAGCCATTTATTTCAGGCAAAGACAGACAAGTATGTGTCACCATCCCGAAGTGCCCAGTGATGAATACATGCCTATGATGAAATCCAAATTCACCATATCATCCTCCATACATGTTCACCATAATGTGAAAATTCTTCCTGTGTAGTCTTATGGATGTTTTGCTGGCTGTTTATCCACTGCAGTGTTTGTGCAATTTTTTTTTTTTTTTTTTTTTTTGATGAGTGTGTTTCTCAACAAGCTTTTAAAGATGAAATTAAAAAAAAAAAGTGTAATGAAAACGACTTTTAATTAATACATTTTGCTAATTTGTTCTTTCTTGCTGTGTTATAACTAAGAGAATACCTTAAGTAGGATTTTAGCGGGGCAAATCCAAGCACTTTCAGTATTTACTAGATGCCCGAAGTGGATTTGAAAATATTCTTAAGTAAAGTAAAACACTTGCATTCATCACGTTTTGCAGATGCATATTTGATTGATTATTATTATTATTTTAAGATTAGGCTACTTTTGTTTTTTGTATTATTTTACACTCATTCTTTTCACCTCACAGATTCTAGACAACACACTTCTCAATCAGCAGCAAAAGGCATGAATTCTGTCCTGGAAAATATAAGGCAGAAATTTTTTTCCCAACCTGAGCATGCTCCTACATATCTACTAAGGGCATTCCTGGGATATTTATTTTTTTTTACTGTGGTTATTATATACATTATTTATTATCGTGTAGCATGCATCCATAAGTAACATTGCGAAGTGTTGATAAATCACCTTGAAAAGGAGAGAAATAGATAACGGAGAGAGGAAATACAAGAAAAATAAGATAAGGAAACAATGAAAAGGAAACAGATGCTTAAAGGGGAATTAGAAAGAAAGCACAGTCTGTATTTTGAACGTAAAAGATTAAATCTAGTCCTGATACTACAAAAAACAGAATAATGCCAATAATACATGTATAAGTTAATGGCCAAGAATTTTGCTACAACTGAAACAGAGAAATGGACAGTTCTTCCATAAAGGTCACAGCAAAAGCTCTATCTGTAACATAAATACCAATTTCATTGACAGTTATTTATAGAACAATTTGGCAGAAAGTGTCCTTGTTCTAAGAAATTCATTTCTCTGCAATCCAGACAACTGTAATATATGAGTTTTATTATCAAGGCAAATGATTGTATTCCCATTAATACAAAAGAAGAGTAGGCATGTAATAGCAAACGCTTAAATAAAAATACAGGCATAAAGAGAGGTGTAAATATTCCCTTAGAAAACTTAATTTTATACCATACTGGTAAAAAGATACATACTGGATTTTTCTTCTTTTTGTCTTTATCCTTGCTTGGCTTTCTGTTGCTGACAAAGTAGTGCAAAGTTCCATATTCCACCAGTGCAGAGAAAACAAAAATAAAGCAGACTGACACAAAAAGATCCATTGCTGTCACATAGGAGACTTTTGGAAGAGATTTACGAGCAATCGTACTCAGGGTGGTCATTGTCAGGACAGTTGTAATACCTGGTAGGCAGACAGAAAACAATGGAAACATTATAACTTCAAGTCCCAAAGTAGTTTTGCCATTTCCGTCTCTGACTCTGAAGGATGCCTACAGTTCTGACAGATAGCAAAAATACCAGCCCATCCCAAGAAGTGAAATGTCGATTCAGTGAAAGCTTCAAGGAAGAATAGGGTGCGTGATTCATTTTTGCATAGTCATTCTAAGTGTTGCCCTGCTGAATGCTTTCATTAGATGGATTCTCATTCTAAGAAATTTGTTTAAGTTAGCCTTTTCACTTTGTAGTTTCATTTTTCGGCATCCTTTATTCATTTTTAATTGAGAAATTTAGGTTTAGTGTTCCTCTTCTTGAAAACTTTTTTTTTTTTTTTTTTTTTTTTTTTTTTTGAAAAGCACCTATCACCATTCTTCAAAGTACTCTCAAGGCCAATCTAAAACTTTCCGTGCTGTCAGGATAAGTTTCATTTATTGAATTTGTATCAGTAATGATAACAGTGCCAGTAAGAAATGCATTTCCAGCCATATTATGAGATAGATATCATGAAAATTCTTAAGGAAGCGTGGAATCCAGATGAAAATTTGGGTCAAAATCTGTGTTTATTTATATGCGTGCCATGTAAATAAGGCTGTTTCCTTTCTCTTATTTTAAATGCTTTCTAGTTGTAAGCAAAATATACTAGCCCCAAATACCCGTACAAATTCTCCGTTGCTGCTTATTTTAAGCAATTCCTTGCCAATAAAGCTGGAAGAGAGAGTCTCTCAGGAGTCCTTACAATTGTCACACTGTGAGGTCAGATTTCTCTCAGTGCCAAAGCTGTGCCTCCTCTGGTCTTCAGAAGTGATTATAGTTTATAACTGAGAAATACGAGGACATGCCTCACCTTCCCTTCTCCTTTCAGAATATTATTCCCTGTTGTGTGAGGGAAAGAGCATTAAAAATGCATCAACACAGGTAAAATTCATCATATTTTTAATGGCAAATTTCATACCACTGATTTTATCTCAGAGGTGTGAATAGCCAAGCTCTCAGCAGAGAGACCAGTCTGCAATGTACATCTAAGCAAAAACAAAAATTACAGCTGGATGCTTGTATTCATTTTGTACTTTAAAGCACATTTTATGACTTTGTTTTAGAGAGAGTGAAAAAAAGCAGTAAAACACTTAAAGCATTATGTCATTGGGCTGCTGGTCCTCTATTCCTGTATTTCTTTCAAGGGAAATCTGTAATGAAAATGCTGTCCCTCCCTGCAGTGCTCTGTTCTGTAGTTCTGTGTGGAAATGAAAATGCAGAAGGAAAAAACAAAAATGATCCTTACTAGCAACAGTTTAATTCAGAAGTAGAAAACTGAGTCTTTGTATTTCCACGTAACCTTGCTAGTTCTTACAGATAAAGATGGTTTGGGCAAGCAGGCTGAACTTGGTAGCTCCATTATTAGTGTCAGAGCTCCTGACTGTGTAGAAAGTGCTAATTTGGATTAATTGCATTTCACCTTTTAGATATGGGCAAATTCTGTTGGTTTTGTGGTCTGAAGGACGCATTTGACCTTTGTACCCTCAAGCAGAATGCTGGTACCACGTTCCTCACTTTCTACCACTATGTCACACAGACAGATTGTTTCATTCATGGTGTTTGTTACATTCTTTTTGATGTTTATTAAAAAATCCAGAAAGGTAAAATCAGGAAAGATGCAAAAGCATTTATTGGAGATGATCTCCAGTACTTATAGTTAGAATCTGGCACAGTAAAATGGATAAGGGAGAAATACAGCTGAAGTGCTGTTACTCCTTGGAAGTGACTTGGGGAAACTTGTATAAAATTATCTCCTTTTGCATTTAGAAACTGGTGTCAGTTTAACATCATAATGATGAATAAAAACAGTAAGGTAAAACAACTCACCCAGTGATGTTCTGGCTGGCACTGCATCCTTGTTAATCCAGAAGGAAACCCAGGACAACACAACAATAAGTGTGCAGGGAATGTAGGTCTGAATAGTGAAATAACCCATTCTCCTGCTCAGGTTAAAGTAAACAGACATGACTACATAGTCTCCTGTAAAATAAAAAGATACTGAAGTAGAATAATGCGTTAAAAAAAAGATCATAGAATTTCTAGATGTTAGCTAGGACTTTCCTATTCCATGTCTGAGGTATATGTGAAAATCATGCATGTTCACTTAAGTAACTTGAATGTCAGATTTCAAGGGTAATCTCCTTTGCATAGCACAGCAGACTTCTAATTTACCACTTCATTCATCACAACTTGCAGATGCATGAATATTTCTCTTCAAGAATCAGGAATAAAGCAAAGCTTCAGATTTTGATGTGTTTCTTCTAAGCTAAAAAAAAAACCCCTGGATCTCATCTTCAGATTACAGCACTCCTGGGAAATCTTGATTGCTAAAGACCTGCAAAACCTCAGGCTGCAAAAGACTTCATTGCAATTCTATGAAATGCGGTCCAGAGATAAGGCCCAAACTCAAAGAGAAGAGGGTTTGCAAATCCAGAGTAAGATGCTTTCCCAGAGATATCCAAGAGGCTCTGTAGCTAATATGCATTCTGCTTAGATCAGTACTGTTCCTTAACAGAGAAAGTTCTGTTTTCAGATGTAATTAAAATTTTCATTTCCCCCATAATAATCCCTTTAAACTTAGTTACAGAGGAAACTTCAGAGATCGTTTTTCAGCTGGTGCTTTTTTTTTTTCAATATGAATGTCCACATCCCAGGGATTAGCTGGCTTTTAATTTCCTTGCATTACAAGGAAACCAGAAACTTAAAAAAGCAAATTGTGTATTTGGGATTTACAAGAAGATCTGGTTGAATATGAGGAACCAGTATTAACAAGTGGATGTTTGATTATCCCCTTAATTCACAGATAAACTTGTCTTATACGTGTGCTATGTGCTAAACAAGACATTGACCAGGAGCACTAGAACTGATGCCAGTTCCATTCTTTATCTCTTATCTACTAACATTCTGGAAAGTGGCTATTTTATCAGCTTGGGCAACAAATTTCTTAACACTGGGTTTTTAAAACCATTTATTTTCTTTTCCTGGTACATTACTGTAAAGAGAACTTAAAGCAGTAGTTGTGTTAGTTCAAACAGTCTCCGAAAAAAGGCTGACTTCTATTTCAGTGTTACTGTACTGCTTTAGTGAATCAACACATTACTAGAAGAGAGGGGAAATATAAAACCAAAAATATGTGACAGCATAAAAAGTTAGAAAAGATTAGCTCAGAACCAGAATAAATTCTGGCTGTTTTATCTCTGCTCTTGCTTCTTTTTAAGTTGCAGCTGTTGTAGACCATCCTGGATAGTAGCTGAGCAGATAAGTCAGACCCTAGCTAACTACTTCTTTCATATATTTTGCCCATAATTTTTGTTCTGTACTTGAGCATGTCTATTTGCTTATTTTGCTGGTTTTAGCACTCTTGCCTTGTAGGATCTTTTACGCAAAAGAACAGAAAATATCACAATCTAGTACAGAAGCCAGAACTGCTGCTCAAAGGTGTTATGGCCAAGTCCACAGCTCAGCACCAGTGCTGAAAAACATGAACAGTAAATCCAGCTGACCCAGACTGAGGTGTGCTGCAAAGACTTTGTGCAGTCACTCCTTCAATAGCAATGAGTGCAACCGCACCAAATGGAGTGAATAACACACAAATATGCATTAATATCAGAGAGAGGGAACAACTTCAATCTTTCAATTTTTCAGATGATTTTCATGAATACTATTTTACTCTTTTATCTAGGAAACCTGATGGAGATTATCTGGTCTCCATTGAGATTTATTTAGATTTTTTCTTTTAATAATAGTGTTTTCTGACTAGTGAGCCATTGCACTAATATTTTTACAACATTTTATGCATTTATTTAAAGTAAACATTTATTTTGATCAAAATGTAATGCATATGAGCTTTGAAAATGTTAACTAACACGTGAAGGCCTTGGTCTGCTCCACAGCAATGAGTCGTTACTTTGAAATCTCTGTCATCTCAATGACACATTCTGAGGACACTCCATTTACACAGAGTGACAGCAGCATCCCAACACAGAGCTTTTGCTAGACAATCCAGGGGTAAGAATTTTTTATATAATTGAACACAATTCCTTCTGCTTTTTTTTTTTTTTTTCTTAATACTGGCCTTCTTAACCAATTTAGAAATAGCATATTTCTGCTAACGTGTTCTAAAACATTAGAAAGTGATATAACTTTTCTAGATGTTGTTCATCTCTTACAAATGTCATTGGACTTTTCTTCATGTGAGGCCTATCTTTCCTAATGGGTGAATATGTAAAAATTCCACCCACTCCAGAACAACAGTATTTATTGGAAACACTTTTTGTCAGTTTCTGCAAAGTCCACAGCACTATTTTGGTAGATCTTATTTTCACACCTTGTAGAATCTGAAACACTTTACAGAAAGTTCGACTAAATGAGTCTATACATACTTTAACAGGCTTTAAAATTTTTATAAATTAAGTGGTTAAATTAAGAAAGAACTTTAATGTCCAATATAACTTGGCAGGCAGCACGGAGCTGTGCAGTCTGAAGAACTATTTAAGTATATGAAAATTCTTTTAAATTATGTTTTGGTTTCTAATCTGAAAGTGTACTGTTGCTGTACATGTTGTTGTGCTGTGGAGTAAATTCCACTCTTTCAGAGAATCTTACTAGAAAAAGGAGAATTGTTAATACCATAGAAAGGAATTTTTATTCCTTATCTTGGTTGGCTGGGATTTTGGGAAGTGGGATGTACTGATGATTTTTCACCAGTACTTGATAGGAAAGGCTGTAATGTATTGAATATCTCCTCCAGCCCTTAAGTAATATGAACAATTGTAAATAAAGCAGTAAGGAAAGCAAGAGTGCCCTAGAGAAGCATGGTGCTAAATGTTGCCTATGCAAGCAATGTAACGGTGTAACAGCAGGCCTTCTAGATGTGTGGTTTAAAATAAGGCAGGTATTCTAGAAATAATCAAATACACAATGCTATAGAAGCATACACAATAATAATACAAGTCCAAAGATGCGCAATTTAGGACTTAATACCAGTTGTCATAAAATGTACACCCAAAAGGTAAAGCATATTAAGTCCTCTGAGAGACATAGACTTGGCATTGCTCTGCTTTAATCCTACTTTTCATGAGTTAAAACCATTACCTCTTAAAATGGAATCTTGCCTCAGCACTTTTTTTGTTCATATTTGTTTTATTTCTGACTTTATTCATGGTCTTCTCTGCTTTTCAGCTGGGGCCAGCTTAAGGACTCTTTGTTATTTTCAGATTATCTCTTTGCCTGAGGTGATTTTCACTCCTGGTGTGATGTCTGCATGAAGCTGTCAAGCTAAGGCACAATTTTAGTAAAAAAATGACCAGGATTGATACTTAGCACAGTGTTACTCACTAGTTCTCACTTGGTAAATTGTTATTTTTTTCATTATTACCTCATCCTTGTTCCCTGAGCTCTGGTTCTTGTCTGTCCAATGTTGCATACTGCGGCTACGGAGGTTCTCAGACTGCCAGATTGCTGTTTGGAAGACTGATACGCTTATGGACTATTCTGGAAATGAATGATAATGTAACCTGGCAGCTTCTTTGTGACACAGCATACCTAGGTACTTAATATTTGGCACTCTAATTAGATGATGTTGGATTATTTAGCCTTTCACCAGAGCTATTACAGTCCTACCCATTCTATGTTATATATACATTATTATATATGTCTAGAAAATACCTTGTGTTTTTCACTTGTAAAAAAAAAAACATATTTCTCTGGCAAAAATAATCTTACATTGAAGAGCACAAGTCATCTTTAATATATTTAGACATCATTTCTCTCTTCCCCTTCACTCTATGAATATGTATGTATCTTCTATTCCTCTGTGTCAGTATATATAGATAGCTAGATGGAGTCTACAGATATGATAATCAGTTCAACAGTTTCTTCAGCAACATGTATTTGAATTTTTAACCAGAATGCAGTCCCCTGGGGAAGTGTTCTTCAGATCATGCTTATATTCATGTATAAATACTCCTATCACATTTTCTTCTAAGTGCATATTCCTGCTGTTTATATTCTGAAGATCAGGAGACATGAGGCAGGATTCTGACTTGAGGCATGGCTTCTTCATGCTGCTACTCTGAGTTGGAAGTTGGAGATTTCTATCGGGGGCAAATATCCTTGCTACATGTAGAGAAAGTGCATGGGCCTAAATTCACATCTATAGAGTAGGAGATAATTTGAAATGGAGATCAGTACTCCATCAGTGCCAGGTGACCATAACTTCTTTAAGCCATTACAAGAGGATTTTTTTTCTGTCTGTACCATTCTAATTTACACAGACTCAGTGCAGTCAGTGAGAACTTGAAGCTCTTCCTTCCATATTCTTGTGTAATACTCATATTCTGGCTCCATTAGACGTTAGTGGAAGTGAATTCCTGATTTGAGGAACCATCTGTGCATACGTCCTGGCCTAATTCCCAAAGGTTCAATAGAAGGAATTAGTTGTGCCAGGAAGTGTAGCCAGGGAGAGATGTACATTGCACTTAGCTGATTTAATCAGCACAGTGGGTGTGATCCTTCACTACATACCGCTCGTGGAATCAGTTATACCTGTGTGAAGTGAGGGGGGAAATTAAACCTATTAGTGATGCATGTTTAAGTTGAGGTACTGGGGCAACAAGACTCTAATTTGTTCTCTAAGCCTATTTTGGAAGCTAGTACAAATGCTAGAGAAAAGAACAGCTTTCTAACATCACAGGAAATTGGTGTCTTAATTGTAGTTCAGGTAGCAATACATACAGCTCACATTGCCTCACCCTTACTATTATAGGATCCCATTTTTTGTTGTTTTAAACCACTAGTTGAAATTATAAAAAGAACTTTGGAAGAGCTTCAAAAATTTTATGTTGGCAACCTGATTGAGTTACCCATATGTATCATTTCAGTTCATTCCCATAGATGGTTTTGGAGTGGATAAAATCCAGCGTTTAATTCCTGTTAAATGTACAGAGTTTCTAGGAAGAAAATTCAGTGTAAAAGGTCTGGCCTTTAACATGATGCCATTTCTGTGGAAATCACAGCTAAGCTAACAGTTTGCAAAACAATCCATGTGTATATAGGCATAGGCAGTTTGAGACATGATTCTGATTAGCCTCATGCTGCCTCTGCTTCCTACCAAACCAAGCACCGCTCTGAAGGGCACAGCAAAACCAGATGGATGTTCACGCAGTGAGGTGTCCCTGTTCTCATACGTTCTTTGTTCCTTCAGACTGGCTAATACCTAAAATCTGCAGAAATTCTTTAAGTGATGAAAGCATACAGAGCTGGACCTCTTCACTTCGTGCCAACTCCATAGTGTAGGAACAACTCTCCCCCAAGAACTGGAGTATTGTATCACAGGGACTGAACAGGAATTTGGTTACCTTGAATATTTTCATTCGTGTATAATAGTATAAAAATCCATGAGTGTTTTAGTAATTCTTGGTAGCATTTATGATTTTGTACTTTTCATGCTTAAAATACAAAAATCAGTGGATAAATTATATTCCATAGCAGATTATTAGGGATGAATCAGTATGTGGCAGAAAAAATGCTGTCAAGTAGATTCATAATACCTTTTAAAAATTTGAAGAAAACAATGGTAATATATGAGCCAAACTCATGCAAAATTATTCCTACAGGCCATAATTTGTTCTTTAAGGACTGATCAAATGACTAGCCACTGGGATATAACATAAGTCACTGTTTATGTAGCAACTAACAGGCACAATTTTGTTTATACAGCCAACAGCATCCACATGGTGCATACAGACCCAGACATACACCAGCTGCCCAGATCTCTGCTGTTGTTTTTTTCTTTTTCTCTCCTAATTTTACACAGAAAACAAATAGAAGATTTATCTAGAAAACCATACAGATAGAAATATAGATAGAAATGGAAGGTTTTCTCAATTAACTGTTATAAACGAGTATGTAAATTTTTCATTATGTATGGAAAACTGCTTAACTCCAGCTTCCAGATGGATTGTACATAGGAAAAAGGCAATACAAAAAAATCATGCCACAGGAGGGCACTGTCACTTCAGATTGGAAATGAGCAACGATTCCAAGTCTGCCCATGGAAAACTGAATCATAAAAATTTCTGTGATTATTCTCCATTTGATTTATACAAACACTCGAATGGCGTAACTGACTTCTACAGTTGTGTTAATATAGCAACACTTGTATGAATAAAACCAATTTTTGTATGAAAGAAATATTACCAGAGGAATATCACCTTTGTGCTACACATAATGAGTGTATAAACTGCATAAATTGTTAATGAAGAACAACCATAGCAGCAGAATTTATTTTCTTTTCCTCATAAATAAGTAATAGAAACATCCTTGTTCTCTCTCATACTGTTAACATGGCCAAAGGTCTCATTTTCTGTAAGAGATCACAGCTAATGCTGTTTTCTTTTACTGTTTTGTTTGTTTCTTTTCTTTTTTTTTTTTTTTTTTTTTTTTTTTTTGGAGGAATGAACAGGTGAATGGTAGTTTAATGGAAAAGGGGAGCTGTAGTTATAAGTTCATTGCTGTCTGTACTCAAGCTAAGCTGTCTCTGAATTAATCTCAGTAAAAAAGACAAAGGAAGGTCTCTCACCTTGTGAGGCATTTGAAAGAATGTTTTTGAAGAATGTTTGAAGTATTTTTACAGAATTTAAAGACCTTAGTCATTGATCAGTTTCTGTGATGATTTACCCACACATAAAGCAAGATGTTCTCAGACTGGAAGGGACCATTATCTGAGGTGTTCTGATTTCTAGAATATATGAAAACCATCTGTTACTTTTTTAGAGCTGACAGAATGGCATCTTGCTTTGTACTAACTCAGTGCTGTAGATATCTGGAGATACACACTTAAATCCTATCAAATACAGACAAGATTCTAATTCTCTCTAGTTCTTAAAAATTCAATTTTTTAGACAGTAGATTCGTAGATTCATTGATTCATTAGGTTGGAAAGGACCTACAAGATCATCTAGTCCAACTAGTACTGAATATAAAAATTATTAGCAAATGGGACCAAGAGATATTCTGACTGCATCAAATCCTTTTTAAAGGACTGGGCTTGGTGCCATTTTTATACAAATATTCTCCTCCCACAAGAGTCTTTGAGGATGCTCAGAGGGCTGGAGCACTTCTCTTATGAGGAGAGGCTGAGGGAGCTGGGCTCATTCAGCCTGGAGAAGAGAAGAATTCAGAGACCTCACTACAGTCTTCCAGTACTTACAGAGGCCTAGAGGAGAACTTTGGTGTGAGGGGTTGACTATCAGTGACAAGCAGTACTGGCTTTAAACTGTAAGAGGGTAGATTTAGATTTAGCATTAGAATAAATTCTTCGCTCATAGGGTGGTGAGACACTGGAACAGGCTGCTCATAGAAGCTGTGGATGTTCCATCACTGGAGGTACTCAAGTCTGGGATGGAATCCTGGGCAGCCTGATCTGGTGAGGGGTAACCCTGCCTATGAACGGGGGTTGGAACTGAATGGGCTTTAGGGTGCCTTCTATTACAATAGTAAATAATAACCATTATTCGGTAATCATAAATAACTCATTGGTAATCAAATTGCCTGTAAAATGACTGAGTCCTGGACCATTATGTATATTTCCACTTCTGATACATTTGAGGGCAGCAGGGCAAACGGGCAAAAAGTACTGGTGAAACTCAGGGAAAGCCTTTTCTCGTTTATGTCAGAAAAGCGATGGCAGCTGAGCTCTGGTGCTCAGCAGCGACTGGGGCAGACTTCTGTCTCCAGGGCAGGCAGGAGAGGGAACAACAGAAGATTGGACTCAGGTCTCTCCCAAACCAGGCCAGTGTCAGACTGTGGGCTACATTGCACAGTGCAGCTTTAATCTAGGATGAAATATCACGTAAATAGCTTAAGATTGGTGTACTCATTTCGATGCTTTTGTTCCCATCTCTTTTCTTGCCTTGACAGGGACTGTGTTTGGAATTCTTCCTAGCATTTATTGTTTTGTTAGGGGTAAGAGGTCAGTGAGACGTCTTGCAATGTTACTGCGATATAAGAAAAAACATAATATTCCTTTCTAAGCAGAATTTTCTGTGTGGATTTGTATTTAACCTACACAAATTACTCTTTTGTATAACAACTAATACACATATTTTTGATATGTTGTTTCTTTCTTCTTGCAGATCAGAATGTCCTTAGGTTTGCCTAGTCCCGTACTAATGGAAACAGTACTTAAAAAACTGGTTATTTGTCAAAAGAAGAGATGATGATATTAAGTCATCTTTGCATTAGGCTTTTACATATATCGCAGTAAAATCATTTTGGTCAAAATACTTGATCACAGGGGCACTTGAGTGAATTTTCATAAAGATACAACAGATACTTGATCATTGTGCTGATCATAAGCTAATAATTATGAGATTTATTGCTTTCTCAGGTAAAATAAAAGACTCTGGTGAAAAGGGAGAGTCAGAAAGAGTACTGTACCCTAGATATCTGACCATGACACCTTATTATTTCATCCTTTCCTAGATACCCTTTCATTGCTTCTGTACTTCACAATTTTAAATTCTTTCATCGACTCATTTTTGGACTGCATAAGGGCCAGACAACTTCAAAAAATAATTAGGTCTTTTCCTTTTCAAAACTGCTCAGCATTCTCTTTCCCTCTGAGGTTTAGCAGTGAAATACAAGTATTGTGTCATAGGAAGTCATGATGTGAAATAAAATACAGTGAATGTTTAGCCTCTGGGGCAAAGAAAGAAAGAAAATCTGCAATGGCATTGTAGATATTTGCTTGCAACAGACTTGAAGCACTTGGAAGCAGTCTCATTTTCTACCTGACTGCTGGTGCTCACTGTGCCTGGGTGTTACGTAAAGGACAAGGCGATTCATGGTCATCGCTGATCCAACGTGGCAGCTGTACTAAATGACTTCCACCCCAATTCTAAATATCCATTTCTAAGCCATGATTATAGCTTGATTATGTAATGGGGTAAAACAACATTAAGACTTTCACAAAGCTTGTACTATAGTCCATTTATATGAGATTATCTCTGGGATTCGGATAGCTGCAAGCCTGGTTTTCAATTTACATTCCAAAAGATGAATCCTAACTACATTGAACAGCAGGGTGGAGGGCGGGAGGAGATTTCCTCTTCTTTTTTTACTGTTTTTAAAGAGTAACACATCTATGTCTGTGTGTGAATGTGCCTGACGTCAAACACCTTGATTTCCTGCAGGAACAGGGAGAGAGGAGCTGGAATTTGTGTTTGTGTGAAATGACAACCCCAGCTGATGAAAATCCTTTAAAATGAGATAGATCATTATAGCTATCCAGGCAAATGGAATTTCTTTATGTATGACTTCATGTTCTGACCACATCTCTGAATTTCGTTTTGGTCCTTGGCCTCTCATTCCACATGACATGCTGTTTTCTCTGTTTGTCTGACAGAATGTATTCCACTTCTCATTAGATTCTAATTATAGAAGGAAAGAATATAATGACTCTAGACAGTAATTAAAATCTATTATTGTTGTTCCCACCTTCCCTTTGAATTCACAGAGGCATGTTTCACCCTAAGAACTTTTTGTTGCTGAAAAATATCACTGTACAGGAATGGAAGTAAAATTCTGTATGTTTCTAAGACTGTCCATGAAAGAAAAATGTATGATACAGAGCTTTTTTTTTTTTTTTTTTTTTTTTTTTACATATATGTGTTTTGTTTTTTCTTCTGATTGAAGATTTAATTATACACAACTTGTTGAATTTGTTTTGGGGTATTTGTTTTGAAGGTAGCTAAGATAATACAGTGGCATCAACAAATGCAGGAGGGTTATTAGTGTGCAGATGTGGCAGCAGCATGATGTAATAAGTTGCAACTGCTGTGAGGGAGTCATTAAGCACCAGTGTGTAAATAACCTGCAAATTAAAGAACCTTCTGCTCCCTTTTCAACTTCCCTCTTCCCCAGGAAGTGTTAGCCCAGCTCAGCATCTCAGCTCTGGTCAGTCAGAAGTAGGTGAATTTCTAAATATCTTGTTTGATGTACTGCGGTAGAAGAGAGGAGCGAATAGATGAGCAAATGTGAGGCTGACAAAAAAATCAAATAACATGAGAAAGAAGAGAGCAACATTCTCCAAGTAATGTAACCAGTCTGGGTGCCGTTCTGCTATAAAGCTTGCTGTGCCTGGCACAGACAGGCATCCTTTGTCCTTGGCTCTTTTGGATGTCTGGTTGTTGTCTGAACAACCAAGTAAAGCCTGTCCACTTCAATAAATAAATAACAAAATTACACTCCAACAGCTGATGGTTCCACACATGTTTAAAGCACGGACTTCATTAGTTTTGAAAATTTGACTTGTCATTATTATAAGAAAGGTTTTGAGATGCACTGAGGTCAAGAACATCAGCGAATAAGAAATAGTTTGTCATATTTCATTCATTTCAAGGTATTCAGAGGGTATACCTGTTGTATACCCATGGGATACCCATTGTACTGGCAGTATCCAATCCTGGCTGCTCTTAAACGCAGAGATAACTACCTATGAACCTAAGTACCTATTAGAACAAATTGACCAAATGGTCAATCAAGGGAAACAAACATACCCCAAAGCAAGTGAGATCTTAGGGGGGCCAACCCATGAGACTTTCTCATCTCAGCTGAGATCATAAGAGCTCTGTTGTGGTCAATGAATGAATCTATGGGCAGAACTACTCATGGCTGAACAGGAAGGTTCACATACTATCATGCATTTTTGTACAATACTGCAGACTTCTCAAAATTTCACAAATGGTAGAAAACTTGATACTGGCCTATTTGATGAACTCCACAGTAGAAGACAATAAAACAGTGGAGTATTTCTGATCTAAATAACAGATTTACAGGTATATTAACAAGTAACACAGTTTAACAAGCTTTGTGCATGTTCTGGTTGCTGAACTGACTGCACAGGAGTAATGCAGTTTATTTAGCAGCACTTCATGGGTTTGCTTTTAAATCTTAATAAATTGTCTTGCATGGCAAAGGTCATTTTGGAAGTCCTCTGAAGGCCTTTCATTCTGAGAGAAGAGGATTTTAAGGATACAGTACATTTAATCTTTTCTCTTGATGTTTCCAGTTATTTTCAGAGCCAAGAGAAAGTATTACATAACCTGGGGCTGCAACAACACTTGATGTTTTCTTCTCTTTCCTCTCCAGAGGAGAGAAGACATGAGTGCATGGAGGCAAAGTTCTGCAGGGAAACTATGGGTTTCACAGATTCATTCTGTCTCAACCCCCCAGCAAAAGAAATATTTATAAAAGAAAGTACCACTTGAACACCAGCATTTCTTCCACTGAATGCACAGGGAGATCACTAGAAAGACAGTATGATAAACAAAAAGCCCAAAGGATGCTGGGAGGAATACAACATGCTTTATTGCTTGACTTTCAGCACTATATTTATTTTAGAACCTTAATTTCATTTAAATTTGGCATCCTTTAAATATTTTAGAAGATTTCATCGTCAAATATTTAATTTTAAACCCCCAGGAAAACATTCTAAGTAACCAAGAAAAGACTAAAATTTGCCCAGTTATGAGATCCTGGAAGGCACAACATCAAGGAACAAAACTAGCACAGATCAAAACCAACTTTCTTCAAATCTATCTGTGATCAGCTACCAAATGTCATGGGCTTCAGAGGGCTAAGGCAGCTCAGAAATAAGAGAAGATGATTTTGAGCACAAGAACCCAACACAAATACAAAATAAAAAATAGACTGACTTCTTGAAAAGCAACATAGCCCAATAATATCTCAAGCAGTATGGATTATGGGTTAGGACACTGAAGGGGCAGGCAGGATATCTCAGGTCTAGTTCCAGCACTTTTAATGAAGAACGTTAGGGTTGTAAGACAGCTGTTTCTCTTCTCCCAGCCCATCTTTCCTCCCATGGAAGTTTTAGAACATTTGCACATCGTGTGCTTGAACAACATTTGGTACATTCTACTTTGAACTTAAGTGAAAATATTTAATGGGAGTAGCTGAGAAAGAGAAAAAATAATATTTTATATCATTGCATAATATATGATTTATATTTTATGTCCATATTTATACAGACTATATAATAACATTTTCTTTGATTTCAGACCCCAAAGAAATTTCAACAAATTTATTAAATATTCTTAACTTTTACTGTTAACAGAAAGACATCAGTATAGGTATGTTTGAGTAAAGAAGCAAAATAACTCACTTAAAATTAGAGCTAATCATTAATATAAGAATGGGCCTGAAACTTTCTTCATTTCCCCAAACAGTTTTTCCTAAAAATAGAAGAAAAAAACCAAACTTTCCAGTTTTATTATGTTCATTACAGTGTTTTGAAAAAGAGCAGTTGTTTTGTAATATATATATATATATATAATTATATGTTTTATTTATTATATATATATCATATATATATAATATATATATATATTATATATATATATATATATATATATATATAAAACAACGTGGAACGGAACTTTGTAAAAGAATATCGCCCTTCTGACACTGGCACTTGCAAAATGTAGGAATGACGGGATGAGAAATGCAAGCACTTTTAAATTTCCATTATTTCCTGCTGTTGAATATTGACTTAAAAAAAAAAAAATTGCATAGCAAAAGATAATTATGTTCCTTAAAAAAAAAAATACACACACACAGAAACCACAAAACACACACACAAAACAAACAAACAAACAAAAAAAAAAACACATTTTTTCATTGAAAAGAGTTTCAGTGTTGAAAAGCCTGCAGAATTCTGCAGGAATCCTCCACGTCAGCTACCAGTTCTATTTGTTGGCAGATTGAGTTTTACAGAAACCTGTTATTTACTCAAATATTTCACCAGACAGAGTCAGGAAGAGAGGATGTTCATACAACTTGTTAAACTGTGCTCTAATGCTAACTTCTTGCTCAAGATTTTCTAATATGACTGTGTAGGAATTCCAGTGCATATCTTAGTATTCATCTGCATTAGCAAGAAGTGGCAGAATTGGTTTCTTTGTTATATAAAGCAAATGCCAAAAAATAGATTGTCAATTTCAGCTTTGGTTTTTTAGCATTCAGCACTACTGAGCTGACATGGAATAATAATATATATGCCCTTTTGTGCCTCAACTGTGCTGCTCTGAGCACACTCACTAAGTGACTATTTCTGGGTACTTCAGTGTCTCCCCTGTTCAAACATTTGCTCAGTCCTGGCTGCCTCTTTACAGAGCCATTCTTGCAGCCTCCTCATATCATTTTTTAATTGAGCCGCCTCCTCATCCCAGCAAATAGGTTCATGCTTATTCCAGTGCTTTCTGACATCGGGTAATCCTGATACAGCACTTATCAGGTTTGCTGTTGGTCTGCATAAGTTACCTACACCAGGAAGAGCTGCTGATGAAAGAGATCTGAATGTTTATGTAAGGGGAAAGGGAGAAGAGAGAAGGTGGGGATTTTTGGTAACTATTTGGGAAATATTGATAGCCATCAGTGTTCTCTGAACTATTATATATGGTGTGGTATGCTCTTGCTCTCGCTGTTTATATGCAGCAATGTATAGTTTGTTTGTATACCAGGGAAGTGAGACTTATGTTCTTGCTAATGACACATGGTACCTTTCTGAACCTGCAGCCAAATGTAGTTGCTGCCAGGGCTCCACTATCAGTGCCACTGCTTTATAGGCTAGGTAATTTTTCTTTTCTGCTTCAGTCTAGTATCATATTACAGTTTGTGAAATGAATGGTTGCTTTTTGGGGACATGGGTGCTCTTAGGATTACCCTCAGGAACTATTAACTAAAGAAGCACTGGTGTCTTAGGGTGTCTGGAGCAAGAAATCTTCCCAGCTATGCACACAACATACAATGCTCCTTCAGTTTTGAGTCCCACTCCCACTGACAGTAGCAGTAGTTCCTATGTTTAGATAATCCTTGGGACTTTTTGAAGCTGCACAGAAGTGCACTTGGCTTTTTCCTTTCATTGTAGTATGTGACTGCCTGGAACTGAAGCTGAGTTATGTTTAATTCTACTTTAAAAAAAAAAAGAGTTTGGTTGCATTTAAATTGTACAAAGAAAACTAGAAATTAATGTGGACTGTGGTTAGTTCACTGTGATTGGTCATTCTGGGGACAGTATGTTCTATTTGGCCAATATAGTAATATCTACATATTTAGATTTGCAATTGTTTCATAGAAATTTGTATCATAGGACTTCATAGCAGAATAAACAGTTTGGATTGATTAGAAAAGCGCCTTTTGAACTACTAGAACAGGAAAGTCTTGAAAGAAATCAGTTTTCTAATCTGAAGGATAGGAAACCTGAAAATTTGCTTAATTTGGCTGTGGTGGAGGTACACATGATTCAGAAGAGCACTGCATTTTTCTTTATCTTGCATGGTCTATTTAAGGCATGGAAATTTTCTGTCTCAGGGGATAACCTGTTGCTTTACCTTCTTTCCGAGCACCTACTATCTCACACAAGAACATTCTCTCCCACATAAGCTGTACTTGTATCTCTCTGTACATGCAAACCTGCTGTGTCAGGTAAGGTTGCTCTTACTCATGTCAGTGTTTTGGGAAAGTATACACCTGAATACTCCTTTTTTCAAGTAAGGAACATGGATGAATTTGAGAATGAATTTGAGACGCATTTTCTTTTGTGATCATAAGTAGATAAAACCAATTTATTGCTCTAAGAGATTGCCAAGCTACCTGGAGTAATTTGTTACTTCAGAGTTCACATCTAGAAATGTTAAAAATAAAACGTTCTGAATTGTATTATTTTTCAATATTTTTTTTTAATTAAAAATCTCACAAATGCATTTGCATTCCAATTTGTGATATTCCACTGAAAAGGCTACTGGGGCTGGGTACTTGAGAGGTAAATAGTGGCAGTCATTCCCCTGCTATCAATTTGCCTGAGGACAATGACTGCTCTGTGAACAGATTCCAAATTGTTTCTGGTTTCTTGAGCATTTTGTCTCACAGAAGCCAGGTGCAAGCTTTCAGCAATGTGCAAATTAATCTTGTTCCCAATCACATCTAGTGTCACAGCAGAAACATACGCTGACAAAAGTAGGTGTTGCAAACTAGTCTAAAGTGTGATTGGTGAGGAAATGGAATGGAAATAACTAGCTCTAACAGAGCAGTTATTGATATGCTAAGAAAGGATATAGCAAATGTCTGGGTATATTTTTAACGTCTTGAGCTTTTTAGGAGGATGTAATTGACATTAGGTAGAAAATAAAATCTGTGGAGGAAGGAAAAAGAAACTGTCAAATCCAGAATCTCTTCAGCTATCAGAGAGCAAAAAGAAATACAGGCAACGAGCAGAAGAAACTAGGATATGGTTAAAACAGCAAACAAATGTAGAGTTTAAAAAGTAGTTATCATGCACTGATACAAGAAACTGAAAAATCAGACAAGAAAGTGGAAAATGGTAAACAGTGAGACAGTGCTCTTTACTACCTAGCACGAACATCAGGTCGGCCACAGGTCTGCGTGCAACCGGCCTGGTGAGAAGAATGGAGATGAAGAGAATGCTTAGTTTGTAGATCATGTCTCAGAAGAAATAGCTCTGAAAAATGAATAATTTATAACTAGTAGCACTATTTGAAGTCAAAGAGATCAAGCGTAGGATGAAAAAAAATTCTTTAGAGAGTGCAGATACCATCTTGAAGTTACCAAGCTTTGCAGGGATAAAGGTAGAGCTCCTAGATGTGTGTAATCACACTAGTTCAAATCCTACAAGGTATTTAAATGACTTGCCCTTTTCAAGAGGATACGTTTGAGGATCTATTTATTTCTCAAATAGACATATTCAGGATATCGTTCACGGCTACTACAGAACAGTTCCCCTTGGGAGTCCATTCCACATCACAGTGTGAATGCCAGCATATTGTGTGTTTTCAGGCCATGAAGTACAGACTCTTAATCTTTTCCAAAATGTGAGGTTATAACATTGTGATTCCTATGGGTTATGTCTTAAAACTTTCCTCTCTTAACGTTTGAAAATGCTACATAGTGTAAAGCTTTTAAAAATGAACTGACAGTACTGGAACTAAAATGCTGTGTGGCATACAGAGAAGGCTGCATTTGGAGTTCTGTAGGACCCTCACCTCTGAGTTGACCTTTGCTGCATGGGCTAGACCATACCCTACATATAGGTGTAGAAGTTGCTGGAAGCTAGGTCTCTCTGTAAGGTCTCCTAGGCTGTTTTCTAGAAAAATAGCTGCTTTGTAACTCCATAGAAAGAAAAGGCTGCAACTCAGGCTAAGCACAAGGAAATCTTAAACATGCCCCAGTTACCTAATGTTTTTTTCATGTATTTTTCCAAGGAGGGTGCTAGCGTAAGAGACTTGAGGGAAGAGATGTTAGGCTACGTACAGAAACAATACAATGGTCACTTCTGTCTCAATGGGATAGCTTCCTATGGAGTACTTCAGATCAGGCTTGAAGTTACTTCCCTTACTACAACAACAAATAATAAAATTGTAAGCAATAAGTCCTATTGCTCAGGAAAAAAATATTTGCTTTGAAAGGGGTTTATGAGTCTCATGGAAGGGATATGGCTATGGAAATGCCATCTAGTTTCGTTTGGGAAATGATCACTTCCTCACTGCTAGCACAGCATTGCTCTGCCAGAGGCTGTATCAGCAGCAGTCTGACCTATGGATTCAGCTCTGTTAACTCCATGCCTTACTAGCACCTCACTTTTCCTATGTGCATACAACAGCTGGGAGAGCAACTGGAACCCAGAGAGCATTTAAAATGCTTCAAAAGAAGCTGAATCAAAAGAAGTCCCTCTTTTTTCTTTTCTTTTTTAAAGACTATTTTTTTACCATGAGAATGACAGCAGTGTTGTTCTCAAATTGCACCTCAAAGGGTTCCCAGCCACATGAATCTGAAACATTTTTTTTCATTATTATTATTTGTAGTAGTAGAGTAAGTTCAAAAGAAGATGACTGATGGCCTATTTTTGAAAAATATGTTGTATGATGTAGTTTCCTTCCTGCAAAGCAAAGTGAGTGTTTGGAAGTATAAACACAAGTGTAACAAAAGTTCTCCAGGCTGCTCTGAACATGATACAATTTGTTCTTCAGTTGTACTACTATGAGCTAGCAATCCTGATTGTGGACTAAGATTCTACTATAAAAGAAACTAAATCAAGAAGAAAAAGTTTTTATCCTTCAAGTTTATATGAATTGTAGCGTTACTATATTAAAATATTAGTCCTTACTGCCCTTTTCTGAAGGGCTACTTATTCATTTACATTTAGATTTAAGTGATTTCTTACAAGTTTTGTGCTTGGGTGGTACCTGTGGTACTCCAGTCAGATGGGAAAATTAGTAATGATCATACATTTATCTTTGATTTTAGCTAGTAGAGGTGGAATTTTAGCTAGCAGAGGAAGTCCCCTCATTATACTAATCTAGTCTGAAGGGTAGACACTCTGTATGAATCACTTTAGCTTGAGTTGAATTTCCTTATTTTCAGAGGAACTTGAGCCAGATATTATTTATTTTCTATTCATTTCTTTTTATTTATGTCTGTTAGAGAATCTTCATGCAACTGTTCAGTGTCTATTTGAATACTACTATTTCTTTGATTCCACAAGCAGTATATACAAGTTGTTTATCTGAACTGAACATAAAATTATTTCCATTATTCAACCTACAAATATTAGGCTGAAAACTCAGATTTCCAGAAGGTTCCCAGTTGTTTCCTGGTTTCACTTCAATTCCCAATATTCTCATTGCAGCATTTTTGCTCATAGACCTTGAGTCCCATCTGTGGGCTGAAATTAAAATGGCTTGTGAAATTTAATTATAAATGAAACAAAGAGTGAATAGACATTTTTTTAGAGCCTCAAAACTGATATTGTTTAAGCTCTTTGGAAAATGAATAGATGTATATTACCTTTTATCCTGTTCCTGTAAGAGAAATCAAGGTTATACTATCTCAAGTCCTCCACTTTTAGAATTCTGAACACACTGATCCATTGTGATCATTAAGCCAGAAGTTGCAAGGTGTAAAAATACATGTAGAGGGATTGTAGAGGCTGTCATGTAATGCTGCAATGCTGCTTTCCTCATCGTCAACTGCTCCATACATTTCTCCTCCCAAGAAAGGTTAAAGCATGAATTTGGTTCTCATCCGACTCCAGAGAAACTGAGAGAACACCTGTGAGGAATGCTTCAGCTGCTGAAAAAGCTAAGTTGGCATTTACATGTTCATTAGACAGTAGGGAATTCTGCCACAAGATCCAAATTTGTACGAAATAAGCCTTCTGCTCACAGAACTACTCATTTTTCATTTTTAATTCTCCATATGTAAAATCTCCTATCATGCTGTGAAATGAAAATCTATTCTAAACTTTTCAGGAGGTGACCGCAAGAAAGAGGGTAGGCCAGAAGGAAAGAGATAAGAAGTAGAGGTTTTTTCACCCCAGCATTACATCTGGGATGTGGCTAATCCTGATGGGTTCCAAATCTGACAAGCTCAGCAGGGATGTCTGCTTGGGTAGCTTTATAGTGAATTGGTTTGGAATGTAATGTCCGGGAGCTGTGGTAGCTATTCTTCAAGGACAAAATGATTTATTCCACCGTGTAGAACCCATGTTAGCACATCTAATGACATGGGTTATTGTAGATCAACCAGCTGGTGGGATGCTCAGTGATAGTCTACATCATTGACAAGGTCCGAAACAGTGCTACCATGATGGATGAGACTGTGTTCTTATATGAATTTCCTTTTCCTCTCCAGGATGAGAGGGTATCACAGTGCCTTCACATTCTGGGTGTCAACGGTTTACCGGGCTGTTAAACGGGGAGTGAGTTTTGCTGTTGACACTTCTTCGAGCAGGAGAACGTCCTCTTTTGATAGCTGAGATGTTACTGTTTTGGGAATCCTCGTTCTCATCAGATCCATCAGTTTCATCAGAGGACGTTCTCCTGCTCGAAGAAGTGTCAACCAGTACCAAAAATCATAAAACCATGACACTGGGGTATGGCTGGGATTGGATCTCCACACATGAAATGAGCTATTTCATGAGGTGGAAGAAATATTATATTTCCATATTCCAGAATTCAGAAAGTTCACGTTTTCCTTTTTCTTCTCTGACATATATATATATATAATTAGTTTTGCCTATTTGTAAAACATTCTCCCAACAGAGTTCTCTGCTACATGCATGCTATGTAATTGAAGGCTATCACAGATTTCCTATACTCATGCTTGAAATTTCTCGTGCAGCACTGCTACATCTATTCATTCTGTTTTTGAAAATTGTTTTTTAAATAATAATAGGCAAAATGAAATTAATTGATTTTCTTCAAAATTGAGATTTTTCCAGACTGAAGACACATGGTGTTTTGCATGAAACCCTGTTTTATAGCTCAGACCCTTAGCTCTATTACAAACAGCAGGAGAGTGATAGTGTGCTCTAGTAACTTATCCTATTAAGTTATTTATTGAAGATGTACAGTTCCAAGACATGGGTGCTTTCCTTTGATGATTTTTGCCTCTCAATTATTTCTAGCAGCTCTGTTCCAGAACAATAGTTTGCTACAATAATAGACAGTATATATATATATTAGTGCATGAGAGTGGTAGAAATTATTTGGAATTTCCATTTTATTTTGTTATTTTATTTTATTTTATTTTATTTTATTTTATTTTATTTTATTTTATTTTATTTACTGTTACTAGATAACAGTAGAAAATAAGAAGTTGCTACTAGTTATTTAGTGACTATGTTTTTTGTATTTTGCATAACTAGAGAAGAAATGTTAAAGTCAAATAGTTCTGTCTATAATTTCAATGGTCAAGATTCAGAGTTACTGTAGGTCTTTGAGCTATACAAGGGAAGAGAGTTGTTGTTTTTTTTTATTTTTTGAAGCCACACATTCACAGAATGTAAGCAGCTCCCTATGGCTATTGTTACAAATATAATACAACTCTACAACTCTACTTCATCTTCAAACTCACATTCTCAGCTTTTAAAGGGAAGTAATGATGAGCTACAGTCAACAAGAAAACATTATTTATAATAAAGTTGTGGGGTTTTTAAATAATTTTCTTCATCTAGAACCATATACAAGAACAAAAAGCAATTTGATAACTAGCTTCATGGTCATTTCTAGTCACTAGCATCAAGGCACAAAAAGGGTGTTGTGATACTTTACGCATTAAGTCTTGAAAAATATTTTAAGATTCTTCTATGTAGGTCATGAGACAAGAAAGTATTGTTACATAAATTTTATCCTGCAGCTCTTTGGCTTTAATTATGCAGTCTTCTTGAAAATAGCAAAGAGCTCACTTAATAGACTGTATCACATTTTGAGATAAGTGCCATATTTATAGCTTCTGTAACGTACATCAAAATGAGGACAATTATGTCTTGTTTAAAAAGGCAATGTTGAAGCTTGCTATTGACAATTAAGAATTTATTTTAACAATTAAAATGAGGGAGGTAATGCTTATAAAAATTGATAATGACAAATATTTGAAAGCTACTACCATCCTCGATGTTACTGTGTTATGTTTATCTTTGAGAATATGTTGTCAATACAAAACCGTTTAGTGGCATTACATACCATATGTATCTAAAAATAAAAATAAAACCCTTATTTTCATAAGGTACTGCAGAGTGTTCCAAGATTTTACATACTGCACACATTTTCATTTACCACTTTAGTCTATTTTCTTTTTGTTTCTCCTTTTCTTTTTGACATAAAAAAATCAAAAATCAAAAATCAAAAATCAAAGCTGTCTTTAAATGTAGTAGTTTTATGTTAGCTTCATTTTATTTTTAAGTCAGATATTTGTCTGAGTTTGAGTATTATTAAACTCCTAGCAATGCATCTGACTCTGATAGTTCTGACAGTTGTGTATGAAACCTTGTATATATCTTTTCCGATCAGACTTACATTTATATCTATTAAAACACAGAGACAACCTCCCCAAACTAAACAATATTTTAGATATGTAGGTTGCTGAGAATGCAACGTAATCATGTGAGACTGAGAAGCTCAAAAGTGAGCTTACAAACTGAAGGAACTTAGCTGTGCAAGCACAGCCTTGGAAACAAATGTTTTTTTTATTTAGGACACGTATGTGCCCAAGGCAAATCCAAACTTATTTCAAATAAGTTATCCCTGCACTGTACATGAACATTAAACTGTCATCACCTTCAAACATCCTTCCTGAATTTGTTTCAGAGAAACAAATTTTGAGCACAAAGATAATGAGGAATTTGAGACCAAAGGAAATAATAAGAAAGAAATTATCTTAAAATCATTGGACTACCAGATGTATATTTTTAACATGAAAAGGGACTAGAAGTGAAGCATCAGACTGAAAATCAAGCACCAGTGCTGTGCTGACCAATTTACAGGTTACCAGAATTACTTTGATGCTACCATTGAAAGACTGGGGCACCCATTAAACCTATAATTTATTACAGGATGGCTTAAAGTTCAATTATTCAAATAGCATAATAAAACATTCATTTAAGTCAATAATTTAAATGTGCATGTTTACTATGATGAAAACTTCTAAAAATGTTTAATATTAATTTATCCTATTGCTAAAATAATTGTTAAGTACACATTTTTTCTTTAACTGCTAAGCTATCTCTCAATTCATAATAATTAGATCTAACATCAGTTGTAAAGAGTAGAATTACAATAATTTTCACTTGTGATATTGAAAAAGTTTCCATGAATGTTAATCAGTAGATGGAATGTGATGATTTCATTACCAAACAGAAATTAAAAAGAGACCTGGTATGCTAATATTCTTTGTGTCTCAGGCTCATTAGTACTCACGCAAACATATTCATAGATATATTAGAGGCATTGCATAGATTTTTGTACTGTTATTTCCAGGAAATCCTTTGAGAGGATCACTCCATTAATTTGCTTATTTTGTCATAAAATAAAAAAAATATTTAACATCACCATAATTGGCATCATATTTTTCTATTAAAAAAAACGTTGCTAAAGCTCCTAATTATTTTCTTATTCTTAAATGGACTAATATTTCCTTAAACGCATTTTTCTTTTATATCCACAAAATTTTGTTTCAAGAAGATCAGTCTTGCCTTTAGCATCCATGTTTTTGTGACTATATTGCATTTAGTTTAGTTGAAATGCTTGTAAGGTTTCATGTTATCCCTTATTCTCTGATTCCTCGTATATTAATCTTTTGTCTCCTTACCTGACCTTTCTATAGCTCAGTTTACATTGGAGCAAACCATGATTTTACATAAAGGAAAGACAGTTTTTGTCAGAAAGATAAACGACTCTCAAGAGGCTTTGTTCAGTTGAGAGGTCAAGAGGTTTCAGGCTCCAACAACCCTTTTCTTCAGGGACAGTCTTTGCTGGATGACTCAATTGACATTAATGAGCCATGGAAAAACAGAGAGTAAAAGAGCTGAATGTCTGTCACTGGAATGTTTAGAATGCTCTAAACTCTTCTCAAAAGATTAAAAAAAAGTCATCTATGAGACTTTCAACTCCAATACGTTGGATCCATCTTTTGGGTGTATGTTTTGTGTTAAATTCCCTTCCAACTTGCCTATACTGCTAAGGTGCCATGGATCTTCATATTGATTTGCTGTCACGGGGATGGGTCCATAGTTATTATAGAAACAGCTATGAACCAGATGATGAAAAGAGAAGCATTTGAATGGGTAGAGAAAGCAGAAAGACAACTGTGTAGATATTGTTCGGTCTTTCAAAATGCTACCAAGCAGCTGGTGCAGTAAAAGAGCTGTCACTGAAGTTGGCTTGAATCCTTCCCAGCCACTCCAGGAGCAGCCTCTCTCTCTCATCTGCTGTGGCCCAGTTTCACATAAGGCCTTCAGCTCAGCCCTGTCTTCGTGTCTGTCTCACACATATGATATGGGGATAAATAGATATAAGGTGTTCTGATTTTCCAGTTCTGAAAATGTGCATGTGCATAGATTTTGGTTGTCTAACAGGAAGGAAGCAAAAAGCGTGCTTAAAGAATTAGCTTGTTTATGCAGTCATATGAATTAATTTATGAGTACTCATTTGCCACACAATTAACCAACTTGGATGAGAAAATGCGGAGTATATAACAGTTTTGGGAGGGAAGGAGGGAATTGTATTACATTTCTACTCTGAAGATGTGACTCTGGGAAATGGGCTATTTTCAGTGAACAAACTTCACAGCATCGTAACCTTAGCAAAAGTTCCTAAGTTGCCACGATTTGATGAATTGCTGAGCAGATATGAATTATCTGGTATATCTGAGTAAAGTTTGTTATTTACATCCATAGTACTTTGTAAATAAGATGCATGGTTGAAAAGCCAAATGCAGGGTCTGGTATCTTGGGCCTGGTCACTGGATCAATATCTTTAAACAGCAAGTTTGTCAGTTTTCAGACAGACATTCTCCCTGACAGTGCCATATGCTATAATTAGCACATATTGGAATCTAGAGCAGTTTTAAGCTATTTCTAAGCACAGTGGAAATCTGTGTATGGCCAGTTTTTAATGCCAGGTCTCTTTCCCATCAGAGGGAAATATCTTCGAATATTTTATGCGCCTGTCATACCATATCTTGACTGTATGAAAAAATATGCGAAAGGGCTCCTGTTCCTCTGGAGTGCTGTGAGACCGTGTGCCTGCCAACAGTTCAATTCATTAATACAGCATTAAGATAAAATATAAAAGCTTGTAAATTTATCCTCTTCCATGAAATAATAGCCTTGACCACATTTTTTAGATAAAACAGGAATCAGACTCGCACCTATTTATGTAGCAAAATAGATGCATAATAAGATAAATATTTAATTACCAATTTTACACTGTTTATCAGTTATGAGCAATAAAAATCTCTGCTACACTGCTCTGATTACCTCTTCAAAACACAGAACAGAAAGTAAAATGGAATTTACAGATGTTGGCTTACCAAGTCATGGGTCCTGTGCAGCTTGTTGAATTGCTGTTTATTGCTTATTTTTACAATGCCTGTGTATCTAATTAAAAGTTTAGGGCTTGTGCTGTAACTAAGGGATATACAATATCCAGTCTAAAAAAAACAAAACTGCTCAGTCACAGAAGTGAACTGGGAATGCCAGAAGTTCCATCTCTCATGAATAATGTCACATTCACAGTTTTGCGTAGTACAGTATTCAGCAACACAACATCCATTCCAAAGCATCAGTAGAACTATCTTTTGTACAGTACATTTATGAAATTTGTTGAAATTTCTTGATGCAAAGCTTTTTGAGATACAAGATAGTTCTGTCCTCCTGGCGTGAGGTAGGATCACTGCATTTACAGACTGTCTCATGCCTCTTTCAGGCTCTGGCTTTAGCATTTCTACTACCTCCCTAAATAGTATGTGCCAGTGTTGATTATTATGGTTTATGAAGAGTTGTTTTACTCTCGATGCTAAGTAGCTTATATATTTTTTCTAACCAGTATATATATATATATATATACCAGTACCAAAAAATCATAAAACCATGACAAAGTGAAGAACGGGTTCATTTCATCACTAATTATACCTGCTTCCAGACCAGCTCCATCCTTCCAAATATTCCATAGGTCATGTTTTCTACGTCCTTTACTTACTACACTTTTATGCACTTCCTTTTCTTTCTTAAAATGTGTAGCATAAAAGTAAATGCAACAACTATTTGGCATGGACTTTTCTTATAGTAGAACTGTTAATATATAACATACATTTATATACTGGGCCATGCATCTATAAAAGAATCTTTCTTTGTAACAGTATCCCATTCTGTATCTTGACATGGTTTTTGACTATTGCAGCCCTCAGACTCTTTTTCCATTCTTCTTTCTCGTCTCTCCCTTTTTTCTTACCATAAATGACTGCTCTGTCATAAGATATATTTTTCCATCTTCAATAAGCTCATTTGTGTTGCTCTATATATCTAAATCACATGAAGGAGAGTTCTTGTTTTCACTTTAAAAACTATTTTATGTCTGGTTCTTAGACTTTTAGATTCAGTGTGGATTAAGAAAAAGAAACAAATGAGGTGGGAAAACAGTCCAGCAAGTCCATCACTTTTCTTAGCAGTTCCCATTACAATTGACAGTGGATTCCTCTGGCTAAGACATAGTTTATTGCTTGGTCTGTGACTTTCGAAAAACATTAGAGTCACATTAGAATGTTCTGTGGGGAGATAAACAAGCTGACAACTCTGAATGGCTCGCTTCACATACAATAAACAGACAGGATAGTTTGTCTTTTCCAGTTTGCCTTGTTTTTCCATCTTTGTCTTATTCTGACAGGATTTTCTAACCAACAGGTAGTCCATCCGATCCTACAGAGCTTACACTCAAACAGTTTTTATTTGCTTCTGCCCATAACTCAGCACAAATCTCAAATATTCTGTTCAATCTCATACACTCTAACTCGTCCTTCTTGTGTTCAGGTTTTACTGATTTCTGTTGTCAGCTACAATAAATTAGGAGGAAGAGCTGTAGGTAGTATAGTCTCCTAAAGCATTGAAGTGGGACTACCATCAGTTTTTACCTAAACTCCATTATCCACAGTGCTGCAATTAATTACATTAAGGGTCATTTCTGGTTTTGGTTATGCAGGCATTCAAACTTTTAACTTGTGTAGTCAGGGTGCACATAGGTTGCAAGTATATCTCAAAGCTTGGAATATTTTTCCTGTCTCTTATTTTGGGGAAATTGTTAAAAATGTGTGTATGTTAGAATAATTACAGGTAGATAATTGTTTGGGCAGAGGAAAATTGAGCTCAGTGCAGTTCCCAGCATGCTAATGAGAACTTAGGTAATAACGAACGTTCTCTGGGCCCTGCCAGCTATATCACAATAGCTGTGGGGGGTAGACCATATTAATGACAATCTCTCTTTTAATTTTTTTATTTTTTTCCCATTTTCTAATTATTTAGATTCTGCACCTGGATCAAAATCAAATCTAATTTTCTTGCCCATTTATGACTATGCAACCCAAAGGATCAGGGAAAATCAAATGTGTGACACTGCAGTAGGAGAAGCACAGACTAGTTCTCTAAGTTTTTGTACTCAGCATATCTTTAAAGTAGCTCAGGAAGCTGAGTACCTTTCATGAGTATTTTTTAGTAGCTGAGCGATTAGAGTGACTTTTTGCTTCTTTGAAGGGCATGCTAACAGGTAATTACTTTTTTTGTTTAAAAGGTATGGTGTTGTATGAAAAGTAGTGATGCAACATTACAGTAGTACTCAAAGTTAGTACTACAGGCTTTAATGGCTATTCCCTGAAATAAATTTTAACTTTGCATGAGAAAAAATCTTTTGTGTGTGTTTGTGTGCTTTACTACTTATTTCCCAGGATACAGACACTGCACAATAGCAGAACATTAGGGAGTGCTTTTGATTGTCCAGTGCAAGATGTGGATCTGAAGCTTGTGGCATGTTAAAATTTTATTGCTTTCTATTTCTGATCAAATTAGAGAATGAGTCAAGCAGAAAAGGAAGGAAAAAAAGCAAATGGAAGAAACTCAAGTTATTGTTGAAGTAAAGCTAGTGTTTGCACCTGAGCAGGATAAGACCTCAGTGGTTTACTGCTGCTTTTTGTGCCGTGACTGCTGCAGGGGCAGGCTGGGTGAGATGCATTGTTGATTGTTTTTTTTTTGCTTTGAAAGCAAATCCAACATGTCATGTGTTATGGTAGTTATTAGCAACTATGGTTCCATACACACAAGTGCTATCTTGTCCTCTTTTGCACCTTTATTTCCCTGGGAAAATGAGAAAGGTCAAATGCTTTCCTAAATAGCTGACTAAATATTTCCCTCAGCTAAAATGGCAGAAGATGCCATAAGGCAAATGTGACTACAGCTGGGAGGCTTCATTTCATTTTTGCCCTGCTCAAAAGACTAAACATGTCACTGGTGCTTAATACCCAGTGACTCAGGAGTTTGGAGCTGAATTAATTCTCAAACTCTTTGTTTGCACTCCAGTGTAATGCACAGCAGGCTGCTCTCAGCTCCGGTGCAGCTCACTTGCCTTTTGAATATAACAGCGATGCTGACCTTTTAGAAAGAATTGTGTTATTCTTTCCAATGGATGGGGATATTTCTGAGGTCAGACTAAACAAAGATGTCTGAATTTAAATTAATATATTTGCCAGAGCAATAAAATCAGGTGAAAATCAAAAGCAATCTAAAAGAAAAAATGCTTTCATAAAAGTAAGGAATCAAAGACAAGGGATATTGTGATGTACATGAACATTAAAATGTGATTCTTCTTTGCATCCTTTCTCATATTCACTGATTTCCTTTCTACTGACAAATAAAACAATATTTATGTCTAGAAGAATGTACTTTCCTGCAAAGCTAGCAGGATTCAAATTGCCATTTTTATTAAAAGCTGAGTCTTTCTTTATTTATTATTTTAAATTCCATTACTTGTTTCCAAGGAGATAAAAATATGCAGGAAAATCATCTGAGATTCCAGCTTGCAAGGCTGTTTTCTTTACTGAGAGCTGAATGTGCTCTGTTTTAATGAACAAAATACACTTGGAGCTGCTGTAGCAAAGACACTTGGTCTTTGGATTTCATTTCTGTCCAGGTCAACTTTCTGCTTGTGAGTGTTGGGAACAGGACTATTATGTATTCAAACCAGTTTCAGATTATTACTTTGTGGCTCCACTGTGCTGTTTCCTATGCTGATGCAGAGCAGGAAGTTCCTTTGCCCACCCATCCCTTACAGTAGTGGCTGTCTCCTGCCCATGCCTGGTATTTCATAAACTCAAGGCATGAATGGATAGCAGGTGGAAACTTTTCTTCCTGTGAGTTCCTCTTCGGAAATACTAAACCCTGATAGTTCCTTATTTAAAAGGCTGTATCTGTTCTGTGAATTGCCAGCGTCAAGTTCCAAATAGTAAGAGATTTCTTTCTTAGTTTCCTTCAATAAAATCGTAGAAAGAAAATACGGTGGTAAATAGATCAGTTATCTTACCTGATGTAGTCTTCACCACCTCGGTTGTATTTCTTAATCCCGTAAAGGAGAACTGGTAGAGCCTCCAGGACCTGGTATCTCCCACCTCCACTGAGCTGCGCTTCCATTGGTAAATGATCTCTTCCCTTGGGTAACCATCTTATTGCAATGGAAAATACAGAATGCTTTGTTTCATAGTCATTGCTAGGATTTTAATGTACTCTGGGGAGTAAAAATACTATTTTCTATTTCTGAAAGAAACTGGAGAAGCATATCGCAAGTAAATTTAAATATATACATATAGATTTTTCCCTCAAGTTATTTAGTTGTGCCTTTTACTTAACGTAACATTTTAACTATTATAAATTAAAATGTTATTTGAGGTGCTGTTTTTAAGATAGAGTTTTCTACTTTTTTGTACTCGGTAGGATGCAGTTGCCCATCTGTTTGTTAAGGCCAAACTTCTTCAGCTGGACCCAGTATTCACTCTTTGACTCAAACACAAAGTTCAGACTCTTCTCTCCAACTACTGTGATAGTAAACTAAGTACTGAGAAAGTATCAGGCCAGTGCTGAAGGTAAAACATTTTACTTACATGCTAAAATATAAGCATAAATATTAATTGCAAGTATTCCAGAAGTCAGATAATTTAGGAATATTATGTAAAAATTATATTTGTGCACATATATGGTTCCCACACTTCAAAATAAATTCAAAATAAAACTGAAAACCATTGCATTATGTTTAACATAAACATAGCCTTAACTGACTCTTAAATATATAAATAGCAGTTTTTCACAAGTAGTTCAGCATGGGTCAGGAAAGTGCTTCTTCTAAGCATGCTACTTACAGCTTGAAAATTCCAGGGGGCAGGAATGGGCATCCATTGGGAAGTTGTGTAACTGAAGCTGACACTCAGCATCAATTGTCAGTCTGAGGAGAAGGAGATCAGGTATACAGAACATACATGAGAAGCCTGTACTAAAAGCTTCATAATGGCAAGCAAAACAAGATTGTTACTAGCATGGAACCTGAGTATGAAATATACATACGTACAATAAATATAAAAAGGAAAATAAACTGATATGTATATTAATTTAGTTGTTCCAAACATAGAAGACATTATGCTTATTAGTAATTAGTGTTTTGTTTTTAGTTAATTGGCCCTTACCACCTACAGTCTGGACTGTATAGTAGAATAAGATATTAAAAGTACTGTATTTATGCATCTGAAGCAGTATTACTCATGAGTAACAAATCCTTCAGTGGATACACAGGTCTTCTCATAATCAGTAGCTAATCTCTGTGTCACAACATAGCAAAATGCACTAGGGAAATGTATTTCACAGAAAAACACTTCTTAAGAAATAATTGTTAGGAGTCCAAATTCAGACATCTGCATCCAAGATAGCCATCTCAACTATCTTCACCTCTAGTGGAAGGAAAGGTACTCTGGGGATACACTTAATTTGATTCCAAAATAGACATCTAAATTAAATCAGAAGAGGAATGCACCAGAAACATTTTTCTCTCTACTGAATATCAGGAAAATCTCAGTGATATCTCAAGTGGTGTAGGTGCTTAATCAGGCAGACACACGTACTTTTAGAAAGCCAAAATTAAATGAGATGCGTCCCCTGATTTGCCTGCTAAAAACTCCATCATTTTTCATTTAACTAGGCTATATGTAGCCCTAGCCATGCATGAGGTGCATGATTCCTGGACTATAAGTAACTAAGCAGCAGAGGAGAAGGCTTTGAAAAGGAGGAAGGAGGTGGGGGCAAGAGAGAGGAAAAAGCAGTGATGTTTATTTTCTCCTTGAGTCTCTATGAAAACTACAGATTTCTGTTGTTAGCTGCTGGTTCCTTAGTGTCCAAATGAACAGCTCTGTGAGCTGGATGTACTTTCTGGTGGCTGTGTGTAGGTGCCATGCTCAGATGTCTCCCTGAATCTCATACTGTGGCGTGCAGAGGGATGCTGTGGCTGATGGTCAAAAGGTTAATGGAATAAAAAAGAAACTTTTCTTCATTATGAATTTAAGAGCAAAGCTCCTTTCTCTCGAATCTAAAGGAAGTTGTGACCATGACACAGAAAGATAGCTTATTCCTTGTACTAAGTACATTGTCCATTCTCTTTTCTATCATCTTCATTTCTATCATCTTCAGTTTATTTGAAGGTAATAATAATATAGATTAAAAACAAGCAAACAAACAAACAAAAAACAGCAATGTTTTGGGTTTTTTTTCCAATACTGCCTTTTCTATAACAAATATTTCTCTTAAGGAAATGAATAGATTTCATCAAGCTTTTTTTAATGGCTTGAGAGCAGCCCTGAGAAGGTTTTGGGGTGCCAGCTGATGAAAGACTCAGCATGAGTTGGCAATTTGAGCTTGCAGGCCCAGAAAGCCAACCATACCCTGGGCTACATCAAGAAAGCATGACCAGCGTGTTGAGGGAGGTGATTCTACCCCTCTGCTCTGCTTTACTCTCATGAGACTGCACCTGGAGTACTGCATCCAGCACCAAAAGCAGCAGATCTAGAGCAGGGATAGGCTGAGAGAACTGGGGCTTTTCAGCCTGGAGAAGAGAAGGCTCTGAAGAGATGTCATAGAAGCCTTCTAGTACCTGAAGGGAGCCAATAGAAAAGCTAGGGAGGGGCTTTTTATAAGGGCATGTAGCTACAGGACAAAGGAAATGGCTTTAAACTGGTAGAGGGTAGATTTTGACCAGATATTAGGAGGAAATTCTTTACTATGAGGGTGGTGAGACACTGGAACAGGTTGCATTTCTTCCTATTCCATCACTGGATATCTCTTAGAGTCTATCTCTGCCTTCTTTATATCCTCCATCATTTGCACACATTGGTAAGAACCCCCTGAGCCTTTTCCAGGTTGAACAGACCCAGCTACCTCAGCCTTATCCTCTATGTCACATACTTGAAGCACTACATCAGGTAGTGCCCTTGACTGGTCTCACTCCAGTAAGCTTATCTCTCATACTGAGGAGCCCAGCACTGGGCACAGTAGTCCAGGTATATCTCAACAGAGCTGGACAGAGGACGAGGATCATTTCCATCAACTTGCTGGTAACATTCTTCCCAATCAAGCCCAGGATGCTGTTGGTCTTTGCTGCAAGGATGCTCTGCCGGCCTGTGGTGAATGGGTTGTCCACAAGGATCCTCTTTTCCTGCAAGGTGTTTTTCAGTTGTTTGGCTCCCTGTCTGTTCTGATGCATGATTATTCCTTAGCTGTTACAGAACTTCATACTTTCTTGTGCTAAACTCCATCAGAGCCATCTTGGCCCAGTTCTCCAGCATCTCAGAGACCTGATCCTGGGATTTCTGAAAGTTGGTCTTAGCAGTAACGTCTGAAGCAAAGAAGCATTGTGTACCTTGACCTTTTCTGTGTTCTTTGAGACCAGATCCCCATTCCCATTCAGTGGTATACCCACACTTTTCCTAATCTTTCTTTTGCTTAGGATTCATACATAGAGACCCTTAGTGCTTTCCTATCCATCACTGAATTCAATTTCAGTTGAATTTTGACTTTCCTAACCCTGTATCTGGGTGCTTGGGCAGCGTCTCTATATTCCTCCTGCTTCCATCTCTTGTACGTTTTCTTTTCATGTTTGAGTTTTGTCAGGAGCTTTGTGTTGATCCATGCAGACCTGTTTGCTTGATTTTTTGCTAGTCAGGATAGACTGTTCTTGATCTTGGGAAAAGGAATTGAGAAAATCAACCCTCTCTCTCAGACAGAATCCCAGATCTGCAATGATACTACCACATTTCCCTTCTGGATTAAATCAGGTTGAATCCGTACTGATCTTTGCTGTGACTCACTAGAGAAACCAGGCATACATAAGTATTTTATACAGCTGTAAGTTATATCACATGTACCTCATTCTAATGAGGGAAACAGAGAGGTTTGAAGAGAAAGGTGACAAAGTCCAAAGAGACAGTAGTGTAGCTAAGTCTAATTTAACATTTCAAAAGTTGATCTAGGATCTTCTTTATCAGGCTTACTTTGATTTACCTTGGATTTCAATTCTCTTATCTCTTTTGGTGAGGTACTATGTAATGAATGTAAAATAACTACAAAATAAAACTCCTGTTTGTAATTCAAATGTTTGCAACATTAAAAGATTTTTTAAGGAAAGCTTCAAATGATTCATTAAAATGCTAATGGAACACACTTTTCTGCTATTTTTTTTAACTCAATGAAACAAGAGCAGAAAATCAAAATCACTTTGTAAAAATAGTCAGAAACTAAGATGGTCTGATGGTTTTGTATTATGCCTAACATCTTTGATGATGTACTCTTCTTTTAAGTTATAAACTCTCTTGAACAAATACCATCTTTTTCTATACTTTACATAGGTCCAACTACTATACTACTATACTATTAAAAAAAAAAAAAAACACCATACCTATGACTTCCACATTTAGGAAATATACTATAACTGAGTATATATTATTTAAATTAGTACACATTCCATATGTAACATTGAAATGTAGGTATGCATATAACTTAATTATTTAAAAGATTTATAAAGGTCTCAAAATAAAAATTATCCAGGCAGATTAGAAATCCGAAGACAGGCTTTTCAAATCTGGATTCATGGAAATTTTAGTCAAACAGGGCATATCTGTGAGTTTGACTCAAACTGTAAATGTCCAATGATAAAATGATATTGTTTTTTTTTTATAATATATTTGAGGAATGAAATATTTTGTATGGTTGAAGCATTGTATATCTAAATAGAAATCAGTTCAGAGTATGAAACCTCTGCTGCATATAATACTTCACTTAAAACATCTCCTTGATTCAAGGATATTTCAGATTCATTATTTTAACCCAAAACAATGTTAAAAGGCAATATGGACCAAACCACAGGTAAACAACAAAACACATAAAAATGAATTACTTTAACCATTCTTATATTCTTCTTAGTATAGAAATATAACTATTTTGAGAGCATGACAATAAAATCTGTAAGTAGAAATGAAACTATTTTACTGTGCCAATATCAAATAAATTGCATACGAATAATATATTCTAAATATGTCCCCTCTTCAGGGTTGCACGCATAAGAGAAAAACAGTATGCACTGATATCAAGTGAACTGAATTCACAAAACCCATCTTTTAGGCTTTCCCTTGAGAAACTGAAATGAAAGTCACGTGTAAATACCTCAGTGTGTACAACACTCTGCCGTCATTCCAGATCCTGAGCATCCTGTTAGGAGTTGTTATCCAATGAGCATCAGCTTTTTTGGAATTCCGGAAAAATGTATCAGGTATCCAGATCTTCCCAACCATGTTGCTGTTTAATCTGAGCACTTTTATAGTGCTGTTGAACTTCAGACGTCTGTCATACCACGTTTGGGCGAAAAATATATCAATTGTATATTCCTGTTGTGTTAACCAAAAATACTGATGAAAACACAGCACTCAGCATTTCACATTACTCCTGACATACTATCCTTAACTTCATAGGAAAAAATAGTGACATACAGAAGGTGATATTCAAACTGATAAAAACATTTGTAATTTTTTTTTTCAGAGGGTTTCTTACCAAAGATTATTGTTTAAAAAATATTTGTGTCATTATTTTCCTATTGACAAATTGATCTACATTAAAATGGAGTTATGTATGTACTGTACATATTTTGTATCCTCATGCCTCAACTCACACCTGATATGTTAGAGAACAATTACTTACTCCTTTGGACCTAGGACAGTCAAGATGGCAGCTGATTTGACTGTCTCTGTTGGCTGTGACTGCCAGTTAAAGTCAAAGTGGTGAAGTCTCACTTCCCCTGGCATTCACCAGGCAGCCAGTAGCTGCAAAGGGAATTGCAGAATGCAGAAGAGTAATCTGAGATTTCTTTCTGCACGTTAAAACTACAAGAATGAAGTGAGTATGCATTGTGCTGCTAATGCTGGACCAATTTGCATTAGCTATATGAAGATATAATTAAACTTTGCTCTTAGAATCTATGTTTTTCCCTTTTATCTCTCAGTGGACGAAGTGGTACTATCACTGGTGAATGCTTTAGCTTGTTTTTGTAGTAAACTGGAAACTCAGTCCCATAGGAGCTGATCTGCCATAATACAGTGTAGAATACAGCACACAGATGTGTGAAGATATGTTAAAATTATTATTATTCACAGTTCGGTTTGTTGTCCTGTCCAGATTCATAGTTCATGTAGTCCTCACATCTTCAATAATAATGAGATTTGAAAATAATTTATGTATAACACAACATTAAAACTAACGTAAACCTTGTAATGTCAAAAATGATGGAGGCTTTGCAACAAACTGAACATTGTAGAAAAGTGTGGCAATCGTTTACCTACCATATTGATAGCATTCACTGGCCCAATGCTGTTCACATACATGTCAGTGTGAATTACTGTTGGTTTAACTGTAAGAGAAACAAGAATCACTATTATGAGTGAAGGTCACAATCAGCTGCAAGAGTCAAAAAAAAAAAAACGATTGTTTTAATAACTCTGTTGTATAGCTGTGGATGCCTCACATTTAGATAGAATAAATATAATTTTACAGCAACATCTCCAGGTTTAAATAAGTTGAACAGACTTTGAGACAAATTATTATATAATATCTATCAGATATATAATTCTATCAGAACAAATTCTCTTATGCTATGATAAACACACAATAATAAATAAAACAAATACAGATACCAGCGTCATTATTTTAGTGAGTCATATCTGATGGAGAATATGTGTACTTTGTGTCACATCACAGCCAAACATCTGACAAAACTCACATTACTATGCTGAAAGCAATGTGACTGCTGTTGCCTGCAGAGATGGCAGTAAATAAGTGACAATTTCTTGAACCCCAAATAGTATTAATACTCAAAGCTCTAAAACAGGAAATAAAACCAGTTGTTAGATTAATTTATTTTGAAATTACTCTACTTTGGCTTTATTATTTCTCACGTACCTTGACTAAAACAATTTCGTTTGTTTTCCCAGATGCTTTTTATGAATGCTTAATTTCTCTCAGCTGTCTAATGTCTTAGAGAGAATAAGGCAAATTCCTCTGTTGATTTAGACTACATACATGTAAAATGTATGTTGTTGTATAAGCCTATATCAACTTGTTAAAAGAGGTTTCCTTCATTAACCTGGCTGTTCTCTGTGTTCTTTTGCCTGCCTCATCTGTGAATTCTCTTTTTGTTTTACCATAACCTTACTACTTCCGTATCCTCTTCTACAGACATATCATCTGTCTGTTCAGTCTAACTCCCATTCAAGCACTCTTATCTCTCAGGCCTCTAAGTAATCAGTGGGGAGAAGGTCCCTGCAAAAGTCGTTTTGGTTCAAATGAGATTTCCCTTATGGGTCTGAGCTTGAGTCTATATACATGCACAAGTTGTGGGGGAAATTTAGGGAAATTAAGTTAATTTACTTGATTGCGTTTATCTTTCGTGAAACCTTCCTGAGTCTCTTGCTCTGCTGTGCAATGATCCAAGGGACTGACACAGAGCTGTGTCAGTGGAGGGTCAGGTTGGATATTAGGAAAATGCTGGTTACCAGAGGGTGGTTAGGCTTCCCAGGACAGTGGTTGCTGGAGTTCAAGAAGCATCTGGACAATGCTCTTGGACAGAGTTTGCATTTTGAGTGGTTCTGTGTGGAGCCAGGAGTTGGACTTGATCCTTGTGGGACCTTTCCAGCTGAGGTTATTCTGTCGTTTCATGGTTCTAAACTGCATCAGTCAATTCAGACCTGTTACTGTCAGAGTCTCTGTGTGTCCATCACATCACGCCATGCAAGGATCAGACTGCATTATCTTTACTTGGGCCTTCCTTTCCAATACACTTTTTTTATTCTCTAACAACCTCTCTTAAGTACACAGGGAAGAAAAAATTCTCCTTAATTCCCCAGAAGTTAAATTCCAAACTTCCTGTGCAGGTGCACGATCGCATGTGGCCTGATTCAGCAAATCACATCAGTCTTATTATCTGTCTCAGGAGAGATTTAGGAATCTTAAAAATGTATGCAAATCTACAAAATCACAGCTTCTTTTCATGCTAGTGATATTTTACTATCTCTTATTTTGTTTTCATAACTACTTTAAACAGATTCTGTTCCTGTGCAGTATAATGTTGTATGAACATGCTTTCACTTCACTGCTTAATCAAATTTGGACTTAAAGAAAACCAACATACCTCCTATATCAGGTCTTAACTTGTTGTCATATCCTTCCAGCAAGCCATTTAAAATAAGAGTGACATCACTCTCATGGACTTTGGGTGTCAAAACCCAAGTCTTATTTGAAGTGTAGTCTTCATAATCATCATCTCCCTTTTGGGTGGAACTGTTAAAGACATAAAAATGAAGAAATTGAAAGCCCTGAAAAGTAAGATTTGCAGGCAAATTCTCTGGAGACAATACATTTTTCAGATTTTAATAGTATTGTACAAAACATTGAAAAGTTGCCTGCTTTATAAATAGAGACTCACAGTAAAGATCACACATTACAGCTGAGGTTACAGTTCACTTTAGCAATATCTCCTTTTAATACGATTGAGCTCATGCTCTGTGAGAAGTATCAGTGCTTATCACCTTTGGCATTTCTGTTTTTCCTTTCACTGACTCAGGTGGGACCTATTATAAAACAAATCTAATTGTCATTTAGCTTATGCAACTCTCCACCAAAATATCACTTAGTAAGTACACAGTGTTGTTGAATTGCTCTCCTTTGAGATAACAATTTGATGCAACACATTACTGACAAGAACAATAATTAGATTCATTCAGTCACACAGCTTCTCTCCACTCTGATGAACTTGAGCTTATTGTGCATTTGGAAAGTTCAGCATTTGGAAAGTTCAGCATAAATGTTTTCCAGTGTTTTTCATTTTCATTTTTGCTAACCAGAGCACAGAAAGAATAAAAATAGTCTATCTACCATGTCTTTTTTTCCGCTACTGAGCAGTATGGCAACAGATCTAGTAAATTCAACCTGCTTAGTGCAGTAAAAAAGGGGAAGCTCAGTACCAGAAACACGTAGGCTAGCCTTAATGGTTGTTGTGCTATTTTGAAATCTGTGCCGCCAGTTCCAAAGGAGAAGATAGAATCTAACTTAGAATATGTCATCACCAGCTATGTCAGTGCTTATCAGAACTGCATGGTGCTAGACAGTTGTAAGATTTTTTTCTGGCATAGTATAACAGTGCCGTCCTTCCCTGACCTTATTCTATGACAAAGTTTGAACTCTACTGTGTACCCTTAATGATATTATAAATGTCTTAACCAAGTGGGGGGAGTTTGGATATGAATGAGTCAAAAAAGAAGTTCCTATTTGAGACTGATTCTGTACAGTCTCTCCTTAACAACAGTGCAAGAGTGGGAAAGTGCAGGGAAACAGATTCTTAGCAGGTCTAGAGCTCATGCTTGGCACATGTGAATGAAAGCAGACACAGCCAATGATGTTCGTGGGAGTGATAGTGAAGGAATAAGTAGTCCCATAGTCTAAAAACTCTGTTCTTCTAATGTAGACCTTTGCTCAGCCGGGGCCTTGCATGTTCCTCCCCACAGTGCTCTCTGATGCTTCCAGCTTAGACCTACCCAGCGTGAGTGGCCTGAGGGTTCTTCCCTGTCTTGAGCCTCTGGAGCTGTAAGCCAGTGGCACAAATACAACTTCACTAGGAAAGAGGCTTTCAGTTCTTTGTCCCCCATCTGTGCAGCCTAATGAGAAAGAGCCACTGCACTGCTTGGCCTCATCACATACGACTGCTTTTTCCCAGGAGGTGCTGAAGGTACAGTGAACTTGGAACCAGCATGCGATTGTACACAGGACAAAAGCAAGCAGGAACACACAGCATGAATGAGAGAACCAGGCTTGCACTGCACTGAATAGAGCTTGCTAGCAAAGCTACATCAACCTATGCTTTCATTGCCTGTACTAAATACTGGTGACTGCAGCCTCCAGGCACCACCTAACCCATCCTGCATCAGCATTACATCTCTTAGAGCTTTAGCTTTCCAGATCAAACAATAGCAATCCAGCCATTCTCCCTTTGGCAATACAGTCCACAGCCTGTCTGTAGTGTTTTACTGGCAATCGAAGACTGAGTTTTAAATGGCAATTTGCTACATAGTAATCTGCTGGTAATGAAAAACAGGCCAAGATAATTAAATTGGTGAGGGAAATTTGTTTATTCAGCTGTCTGGGGTTCAAAGATCTAATTGCAATTCAAAGAAACATAATTGAAGCAGGGTTCTCCCTCCTGAAGGAAATCCCTCTAAATAGATTCATTGCAAAGAGAAGGCACTATATTATATGTTTTTAGTCTGCAGAGTAAATGAAAATAAAATTTTGATGTATAAAACCCATACTCTTGTTGTATAACCAGTTAAATATCCCTTCTCCAAGAAGAAATCCTTTTCTAAATGGGAAAAAGAAAGCAAATCAAATACATTCTTTCACAAAGACAACGAGGCCCTGAATATGAAGGTGCTGTAAAAATGTCCAAAGTGAAGCAGATAGTACTGGGTCTGGTGTATTAGACATTGTGAAATCAGAAGATGAAAAACCACATGCTTGTCTGCGACATCTCTCAAATCTAGAACAGCCTTATTGAAGAGCAGCCTGCAGGCACTCCATTTCCCTTGGTAATGATTTGTAGAAAAGTAATAGCTATTTGTTTGCTTATCTGGCGTTCCAAACCATTTTGGCACTCTGAATCTCAAAATGCAACAAATGTTTGATGTGATTAGTGTGGAAGAGAGGGAGGGGAATACAGCCAATGCAACTAAGGATAAAACCACTGAATTCCATCTTTTATCTGAATTCCAAGTGGATCATAAGTCAACATGGATATTCAATTGCCTAAATGTCTGTCTCTGTAAAATTGCATACCAGCCAGAACAATCTGGGGGTGCATCTATATCCAGATGAGCAGAGTTTTAGCTGTGCAAGTGCCATTAATACTAATGAAAGTTATAATGACAAAGCCCTTTTCATCTCCTTAAGACTTTCAGATCAGTCCTTCTGATTATATGGCCTAAATTTTGCAGGAGCTTTTAATATCCAGAACAAATTTGGCAAAGCCGAGATTATACTTAAGTACACACAGAAATCTGTTTTTATTTTTCACTACTAGAAGTTTTTATGTCTAGCAATAAAGGTAAGCACATGTGTTTCCTTGTTTGAAGATTACAGTACATTTTTTGAAAGTTAATGTTTTGGACATCACAATAAAGTCTCACTCATTGAAATATTTTCCTACTTTTCACATTAGTGTGAAGTCTCACATAAGATATGTTCAAGACCAATCTAGGTACACAGTTCCCTATTAGAAAAAGAGACAGTTTAAGGGAATTGGAATGTGAAACAGAGACTTCATATTGTGGAGTAATTAAAGTTGGAAGGTGCTTTTGGAGTTCACCTGATCCAATCTGTTCTCATTTTGCTACTTGAGATGGCAAGAATTTCCTATGCTTGTAATTACTTAGGTGTATAACTACTGTTCAGCCTGAAGTTCAGGGGGGCTCTTCGAATGTATTGAATTGCGTGAAACTCATAATCACAAAGCAGATAGAGGGCAGAAATGATTAGATTTTAATAAACACTTATTAATGTAGATCAGAAAGTGCATTCCTTTGGACAACAGAAAGCTTTGTGGAGAGGGAACAGCACAAGATTGAGTCTCATTTTTCATTACTTTGGGATAAAATATGTAAAGATCTATAAACTGCTAAACTACTGTACAGTTGTACATGGAACTCACATGTCTGTGAAGTTTTTACCATAGCAGGGTTGAAAAAGTTTTGCCTCATGTTTCTTAGCTTCCTCAGTTCCTTACTATACTGATCCCAAATTCTGCGTTGAATTGTTACTTGATTTATAACATTAGCATAGCTCCTTTGTGAGGCTGTCATTGGTGAAGTGTAACTTTAGCAAAAACTGGGATTAAACAAGCTAAAAGTTTATATTACCAAGATGTGCTAGTGCACATCATCCATATGTTTTTTTCCAGTATCATCTGGACAAAGTTTAGTCATTGTTCTTCATGGAGCAATTATCATCTCTTTAGACAGAGCTATGTACTGCAGGTAGAAGTGTGTTTTCCAACAAGGGATGAAGAACTAATAAAGAGATGCTCTTTTTGACTGTCACAGACACTTTTAGACACACCTTAGCATCAAAAGTGTCATTTCTACACTGGAAATATGTTGAAATAGTAGAAGATTAGTTCAGCCACTCTGAGAGGATACTTCTGCTTTGAAATTACTGATGCTTTAGGAAAGTCATTTTTTTCATCTTCTTTTCTGAACCTCATCCAGAATACAAAGCAAGCATGCTGGTCAAAGATTTCATTAATGTGCTGATATCCTATCCTCTTAGCAGTACAAAGCCACAGCTGTCCACATAACAGTTCTGGAATCCATTCCTCCTTTTAATAGACTCAATATTATGCCTTTTTCATTTTTGCTTTTATTTCCCTGAAGTAAGATTGAGAGCTATGTAAAAATAATAATATGTTTTTATTTAGCAAATAACAATATTAATGGTATTTAGCTGTCATAAATTAGTATGCTTTGGAGCCCTCTGGCCTAAATTCTTTAGTTCAAAATTCAAATTAAGAGAGGATTATCTTTTTCAGATCCACATTTATTTAATTGCTAACTTAAAGTCAGTGTTAAAACTTTTTACAATCCCTGACGTTCTGTAACATCTGTATATCAAAGACACTCTTATGTAGCTTTCAGAAACACCATATGTAGTATATCTTGGAAAGACACACCATTTGTCAGTAAGGATGCACTACAGATCATTTAAAATCACTCTCAACAGCAACAATTTTTCAGTCTAAACTGAGAGACAGATTGGGCACATCTTTCCTCATTAGTGAGCAATTGCTCACAAAGTATATTCCTCTGAAATAAGGTAGATATTTCCTAATCTACAGGATGGTGATTTTCACAACTTGGCACTGCAGAGTTTGAATGATGATATAAACAGTAAAAGGGAAATGATGCTGTTCTCTGAAGCAGAAACCTACCATGATAGTTCAGTCTTTCAGCACTCAGACATGAAGTCATATATTTAATTGGTTAAAATCTCTAGAATTCTGCTGACTTCAATAATGATATTCTGATTTTTACCTGATGTAGCTCTAGATTTAACTTTTCTAAATATAGAAGATAACAGAGAAGATAACAGGTGTCTGTTATCCCCACTGGAATCCACTAGCTATTGCATTGCCATTTGCAAGCAGAGTCACAGTGGCCACAAAGTGCCTGAAGAAAAAGATCTGCAGCAGTACTGAATAGCCAACAAGTAATTAGTTTAACTACAATTAAAATCTATCTGTCAAAAAAAAAAAAAAAAAAAACTGACCAATTTTATCTTTTATGCCAAGTATCTATAGAAGCTACAGATCCTACAGCAAAGATTTAATAAACTTCTCATGCACACAGTAAATCTCCACTTACAGCACCAAGATTTTCTACCTCTCAGTGAAGGACTGAAACAAAGCTTGCTGGTTTACTTCACAGCATTGTTTAACTTCATGAATAGTCAGGCTAAATCCTGTGCTGTGCATAAAAATTCACCATAATCTCTATGTTATACATTATTCATGATGATAAAATGGTCACTGGGAGGGAAGGATGTATTCTGTGTTTCCCTACAGATACAAAGATGTGAGTATTCAGTGAATAGCATATTTGTAGGAGATTATAGTGGCTGTGGAAATATGACTGTACCTATCCTCTCTTCTCTTGTATTTTAGGTAAAACTATTTCATTTAAAATAGAAAATGTTTTCACACAGCATTATACCAAATTTTCTCTCTCTGCTTACCTCTCTGCTCTACCCATTTGCACTGTTTAAATCCTAATGTCTTACCTAGGACCAGACCTCACATAGAATCATCGAGGTTAGAAAAGTTCCTTAAAATCAACAAGTCCAACTACCCACCTAAGACTACAAGTCCACCACTAAACCATGCCCCTAATGCGCTACATCCGCACAACACTGCCTCATGTTCTATAACTTGTCACCTGAGAAAAGAGATTGGCACCTCCTCACTACAGTTATAACTGTTTTCTGCTTTACTATTGAGTATTCACTACAATACCCAACCATTTTCCTCAGAATTGTAGTTTATAAAATGTGAAGATTATTTTCTCCTCAAGTAACTTGTCAATTCTGACGTTAAAGACAGAAACTAAGGATGATACTTTATTTAGAGAGGAAGATGGGAAAAAGTCTATTATCTGAAGGTGCATAAAAGGAAATGGAAAATATTTTGAGATATTTGGGCTTAGAGATCAGTGAGAAAGTATACTGTTGTCTTGTTCCCTCCTCCTAGAGCACTGGTAATGGTAAGACCATGATTCCAGTATCCATTTGGAGCTTTGCCCCAGAAGAGCCACACAGCACCTAAAATTCTTAGATTCGGTATTTCTAGAAAAGCCTTGTTTCAGAGATGGCTTTTAGGGTGTGTTAGCTGTATTTTGTCCACTTAGTTGTGTCGTGAAGGAGCCTAGAGAAGTTCAAAACACGGGGAAATAAAATGTTTTTTACTGTCACTTAGCGGTTTAGGCAGCTGGATTTTAGGTAGGTCACCTGTGGAAGATTATTTCCTGGACTACTGCTACAGCTATCATTCCATGAAATATTCTAATCATTTAAATTACTGAGAAACTGGTCATGAAACAATCAGACTTGCATAGCTAATGTAACAGTGCTGGTAGCCATGGCAAATGACACAGGTCTGTGAGCTCCTATTCACAACTGGGAGCCCTGCTTTAAACAAAGGAAAACAAAGTTGAGTTTTTCCATCTTTCTTAAGTTACAGAACAGATGAGGAGTAGAAGGAAAACATGATGAAAGCAGTACAGTAATTCTCACAAATAAATTGCTGTAGCTGAAACAAGATTTAGTAGGGGCTGAGCACACAAGTCTCAGAAGGGAGTATTCGGGACCCAGAAGTCACTAGAATAGCACCAGTGGGTCCTTCCAGCAGGATTCTATAATCTCTACAGTATGTGAAGACCCTAGGTTACTACCAATCAAACAAACATTTCTGAAAATCATGCATACATTGAGATTTACAGACTGGTCACATTCTGGTGAATATTTACATTGCCTAAGATGTGAGCTCATGTCAGTTACCTCACCTTACCACATCCTAAATGTTAGCCCTTAGAAGTTATTTTTAAATAAACTATTTTCATATTTTCAGATTCAGCAGAAATTGGCTATAGCAAGTGTCTTCAGAGAAAGGCTGAAAATGAATTTAAATCAATTTAATTTTTTTCTGCATCAAAGTTTTTAGAAATACTTAAAAAAAAAAAAGCATTGAGGTTCATTTATTAATAGTACTATAAGTAAAACTTTTGGCTTATTGCTTTTACTTTTTTTTCTAGCTCTCTACTGAAATACTGAGGTGTAATTTTTGCATTATGCAAAATATTGGATTCAAGTTGTGAGTAACCATGGGGATTGTGGCCACGATTTAAATATTTCAAGTGAAAGCAAAATGGGCTCATGACCAATTGTCATTACCAGAAAGAGAGACCAGTGTCCCAGGAAAGAAACAAAACACAATGGGAGCTGAAATGTAGTACCCAGCCTAGGAACAGTCTTCCAGCAGAAAATTGTGACACATTGGCTAAATAAATTGATAAATGATTTCTATCTTCAGGTCTACCAGAGAAGGGTGATAAAACAGACTGAAACTGAACTATACCCCAATAAAACGTTTGAGCAAGGAGAGGAAACATATGCCATCCCCATGGAGAATAACAAAATGTAGAACTTTTTAATAGCCTGTTAGCAGAAAAGAAACAATTATAAAAACAGTCATACATATACATTTTGAAAAGCCTGTCCTGAAAGAGCAGCATTTAAACTTGTAATTACTGGAGTTAAGTTTTGGAAACAGATAAGCCTACATAACTTAAACTGATTGTTTTGTTTTTTTTTTCTTTTTTGAGCTGTTATTTTGTATGAATATGTTTTCTTACAATTTGTTTACAGGTTATACAATCTACTCGTATCTCTTTTTACTGTGATCATGGGGATGCACTGAAATTGCAAGTGAAGGAGAGTATTAGTCAGAAATGAACAGAAATTGATGAATAGGTTTAGGTATTCTGCTGCATCAAGTTTGAGTTTACCCTCTGCTTTATCTGAAACTATATAAGCAAATCTAATTGTAAAGGGAGTAAATTTGGAATTATAAAAGTCTTGTAAGTTACATTTTTTGTTTACCTCCATCTCTCCCCTCTCTTTTATTCCCCCTCCCCCCCATTTGTTTTAAAACAGTACTACAGAACTGTGTGTGTAAAATCTGAGGTGCTTGGGGCACGATTGTTGTTCCCATAGGTTTGAACTGTAAGTGGGAGATGTCCAGAAATGGAGTTAAGAAAAGGGCCATTACTGAAATGTAATGCTTTTTTCTTAATGCATTTTTTTATCTAATTGTCATATATTGCTATTATATGTAATTTCCCTTCCCAAATAAGCTACTTTTCTTTCAGAAAACACTGTTCATTATAAATTAACAAGGGGAGCAGGAAGCTTAGTGCTTGTCTCTTAAAAATTAGAAAAACATAAATGCAGCCATCTATTTAAACAACGTTATCTCAAAAAACTGCTATTGTTCAATTTGATTTTAAAAGATGGTATAAAGGTTCTTGTTCTGTAGTAATTTGTGAGATGCTCATATTCATGGCTTGTCAGAGTACTCGCACAATTTTTCTGTATTTTGCCAGCATGGTAATTTCACTAGAAGGAAATCACTTGTGGAATCAGTCAGTCATAGTGTAGTCATCTCTACATCATGATCTGACAGTGTTTAGAAACAAACATGTGAGATGCCTGAAATTTCAGCAGTTTTTCTTTTTGAATAACCCTCCTGAACTTCTTTTTTTTTTTTTTTTGAGATTTAGAATTACATTTTTTTTTGTCTGCAAATGTAAGCTTTAAAATTCATCTTAAACTGAATATAAATCTTCATTAGATTAAAATATAACGGAGTTACAGACAGTTTACATTGTCATTTCACATTAAGTACACAGCAAAACTCTGTAGCGTGATGTTCTCCATATTGGGCTGGGAGTCAGAAATACTGCATCCTTACTCCAATTAAACAACTGGTGTCATTCTACTTGTTTTACTAAGCCAGAGCATTTAAGCAATACTAAGCTAATATTATTCCACTGTATGGGATACCTTTTGTTTTATGCCTGACGGTACTGTGATAAATGATATTAAAAAGGCAAAGCTATAAACAATTATATTGACATCTGAGAAAAAAAAAATCTTGCCTTGCTCCACTACTTTTTCAATGGATTACTTAGCTAAGATCAGGAAACAAAAACCTCAAGTATAGCCTTCCAACTTTGGAAAAAAATTTTTCTTGACATTATGCTTGCTTTTGTAATTATGGAATGGGAAAAGAGGTTTTTCTGTGAAAATCAAACTTGTTATTTGTACATGACCTTAATAAGGTAACAGTAAAAAGTTTGACATGGAAATTATCACTGTATCAATGCTATGTAATACCAAATTTTCAGTAGTGCAATTTGAACATCAAGAATCAGATCTTGAATAGCTCTACACAGGGCACAGGAATAATAATAATAAAAGACTATAGATTTCTCTTACAAAGCTGAGCTAGGATAATAATAAATGTGCTTTGTTATTTGAGTTTGGTAAAGACTAGGCATGGTGGAAGACTAGGCATCTCATGGTGGGAAAAAAAATCACTAGCCATGCCTTACTGGGAATTAGATTTCATTGCTCTTAAAAGCAATATTACTACCAAGTGCATCAGGTAACTCCAAAATATTTAGGGAGCCAAGAAACAGTAAATTAAAAGCAATACATGTATATTCGTTTCTTCTGAGTATATTCTCAGTTCTTGCTTCTTTTGCTCACAGAAGTGTCATAACTGTCATTTTTTATCAGAAAATGTGTCTTGAAGTAAGGGCTGGATGAACAGAAAACAGTTGTTTGATACATAGCTCTTTAATTAACTCAACATGAAACTAACTCATTCACAAAATGAGTGTAAGCAAAGAGTGAAAATTAAATTATCATTTTCTTAAACAATGCTTTTGATTTCACTTCATTTTTTAATGCATGGTAACCAGTAGTAACCGATGTGTTCCCACTTAGACCAACTTATACGATGCAAGACACTGTTTGCACTCATTCCCATAAAACAGACTGTGCATGGGTGGATGTGGAGTTTAGTCCTAATCACAGGGTAAATGTGTGATACGTTAAGAATGTAAGTGTTGAGCTAATGTCTCTATGTCAGATGAGTAGAAAACTGTCAACAAGTGTGCCTGACTTTTCCCTATGGAATGCATTTATTTTTATAACATGGACTGGTTTGGTTTTGTTATGGAATTCCAATGGACTTCCCTTGGTGGTTGCTGCTATTGACATGGTTGTGGTCAGAATCTCCTTAATTTTGTTGAGTGTACAAACATCCTAGCTTCTGTATGAGAATTGTTAGCACCTCTGCTGTTCTATGCACTTAGGATGAATACGATTGCAGTATTATAACCTTTAGGGCTCTAGAGTAGCTTTGTATTTTATGTCTCTTCCTTTTTATTGGAAATAGAATGTCCATAAATAGATCTTAATCCCATAAAGAGTGGGGAGTATAATCCTATAATATGGTTAGAAATATATTTCAGTCTCTTATTCTTACATAAGAATAAACTATCTCATTCAGGGGAAGCGGCTGGCTGCATTTCTTCCCTACCAGTTAATGCAAAAGGAAAACTTCATTCTATTTCTAGAGAAGAGACATGGAGCCCATTCCATGGTATATGATACCCATGCTACATTGCAGTGGAGATCTGATACATTCTGTATTTATTTTTCATGTAAACTGCTCAATGAAGTATTAACAAACAAACAAACAAACAAATAATAAAAAAAAAACTTAAAAATGTTAAGCCCTTAATTCTTAAGTCCTTCCAATTTTAAATCACTTTTCAAAAGAAAATAATGAGCACAAGCATTCACAGATCATGCTGAATATTTGAAATATGTCTGACATATTGAAATATGTCAGAAAGTAAAGTGATTACCATTACACCTTTCAGATTTGCAGTAATGAGAGATGTAAACTAATTTTCTGTTGGTGAATTTGCACAAACAACAGAATCACAAGCAGAAAAAAAAAAGGTGAATAGCCATGCTCAAGACTGTAGCTATTATGGATAGGGAGTAGTTTTCACAGAATTGTCAAAGGAGCCAGGCTTCAGCAAGCACATGTATAGCTGTATGTACAGAATTCCATTCCATTTTTGCACAGTAAGGAATTATTATGAACCTAAGTTTCATTTCATTCGTTTATGAACCTGTTTCATTTCTACTTTTCAATTGCTGCTTTTGTGATTTCCTAATGAAAGATTTGCTCTGTATAGCCTTACTCTTATGTCCCTGACAAGGCTGCTGTCTGTGTTAGTTTTGGTTCAGAGAAGTAGAGCTCTGAAGATAAACTCTGAAGTATAAGCGAAGATTTACTGCATGTTTATTTATCTTGAAGAGAGTTTTTGATGTGTCAAAACTTGATTCCTTTAGGAGGAAACAACTTGGAAGCCTCACTTGGTTATGCACACAAAGTTAGGCCCCAGCAAAGATACAAAGAATTCATCAGTGATTTGACTTTTGGACAAGTCCAAAACCAAGCACAAAAAAAGACATTTAGTTCAGGGAATTAGAACAGCTGTTTCCCTGCTTAAGAAATGGAGCAGCTCTGAAAGCAAAACGTTTTGGACACCTTTCACACCCTGACATGGAAGAAACAAAAAAAGAATCTAATTTTATCTCAGGCATTCTTACTTCAATCAAAGATTCTTTGAAGCAGTGGTGTGAAGGAATGTGTTCTCCAGTGCTAGCAAAGTATCCAAACTCCATGGGAATCATGACTCTATTGTGTTCTAGTTTATGGGCAAAGAAGAAGCGCACCTTACAGGACAAGCCAAAAAATTGTTGTAACACAGATCACAGCAGGTTAATCCAAGAATCGCCATCAGTCCAGCTTTGTGTAGAGAAATAATATTTTTTGCACAGAAAGTTTCAATGATAATGAAAAAGTTATTATATGTACACTGTAGGTAGTTTCTATGCTTTTTCCTGTTGTTAGTGTCACCTTTTTCCTCCTCAATTAGGTCCTGAGGTTGGTGGTGTCATAATGGTGGCAGTAGGGTGTAAAAGTGAGATATCACCATCTAGCATCCTTGGCTGGAAGGAGTGTGACAGTCATGTTGATAGTTTCTTATTTCTCACCCAAATTATCTACTTGGGATCATTTTTCTATGTTTGCTAACATGCTTTTATATCTTTTCTCCTTCTTTACTATCTGCAGCTCCACATCATATCCAGGCTTACCACATAAAGTGTAATGAGCAATGCCACTGTAAAAACATGTAAACAAACATACAAAAAAATGCTTTGCATATACATTATGTAGAAGGAGAATCATTTGCATAAAGCTTTTTATGCAAAAAAACTTTTTTTTTTGCAAAAAAAAGCTAGTTTTAATGATGATAACTAATAGTAATAAGATATCTCAGCAACTTCTATCAGACTCCAATAAATAAAATGTTAGGCACATAATATGCAAATTTTATCTACCTCTCAAATTTTTGACATTTGAGTGGGCTGGGCATAATGATCGTTGCAGAGCCTATCTTCCCATCCCTTATGTTTAAATGTGACTATTAACACAAGTCAAAACACCAGGAAAATAAGAGCCATTTCTATTTCACACACACACACACATACACAAACATATATCTCCCAGACTTTTTCCTCAGGAAATATTTTGGTACATCTTTTTTCACTCCCATCAGTAAAGCAGGATTTTATTTTATAAATTTTCACTGCACTGCTTATGAGCAGGAAATTCTTTCTTTTAAAAGAAATAAAGGTTTTAAGGAGAAAGCTGGTAGGAGCATATTTTAGAGGTAGGAAGATACTCAGTCATAGAGGAACATGAATGCTTCACAACTCAAAAAGAGGGCAAGAATCAGAACAGTATGTCAGAAAGTTGTCTCATTGAGTTTGAGTAATGTGTGGAACTGGCTACAAGGGTCAGAAATAACAGTCTATGTAACCATGACAATCTTCCGAAAACAGCATTGGGAACAAATATTGTAGGATACAACTATTACTGATTTATTGCTGAAATTCTTTTATGGGAGAAAACATACTGAGGTCTCAAAAGCAGACTCAGGTAAATAGACTTTCAAAACTTATTTATCATTAGAACAATAAGAAGTGCAGAATGTATGAGATAATTATACAAAGTAAAGAAGGACATACAGAGGTGAAAATGATTCTTTCACTCTGAAAGATTAGGTAAGAGGATTTTTTATTTTTTGGTCTTCAGCTCTGTACCATAGCTAAAACAAAAGATCCACTAAAGGTACTGCAGAGCATTTTTCTAATGTAAGCTGAAATCCCAGATGGTCAAGAGAACAGTATCTAGATCACCAGCAGGTTTCCTTGGCGCTTTCTCAGAGTTCTATGTAACCTCCACTATGACAGCTGTGAGTTTTAAAGCTGAACAGATGCAAAACCAAGCATCAAACATTGCCAGGTCATCTGGAGCTAGTTCATTCCCAACTTTCAGGTCTCCGTTTAGGAAACATGAGCACCAGATACAAGTGGTGCCATTGATGGAAGGTGTATTATTTGTGAGCACTGAAGGAAGATCCGTGCCGATACCTGGGGTAGCAGCAAAACCATCATAGCACTGAAAGATAAGGTAATTGGTAGACTGCATTCTTTCATAACTCATTTTCTATGGATACAGATAAGGTTCTACAATAAAAAATGTAGAACACTTGACCACTCTATGATGCTTTAGAGCTTATGTTGGTACTTCACAAACAGCATCATCAAGATCTATTAAAAACAAGAAGTGTTTTCATGGCTTGAGCTGATGCCAGAAGGGATGATTAGGTGACAGTGGAAACTGGAAAACCTGAAGAGAGGGCAAAGCCTTCAAATTAACAGAACATGAGCAGAAGCTGAAGTAGGGTGAAGATGTTTTACTAATCATAGCATATCTTCCACATGGCTAAATTCAAATTCGGTTTTCCTTGCTATGGCTCCAGCAGCTTTTCCAACTCTTATGCAGAGTAACTGGCAGAGGACTGATGAGAAGAAATTCCCCTGGGAGCCAGTGGAGCAAGCCTTTTACATGCAGTTTGTTCCCCCGAATCCCTAGGTAATTTGGCAAATGTGCCTCAAGATATTTTATTAAATGAAGAACAGGTGCTGTTACAAACCCTACCACTTTCCAAGAGACATTCTCAGTAAAATGATTTAGAAGAAAGGACATAACTGGAATGCATTGAACTGGCAACGCTGCCATTTTTGCATATCTCTGTCAGAATTTTAGTGATTATGTTCTTCACAGTGCTAATTGCTTAGTGATATGATTCTTGTGCAGAAAAAACATGATGGTAAAACTTGTCATTGGTAGACATTACAACTCTGTTAAAGTAATAAATTCTTCACATGTTGTTTGGAATTTTTGCAGGTAAACTAAAATGAGAAGTCCTTTTTAAAATACATACTGTTTATTCTTTATTGAGCTTCCATTTTTTTTCATTAAAGCCTTTTGTTACTATTTTATTGAAAAGCTCAAAGCATTGTGTGTGCAGGTAATAACTGCAGATGACACATTTCTCATTCCCTAATCTGAATGCATATTGCAATGAATTTAATCACTTCTGCTGCTAATCTACTATAACAAGGAAAAGAAATATTACTTTGTGTTCTATAAGGGAAGAACTGATTTTACAGATATAGTAGTTTCGTTTTCCTTTTTTCTTTCCTTAAAATCAGTTGTAATGAAAGATGCAGATTGTGTTCTGTTCTAAGCCTCTCCATAAGTCTTCACATGCCCAGGAGATTCTCAGAGTTACCATGTGAGCTATAATTCTTAGTTTCTTTCCAAATATTAATTTTACTACAAAACTTAAGTCTCTCCAAAAGTAATCTCCAATTTATTTCCATCAAAATTGCAACAGATGCTAAGACCACAATAACATTACTTGATAGAGCAAATTCTCAGCTAAAAAACACTACTTTTCAACATAATCACCACCACTGTTAGTTATGAATTTTTGCTAGCAGTGAACAAGAGCTTGCATGCCATGCTTGTAAAAATCTGTACCAGTGGAGGTCATCCACTGTCACTGATTCCACTGCTGAAATGCACCACCCACTGCCTCATTGTGCTCTCATCCACTTTTTGGTTCCCATAAACATTCAGCAAACATTGATGAATGGAGGAATTCAATTCACACTTTTGCTTCATACACGCTTCCATGTCAGGCACCACTGTGTCAGACTGCCCCTCTGCAGTCATTGGTCACACAGGAACAAAATATAATGGAATATTGGTGGGAAAGTTTGACCTCTGCTGCCATCCCACCAAAATTTGCCTCTAATATAATGGGCCAACATAGTAAAATAGGAGACATTACTTCCATATATTTTTTGAAATCTATAAAGGTAAAATTGTTCTTCATTTTAAAATCAAATAGGGTCTGTTTTCATACAGATAATCTATGGATAAGTGAATGGTAAATTCTGAAACTCAAAAAATAAACCTTTGTGGAGGTGTCTATCTAGAGTAAAGGGTCAAGAGATGTTGGATATTGCTAGCAAATATGAACCTGGAACTGCTTCATTCTATTGCTGAGAAGCTACCACTCTCTAGAGACAGTGGTGGCATGCTATATGATGAAAGGAACACTGTCCTCACCGGTGGGAATTTCAAGTACCTTAGCTTTATAACCTTTTTGACATCAAGGGGTTGGGGTTGAGGACTGTATCACCACGACCAGTGGAAGAGGAGAATGCTTTCACCTTACTCATCACTGCCTCTTAAATATTGCGTTCATAGCCTGATTAGTTACGCTGGACTTGGAAGTTAAGAATTTGGTCCTAAAGATTTGTGGCAATTTAATCTCATGTGTTGCATTAGAGATTTAGTAAGGTTTTAAGTCATTTTAAGCACACGCTTTAAGTCTTTAATGCAGCTTAGTAAGGTTTTTGAGCTTTTCCTATAGAAACCAGGGAGAGAAAATGATTATATATATATAAAATTAATGTAATGCTGATTGTCCTTGCCCCAAGGAGTTTACAAATATCAATACATATTTATTCACTGTAAAGCAGTCTTTGACTATAGATAACTATTCTGGTCCAACAAAAGAGCAGTAATATTTGTGATTGTCCTTTAAGGTCCTCAAAGCTTTTTATCAATGGCAAGCCTCCCCCTTCCAAATCCCCATCTGCCAATAAAATAAGTGATTCCTTTACTACTTTACAAAACAGTAGTGCAATGTACAAACAGATTAGAGTTCACCAGCTTCATTGGCCATAGGATCAAACTGCATCATATCACTTATTTATAGAGAAGCAAAAAGGAGTGTTTTGATTCTTAAGTTCAGCTACTAAGATAGTTCTTGGCAATGTAATTATTATTACACTGACCGCATGCCTTCTCTCTTCCAAATCTTCTTACCACACTGCTATACCTCCTACCAAAGATGCATGCAGTAGTAATGAATTTGTTTTACTTCTCTCTCCTTTTTCTATCTAATTAAAAAAAAAAAAATACATAAAGCCCAACTTCATACAAGAGGTTGCCCTGCATTTTGGTCTCTTAATGTGATCATAATAACCCATCCGCCTGAGTCCCTGTCCTGGTTTCCCATCTGAATTAACTCCAGGATTCTTGCCGCTATGTTTGAAACACTGTCTAATTCTTATTCATAATTCATTTCTATATCTCCTTTGGTTCTATCTGCTATTCGTAAAAACTGTGCAGCCTTTCTCACAGCTAAAGCCCTTGCTCTCAGAAGTAAGTCTCTCTAGGAGCTATCAGTGATTTATCTAAGAATGTCAGGCTGACTGTAATATGAATTATATCAGTTGTTTGATTATATTTTTCATTCACTGGCATCTGCCTGCTTGTTTGCCTTTTGTGTGTTATCTATCTGGGCAATGGTTTCTCAAATATTTTGAAAATACTGCCTGTACCACAAATAAGTGTGAGGCAGTAATCTGCATATAGAAATATATTACTGATTTATTTATGTTTCTTGGTTGGTTGAGTACATTTCTGTGCACAGGCACAATCTGAGTGCATAAATTTGGGTATAACATCTCTTTAGCTTATAAAATCAGAAATAAGAGATTTAGTTTGAGATAGTGTCCTTTTGGAGAAGGATACATGAACTTTATGAACTTAATGAACCTTAATCAGCTGTGCTCACTTGTCTTAATCAGTATTTCCTGTACACCTGATTGAAGACTTTTAAGTGCTAATCTACAGTGAGAAGTCTTTTGTGCCTTCATCAGTTTTTGGAGTACAAAAGCAGAGGAAGTCTTGTACCATCCTTTTACAGACTGTACAGGCAATGACCAAGAAGTGACCAATTTCTTTATATGACCATTAGAAGAATATTCAGACTGGTTTGGTGACTTCCTTGGTGAGTTACAGAAGTGCAACATCCCCTAGTAACACTTTTAATAATATATTGATTAGTTTAATAAGATTTTCTTACTTTATCTCATTACTGTTAGTTGTTCTTCGCTTTACTTTCCATCATTCTCTTTCTATCTCTTTTCCTGCTTTCTCTTGAAAAACAGTCTGAAGGACATTTTTTTACAGGATAAATTTAGTGAAAGTGCAATTTAGTACATAATCCTCAATCTGCTGCAGCAGGCAGATTTCTGTTTATATCTGAAGATATTTCACTACAGATTAACAAAAGCTTTGTATGACCAGAACATGCTATTTGTGTTACACAGTACAGCACTGAATCACTACTGAAGGAAAGCATTTTCTGATTTCACCCTGTGTTTTCAAGGGAATTCTGTCAGACAGTTATTTTTGGGTATGTGTGAGAATCTTTTTGAGATGTACTTCTCATCAGTCTATAGTGCCATAACTCTTTTTCTGTAAGGCATGAAGAGTTCAAAAAGCTTAATATAACTGTCTCAGAGAACAGCTGGCCTTTCATCTCAAGAGTTCACACCAACATCCAAGGTGGCATTCAGTAAGAAAATACAATTTCACATGTGATTACCTGCATCATTTGGAATAATGCAGGCATAAAAAGTAAATATCTACTCCTCATTCCATTCCTTCCAATACTTACTGTTATTCTTCATTTCTTTCAAATGTTTTTCTTTCCATCTATTGATATTTTATTTATGGTAATAATCTGTAGACTTTGGCTTAGGTTTTGTAAAAGTGCTATTTCTTTTATGTTTTGCTGTGTGAACAGATGAAAGTTCTATCTCGTAAGAGCAATATTTAGTTTGATACACAATAGCCAGATTTCTCAGTTAGGCCTACGCATTGTGTTGTACATTGCTGAATATGTGTGAAAATGTCCTTCAACTCAGTCTGAAAAAAATAGAACTGATTCTGTAGTGCAGAAAATATGACTTACACGTAAGTGATATTCTCTCTTAATTGTTTGCTCAATTGAGATTCTTGTATAAATTACTGAACTTCTATCAGCTGCCATCACTTTGCAGACATGAGGATTAAATAATTATTACTCAGGCCACGTATTTTGCATCTGATATGCCAATAGCAGAAGCTGAGAGTGAAAACTGGCAAGAATATGACAATTCTTCCCTGGTAAAATCTCTCCACTTCCAGAAACATGCAGCTGGAGATTTCCTGTGATGAAATCTTGCCACTGACTTCAGTGTTCCTTGATGGTTTTTTTTGTTGTTGTTGTTTTGATTCTATATAAAACTTTAGACTCTGCAGTTACTGATTAGAAAGCAAAATGTTTTGTTAAGTTTTCACACAGCCAGTGACAATTTCTTGAGGCGCTCTGTGACCTTTACATAAGGGAAGACAAGTGGTACTTGTCATGAACTTTCTCAATGTTGCTTAGAACATCATATGAGAAATCATTAGGCAGCTGAAGCAGTCATTTATATGGGAAGGTATTTGCAAGATTTCTCCTCTGCTTATGCAGTCACTGAATTACTTTTCCTAAGTGATGGCTTTCAGCAGCATTAAAACCTCCTTTTTCTGAGAATAGACGCATTAAATATATTATCCAGTTAGATAAATAAGAGGATATCATTGTGTGCCAGACCAATAATCAGTCTGACAAATTCACATGTTAATTTCCTGTCACAACTATACAAACAACTCGGAATCACACTAGATGTAATCCTCACTGTCATCTCAATAGCTTTCTTCAACCTACTGCCTTACTCCTCCTCTAACTCAGTTTGTCTCAGTAAGTTGGCAGATGCTGGATCTTGTGAGAATATTTAACCACTGTCTCCCTCTTTTTTTTTTTTAATGAAAAAAATGAAAAAATATATTTTTGATATAAATTTTTCACATTTAAATAGTTACATAATATCTTATACATGAATTTCTAACCACTTCATACGACAAGCTTAACCGTAAAGTTTGTCTTTTCCTTCTTTCCAAAGATAAAATTCACTGATGTTTTCTTTATCTCTTGGATTAGACCAACCCAAAATTTCTTCTTACTGGGAAGAATCAAACAGGCAGGTTATGGCTGGACATAACAGAATGAAAATGGGACCCGACATGAACAGCAAAGCTCCTATTGGAGCTCTTCTGAGTGAGGAGCTCACTTAAATAAAATGCCTGTAAAAATAAGATGCTTTTCCAAGTGTACACACCAGAGGTATTTAGAGTCTCGTGGTTTGCTTTTTATTAGCACCATGATGATTTGGGCTGAAATCCACCATAAGAAGGAAACATAACATGAACACTAAGTTTTAGATTGTCAGATTCACTCATTATATTGAACGTCAAGCCTAAAATCAACACATTTCAAATGGACACTTTAAGCTGTTCTTTTATTATATCACTTTTACTCTTCAGCAGAAATATCTCTTCATCTTATTTTTCACGCAATAAGTATTTTCACTAGTGGTGATTATATTCTGTAATTCATTAATGCTCAATATGTTTTAGTCTCTTTCTGTGAAATAGGCTCTTGCTTGCCTCACAATAACTATAGTTACATGACTAGGGCAGTGCACTTATTTTATCTGCAGTTTGGGGTTCTGTCCTGGTGCTTTCTTTGGGAATGTAGACTTTTAATTTGTCATATAGTGGATGCAAATTGTCCTGAGTAAACAACATCCACCTTTGCACCCAGCAACATAGTTGTACTTTCAGTACAGTTACTTGGGCATCTATTTCTATCATCAGTCATCACATCTTTTCTAAAAAGAGATAAATAAATATACATATTTCTCTTTTATTGCCTCAAACTCTCCCTAATTCTTATACAGAACTTCCATTCACCGAAAGCAATCCCTGCTCTTTAATGGAGTAATTCCTTTATGGCCAGAGGGTCAGGACAAGACCTGTGTGCCACTTAAGATCAATTTATGTTATCATTTGTGGGCAGAAGTGCAGTGTTAAGTTTAAGCTAACCTTCTATAGGGAATAAATTTCACCATGGAAGGAAAAAAAACTGTATACAGCTATGGTAAATCAGTTAACTGGAATGTAGGTTGAGATCTTTTGCAAGAGCAAAAGCACTGTAAGTGTAAGAAACACTTCTTGAAGATTGTTTTAAGTTAACTTTAGGTTATTTCCCAGCTCTGAGCTCTAGATATGTAACTACTGATAACACACAGGTCCCAGCTTTTCTCTCAGCAGCAGACTGACTTCATTTGGTCAAGCATTATTGAGAGGATTAAACTAGGTCCATTATATGAGGCTGCTGCGATGCTCAGAATTAGATGTAGAATAGAACGTTGAATTCTTAGTAGACATCACTGGGAAAGTGCGAAGTCATACTTTACTATATTTATGATAGGGAATTTATAATGCAGTAAATGTCTGTTAAAAAGTACAGTACTAGATAGTCTACGATGCATCAAAACAAACAAAAACTTTCACTTCTAGCATCCCTGAGTCAATCTTTCTGTGTATGTGTGTATATACTGCCTAATTCCATATTAGAGGAGCTCTTAGCTAATATTGTATTCTCCACGGCCATTCTCACACAATCTTTCTCTTCCTCTGTACACGACTGAGTGGGGCTGTAGGTACAGTAGTTTGTAAAGCAGCAGTTCATAGTGCACTGATGATGCAGGGAACAACAGTGCACTCTGGTCATTTTGCTGAATGTTTTCAAATAACAATCAAATGAATACTGTGTTATAGAATGGGTATCTAGGAATGTGTGAAACTTTTATATCTGAATGTAACATAGGAAAGGCTACCGAGTACTGAGATAAGTTTAAATCAACTAAAATATCTTAGTGGTGCAGGATAGTGCTGGAATAGTCTAAGCAGAAATATGAGATGAAACTACTAAGAAATCAACCTTCCTATAAGCATGTGTGTCAGTTGTTCCTCAGGTGTCTAATGTTTTACCTAATCCTTACTGTTAATTTACAACTCAGTTTTTTGTTGGAGCAAGAACTGTACACTACTGAAGAAAAATAGAGTTTAAGCATAGCAGGACTGTCACTTGGAATGAGTTCTCTTTGATCAAATATGTTCTTCCTTTCCTTTAGCACATTTGCTCCTGACAGTCTCCTTTTTAACTTTTGTGCAATGTTTCTTGACCTGCCAACTGAGGAAGAGGCAAGAAAACAAGACCACAGCAAGATATAAACAAGATATTTTTTTCCAGATCAGCACTGAACTAGAGCAGTTTATATGTCAGACACAAGGCCATTTGCATGGCCTTTGAGAAAACATGTAATATGAATTGTATGGGAGATAGTACATTTAAAGAGCAGATTCATTCTTAAGGCTATATTTTCTGTGGTTTGTTGTTATTTTTATTAACAAGTATTACTTCTCCAATTTTCAAAGGCTTTCTAGCATTATTTTGCGTATTCATCATAGTAATTTGGAATAAATTAATTTTAGCATGCAAGTTATGGCTAAGTGGTGTAGTCACTAAAACAGAAGTTAGTTACAGGGCTTATTCCACATTTCCAAGTGCAAGTAGGGAAATAATATCTACAACTTTTTATGCTCCCATCGTGATATCAATAACGAGCAAGTGCGAATCTTACTTAATTGTCCAAATCTAGTTTATAACATTGCTTTTTGTAGTCTTTTTATTAGAAACACAGTTGTTCCAAGTTCCTTTTCTGAAACAGTTTGAATCCTGGCGTTATAGCTGATGGTTGATAGCAGTCACTAATGCAGTACAGCCGTAAAAACTTAAAGACAGTCTTGCCCTCCTTGCAGCCCCCCAATTTTTCAAGTTGAGTTCAGGTCCTTTGTCCAGACAGTCTCACCTGTGCTGTAACAAACACTGTGGTATATAGGCTGGTCAGCACTAAATCTTCACTTTGACAGTAGCATGGACAAGTCATAATTTAATGGCACCCAGATTCACATATTCTGTCCTGATGAATTTTTACAAAGGACTGTTCCTTGTTAGTTGAGAAATTGGCTCTTGCTGAACTATATCATATCCCAATAACTCTCCTGGTGACTTCCATGGGATCTCTGGCTTAATACAAGTGCTATACACTGTGTGAAAGCATTGGAAGCTAGTGTATGAATGACTACATCTACCAGATTAATACCAAACTGATGTTAGCAATCTTTACAGTAATTATAAAGGACTGTTCAGCTCAGGGATATTCATGCCCCTTTTAATCATTGTTATTGTATCACTTATCACACAGCACAAGAAGCCAGCTAACACTGCTAGTGCTGTGCAAGAACAATTTTATTTATATCCATGCTAATAAATAGATACATATTCACATTCACACCAAAATGTTTTGGTGTCAAAATGATTTTTCTTACTTGTGTTTTTGTTTGTTTCTTTGTTTTTTCTGATGAATCTTGTCAGTTTTCAATATTAGGTATCTAGTTGCAGCATAGAAAAATTGCCATTCCACTACTTGGGCACTTATGAGAATTAAAATAAAAGTAGTCAGTGTCCAGCATTACACTGTACTATTTTCATGTGATTTTTGCTGACAATTTGTTAAAACCAATAGCTATGTAACAAATAAAACCCACATGTAAATAGTATGAAGCATATAGCTTCAAATCTGCATGAAACTTTGCTGGTCAGTGAGTTCTGTTACACATAATATAAATTCAATACTCATTTCATGATGAGGAAACCCTATGCAGAAATGTTACAAACATCATGAAATGTGGAAGGAAGCACTTCCTAAAACTTCTGTGTGCACAATTATAGGTATGTACTCTGTGGATGTGATGGAAGTATTGATATTACTGTAAAGGTAATATACTATTGTGCTGTAATGGGACAATTTACTCTGAATTTATTCAAGTTGTGGTTTATTGTTTCCAGTGATGCTTGGATGGTTTTCTCCAATGAATTACTCAAGAGTATAATCTTTTTATACTGACATGGGAAAATCCTCTACACGGTATTACACTGTTTAACTTCCAGCAGATTCTGCTAAGACAAACTTCTGCACGTACTGATGGCAATACTTTTGTTTACATACATAACATGGAACACATATTAGTGTTCAGTTACATAGGTCTGTAAGAATTCCTATGTCCAAGACAAGTGACATGTACTACACTCAAGTTCCCTTCCATCTGAATTGTTTGATGAGTTTTAAGAAAGAAAAAAATTCTTTCTGAGTGATGGCTATTAAGAAACACTACCTAAAATCAGCTTTCATAACTCTCACTCTGTAACTTTACAAAACTAACACTGAAGTTCATTCCACAACAGGAGCAGAAAGGTGTTTTGATTATTAGAATTAAAATATTTTCACACTGATCCATAGAAAATATTTTTGTAAAACATTTAGGGTATTTTTCTCCTTAAATTGCACTTACTCAATGTTTCTTCTCTGCCTGCTATATTTCTTTAAAATATGCTGTCAAGAAAGTATCATAGGAAACCATCTTGCCTATTGGATGGATATGAGCACAACCTTTCCTGAGCTGAAACTTTAATTTCTACTATGAAGAGTTTCCTTTAAAGCTTTTGAAATAATCTTGGCAAAATTCCTCTTAGGCTACGTCAATCTGAAAGATGAGTGAAAAGAAGGAAGCGTGTTAAAATAACTATCAGGGATTATTTTGGTGGAAGTTTTATGGTAAAATAAGGAGACTGTGTTTGTGTAACCTGAGTGCTCGACAGTGGAAAAGAAAGAATACTCACACAGAGGAAGATAAACACAGGTACAGCTACCTCAGCTGAAGCCCTCAGCACTGTTCAGGTGAACTGCTTTCCTGAAATTCTCTAAAAGCTCGTTTTCTGTTGCTGAATTCACATACTAATCATAAGGAATTCTTACAAAATCAGAGAAGCCTTACACTTTCCTTACTTTTCCCAACAACGCATCTCTCCTAATGGGCTCACCAAGTTTTCTTTCACTGTCAACTCAATTTTCAACCATTTTACATTTATTTTTAGAGGAATTCTTCACAAAGTTATTTTAATGTGATGAAAGCTAGAATAAAAAAAAACAACTTTTAGTTTTCCTGGCCAGTAATTTTGGCCTTTTGTTTTGCTTGGAAGTAAAATCCTACCCCTGTAGCTACAAAGTTCATTTTTTCTTAAACAGAAAAAAGTAAAACAAGTAAAGCCACCTTTTAATCCATCAGTGTCCAGGGAAAAAGACTGAGGTGAGAAAGAAAGCGAATTTGAATGAGGAGGCTGAATGAATACAGCATTAATAAAATCAAAGGTAGTGGGTTCTAACTTCTGTGATATATAAATAACAACATGGCTTATGCAGCTGTGAGGAAAAGTGTTATTATCATTTGAAAGGCCAGGTACTTTGCAATGCAGTGCTACTTTCTCATCTAAACTGTTAAATGCACAGTCCACAGTTTTTTGCCTGGTTCAGCGTAATGCTTGTCACTGCAGCTATTCTCACTCCCCCCCTCCACTTTCTTCCCATCCATGTATAAACTCCTTCTCCCTCTGTTATAAATTTTTGCCTATTTACATTCATGTGTACACCGAACACATGAACCATGCACAGGTGATCTTCAGACAGTACATGTGTCAGCCGGTGGGGGTAAAAGCTATTGTAAACATTCATCTAATCTGACTGGTTATGTGATTTGCAAACACTTTATTGCATCCTATTGCTTGCTCCATCAGCATTGAAAGCGTCTCAGAAACCGGGAAGTGTGGGCAGCACCCCTCTGCCTGCCTCGGGAGGGTTGCAGAGATCTGCATCCCTGTCCTTGGTCCTAAATTCTCGCGCTGGCTCCTTGCAGATGGAGCAAACTACAGCGATTCTGAGCCCAGAGCCCGGGCACAGCCATGATGCGGCTGCTTAGGTGGAAACAAACATGAAGGCACGGACAATCTGCCCACAAAACACAGCTCTACTGTAACTCCTTGCACTCTAGCAGACAATAATTCAGAGACTGAAGGCTTCATTAATATGGCATCAAATTCCATGAAATACCCGGCATGTACCATCACCACACACACCCGCTGCTTAACCTCCCCGTCCGTTTCAGAGCAACCACAATTGTAACAGAAATAAAACATTCTAAGATCTCATCTTCTAGGAGACAGATGAATGCAATGCCGCTGTCCAAACCTCCGGCATTCTCACTACTGCTCTGCAAATTTGCAAACAGCATCTTCACCCCCCAGCCCTCCCTCCCCCCTCCCCACCAACAAACAGAATCAGAAAGCACATCTTACCACTGGATGAGAGAGAGGAACACCAGTGCCCACACCATCATTTTGAGAGAAAATGCAGGATTCAAGAGTGCAGTGCTCCCCAGGCTTGTTGGATTTGGAGGAATCGTCTCTTTCTCTTTCCCCCCCAACCCTGTTTTTTCCCCTTTCCTCTTGGTTGCAGATGGATCCGTCCCCTTCTTTAATTTTTTTTTTGGTAGTGGTTCTCCCCCCTCCCTACCAGGTCCCGTCAGTGGGATGATACATTGCGCCCAGCTGCGGGAATTAATATGCAGGGGGCAGAAATTAGATCTGCACAAGCCCTTTGCAGATATAATCAAAAAACGTCAGCTCAGGCAGCAGGCAGCAGCTTCTCGATCTAGGGGAATAATATAATTGGGAGGAAAGAACAGAAAAAACACACACACGCATAGACACTCACAGAATAAGGACAGTCAAGGGAAGGAGAAACACATACACATGCACAGATCTACAGAACATATCACATACATGCAAAGAAAAAAAATAATCTGCAACAGCGATGTAAAGAGTAAATGAGAGAAAAAAAAAAAAAAAAAAAGAAATGAAAGAATAAAGCAGTGGAGCTTCTGCCCGAATGCAGATTAACTCCGAGGTCAAAGTGGAAATGATGCACTCTGCTGCAGCACAGATTAACACATGCGTGGTGTCAGCCGTGGTGCTTTTTAACCTTTGATTACACATATGCAGGCAGCCGGGATTTTCGTTTTGAAGGCGAAAAGGATTTGGCAGGCATAAAAAGGGAGGTTGGAAGAAAAAGCTTGCCCTGTGCTGCTGAGCATCCTCATTTTTCTAAACAGCTTGAAAATCGTGATTGCAAAGGGAAAAAATAAAAGGATGGATCGGGGGAGTGGAAAGGGGAGGGATGGTCGTTGCTAAGTAACTCAGGAAATAAGGAAAGCAGCATTGGTGGAGTCAGTATGAATGAGGTGATTTAGTGTGTGATAGGATTAGGGAGAAATGCAAGGTTTTCATCTCCCCTCCCCCTAATAAAATCAGGTTAGACTAACACAGGAAATACTTCCCAGGCAGAGGGGAAACACTATATGCTTATAAAAGCTGAATCTTGTCAAATTTTGGAATCCCGGGTTCCACTGTTCAAATGTGTAATTTAGCTTTTACTTCTTTTAGGGCAGTAAAACAAATGGAATGTCATGATTTCCCAGAGGCAGGGCACCTCCTGCTGACACAGTCACTTGGACCACTAACAAGTCGGTGATCCTCCATTTTTTTTTAATTATTATTATTATTTTTGCCTAAAAGCAAAACAAATATAGAGAGCACAAAGCTTCCTCAAACCCGCTTAGGAGCTGGGAGTCTGATGTGCAAATATAATGAGCAGGAAGTGGTAAGTGAAACCCTGTGCCAGCTCACTTCCACGCCCATCCCTCTAGAACTCAAGTAAGAAAAAAATTCTTCTAAGTAGCACTCAAACAGAAAGCAAATGATACACTTCAGATAGAATGAAGACGTTCCCATCAGTACATTTGATAGCTGGATCCTATAAAACCTGCCAATACTTGGGCTGATGTGGTAACTCCAGCGTCGAAATGAAGAGTGTACTTTATCCATCAAAAAATAGACAATAATTGTTCTGCTGACAGCTTAAAAAAATAAATAATAGTAAAGTAAAGTAAAGTAAAATAAAGTAAAATAAAATAAATAAAATAAAATAAAATAAAATAAAATAAAATAAAATAAAATAAAATAAAATAAAATAAAATAAAAAAGATAGATCCAGCCTTCGGCCATCAAGCTATGCATTTTTGCTTTTGTTTCCAAAAAATATATATGTATACATATATATATAGATCAGTGTCATCAGATGAATGAAACACATCTTGGAACTAGATATTATCTTCTGTGATAATTCACGCCCATATCTAAAACTGTCACTGTATGTTCATCAGTGTTTCTAAGCAAAATACCAAGTTATGAGCTTGATTCTAACTATTCCCGATCATTGATCTTATTCTTAATCGTCACTTCACTGATCTGTAAAATATTCACAAATAATTTTCTGAATATTCGCTTCCCATCACATATAGGGTATCTCAAAATGAGTTAGAAAGTGTTATATTAATCCTCTCCCGCTTGGAATTCATTAAGATATACAGAGATATAGCCTATCAATAGTATTACTCTGGTATGTTTGGTATTAACCGTACCTTTTATTTCTACTGTTGATTGGCTATCATTGCATTTTGATGGATACGTGTTCTAAAGATTGTGTAGCTTGTTCTGCAGATTGAAAGTGGCAACATTTTATGATTTATGATTATTTTCAGATGTGTTCAGTTGACTTTGGCACCAACTTAGGTAGTGGGAATTAAGGATTTGGCATCTTGTACAGTCAGTGGACCACACAAAGGCCAAGTCACATTTCTCACTGCCCCCAGAGAGTATGTAATCAGAGCTAACATCATTTCAGTATCTGTATACTTGACCATGATTCATAAAACTTACCCACCATTTATGTTGTTTGTAAGTAATCCTGAGTGCAAAATCATCCTAGTTTGTAGTCCTGACTTAGAGGATGAGAAAGGAAAACCAGGTTTTACACAATGCATTTAAATATTATAATCTCTAGTTATGATGACAACCTTTGAAGGGAAAAATGTTGTTTATTTGTAGCAGGTGTAACTGCTCCAGCAACCAAAAATCTGTACACTGTTTTCTATTCAAACACATTGTCTTTGAAACACGTTTCTGCATTTTATATCGACAAGATCAAATCATACAGCAGTCTTCCAGAACTGCATCATAATAAATTATCACAAAGGACCAAATTTACATGAGGACACTGCCTAGTGTCAAATGTTTATCTGGCACTTTGTGTGATAAATCAGTACCACATATTCCCTTATCCCTGAGCACAGACGTGATATCTTCACAACAAAGACTTAAAGGCTTTGTATGAAAAAAAGATGTCTTACAAAAATAATTGAACACAAATGTGATTGTTCCAAATGGACTTTCTACATCAGACCAGAATAATACAGCAGTATCCTTCCACACTTTGGCAGATGTTTTGTTCATTTACATATAGGTTTCAAGATCCTCCTGAGTCCCAAGGTATCTTTAGGCCCAAAGAAAACCTGACTCTTTCTTACTACTGAAATTGTCTTTTCTGTGTATCAAATATTGTATCATATGTTACCAAAGAAGACAAAAGGATCCAACTGGAATAAAAACAAAGTATTGAACTCAGGTCAAGTCCTCTACTCATTCCCTGCAACCAAAGCAATTCCTTCTACAGCTGATAGCACCCCTTTGGCCTGTGGAAAGAAATAATGGAAGGGAAGGGGAAGGGGTAAAGTGAAAATATATACACTGCTCATGGAAAGAGATTGCCAAGTAATCCCCAGAAAAGGTTGCATTTATCTTTTCCCTATCTGGAAGTCCTTTCTGTATCGACTTGTCATTTCTTGTGACATTTAAGATGAGAAAAACAAACAAAAACCACAACAACAAAACATTCTTGAAGCTGATTTGCTACTTTACAAGTGGCATAAAACTTGGATAAGAAGTAACACTGGCTTATATGGGTCATGATAAAGATGATTCTTAAGGGCAGAAAAAAAGGGGAAACACTGTCTTGACACCTGAGCTGTCTAATGATGACTTAGCAGGCATTGTTAATTACATATCAACTAATCTTTTGATCCTTAGAAATCTAACAAATGAAATGTTTGAAGTTATTTTTACCCAGAAATGAAATATATTAATTAGAGTAAAAAAAAATCATTTGTAATGGTATGAATGGTATGAATTCAGTAACAATGATAACAACGAAGATTTGTTTGAAGTTGTATATATATTTTATGGTAGTGGCAGCAGTAACAGTGATAGCATTCTATTTTTCCAAAATTGTCCTAGCATGTTCAAGCACTGGTAAAATCTATGAATACTGAATTCCTGAGCAAAATACAGTCCAGACCAGCAAAAAGTGTTCCATAGATGGTGTTCTAGGCTTTGACACAGTGATCACTTTTTCTGAAGCCTAACTTTTACTATATTTTCTGCTCATCAGGGATATAAATAAACTAAAAGCCATTAGATTCTTGCAGAACAGATTCATTTCCTAGAAGAAAGGTAGCTTGTTCTTCTTTAAGTGGGTATTAAGGTTCATACGTCTGTGATTGTGTAGGGGTGGGTGTCTTTTCTGTTAGCTTATTAGTGATAAAGAAAATTCTGTTCTAGAGCAGTAACTGCCGGGTCTGACCACTTACTTCCAAGTCAGGAGCCTGCTGGTGAAGATTCCAGTTAGAACACCTCAAGGTCTAGTTCTCTTTTAATCCATTTGGAGAAAATATCCATAGATAGACATAGATACTCTGTGAAGGAGTGGTAAGAATATGGGATGTAAAGAAATTACACTCTTTAGTTTAGAGATGGTTCTTTAATGCTTACTGAAGAGGAAATCTGGTCCTTTTAAAGAGTTTCATTTAATTCATTCTAAGTAAACATAACAGCAACTACACTGATTTATTTGTGTCAAAACTAAGTAGATAAACTCAAAATGATATTGCACCAGACATAAAAATACAGTCCCACCTATTTTGGCAAATGTAATAAATCTAATTATTTACTGTGATATGACTGTATTAATCACTTTGTAATATTGAGTATTGCTATTACTTTTGCCTGGCAAATATTGGATGGAGTTAGACAGATTGCATATCATTGTGTAGAAGACAGACACTCTAGATTGGTAAAATAAGACTTTATTTTTTAACTGAGGAAGTATGATTTAAGCTTTGTTACAGTGCTAATTATTGTAATAAAGATTATTCACTTGAGTTGATAGAATAAAAGAGAAATGAGATGAAAAAGGCAAAAATAATAAATAATTTGAGAATGACATCAAGATGGGGCCAATTTCTCAGAGGACTGAAAATGCTGCATTTTTAAAAAAGCAAAAATATTGTACTGTTTGGGGAATGATTTTATAATTTTTAGAACTATTTTAAAGCTTAAGAATTTAAAAGGCAGGGTGTTATCTTCTAAAACATGTACACAGTACTATTTCAGGTTTTTACATAAACTATATATTTTTTCTCAGAAATATTTTTATTTAGGCTATTCCATCAGGTTTCTATTCCAAGCCATCGCTTTCTGAGCATCTGACTTACAGTTCTGGTAGCCTAAATGCAACCATAACAGAATCCCAAAATACTGTGTTTGTTTCCATGCTTTGATCTTGTGTTAAAACAGTGCAAAAATATGTTTTTAACTACAGCCTTGCTCGCTGTACTTAGATTTACAGGTTTTTGCCAGCAGAAGCCATAACAAAGGATACGTTTTGCTATAAATATCTATTATTCTCTGATCACAAAACCCTTTCAGCAAACTTCATTCCACGTATCCCAACCAGTGACCCCAAGAAAGCGTTCTTCCCTTGCTGTAATATTCAAAGACCCAGCTCCATTACACTAACTCTTCTCTGAAAAAAAATGGCCATATCAAGAAAATTTCTAAGGAACACAATAATGGCTCCTTTGTAAACAGAATCATTAATATCTAAGAGATATCTCTACTCCACAAGAGTTTGAAAGAAGCGCTATTTTCAGGAGCCGTATATATATACATATTCATATATGTATTCATCTTTACCAAGGTTTCTTGCACGTAGTATTTTGAGTATGTTTGTATTGGACAAGCTTAGGTCAAAAAGCTGTGTTCAAACTACAGCTTCCTCCCCATACCTTGTGCTAGATCTTTAATCAAAGACCAGTGGCTTTTGAGACCAGCCCAGGACTGCAGCTCCTGCTTCTGCTAGTCAAGTACTGGAATGGGGAGGAAAGGAATGAACTAGAGTTGTCCTCATTCTCTCATTCCTGAACGAGTGAGGCACAGCAGACAGTAATGCCACTACTGCCTCTAGGATCATGCTAGAATTTTTATCTGGATTAATGAAGAAACCCTTCTTTGAAGGATTGCTCCGAAAATAATTCTTTCTATTTTATTATGATGGCCCACAACATCAGAGGTAGATGCTGGTGGGATGGCAATAGAAGTTGAACTTTCCCACCAAGATTCCATTACATTTTGTTGCTGTGCAACAGATGGATGCAGAGGGGCAGTTTGACAAAATGGCATCTGACATGGAAGTGCGTATGGAGCAAAAGTGTGTCACTGAATTCTTCCAGAAAAAAAAATGCACACACTGATATTCACTGATACTTACTGAATGTGACCAGACAGTGGATGTGAGCACAGTGAGGCAGTGGGTGGTAACTTTCAGCACTGGTCACAGAGAAATGTAAGACATGCCATATTCCGGGCAGCCATGCACAGATGTCCCACCACTAAATGAAGAGCATCTTGATAAGCTTATCCATACCAATCTGCAGATTATAATCTGGGACTGCATACAGAGCTGAATATTTACCTCAATGCATGGTGGTAATGTTGGAATATTTCAAAGTTTGAACCAAGTGGGTCCCACAAATGCTCACACAGGGAGAGAAAGAACACCACATGCAAGATTTTCAGGACCTATTGAACCAATATAAGGCTGAAGGTGACAGTTTTCTTGATTTCATCATTACCAATGATGAGATGTGGTGTCACCACTATAAGCCAGAGTCAAAACAGCAGTCCACTGAGTGGTGAGATGTGAATTCCCCACTGAAGAAGAAGTTCAAGATGCAGCTCTCAGCAAGTGATGTACACTGCTTTTTGGGATAGAAAAGGGGTTGTCTTTCTGGATTTCCTGGAACGCAGACATCAACTGTGACAGCTACACTGCACTGTTGACTAAGATGAAGGCTCAAACTTCCAGAGTCAGGGCAGAGAACAGGACTACCTTACCACATGGTCAGTGTTGGCTGGTCTGTCCTACCACACATACATGTAGTCAAGATATGACACCTTCTGACTTCTATCTCTTTGGGGCAGTGAAAGATGGATTTATTAGAATTAGGCAACATTTTCCTAGCAAGGCTGCTGTCATAGCAGCTGTGAACAGTGCATCAGCTCTGCTGGTGCAGCATGCAGGCTCTTGTTCATCACTGGCAAAAATGCATAGCTACTGGTGTTGATTACACAGAGAAATAGTGTTTTGCAGCTGAAAATATGCTCTGTCAAACAATGTTATTGTGCTCTTTGTATCTGCTGTAGTTTTCATGGAAATAAATAGGAGGCAGTACTTTCTAAGCAACCCATGCACTTTCAGCGGGATGAGTTCCATTCAATTTCCAATATCACTGGAATCAGACATCATTCATCCTATTTACACACTTAGCTTTCAGTATATGCATAGCATAAAGAAACTTGTAACTTCATGCATTCTGTATCCATTAATTATATTTAGATAATTCAGAAGAAAAAAATAAATCCTATGGTTGAAATCTTGGAACACTGGAACAATTTGCTGAAGTCAAACAGGTATATAAAGGTTCTTTCAGTGTTGTTTCCAATGAGTGAGAGAGAAGTACTGTTTATAAATTGTAGCTGAAGTCTTAAATTAAAAAATTGACTGAAATTAAACAAAAGAGAATTTTTCAGATAAGTTTTTGAACATAGAAGTAAAAAGGCAGTATCTTTTTTTCTGTAAGGACCCATAGGAAGTCATTCCTTTAGTAGGTTAAAGGGCAGTGAAAACATTTGAAGCCACTTAAATAAAAAAGATGTATTTTTACTGATTTAGATGAGAGAAAAAAATGAGGAAAACAACACATATTAAAGGTAATGAGAAAATAGCCACGTGAGATAAAAAGCAAATGGAGAAAAAAAAATGGGAAATGGGGAGTACTGTGTACAAGATCAAAAGAAAATGAAGAAAAAATGTGATTTCCTAGGATGTTATATAAAGTCTGTAGCTTCTTTTCATCTCTCCCTCTCAAGTTCACTTTTCTGACATGAAAGCCCACTGCTAAGTAATGATTTTCAGGATAATATTTCTAAAATAAACTTACTATGTTTCATGGTATTTGGTCTGGCATTACTTACAACATACTCAGAACTATAACTGCATCAGAAATCTCTTCAGATCATTGTGTCTGCTAGAGACTTATAATACACATATTTCCCTTCCCTGTTTGCTTGCCTTTTTTTTTTTTTAATAGAAAATACTAGTAATTTTTAATAGCAAATACGCTTATAGTAAATATTCTATTACACTATCATCCTTAGCACCTACAGATCATACAGATTGTGTAATAATAAAATAGAAATGAGTTCTGAATTATCCATTTTTCACTCAAATGTAGGTTGCATGATGATCTCAGTTTCAGACTTGATTTGAGCTTTTACATATATTAACAGATTTCCCCATAGTTCTGAATTTTCAAGAATACTATTGCCCCAAATATAAATGCAGTCCTATAGTTCTGTATCATCCATGTATGTCACTCAGTAAGTCAGATGTATACTGAAGGAAACATTCCCCCTATTGGCTGCCACAGTTTCTTCTTTCACATGAAATGAGCCTTCAGGAGTTCCTATGACTCCATACAGTGACAGGAAGATAAAAAATTATAGTAATTCAGTATTTTACTCTCTTCAGCACTCTTAAGCTTTCAGAATTGGGACTAAAAACACAAAACATCTCTGAAGACCTGACATATAAACATATAACAGCATCAGGCTGAAATCTGAGATCTCCATACACAGCATGAGAAAAGCAATTGTCAGCATTTCTTTTACATTAAATAAAAAATAATATTTTTGGGTGTTCAGTTTGTAGTCTATGTGCTCTGTACACTTTCCCCTGGCAAATTAACGTATTTTAAAAAAAGAAAAAAAAAAGGGAAGAAAAAAATTCATAAACTGCCTTCAGTTTCAAAGGCTACTCGTTAAGATTTCTGGTTCTCTTACTGCAAAGCCTTTACTATCAGAGGGGCTGTTGTGATTAGAACTAATGGTTTAATCAACAACACAATCCCTTTAGAACTTCAGTGTAAATGAAACTAATTTCAGAGCAGAAAGAACTGCATAAATATGAACATTTTAATACATTTAAACATATTAAACAATATAATGTCTAGTTAAGTTAGGATAATGATTAGCAATGGTAATTACTAGACAATTGTGCTGTTATTAAAATTGATAACGTCATAATCATGATTAGATGGTATTGCTTATTTTGAAGTCTGAGGGCCTTGCAGTGTGTGTTCCATCATTCCATATGCTTAGACTAAATAAAATACTAATTTATATATTAATAAAGACTAAAGTAAGACAAGAAAAATGGATTTAAAACAACTACTATAAGAAAGACTCATTTTTTTGACAGTTCCTCTATGTACTACAGTCAGATACAGAGTATTGGGTAGAAATTAAAATGGGAGAATCCCTCAATTTTTCCACTTGAAAATGAAGTACTACTGATCTCCTTGTGAAATGACACTGCAAGAAAACTTTAGAAGGAGGCTTTTAAGTCCTTTTTAGTTACTGGGTTTATTTTACATGCTCCTATTATTTTAGAAAGATGTCTCAGAATCTAAAACCAAGAATTATTTTCTTAAAACTTTTGAGCTATTTCTTTCAGGAAATATGGATTTCATTCTTCGTACTTTTCCTGAAGGAAAAGCCAAAAAAACAGTGGACTGTACACTTCCATATTTGTCAGACCATGTCAAGAACAGGGATCTCAGAATGAACCCAGGAATAAACACTAATTTGCTGCTTTTTTTTTACCCATACGTGTAGCAGCAGACACCAGTATCCTTATTTAAACTAGTAAATCAATATAAAGTGGCTGGGTTTTTTCAGAGATGCTTGTTAATTAAGTTTTTTATAATTTCAGAGAAACGCCCTCAGCAACGGAAGCAACATGTTGTGCCTCTGAGGTAGCGCGTTTGCATAACCATCAGCAAAACAGCATTTCTTTCTTTCTTTATTAATAATTCATTGGACCCTATGAAACAGATTCTAAGAAAAACACAGAGAGGTGGGGCTAAGCGCACAAATTCACATCTGAAACTGAAATTTCCTAGTCCTCAGTGAGAAATCAAGAATTCAGAGATTTTGGCTTGTTTTAAAGCTAATTAGCCTAATGTCTCCGACATTAGCTTTTACAAGTGACATTTCTTTCTTTCCAGTCTTGAAATAGATAAGCTTACCCTGTGGCCCAGAGTTTGGCTTTGAAGCACCCAGGCTTGGAAACAGGCAGCTGCCCCAGCACTTCTCTGAGTATTTTTGCCCTGAAGGATGTGAAAAAGTAATACTGTGCCCCCGCACTTCCAGCTCCCACACGTCTCCACCAAAGCTTCACTGCTGGGAGGGAGAACAGAAAGTGGCCTTTTTTTTTGCAGCAGACTGTATTGTTGAGATATCAAGGGATTTAATTAAAAGACACAGGTTACGGTGCATTAAAAGATGCTCTCTTTATGAGTACAATCTTCCACGTAAAGGCAAATCTATTCTTATTCTCAATTAAACAAGCATTAATATTTGAAACTGCTCCATTTGGTTAGGTTTCCTAGGTGTTCCTTTCAGACTTCTGCTGCACGGTGGAAATGGAATTTATGGACAGCTTTCCCAGTGTGGAAAAAAAAATGCTTAACACTGTTCAAAAGAGACAACAGATGGAGAGACTGTTTCTCAAAATAATCCTCCCTAGTGGACGCTGAAGTCACAATCCTGCAGAAAGACAGAGGGGAAAATTTCTCTTGCAACATCTGTGAAAGGCAATCCAGGGAAAACAAATAAATTAGCCTCTTTTAAATGACAGATGACCGCACATGACCCAGAGTTATTTATATATGACAACATGTTTGCTTATTTGCATCCTTTCATTTTGTTTATGGATGGTTTAACTGAATTTTCAGATATGTTTTGTCAGATCACGTTCCCAATCCTGGTTCTTTTACACTGTTCAAAGTAGGGATCGAAAATGTGCTTAAGCAGCTGGGGAATTCTTGGCTTCAGTATCCCAAAGGTAATGACAAGTTTAGGGCAGGTTTTTTTTTTTGCTACTTATTCTTCTCCTTCTCCCCAGCATAGAAAGCAAAATGCTAAAATAGAAATTTCTCCCTCCACCTTTTTCTTTTTCTTTTTTTTTTGGCTCAAAATATCATCCATATATGCAAATATTTCTCATCATTTCTATTCTCCTTTTGGCAGTGAATCAACTATTAAACTGTAAAACTTTACAGTTTTCTAGCTCTATCTCCATTCATTTTTAGCATAATTAAATTTTTTTTTTCTTTATTCCATTTGTTGATCTGGGCAGTGTGTCCTATATTGCACTGTAGCATCTAGAGGCTAATTGTAATAGTCATTCTGCTTTGTAACACTCATTACAGCTGCTCTCTAACATTTTGCTTCTGTGTTTATCAGTAGATTCTTCTTCTTCTTTTTTTTTTTTTCACAGTTCTTTTTCAAGTCTTGCTATTTCCAGAGTTTGAATATTCATTGTTTGATAGAGTCTATTAAATTGTATGGAAATAAATATGGGTTTTCCCTGTAGCAAAATGTCACAGAATGAGTTTCAGCACTGCTAAAACGAGTTAAACTGAGGGAATGCAACAAAAACAAAAAAGTATGGTGGAAATAGGAGTAAGAACAGATGGTCTAAGTTAGCATTTTTAGATTTTCATATTACATAAAGTGGTAGGAGGAAAACTAAAAAGGTCAATAGCAAGCTTTTCAATAGTAGAAAGATTCTGTTGATACTCCTTATCCAAGCTCATTTACAGTAATGAAGTAAATAGATTGCCTTTTAAATGGTAGCTATTTTGTCTGTGTTGTGTGGAAACTGAAAATCTCATTGCTGAAGCCACCAGTTTCAACATGAAAATAATTAATCTGTTAAACTGGGATTGCAAGGATACCCATAACTGTGCCTACCTGCTTTTCGTAGTTTTTTAAGACTTCCGTCTTTTCTTGAAAGAAAATACGAATCAATTATTTTACATGATCAGACCTGCACTATTTATCCACAAGTTAAATTCACAGCAATAACCATAACAGACACTGCCACAGCGTGTCCCCAAAGGAAAGACAAGTGTCTCTAGTTCCTGGCTCTAAGCTGTTTACTGCACTTCATGCCTCATTTCTCCAATATCAAACACTTTATTTAGGAGCTCAGTTACTATCCAAATTTTTGTGCTACTGCCAAGGAACTTCCACTTGAATTCAGGATGCACTATTTATTTTGTTGTGTGAAAAGAAAACTACAGTAGGCTCAATTGTATGATCTGTGCTGTTAAACATAGTGGCTGTAACGAGACAAAAGCTCTTCCTTTTTCCATAATGTAAAATGTAAACTGCACAGATAATCGTTATTGGCATCACATTGAAACACAAAACTATACATGTAAGATTAAACAATGTAGGTCACTTACAAAATGGAACAGCTGATATACTGACGGTGCAAATGGTCTAGGGTAATGGTTAATAACTTGGTGGACAAATTTCAAGTGAAATATTTTAGTTATCAAAATGAATGAGATATTTAGAAGCATAAGCTGTGCCTTTGAAAAGATACTGGAAAAATTCTGAAGCCACGGTCATGGGACAAGGTAACTTGTCTTGGGGTGATACGTACTAAAAATCTCAACTGTTTGTTTTATGCAAAAGAAAGTTAGGAAGGGAGAGTATATGACAATCTAAAAATGTTCAGAAGAAGGGAAAAATTCTGATAGCGGAGGCTTTTAAAATGGGCAGGTGAAAGACTCAATGATAGGAAGCTGAAGTTGTTCCACTTTTTTACTGAAAGCAAAGCATAATAAAACAATGCGGGTAATTAATAAGTCAACAATTTATCTTAAGGACGGCAATGATTCTTGTTTGGTACTACATAACTTTTATCATTTTTCAGCATGATATCTATGAAGAAAAAAAAAAAAAAAAAAGCCCTGGGATATTACTAAGATCTCTCACCTATTTGTTTTATATATATGTATTATTTTGCTACTTATTTATTTTGCCACTATAATGCCTTATCAAAAAAGCGTTCATTTAACCCAGGATTTTTGGTAACTTTCTATTAAGTAGCAGGCAGTTCAGAAAATATTGGAATAAATTTTGCAAAGCAATCTGACAATAGGAGGCATCCTAAAACCCAGAAATGAATTCATTAATTTATTCTAGAGGATACAAGACAGAGCCTTGATCCTTTTATTGCTCAGGTACCTATTTAAACTAACACAAAGTGACATGAGGTGCTTACTTTAATTTTTGACTGGATTTGGACCTGCACGCCTGCTTGAGAGAGAAAGTTGCAATCTGAAATGTTTTTTGAAGTACTGTTCTCTTCAGAGGTGTGCAACAGTGCTGGACAATCAAGAACATCAGGGATCTCTTGCTGGCAGCATCTGTGCTGCAACAAGGTCCTGGAAGCTGAATGACTGGGGTCAGGAGTTACCTAGCAAAACATAATTGCCTCCACTTAAAATCAAAGGTCACTTTAGGTCCTCCATTCCTCCCCCGAGTCTAGAAAAATGCAGTGAAAATATAAATAGAATATATGATGAAGAAAGGGAAAAATATAAAAAAAATCCTTTCCAAAATGTACATTTACCTACCACAAAATTGTGCATCCTAGTGAATGTACTGAGCCACAGAACAGAATGAGTCTTTAGATGGTAAAATTTAATATTGGTGTTGGATGATCTTCACTCATTTACTAGCTAAGGCACTTTTCTTACTTATTCATTTGGTACATTTTCTCTCTATTCCTGTCTAATCTAATTTTTATACAAGTATAAAACATATTTCACTGTCCAATTTCGTTTGCCTACAAAGCATCTTTCCAATTAGAAAAGACCCAAGCAGCTGTTCAGAATATAGCCATAAAGCTCTTTATGGCTGAACCTATCTCACAAGGAAAATTAAGTTTCATTATATTCATAGCTTTCAGCAAAGTAATGCTCACTCACATTACAAGAAGCCATTTTCCTTTACCTTTTGATGTCTGCCATTCAAGGGATGTCATTTACAATCAGCTAGTCAAAATGTTACAGGAACCAAAGTAACTTCCATGAGCAACTCTGGTGGGTCAGGTTCATCTGTGCAAAAAGGAATGGATGAATAACTGATTTATGTCGTCTTTGTTTTCGTTTGTTTGCTTTTATAGTTGTGTAGTATTATTCTCTTACTGAACATTTTCAAGGAAGTATTTTCCAATAGATATTGGATCCTTACATTACATAATCTCTTATGATAGCATGGTATTAAAGAGCACTGTGAATGAGTCTTGTCATTAACAGATTTAGCTGCTTGAAGAAACAGTCTCTTTATTTTTTTCCAGGAAAAAAAAATAAAAAATGATTTTCTCTGGGCTGCCCAGATTGCTTTGGGTGCCCCATCTCTAAAGATCCCAAGACCAAATTAAATGGGGAACAAACTCTTTTACTCAATTAAGGGTTATAAAGCAGGTATGTATTTTGCCAGCAGGTGCGAGGGAGATAATTCTGCCCAACTTGCACACCCTATTGTTTAACAGGCAGCTGTTTACAGAGTACAGGTATGGATATACATAAGTGCCTAATATATATTTATAACCTATCCCAGCTTTGTAGTGCAGCGAGTTCTAGAAGGGTCTCTTCAAGCTTGCGCTTGTGCAGTGCCTCCTGGTGGTCGTGGGCTGTGGCCTCAGGGATGAAGAAATCTCCCTTGTGAACTCTCCATGAACTCAAGATGTGCGCAGGGCAGTCCCACCTGGCAGAATGCTTACATTCCAGACCCTCTCTTATCGGTAGACTTTTACCAGCCAGTTCCTTCCCTATCGACATCCAAGGTCTTCAAGGCTGTCACTAACGAACAGTGCAAATCCCAATGAACTAAGTCTTTCCTTATATGGTGTTTGTTTATTATGAACTGAGTCCTAAGTTTCTCCCCTCCTAGTGCATGTCTGCTTATTGTTCATCAGCACAATGAGTGGTTGGGCTGGGGTGAATCCAAAGAAATGTAGATTTCTGGAGAAGAGCCACCATCAATAGGAGAGCTGCTGGGACATGCTGTTAGAAGTGAGGCATCTGCACTCATGTTGCAGTAAAGCTGAGTGAACTCTGGTGCAAAAGTTCTGGGGCACTGGCCCCAGTTACTGTTGTATGTAGTTCTCTTCTGAGAGCCTGTTACTCGGAAATTCCACAGCCCAGGGAACTGGAGCGTTAACTCTTTAACTCGCAGTGCCTCACATGATGTTATGATATGGAATAACAGTAACAGAAATCATAAAACTATGCGTCAACGCTTTGCAGGACAGTTTGACCTGATACCATGACAACTGAGGCAGGGGACCCACGGGCCCACACCCCGGGGAAGGGGAAGGGGGAAGGGGAAAAAGGAGAAGGGAGGTGGGCCTAGGAACAAAACAGCGGCAACGATCTGAGGAGGAAAGCTAATTTATTGAACAAGATATCGGAAAGCAAAATAACACAGTATCATACAATATAATCGGAACTGAAGCTAATAAATAAAATAAAATGAGCAAGAGAGAGTGTTCGATAAACGGAAGGCGTTATGCTAACGCTGAAGGCGGATGGCTGCAACAAACACCCACTGCTGAGTCCATCCCGAAGGGAAGAGGGACGGTCCCGTGACCGCAGACAGTTTTTATCTTTCCCTCTGGGCGTAATTGCATAAAAATACAAAGCATCGCACAGTCCTCTGGGAAGTGTAGTTCTTCTTCTCTTCTGAGACAGGTACACCCAGAACGAGCCATGATCCACGGAGCTGGAGCATTGACTCTTTAACTCCCAGTACACTACATGATGTTATGATGTGGAATATCAATAATATAGCAAAAATCATAAACCATAACACCATGACATGGCCCCATCTTCTTGGGTAGGCGTATCATTTCTTCTCTTGATGCTGCATTCCATTTTGATCTTCTCCAATTGAGGCAGTGTCAGTGTTAGACTGTCCCAGTGCTCTCTCTTTGCTCTCTTTAATTCTGTAAGAATGGATTTCAGAAAATACTACTGATCATGTGGGAATTAAGAAGGCAGTTTAAAAAAATTTTTAACAGGAATTCAGCAGAGTACTGCCAACAGCTGACTTGGCCAGCCAGAGTATCATAATTTCAGGGGTTTCATCGCCAATTGCATCAATAAGGACTTTGGGAAAAAGCCAACTTACAGCTCTCTTCAGGCATGATGTCCTAATGAAAAGTACCAAACGCAAAGACAGCAGCATAATCGGGACAGCTGAAGACATTGTAACATATAACTGCGTACGTTGGTCACTGCCTGCCTTTGTGTTCTTCCTAGACTTCACCCCTAGAGGAAAAGAGAAAATTTGGTACAATATCTATTCCTCATCAGGAGGATGTTACCTTCAGGAGACCGGTCTTCTACAAATACCGCATTTAAGAAAACAATATTTGGGGCTCACCAAATGTTGCTAGCACCAGTCCCTTCTCAATCTTCTCTAAGGCTTCGGCTATCTTTTGGGACTTTTTTCCACTTCTAGCTGTATAATGAGCTCTCTGAGTACCTTAACATAAAGTAGGAAGATGAATTTTGCATGAAAAAGTACAGAAAAGCAGTACTTATTCTGTTAAGTCAATAAAGATTGACTACCTACCCCTTGTATGCCAGCTTGGATCCAGCCCAGAAGGTTTGGGTAGAGCCGAAAAAGCCTTCTTCAGGGGCGTATCTGTTACTAGACACGAGAACATAGGAAGTTCCCATCACATACTGTGATTGATAACATCATAGCTGAATAGCAGAGCGTATCAGGGATCATGCAGTGTCAGGACACACACATACAGGTCTACATTTTCACACCTGCAGGGACACCTGTCTTACATTTGGCCTGAAAGCCACATACCCATGCGATCTCCTGGAGGATCATCACTAGAATGCAGCTGGGAAGCTGGATGACCATCACCTACTGCCACATCTTTAAACAAACACAGGACAGAGGATCTCCAGTGAACTGTATCAGTAGAATTCTTCTTGTCAAAATAACAGTGAATGAAGTTCAAGCACAAGATTGTTCTACAGTGCTTGTCTCTCTCTTCTACTGGTGAGCATATTACAAAGTTACCTGCACTAGCAACATGCTGGTATAAAACTAATCATGTATGGGGTGCCAGGAGTTCCCAGCTTTAAAATTCAACTTCAAAATGCCAGCTTTTTTTTATCAGGTGTTGGAAGCAGCAAAGCACTGTAGTGGCTAGAACAGACATTTTCACATAGATTCATAGATTCATGGTGCTTGGCAAATCACCAAGCTTAACCTATTCTTACTCTGCTCTTTTCCATGTCTGTGCATTGACCAAGGAAAGGTAAAGTTAAATTTCACATGGAAAGAACATTGCAATGCTCATTTTTTCAAGTGGCTTCCCTTCAGAATCACCCTGAGGCTTATAGGTAGGATTAAGCCTAAAAATTATGTACTTATCACCAACAAGCAGAGCTGTAAACAAGGACAGAGGAGAAATGTTCCCAGTGTTGTGATCGATTTCATCCTTAGTGACCTCTCGTGAGTTGGTCACGTAACGACAGGGGATGCAGATGAAGTTCTGTGAAGCCAAAGAAGACTGACTACGTACCTCTGGAATTCGAGCTTCGATTCAGTACAGGAGATCGTGGAAGGGCTGGAAAAGCCCTCTCTGAGGGCACATCTGTAACCAAACCTGAGAGTGTGTGAACCAACAAACATAGCGATAATCAAGCATAAAGGAGAAATGTTCCCACTATATTCTGTGATCCCATTCATCCTTAGTGACCTCTCATGGGTTGACCAAGTAATGAAAGGGGATGCAGATGAGGTTCTGTGAAGTCAAAGAAGACTGACTACTTACCTCTGGAATTCCAGCTTCGATTCAGTACAGGAGGTCGTGGAAGGGCTGGAAAAGCCCTCTCTGAGGGCACATCTGTAACCAAACCTGAGAGTGTGTGAACCAACAAACATAGCAATAATCAAGCATAAGGGAGAAATGTTCCCACTATATTCTGTGATCTCCTTCATCCTTAGAGACCTCTCGTGAGTTGGTCACGTAACGACAGGGGATGCAGATGAAGTTCTGTGAAGCCAAAGAAGACTGACTACGTACCTCTGGAATTCCAGCTTCGATTCAGTACAGGAGATCGTGGAAGGGCTGGAAAAGCCCTCTCTGAGGGCACATCTGTAACCAAACCTGAGAGTGTGTGAACCAACAAACATAGCGATAATCAAGCAGAAAGGAGAAATGTTCCCACTATATTCTGTGATCCCATTCATCCTTAGTGACCTCTCATGGGTTGACCAAGTAATGAAAGGGGATGCAGATGAGGTTCTGTGAAGTCAAAGAATGACTACTTACCTCTGGAATTCCAGCTTCGATTCAGTACAGGAGGTCGTGGAAGGGCTGGAAAAGCCCTCTCTGAGGGCACATCTGTAACCAAACCTGAGAGTGTGTGAACCAACAAACATAGCGATAATCAAGCATAAGGGAGAAATGTTCCCACTATATTCTGTGATCCCATTCATCCTTAGTGACCTCTCGAGAGTTGGTCACGTAACGACAGGGGATGCAGATGAAGTTCTGTGAAGCCAAAGAAGACTGACTACGTACCTCTGGAATTCCAGCTTCGATTCAGTACAGGAGATCGTGGAAGGGCTGGAAAAGCCCTCTCTGAGGGCACATCTGTAACCAAACCTGAGAGTGTGTGAACCAACAAACATAGCGATAATCAAGCATAAAGGAGAAATGTTCCCACTATATTCTGTGATCCCATTCATCCTTAGTGACCTCTCATGGGTTGACCAAGTAAGGAAAGGGGATGCAGATGAGGTTCTGTGAAGTCAAAGAAGACTGACTACTTACCTCTGGAATTCCAGCTTCGATTCAGTACAGGAGATCGTGGAAGGGCTGGAAAAGCCCTCTCTGAGGGCACATCTGTAACCAAACCTGAGAATGTGAGAACCGACAAACATAGCGATAATCAAGCAGAAAGGAGAAATGTTCCCACTATATTCTGTGATCCCATTCATCCTTAGTGACCTCTCATGGGTTGACCAAGTAATGAAAGGGGATGCAGATGAGGTTCTGTGAAGTCAAAGAAGACTGACTACTAACCTCTGGAATTCCAGCTTCGATTCAGTACAGGAGGTCGTGGAAGTGCTGGAAAAGCCCTCTCTGAGGGCACATCTGTAACCAAACCTGAGAATGTGAGAACCGACAAACATAGCGATAATCAAGCAGAAAGGAGAAATGTTCCCACTATATTCTGTGATCTCCTTCATCCTTAGAGACCTCTCGTGAGTTGGTCACGTAACGACAGGGGATGCAGATGAGGGTCAGGTCTTCTAAAGCCACAGAGTAGCCTGCTATCTGTTGGCTTGCAGATGGCATCATCCAAAATACCCTTGCAGGCCCTGTACAACATGCTTCAAGGACTGGATGGGTAAACTTACAGTCCCTGTGCCATTCATACAGTTAAGTAATGTTCACAAAGTACAGAAGATAAAATGATTCTCCATGCTTCTTGTGGGGAAGAGCACCTGGGCGGTGAGAGTCTGCACCTAAGCTGCCCCTGGTTGTTCCTCAGGGCTGCAGCAAGGACTTTATGAGGAGGGCATGGGCTTCATCCACAGAGAACGTTGCAGTGCAATGGATGCAGCCCCGTGCTGCCCACTGATGCTGGACCCATCTCTACCCATTCACCTGCTCTTGGCCTTTGCCATGGAGTAGCCTGGTTGCCAGAGGCCTGCAGGGCCACCAGGAAGAGGAGGAGGTGTGCTGGGACCGTGGTCACCCACACACGTGCCATACTGCCACTACCACCACTGCTGCAGACACAGGAATGGTGCCATGCCCTGCTGCACAGACAGCAGGGCATTGTGATGTTACAGTTCCACACAGCCTCACATCACATCATGGTGACCTCACGGCTCCTCATAGCCGGGCCTTGTGATGTCATGACACAGAATGCTTTGGGTGCCCCATCTCTAAAGATGCCTAAGGCCAGATTGGATGGGCCCTGGGCAGCCCGATCGTGAGCTGGGACTGGGCAGGCTTTAAGGTACTCTCCAACCCAAGCCATTCTGTGATTGTATGAAATTTCCTCCCTCTATAAGCTCTCAGTTGTTCTCCTTCTCCATACCCAGGATCTGCTCCTGGCAGAGCTGTGTCACTTGCCCACAGCTCTCTGCATCCCATCAGCCCAGCCCAAGGCCTCACTTCCTCTGCCTCCCACTGGGCTCCCTGGAGACATCCCCGGGGCTCCAGAGGAACTGCTGTGAAATCTTCTCTCCTTCAGCTGTGTAGTAAACACTGAGGTGAACAGAACCGACCCCCAGAACTGGGGCTTGACCCGACATGCAGAGCCCCAGGTCAGCACGGTAACCCCACCCTGAGCGGGCAGCAGCCATGCTTGTGCTGCTGTGGTGTGGGTAGAGATGGGAGCAGGGGCAGGAGGGCGAGCATGGAGTGCCAGCTCCTCTCCTTTGAGGGGACTGTGTGACACCTAGGTTGACTTCCTTCTGATGCATGATGGTATCTGAACCTAGGCCTTCTAGCAGTGCTCTGTGGGTAACATGGAGTAAGGAGCTCACTCTCCATGTGCCCTCTGTGATGATGTTAAATGTCACTTCTCTTAAGCAGTTACTAAGCTGAATATCTGCAGTGCTGTCATCAGGAAAGTCTTGTTTTCTAATCCTCAGCATGAATCAGATAAAACTAGAAAAATTAATGGGCCACCTACCTTCTTTGGAAGTCTTTGATATATTTCCTGGTAAATACTCATTTATTATATATCTCATTTCTAGGCATAGCTAGTTAAGAAGGAAATGAATGGAAGCAAAGATGTCCTGCTTTCAGGATTGATCCAAGAGTAACAAATGAAGAACTTAATGTACAAGTAAGTGAGATATGACCTTTTTTCCATAGGTCCTATCTGTTCTGCTACAGACTTCGTGTATTCATTTCCCTGACCATAAAATGCAGTTAGAATGTTCCTCTATCCCTTCAAAATGTACTATAATGTCTCAGAGGATAAACTAATATGTGTATGAATGACATACGCCAGTTCCGGTCTCAGGTGTGAGCACTGTTAGAGCACAGATAAATTATCTAGCAAGAACTTAGATTAGGCTTCTGAATACTAGGGAATTCAACCATTTGCACTTTCTTCTTGTGCACAGGACCACAGTGGCTCTCTCTTTAGCTTAAAACCAATCTGGATCTTCTTAATTAACCTATGACATCATGACAGGATTTACTGTATGCAGATTTGCCACTTATAATCAAATTATAATTTCCTCTGTCAGTTCAGTAGCATTATTAAGTGACACTTATAAGTAATCTTGATGATTAAATGAGCTGTTCTTCACAACAAGTACGTAATTTTCTGATTTCTATGAAGAATGCAAATCAAGATATAATGACAGAAGTTCTGTACTTGGCACATTTTTTGCAGGTGTAGTAAGACTGGTTCAGAGTTTTGCTTCCTTCTTTACCCACTTCTTAAATGTTTCAATTACTTGTAGGATATTTTCTCCAGCCTGTTTATTTATTGGTGAAGAATTATTCTGCTACCAGAGGCAATACTGACAGTCATTGTGAAAAATTATATTCTCTAGTAGAATAGGAACAACAAAGTTGAATATGCTAATTCAATTAGTCCTCGTGTTTCCTTTCAAAGTTTTCAGCCATCGTTGTGATATAAGGTGGTATCTCATTTTTAAAAAATCATAATGTTTTAAATAATCAAATAGAAGCATTATTCTTTTCAATCAGTCATCACACCAGAATGTTATTCATATTATGTCCAAAAGCTGTTCACAGCAAGGAAAGTCAATCTTGTTACCCTTGTTCAATATTTGATTGAAAATATTAAGAAAACATGGGTAGTATTTGTTATTGTGGTACCTTCAATTAATCGTTGTGTGACTTTTCACTGACAGCAGAATATATTGTCTCATAACCCACTTAGTTATAATTATATATTGAAATAACAAGTCAGTGTATGATAGATTTCTCCAGTACAAATTTTTTTGTTTTCTTTTGAAATGTTTCTCAAATAATTTTAGTTTCTGCAAAAAAGGTGCTTTAACTGCTGCAGTAATGGACTCTATTTATTAGTTTGTCAGGTAAAACTTAATTGTAAACAGAATTAAAATATAGACATTGTATCTGCAGGCAACAATATTCATATCTTCATCTCTACATATTTTATTATATTTGAGTATTATATCTGTATTGTAGATATGTATGGATTTGTTGCTGTTAGAAAAGCTAGAATTTCTGTTTTAAAAAAGGAAGTTATTTCAAATTCTCAATCATATTTGAGAAATGATTCTTATCACATAAAGGCAGTATACCTAGACAAATGCTAGGAAACTCTACTAGGTATTCAGAACTTTAAATTGTGAATGTTCTTGCCTGTAGCAATAATATTTGCAGCACTCATAAACTCAAATATTATTTAATCATTTAGTATTTATACTGAAATAATATTTTCAGGCTCATTTGAGTTACTTTCTAATCCCTCCCCTCCTTTAAATAACGCACTACAACAGAACAAGTGGAGTACTATTCTGGCCTTGTCTGCACTTGCAGGAATTTGATTTCATTCGCTGCCAATAATATTCTTCTTTTACTTCACGTGAAAATCCTAAATTATCTAATGATCTGTCCACCTTTATTACTCTGTGCATAACAGTATGTTTCTTTTCCTGTTGTTTGCTCAACTTTTTTTTTTTTTTTTAATATTATGTAAACACATTCAGTGACATATTTCAACATAAGCTTTTGGAAAACTCAAAAAATGATGAAGAAATTTCCAAACGCTCACCGGAAAAAAATTTCTATCAACTTTATGAGTTCAGAACTATTCCGTTTCTGGCATCATCCATTCTTTTAAAAATGAAGAAATATACGTATTCTGTTCTGTCGGCTGGGAACATACTATTATTGTTCAGATGTCTACAGTATGTTACTTACTTGTTCATTTTGTAGTTCAAATTCAATTTTAGATTATGTTTAAAATTATCTGCTGTATTCTTGGTATCAACTGCCAAGTGCATGTTATTCTGGAAAGCCAAAGCTTGACGCATCTCATGAATTTTTTTGTTCTAAATATTATCCCTAATTTTAGCACTGTTAACATTGTCTTCTTGCGACTATACAGGGCATATACAGCACAACCTGAAAGTAATGTGTGTGCAAAGGGTTTTCCCTCCTACAGTCTTCTATTTCAAATGCTTTTTGAAATCAGAAGGTATATAAAAGTTATTCTAAGCTGGTAGCCCACCTACAACATGTCACTGTGGATTGCTGAAAAGTACTGTTAAAAAATAGATGAAAGAAGGTGAAGAAGAAAGGCGTCATTATTTCATTTGTTGTGATGGAATTTGTAAACTATTCAGCTTTCTATGTCAGTTAAAAGCAAAAGAGAGAAATAATGTAGTGTGTCAACCCATAATTTCACCAAAGTAATTTCATGAGTTAGCATTTTGCCAAGTGCCAGATGGTCAATGACTTATCTAAGGGCTTAGGTAATTTATTGAAAATTACATCCTTTTTTTTTTTTTTTTTAATCAAAATCCTGTTTATCAACAATTTGAGGTCTTTGTGTCTTTCTTCCTGTGCAGTCAGAAAGTAAATGAAGAGATTTTACAGTGTTTTTGGCTGCTTTGTCCAGTACTTGGGCAGGAATTGATAGGGACATATGAAATTGATGATGGCAAGACAGGGTATATTCATTGCACAATGACTTCTCAGTTCTGAAGCATTAGGAAAACTCTACCTGAGAGTAAGGAGAAGAGTTGAGTTGGGCCCAGCTGGTGCAAAATTTGATACCATATTACTCAGCAAACATTGGCAAGACAGAAGTTCTCAGTTAATTAAGGAAACATGCTTCTGCACAAGGATAATTATCCAAACAGTGGTGCAAGTGACCATGTAAGAGACTGAGGCAACAAAGAGGCTCTGTATGGCAGCCAATCTTTCTTTTGCCACCCCTCTAGCTCACCCCTTTTTTTTTTAATAATTCTTGTTGCTGAAAAAGATTTCTTTTTATTCCTAAGAAGCATGATACCAGCACTATTGCTGCCACAGATACTAGAGGTGTGATGTGTAACAAAAGGTGGAATTTCAAAAAGCTTAAATATCAGGTACTAGAAGTCCTGGACTAGGGATAAACTTTCAAGAATCAAACAGAGATAAGGAAGTCCTTAGCAAAATTCTTTAATTTCCACTGGTTCATAGCTTACTCCAGATTTCTTTCTTAAAATATGCTCCTCTACAATAATGAACGAGGTGAAAAAGGGAGGTTTTTTAACTGAAATTTTCTCTAGCTAGGAGATTTCAAAGAAAAATGATGTTTACAGTGGTGTAAAACACATCCAACCCACAGAAAGTGTAATTTCATCATATCCAGTTTAACTGTTCTCTCTCTCAGCAATGTCCTCGTTGCCTAGGTGCTTGCCCAGCTGAACTGGGAGTCAGACAGCAGACTAATGCTGGCTATTTGGAGCAAGTGTCATTCCTTTGGTCACCAGGAAGTAATCAAAAGAGCATGTAGTTGAAATCAGGTTTCTCCAGTCCTAAACTAATAACCTAATTCCTGGTCCTTTCCTCTGAAATCTGAACAGAGAAACTTAAGTGAAAGAGACCTAGAATGATAAAAAGACATTGCACATTATCAGTGGGGACAAATGCAGTTTCTATGAGGGCTACTCTGAACGTAATGCCTCCTGTTTTATTATGTTGGCCCACGATGTCAGAGGCAGATGTTGGTGTAACAGAGTAGAGGATGAACCTTCCTGCCTACATTCTTTTACTGTTTGCTGCCTTGCAACAGGTGGCATCAGAGGGGCAGGCTGAAAAAATGGCATCTGACATGGAAATGTGTATGAAGCAGAAGTATATAATTGAATTCCTCCATGTGGAAAAAGTGGATGTGAGCACAGTGAGGCAGTGGGTGGTGTGTTTCAGCATTGGCAGTAGAGGGTCTGCTGGTGAGACTTTTATGAGCACAGCATGCATACTGTAGTTCACTGCTGGTGAAAATGCATAGCTAGTGGTGGTAACTGTGTTGAAAAATAGTGCTTCATAGCTGAGAATTTTCTCTATCAAATAATGTTATTGTTGTCTTTTGATCTATTGTAGTTTCTATGGAAATACACAGGATGCATTACTTTCGGAGCAACCTAAATATTAGTAGTAACTGGGTTGTGTTACTCATGTTACAGCACATTGCTTATTTCACTGATTGTCACAATGCTACTGTTCCTTGCCATGGACACAGACACTCAGTGCAAGAAACCTGCTTACACTCTAAAAACTTAAATCACTTACCTCAAGAGATCACTGAATGAAAAGTGGAATATTTAAATCAGATTAACTCCATGTAATGTCTTGTATCATAAGAAAAAATACAAGTAAATGAACAAAAATCCCACAATCTTGGCTATACTAAAGAGAGAGGAATTGAGAAAATGTGCTGCCTCCAAAATAGTATTATGAAATAGAAGAAAGAAAAATTAAATATATATATATTCTCAAAACGCTGTGTAAATTTACTGTGCTGTAAAATTTGTATTCTGATATGAGTTTCAGAAGTACTCTATGCCAGTTTGGTGAATTTAGTGTGATATTTAATTTAAAGCTGTGATTGACTTCTGGAAAATCTAACAAGCATTTAGTTTCATTTATTAACATCTGAAGATGCAGTATTCATCATCAGTGGTTTTAATTAATGCTCCCCTTCAGTAATGATATACAACAGTTAGTTGACCTTGACAAAAGAACATTCCACACTATTAAATAGCAGATATCCAAAAGATCATTTTGATTTCTGCCACTGCCTGATTCATTCATTTGGCAAAAATGTTCTTGGTAGAATAAAGTCATGCATGCAATGAGGCAGTTGTTTGAATTTTAATCCATTTTGCTTTAACTTTCAATTGAGGTTTAGTTTTCTTGGGGGGTGGGGAGTATTGATAGATACTAAAGATCACTTCTTGATGAATTGTTATTTTTTTCCAATGATTTGCATGTGCTCTGGAATTTTCTTATCTTTTCCATATCATTCTTACAAAACATAGCCTGTAAGTTCCAAGTAGTAGTAATTAGATAGTACATATTTCTAAGACAACCTGTGTAAGTACTTCTCTATGATATTCTGGAGGAAACTATTCAGTAAATTAAAGAAAATATCAGGGGAAAAAATAGTTTTGTCTTCCACTTGAAATAGAAAAAAATCCAAAGATAGGAAAAAGTTCTTTAAGTATGAGAAATATTCAAAGAAAGCAATTTTATGGTTAAGAATTTGATTTAACAAGTAAAATCTAATATGAAACTTCAAGGAGGAAGAAATGATTATTACATGAAGAGAACATTTTATCTTGAAAATTTATTCTTGTTTGAAGTATACAACTTCAGTCTGTGGTCAGTTCCAGCTATGAACAGCATGGAACAGATTTGTTTTGCAGTTATTATTTCTGTGCTAGTCACATAAAATAGAGAAACCTAATTCTGGACACAAATGCATCGGCCTTAATTTTCTCCTTAGAGTGGGCTCTCTTCTGCATCTGGCTCCCTTGAAAAGCTTGCAATAAATACACCATGAATGAGGAGATGTAGCACTGACTCTGTTCTGTTGAAAATAAATTTTCAGTGCTTTCACTGTCATCTTGCACATCACCCGCTGAAATAAAAATGTATTAAAGAATCTATGTCAAGACATATTTGAATATTTGCTCTTAGTTATATCAGGATTTGCTTTTGTTGCATTTCCCAGGAAGTGATTTCTGAATTTACACAGGATTTTCTCTATTTACAGTTGATATTTATTGATTTATTTAGTGGTAATATGGATACAGTAAAGAAACATCAGTGGTAGTTTTCACTTAATACCACAATAATACATCTGCAGTTCACTCCTCATGTTCTCTCACCAATTAAATTCCTAGAATAGCTGCAGAAATTCCCAGCTATGTACCATGAGACTACTTAATCTAACAAATTTAATAGCAGCCAAAGTGTTCTCTCTTAATTTCAGAGATACTAACTTAAAAGTTTTTTTTTTAATTTTAGTGATGGATAATCTTGTTTTTTCCCATGTGTGTTTTACCCTGAATAATTACTGCGAGCCAAAAGTGGAATCAAGGAATCCATGATGAAATCAGTAGAGGTCTTTTTTCCACATTTAAGATTCTCTTGAATTTGACCAGTTGAAACTCCTTCTAGCAAATAGATTTGATAAGAGAACAAGGAAAGTTCTTGAGACAAACTATTGTTATAAGGGAAGAGGAATTCACCAAAAGGAAAAGTAGAGAAATTAATCCATTCTCACATATACTTCAACTACTGCTGTCCTTTCAGAGTCTTGTGAATTAAATTAGCTAGGGTCATGAAACATCTGTTCCTTCTTGTTGAACTATAAGATCAGCATGAAATAAAGATGAGCTCTTTTTACTTTTTAGATCTTGAAAATGATCTTTCTTTAGAATCGCTTGCTTGCATTTGGGAGAACATCAGTCCTTGTTTTTGTTGGTTACTTAATTAACAGTCGTTTAGGTGAGGAAAGTACTTTGGAAACTCCACTTTTAAATGCCTTTGAAACTCAGCTTGTGGTTATTTTCAGTAAAACGAATCTCTCTGAGTTCTGATTTGCAGTATGAATTTGTAGAGAAATATAGAAGGCATCTTTTTAGTCTCCAATTAAGAGATCCTGTCTACAATGGCTGTGTCCTCAGTGAAACTGTTCTCAGGTGTGAGGTCTTTGATTAAAAACTTCAGTATCTACTAAAAATCTGGTTCCAGAAGAGTCAACATATCATACAGATATCTGGGTTTTGCTTCTGAGAGGAGAAGGAGGTGAGTGTTACAGATATAACATGGGTCTTTTGAGAATTTTGTTAGAAGCTAGAAAAAAAACATTTTATGATGATTGTTGGTAGCTGTGTTTAAAAAAAAAAAAAATGAGACTACAATAGAAAGCATTTTGTTGATGCATTTTACTTCTGTTAGCCTTTGAGTAACTGAAGTAGTGTGCAGGTCTATTCTCTGTCTTCTTTTGTATAGTAGCTAGTACTTCTCATCTGGTCTAGCTTTTTTTAGATATTGGTATACTAAGCTTTTCTAGAGTTTCTCAGAAATCTAGTTTTCTGCCTACAATCAACAGCCTAATTCACTGTGAGTTACTGAAGAAATAAAATTCTATAATAACATACTTCTGAGAAAAATGGTGGTAAGATGATTACTCCTTTTGCAATAGAATGCAAAACAGCTTTTTTGATAACTGTTTTGAGGATCTAATGTAGTATGAGGAAGTAAGGCTTTTCTGGGTTTACTTGGGTAATTGCTGGTCTGTTGAATATAAGTGGTCAGTCATCTCACTTCTGTTTTACGTTGAAAAAGTTGCTAGCGCATGTGTTTGAGGATGTGGTAGCTCAGCATTAATTAGAATTCAACAGATAGTTGATACAACTGAGTTCTATATTTATGAGGTTCTGGATTGTAATGCTTCAAAATAGGTTCTGTGATTACCTTCTCCCTGTTCTGACAAAAAGTTTTAAGGAAAAGTATAAGTATTAAGTGGAATTTAGTTAATACCTGTAACTTAGAACAATAGAACTGTGTTATTAACGTTAAACTATGGTAAAACAAATTATTTGAATGAAAAAAACATAGTCCATCAGAATGGTAAATAATTTATTTGATTATATGTTTTCAGACGTAATTCGAAGGGTTTGGTTTTTTTTTTTGTCTTGTTCCATATCTTATGTATTTTTACGGTTAAGTCTGAGAAAGCTAGAACAGTTTTGCTTCATCTCCTAAAGGTCAGTGAAAAATTCTCCCAAGTGTTTTTTTCCAAATATCTTTAATCTGTTTTAGCTTTCTCTACTGTCTGTATTCTAACATGTCTCATGCCCCTCACGTGATTTTATACGGAGGCAACTAAAATATATCTGAATGAATAGTGGAGTTATTTAAACTTCACTCTTGTTGTTGTTGAACTGAGGTAGCACCTTTGCTTTATCCCTCCTTCAGCAGAGTTCCTCTCTACAGGCTGCAGTCCTGCAGAGGAATAAGTTTGTTCCAGCATGTGCTTTCTAGGGGCTGCAGTTACTGTCATGAGAAGCTGATCTTGTGTGAGGTCTCCATAAACTGCAGCTTTTGTTAGGAGAATCTACTCTAAGCTGTGCCCCCCATAGGCTGCAGTGTGGTTCCATCACCGTCTCTATGGGCAGCTGGAGCACCTCTGCAGCTCAGCAGATCCCAGGTTGCACCTGCATGAGGCAGCCTGAGCTGCTCCTCCCTGGGGAAACCCCTGCAGCCCTTGCTGCCTAAACATGGGTTTCTGCAACCAGTATGTTTGCATAGTTTTCAGAGTAAATGTAAAAATTTAAAAAATATATGGTTTACAGGGAAAAAAAAGTCACCAGGTCTGATGTTGACGTAGGAAATGTTTGAACTAATGTTTTTATAGGGTCTGTCTCACGTGGCACTAGTTCTGTTACACAGACTACCCAGGAACTGGCTTAACGTTTGAACACTGAGTTTGCTCAGCAGTTTGTGTTGTCACTCAATGTAAACTATGGATGAAACTTCCATTTAAAACAGTACTCGTTTACTCTTGTTTCTGCATTAACGTGTCTGTAGCTTAACTGAAAGTAGCTGTCTCACTAAGTATTTTGAATTGCCTAATATTTTCATTGCAACAAGCTTATGAGTACAAAGTTTAAAGGAATTAATGAGATTTCATACAGTATATGAAACAGCACTACAAGATATGTTGAGCAGCGTTACAGTAATTTGCTTTCTATAAGACTGGTTGGCAACTGAGTTATGGGATTAAGACTACGGAGTTTTAGTCCCTGTTTAACCTCATGGGTTAGCTTTAAGAAACCAGTCATCTACTTGCACTTTACCTCAGTCACCTTGAAGTGGGCATGAGTGTTCATCCTACTGGAGTTTTCTGATGCCTCTGAAAAAATAATCTTTAATTATTTAGTTCTTACAAGGCTGTATAGCAGCAGCATTGTTCAGCAGTGCTACAAAAGTTAATAAATTCAGTGTGGAGGGATTCCTGTATCTAAGTGCTTGACAAATACACTTTGCAATGTAGATTTGAAGGAGGAAACATCAAAATTAAATCAGTGTTTCTTTTGGAATGACATTTGAAGAGGATTGGATCAGGAATATTCCAATTATAAACAGCCTTAGGAATATTTGATTAAATATTTAGAACTTTTAATGCATTCACTTAATTAATATAGAATATTTTTAATAATTATTTTAGATTCCACCTTCTTTTTTGGAAGAACTGAAAAATGCACTATATTTTCTCTAACAGTAGTCGTTAGGTAAGGAAGATAGCTTTATTGAAGGGAATCTGTGAAAAAGACAATAGAAGACTTAAATTTACCTTTTGTTGGGTAACTTTTTGAACCTTTTAAACTATGTCCCTATCTATAGATATAGAAGAATAAAATATTTAAAACTTATGCCCAACTTTAATTATGCCTTCAAAATGTGTGTAATCATGTCAGATTTTTTCCTTTCTGATTACTTTTTGACAATGACTGTGCAACAACTGGGTGTGTATGGCCTTTACTAGGTTCTGCAGTATGATTTTTGTAAGGGAGCTCATTTTCTGTCTTATGCTTCCTAATCCTGTGTGTACGCAGGCTGGCCAGTTTACCACAGAGCAATCATGTAATGATTTGTTGTAAAAACCTCTCATGTTGTGACTAGGCTGAATTTTAGGATGAGCAGAATACAAAACAGTACTATAGCCACTGCCAGAAAATACATACATATAGTTGCTCATATCTGGGGATCATGGCCATTTTATCAAAATAGATCATCAGCTGTGTCTAATCTGATAACATTCACCTTTCTTAGTTTTATAAAAGATTGTCTATAATATTATTAACAATATTAGCAGTATGAAATCACACTGGATGAACAGACAGCTTTTGTTTATCATTTCATTTGCTTTACTTGGGCAGTGTTCCTTTTCTTGAGCTTGAAGTACAAAACAAACAGTAGACTCATCAGACGGTTACTACTTATGGTTACAAGTATTGAAATGTTTAGAAATGTCTGTTCTGAAGGTATGTGTGTATTTATTGCCAACCTCTCATCTTGTACATGGTCCATTAGAATAGATTCTGATACTGCTAGTGTACACTCAGCAACTGTGTGATATTTTATATCACTATCGTGATACAGTGGCATAGGAATTTTGACCTCTCAAAAAACCTTTGATTAGATGTGGGTAGTAGTTAGATAAACTGACTTGCATTAAGTGTCATCCAGTGAAGCAATGGGGGAGAGATAAACTTAATGTAATATGCATTCTAGTAGATAAATGTGACATGGGAAAGTGTTTTGTTTACCTATTTCTCTATAATGCAAGTATAATGTGCTGTTTATCACTGTCATCTCTTGATTTTAATCTTACCGTTCACTTCTTAGCTTTATTTTCATGTATGTTCTCTCAAACGCTTTTTGCTTAGGTTACTCCATGCCATGTAACTGGAGGTTATTTTCTGTGAACACCCTCTACCTCTGGAATGACATACATTTCACACTGGCTCAGTGTGAATCGTTGTGTGTTTTTCTGACTTGTCCTCACAACCATCTTAACACCTCTTAGACAAAAGTACACCCACCATTTGCTGCCTCCTTTCTCAAAGAATGCAGTTTCTCTCTTTTGTGCTTCAGGTTTTGCTTATTTTCATATTTGTACAATTTTTAAAAGTTTTTCATATAGACTTATTTCTGTCAAATATGGATTTTAAATTTTACCAAACCAATTACAGGGTACAGTAACTGTTGCAGAAAAATGTTTTGAGGTTAAATGTCCTTAATTTATTTCACAAAATGGTTAACAAGGACATGTGGATTTTTTGCTGAGCTGCTGTGACTGCTGATGACCTTGTTGGATAATGTTATCCCAATGGTGGTTTGTGTCTGCAAGGCATTTTAGACTCAGAACCCTTGAAAGATGAAGCATTGTTATGTAAACATATTTTGAAGTAAGTTTGGAACATCTTCTGTAACTATCTTCATCATTGCTCACTGAGACAGTCACTCAATAGTGCACATAATTCCAGTAACTCACTAAGCTGTATTTTTCCTAAGCCTCTGTAGGTTCTCAGGGTAGTATACTTTATCATGCTCTGCCAAAAGCTTTCATTTGTCAAGAAGCAGCAGGGTATCGGTGTCCTCTTCATTTTGGAGGGTACTTGCTAAATCAAAATGTTATAATTATTCTAATACTCATATGACTGAACCTTTTACTTCCATAGTACTTGATGGTTGACAGTGGCACTACATATAATATATAAATCTAATTAGAGAATAGCCCCTGATTACAGAAAGAACCGGGCAATTCTTTTCAGTTGTCTCACAAGATACAGTCTCTCATTAGATGTGCGTTTGTGAAACTTTTATTTAATTAATGAAAATGGGGTCTCTGAAAATATTACCCAGCATAAAATTAGCTTGAATTTTCAAAGCAGTAGTAGTGAGTCAAGGAGGAAAATAGCACCTAAGCAATCCATATTCTTCATAACTTGTCATGCAAAAAATGTTCACGTTAAGTTGAATTATGTGAATGATTTATGAGGTGTAACTAAGGTATTTGGAGTTTAAGTAAATGGGGCATCTGAAAGTAATTAACATTATTTTTATATACGAGATCTCCTGTTAAAACTTCATTTAAAAACTTGATATGACCTAGCAGGTGCAAATCAGTTCACTTGGAGAGCTATACTTTAGCTGAGACCAAAATAATGAGTTATCTTAGAAACTGGTGCACTTCTGAGAGGATTTTGGTTGTTGTTTGCTGCAGGATTAATTTCAAAGGCATGTGTTGCAGCCTGTTAGTTTTCTTGCTGCATCACTTTTTCCTTATCCTCTTCATCTGTGGAAAATGAAGAAATACATTTTAAATTATTTTTGTAAAAGTATATATTGCAAAAAAAAAAAAAAAAAAATACCAGGAATGTACACTTTTGTAGGGAGTTAAATTCTGTGTAAGGTCAAAAGTAAAACAAACAAAAAAAACTTAAGCAGGTCATATCTGGGAACTTCCTGTATTGAAAAGTGGTTTAGTTTTTTAGGGGAGGTTTTTTTTCAGTTTTCCTTACTATTAATCCATATTTTGATGAACTTAATGTGTTTTCAAACAAGAGTTAGCAAAAATAGCAGGTCTCGGACTATAGTACTGTAGTATTTAGTGCTGTACTGGAATGCATCATTACTCCTTTGTGAAAACACATTTTTACTGGTGTCATGGTTTTACGATTTTTGATCGGTGTTCCACATCATAACATCATGTAGTGTACTGGGAGTTAAAGCTGCAGTTCCATGGATTGTCAATATTTCTGGTCTCTTGGTCTCAGAAGAGAACAATGCACTGCAGTCCCAGAAGATTTCATTTTTCTGTTTCCATTTTTCATTCACCGGGGAAGATAAAACAGACGGGGTGTCACAAGACTGCCCTTTTCCCTCCTGGCATTAGAGTAAGGACTTCAGTTTTGTAACCTCTCTCTTATTTTATTTGATTTATTAGCTTCAATTCCACCCATATTGTATTATTGTCCCTTCTGCTGTTATATCTGGTACACTAAGTTTTTTCCCTTAGCTTACTGCTGCTGTTTTCCTCATCTAGACCCATTTCCCTGCCTTTTTGCTTTCCCTCACCCCCCCCCCCCCCCCCCCCCTTTCCTAGGGCTTGTATCCATTGACCCCTATAAAACCTAGGCCAAACAGTGACAACTGTTGTCATGGATGAATATGGCTCGTGACTGACTCTGTCAGTGTGTTATGCTGGGAACATGAAAATGATAATTACATTTATGTGGTGCCTTTTTAGGGACTGGTGTGTTGTGGGAAAGTCTGAAAGTGTACCCTGAGATAAACAAATATTAGAACTACTATTAAAGCAGGTTTTTGTTTTTCACTTGTCTGACTTAATTTTCTGTGACTCTTTCAGCCACATGGCTTTCGTTAATAGTAAAACTTGTCGAAGTGTAGTCACCCTCATTTTTAAAGGCAAGTGTATCCCTACTGACTAGGTAATGATCAGTTTGCATATAACAATCTAGTTATATGCAAACTGATCATAACCAGAATCCCATCTAGGCCAAACTTCAAGAGCTCCTCCTAATGGAGCTAACATTGAGGGGGGTGGAATAAAGGAGAATTTCACACTGTTTTTTACTGTTTTGTTGTTGTTGTTCCAGCAGTACTTCACTTTTTTCTAATCTGAATGCTCTCATTGTGTTACTGAAAGACTTCAGTGTATATTTGCTTGAAAGAACTTGGGAATACTTCAGAGTAAATTATTAATTATCTTGCAAATGATTTCAGAGTGAAATTCATGCCTTGTTACCTGGAGAAGTGTTCTACTGTTTCTTCAAGCACTACATAAGTTGGTGTGGTTTTCCTTTGGAAAGGTTTTGATGGAAAGACTGAGTGACATGCTAAGCTGATCACAAATGCTTCCTCTCTGACTATCATTAGCGTGCAGGAAATTAAATGCAAAGCTATTCTTTTCTCAGAGTCAATCTGTATGCAGTGATTATTTACTCACTAAGAAGTTGGTTGGGCTAAGTTCAGTATTTAGCTTGCAATAAAGTTTTATAGATTCCAGTCCTCTGTCACCTCTTCAGTTGACTGCATCCCTCTACTCGCTGGTCTGTGAGAGGATGACAGAACAGAATCTTAATTTAAATTGACAAAATGTTCTCAACGAACAGGTGAACGTGTTTTAATTCAAGCAGTCACCAATAAATAATGGACTCACTGGGTATAGCAGCCTGTAGCGGGTTGATAGGGAGAGACTGCTTTTATTCCATTTCTTCTGTTTTCTTTAGTATAGGACAAAGTCACCTTGAAACAAATTTGAGATAATCACAGCTTGATAAAATAGACCATCCTTTCAATGGAATGAATTGTCATTAAGTGATTTCTACAGGCTGTGACTGAGGACTTTCATTCTTTGTATGAAAGAACTATGGTTAAGTTTAAGGAACCATTTGAATCAGTGGAACTACTCTAGGAAAAGGAAATAGTGGTTAAGGCAAAAGCAGTTTTCTGTCACATTGTTACTGCTGGGCACTTCAATCAGAGGTGCAAAGGAGTGTGCCCTGGAGGTTGGTGGTCACATCCAGTTGCAATAATCTCTCAGTGGCTGTTTTCACATGTAGATGTGATCACAGTTCTACTTGTACCTGATATCCTCTGTGCTGAAGGCCATGTGTATGACTGTGTAGAGATTCTCCACACCTTTTTTGAGTCTTGTGATGTAAATGATTATTGAGATAATTGATACATTTAATTTGGGCCGTTAGAGCTGTGCAAAATAATAAATAAATAAATAAATAAAAATGTTGTAACAAGCCAAGTCTCTTCTCCAACTCTTCCAGTGGATATTTTTAACTCCTTGGCTAAAGCGTGTGCATATGTTTAGTTCTTGCACATTCCAGAATGGTAACCATGATTGAATAAAAATGGCCTATGTTGCCAACATCAAAGTTTGAAGACAGCTGATATATTTCTGCTAAGGCACCATAACTCTATTTTCAGACTTTTGGAAATTCAGAGAAATGAGTGAGCTATGACATCATATGAGGGTGTGGTAATCTTTCGAATCATCTGATAGGTTTAAAAGTGTGTGTGAATATATATATATATATATATATATATGTTTTTTTGTTTTTTTTTTTTTTTAATAAATAAAGGTGAAGCAAGGGCTAAATTCAGAGCAGGCAGATGACATCATTCAAACAGCAAATGGCTTTTTAGCGACGTAGCTCTGTAACCTAGAGAAGTAACAATAGTTTTGGGGTTTTTTTTGTTGATTTTTTTTTTTACCATCTGAGTCAGAATTTCATTACAGCCATGAAATATAATTTTGCTAGCATTGAAGAAGGGTTCAGCACAGCTAATTTGCGTTTCTTTAATGTTTTTTCTTTTCTATCAAGTTTTAGTATTTCAAACTTTCTGGGTCTCCTGAAGTGAAAGGCTCTGTTCATGGAGTGAGTGTTGCACAATAGAATTAATCAATTTTATGTAAATTATCAAATCTTGAAAGGCATGTAACTTTCCTCTCAAGTTGTTTTGGGTGAATGCTGTTTCAAAAAGAGGCTGCTTGTCATTTTAAAAGTCATTATATCCTAGGTGCCTAGATGACAAACTTAAATTCAACATTTACTTCTTATTCAGTGGAATTACTCTGCATAAGCTGTTCACTAAAAAAAAAATTTAAAGAGCAAATTTGTATAGCTTACATCTAAGTTAATTCATCTATTAAATTAAATTTTGTAAATGAATTATACTAATATTTGCTACAATTAACTTGTCTAACTCTAGTAGTGAAATGAGTCACTTTAATCAATTATAAAATGAAGTAGTATGAGACTTATGTTCACTTCAAGGCTAATATAGCAAAGAACCTACTAACATCAAACTTTAATCAGTACTTAATTTCCATAGACTTCTCATCCATGTTCATCCTATGACAAATGTAGTGCCTTCTATTTTTTTCTTTTCTAATTTCGATTAGGACAGTTTCCTTTTTGCAGTTTTTTTTTTTTTTTCCTCTATTTTGGCTCTCTCTGTGCCACCTTCCTCTTTGTCATTCAACTCTTTCTCCCCATTTGTACAACTTGCTGTTAGACATCTGCAGTACAACTTAGGGAAAAATGTTTAATTTTTTTTGCAAGTGTTGCTCCTTACTTTGCATTTAGAAATGAACAGTCATGAGGAAACGTGGCTGTTGATCACTGTTCTAACAGTAGCTAACATTTTGTAAGTAAAATCTTATCCTTTAAAAGTATTGATTGGAATAGAGTTGAGATGAGCAAAAACATCCAGTTTTTAAAAACAGTGTTCAGACAAGGCATATGCTGTGTAATCACATCCTGTGTGACGATGAACAGTGTTCAGGATCTAAATGTCCCTGTGGTTCTTTTGTAAATAGTGGCCTGAATGGGGATTACCACTGTTCAGCTTTAAATTTGGTAGAAATAAAGCTGCAACCTTTGACTCTATGAGTATTCCAGGCAAAATCTTTTGCAGAACGCTTTCTACTCAATGTCTATTCTTTCTCATTAAACTTAGTGAAAATGTCTGCCTGAATAAGATGAGGTGGGTTTGCTCATAAAGGGCAATGCAATACATTACATTGTAGACATGGGAGAAAATCAAATTGTCTTATTCTCCAAAAAGCATGAGCTGATTAATAACGTTGCAAGTTTTATATCCATAGAAACACTCTTACTTAAAATGATTGTGCCATTAACTTGACAAAAGCGGTGAACCTTTTTAAGGCTCTTAAGTCTATGTCAACATTTTTTTTTTTTCTGCAAGTCTGCAGTTTGCCACCTACTCCTGATGTGACTATATTTGCCCTTATATTTTCTTATTTTTCATTCTACTTGTGTCACCTCTGTAGATAATGACACCTCCCAGCCAATTAGAAAGGAGTCTTGTTGTATCCAATGTGTATAAATATGAGGTCTGCAGGACAGAAGTGAGCTGAATGTTTTTGCTTCTGTCTGAACAGAGAGCCTTAGAATCAGAGGAGGGAAAGCAGTACTGGAAATCTGTTCAATTTGTTGCTTGGCTCACCCTGGCAGACTTCTGGATTTTGTTTCTTTCTATTGTCTGAGAGTGTAAGAGGCAATCCAGTTTAAGAGCAGTCAAGGTGAGTAAGGTGCCATGCAGTACATTTCCATTTCTCACTTAGATGGGCAGGTCACACAACAAAGTTATTCAGTTTTCTGCATTTAGCTGTTGTTGAATTGAACCACCCTTTCCTCCCACTTATTTAGGCATGCTGAGACTAGGACTCTGTGTTGATCTAGCACATAGCACAGCATCATTCTAGTTCTTCATAGTTTTTAGGAGTTGAGTTACGCATGTAGAGGCATGTCTGGAAATATGAAAGCAAGACATTTATATATGTTCATCTGTCTCAGTTATCTCACAGGACGAAGACTTATCAATATCAAATTTTACATAGCTGACACACTGTAGTGTCTGCACTAAGACCTAGTTTGAGCACTGCTCTCCTCTAGACTTTCTTTTGCAGTGAGCAAGTCAGAATGATCAAAATGGTAGACAGGCTTCAAAACACTTTTATCAGAGCTCTGACTAAACTTATTGGAAACAGGCAAATATTCCCCCATATATTTGTCTATTCAATCTTTAAGTATATCTTCAGTGTTGCACTCAGTCTAGTAACTCTGTGACTCTTAAACAAAACAAACTCTGCCAGTTGCCTCTTGGGTCCCTCTGGAAATTGTGTCCCCTGAAGAACAAGCCACCAGTCTTCTCGTTCCTATCTGCGCTTCCTCATGGGTGGCTTTTTCACTTACTGAGCCTTTTTTCTGAGTCATGGGAGCTGAAACAAGCCTCAGAAAGGTAAAGAAATGGCATGAAGTTTGTCCTGAGTCTGTTCTATCACTTGACAGGGGAACAGATTCTTGCTTGTGATCCTACCAGTTTTTTATAAATGCAACAAATTTGTGACTGAGGAGCAAGTACAGACAAAGTAAGGTTAAGATATAGACTCTTTTATATCTTGTACAAAGCTTGGGGCTACTTCATCAAAAACCCTGTTTTGTTGTTTGATTGAGCATTGGATAGATGTTTTGATGTTTGTTTGTTGTTTTTTTTTTAAATAGGAAGGAAAGGATTAATTTGCTATGCAATGCTTTATGTTAAAGTATTACTAAACCTTTAAATAAAAATATGAAATGTCATATTGAAATAAATCATCCTCATCTGTGTCTTGACCCTATTTCTGGGCAGTCCTACCAGCTCTGTGCAGTGCCACTGGCCAGGACAGACCTGGTTTTGATATTGATGTAAATTTGCAGCTCACATGTGACTTAGCAGATGTTCCTGTTTGTAAAATACGTGCAGTTGTGGTCAAATTCCATTAGTGTAGCCTATCTTAGGACAGCTCCCTTGATTTTTTTTTAATTTTTTTTTTTTAATTCTATATTTTTTTAAACAGGCTTCAGGGAGAAAAAAGTGTCTAGAAAAGCTGGGGGAAGGTTGTATGGCTTTTTATTTTAGATCTTCATTTCATCACAATAGCTACCTCAGGAGTGCTGTGCTGTAAGATTCCTGGTTTAAACTGGTAATTTGGAGGAAGGCAATCAAAACCAGAATGTTTTAGGAGTTCATCTGCTCTTTGACAGTTTATCATAATGTCAGAAAAATATTTTCAAGGTAAACATTTCCATTAAATGTCATATTTCCTATTCGTGTTAGATCCTGCTTCCATTTTATTAAGCAAAGGGAAATAAATCTAGTCTTACTTTGAGACTGAAGTTTGCATTCAGCCACACAGACTGCTGGGTTTTGTTGTTCTGAATTCTCAGAGTTGACAAATTAGGAGTACAGCAAGTGTGATGTGTGTGCTCATTGAATGTCTGATGCTGTTATAGTTATTAGCCCAGGGGCAGTAAGCTGAAATTGTCTGGAAGACTGGAAAATATTCAGGGACAATTCATCAACAGGTAGTACCAGGTAACTATCTCCACAGCTGCGTGCTGGGGAAGTGAGCAGGTGATGTGTCTGTGCAGAGCAATGAACAGTCATATGGAGGTGACTATCACATCACTTCAAACCCACAAAATAAGGATTAGTCACTTATTTTTTCAGCACAGCTCATTCTCTCCTCAGTCTATGAGATGACAGCTGTTTGGTATTAGAGACAAGTCGTCATGTTTCCAGCAGACACCAGAGAAGAACACGTTCTAAGAATAACGATTTCTCATCGTGCGCATCATGCCAACACCTCTCTCTACACAAGGATGCGGCAGCTAAGATACCTAGCTGGTCTTTACTTTGACTTCCTCAGCACAATTTCTTGAAGCTGGATGCTGAAAGATCAGTGAACTGATCTATGGGAGTCCTAAAGATAGATTCACTGTCAAGAGTGGGCAGAAGAATTTGGCATTTGATTTGGCTGCTAAATAGGGTTAGACAGCTAAAATGGAGCTGGCAGAAATACATTAACTGTGGAAAGATTCCTATCAGCTTGCAAAGCTTCCCCTCACCCCTTTGCATTCCCCCACCAGGGAGAATGGAAAGAGGATTAATCAATTTTTGTAGAGACAGCTGAGCAAGGAAGTGCTGCTTTCAACATTTCTGTTAGTATTTCTTCTATTCTTGTTCAACTCATTCACTGGACCTTTTAAAGGTCTTTTTTTTTTTTTTTTTAAACAGACTGAAAAGCTCAATCTAATTTTTTCATGAAGTAATTAAAAGGGGTTTGAAAAGCTATGAATCACTTCTGAAAGTAAAAGGTAGATGGAACTGTTAACAGTAGAAAACTAATTTATATATGTAATTGTGAATACTGAGGGGATTAATCCATGAGAAATGCAATGTGTAATGACAAAAACTCAGAATGCAAGCAGGGAATAGTTTTTTTTGTTTGTTTGTTTGTTTTTTAACATCTCTGGAGAACCCATCTTGGGAAAATAGCATGATTTTTTTTGTATCTTAAAGTTTTGGGGTATTTTTTTGAGGGAAGAGAATGGTTGAGTGTAGGGGAATGTTTGGGTGTGTGCTGCTTTTCTTTGTTATGCTTTTCTTTTTTAAATCCTTTCTTTGATTCTGAGGAAAAATCAGAGATCCTAAAGAAATTACATGCTTGAGGTAAAAGTACATTAGAAAAGCCCTATGGCTTATGTTTTATATAGAAAGATAAACCTGAAGGTATGGAGATCTCACTGTATTCTGAAATCCTTCAGCATGTTGTTCGTTCATTTAGCTTTCCTACAATTGAATTAGAATAACTTTCAAGAGACATCATTTGCTAACTAAACTTTTAAACTAGGAGTACAGATAAAGAGAAAGCAACCACAGAACTGAGCAGTACTAAAATCCTTTAATCACACACAGCTATGGATATAGTTTTTGACTGGTTCAGAATGAGAGCAGTAAACGCTGTTACTCCCCAGTAAGTCTGTTTTGTGGCATAATGTAAGATGATGCCAAATAGGTTTGATACTGCTGGTTTCTTTTTCCTTCCAAATGGCAATAATTTCTGATTACAAACTAAAAAGCTTTGGGAAGTACACATAAAGTAAAGGCTGTATTTTTTACTTTTTTTAACACTAGCAGCTGGATGCCATTTGAGTGCTTCACTTGTTTCTTTAAAAATGTGATTTATTTGGAAGAGATTTTTCTGTGGCACTTTGTTTCCCCTTGGGCTGTCTCTGAGTCCGTAGCACTGGAGATGGTGGCTAATGAAGATAGATGACGTTCGCAGCCTCCAGGCTACTGTTTTCATTTTTTCAGCTCTAGCCTTTGCATCTAGCAGTGCAGAGCAGCAGAGATGTTCTCTGCCAACAGCAGGGTCTTTGTTTTCTTTCCCAAGGTTTTTCCTTAATGGCAATAAAAAAAAAAAAAAAGTTCTTGTGTGCTGTAGGAGTTTTAAAGGGCAGTATTAGTTATAAATACAATGTAGAATATAGCAATGTTCACCCTAATGAATGAACATGGGCATGCGCTTTTTTCTTCTTGCACAGTTCCTGTCATTATTAGCACCACTGCATATTAAATAGTGTGTAAAGACTTTACTGGGTAATGGAGTTTGGTATCTTTGAAGTCAGTGAAGCTACACATTGGTGGTTTTTTTTGTTTTTTTTTCTTCTTCTATGACTGTTGTTTGAGTAATGTATTTCTTCAAGGGGGATGCAGCAAACATGTTTATGCAGCAAACATCAAAATAAGAGTTTGGGATTTAATTACATGGTTGAAATTTAGCTTTGAGAGGTGTGTATGTATATATATATATTTTTTTTTTATTGTTATTATTATTTTTTTTTTTTGATCTTGCTGTTGATCACTTCAGTAGTCATTTGAGTCACTCACATGGTGCATATCCCTTTATCGATACCTTAATTTGGCTTAGATAAAATTGCATTGGAGCTTACTTTAAAAAGTAAGACAGTGGCTTTCTGTGCCTCTCCTGAAGCATTTGGACAATGCCTTCAATTACATTCTTTGCCTCTTGGTTAGCCTTGAAGTGGTCAGGTGGTTGGATTTGATCTTTGTAGGCTCACAAATACTTACATGGTGTTGTGCTTCTCTTCGGTTAGGAAAAATGTAATTACTGTTTGTATATGTGTGGTTTCATGGCCTCATTTTTAATAATATTCATAATGTTCATATTGATGCTCCTGCAGTTTTTTCTGCTTTTGGGTTTATATGCTAGAATATTTGTGAAAAGCAAACAATTTATGTAACTGAATGCATTTAAAATGTCAGTGTATTCATTTAGGAACATTAAATTTCTATTTGTTTTGTACAATAAATGTTTAAAATAAAGTTAAGAGAAGAAATTATTTACTTTACAAGTTTTCTGTTTTTGTAGCTTTCAAACATCTCCTCTTTTCCTGAGTCTTCTGCTGTATTCTAGTTTAGTATCGTTTCTGCTTTAAGAATATTTCCAAGAAAAATTTCTTATGATGGTTCAGGCCACGTAGAGAGTAATCTTATTTGCTTCCTTGAATCTAGCAACTTCAAAGTTAAATTCAAAAACTGTAATAATCTTTGAAGAAAGACCTCCTAAGAAGTATGAAGATCATTCTACCTGTTACACGTACTTCCTGTTCCTACAGAGATATGGGAAATTTGGGAATAACGTTATATAAATAAGCATGTAATCATCTTTCAAGCATGAAGTCCTCTTGAAGTCAGTGTTAACTTGTAGCTGACTTGGGTAGAATCAGTTTTCTCCACTCCTTGAATTGTATACTGGAAAAAGACCGTCTCAATTCAGGGTGGGGAGAAGAAGGGGAAGAAAAGTACTAAGTCATGTTAAGTTATATTTTTCAGAAAAGAAACTAAATTAAGCAATAATTGCAATATTGGGAGGGGTAAACATGCTTTTCATTCTTGGTTAATTTGCTCTTTTCATAACATAGTATTGTCCAAGGATAAACTCTAAGGGGGAGGTATGAATACTGAAAGAGGCATTTTGCTGCTCTTTTCAGTAAGGTGTTCGATTTCTTAGGGTTGCCATGCTGAAATGGTGGATCTCATCCCTACCCTTTAGCTTTTCAGAAGATGTAGCAGGATGAACTAGAGTTGGTGAACAAAGAGTGTCTTTTTGTCCTGTCTGTAGTGTAGCAAGATAAAATCGGTGCTAAATAGAAAAGGTTTATTTTGGGAAAGGACACATCTGTTTGGAGAAGAATATAAGTGGCAATATCCACGGGCATGTCTTAGATTATTTTTTTTATTCTTTCTTACTCTTGAAAGAGAGCTCTAATTGAAGAAGGTCACCAAACAAGGCAACCTTTGTTAAATCTTTTTTTTCCTCCCTTCCTTCACACTCTAAAATCACTTATTCACGATGATAGTGTATATATATTTTTATATATATATGCATGTACCTGCTATTGTTCTCTTTTAGGGAGTTATGTCTTGTTCTTTAAGATCATAGCTGAATTTTTCTCAGGGAGGCAGAAAAATCCAAATGAAATGGTCACTGTACTGTATTTCCCAGCACTGATTTCTTAGAACCTTGGAAATTTGTCTTAGGCTTCCATGGAAGCTTTTTGGAAAGTTACTTTCAATTTAGTAATTTTCTTTAAAGTGGAAATAGCTGGTAAATTTAAAAAACATAGCTAAAAATGTAAGTTTTGATTTAAAATTAGTTTTAACTCTAATTATAACTACATATATTTTAAATATATAAATATGCAGTATATAAATATGTATTTAATGTAGGCTGCACAAATAAAGATCACATAAGATGTACTGTACTACTATTTGCAAGTTTCCTGCAAAAATTATCAGACTTTTTCCTAGTTCCTCCTCAACTGGATCTTAATGGTCTCGTCTTCCCATCTCATCAGAGAAGAGTATGGGGCTGAATGGTGAAGTCTGCCATGACCTTAGCAAGTGGGTGTGCTTGAGTGAATGGAAATGAGGCACACATGGGGTCTCTTTCATTTGAATAGAAGTGACAGTAAACCATAGTACCAAGAATTCCCTGCCACTGAAATAGCAAAGCTGAGCTTTATTGCTGCAGGAGATAAGGATAAGAAATGATGTGAAGTCGAGGGAGTTCTGCCTGCTTCAAGACTGCAGGGAGTAGCCCAATATCAGCAGGGAATAACAATGTGAAAAGGGTCACTGATTGCTCAGCTTTGCCTAATGTAATCTAATTTCGATTACAAATAGAACAATTGCACAATAAGCTCATAGAATTATGAACATCTATTACATATTTGATGAGTTTCGTTCACAACAGATATTCTTGAATAAATCTTGGCCTCTTCCAAATCCACCAAATTAATTTTTCTGCACTCTGATTTCCCCTCTTTCCAAATCTAGAAGTATTGAAATACATGTTATTTCTTTGGCATAGAACCAATGCAAAATACAGTTCTATTTAGACCTATTTACAGTGCTTTTGTCATAGAAATATGTTCAAACTCTTAGGTATATTAGATTTCTTCTTTCCTTTGAATTTGTTTCCTCTGTCTAATATTCAGTTTATATTTTGTGTTAATAAAATAGAGACTTAGTCAGTTGTCATTACTCCCTCAGCTATGTGCGTATTTTGCATTCTTGTGTTCAGTGTGCTTATGTAGCAACAAGTTAAGATAATCAGAGAAGATTGCACTTCTTTACGCAAGCATGCAAAATGAAAATAACTGCTTTGCAACTTAACCTGTGCTGGTTCCCTTTTCCACCTGACCTTTCAGAGTCTTCTCTGGAGAGTAAGAGATCATATAGCTATCTGCTAGGCAAATCTTTAATGCAAACAGGTCATCATTATGCAACTGGTATTGTGCAGCTTTGCTTTTGCTTGAAAAGGTCTCTAATGTAGTGAAATAAGACTACACTGAGTATACCATAGTAAAAACTATTCCTGTGATCTAGGTCATGCAAGCAAATATTCCCTTTGAAATGAAGTAGCATGCTGCAGGTTTTACTGGATGAGTTTGTAGTTACAAAACCAACTTTTTTTAATTCTTCTGTTTTTTTTGTTTTTTTTCTTTTTGTTTTTTTTTTTTTTTTGCTTCCACCCAAAGATCAAAATAGTCCAAAATATCTAGAAAGATAGACGTGTCAAAAGCCAGAGCACATCTGAAGAGAAAAGAACTGCAAGAATGTACCTCAGTATGAGATTTTGCTCATGGGAAGGAAAAAAAATCATTTAAAATCATGTAAAATTTAATATAGTTTTTTGAAGAGCTACAGAAAATGTATATAGTTTGAGTTCCCTTGTATTACTTGGCTTCTACTAGATAGCATATTGTATTTTTAATTGGAAGTTATTAAAATTAAAATTCAATATAACATGCTTGAAACTGGTTTGTTGGTTTTTTTTGTTTTGTTTTCTAGTACATGCTAGTAACTCAAAAACAAAAGGAGAAAAATCATAGATCATGATTTAGATGTGCTTTGAGATTTTATAAACAATTATTTATAGGGTGACCTATAGATTCCACAGTTTTCTTAATCAGAGTATATAAGATTATTACCAAGAAGGTTTTGTACAAGGGCTGAAAGTAATGCCTCCTGTTTTATTTTTTTGGCCCTCGATGTTGGTGAGATGGTAGTGGAGGCTGAGCCTTCATTTCACCAACAGTTTATTACATTTTGTTATGGTGTGACAGATGGCAGCAGAAGGGCAGTCTGACACAATGGCTTCTGGCATAGGGATGTGCATGAAGTGAAGGTGTGAGATTGAGACTGAATTCCTTCATGTGGAAGAATTCCACCCATCGACATTCATTGGTATTTACTGAACACTTATGGAGACCAAGCATTAGATATGAGCTTGGTGAGGCAATGGCTGCTGTGTTTCAGCAATGGTGACAGCTAGAATGGGTCACCTCTCCTGGTATAGTTTTTTACAAGCACGTCATGCAGGCTCTTGTTCATCACTGGCAAAAAATGGATAGCTAATGGTGGTGACAAAAATGGTGTTTTGGAGCTGAAAATTTGCGCGATCCAGTGAAGTTATTGTGATCTTTTTGTCTGTTGTTTCCATGGACGTAAATAGGAGGCATTACTTTTGAAGTTACATATATGAGACAAAAGAAGGAAGTAGTAAAGGAAGAATAGAAAGACTTACCAGTACACAAATAATCAGATTCTTTAGATGATGGTTATGAAAGAGTGGTATACATTTTATTATGGCTATTTTAAGTACCTCGTAAAACAAGTATTGTCTACTAACAGAACTGGGTACTGTCTCTGAGAAACGCTCACTTAAGAGCTGTGGTGGATGGGTAAGGTAACATGGTAGCCAGAAAGAATTCCATTAATGTAACTCCCCTGTGGTGACTAAATTGTACTTTATCTCTGTATTTGTCATTGATATTGGCAAGCATGAAGCTTTAGTAACAAAAAAAAGTATATGGATGTAAACATTGGGCTTTTTTAAGTGTCTGCAGTTAGCTCTGAGTAAAGAATATCAAAGCTTCAGGGAAAAGCAGACACATGTAAAATAAGTGTAAAATAAGAGTTGCTGAAATGAAATGTGGTAGGAAAGCCACATCTCATTGAAGTGAAGGTCATTTTCTTGTGGAAGAGGAAGAATGAGCTGAGCTTGTAGTAGGAAAAAAAATTGGAAAAAAGAAAAAAAAAAAAAAAGGTTGGAAAAGAGTACAGCCAGATATGAATAAAATATGCTAATAATCATGAGCTAAATGACAAAATGTTGATCTCTTTGCCCAAAGCAAGGTAGAATGTGAAGCCTGGTCAGTAAGTTGTTTTCCTCCCTCTCTCCCATTGTGCTTCTTACTGATGCATAATAGTTTGGTTAATGAAGACATGATGCGCCAGACATACTGGCTTTGTTATCTCCTGGAAGAATCAGACCAGCAGCTAGAGTAAATATTTCCAGGACATTGCTTAAACTTATGGGCACCAGAACTAATGAGGCTTTTGTCTCTAGCTACTCTCTATATTTAATCAAAAAAATAAATATCCCCTTGAAGTAAGAGAATAAGCATTTAGGTGTACTGAGGCTTCGTGTAAGTGTACTGAGGCTTTGATTAAATAGGTGAAAATTGAATATTTCTTCTCTTTGTACCTTTCTGGCTAACGTTCTTTGACTTCTTGTATCTCAGAATCAGGCAGTCATCATGCCTGTTTTATTGGGAGTCAGCAATGTAGAGTTTATTAAGGAAATAATAGTGGATGAATCTGAAGTCAAAATATTGAGAAGTAACTTTAAATGAAACTGCAATTCTTTTGAATGTTGGAAGGCAGTAGGAATATTTATTATTCAGTGTTTATTCTTGGGTGCTCGAAGTGGGGGATACGATTCAGGGTTACTGCAGCTCTTCAAGTTCTAACATTGGGAACAGTATGTCCTTCCCTACCTTTCTGTCAAGAGGGGGAGAACTGAAACTTACTCTATGTTTAGCATATGCAAATTGAGATATTATAATTTACATGATCAATTGTTATTTATGTACTTGTTTTCAGGAATGACAGCTAACAGCTTGATTACAAGTGTAAATGCTAATGCAGAGGCACAAAGTGAGTTTTAGGAGCGTATAAATTTGCGTTATTGACTAGTTATTAGACTGGCTGTTCTGTACAGTCCCCAAGGCTCCCTGACAGCAGAAAAGTGGTTGCTGGGTGGATGTCAGTGCCTCTTCTGTTTGCTTTGAGATAGGGATGTAGCAATGTGCCATAGGTCCAATTTCATGGCTACTGATGACATTATGGAGTAGGCTTTAAACTCTGGTCCTGATTCAGCACTATAGTGTAAGTGTTCCAGCCATAGAGGTGCAAGTTACCCAGCTAAAACAAGAACTGTCATTGATCTGAAATGTTTACTGAAACAAAAAATCTTCCGATAGATAATCTCAGAACTTGTACCTAGGGCTTCTAGCTTGGTGATGGGGTACTGAATAATCATGTATAGTGGTGCTGATTAATAGATGTTGCAGTATCACTAGCATCTTTGAATAACTGTGTGATTTGTATTAACTATCTTTTTGGCATTATAGGCAGAGCTAATTTATATTTGCCTCTTTATCTTAAAGAGAAAAAAAAAAAACAGGCATAAGCAATACAGTGGCTGGAATAGGACTATTTTGTCTTCTCATGATCTGGAAATAGTTGGGTACCTCAATTTAAACATTTTTATAATCTGATTAGAAAACTTTCAAGTAATCATAAATAATCATATTTATAATGCAACCTTGTAGCATATTTTTCACCTACTCATTTCCTAACTGTTATCTTCTCTTAAACACCCTTAAATCCTGATTCTTAATCTATGAATCTATGAATCTTAACTGTAAACCATTCGAACTCAGAAATGTTAGGAAAAATATAGCTTACCATCTCTTGATAACACAAATGATTTCAACTTGCTCTACATTAGGCTTTAATTATAGGAAAATAAATGACTTATTTACTAATACGCTGTTGTTTTATCTCACTAAGAATAATTAAGTTCCATCCAAACATCCTATCAGTTAATCTTCCCCAGAAAATGAGTTCTTTAAATATGTGCAAGGAGGGTATTGTGTGTCGAAAACCCTTCCCCTGGTTGTATAAACAATGCTTTGTTTCTGTTGCTGAGAGGGAACATCCAGAATTTCTTGGTGACACTTTAATTATGACTATTAATGCTAAAGTTTAGAGCTCAGTGAATCAGCACAGGCCTTGCTCAAACTTAGTCAAAATGTTGCATTTCAGATTACTGTTTTCCTTTTTTATCCACATGAGAACTGATGGAAGAGGAAGGCTGACATGAGTACTTAAGTACCAAAGGTGTTGTTTAGGGACATTATTTTCAGTCCAGACCACAATTATCTGAACTGCAATTTTTACTCTGACAGTTTATCTGCTACCTTTGGAGACCAAGCTGGTTCTTGTGGATAGTGGCCAAATTCAGAGTGCAGAACTTCTAGAGTATAGCAATTCAAATGCTACTGTGTGTTCAGTGAGCAAATTGTTGCAGATGGACAATTAGGGATGTGAAAATGCATTTGACAATTACAAAATATTTCTAACACAATGGATATTTAAACTTAGAGTGTGTTTTGTGATGTGCCAAAACAGCTGTCACTAGTCCTGGCCTTTGGCATGAAAACTCAGTAAGACCATATATCTTTTCAGCCTGTTCGTTAGAGACCTGGTGTTCTGCAGAATGGACTTTGGTTATGCTATAAATAATAATAAGAGGGGAAAGAGAATCTTAAGGATAAATTCTGAGTCATTCAAGAGTAGGTGGCAATTCCTGATGTAAACTCCCTTTGAGTAAATAAATATATTGTCATGTCTGGAATAAGATACTGTTCTTTCTGTTAGTAAAACCTATACAATTAGCACTTTACATAGTTACATGCATTTTTTTCTATGAATTTACTGTTCAGTATTTCATGCTGCTTAAAAAACACCTTTTGACGTATTATGTTTTGTTGTGTGAAGCCATTTAATTTTTCATTCTGGTTGATGGCAGTTTATATATAAACTTAAAAAAAACATAGAATTTACCTTGACTTCTGTTATTTTTAAATCAAAATTAGGAAAAAATTTAATTTTTTATTCATAATATCCAAGGGTGTTTTTTTTTAAGATGTCTCTGTTCTGTGAAATAAATGAACTCTAGGAAAAATAAGTAAGAACAAGAAGTTCCCAAAGTACAAATTTTCCATTTATCAGCATGTATATGGAATACAAATAACTACTTTGAGTGTCTTGTTCTGTAGCAAGGCTAGAGCCGCTGTGGGTTAACATAATTTCATGACAAATCCTTCATGATAGTGAGATTATCTGGCAGAGTAATGCAACACTGAGCTGAGGTCACTTGAATCTATCTGTAGCGAGTTATAGCACTTTCATTATTATGTAGATTCAGGAGAGACTTGCTTTGTATTTCAGAGAGTGGTAAGGGTCTGTGCTGGAGTGGGGGATGGTTGGGGAGATTAATTTTTCAGGGAGGTTATATACAATGTTTTCAGGCTTTCAAACATTTGGGAAATTGTTCTCATGCAGCTTGGAAAGTAAGTTTCCAATCTGTTATCTAGCAGTCTTCCAGTATGTCATAGGACAGGGGAATAAAAAGGCAATCATTTGAGTCAGCAAGAGAAGGATAAAAGGGGAACTACTGGTATAAATTATGTATTCAGAGTGTGATAGATACAGCGTTGTTCTGAGAGGAAACACTGGGCAATGGTCAGATCTGCTTCTCATTCTGATATTGTTCTGTCCTCTTATCTGTGTGGGTGACTTAAGAGTTTTTCTCTTATTTTATCAGTGCCAGTCTCTTGCAGACCTCTCATTTGTTTGGAGACTATTCTAACAGAGCCACAGTGTCATCTGGGGCTCTGCATTATATATTGTCATGAAGAATTCTCTTTTTTCTCCCAGGGAGGAGCAAATGTCTTTTGGACACTGAAAAAGGCATTTTCAAATCCCTCTTAATGTTGATTAGATGTCATCCACCAGTATGACACAACTTTTACCATATGCTTTTCAGCAGTGAAGTGAGCAGGAATTAGCCCATAGCAGTTCACACTTGGCCTGTCAGAAAGATTTGGCTAGGAGGTAATTTCCTTCACCTTAGATTTGGAAAGTGATTTTTTTTTTCTTTTTGATTAGCAATAATTCTCCCCTTAAAGAAAATATCCCAGTAGGCATATAAATTTGAACTTGATAAAAAATTATAATTGTCTAGTTTACTGGTTTGATTACTACTTCATAATGAATGCAGGTAACATTTTCTGTTTCATTTCATGTACTGCTGTACAGACTTATCTTATTCTTGTCACTATGATTTAAACATTCCTACTACAGAAGTTTATTTTTTTACTTAATCAGAATTTATTTTTAAAATACTATCTTCAAGTAATGTGATATACACTTCAGTATGCTGGTCAGTCAGTGCTGGGTAACCTTCATTCATTGGCTCAGTGGTTGCATTCAGAAGTGAATGGGATTTTTAATGCCATAGGTGAGAATACAATAGACACCATCCCTTCCTTTTTTTTAATTTTTTTTTTTAATTTTTTTTATTTATATTCCATTTCTGCCTCTCTGGTGCTTCACTTCTTATTTTTGCCTTCTTTTTCCATGACAGCAGTGCATCAGTGAGAAGTCTGTACATTTTCAGCAGTTACTCCCAAATCCCTGTCCTGGTCAGTGTGCAGTGGTGAAAGCCTCGATCTTGTGTCAGTATTTCTTTGCTTTTTCTTTTCCAGCTGTGGCTTGCAGGTTTTCCTCTTATTGCTATATGAAGATACTGTGCTCATCTGCTATCTCAGTTGCATAAACCAAGGAAGCAAAGTGATGCTATAATCCACTTTAAATCATATTATAATAATCCTCATTAATTGAGCCTGGGTCTTTAATGACCTCATAAGATCATGAAGATAGATATTTGCCTAAGAACTGCTGCTCCAGTCATGAATAGGGCCTCTGAATATGAAATGGGGCCTTGAAATCTTATTTCTCCACAGTTGAAAACGTTACTTCACAGAAAAAAACCTTTCATTTGGATGCTGGAATTAGGCTGGGAAACAGGTTTGGTTTTTTTGGTTTTTTTTCTGTGCTTTTTTTTCCCCCACAAATGACTCAGCATCATACTTAGAGCCTGCGAACTGGTTCACGTTATTCAAATCTCTCTTCAGTGCTGAGGTGCAAAAAGCCCACAGCTTTTACCCACATAATTTCAAACTCTGAATGCGTATAGGTCTATAGTTAGTTGGTTTGAACTGTTTTTCCTAATTAGGACTTCAGATTCTCATCAGCAGATAGGAGATGATAGTAGCAAATATTTTGATTAAAGTGCAGCTTTTTATTTTTTCCAGACATCTTTTCTCCAGATGAATCTAGAATTATGTTCAATTTGGATTATATGTATTCTGGATCAATTCCTACAATAACAAAAGTTTTGTGATATGTCTGGAGAGGGTCCTGATTACTTGGGTAAAGCCACTGCTTAGTTTTTTGTTTCTCTGCATGAACAGAAAATGAAGACATACAAATACACAGCTAAATAATAAAGTCCCAGAATTCCCTTTCTTACATGCAGGTCTTCATTATTATTTTTCTTTTACTCCCAATCAAATCTCTAAAATCCAGTCCTGTTATGCTTTATACCATGGGAGATTTCACTGCTTATCACTTTGCCTTTTGCAAATAATACACTTTTTTTGGTGTATTCAGGCAACACAACAAAGACAGTAGATGAGAGAATTTGTTTCACATAGCAGAATTTATCTGTCCCCTACAATAAGTTTTATTAATTCAGGGGAATTGAAGTTTGTTAGCTATTCATTTCCTGTGAATCACTTGATACTGTATTAATAATATTACTACATTATTGACCTTGAGTTTTAGTCATCATCTTTAGACTTTCATATTTCATTTCATATCATCTTCTATCCTTTATTCGCTTGGAAATAGAATTTTTACAATTACTCATCAGTTCTTTTATAGCAAGAATATATTTCTCAAAATAAAGTACATCTGTATGTTTAAAAGCCTGCAGGAAAAAAAAGCAAAAAAACCTTTTGAGCACAGTCAGACTTGATATTCCAGTATTTAACAAGCTATTTGTCATATTGATAGATGAGAACTTTATAGTCCATATGATATCCCATAGTGCAATTGTACTCACTCAAACTAGAGCAATGTTACAATGATATTCTTAAATCTAGTTCCTGTCTTCAAAGCAAACTGTACAGAATCAATGCACAAACATTTGGTGTTCAGGAAGCTTGATGTTGAAAGTACCTCTTCAGTAGATATAATCTAATAAAGGTAAATTTTGTTCATTATGGACAAATTGATTTCATGCATTTGAAAAAAGCATTCCAATAGATCTAGTGAGAAATGTGTTCTCTTATCCTTGGTTATAGTAGTGAGTAGCATTTTAAGACATTACACTGCACCAGCCACTACAAATTATGATCAATGAGAGTAATGCAATTGCCACTCTCTACAATGAGGGGCATGAATGTTGCTAGATCTCAAATTGCATGTGAATAAACATTTTATTTATTTATTTTGATAAGGTAATTCACTCTGGGAAAGTGAGCGTCACTCACCTCCCTCCCCTCTCCCTAGTTTTTGCAAATGACTTCTTCCCTTGCTGGAGGCTTTTAGGAGGAATGATAGTTTCAGGGGTGACAGTCATTATGGAAATGAGGTTAATTTTCCAGTATAATCAAGATGAAAGCTGAGACCTTCCCCTCCCTTCCTTTCCATTTCTTGAACTCCAAGTAATATTCACCATATGGAGGAAAATAAAAATCAAAATAGAAGTTGAAATAGTTCCGATGCTCAAGATCCAATTTGATGATGTGTCACTATCTTACAGAGAGCAAAAGTCATTTAAAAGCTTATTTATTTTATCAAATCCAAGAAAGTGACAGTGTTACTTAGAGATGTTAATTACATGGTAAAGAATGGAATGGGGGCAGTAGCTACTTGCTTGTTCCTTTCTGTGTTTTACTGTCTACTCTGAATAGATCAGAGATGATTAAACACTTTTTGGCACTTAGGCCAAATACAGTTGTTACAAGTCACAGCTGTGAGGCACTGCTGTCCCAGGACTACTGCTTTCTAATTCTGACATAGGTTGCCTGCAGCTACTAAATCTTTCCACAAGCTCCTTGTGGTTTTTAATATAGCAGTCCCCTATGGCACTAAACAATCTGTCATCTCAGTTTTGTCCCAGGTCCATTCCCTATAGCTAGTCCTCACAACTCTTGGCAAAAGGCGGAGGGAAATGAAAGCACAGGTAATTGAACTAGAAATTCAAGTGTTCCACTAATATCTCATAGAACTGCATGCTCACCACTTATTTAAGCAAGTTACATCATGAATGAAAAATCAAAACTCCATTTTAGCCAAAGTGATCTGAGACCCAAAATTGTTCAGGCAACACCATCTCAGTGGTTAACAACAGACAGGGAGGAGATACCTGGGGATCATGTGTTTTGCCATCATGTTTGACCACCTTAACTGTCATATTACAAATGACTCAGCTCTATCTAGGTGAATGTCACTTGAAAAGCAGGTTTATAGAAAAATCTGAAGATATTCAAACCAAAGGTACCTCTAATAAGACAGTTATGTTATGGGGAATGGAGGAGGAAAAGGTGGTGAAGTAGAGTACCAAAGCAGATTGTTATCTTTCACATGTTATAATAATCAGTTTAGAATCAGGCTTCCAGAATAGGTATGTAATTAGGACTCTCACATGCAAGTAACTCAACAGCTGTGGGAAATTAGGACCAGGGTTTGGGATTACTTTGACATGCATCACTCATGGACTGCTACTCCAGCTTATTAAAAATTGTGGTCACAGCTCAGGCCGCAAATCTGGAGTGATTCATCGCAGCTGTTCCTATGTTCAGAGCTAACTCAGGGAAATGCATTCTCAGCAAATCGGAGATGTACTTTGGGCTGAGTGGGTGAAATGGGGTTGGTTTACATTGGCCCCAGTGGTTGTCTTGCCTACATCTCAGTGGCAGAGCAGTTAGCCTCATGCTAATGATGCTTACATGTGGTGTACCAGATCAAAGAAATTACTTTTACAGGATCCAGGATCTTAGCCTTTGTTATCAAAATGTTAATAATTACAGTGAGACAAAAAAAAAAAAAAAAAAAAAAAAAAAAAAGATGATTTCAGTTTGTGGTCTAGTTCACCATTGAAATCTATGAAAACAAATTTTTAAAATTTAGTCTAAGTTTAATAAATCAAAGCTCACTAACCTAACAGCTATTGTGTAGTGGGGTGCTGTACCTCAGCTTCTAGTATTTTTCATTATTTTTATTAAAGAGGAAAACAAGTGCATGCCAAATCCAGGACATTCCATTGATTTCATGAAGCTCAGGAGGAAACTGTGGGAGTGTTCACACCTCTCAGGAAACTATGTAAAATAGTATTTGCTATGGGATGGCTTCTGTGATAGTAGGTAACTTGGCAATGGAGCTTAAGCAAGTGAAAATGAAAGCTGAACCTAAGTCAGAGGGAAGAACTACCTGATGTTAGGGAGGAAGTTTATGCATGTGCATATTTTTTGTCTTTATTTTTTATTTATTTTTAGTTATTATGCATGTTTTTACCATATGAGCAAAGGCTGAGAGACCTGGAACTCATCAGTCTGAAGAAAAAAAGGCTGAGAGGGGGGTCTTATGACTGTTTATAAATTTCTAAAGTGTGGTAGTCAAGTTACTGGGGGTGTCCAGCAATAGAATGAGGGGCAACAAGCAGAAACTGGAACACAAGAAATTCCATTCCAACTCAAGGAAGAATTTCTTTACTGTCAGAGTGATGGAGCAGTGGAACAGGCTACCCAGATGTGGGATCTCCTCTGGAGATATTGAAGTGCAGTCTGGATGTATTTCCATCCAGTCTACAGTTGAGAAGTCAATAGTAGGTTCCCAATCCAAGGCCCCTTCCAACCTCTATAATTCTGTGAATCTGTGAAAAATATATATTGACACACAGCTTTTATATATATTAACTATTAACAGCATTCTAATAAATTGATTGGAGGGTTGGTACTGTTTCTTTCAAGTTGAGAGAATCTCCTAATTATCCTACAATTTGAGCTCTAAATATACATATTTAGTACAGTTATTTTTACCAAGGGACATTCTGCCCTTGGCAGAGTCCTAGGGAGGATGCAAATTTGTCTAAGGGTCAGCATGTTTTATAGTTTCTGTCATATTAGCCACATAAATATTTTATTATATTTTATACAAATATAATCTCTCCCATTTTTCCCCTTGAGCAAATAGTAATTAGGAGCAATGAACAAAAAAAGCAGTGTATCTTATTCTTCTTGGCTTGCCATAAGACTTTATTTCATGTTTGCTGAAAAATAGCCCCATGGTATTCTTCTCAGAAGACTCCAGTGCCATGAGGCATCTAGTTGTATTTAGCAATCTTCTGCATCAGTAGTTTTGCCCTTTGGGCCCCAAGACCAATTTTCTTCATCTTGGGATGTCTTTACAGCTATGTCCCCTGACCCATTGCATGGAAGTGGCCAGTATCAGTGTGAGTTGTAGCAAAAATATGAGTCCAGTTAGTGGGTTTTGCGACTTCAGGGCTGAAAGCTTCATGAGTAAAGAGAGCTGAGGCAGTTTTTCTGAAATATATTACTACTGGGAATCAGTTGCCAAAGAGACAGTCCACGCTTTTAGGAAACATTCCTGTTCATGGTGAAATCCTCTGCAAGAGAGAGAATGTATCTACCCTTTAAGAACAGAACTCAAAGCAGTTTTGAACATATCTTAGACTTCTGCTGATGATTTCATAATCTGTGTGAGCACTGTCTGTCTCAAAACCTTAGACTTCTATTCAGATACATACTGGAATAATAAAAAAAAAGTCTACATAAAATGTATTCTTGTTTTACTTAAAATCATCTTTTAAAACTGCCTTACTCACACTATTCTTTTGTATGCTGTTCTTTAGTACTGGGTTCACTTTTGTCTGTCGGAAGCTCTTTCCACAGCTGAGACTTCTAATAAGCACAGACACTGCCATTGCTGCTGCTTATGCCAGTGCTGTTACTGTGGTGAGATTTCAGACTTTCCCTACTTTTTGTAATAATCTGCTGCTTATGTCTGGGACAGCACCTTCAAACCTAGTGAAATGCAAGAGCATTCTTCCTTTCCTTCGTTTGCTTAAAGAGGCAAATGCAAATTCTAAGTACTTGTAAGCAGATCAGCAACGTTATCAAGTTAATATCATATATGTTTCGTATGAACTTTTCAGTTATATGGGCAATGATTGAATGTGTAGTTCCCCTTTTCACAGAATTATTCAGGTTGTAAAGGACTGCTAAAATCATCCAGCCCAACCTTCAACCCACCATCTCACTAAACTATGTTCTTTACTGCCAGTTTTCCACTTCAAGACCTCCAGGGACAGTGACTCCACCACCTCCCTGGGCAGTCTGTGCCACTTTATTATTACTCTGAGAATTTTTCTGAGATTTTTTTCCTAATATCCAACCTTTGAGAATGCCTCTTGCAACCCTTTCACCACCTTATTTTTTCATGTTGTCTTTGTGATTGGTCCACGGATTCAGTCTTGTGTCAGGTTTTTCCCCAGACACATGTGGGTGGCAGGATGCTGTGACATGCTGGACTGCTTCTGCAGGGCCAGCTGCCTGGTGACCAGCAAGACAAGCTGGGCAGTGGGCAGTATGCATCATGTAGCCCTCATCACCTGGGTCCTGCCCTTTGCAGCAGTCTGATAGCTGTGCCATCACCTCCTCACAAGCCATACAGATGCATGTGTCTATGTTTTACCCACCTCCCCAGCCCAAATTAAGCTGCTCCACCTCCAAATAGAGCCTTCTTGGCTTCAACATCTGCTGGTGCCGCATAGGCCGTTTCTTCACATCATTTTTTTCCCTTTGAATGTTGATGACAATAATGTGTCCATTCCTCTGACTGTGCAAAGGGCTGGCAACCTTTTATTGTGCCTCAAGTAATGGAGCTGAAATCTTGGGCAAGTACTTCCTTGTTACAATACAAAAACTAACAATAGTAGAATCAAATGTATTTTTGGTCTGAGACTGGAGACAAGACATACTGCAACTCATTTTCTGCTATGTTGGTTTTCTGTTCAAGCTGCTGACCTTGAAGCAAGTTTTCTTTACTTCAGTGATGCATGCCATCCAGTCACAGTTATGAAGTGAGGAGAAATGGATTAATATTTGGCATTTGCAGTGACCATTCTTTAAGATATCATCAGTCTTTTTATCTTTTAAACATACATTCCAAGCTATTAAATGCTAGATATAATAAAACAAAATAATGGCTAATAACCCATCTAGCTTGCCTGCAATACAGAGGTATAATAGCTTGTCTGACATTTTTTAGAGCCAATATTTACCTTTATCACTGGTAAGTGTCTCCTGAGACTCATTATTCATGTAATTCCCATTAAGAGGCAGTAGTAAAACAGCCTATTGTCTTACAACTCTTGTTGTTAAGTACACTATGTTTAGTAATAAATATGCCAGATTGTGCCACACCAGATAATTATTATTATTTTTTTTATCTCTCTACGTTTATAAATGAATCACATTCGTTTGTAGACTTCTTTCCATTTACTTCTTGGACTAGCCAGATAAAACTGCATCTCTTCAGATGGACTTCAAGAAGAATGACCATATACTTATTCCTCCCCTTTGAACCAAAGGCTATAACAAAAGTGATCTTACCTTTTGGAAGTCTTACTTTGCAATGAACCAGGGATTTAAGGGGAAAAAAAAAAAAGCTATGAAATATAATTAAATAACGTTAGTTCTAGAGTAACGTGAAACATCTACTTCGCAAATCTGAGTTATCTGAACTTCTGTCATATATGCTTCCACTCTTAAGTCCTGATAGAGGAAGGTAATTAACTTGTGTCTCTAATTTTTCTCATATGTGTCTCCACAAAGTTCTGTGACAATCCTCAATATAAATATCAAGTTCTAAAAAATCATTGATAGTTGCATAAATAAAACTAGGGAATTTTGCTCTTTCAAACACTTGAAACCTTTGTTTGTGTGGCAGGATGGGTAAGAGTAAATTTTTAGTCCCATGCCTTGGCAAAACCCGGATGAAGAAAACTGTAGGCTGCACTTGCTGAAAAGACTTTATACTCTTTCCTTTGTTTTCTTCTTCTTTTTTTTTTTATTAGTATATTTATAAGTTGTTCTTTGTATGGCTAAAAATATCTGGTAAAGTTTTCAAATGCACCCAATGATGGTTTTATTCTGCTTTTATCCACTTGGAACGGTTTTTGTTGTATTTTATTAATACATTTGTTAGGAGAAGGCTGGTGTCTAGGAGGCTTCGTGAGAAAGGGAAGAAGCTGTTGATCATCAGTACTGAAGCTATGTTATAAATATCTTAAACTGAATTTCTGGATTAACAGATTGTGACATAATCCATAATGGTCTTTCTTTTATTTCTCTGTTTTAATTAACTTGGTCAATTTTTAACCATCTTTACTTGAGAGTTGTAAGGAAAGCATCCTTCTATTCATAAATCATTAGATTGGAAGTGAACGTTTCCAGCCCCACCTCTGCTAGAAAAGAAAGTTAGAGCCATTTACAAATGAGCATAACTACTAAGACTCAGTAACTCAATGACCAGAGGACAACTCCTCTGCAGTCTTAAGTGCTAATGAAATCGTGGCTGAAACACAAAGTGTGTTGGGGAGCTGCCAAAAATAAGCTGCTTTTCTGGGGGCCTGTAATTTGGCATTTACATACGGGTGTAAGAGAAGTTTACTTGGGTGTTGAAAATTCTGGCATTGCAGTTACCTTAATATTATATTTGTTTATATACATCCCGTTCATAATACATAGTGCATTAAATAGTTGAAACGTATTGTCATCTGCTTTCTGTGTCTTCCCACAAAAGAGACTCAGGAGGGGGGATATTCACAGACAAGATGGTAAAGACCCTCATGACCCAAGGACCAATTTTGCTTGCTCTAAATTAGCCCAGTTCCTTACAAATCAAGCAAACTAGAGAGGAGATGGTGAAAATGTGCAGAAATCAGCAGACTGGTTTACAGTAGGTATTGTCTTCAAAATAGCTGTCTGTACCATTTTTTTTCTTCAAAGCTTAGCTGTCTGGTATAAATGAAGGAACAAAATCTTATCAAGTTCTCAGAGTTGTACATTAATCTGCATGTTATTTTGTTGTATCTGTGAGGCTTAGCTGAGCTTTATTTGTAGTTAAAAATTATTTCACATTGCTGTATTAGAACTGTTTGATTTAAGACACCCATGCTGCTATTTCCTGAGCTGTGCACCATTTCCTTTGGGAACTGGACCTCGCATCTGCATGCTTGCCTTAGCCCCTCACTCAGACAGTGATGGAAGGACACAGAAGTTGAATTTCATTGGTGGTTTGGTGGCTTTTTTGTGTGTGTGTGTTGTTTTTATTTTCCTTTCTCTTTTAAGTAAGACAACATCAAAGGAAATAAATAAATAAATGCCCACTCAAACTACTGGAATTCATAGATTCATAGATTCATAGATACATTAGGTTGGAAAGGACCTACAAGATCATCTAGTCCAACCATCCTCACACCACCATCCCTACCCACCAAGCTACTAAATCAAATCCCTTTGTGCTGTTTTCGTATGAAGAGTAGATATAATCAAATAAATTAAGAAGCTATTTTGCTCAAAGATGTTATTTTTCTTTCTTAGGTCCTTCCATCAGGTCCTAACAATTGACAGATATTTTATTTATTTGTACCATGATCTCTGATGGCTTTTTCTCTTATTCAGAAGGTGCATCGATTTCAGTCAAGATTCATTTTAAATGAACTTTTCTGTTTTTATAAGCTAGTTTAATTCAAGAGGAAAATAAGGACATTTGTATTGTAGCTTTTCATATTCTTATGGAAAAATGTGTTACATTAATGAGTATTGCTGTAATGAAGAGGAATCTTAGGAGCCTATAAATCATCAATTTAAAATTATTGTTCTGCTGCTGCGGGAAGTAATACGATAGGAGCTTTGTGCATTTTGCTTTTAGTTGCTGTTGTTTGTGTATAAGTTGCATGGATCCTGTAGCAGGTAATGTATGTTTTCCTCTATGAGGCCCTCTAGTCATCTAAGTGGGTGATGAATACTTACAAAATGATTATGTAACAAAGGTGGTGCATTCTGGGCAGCCATTAGCAAACTCTTTCTAGACAAACTCCGTACCTTAGTCCTAGTTCAGGTCTTAGGCTTTTTTAACTTGAGGTGAAGTGTATTCTTTGTATATGAAAGTACTCAGAAAGATATTCATCAGATCTATTTGTAGTCAGATGCCCTTGTTTCACCAGAGTTCACCAAATGCATCCTTCTTCCCTTGACAGCATACTGAAAAAAATCATTCCTGTTTCTCAGTTGGTCTACAGGATTTGAGTGAAAATGTCTCCAGTCTTTGGGTGAAATTCATGTAACAGACAGCTGTACTGCAAGCATAGAATCTGCTCACTGCATCTTCAAATGCCCTAGAGCTGTTTAATCAGACAACTTTATCAGCAGCTGTGTTGTCATCCTGCCTATTTGGACAGGGCTGCAGCCAGAGTGAGCGAGCCTATAGAAACTTGGCATCGGGAGGCTTTTGCCTCTCTTATTGTATTTGGTGTGATTTGTAATCAGATGTAACCTGACAGCAACAGCTTGACAAGCTGACAATACACTTCACTTGCAAAATTCATGTGCTAAGAATGCAAACACATTTTATTTAAGCTGTGTTGTTTTCATGCATAGGAGGAGCTTTTTTTGTTGTTTTTGCTTTGTTTGTTTTCCCCTGTGGTTCTGCTAGAGAAAGTCTGAGATCTTGAGCTTTTATATTTAAAAGCGTGACTGCTATTTTTCAAGTTTCTAAGAAAAAGTTAGACTTTCCCCAGTCACGCTAATTTATTTGGACATTCAGATACAAAGCGAGGCTGAAAGAAGTTTTCTTATTATTTGCTCCCTGAAGCATGCGTGCCCCATTTTCTGGCCATTAGGGTGTTTCATAAGCTCTCATTGTTTACCATAGATGTGGAAAGCAGGATATATATATATATATATATATATATATATATATATATTTTTTTTTTTTTTTTTTTTTTTTAAATAAGGTAGGGAGGGAGTTTTTTCATGTCTCCTCTCTGACAGGCCAAAAGATCCCATCAAAAGGTCAGACATTTTCTTCACCTTTGTGAAACCTTTGAATAAGTTTACACACACCTAATACGCCCATTTCTGCTTCTGAGACTGTATGAAGTTTGACTGTCTTTAACACTTTGACTGCTTGGACTGCTGAACCCAAAGGTTTCCTCTTTGCCAAGCTCAGATGTACGTTGTAACACCAAGAGAAGCACTGACTTGCTCAGTCTTACTCAGCATGATGTAGCATCATGCTGTTAAATGTAGTTGTCTGAATTACCACTTGTGATTCTGATACTGTGATCAACCCCAGGAAGATCAAGCCAGCAGAATGCTTGTCTAAAGAAGTCTTTCTATAGCCTGTGGTTAGGTAATACCAACCTCCACATATGGGCATCCTCCATCATCTTCATTTCCACAAGAGTTGGCTTCCAGCAGAACATTTTATACTCTATTAATAGCTCCAGAAAGTGTGAGGCACCAGCAGTTTTCAGTCTAAACTGTTCTTGTTCTGCTGCATTCTTGCTGGTAACTTCAAGGGGTGATCCCAGAAAAACTGGAGGATTTTCTCCTCCTGATGTGGTATCACAGAGCACCTCCATTTCAGGGCATCATGCTGGACTGCCTGGTGACTGAACCTCCCCTCTGACAGGGCTGTTCTTCATTCTGTGAGGCTGAAGGGTGCTACGTGCTGTTTTTCTGAGCCTGCTCCTGTTGCATATAGTCATTTCCACTCATTTTACGTAAGTAAAATTCTGGCAAGAACGTCAGAGCAGTCACGAAGGAGATGTGAGAGTCCTCATGTATACTCTCTATCTGGCATGTGAACACAGGAGGTGGGTGTTCAGTGTCACTTGCCATTTCCCTGCTTCTCCAGAAAATCCTGTGTGGGTTTCCATAAGGATTAAACTCCATATAGTTATTGGTAGGAGGCAAGGAACAAGGATCAGACTGCACTATTCTTTCAAATTAGAGGGAAAGCAGAATAAGAATGTATTAATACAGCTCAAATTCTTTCTTCCCATTTTGATCTTTTTTTTTTTTTTTTCCTGTGGAATTCAACTACTTAAGAACACTAAATATCACTTGTACACATTTACACTTGTGAGAGCCTTTCCTGCATCCTTTAAAACTACATCTGCCACTGGTTGTTTCCCTTTCTTTATCTAAAGGCAGGAACTGCTCCCAGGGACTTTCCCAAGAAAATCTGAGGGCTGAATGCACTGGAATGAGTTTCCTTCTGTTTGTGTTACATGTAGAAAAGAAGGAATTACAGTTTTCTAGCTGTGCATACACTTAAATGCTATCCCCACAACTCATTTAAGAAGCAAGATAGTATTATTTCATACAATTTAAGGTCCTGTCCTACCAGTCTTTCTTAGATCAGTATTTCTATGACACAAAATTGAAAAAAAAATAAAAAGTACATCCCAATTTTTGCTCTTCCTCTCTGGTTTATCTGCCGTTATAGATGGGAGAGACTGTATTTCATTCTCTTCCTATCCTATACCATACTCATTGTACTAAACCTCACCAGTTATTCATCTGATTTATTGTTTTACTGGATACTCATTATATCGACTGAGCAATATATATATTTTTTGAAAGTCAAATCAGATTTCATAAACACTCCTGTTGTTGAAAACGCTGAACAGAAAAGTACATCCATTAAACTGCATTCTTTATCAGATGAAACTATGCTTTTGAATGAACAGCAGTTCATAAAGTGACGTGTTGTAAAAATAAGAGTAACTAAAGAAAACCAAAGTAAAACATTCAATTTCATTATTTTTAGCTTTATTATTATAATAGAATTACAGTCTGACATAAAATAAAGAGCTTTTGCTAAACTCTGTAAAGCAATACATGCTTCTGCCATAAACAACCTCTATTAGATTTAGGTTTTATTGCCACATCACTGCACTGAGGTGCAATAAACATTCAATGTCATCTTTTTAAAATTATCCCGGGAGTAAACAAACTGTCCTCTATAAGAGTGTATCATTATTTTCAAGGAAGACTTACTATTATTACATGGTTTAGCAAAGCACTGTAAAAAAGCTACATAGAGAATACCTTGTCTTTGATAAACTCTGCAATCAAGTTTGTACAGTATAATACTATTGGCATAGACTAACAAACTAAGAGGTGATATAATGCAGTCATTGCATAGCAAAAAGCAGACTAGTTAAGTAATATTCACATCTAGTGTGCAAAATGCAGACCAAAAGGTAGCTATGAATTACTAGGATAAAATGCCCTAAATGAACACACTAGTTAAACGCCAAAAATAACAAGATAAACAAGTACACTGAAGTTAAAGAGCCATAGTTTATTTTTTTCTATACATATATCTACACATGATGTCAGAAGATGAAAACATCCCCCTTTAATAAGCTCCAATCAGATAACTTATCAAGTTTAGACAGGACTAAACGTTAGACAATGAAGCATTATTTAAATAAAAAAAAAAAAAAGAAAAAAGCTAAACTAAATAAAACATTAACTACTTCCTTTTGTAGATAGAGAATGTCAACTTTCTGACTTGTTGAGAGTTTATAAAACATTGCCTCAAATATGACTATCAAATTTAATTTTCATTAGCTCTGTCTCTAGAGACTTATGTAGCATTTCTTCAAAATTGAGTCAGTACCATGTACTATGGTTTTTGAATTGATCCTTGCCAACACTCACCATTATTCCAATCTCTTTGAAAAAGACTTATCTGAAATTTAATTTCTAAGAATCAGCAGTAGTGATACTGACTGGAATTGTTTTTAAGGGAGCACAATACCTGCAAAATGGACATCTTGTATTTAAAGCCCTTACATATTGTTCCTACAAATATATTGCTACAGTAAAAATGAAATGTTATAAGTTTACTCAATAAAATCTATTTTCCTGTACATTCTTTTCTGTATGACTTTTTTTTTTTTGTATTTAATGCTACATATATTACATCACTTATTGTAACAGTTGTGTATCAGCAAATATAGCAGTAATATACAGATGAACTTCTGTCTTAACAAATATTTCACCATTTTTACCTACCAAATATAATCCCATACTTTAGTATTTATGCATGACCTGAGCAGACCAGTCATTAATCTAATAGTAAACATTGGATGACATTGTCAAATTGGAAGTTACTGTACACTTAACCACTTTACAAATGGAATTAATTCCAAGCACTTCCTACGTGGTTTTTAGACTTTCCAATACCAATGATTTTTTTAAATCTAAGCTCTAAATATGTTTTATTGAGCATTTAACAACATATTAAGAGCTAAGAGGTGACTCCTAAACAATGTTTTAAGAACAAAACTTTAAAAAAGTTTTTAAAAAAAAAGAAAAGAAAGAAAATAAGAAAAATGTACAATCTCATGCTGCATATTTACATATATTATTTAAATACTATGTCTCTCTGCTATCCATAAATTTCATTCTAAAGCTTTTTTTAACGTATCATTTTATAAAAGAATACATTCAACATATCTAGATCTTGCAAAATTTGTGTTTTATTCTTTTGGTTTTGTTTTTTTAACCTCTCTAGAACAGTGATGAGTAAAAGCTATCTGTAAAAGCATCTTGGTTTTGTTTGGATTACACAGGAGATAGTGGGACTTGGGATCTGCACTTCATTGTGCAACTGGTTTGAAATCTAATCTAGAAACAACTTTATGCTTAGAACAAGACTGCAGTAAGAGAGCAGATTAAAGCATTTCTTACCATTAGATCTTATGTGCTATACAGTGATGAACTGTATCTACAGTGTATAATTTTTTTCTTTAACAATCATTTAATATTTTAAGTTAGGTCATTTGGAACATAGAAGGGAAAAAGGAATAGGAAAATAACCTATCTTATGGGATTCAGCAAATGGAAAACTTTAAATCCTTGAAAAGATTACTAACAGTGGTTGAAAAAGCAATGCAGTATAGTATGTGCAACATGGACATCGTAAAGAAAATGTTCTTGCTCCTCACAATCTGTTGAATAAAAATATCTTTTTCACATACATATACAATATATCTTGGGGACATTCAGTACTAAGCTATCTACAAATGCTTGATTTTTTTTTTAGCTTTTTTTTTTTTTTCCATTACTAGAACTTTCTTTCCCTTTTTAAGAATCAGTTTCCCAAAGTATATAGCTTAAATTGTTCTCTCCCTTGTATATAGGGTTCTTAAATATACAGATATATTTTACTTCTGGTTAAATGAAGAAACCTTTATGATATTCCAAATGGGAACTGTATGTGAAAACTGGAAGCAATTCCCAGAGCAAAAGACAAAACAGAGCTAGATGAATGAATGAGGTTATTGATGTGGTGTGGGGGCTTTTAACTGAGGCTCCCGATTTAAATAGGTAGCCCAATAGACTAAATTAAAGATTCCAAAAAGCAATGGGAAAGCTATTCTTGATAGTCGATCAATTTTGCTGACGCTGTTAAAAGTTTTCTTGGGTTCTGCAGGCTTTGTTTCTGGCTTAACTTCTTTGGGCTCTATCGTTGCACTTTTAGCAATGGTTGCCAGCCCAGGGTCCCTTGCAATATTAGGGGTGTAGCTTGTAGCTGCTGCTGTGTACGTGTTATTTTTCTTAATGAGAGGATCCTTCACCTTCTTTGGCTAAAGAAAGAAGAAAATATTCTTATTGGCTGGTTAATAGTTAACATACTGAAAAAGCACAATGAAATTTTGCTGTAAATTATCTTTATGCCACAAGTTTCCATAACCTGTAAGTAATAAGTTAATGCTGGGTTACATGACTCATGCAAAATATTTAGGTGAAGACAGGGACAGAATCACTGATCTTCATTACTTATGCTACTTAAACTGAAGTATATGATAGATAGTGACTTACCCTGATAGCTAGGCCTATAATGGTAATAAGCATTGATGAACCATTTATAATTCAACACTCCCTTAATGAACTCTGCCACTTGACGAGCACAAAAATTTTAAAAGACACTGCATTTTTTAATGTAGTTTTCCAATACTGAGACAAACAATGTTTTTATGTTTCACTCTAACACAGCACAACAAAATACAATTAAAAAATCATGTGACCATGACACAGAAGAGTGGATTATTTAGAAATATACCAAGCCAATAATCTCATTTTTATTCTAAGGAATTACACCAGAAGCATATGAATTAAGGGAAAGAAAATTTCAGTTCCTACTTGAATGTTGCTGTTGGGTCTCAATGGCTGAAATGTCATTTTGAATAGAGGGTCTTGAATAGCTATATGATTTTTTAGCCATTCATTTTGTAAAGCAAGACTGTTTTAAACGTTTCTCAGTGGATAAGAACTTACTAATCAGAAAGTGAAGGTAGATTTTCAGCTGGGTCCTTATGTTATCTGCTTTTCTACTTGTGGGGGAGAAAAATATAAATTTTGATGTGTGGTGTTAGCAGCTGGAATTCAACTGTCACTGTTGTAGAGAGTACAAACCCTTCCTCCAGTCACTACACAAGAGCAAATGTAGACATTAAATGTAGTGGTTGCATAAGGAGGTGTAAAGAAAAACATTATTTATCAGAAAACTAAAACAGTGGCTTTTATTGCATCATTTCACAGAGTAACAAATATATCTATCTGTTATCAAGATGCAGCTGTCCCAGAGTGGAAGTACTTTTTAAAAATCACAGTACTACTTACGATAGATTGTAGATTAAACAGACAAGCCAGTGGGTGGGGGAGGGCTTTAGTTTAAAAATAAAAAATTAAGGAGATGAATGCTTAAGTGAACAGAAAAGTTCCTGAAAGACAGCTGAGAACGTGCAGGAAAGCTGCAAAAGCATGATGGCACATAGGAAGAGGCTTGTTGAAGCAGGATACAAAGCCTCATTCAGGAAGGAAACATATATTGATGGAACGTTATATTCGTTTCTTCAAAGGAAAGGGGATTCAGATAGTGCCTGTGGTACAGATGCTCTTTGTTTCAAGACAATAATATTCACCGTTGCTTGAGGCTCAGGAAAAGCTTCAAAATGTCTTAGAATATATATTCTGAGTAAGACAGCAAACAGCTGAAAAAAATATACTCAGAAAAAAAAGAAGACTAATTCAGAAAGCTTTTGGGTTGCCTGTCTTTTCTTTCCTCCTGAGCAGGAGGGCTGCTGACACGGTTGCTTGGTATGACATCCATACTGTTTCCCCACTGGCAAGATGCACTAATGAGCATCAGTAAATCCAGCAGGGCAAAGAACCAGTTTGTAGAAGTGTCAGAGGACACTCATCCTATTGATATGAATTTCATGAAGAATCTGGCCCACAGAAAGGCCTGAGAACATCAGGGCCCTGATACTTTATGTCAAATTTGAATTCATGAAAAGGTAATAGAACAGCTAATAGGAGCCCTTTATTAATCTGTGATACTTTGTTCACTGTTCACTTGCTTTTATGTTGGTTGTCATTGTGTAAATGTTCTAAGTTGATTTTTATTTTATCATTGAATGACTTACATGACGAAAATAGAAAAAACAGTAACAACAAAGAATATTTATATATAGGCATACATTCCTGAATTAAACACATATATTCGCATACCAATGAGTAACATCTGCTCCTCCAAATATTTATTCTGCTGATTCTCTAATCTGTGAATGTTCATAATAAGCAATTAGGCAAGTTAAAAGTCTCTTTCAAGATCTCTTAAAAAATAACCAAATGAGCTTCCTCACAGAAGGAGCTCACATGATATTTCATAGGAAATAGGAAACTTTCATCCCCGGTACATCCGCAATGTGTTGATGCATATGTGACTTAAAAACAGTCTGATCCCCAAAGGAAGACAACCTGATGTCCTCCTTTGCCTCAAGACAGGTGTGGATCAGGATGACTGGCTCCCAAAACAACCCAATTTCACATATAGACTAAGAATTAAAAATTACAATATTTCTATTTTATAGAAACAGGGAAATGATAGTAGTCAAAGGCCAGAGAAAGCCCTGCACTGATTTATTTGATTGTGATCACTTGGCAATCCTCTTTAAATTGAGGAGCAATGTTCTCTGGAAACTCAAATACAGCAGCCACAAGATTATCCTTTGCAAATATACTACCTCATGAACACTTTATCTTGCTCAAATACTAGAGAATGAACTGCATTCCCTTAAAAAAATATAAAAATCTTTTCTCTGCTTAGTTACAGTGGTGAAAGTCTTAGTGGCTGTTTGCAAAATGTTCTCTGTACGAAAAAAGAATGAGCAATAATTATCCATAATTATGGATATTAAAAATATAGGGGGATCATGCGTGACATAGCATGAATTGCTGGAGTAGATATTAAATGGCATTACCTTTTCAGGAACAACACTTTTGCCATCCCATGCGTAACCTCTCTTTGTGAAGTAATTCACTGTTGCAAATTCGATGAGCGCAGAGAACACAAAGGCATAGCACACCGCTATAAACCAATCCATGGCCGTGGCGTAGGCCACCTTGGGGAGTGAATTCCTTGCACTGATACTCAGCGTGGTCATTGTTAGGACCGTTGTCACTCCTGCAAAGCAAACAGTTTTTGTCTTTGTATCAGCAGTTTTATTTTGCGCTTCAGTTCTTGACTACTGTAACAGATAAGAAACCCTCATCCATTCTTATGGACGTCTCCGCTTAACTTCAGTTGCTATCTGAGAGATATTAAGCTCTGTAGAAGTTGCAGAATCTTTGAAACATCTGTTTTATGCTTTTCTTCTTTCACCTTGCTTTAGTACTATAGCAAGTTCTAAATGGGGATGTAAATAATTTTTTGAGTTTAGGACTAGATAATACTTAAAGCTTCATGGAGGATAAGGAATCATCATTGCTGTTCCTTACCCATACTGTGTAAACTGCCCTAAAAATATATCAATTCACATGTGTAGATCATGTGGTAGTTCTAATATATTTAAACACAGAACTTTAAAGCTTATTGGCTTTGTGTTACTTAGCCTGGTTATTGTTAATGCTTAATTTATGAAACTAATTAATGAAGTATATGTTCCTTCAACTTAAACACATTAAGCTTTATGTAGCATTACATTTATTTAAGTTTATATTATTACAGATGCAACCCGATGCCCCAAAAATAGCACTGAATTTATTTAAGAATAATAATGTTATTTGCATCTCTGATATCAGAGCTTCCAATGGATGATGATACTTTTTCTGTAGCTTACCACGGAGCTTTCACTGGTGGTGGCAGAGCTGAACCAAACTCACTGCAAAATCTGCAAGCGTAGGCCAGACATTTACATCAAATCATATGTCCACCAGTTACCTTGACAACTGCAGTATCCTGAACTGAATGTTCTGCAAGTTCATCTTTGCTGCACTGAGTGAAAATGTGCAGTGGTCTAAAACAGGTCAAAATGAACAATGTATTTACATACTAGTGTAAAGAGCTTGTATTTTAGTGCCTAGTGAGGTAGAAATTTCTCCTTCCTGAGACAGCCTAATCTCATCTTTGAGTCATTATTAGCAAGCTTATGTTTCTCTTGTGCAAAACAGGATTTATAATTTATATTATCTGTGAGAGTATGTGGGCTAAAAGATGTAAGATGTGCTTCTGTATACATTTGTTCATGAAAAATATCCTGAGAAATTTTTTCACTGCCATTAGGAAGTGGAAAAAATCACCTATCCTGATACCTAATGATGGAGTAAACACAACACTATTTACTAAATAACTGTCTTCTAAAAGGAGAACCTTGCGAAAGTACATGGGTTCCTGAGCCTCTCCAGATAGCAGCTGGAGATCATGCAGGATTATATATCATTCACTGTGAGACTAGGAAATGTTGTCCTGTCTCTAGGGACAACGAAGTACGGCACTGCAAAATGCTGATCTGACATTGTCTTTTAAATGGCATGTCCAAAGAGGGATAAAATAGATACAATTTCAGTAGCTTTGGGTCCACAGGTTAATAAAAGTCCCAGATAATTCTCAGCGCAGTCAGTGATAAAACTTCTGAACTAATTTTGGACATTAATCTAAATCACATATATAAACAGAATGCTATTATCTTGTGCTTTAAACCATTCTTCTGTAAATGCATATCCATATATCTACAAAAAGTCCTTACTTGGTTCATGAGGTCTAAGGTCATGCAAGTTGTGAATTATTTCCAGAGGCTTTGGGAAACTAAAGCACGTCTACAAAGAGTCCCGAAAAAGGTCAGTATGAACAGCTTTTGATCAACGAGAGTTTCAGTGTCTGCATGTTTCTCAACATCAGGCCTTGTAACTCTCCCTGGCTGTGTTACTGGGTAGATTATCTCATGGAAAGCAGGAGGGCCCATGGCATCCTACAGCCCCAAGGCAGGAAGTGAGTGTGAAAGCGAGCCCGGCTTTGTGCTCTTCTGCATCTTCCTGCCAAATGTGCTCAGGTGTCCCACCTGAATATCACAATAAGGACGAGGTCACATCACAGAAATATCAGGTTCCATTTTCCTTAGTTAAAGATATGTTATTTCTTTTTTTTTCCCCTTTTTTTTAACAAAGTACTTGTCTTGGATTCTTACCTTCAAAGACTATGCTAGCTGTTTGCTTTTAATTTTAAAATAAGTGTTTGCTGGCAGTGGTTAAAGCACTGGGGACCAACTGTATAAACTTAGAGTCCTTCAGATTCCCTTGTTACTGCGTTCATTGAATGCATCTATTCACTGCTGTAAGCACAATAAATCATCACTGATTTCAACAGGAGATCTTTAGTAGCAGCCTACTAAGGGGATTTTAAAGCTAAAAATGTTCAAAGAGACTAAGTATGTCAAGGATGTCAGGTGACCAATGCCATTAATTAAAACTCTTTGACAATCCCCACCATGAATGTCACTGTCATCACCAAAGATGTTTTACTCATATACATACTGTTTTGGAAAGGTAGAACTGGAATAGATTGTTCAAGATATTTTCAGGTCTCATTCTACTCTCAGTTTAAACGGTTTGGAACTTATATAGGTTTCTGGTGCATCTTCACAATGAAATGTTATCTCTTGTGTACTGCATTATGTACATGCTCTCCTCCAATATTACTCTGAACATAGCATACAATTTCTTACATTTATTCGTCATGTGATTGGCAAGGAGTTTATAGGTCTTACCAAACACAGTTCTTGCTGGAACAGATTCTCTGTTAAGCCAGAAGGACACCTGTGACAGTATCACTGTCATGATGCATGGCAGATAAGTCTGAATGACAAAGTAACCAATCTTTCTCTTCAAGTGAAAATGTGTAGTCATAACAACATATTCCCCTAAAAATAAATAAAAGAAAAAAAAATTAAAAAGAACTGTAAAGCTTTTTATAAATATGAGAATTAGGAGACTTAATACAAAGTCACTTATCATTATATGCACAACTATTATTAAAAAAAAGCCCTCAGATTATATTGGGTCAGCTCTGAAGAAAACATTTAATAAAACAAATTCTGAAGTTCCACTAACAATAAAAAAACTAGACAGTTCTGGGAAACCCTAACTAAATTTGCATCTTTTCATCTCTGTTGAGTAGTGAACAAACGCCTGAATTAACTGGAAGCTGTTCAGGCATCTTGTGAAAGATTCCATTCCATTAGAAGCTGGAAAACTGCTGTACTATACACATGGAAATATCATTCAAAGACCAAGTGGTAACAGGAAGTCAGAAATGTTTCAAGCTTAAATTGTAATTTTTGATGTGGTTATGTTTCTATTATCAACCTTTATGCTTTATCTACTCTGAATATTAAGCATTCCTATCCTACTACACTCAGTACCTTACTGAATTAATATTCTCCTGCACAGTAAATGGCCAATGCAAGAATAATACAGAATATTTTCATTACCAGTAGCATTTTAGGTGCCACAAAAACCTGTGATTTGTGTATTCCAATTACATACAAAAGGCATTGTTAGCATTTATATAACTCTATAAATCTTCCTTTCCACGTGGTAGGAAATAATGCCTTATTTTCAGACCATTATTTACAACAGCATTGAAAACAAATTTTGAAGAACAGTATATTCTCAAAAGATTGGAAAACCTATAGCTATAACATTTTATTCAGTGTAGATTGATTCTTTATACAATAGACATTATCTTAGGAATGGAACAGGTGGAAATGTAACTAGATGAAATCTTCTGTCTAGATTAGAGATGACGTGAAATCACCATTATTCTCTTTTAAAATACAGGCATATGGAAAGAGACCATTGCTCCTGAACAGTAAAAGCTCAAATTGGATTGAAAAGCAATGTCTAGACATTGACTGCTTATACACTGAGCATGTTAAATGCACTTTTCTTTAAAAGAAGGTCTAAAAGAACATTAGTTTGAACAATCTTGCTCGACATATAACCCTGAGGAAATCTTACAGATAGGATGTGACAATACTCCTGATCAGTTTCAGTATAAAAAGGGAAAAAGAGAATCAATTAAAAATTAAAGGTAGAGCAAAGGCTATTCAAGAAAAAAATTGTATCAAGAAACAGAACTTCCAGAGTGACATGGTGGTCGTTGATTTGATTTTTACCCGTTGTTGTTTAACTTTCACCAAAACAACCTACAGCAGTGCTTGTAATCTTATGAACAGTGACAATCCTAGATAGAAAAAACGGTACTTTAATTCGATCTGCTATATGCAATCCCATACAGAATGCTCACAAGAGTATGCCAGAATTAATTCAGTGATCATAGAAGGGAAGCTAAGAATACAGAGTGAAAACATTGCTCTGCTCTGAAACTTTATTTAGCTGCTTAAATTATGAAAGTATTTTTGACCTCTAGAAATGAGAACAGGATTCAAAGCATGCAAGCAATTAAAAAGTCCAGGATTAACCTCATCAGTTCAGTGCTACAACAAGACTGAGTTAGAAGGCAGTTAATGCCACAAGGAGTGTATCAAGCAAAGCACAGGCCTAAAATAATGCCTACATTTAGTTAAAAATCAAAAATGTTTCTTTAGGTCCTCAAAGTACCGATGGATTCAAATCATTTATTAGAATATTGTAGATTAATGAGATTTGTTTAAATAACTATAGGATGTTTAAATTATACTTATTACAAAATATGAAACCTTTAGAAGTTGCCACTCAACATTTCCATTTATGTTAACCTAATGTTTTGAACCATGTCCACATTTCAGTCTTTCCAATGCTCTGGAAGAGTTTGTGTCTGTGCTCAGCACTTTTGTCGCAGTATTTCAGCAGCCCTTAATTCTATGTTTCACAATTAAGAGTCAGATGATCAGGTGTCGTAAATTAACCTGTGTCCTTATAATAAAATGGTTGATATTAAGTAAAGTCAGATCAGACCTATTACTTTATGTTCTTTAAACTATTTTTAATAAACCCAGTTAATCAGGTGGGCACCTAAAATTAATGTGCATCACATTAATTTTAATGACATGCAGACATGAGGTTTGAAGTGGGAAATGAGTTTAATATAATAACACTTATCCTATCACTGTGGGTAGAAATAAGACTGTCCTTGACGTTAGTTTAAAGGAAAATATTTCTCTTCTTATGCTCTGTAACCCAACAGAAAATAACCCCTCTTAAGATGTATTCTCTCAGCAGGTTTACAGAACAATAGAAAAAGAATGTACCATTTTGTGAGTACAAACCCTGCTGATTCCCTACACAAAACAATGTTTTCAAGGTGGCAAAATAATTCCATGTAAATGGAAATTTGCACAAGCCCTTTATGCATCTGTTCAAGTGCTTACAATTAATATAATTTTGAAGTCTATCTGAGTCAGTAGGACTTGATAGTTGAAGAGTGACAGTAATTGCACATACAACTTAAAAATGACTGGTTTCTTCCTTAAGAAAAATGGCAGCAACAGGATTATTTTGCTTTTTGAATGCTATATTTAACCCTGTAGAACCTGCTCGTGTAAAGAAACAGAACAGATTCTTCCACTGGTGACATGAGTGAATAAGTACACTGAAAAAAAAAGGCATTTTAGTTTTTTAAAACACTTCAAATTGCAGATCTCTTTTCATCAAGACTTCAGAATTTTGTTCTAGATCCAGAAATGAGGACAGACCACTATCATGGGGAAAAAAATAACACAACAAAACAGCTGTTTCATCAAATCATTTATAATGTTTAGGGTAGCAAAATTCTGCCCACATTCTTGGAAAAAACATGTCTAGAATTCCAGACAACTATAAATATCTTCTTAAAATTGCCTAAATGTTTGAGGTTTTCCTTAATGATCCATAGAATCAGCTGCCTGAGAGAATTGTTTTCTCAGCTAATAGAGGTTCTGAGAACTCTTAGTGAAGACTGACTTCAGCTCCTTTTGTCTTTTTGTCATGAGTCAACCTCAACAACTCTGGAAACATGGAGGGATTTTGCAGTTTTCATTACATACATGGTGTCTTAAAAACAGATGATGAGTGAATACTTCAGAACAGAAAGAGCAAAGAGCTCAGGACCAGTGAAGTCTCTCTCTCCTTTTATTTACCTGCTGGGTATATCATTGCTCAATAATAGAAGTGACAAGTCTGGAATGGAAGCAGTTCTGCTGATATTGTTCTTATGCAGAGTCCTTATTTCTGCCATTCCACTTACTTTTAAGTGTACATCTTACATCTACTGAACAGAAGCTTCCATGCAGTAACCCCTGGAGCACTGGAAATTTATTATGCTTATTAATATAAGATAAATTTTATATCTTGGGTGGACATACAAATAAATACTGACAAGCTAAATAAAAAATAAATCAGACAGGAATTAGGGTTCACATTAAATTGACTCAATTTCTCTTAACTGTTTGTTCACTTCATGAGTGACACATTAGGAAGTTTGGTTTTGGCAGATGTGTTTTTCTTGAGTTCTGTCACAACTGCATGAGCATTCAAAGCTATCCAGGTACTTCCAATGGAGCGCTTTTCTCTGGTCCATTGAATGTTCAAGACAGACAACAATCTAAGCTCTTGTTCATCCTCAGTGCTCACTTGATGACTATGTTTAGATTTATGTGCCCTTCCAAAGTAATTAAAGTAAAATCCCAAAGATTAAATCTTGAAATAAAAATTGCAAAGTGAAAAAGAAAAAAAAAAATAACCAGCTTCAAAGGTATAGATATATAACATTGAAAACATGGGTTATATTTTTCTATTTCACTTCTAGTTGTTTTAGATGTAATGCTGGTGGCAGAACTTACGATACACAAATCCCATGTCTGGATGCTCCAAATTATTTTTCTTAATTTTGTGAAATTGTTTTTTCATCTTCTAAATACCTTTTTGAGAAACTATATGCTTACTTTCAGCACTTTATTTCACTGTCTCCAGAATATGGTTTTTGAGGACTTATATTCTGATGCTCTTACATATAGTAAGCACGTAATCTGATACACATATGGGGAAAGATTCTTTATAGCCAGATGATTTTGTTTCCCTTTTCCTGGTTAGATTTGCCACTATAGGAAGCTTTGTAACTGTTGAAATACTTTAACAACCAATTAAAGTAGGAAATAATCCCAGAATATGTTCTTTTCAGAGCTGAGTTCTCCTAGCCTAAAACTCATATACTGAAATTTACTTCTCTCTTTTGTCTGTTGTTTTTTGGGGTTTTTCTTCTACTCTAAATTCTACTTTGATGCTAAAGATCTTCCATTAAAGCAGAATCACAACCCTTCCCCGCAAACCTTTTTCACAGACCTGTACTGGACTGAACGATTCCAGAGTCCACAGTTTGTCCAAGCAGATCATATTGATTCAGTCGAGAGCCATCTTCAGCCACAACCACTGACCTTGCTGGTTCCCGTGTCCATTCATATACAACCTCTGCTCTGGTATAAGCATCTAATTTAAAACAAATACAGTGCATTTCAGCTTTTCACCTTCTGTAAACATACCGCTTTCATAGAACAATGTTTTATGCAGCAGATTGAATGTTAAATGCTCTTTCATCACCTGCAGGAAACCCACAACTAGCTTACTGCTACTTTTTGACTGCTTATACCTGTCCTTGTAATGATCAGATAAAAGAGATGCTGTAGAGCAAGTTTAAGGTTCATCCTCAGTGGCACAAAGGTCTTTGTCTTTCTTACCTCATTCCTAACTATGTAAAATCTAAATAATCAGAAAGGAGATTTAGGTGTGGAATTTCAGGGACACTGAAGAACTCAAGCTCTTTTTCTAATTTTTATCAACTATCAAGAAAGACGAGTCCCAGTATTTACAGTTCATGGTGGCTGGGCCACTGTAATAAGTCATCACTGACCTCTTCATTAGCCTGACCCGAGCTCTCTACTTGGGCATCCCCTTCTCCCACTGCCTTCGCTATGCAACAGGTGAAGCAGGTATTTTTTAGGCTGGATTTCTTGACTCACTAATCTCAATTAGTTATGCATATTACATGTTTTTAATGTTTTAATGTTCTATGTTAAGCATGTTATATGTTTTTGTTAGTTACAAGCATGTTAAATAGATACTTAGTAGCATCCTACATACGTCATCCAGATGTTTTGTGTTATTATTAATATATTATTTATATTGTTTCAGGAATTAAACTATATACTATTTTTTATCTTAGTCTTGCAGTACTATTCTGTCATTTTGTGTAGTCTGTGGTCTGACAGCTCTCACTTTGAGCAGTTGGGGTGGGAGTTAGCTGTCTACATAGAGGCACTGAGTATCGTTCTTGACACCTAGGAGTATCCAAGACATGTATGGGACTGAATGTGTGATCAGAACTTACGTAAAGCTTGCTCCCACCAGAGACAGCTGGAAGCCAGATGGGATATCTTGAGCATCTAAAATGCCAATATAAATGTATATTTAAATGACTAACTGACTCCTACCTGCTAGATGAAATTTTCCCTATACATTTTCAGAACTGGTACACAAAAAAGGGAAAGGAGGAATCTGATTCTCTTGACCTCATTTGTGAGTTAATAATTTTATCTTATTGACATAAGAGATAGCAGTAATTGAAGAGGTGATTTTAGATGGAGTGTACTGGTAAATTAATTGCATGGCATTTGATCCTGCATTATTGAAGTGCAAGGTTGCTTTTACCCTCAGACTTCATATTCCCCAAGCACCGTGTATGGGGACTACTGAGTCACAGCCTGAACCATTGATTGAGCACCTGAAGGAAAGACCTGGTCAGCCCTGGGAGCACAGGTGAAGACAATTCACCGGTGTGACCAGAAGGGCTGGAGCCAGGCTGCACTCTTCCCCCCCCCCCCTTTGGACCTCATTTAAGGGCTGACTTCCATTGAGTAAGGACTTCTTCTTGGAGATCCTTCCTCTTGGAGTTTTTTCCCTGTGAGCCTAGATCCTCAGTGACAGGTGAGCATTCATTTTCTTCCTTTTTGTAGCTTCTCCTCATTTGTGCTGGTCTTAGCCTTTACACACTGTAACATACGCGCTGTTCTTTTTTGAAGCAGCTGTAAATGCAAATCTACTTCTTTATAACTGTGATCTTAAAAAATAATGGTGTCAGTGAGTACAAGAGTTTGTCTGCTATTCTAGCCAAATAATGAAAAGGGGATATTATCAGATTACAAACAGTCTACTTTTTCTGGAGTACACGTGTAGTCTGTAACAGGGGGTGGATTTCCTGAACTGCCGAGGACCACTGGATGAGAACTCAGAGGGAAGGCAGCACGCTCACCAGTGCTGGAAATGGGCCCTGCCCTGCCCAATGACTGCCACCCGAGCCATGTTTGGTTCACCATTTGCACCACAGATGGTGTGTTCCTCCTTTCTTCAGCTTCCAGTTGACATATTGTGTAAGTAGCAGCATATTCTTTTGCTCCTTTCATTATTGCCTTGCAGAGTTGCCTTCATTTTAAACTGACAATCAGATTTTTGTGGGAAGAGTTGAGGACAGCAGCTGCCTTTCTGATTTTCTTATGCCAACATATGGCTTTTTGTTGTTCCAGAAGCCTCTTTAGCATTTGTCACATTGAATTTACTTTGGAATAACCTCTAGCTTAAGCTGCTATTCTGGCAAATCATTTTAGCCTTGGAGCTGGGTCAAGCATTTATTGGCCTCTACAGCATGGGCAGAGTCCACGGGTGATGTGCCACTCCTTCACTATGAGGCTTTTTTGAATCCAGCTTCAACAAGAGATGAGCAACAGTGGAGGACATGGAAAAACTGTTATCCAATTTAATTCGAAACAAATACTGCTGGGCAAGTGCTACCTTGGGGAGCTACTAAGTCTAGCCTTGTAATTTGCACATAAAAAGTGGCTTTCATTACAATTTAAGGTTTTTTTTCAGTAAGTTCTCCAGTCCATTAAGATTAATTTCACGAATTACTTTAGTTGTCTGAGGGGAATATCCCAAATACATTGGAAGGTGATTCCCACTGAAAAAGCACCCATTAAGTTTAAGGTAAAAACGTATTCTCTTTGTATGAATAAGTTTATTCTCTTTTTATATGTACAGCTATGAGACCTGTTTCCATGACATAAGTCTAGCCACTTGTCCAGTGAGATACATTTCTATTTATGTCAATAACCAAATATTGAGACAGAAGTATTTTAGAATCTAATAATTATGATATATCATCTAATGTGATGGATAGGGGAGGTGCCATTTTGGATAGTGAATTCCTCTGCAGTGTTTACAGAACAAACATGATGCAGAGCACACCACCCCAGATTATAAACTCCTTTAAACTCAGTAAGGGAATGAAGAGTTTCCTTGAGAATGCTTTGATCTTGTCTCATGACACTTACCAGCATTTGGAAGCACTTGTTTTGCTAGGTCCTGTTTAGGACAGCTGGCATGATAGCTGGTTTTTGTTCAAAACAGAGAAAGTACTGTAAATAGTTTTTACGATGAGACAGCCCGGATGCTGAGATTAGAGTAACAATTATTACCTATGAATTTAGAATAGTATTTCAGTCAGAATTAACACTCTTTGATTTTCCTTTGGTTTGGTTTATTTAAGAGGAATTAATATATATTATGATAAAGTTTTGCAGAATTAAATGAAAGCAAGTTTGGATACAAATGATATTCAGAAATACCTGTGCATATTTTTGCTGTCTTGTTTTCACCTTGGGGTGTGATTCCAGAATTGTGTTCACATCTGTATTATCTACCCTTTTTGTTATTTCTTTCTCTTTATCATTTTATCTCTTTATCATTTACTAAAGGCGCGATCCCTACTAATCTGGAAAACCACACGCTCGTTGAGCTAAGAGTACTCTAATCTGGGACACACAGAGCCCAGAATAGCTGAATATAGGAACAGAATGGAAACTATAGTTCACGCTTTAGGGTCTGATGTTTAGGGCTGTGGCTTAACGGATACACAGATATGACAACAGGCATCAAGTCTAAAAGAAATTCAGTCTGCTAGTTTACATTTGTTCAAAAACTGTTGATGGTTTCACTTTCTATCAGAAGGTTTTATGCATGATTATCCTTTTTCTGTCTTCCAGATCCAGCACACATTCAATATGCATTTCAAAAAGAAATTCAATCCCACAACTGCTTCTAATACAAATGGGATCCCAGGTGATCCCAAGTGCACAGATATGCTGTTACTGATCAAAGATCCATTGCAGCTGTGCATGTTATTCAAACTACAATTTTTTTTCTACTTTCTCTTTTATGGGAGATTTCAAAAGGGTTATCAGAATTGCTGTAAGAAAAGCTTGACGTTCAAGTACTAAGCTATTCTTGTCAGTTATACTTCAAGTTAGTATAAGCTTCTATTCTGTGAATCGTATCTAGGGAGGCTGGTAGTTCTTTAATGAGAAAACACAAGTGCTTAGAGGTAGTTAGCCCAGAGTAAATTAGGACCCTGTTAGGGATCACGTGAAAAATGAACTGGGTGTTTCATTTGTTGGCTTTTAACACAGATCAAGTCATTAAGTACCCATTATCAGTGAAATGCCCCATTTCTAATAGAAAAAGTCACTGAGAAAGCAATGTGTACAGTGTTGTATTTTCCACACATTTTATCATATTAGTTTGTGTTGAACCAAGTGGAATAAAGCAGATCTTTTCTCCCCTTCTTTAAGAGTTTTAAACAAGGGATATAAGTAGGCTGCTCCAGAAGTAATGTCTTCTTTTTAGTTTTGTGAAAACTACAACAGATATAAAGACCACAATAAAGCTATCTGGTAGAGCAAATTCTCAGCTACAAAACACCTTTTTTTTTTTTTTTCTTTTTTTTCCAGTGTAGTCACTATCATTAGCTGTTCATTTATGCCAGTGATGAACAAAAGCCTGCATGCTTGGCTCATGTAAATTTGCACCAGCACAAGTTGCCTGCTGTTGCCACTGCTGAAACACATCACCCACCACCTCCCTGTGCTCACCGTTATTGTTTGGTCTCCATCAAAATTTAACAAGTGTCAGTGGGTGCCGTTTATTCTGCATGGAGGAATTTGGTGACACACCTCTGCTCCATGCATGCTTCCATATCAGATGTCATTTTGTCAGACTGTCCCTAGTCTGCCATCAGTTGCATGGCAACTGAATGTAATGGAGTGTTGTTAGGAAGGTTCAACGTCAGCTGCCGTTCCACCAATATACACATCTGATGTCGCAGGTGAATGAAGTAAAATAGGAGGCATTACTTTCAGAGCAGACCTCATATTTAATTTCTAGTATTAATAAGTTTAGCAAGGTTTTAAGCATCAGTGTCATGTAGACTGCTACTCAAATTCAAGTTCTGGGGAGGAATTCTTGAGTTATCTGAAGTGGTGTCAGCCATTACTCTTTCAGCTACACCCTTTTGTTCAGGGCTTTCTCTAATGCAAGGTTAAAGCCATTGCAAATGGTAATCTTTCTTTGGAGGTTTGTGACATTTTCCACTTCCAGGCATGATTGTAATATGAACAGTACTGTAATCTTAGATGAAATTCTGATCTAAATGTATAAAAATAATTGTAAGAAAATTATTTTTACCTAAACCAATTGAGTTACTCATAGTCTGTATTACTTATCTTTAAAACTGACTTTGAGACTTAAAAAACTAATAATAATAGTAATAATAAAAGGTAACCCTAAGATTAACAACATCTTTTGATTGACAAGCTACTTTTCTAGAAGTTGAGAGTGATACTATTTTTCTGAACTATTTTTGTGAATAACCAGGCATGACATCGGAACGTGTTTATGACCCTTCTATGTCTTATTCATTATATGAATTATTCATTTTATGAAATACAAACATATCAGAATGAAGCTACCATTAAAATAAAAGTTAAAAATACACAAAATTAAAACCAAAAAGTTTGTTCAGTTGTGCAGTATGTCTATAAAGTGGCTTTAACATGTAGAAATCTCAATTTTAACAATAAACTTACAGCTTCCAAATTTCAAGGGGCAAGCATGCACATCCATAGGAAAATCTTCTAAATGCATTGGACACTCTGCTCTCACAGTCAATCTATAATGGATCAATGAGCAAAAAGACATTTATTCTACTTTCATAAAAATAGCAAATAGACTTCTTTTAAGACATTACAGATGATAGACTATATTTATTTCATGTGATTAATAAGCAACTAGAACAGGACCTGAACGGCCTGTCTCAGGATGCAGATAGACCTTTGTAAACACTGCAGTGAAACTGAGTGCTCTTTACCATGTCTCACTGTACAGCAGAGACATGCCAGGACTTCTAACTTAGCGTGAGGACTCAAATCTCAGAAGCCAAAATCGTTTCCCTGCTGCCATCACTAAATTGCTCAGTTCTGGATGCTGAAGCATTTGCTGAAATCATGTTATTGCCATTAACATCGATGCAAACATGTTGCTCAGTATGAGATTAAATAAACAAAAAACATTTCCTGAAACAATCACGTATCGCACACACATCAACAAGGAATGACCCACAATACTTGAACACCAGGCAGAAGATTGCAGTAGGATGCTGACAAAGATAAGCAATCCATCTTGACTTTCAGACAAAAGAGTCACGTCAATATAGTTACAAAGAGACAGTGCATCATTTCTTTCATTGCTTAATTTATGGATCTCTTCAATTCAAAATGTTTCTAGTGTATCATCACTATTTTGAAATAATGACCTTTGCATGCAGCTGGTTAACTCAAGTTATTATTGTCATCAAATGAAATTATAGTACTGATAAGAATGATCCCAGAACAAAAAACAATTCCCCAGCAATTCAAATACTTCAGTAAAATGTTTTTCTTTTTACAAGTGGAATAATAAATGTCCATTTATTTCTGTATATAATATAAATATCCCTATATATATAAATATCCATTTATGTTCTGTATTCCCGGTAAGTGCAAGAAATTAGAATGTGCTATGAATTCTTTGCTCATCTGCTAGTTTTTAGAGTCTGCTTTTTTTAGGATGTAAAAGGCTCTTCTATGTGACCTACGAGGTTAGGTAACACTGAACTTTCAGTCTTTGTTCACCTTCCACTGGAGTGTTTATGGTGATTTTGGATGGGGCTTTGGGCAACCTGGTCTTGTGGAAGGTGTCCCAAAGAATGGTGAGGGAGGGGGGGTGGGACTAGATGAGCTTTAAGGTACCTTCCAACTGAAGGTTTCCTGTGATTCTACTTAGCCGATGGAATCCTTGAAAGCAACTCAAAATTAAGGCCCTCTGAAAGTAGGTGGTTTCCAAAGTCTCTAGGCACCATTCAAAATCAAGTTTTAAGAAACATTCAGTGCATGTAAAGGTGGCATAGTGGGAGGAAAACAAAACACTTTCATATGCCTTTTTGTCCATCGTTCTATGGCCTACTATGAAAGACTGTTAAACAAGAATCAAATAGTCCTCAAAAAGGAGCCTGTTTCCTGCTTGGAAAATAACTTGCTTTACCAAGTTAAACTGTCAAACTAAATGAAAGGTAAAGTATTTCAGGGCTCACCTCATTGTGTACAGCAGTGTCCCATCCTCTGTAATTCGTAATAATTTATTTGGCATCGTCATATTATGAGCCACTGACTTCTTTCCATTGTGGAAAAAGGTATCAGGTGTCCAAATTTTGCTGGCCATTAAATTGTTTAACCGGAGAACAGTCATAGGTCCCTTGAATTTTAATCTCTCATCTTTCCAGCTTTGGCGGAAAAATACATCTATAGTGTATTCCTACAACGATTCAGGGGGAAAAAAAAAACAAGGTAATACTGCCATGTGTTGCAACATAAGAATTTGAAAATTATAATCTTACTGTTCCTTTAAAGCAAAACTATTAATGAAATTAGTAATTATCAGAACATTTATTCTCTAAATTACTTACGATGTATCTGAAGCTGGTTATTTAGCAGCTACAATATCATTACTGTACTGAACAGAATAAATGTTAGGAAGAATAGCATATTAAATGTTAGAAAGAACTGAAGATATAATACATGGGAAACACAATAATTCACCCTTTTCTCCTTTGACTTTCACCTTCCTTAGAACTGTAATTTGAACCTGCAGACCTTGAGCCACTGTGCATTGCACAGGAAGAATTTGTCTCTTAGAAAAACGTGCCTGGTGAGACAGGATCTTAATAGAGCCTTTTGTTCTAGGTCCCGCCTTAGCAGGAACATGCAGTCACCCTATGAAAAGTTGATGGCTCACTAAAATTATGTGGTCTGGTTTATGGGACATGAAATGGCTCACAGTCTAAGGTACTGCACTAGACAGGGAGCAAGCTGAGGACAGCTTTGGACCAAGAGTTATAGTTTGGGGCAATCAGGAAGAGATGTATTGGCTGCCTTCAGTGTGCATGTACAGGGAGAATAACAATAACCAACATTCATTGAGAAATTGAGGGATGACTTTCTACAAACGTTTCAGGAGTTAATAGGGAGAGGATGAAGTTAGAAAATGTATGTCAGTGTGTTCTAAATGAGGCACAGAATAGTTTTCCACTGGGGTGGGGAAAAATATGGAAAAGTCTTGTGGATGCTGTGCACTATAATATTTACGTGGGGAAATACCCCATCCCAAAGTGAAAGTGCTATATGGAATCATCCTGTCCCATCCATCATTCACGGTTATGATTTTATGATTAATGTTGAAAGTAGCTATCCAAATACTGTTCAAACTACCCCAAATGATAATCTTTTGGCTGAGAAATGGAACCTTTGCTGAGATTTCCTGCTGATGACTGATGGCAAATCCTGAAGGCACGCAGTGCTACAAGTAAAAGAGCTTCCCCAAGGAATACATTAGCGAAGAGAAATATTCTGGAATGGACATTAAAATCTCCATGTAGCAGACTCCCTTAGACTTGTGGTTTTATTGGAAAAAATGGCTGTACTGTACAACATGAGAAACTGTGAGCTGTTTATTACTTGTGCAACTATCAGCAAGTATCAATGGTGATAGTCTGGTGGTGTTTTTTTCTTGTTGTTTTTTTTTTTCCTGTTTTCAGGGCTCAAAACACCTAGGTAAGTTTATTATAGACAATATAATGTTGTAGTTCCAGGGGATGATATTAGTTGTTGTTGTTCCTCTTTGCATCTGAGACCTGTGAATCATGTTGATGCATATTTAATTGCAAAGATAATAGCATTTCCACTTTCTTAATCACATGCTCAGTGTGCTGCTGGAGGCTGGATTTGTTCAGCTCCAGTGATAGCAGTTGTGCACTTTTAGCTACATCATCCTTCAAAACCTTGCTGGATCAGAGCCCCAAGTTGAACCCTGTGCAAAATCTTGTCCCAAGCGTGCAGCAGAGTAAACAGGAGAGGAGGTACAAAGGTGGTAGATCAAATTAGAAAACTGTATTTTTTCAGCTCAAAGGATTTCTTCTTACATGCATGGGAAGAGTAAAATACATGCCCAGATGGTGGTACCACTTCAGTGTGCGTTTAAGCTGTTTCTCTTGCAACTGCAAAGGCAAGTGGGAGGTGGTGCAGGTTTAGAAGAGGGAGTCTGGGTCTTCCCTTTAAATGGGTATAGGATTCTGATGTTGGACGAATAAAGAGTCTGAGAAATTTGGTAAAGGAATCTGACAGCAGAAGACAAAATTCAGTTAAAAAGGAGCTGACAGTTCATGCCTGGCATAAACTGCATCATTCTCTATCCCAGGCTGTCGCACCATAAACCATTTTGGCTGAGCTGTCGTACCTCCTTAGCTTTCACTACCCGCTTTAACGTGTACAATAATTCTTTTCAAATGAATCCTGACAGACAGCTGATCTCTAAGATCAAGTCATCAGATACTCTTACTCTGATTATAGCTTTCTTCCACCGGAGAGTGCCATTCAGAACGAACCATGTACGACAGCACTGGCTTATGTGCAAGTGGGTGAACAAGATAAAATTCAGTATAAATTCCCCAAATTCTCCACAGAGGAGAGTCTTCTATCCTTAGCATGCAAGTAAAGAAAGAAGATTCCTATTTGTGCTTTGGCAATGAATTGTAAGGTATTGAATATTTATGATACTTTCTCCTAAATGTGAGATTGAGGGAGGAAATCTTTAGTATTTTATACATTATCTGATTTACTCATCTGTTCTCTCTCCCTGGAAATCCTTTATGCACAAGGTAGACCACACCATGGTCTAGGTGATGTACGGAAGGGTACAAAGACAGAAATTCTTTCCCAAAGAGCATACGTCAGAGAAGCATTGGGAATGAAGACTTACTAGAAAAAAAAATTTGTTGCTGGTCTGTTGTCTTTTTGTTGTTGTTTTGTTTTTTAATGAACAAAATTATTTTCAAATGCTTCTTACTTCAGACAATTTCACAAAAATTTCACAAAAATTACAGTCTGCTCATTAGTTCAATCCACCATCTGAGAGATTGTGCCTCAAAATCAGCGAAGTTCTTCCATGATTAGATGTTTTTATTTAAGTGTTTTCTTTTTATGTTTAACTGTATTCCCAGGTTGAAGATGAAGTGAAGACATTCTCTTTATAGAATAACAGGTTATGTCTATGCTGTTCTTAAAAGAGTGTCTTGAGAGTGGGTAGGAACACCATGTACTGCCTGATATATCAACCTGCTATCTATATAACTGCCTCATTGGATTCCTGCAAACAGATGGTCTAGGTATGCTGGTGTCTCACTGTGGCTGTAGTTTTATAACATATGGCATCAGCTGGAATAGCTCATTCCCAGCCTCAAGCCATCAGTCTAGGCTCAGACAGCAGTGCAGCGTCCTCTTGGCGTGCCAATACAGCTGTCTGTAAGGCCTCTCTGTGACCAAATCCCATAATCCAGTCAACACTGACTGTCAGTCTGCTCACTGGAGCAAATCTGGGGTAGCCCTCAAATGATGGTGTCGACAACCAACTTGTAGTATGCACAGAAGGCTTTGCATTAAATGTGCATGGAATTAACATAAATTTGTATTCTGGTAAATTCTTCATTTGATCTTTCTCTCTCTGTTTTTCTCTTATTTTCACACATTTCCTTAAGCAGAAGAGTTAGCATAAGTAGGCTGTACACACATTACTTTTTATGTGAGGTGAGTAGGAGTATTACACTAAATCCTTTTCTGTAGTCTCTTGCTTTTCAAAATCTGTGAACACCTGCCTGTATGTTTTCTGGCAGTGACTGCTTATGCTATAATAATGCAGTTATACTGAGGTCAATTTTTTTTTTTGACTAACTATACTTATTCCTAATTTTGAAAGTAGTTTATTTTTGTCTTCAGTATCTTATCCATGAAACTAAAATCCTATGCAAATATTAGTTTTCCCAGGAACATCAAATTAGTTTTACCTTTTACTCAATAATTAAATCATCTGAAATTATCAACTGTTAAGTACACACTGAAGTCCAGACATGCTGTCATCCCAAAAAACACAGCAGGCTCTCTTAATTTATGTCTATATGTAGGAGAGCATCAGTCTGTTTATTAGCTTGTTGCTCCTTATTGGAGTTTCCTAGTAAATCTGACTCAACAGATGGAACAATAGCGTAGTCAGTCAACACTAACAAGTATAACCTCAAATTTTCACCAGCATATATCTAGTACTCTTTGTTTTCACCTCCTCCAAATTTCTGTGCCCAGTCCAATACTTTAAAGGACTTTAATTTTCAGGATATTTTTAGTATCTACTTTCCAGAAAGTCAGATCTCTTAAAAATAAAAAAAATAAAAATCAAGCAACCTCACTCACAAATGTCAGCTGCTACAGTTTTAATTCAACGCTGATTAACTAAAAATTAAGTATGTGTCAGTGTCATGACAGTGTCTGAAGTTTTTATTTAGTTTCATGGTTGGTCAGTTATCTCCAGACAGAGCTGGGCAAGCAAAAATTGCTTAACCAGTCACCAGAGTGAAAAGAGTGGATATCAGTGGCAATCTTTAATCCGTAAAAATGCTCACATTTCAATGTATAATTTAGACTAACATTCAGGAATTTTATTTCTGAGCATTATTATAGAACAAAAAAATGCAGGAGTCATTCGTCGAGTATTTCTGAATTCTTCTTCCTGCAATAGTACTTAGACACAGTACTCCATATGAGTGCTGACAAGAGAAGTCACCAGTGTGGCTGTTTCCCTAGATTCCCCTTTGATTTCAGGACTTCCTAGCAGAAGCTGGAAATAGTCCAAGCTTTTTTTTTTTTTTTTTTTTCCTCATGTAAATAGTTGGCAGAAGTTGGAAATACAGAATTGATTGCAGATTTATAACCAGTGTCATCTAGGCAGTCAGGAAAATGGTGGCTTTGCATAAAGCTCATTTATGAAAAGAAACTATTTCAGATAAGTTACTTTCTCTGTTGTTCTGGTGTTTAAGATATTTCTACATTTTTAGTTTCAATTAGACAACTATCTGCAGTGATAAACTAAACTTGCTTCTTTTGCGATACTTTTTCTGCTTGTTCTTATTTTTTTCTCTTTTGTGAATTCCTCCAGTTAAATGCAGTCAGTTACAAGATTAAATAGGAAAAAAAAAAAACAAATTAATGAGGATGTTTTCAGCATTCATCTTTACACAGGATCCAGCAGATACTAGTAATTGCAAACCAGACTTTCCCTGTCAACAGCAACCTACTTGTGAAAGTCTCGTTTATATGCATAATTTAAGGTACTTTATCCTTATTTTTACACTTTTTTTATCTCTTAAGACCAGGGATCATAACATCTTCATTCAGATTTCTGAACTTCTGAATCCCCTGCAGTTATCTGGCAATTTGATTTTCATATTCATGCCATAAAGAAATGACACTAATTCTCTCATTAATCTTCTCTTTTTCAGCAGCCAAGTTCGAGGAAACTCACTTCCCATTGATCAGTAGCTTTTAATATAAAAATACAGGTTAGAATGTATGGGTGTCACATTGTAGGCACAAGTGTTAATTGCATTTTAAGATTATGATCTTTCTCAGCAAATTGGATCAGTGATGTGCCAGCAAGGACCTGAGCAATCATTCTCAAAAGAGTACTGATCCAAACCCTAATGCATTTCATAATATATTAGGTAGCAAATATAAGGTCTGTTAAAATACATTACTAAAGTCATCAAGGATGCTAATTTCAGGGCACTTAAATGCAGTCACAGCTAACAAGAATCATCGCTCATAAACTGACAGCAATTTGAAATCGAAGGCTTCAAAAAAACAGCTTTAAAAGTAGTAAATAAATTATTGCGTAGACCTTCCATCCTTCATATTAAAAAGACAAGAGAAAATGAATGCTCTAGAAATATAGGCCATCACTTACCATATCATGGTCTGAAACCGGCCCAAAGCTGGTGACGAAGATGTCAGTCTTCACTTCAGTTACACGCTCTGATGAAGCAGGAAATTAGGACAGTGAGTGTCTATCAACAGTCTTCATTAGATCTAACCATTACCAATTCTCACAATAAATAGAAAAATTATTGGCTTTGATTAGGGATTCTAAAATTGGTCTACAATACAGACCTGATAATTTATTGCTTCTCAATGTAATTTCACAGTGAATACTGTCAGCAACGTGTTTTGTTGTTTTTTTTTTTATAACCGTGTTTCCATGGGGCTTTTTGAAACAGGAGTCGTCGTGCTGAAGCACAGCAGACATCGTTCTGCTGTTGTATAAATTCTGTCACTCTCTGACTGTTAAAGGTTCTTGTCTGACATTATAAACAGCGCCAAATATTTTACACTGTACTTAAAAGTCTTGTTGGGTTCCCAGTGCTGCTGGGCTAGCTGATTGAAGGTCTCTAATAATTAACCCTAGGCTTATGAATTATGAGTTTAGTACTGTGACACAGGAATATATATAAGAAGATAGAGGTTCTTGTGTACAAAATCTTACAGGTGGGGGTTTCATTTATTCATTTATTGCATTATATACCTTCATTACTCTTGATTATGAGGAATAAAAACAATTTAAAACTTTTCCAAATAAACATAATCACAACCTTTTACTACATCTTTTTGATGATTGTCTGATTTTCATAAAGATCCAAATGTCTGTCCTCTGCACACCCGCTGCTTAAAGTTCCTTTAAGGAATTCACAAGCTTAATCTCTCTCCTTCCTCTCCCCTCCCGCAGGGGAGAGGAACATACTGGTATTTTCTAGAATACACATCAGAAAATATTCACCCAGGATGGCACGTATCAGAATAACTGTTGATTTAAATATAGTTGCAGGGAGTAACACCACCTGAAGGCATACATCCAAACAGTGCTGAGTGGAGCTCAGCCCATCAGCTCTCAGAATTTACTGTGATCTCAAACCAAACCACTGTAGGATTTAGTGGTTTTTTTGTTTGTTTTTGTAGGAATTTCAAATGTGGACGGAGCTATGCATTTCTCAAATGACTTTCAAATGAAGTAAATTCTGATGTTTGTGATACTAAAAATAATTTTGAAGAGGCTAACAGAAACGTATGTGTACAGTAAACAAAGGTCATGCAGTGAAGCAAAAACTGTTGTAAGACTAAAACATGTCTGTAACATCTATATATTATTATTTAAATACTGTAATATAATTAAATGGAAATAACTGATAGAATCCTCTGATTTGAAAACACCTCTGATGTGCTTTTTTTTTTTAATGGTGTGGGGTTTTTTGTTTGTTTGTTTTCTGTTGGTTTTTTGTTTTTTTTTTTTTTGCAACTGGGAACAAACAGAGCTAGTGATGTTCTGACACAAAGAGAAGTGAAATATGTGATGATGGATAACCAGCGATATACATTTTTTCATATTACCCAAAAATTCTTGTGAGAATCAATGTTCTACAGCGTACATAGGTTTTTCAGTTGCATTCAAAAAACTCTACAACTTGTCAATATATCTGTTTAATCAGTTTAATAAAAATCTTTTGTGTATATATACTACAAAACACCTCTCGTTGTAAGACGGCAGTAATCCAAATGTAAAATTAGTTCTGATTCTACCAACATTCCTGTAATGCACTGAATGACACTACACTCGTCTTGTGTTCCGTTAGAAACCTGTTCAAACATCAGGTAGCAGGAAAAGAAATCTGTAGCACTTGTTGGAAAAAGTGAAGCATGAAATTTCAAGTGTATTATTTGTAACTACAGAAAATAAAGTACTGTGATGTAGCTCAGTTGCTTAACAGTGGTTCTTTTGGTTCTTTGAATCTGACAGAACCATTGGATAGGTGCAATTTCCTCCTTGGCTGTCCAGTGAAATGAAGGCGTGACCTTATCACTGTTTACAAGGTTTTCAACTGACTCAGAGGAATCTAAGTATTCTTTTGACATCTAATTGACTTTGGACTTAAAGCTTTAAGTTCACAGTGAGAATTTAATCTTCTATTACAGGAAGAAGCATATGGTTATCCAAAAAGTACTTGGCTTGAAAGAAGAGCGTTCTCTCCTTCAGTTCATCACTTTTACGAAGTGAATAAGTGAAGGCTATGCTCTTATGTGAAACAGCTAGCAGAAAAAGAAGACGGTTTTCACAAGGTCCAGACTGACATCGGTGAGTATATTCTTTAAGTTACAGATGCTCTATCATCTTTTCTTAAGACTGAGAGCGTAGTATCATCATGAAATCTGTTTGCCTTCTGCATGTTGAAAAGTGAATATCAAACTACTCTTTTAAAGTTCCTTCATTCTGACTTGCCATTTCTCCATCTCCTTTCTACTGAGGCATTCCCACTATTGTCATTAGGAAACAGAAGATGCTGGAAGCTCTTCAGCCTCAAAGGATGCATTCTCAATAGTATAAGCCCAGAGATTTTGGAGGTGTGGTCGTAGTGTAGAGGTTAAAGCTTAAGGAAATAACTTCGGGGTTACAGAGTGGAAACTAAAGGCTTCCAAGTTAAAATGGAAAAAATTTGTGGAAATGAAGATGATAGCAGTGCTTTTTGTTTCTATATTGCAGTAAAGATAATTTAAGTGGCATGAAACTTGTAATTAATAATAGAAAAATTTGATTCTGAAATCACAGAGGCTGTTACCATCATACCAGTTAGACTCTTGCAGACCATCTAATGATAGTCCTCCTCTAATCCTCAAAAATACATTGTGCACATCATCAGATGATTAGTTTTTCCTTTGATATGCACCACATTTTCATGAGGAGTGAGGAGAACGTGGAAATGTGTATGAACGCACAGATTAGCCTCTCTGTGGAAGTTCTGCAATTTTTGTTTACTGTTTTACTAAATAGATGATTCAACTTTGCTGTGTTCAGAGCTTCAGAAGTTGTGAGTCACTCCTGCACAGAAGAAGCATTTACTGTATGCATACAGTTAGGATATATATTTAGAATCAAGGTTAACCACGTTCAGTTTAGAGCTTGAATACCATGGAAGGACTTAAACTGTGCTTCAAACGCTCAGAGTGCAGTAAGATTTTTTTCAGGAACTTAAAATTCTGATCTATATTCAAAACCATCCCAATGTCCCTAAGAACTAAAGGAAATTCTAAACCATTGAACAAAACTAGCTCTGGCCAGGAGCTGACCTTACTGCTGAGGATTGATCCGTCAATTGTGAAGATGTTAGCCATGTCTCTTGACTGTAACATCGTTCTCCTGAACCAGGATTAGATAATCTAAGGATATCTGTAGATCATGTAATTCCATAAAAAAACAAACAAACAAAAAGAAGTAAATTCTTAGTGACCAACTTGCTTTACATTATGCTTAATGATGTACACTGTAGGGTCCAACTGGTTACTGATCAGCAAGATGACTACTGTGTTTAACATGTAGACACCAGAACACAAACTAGTTTATAGCAGGGGGAAATAATTTTGATCCAGATATGCCTATGAAAGCATCAGTCAGTGCAAACTACTCTAGTGTCACTGCATACAACCTCTGTTTTGGTAATGATGCTAGGATAAACTCTCCAAATTAATACATAAAAACAATAAGTGTTTTGATTTAAATTCCCAGGGAGCTTATTATTTCTAGAATTGTGATTGGATTACAAGCTGAGAACAAAATAAGGAATATAGATTTATTTTAACAGCATGAAATAAGCCCATTTATCATAGAAAACTATGCATTACCCATTTCCCTTTTTCAGCTGCTGGTATACGAACACAAGGCTTATTAGAATTACTCATTTTGATATTTTAAATTAATTTCCTGATTTTTGTTGCTGCACCTGCTCCCCCTGCATGTCTTGTTTAAGCATGTGCTATAATTAGTAAAATGGAGAATAGTCTTCCTGTGGTTTTGAATGAAAGGGAATTAGATGCCCATATAGCATAAACTGCTCCTGCTTTAGAAAAAACCATGCATAGACTAGCTGCACTGGTGACTTTTGCAAAAGCAGAGACCAAAAGGGAGAACCATGAGCTGTCCTGAGATTGCTCAGCCATAGTCCATGCTGCTGGAAGGTATGACTAAGAGCTACATGGTGTTATGTTAGCTCTTCCCACTGAAATCAGCAGCTCAAAGCTGCCTCCCTACAGTTCTATCAAAGCTAATTTCCTATAGTCTTCTGTCTTTCCTCAGTTGTCTTCGTATCAGTGTGGTACCTACAGAGCTGCAAAAGACCAAAATAAGCCCTTTCAGTTCTTATAGATTGAAGTGTAGTATCTGATGCTTCTTCACTATGGGATTATGAGTAAGTTTCAGTGTAGGTCTTCTTTTAACTTAAAATAGAAACAAATCAGATCACCTAAATTTTATATTGCAGATACAGACTAGAACCATGTTTTCTCTAAATTAAAGTTAGTTCAGATGTGAGGTCAAATTGAACAATTTCCACTGGGACCACGATAGCCAAAAGGTCTGTTCATCGTATATTTACAGACAGCATTCTCATAAAGCTGAATTTTAAAACCTATTTAACATATTACTGTCAAGTTTATTCTCCATCATTTTAAATATAAGCACTTTGTGGAAGTAATGAATTGCCTAAGATGGACCTACATTCCACTTAGGGATAGACACACTCAGTTTTGATATCCATCACGAAAGACAGATAACAAATGTCCCTTACTGATAACATTAAAAAATATAACTCTGTTCAATACTAAAGCAGTATTTGTAATCTATTTGGGATGCTCTAATGGCCACCCAACCCAACAATAAAAGCAAATTCAATTTAGGGTGATTTTCTCTGACCTGTCTAATCAAACCTGCTCTTGTTCTTCTTAGTTCTGTATTAACCAACCTTACTACAGAATCCCTCTTAAGGGGATAAATGGCAATTGCAGTTATTCTAAGTCATCACAGACCACCTGATATCACTTGGTTTTATAGAGGGGATGTGTATGCTACTAAGATGATAGTATAAAAAATATTCTGTAGCTACACCTGATATCATGTTACTGAATCTCATGCAGCAGGTGCAAAGAACTTGCCCTGTGCAAGCTCCCTCTGCCCTATGGCCCTTCAAATCTGCCACGGTAGTAAGCAAGGACTCATATCTATTCTGCACATGAAGACAACCCAAAACAGAAGTCAATGTAGTATTCATTTATTCAGGAAACTTATTTTTTTTCAATCATTTCTTGTTGCTTTTCCATTCTCCCACCACAGATATAGAATTTTACTATGAGAGGTCACCAAACATTGACTTCAGTTTTCCTCCTTATTAGACTCCTTCACATTACTGTCTGATTCTTTATTTTGTTCAGCATTGTGCATTTGAAAAGGGAGCAACATCTTTTTCACTCCTGGCACTAGGATCCAGACAATTCACACAGAAAATTAAGTGACTTGACTGTTTATTTTTTCTCTTAATGTCTAACATGATTTCCTCTTTTTCAGCTTCAATACGTTACTTTACACAACACTTCCATCTTGCTTTTTATAAAAGTGCATCCTCTTGTAGAGCTAATAGATATCCTCTAGTGTGATTCAGAACGTTTTTTGATTCACTTTCAAAGTTCTATTTTCCGAGCACGAATAACTGTAAATGTAGTTATTTGTCCATGTTTATGGATGGATGCTACGGATGCTATTTCCTAGTGATGTCTGACTAAACGACTCTGCCAACATATGGAGGCAGTGAACATCTAAATAACACAATTTACATCAATAATTATTGATACCAGGTGGAAATTTGTCAATGCATAGCAAAGTGCTGTGTTTTTCCTTTAAAGAAAAATGAGATTAATTTTAGCCACAATGCTGTTCTTCAAAATAATAAACATATCCAGTTATATTCAACAATTTTTCCTGGTGGGTCACCTAATCCATATTTTTTATATTCTTTTTAAGGAGAAGCAATTTGTTCTTTGTTTAACGGCAAAATGCTTAGAGCTATTCACTTTATTTCAGGTATGGTCTTGCTAAGTAATCTGACAAATAATAGTACTAAATGCCTTACTCTCTGAAGAGCATATGGATTTTTTTCATTTTCATTATGAAGTGGTGTCTCAAAAGTAGACGTTAAAAAAGGGAGAATCTAAAGTTAATCGAGCACTGACTCCATACATGCTGAAAGAGTGGTTCAGAATTCATCAGAAATTCACTCTCTTTTTTTGTTTCTGTCCATGTATGTAATTCAGTTTTCCACATATTTGGAACATGTACACTTGTAGTGCATAAGGAGAGGTCTTAGAGGGATAAGGAGAGAGCCTTCTGCAATCTGTCCCTTTCTGTAGGAGAAACTAACCATGCCATACATTGTTTTACTTCACGTACTCTTTCACAGAAGACATGGAAAAAAAGAGACAGTAGACATTTTGAACTTCAGCAGTGGATCAAGCTGTAATGGAAGGCTGTTGAACATCTGCCTCCAAAAGCCATGCTGCACTGATCTACTGATCTGCACTCCTTGCTAGGTGTCTCTAAGTCTAGAACATATCAGAATACATTACCCCAAATTGTCTAAATCAAATATGTCAAAATTACATCATCTCAAGGTTCTTAGCTCAATGTTTCGAAGAGCTGAACTTCACAACTCCCAAATAAACCCTATACTATAAACTGGCATTATAATTTAAACTGTTGTCCTAGATGCACGTCTCCAGTTTGTGAAATACACCTATGTCTTTTGAATAAAGCATTTTAAACATTAATCTACTGCACGGAATTTCATCAGATGTGTGATTTTCAAAAGATCTTGTTACACTTAGTTCTGGTGTTCTGCTCTGAGGAATAGAAGAGAGAAATCAAACTTATTCTGACGTACTGACATCATAAAAGTGTATTGTATTGAGTAAAAGGCAAATTGTAATATTACAGTTCCTTGGCCTGGGTCTGCACTGACTTTGTGACCAATCTCTAGATTGCAAGCCAGAGAAGGAGTTGAATTCCTTTCTGTTGATCTCCTTTTTTTTTTACTCTTCTAGTAACTGTAGACTAAATCCTAATAGCTAGAAAACTCACAAGAAATCATCATGTGTTCAGATTTTTCTTGTAGACATGTACCAGACTTTACACAGTTTGCAGAGTTTCGTTTATTTATTGCCTTCTGTGCTGTGTTTACTTACTGTGATATAGTAGCTTACTGAGCTCTACAGTTGCATTAATCAAAGATTAAGGAGCATTTGTTTCTGCACTAATCCAAAGGTTTACAAGCAAATAAGCAGAAGTGCTAGTAGAAAAGTGACTCTTATTTTGTTTTATATTATCTGAAACTACACACAAAAATTTACAGATCAAACCATTTTTAAATGTTTTTCTTAATGGACCCCTTATAAACAGAATTTTATCTCTAGTCATTCCTTTAAGTCAGTGAAGTCAAACCATGGAAGAAGCTGGCTCACAATGCAAGAGCTATTGCAAGATGGTAGCCTTGAGTCACAGAATAAGATTACTTTTAATTATCTTTCCTTTCACCCACAGCGGATGACATAAGAATTCTTAATTCACTGCCCTGTTTTTCTTACAGTGTAGCTCTGCTGAGAACTAGTATACAAAGTTGGCTGAAGTAAACTTTGTGGGGTGGGTGTGTTACTGTTTTGCTGGAGGGGAAAAGCAGCACGTTTAGAGTCTCTACCTTTCTGAACAACAACCTTTTAAGACCCAGTTTTGGGATCATCTCTGACGAACAAGTCACAGAGTCAAATGGAATGTAGGGATGCTGGTAAGGAGTACGCTTTGTAAGAACACTTTTATAAAGATGTAATTGCAGTGTGGTTTTAAACCTTTTTATGGATTCAGCCCTGAGAGAAGAAGAAAAACATCTTTACCAACTTGTGAAGACAAAATGTTACAGAAACAAATCCTGACATACCCAATGGGAAAAAAAAATCTTATGAACTTCTCTGAGACGTTTATATGACTAAGGTTGATTGATGTTTTCTTTTTTAAAAACAGATCCTCACAAAGATAGTCAGTGGGATTTTTGCATGTTTGAATGTGCTGTTTAGGTCTGATTCATAAACTTTAGCTGTTTATCAGGTCACATCTTTCATTCTTCCTACATTCAAAATGTTAATACGTATTCAGAGGTCTAGAATCATCAACCATTTTCTTCTTATTTTGAGTGTAAATGTGTGAAAACTCAGTACGTGGGAGACAGCACGACATTTTTTAATAAACAGATATTATTATATATATATAAATTGAATTAAATGAGGTTAATCTTGGAAAAGTAACATTGTTTTATCTGTTTTTTCTCTAGCACTTTGAAAATGTGAACACACCTCCCAGTCCTGGTCTCAGGCGGTTATCGTAACCGTCCAGCAGCCGATCCAATATTCTGGTAAATACTGTGGTGTTGTCTTTAAGTTCATCTTGTGATGAGGTTTGTCCATAGCTGAAATACAGAACAGTTAAAACTGAAAAACAGCTATCAGCTAGCAATCTTATAGAGCAATAATTTCAAAACATGGCTAATCTTGATTATGCTGATTTACCGTCATGAAATCTTCTCCAGAAAATTATAATATAGGGCTTTATATTGTTCTTTCACTTAAGCATTTTCTTCTCAAATTGTGCTTTTTTATTAAAATCTTAAAAAACTAGTGCCTCTCCATGAAGGGAGTGGGGAGTAAATATAGTTTCAGTTCCTCAATGCTTATTTCATTATTCAATAATCTGTATGATATTCCAATGTGTTCTTCAGTAAAAGGTTTGTTCATGTTACAATAGATAATGAATGAATTGCATGCTAAGAAAGATACAGTGATTGATAACGCTGATATTTAAGAACTGAAAATAAATGTGAAAAAAAAAAACCAAAATCAAAGAATCCCTCAAAGTTGTCTATGAGTAAATAAGTAAATCATATGAGTGTATATTGTCATAAATTGGTAAATAATTGTGCTTTATTTCCTGGGTTGTTTTTTTTTGTTGTTGTTGTTGTTGCTTTTTTTTTCTAGCAGCTACGTTCAGAGGAATGTCTCCAATTTTTCCTTAAAAATGCGTAATGGAGCCGCTCTTGGGATGGAAATCTGTCATGTCTACTCAGCTCTGCTTACAGATCCTGAATGTATAACTCTTACTCTACCAAAGGTCCTGAAATTTTGCTTGAGCAAGAACAGAATTAAGCTCTTTGATCTCAGCTACCAAAATCTTTCTTCCATCATTACAAATCAGAACGAAGTCCTTGGGCTTAGTGGTTTCTGTCTGCTGTAAAAGGCATCAGAATCGAATATTTTCTTAAATCTGAAACCTTTCCAATCACAGATAATCCCCTTAATCATAGATTACAGTTGTCTTAAAGCCAAGCCCAGTACCTTTTTTTCATTTATTGCTGGGAAGTCTTCCACTGTAAACATGTGTGGTCACCACGACTGAAATACAAAATGCTGCCTTTCAGAACATCACTTTCTCACGCTTGCTACTGAAATGGATCAACAGTGCAGCGTCAGAAACTTCTGTAAGGCTCAGGTCTAGCCACAAATGTGACTCTTAGGGCAGCATGCTATCTGTACAACCCTGGTGGTACATGGCTCTCAGTGCTCTGCCATTGCTTCTGCTCTAACCAGCAAAGGCTGTTTGCAAGGAATATTACCAATCTGCAAAACAATCTTAAAGTACCTGCAAAATTATTATCTGTAAGTAATACATCCTTCTGTATGTCAAACATCATTGTATATCTCACATGTATATTCCACTTGTATCAAACACAGAAAGAAGGAGGAGAGAGGAGAGGTACTCTGAGTATAGATACTCTCTGGAAATGCTTCCAAGCTGTTCAGCAGTTCACATTTGAGTATCGCTGAGTATCTGAACAAGTTTTAAAACTGACATTCACAGAACTGTTTTACCTCAATAGAATATGACCTGTCGAGAAGAGTTTTCAGGGTATTTTTAATGCATATAAATCACCGTTCCTAATGAAGAAGAAAAAATCTCCAACAGTCTTTTAAAAATGCTAACAATAATGTTCCTTTCTTCTGGTCCCATCATACACTTTCACTTAAAGCAGATTAGGTTGATTTGTATTTATTTTTCACACCCACAGATCATTTTAAGTCACAGATGCTAATATGCTTTTCTTTATATTTCCTATATGCCACTAAATAACAAGTTCTCCTGCTGTCTCCTCTAAGCAGAATCTTTCACAGCATTTTTTCTTGTATGTCTTATGTAGAATTGCAATTCACTGGATTACATTCTCTATTAACACTCATTGTCGTTAAACAAGCTGCTGCACACACATCTCTCAAGGATAGCAGAAGGTCATCAGGATTGAGGTGGCAAAAGGATATCAGAAGGCTTCAGAAATTCTAGGGGTAAATAACTGAGTGTGTTTGCAGAAGCATCATCAGAAAGATGGACTGTAGTGGCAGCTCAGTCTGAACGGATGCTATTCAACACAGCACTTCCACCCTGGCTGTTGCATCTGTCACTACCCTCACCTGGTCTTCCCACCATTTTTTCAGAGGTAAGGAGCACTATCAGGGCTGGTTTTAACTGACACATCATCACAACAGGAAAAATCTGAACATTTGTGTATGTAAAAAGTACGCTGCAGCTCCACAGGGACTGTGGTATTTCAGTCAAAACTCTCATGTTAAAACAGTCCCAGTGCTGTCCTGGTTTTTGTGTTTTGTTTTTCATGAAGAATGATATGGAAGGACTGTGTGCTTCTGTATCGCAAACATTTTGTCTGACAACTGTTTGTTCTTAAAGAATTAACAGCACTCCAGGAGAAATGGCAAGGGAAGTTACAGTGACAAAATGGCTTTAAAACCAGATGCAATTCATGTAGAATATGTACATTTGTGAGAAAAGTGACTGTATGTGACTGTGGTTTCATATTAAGCCACAGTATAATAAAACACTGTGCACTAACTCCATCTACAGGTCATTATCATACTGACACCATATAATTTCTAAACACTAGTCCAATGCATTTTAATTCTCACATTACAAACGCACTTGCATATGTTGTAGATAAAACACATATAAACACACACGTATAGATGTACACATACTGATATAACTCAACATTTTCACAAAATTACCTAGGCAGGCCTCATGTAGGACTTCATGAACACTTTAAAACCTCATGTTTCTTAAAATATTACCAAAACCAAAGGTGTTCATTCTAAAATATCACACTTATTCTATATGTTAGGTGAATCACCTGCTTTTATTCCTTTTTTTTTAAGAGAAAACAGTTGTGTGGATGAACCTTTGCCCTTTTGCAGACTTCACTCTATTTAAGTTTGTCAAGACTCCAGAAGATAAGTTTATCGAGAGCTGCTCATATGAAAGAAGGCACTGTGGACATCAAGGCGCAAATGAATCTTTTAGGAATCACTTTTGACACAGCAGCTGCTGCTGGGTCATGAAGCAGCACTACTGACTGACAAGACAGTGGTATTTTCAAAACGCAGAAGTATATTTGCCAGTCTTTGTAAATCCTTTCCCTGATTTTTTTGAATTTAGAAAGACTTCAAGTATACTCCGAACTACTCTGCAGTTTTAGTTAATGTACTAGCTGTTGGATGACTGTTGTACCACTACCAATTGTTCTGAATGCTATTTTTAGATTGTAACTTCTACATACATTCCATAGAGATTCAGTTCAACATGGTCTTTCAAACAGCTCAGCTGTCAGGGGTTTGAGCTTGCGTGTGCTTCTTTACCCAAGCACTTACTTTTTCATCAAGGAGGTCTTCTCTGGATTCATAAGGACAGGTACTGTCTTAGAACACAGTCCTGACTCAACAAAAAATGATTTTTATTCCCTTTCCCTCTAGGGATAACATGGGAGAAGGAGCCACGCAGCTGGGAGCATTCCAGCAGCACCCACAGGAAAAAAAGTTACAAACAAGCACTGAAATTAAAAATAAAAGTCAAAACAAAGCACATTAATTACAGTTTTTTTTTTCCTCTAAGTAAGTTTTACTCCCAAGCAGTCATTCTGTAAGACTATAAAGGACTGGATAGGTGTTTGAAACTCGGTTTTCTTTTAGCTTGCTTCAGATAGGTTTTGCTTTGTTTTATTCATGATACTGTTAAAAAAAATAGTTGTTATGCAAACAAACTGCAGTTTTCTTTCCATCTTCTCTTAGTTAGATTTATCTTGGATTTGAACAGGGATTAACTTTCCTCAATACACTGAGCAGTAGTGCATCCCGTGCAATATTTGTCTTATGCTGCCATATTAAATTCAAGGTTCCCCAAAACATGTCTGTGCATTCAATAGTATCTCCTCACCTTCTTTCAGTCAGTGCATTCAGCAGCAGGCTCCAGGCCCAGAGGCAGTCACAAAGAACGAGGAGTCTCTTCATGGCGGGCTCTGAAACTGAAAGGAAAATAATCATCAGTGCCCCCTGCATTAAAACAGATACTGTGGAAAGAAACCATCCAATTTAGGTGACTTTTGTGGAATAATGTGATGTCAGACAGTGACCTCACGACGCTGTCGCTCATGTCATTCAGCCCAGGGGGGCCTTGGCCATTTTATTTTCCTTCCGCTTTTGGACAGAGAAGCTTTGAGATGAACCTATGTTGCACTGAGAGTGTGCTCTTGTTTGTATTATTCTTGAACTTCAACAAAAGCAACTATGAGTGAAAGCTGCTGTCCCCAGACTCCGTGACAGTCCTTACTCCATTCCCTCCTGACAAGGCAGCTCCCTAACATTTCCAGGTAAGCAAGAGTAACTGTCTCTTGTTCCACCTGAGCCCTCCCAAAGCTCTTGGAAGGTGTCAGTGTGCAGCTGCACGCCCGAGGAGAGCAGCACTTCCCCCACAGCCACTGCTTTGCTTTGCATGGCAGAAGCAACTTTCTACTCTGCTAAAACTACTCTCCTCTCCCCTGAAATACCTGTGTTGCAGAAGGAGTATAATTACCCGGCTCTGACTCTGTGATCTCCTGCCACGTATGCACAGCAATATTTCTGTCAGGCTAAAGGGCACAACTCACAACGAATGCATGTGCGGACATCCTACACACCATCTCTGAAATCCCTAGCAGGTTCTGATTGCTGCTGGGAAGTGGTTTTGCATTAGAGCCTTCTCCTCCCCTCCAAGCTGTCCTCTCTTTCCAGAGTGAGTTCCTCTCAGTTTACCTTTGAGTAAAAAGTAACGCAACCAGATTGTTTCTTCTGCTTTCCAATGAACCATAAAACACAAAGTTGGCCGATGCTTGTGAAATCGGTGTTCTAGATTCAACCGATTGCCCATGAGATGCTGCAAGTCCCCTTGCATATCTAGTGCACTGGAATCCAGTTGATTTTTACCATTAATTACATTAAATAAACAAAATGTGGAGCCCATCTTTTCCCCCAGCAATGGAGTTTTTAAACTGCCTGAGAAAACAAAGCACTGTGCATAGAAATGCTCTTGTATCTTTAAATAAAGCTATCCCAATTCACTGCACACCCTCGGGGACAATTTAAATCAATAAAATATCATTACAAAGCCACATGTAAGCAGCGAGATATAATTAATGCGTTTATAGACAAATGATCGGCTGATAAGCGTTTAGTGGGGCCGAGCTAATCTGACTTGGGTGGGAAGGAGCAGCACGGAAAGCAGGGATGAAGATTTTCAGGGACGAGATTTCATCTTAACTTGCTCTGGGATCAGCCCCCTCATGCAGGGAGAGCCAACATCTTTGGCTTCCAAAATCGCCTTCTCCCGGTCCCGCCAACTTCTGCCTATGCAAAAGGCTTCTCGGGCTCAGGAAGGGAAAGTGAAATATTTGGAACTACCTCGATCTGTTGAGCTCCACGCTCGCTGCCCCCCAAAGCCCTCAACACCATTCCGTCCTACGGCAAAGCCAGAAAGGCGCTATAAATCCTAGAGGAGGAAAGTTTCTGGCAGCTGGAAAAACCAAAGGGTGAAGACTTTTAGGGAACCCAAGACAGCAGCATCCTCTGCCCCGGCCTCCCCCGGCTCACACCGCCGGGAACCAGCTCTGCTTTCCCGGTTCAAAATGGGAGAAGGAGCCACGCGGCTGCGAGCGTTCCAGCAGCGCCCACGGAAAGGGGGAAAAAAAAAAAAGGAAAAAAAAAAAGGAAAAAAATAATTGGCATTTTGATGCATTCTGACCCCCAGTGAGAGATGTGCACAGCTCCGAGGCGCAAATCTGGATTTCAACTTTGTATTTCCCCCTCGCCCCGAGCGAGCCACCCCTCCCACCGCCTCCCAGGGAGCAAAATAAATAAATAACAACCCCCCCCCACACACGCACACACACCCAAAACCCATCCACCTTTTCCGAGCGGCAACCCGACCACGCTAAAAAAAAAAAAAAAAAAAGGTAAATAAATGAGAGCAATGTGCAAACACCCCTCGGTCGCTGTGGGTTTTCGAGCCGGAGGGGGGTGGGGGGGGGGGGTAGGAAAAAAAAAAACCCACCTCGACCCCGGCGGTACCTGCGGGGAGAGCAGAGATGCGCAGAGCTGAGCAGGGCTGAGCAGCCGCCTGCGCGCCGGGACGCGGTGCCCGCAGCACCCGGAGCGGTGCGGGTGTGCGCGGTGCGGCGGTGCGCCCGCGTGTATGTGTATGCGTGTATATATGTGTGTGTGTATGTGTGTGTGTGTGCGTGCCAGCAGCCGCCCTTACCGGAGCCCCTCGGGCGTGGGTCCGCGGTGCCGCTGCCCGGCTGTGCCGCCGCACGGCTGTGCCGCCGCACGGCTGTGCCGCCGCTGCGCTCCCGCCCGCGGCGCGGAGGCTGCGCGGCTCCGGCCCCTCCGCTCACTCCGCCTCGGCCATCGCCCGCCGCCGCCGCTCCGCTGCTCCGGGCTGCGAGCCCCGATTTCTATTCCAGTATTCCGTTACCGCCGCTATACAACAAAAGCTTTCTCTTTACCGAGACAGTAGTAATACGTCCCAGGGTAAACCGGATGTGAAATAGGCTGTGACTTCATGCCAGAGAGATTTTATTTTAGAAAGGAAGGTGGTACCAAGCTCTCATCTAGAGACCAATCCGCCCATTTTTTATATGCAGCACAATTTAACTTCCAGCGCTCTCGCCCTAATCCCTTTTCTCCCTGGCTGCAGCCTCAAATCCTTCTACAATCTGCAGCGTTATTATTATTTGGGGGGGCGGCACGGGGGGGGGGGGGGGGGGAGGGGGGGAAGGGCTGGGAATCTTTGGACACTCGCAGTTTACAAACCGCTCTATTTTAAGGGTCGCACATTAAAATTACAAGCGGCTTGCCTCAGCGTTCAACCTTCAGATCAAATATTGAATCGCGGCACGGGTATGAATGAAGGGTAGCGGGAACGGAGAGGATGCGGCGCGCCGCGTGCGTGCCCGTAGAGCCGGGGTACCCCCAGGGACGGGGCGGGAGCGGGGTATGTATCCAGGCGGGGACAGAGCTGCCGTGCCATCCCAGCGAAGCGCAGGCAGCGTGCGATGGGGCCAGACCCGTGGGAAACGGGCTCCGGGAGCGATGCTCCCCGCACTTTTACCGGCGGGTGCCCACGGAGCGGCCCCGTGCTCGGCTCCGGACCCCCAGCCCCGCTCGTCCCGCTGCGGGTCCGAGCGAGTTTTGTGGGCACTTCACCCCGCAGCCGCTCCTCGGGGTGGGAGCGAACGGGGAGAGCTCGGCGGGTGCCGGCACTCGTGCGGGGGAGCGAGGGGAAAGTTGGATGCAGCAGGTACAGGGAGCCGCCGCTCACCTGCCGGCCGCAGGTTGCTGTCGCTCAGCGCACCTTTCGGCCGCTCCCAGCTCTCTGCAGAAGTGGCAGATGCTGCGAAGTGCCGCGAACGTGGCCAGCTGTCTTAGCTCCGTTCCAAGACCATAGGAAGTGCTCGGTGCCTGTTCTTTACAGAGCACGACCGTCATCCCTGGGAAGGAGAGAATCGTTGTATGCACCTACTGGATCTTAAATACCGTTTAATTTCCTTTTTCCCTTCTTAAAGCCATCGCTGATCCATTTTCTGTTCCTTCCTATGGTGTTGCTCCCAGGGAGGTCAAAATGCATACATTTTGTCAGAGATGAGTTGGCATCTTCTGTTACAGCTAATGTACCTCTTTCAAGCTTTACCCAGTTTTGTTAAATCAAATACTGCACGTTCTTTGTATCCTCACGAAATACATGATACTCTTGGCTTTGCAACAGCACGAGAAGGATTTGATTTAACTCAACAAACCAATGACATCCATAGCTAAATCTGGCAATAACTTCCAAGGTGGCGGTCATTTTGGATAAGTGCCTGACTTACAACACTGCAATGATTTCCCTAAACACAAGGAAAGCAGAATTTTTGTTTATCAAAGTCCCTCAGGGCACCACGTACGCACAGTCCTTATGATCAGCATTAAATGGCCACAGGTTATTTAAAGAGATCTGCAGTGGACTTCCTGCTTTGTTTCTTGGCGTCGACAGCGTAGTTCACCTCGGCTTGATTCAAGGTTGTTAACAGTGCACAGGAAAGTGGGGAACAGGAAAACCTGGTGACTTCCCAAGGGGATTTTAAGTATTGACTTTTCAAATCGTGAGCGTGCAGATGCTTTCTTAGTGGCTAGAACTATTTCCAAACATGCAGTGTTTCCACCTTTCTCTGTTCTTTGCTCGTGTCATTTTCTATGTCTTCCTTCGTGTCATGAAGTGCCAGAGTTTTGCTTAAGCAACAAGTGCGCTGAGGACCTCGCCTGAGTTTGCAAAAACAGTGTGAGGTGTTTCTGTAAAAGCACATGGAAGCTGCGTACTGAAAAACCTGTGAGATCCCTTGCTCTGTCGCTAGAGCATTATTTATTAATTAACGATGACCTTGTGAGTGTAGAAACACACATTTAAACTACTTCCTTGATGAAATGTGTATGCTTGCATAGATAAATAAATAACTATTCAACATAGCTTTTGTTATTTCATGTCCCCTTCATTTCTTCTGGGCATATAAACTCTTTGCACATTCTGTGTGTGTGTGTGTGTGTCTGTAAATAGGTGGCTAGAGAGACAGACGGACAGATGGAGTGAAAAGAGAATGGTTCATGTACCTCTGTGCCATAAAGTAAGAGCTGAAGTAGTTTCAGAGCCAACAGTACGTGACCTCGCGTCCCCTGTTTCCCCCTCTTGATTTATTTTAATTGGTATCTAAACAATGGCAATGGTTTTTATTTTAGTAAAGTGTCAAGGGTTAGAGTAAAGTGTCAAAGGTCACACAGCATGTTCTGCCTCCGTGGACATGAGTGCTGCATGCCAAAGGGTAATACATTTCTCAGAGTTCTCCCTTGGTGAAAATATTGACCTAAAATTGGAAGTGGCTCATTCTCTCTCTAATTCTCATCTGCTCGGAAAGTAGGACAGAACTATTTTTCCTCCATGGCTGAGCTTCCTGTCCATCAGTGCTCACACATAACCCAGATTTTCTCTTTTCTTTTCAAGGGCTGTTATCACAGTTATCATGTCATTCCATAGTAAATGCAAAAAATATTTGGATGTAATCAAACAAATAGGCCGTTTTAAGATGAATTGTGGTAACTGAAAAACTGGCTTTTAAGAAGAAAAAAAAACAAAAAAACATGTCTAGTCTTTTTAATACAAATATAATCTGTTTTTACCAACCAGAGTGTTATTTCTAAGAACAAGTGCTTTTTGTAAGACACATCTGTTGCAATTCTTATTCTCTTTGCTACCAAAACACCACTAAGGGTAATGCATTTATTAATGGGTTTCAGGCACTGAACTTAAGAGGATATCCTTGAAGATTTCAAGCTATATATAGGAGTGTTTCTATTAACTGTGAGTGATGTGATCTTGTTCTTCAATGGAATGGTCCAAAGAGAAAGGAAAGATGCTTTTGAATTCAGTGTTTCCATGTAACTCAATATAAGCTGATGTGCATCTCCCTGCAGGATTTTGTGGTTCCATTTGAAAAAAGAAGAGGTCAAGATCTCTTTTCTTTTCAGGCCAGCCTTAAGACTCCAGAAAGTTTTCAAAAAGACGCTATGATGTCTTTCATGTTACAAGATAGTGTGGAGCTAAATCCTTTGAAAACGATGTTATTAAATCTGAACAGTCAGCCAAAACTAACTTGGCACTGCTACTACATGCGCCGCTTTGAGCCCTGATGTTAATGCAAGTGATTACTAGCAATGTTGTTAAAGCAGTTGAATCCTATTTTGATGGAATAGATGAATTAAATCAAATTAAAATTGGCATAGGTAAAGATTTTCATAGTAGTGAAAAAGTTTTAACTCCTAACTTACCACTATCCTTTCCTTTTGAATTATTAGTAAGCACTTTTTGAAATCGGGCCTGTTTCTGAGGTGCCTACATCCTTTCTCTTTGCTTACACAGGGTATTCATTCAAGTCACCAAGGCGAAATTTTGTTTGTCATTAGTTCATTTTTGATATTGTTCTTCTTTGTGTGAGCAAAATATACATATGTTCCGTTTTAGTTTATGAGTCTACATAAAACAGTTGAAGTTCCACAGCAGAATGCTTTGACACAATGTGTCCTGAATAGCCAAGGGATTTGAATAAAGCAAATGAAACTCAGAGATTTACTGGCATACAGCAGATCAGATGAAGAATTAAAACCAAAAGCCCATCTGCTCCAGAGCTTTGAACTCTGTTATTTACAAGTCTTGCTTGTGTGATTAAACAGAAATATTTTGTCTAATATATGATTTTAATTTGATTTTGAATTCAGTGTATTTCAGAAATGTATCAAAGACGAGTTGTTGCGCCTTCAGATGTCATAAATAATTGCTGCTTGCCTTTTTTTGTGTGCCATTAATTTACAGCCACTGTAAAGAAAACAGGACATGTCATTGTCAACTAGTGTTTTTACAAAACACTCTCAATGATCTCAAATAAAACATCACCCTAATTATGCCCCTTTTGCTTCACAGTAGGATTCTATCTATCGCATCTTTCCTTTTCAAAAAATGAGTAGAAAGGAAAGAACTTCCAGGGAAATAAAAATGAGAATCTTCAAAACCAAGTTGCACTACTTTCAAAGAGTCCATCTGAGATACAACACCCATTAAAGAAATATGAGTGGTATTTCTAGATCTGTGCTGCAAATTGGAAGTGGCACTTTGAATCCATTATCTATTAAAAATGGAATAAAGATGTAAAAAAGCTGACACCCAGAAACTTAGAGATGATAAATTCTCTTGAATTTAAAGTCCCCAAATGTGATATTTCAAACAGGAAGCCCGGTTACTCAAAACTTTCTCAGACTTTCTAATCCATTGAGACAACCACTGATTGTGCCTAACTGTGCTGCTGATAAACAATACCATGAAATCCAACCTGTAAAGTCAGAAATGAAGGATCCTTTCCTAGATAGCAGGATTTCATCTGACATCAGAAAAGAAGAATGGGATAATAATTTGTTTTCTAAAACAAACAAGCAACAGCAATCCACAGGGGAATTAATGAAAACCATCAAAAAGAATAAAGGTCAAGATCAAGAGCTTGAAGGGATTACAAAAGCTTGGTAAATCCAGTGGTGATCATTGACGAGATCTTTTTCAGGAAGCTTTCCCTACAACAGCTGGATTTATCTGTACTGGAATACAAACACCATATGTGTTCACTCCCCGTGCTCTAACTCAGTGCTTTTGATGAGGTGAACTATTTACTGTATGTCTACAACCTCCCAAAGCTTTCATTACACTTTTAGTGTAAATGTAGCAAACCTACATCAAGACTTCTCCCCACAGAGGAAGGAGTGCAGGCTTGTCAATCTAGTGTGGATATCATTCAGCTGTACTTCATCCACGAGTGATTCTGTGACTCATTGGCCTTTTTGCTCAACATTTGAAAGGAAATATTTGCTTGGGACTCAAACCTTGGCATTACACCTGGTGGTTTGGTTTACTAACCACCCATTCATATTCCTACTGACTAATGAGTTGCACTGTACTTCTGAATTTACTTAAGGAATGAAAATTGATTCATAACTAAAATTAGATAAGGTAAAATCTAAGTAAATAGAAGAACTTCAAAGTTCTTTTTCCTTTCAGAACCCATTTAGAGATAAATCGTTTATTGCATTAATAGAACTTTGTTACTTATTACTTACTGGTAAGGAAAATGAATGAATATATATATATATTAGATAGATAGATAGATAGATAAATAGATAGATAGATAGATAATATATTTCCAGAGATAAAGAACAGTAAAATACATTTCTAAATTTAGGAAAAAAGAAATAATAATAATAACAGAACAGCACAGGAAAAACTCAGTTCACCATTTTCCTAGTACATAAATTTGCCTTTCATTGAACAAAAAGATGCAGAGTTAGAATAACTTAGCCTGAATTCAGAGATAAAATGTGCTTAAATCCATCCCTATTCAGCCAAACCCTTAAGAATCCGGTTAATGCCAATAGCTCATAAGAATTCTTAAACTTAAATGCATGATACTGGGATGAATTTTGCTGCTTTGCTGCTTTGGAAGCCAAATACCCTGCTGATTTCTTAGGTGACCTTGGACACATTTAATTCCTCTCCCTGTCTTGCTGCTTTTATCTAAAATGACAACATTGCAACTTGGGAAGTTTAATTAGTCAAAATTCTTGTAGATTTCAGTGGGATTTTTTTCAGCGTGTGTAGCACTAAACTGAAGCTTTAATGCAGATACTGTTTATGGAGCACAGAAAAGTTTATAAAGAAAATTTTATGCGTGTGTCAGGTGCTGGCTTCCAACATCTAGAAACACTTTTTGTTTGCTTCATTCATTCCTTTACTGCACTGATGATCTACAGATGACTTTGTCTTCCAGTAGAACACACCATGTGCTTCCTGACTACTGATGTTGCTGGGAGATACCCGTGTTCAGTGGAAGTACGTGGTCAAAACACTCTCGCATGAGCTGTCCTGACCTCGAGTTGGAAGCCTCCTGTAGGAGCAATGGAGCAAATGTTTAAGTGATATTCAGAATTTCAGATTTCATTTTCATGTGACCTGCTAAAGCTTCAAGCTTAGTCAGGCTTCACAAACATTGATGGGGACTGTACTGGGACAGCCATTAGCAAACTGATGCCATTACAGTGGTTTCATGCTCAGTTTTTGCACTCGTCTCTTCCAAAGCCCTTATCTAAATGACAGTAACACCACTTTCCTGTATTTTCCTTTTATTTTAAAATTCTTCATGTGTATTTTTGTATCAATGGAAAATTATGCATACAAAAACAGAAGAACTGCCATGTGGGACTGATTGAAGGCCCAGGTGTTGGCAGCAGCCATTTACCAGCAGTGTGAGGAGAGGAGGCTGTAGGTAGCTCTTCTTTGGCTCAAGTTTCCCATTTTGTATGCAGCTGGTTTCTAAGGTGAGCTCTTTCTCATCTATTTGTTTTTTTCCAGTTTATTATTGCTTTTGTTGTTTGATTGTATTCTTGTGGATTAGAACATGGAGATGGATATATGCATCTGTAGTTTTCTTGCTGACTCCTCCACTTGTGGTCAGAACTTAAGTTTTTATGTGAGCTAGGATGCTGCTTGATGAACTTAACATTTTTTTAATTGTTGTGCCATTGTCTGTTTCACGTGTTTCATTCCTGTGTATATATCCCACAGTTGTTACTTTTATATGACGGTATTTGTAATATGAAATTGCATTTACAATAGACTATATGTGGTTATATTAGGAAATCACTGTTTTCATTCAAGTGCTGCTGAAATAATTTCTGGGCTATAGAAACAAAGAAAAAAATCAAGAATACAAGGTTTGTTGTTTTTTGTTTTTTTTTTCACAGGCATTGTCAACGTTAGAATTGAAACTGTGTTTTAATAAAAATGCTGTGCTCTATTTTCCTAAGAGAAAGCTATAGCAATGCCATTTCAAGGCCTTTGGTAATCCGAGATAATCCAAGTGATATTTTAGAATGAAACTAATAAGTTCTAAGGTTGACTAGCGTAAACATCTCTGTAGGTGTGAGGATTGGTTCCCCAGCAGACAAGCTGGCACAGCTGTGCTGTTAGCTGGATTGTTGCAGCAGCTGTAGACCTGGTCCTTGCCCAGATCAGTTTAAATGACTCTGTTTAAACAAATGAAGCAATTGCTATAAAGTTTTAGCCTTGCTCAGGTAACACGTGGGAAGGAAATCCATTTAATATGAATGTATTTTTAACTTCTATAGTATTTGCTTGCTTCTTTCATTAAAATGTTAATATTTATCTAATCTTTTGGTATGGATATTGGTGTGCACTCTTACCTCTTCTGAGGTTTTGTGTACTGCTATTAAATTGTCTTTGCTGTAGAGTTCAGTTAGTATCTCTTCAGTGGTTCTCTAAAAAGAGGTCTCAGCTATTTTTCCTTTTTTAATGCCACCAGTCAGGGGAAAATATTAGAGCACTGTTGAGGGTAAGAGTCATAGGTGTGGAGGAAAGGGAAGGTTCACTTTCTCCCACTCATGTCAATTCTGATGTGAGGAAAGTGTTTCTGTATCTTTATAAGTAATTCAATACCTGGTTGTAGAACTCCCTTCCCAATTACCACCGTGTGCCCTTACTGAAGGGAATGAGAAGGCACAATATTAACAGGGTCAGGTTCTGAGGAAAAAATATATTGTTAGCAAAATTTTACAGGTTACTGAGAAAAATTGTCTGATTCTCATATCATAGCAAGGGAGTGAGATAAGGAGTCAGATTTGAAAGTAAAGCTCTGCTTTGCAGATTGTTAAAGGCAGAGTTCATCTCGCACATCTTCAGCCATGACTAATTAATTAGGTCTGTAAGTTTTCATCAACAGAGTGATGACTCAGTTTATGTATTTATTTATTTATTTTGAGATTGGAATGAAACGAACCATTTTTTATAAAGTTATATCACTTTGTGATGTCTACAGAGGAGTCTGAGAAGTGCAACTCCAAATTTCTGGATGGTGGTTTGACGAGTTGTTATCTGAACTGAATTAAATGTTAAATCTACTATTTAGTTATAATTCATCACAGCATCAATGCAACAGAATTAAAATGGCTTATGAAACTCTTCTTGTTGAAGCTGCCAAAAGATTTGAAAGTCTCAGTAGTTGCTCAGTTTCAGCATAAAGGGCTTAAGACAATTTTTTTATTCTCCTGCTAGATAACTTAAGAGGTTAAGTCTGCTTTCCCTTTCTTTGGGTACATTCTTCTGTACAAAAAAATTATTTAAAAGTAAAATGTGACCTAAAAGTCTTTGTGTAATTATATACATAGCTCAGAAGTGTCTAGTCCTTTGAAATGCTGGGGTTCTCATTGTTGTCTTTTTAATAAAATGAGCAATTGAGATCCCACAGTGTGTTGCTACACGCTACTATCAAAAATTTAGCTTCATTAATGTCATGAAGAATTGTGAAGTCAGGTCTATAGAATGTTGCTGCTGTTTTGTAACAGTTCTATAGTTCTTTTCCACAATTTATTTATATCTGATCAGTTGAGAGTTCAAGGTAAAATAGAGAGTAATATTCAGCACAACAATATTTTGATGCTGGGCCAGGTATACTGCTGTGAGTCTATCCTCTGTGTTTTATTTTCAGGGGGAAGGGAGAAACACTCACATATGAGGTCACTTGCCAACAGTTAAAATATTTTGTATATAGAAAAACTGGTGCAGTTTTATTTACTAGTGTACATATTTTTAGCAAGAGAATGAGAAGCCTAAATGTTGAAGTGGCATAAGTCTTTATCATGAAGCAGCTGGTATGAGGTGCATTTGTCCTATCAGTGTCATGCAGCAAGATATTTAATTACTTTGCGGTGGTGTCATGAACTCATCTGTAAGGGATGCCAATAGCCTCGTGACTGCACAACTGCTGGTACTTGATTATTACAAACAGTGATTTGTTCTGTTAGCTAAGATGGATCAACGTGTTTCAAAGCAAGGCACAGAGTGAAGTCCCCCACTGAGGACAGTGGTGCAGCTACGTAGGTGGGAAGCAGTCCACCATGTGGCTGCTGGTAGAACTGCTTCGTGAGCCATGTGGCAGTTACTGGAAATTCCGAAAGCTTACATCCTTGGCAAGCAGCAACTAGAACTGACTTAGCCTTAAATTCCCCCTACTCTCCGTTAAGGAATAAAATTGAAGGAAGAAGTAATCTGAAGTCAAAAAGGTTGTTAGAAAAGAAATTATCTGGTATTTATGTTCATAATCCTGTGTATAATCTATTGTATTTTTTCCTACTATTTTTTCTTTACTTCAAAGAACAAGCTGTGAATATTTCCCCACACCACCAGTTTTCTAATTAGCTTTTCATTTTTTCGTCTTCTTTGTTGTTCATGATATTGAATAATATGGATGGAAAGGATGATCAGTTGTAAGCAACTCAAGCATTTTTTTTCCTGGTTTTGAAATAGATTCAGCTAGCATCATCGCTTCTACTGGCTAATGCTAAGACTTCTTTTCCATGAAACATCAGGGTTTGATTTAGTAGCTTGGTGGGTAGGGATGGTGGTAGGAGGATGGTTGGACTAGATGATCTTGTAGGTCCTTTCCAACCTTATGAATCTAGGAATATTTTTTTCTACATGCACACAGGAGTTTGGATTTTCCCATTAAGGCTTGACTGTTTTTATTTTCTAGGTACTGTAGCAAGAATGGATAATTTAGGAGTTCTTACAATGTAAATGCTGAAAAAGGCTTAAAATAAGAATATAATTCAAAAGCAAACTTTGAAAGACTTGATTATACAAGAGAGCCATCAGTGACAGTAACAAAGAGGAGGCTATTCCCAGTAAAGCGTGGTCCAGTGGCTCATGCACGCGTGACAGTATCAGCTGCACAGCAAAGGGGAAACCCATTACATTCTACCAAGGGAAGATGACAGGAGCCATCTTATTCTGGAATTCACTGGAACTTTATAATATTGAAAGGTGTTCATGGTAGGGTTTCCTAAATGGGGTGTTTCGGTTTTTTTTCTGACCTGATGAGTATTTACTCAGTAACAATGTCCATTTTTAGGAAAGCACCTGAGTCAAAGTTAAGCTTTATTTTGCAACTAATTACCTAAAATTTACATTAGTGTTTTATTTGGATTAAAGGTGGCCTTTGGAGTAAGTCTGGTAACTCTGCTGAAATTTGGCTCTCATTACAGAGGAGTCCAAAACCATGTAAAATTTAATCATCATAAAGGAAACAAAATCTGAAGGTAACCTCCAGGAGAATATCTAATGTGTTCTAGTTTGGCTAATGGAAATTCAGCCCAACAGCTGTAGACCAGAACCTTCTCAAAATGCAAAATTCATTCAAATGCATAGGTACTGATCCATCTTCAGCTATTTCACTTTAGATACCTCCGTTTATCGATTTATAGAATCATATAGTGGTTTTGATTGGAGGATACCTTAGAGATCATCTAGTTTCAACCCCACTGCCAGGGGAAGAAGCACCTTCCATTTCATGATATTTGATAATGGAAAGCCAGCCTATGATAATTAGACATTATTATATATAGATATAATAAATGAGTTTACATTTTGCTGTATATATGGGGCTCATACTACAGACATAAGACCTGCCAATAATTGTAATCAACCCTCAAAATTCTTTTATATGTTCTGACTGTATGCCGTGTGTTTCCCTGATTTTAGAATGTTGTTTCCCTGCTGTCTGTATCCTATGGAGCATTTTTATTTTTTTCCCCCATGCATGACTCAGCCTCAGCTACGTAGAATAGTCAGTGTTGTCTGCATCATCAGGTCTACTCACTGCCCTAAACGTATTAAAAGTACAGGATGTTAAATGGGGTCCTAACAGAATTTACATTTTTTTCTCTTTCCTGCTGTATATTTAGATTTTGGAGGAAAAATAAGGTCATGTGGAGTTATTGAGCAAGTGCTGTTGAGCAGTTTAAGCAGAGCTCCTTTCTAAATTGTCTTGTTTTGATTTTAAAGTCAGACTGCCAGTAGATCCTTGAACCAGTCAAATTAAGTGCTCGGAACTGCAGAACCTAGCAAGTCAAGGAATTAATATTTGTGAAGACCCTCCTTTGCCTTACCCCCATGTCCCATCTGAAAAAGACATTTCAGTTTACTTAATTGGAGCAGGACAAAAGGTCCTTCTGTAGAAGTGGGATTATGGAGCCCATCCTGTGGAGTTGCTTGTTATGTTTAAAAAGGTCTGGAATCAGTATCTTCTGGTTTGGTTATGTGAGTTTGTATTGAGAATCGGGATATTTATTAGATCTCAGAAGAAAGAATGAGCTTTAAATATAGTTAGCACAACACAGTGTTAGCAGGAGTAAAATACAAAACTATTTTTGTAAGCTAAAGAGTTATCCAGCTCTTTCTCTATGAATGTGTGCGCAACTCTACAAAACTATGTGATTAATTAATGGATTATTTGCAAGTGTTAAAATGTCATCCTCTTGTGAGCTGATGCTTTGTTTTCTGACAGGAGTGGGGTTCATTTCATCTTCCATCAGTCTCTTTAGAAATATGAGGGAAAATACTTTAAACAAAAGGCCCAGCAGCTTCAGCAGCTGACAAGAAAGATCACTTCTGAACTGGTCTACAAATGCTATACAGATATCTATCATAAACATCTTAGCTGTGCCACTGAGAAATTGGGAATGCCTACAGTATACTCATGTGCCTTTTTAATTAAGTTTAGAACTTCAAAATAATTTCTCAAATTTTTCTATGTTGGATGTTGCTGTGGGAGTCTTTTTTTTCTTTTTTTTTTTTTTTCTTCCAGGAAATTTGTGGACAGACCTTCATCTGTCACAAAAAGCACAAAAAATCAACTCTTACGAAAGGAAGAAAAGTCTTTCATTTGTCTGTTACATGCATCGAGATATAGAAATGAAAATATAGCAAACCCTAGCCACTTAAATACTGTGATTGAGATTTTTTTAAATAATTTAATCTGGGGAAAAAGCAGAGCTTACAGTTCAGTGATTTAAGGGTATGCACGTACAAGCTGTTATTAGAATAAGACCTATTCTTGAAAATAATCTGGCAATAACGTTATTTAGAAGTGGTACAACATTTAATTAAAGTATTTCTGGACCTCAACCAAGTTTTATAGGGCTAATTTCTACATCGCAAGATGAGTCTTCTACCTGTTGACTTCCAGTGTGTGCACCCATTTCAAACCCTTAGTCAAAAAAAGAAAAAAAAAAAAGTTTAATGAAAAATGACCTTGGACTGATGCAGAAGTCAAGTTAACCTTTCTGTGTGCAGTATGACAGAAACTGCTTTAAATATAGAACTTCTTCAGATATACCTTTGAGAATATCTTCGTTTATATGTAGTCATTAATTTACTAGCACAAGGTGAATGTGAAGTAGCATGTATAGAAAATTTGGAATTTGAAACTTAGTTTTAGTGTCCTTTAGTGCAGAAACATAGCATATGCAGTCTTAGAATTGTTTGCTTATTTTTTCTTTTGAAAGTATTGAGTTATTAAAAATATTATACAATAATGAAAAACAACACATACACCAAATAATTAATGTTATAAAGGGAGCAATATTGCTCCCAACAATGAGAAGAGAAAAATGTCAATTGGAAAAATCTGTGTGCTGGAATGAAGTTGTAACTTGGATTATCTAAAGATAATCAAGTAGATTTTAGTCTTAGGAAAAGAATATATATATATATATATTGTAATTAGGTGAATGTGTGCTTTTATTTCAGAATGCCAAGTTAAAGCCTTTAGAGCAATATCACTGAAAGAAAAGCTATTTAAAGGACCACTGCATTGAAAAGTGACTGACAGTATGGAGCATGGCAGAAAAGACCTCATTAATTTTATTCTTTATAGGTGAGAGAATTCCAAAACCTAAAGCTTTCTGAGGGCAATAGTCAGCCAGTGTAACAAGGAATTTCTTTTAAGAACTGTCTTTTCACCTATAACATAGCAACTGCTGCAGCTGAAATCCAAGCAGGTCTTAAGACACTGTGATGAAATGTGAAACATATCCAAAAAATATTCTCGTGGAATTTGTGTTACCAAATTTAGCATGAAACACAAAGATGCACAGAGAGTCCTGATATAAAGTAATAAGCAAATACTTATTTGATACTAATAATTATATAATTATGATAAGAGTTAAACATCAACAACGGCTGGCATTGCGTCACTCATACAGTATAAATAGCATGGAAGGCTTTCTATATGCAGTAATTTGGAAACTGTGCTTTACAGTAGGTAGGGAAACCTGTAGTAAGAACCCAAACCTGAACATACATTTTAGATAACTGTGTTTAATGTGTATTAAAAGTCAGGAGGAAAAAAATCACAGAAGAATTGAATTTATTTTGCATCTGTTAATTGGCTGGATTTTTCCATTGCTGTACAACACAAGACAGCTTAGCCATTCACATGACATGGATCAGGCAATGGAAATGTACAATAGGCAAAATCCTTTCATCTTGATTTACCACAAGCTAGCTGCCACTGAAATTTTAAGTCACTCAAAGCTGTAACTATCCCTTTGACATCCTTTTGATCTGACCATGAATCATAGAGCACATGTATATCTTGCTTCTTAATAATTCTTCGGGATTTTCTAGTGTAGCGTTCAGATATCTCTACTGTCTGTATTGGACTGAAAAGCAGTTTTTATGCTCTGCCTCTTGGCAGGATGCTTTACGTTAGGTTTTTGGGTTGGTTGTTTAGTTTGTTTGCTTGTTTGTTTGTTTCCTTACCAATTGGCAAAATCTACAGGACTTGGTTTCAGCATAGTCTGTGCACGTGTGTTTTTTTTCAACAAAGAAGTATAGTTTAGACTTGAACATGTCGTTACAATTGTGGAAGCAACCTTTTGAATGCTGAGAGTTCATGATTTAAGTTCATATATTTTAAAGCATGCAGTCGTAAGGCAAGAATTTCCCAACGTAAAGAACTGTTATAATAAAAGGCATACCAAGGAAAGGGAAGACAATGCTTTTACAGATGAAGTGGGCGTGTATGACAGCAGCTGGAGCCAATGTCAAGCACAGTCTTGAGGTTGTTTCTTTGAAAAATATAGGTAGCTGTGAACTAAAAAATAACACAGGAGTCAAATCTAACAGCGGTGCCTAAGGATCATTGGTTAACAGATGTGCTTTTGAATTAAGCTAATCTGAGTGTACGTCAAACTAGCAAAACTTCTTATGTGTCTTGATGTAACAGGCAGAATTGCAAGTCAAAACTACGAAACAATGTCAAATTTAGATCAGGAAAACAATTGCAGTGCTGTTAGCAGGTCTGTTTTTCAGCTTTGTGTCCATCATCCTCATAAGTCATAATGTTTGTTATATTCATCTACAGAAAATGTACAAAAAGAGTGTTAGCATTGTGTAACTTAAATATATGCACAATATTCTTAGTGCCTAGTCTTAATCTGTCAGCACCATTCTTCAACTACATTCAGTTAATTAGCTTCTCATAGAGTGTTGGATATCTAGTAACTGTATGCCATGAATTAATTGCAGGAACAGTTCAATATTGCAAACATTTGTAATGTGATTCTTTTAATCAACTCACTTTTCAATAGTTTGCTAGGAAATAGAACTACTCTGAAAATCATAAGTAAATCAAGGTATCTGGAAGTCAATGTTGTATAATGAAAGTCACTGTGCACTTAACCATTAAAAAGGATCAAGACTTTATCCTTGGTTTTTATGACGTATCTTCAGTTGCTTTTATCTCATGTCCTGGTTAATTTGGGGTCTTCCTAAGTCAAAGCTCAGGGAACTCAGTAAATTCTATCATAGAATGACAGTATGGCTTAAATTGGAAAAGACCTTAAGGCCACTCCAGTTCTTATGAACATGGTTAACTCTTCCCATCAGTACCAGGAAATTACCTGACGTTGTGAATCTAATGCTTGAAATACAACTAATAAAGTTCCAGGAAGTCAGTAGTCAGGATTAAAGCACAGGAACCAATAGAAGATATGAAACTTCATGTCTATTCCAACACCTTCCCAATTTACATATAGGTGTAAATGATGTTGCTTGACCTTTATTTTTATTGCCTTAACTTTTCATGTGATAGCTGTATTTCTATCAAGTTCAAGGAAAAAGCTTGATATGTAATTGAAAGCATTGATTGCCAGTAACTGATTTGCATGTCAAGATAGAAAAACTTGCATGGATTGGCAAGCTTCTTTCAGGGTGTTATTTTTGATAGATGTCACGAAAAAGAACTATATTTTGAAGATAATATGGATGAGATTTCAATAGGAAGGAAATAATGTCATCTCTCTACCCTTCATAAAATATAAGGACCTGACATCTGTTTGTTATTCTTTGATGAGATTGGCCCATTGCCTACTTACTTTAAGAAAAAAAAAAAAAATCTGAAAAAAAACACCTCTGCAAATTGGAACTTTGTGGTATCTGGATCTGGAATTACATATTCAGGGTTCACTATACGAAGTCTGAAGGATATACTTAGTATTAACAGTCTTAAAGAGATGCAAAAATTTTAATGGTGGACGACAAATGTTGATCAGTTACATATCAGACCTCTACTTTAGCTGTTCCATCTTTTTATCAGAAAGTGGAGAGTGGAAGTGGAGAACATCAAGTACTCTCCCAGGTCACTTACCAGTTTACCTCTCAAGGCTGTGTTTTATTTGAAATTTGGCAGTGGTAAACAGAACCTGACAACAGAACGTTTTGATAACATTAAATGTATGGTTCCTGATTTAATTTTAGTATTGTTTTCAGTAAAGCAGTCTATTGAACTTAGGGCGTTTCTGTGCTTGCTTCTATAATCTTACTTTAAGAAATATTTTAATATTAGACTTCTGTAAAAAAAAAAAAAAAAAAAAAGAAGAAAAAAATGATGTGTGGGTTCTTTTTAACTGATGTGTTTAGACATGTTCTCAGGGAAACACTGTTTTCTGGGCATATGGTAAAACTCAGATGAATAAAAAATGCGATGCTTAGAGATATGGTCCCAATTTCTTAAGCTTTTGGCAGTGGATGCCTTGAGTTGTATGTTAGGGCATGCATCAGTAGTCCCCTTGAGATCAGACTGGTAAAACAATAGTTTCACAACTCCCTAGGTCTTGTAGACTTTCCAAGCAACCGTGTCATCAACATAACTAAAACCAAGAGGAACAATGTTCATTGATATCAGAGGCTAGAGGCAGATAGCTATGTATTCTTCTTTAATTGTCTTTAAAATCAAGTTAGCCAAGATAATGTGTGAGGGTGCTGTAATGCAGATTACTTGTGAGGTTCAAATAGATACCCATGACAAAGAACCTCGAAAAAAGAATTTCCTGTTAAAGGAAATATCTGTTTACAAATCAGTTTAAATTTTTACGTCCTGTTAGACCTTGTAATAAAGAGTTCTTGTATACCTTAATAATCTGCAGAAGTTGTAGTGGGTTTCATTGTGATTGTGTAAACAAGACATCAAAAGTTGCTTATAGTTGTACTTAAAACAGACTATCAAGACTGTATCTTAATTGAGGCTGTATGTCATGCTGCACACAGCGAGCAATCAAAAATATACGTTAAAGTTCTATGCCAGTACAAACTTTCAATTTCTGGGAGATTATTCACTATAGTTAAATCAATGTCATAAAAAGCAATTTTGCACATACACCTTCTCCTTCAAGAATAAAACCCTGTTCTTTTTCGAACATAGAATTGAATGACCTTTTACATAAACATTCATTTACAGCCACAGAGCATGACAAAAGTAAATGGAAAAATACCCTCTAAGGTAGTCAGACTTACATGTTTGCTAATGTATTCTGCTTGTAGGAGAAATTGCTCAGATTGGGGTTTGCTCTTGAGAAGCAGTAGAGGCTTTAATGAAACATCGTTGTTTGTTTAAAACACTTCTCCATTATCTCTGAAATAATTTTTATACAGTTTTATGACATTCTAGAAATACTTATGCTAATTACACAATTCTTTGTGTGATATTGCCCACGTTAAAAACTACATGTGGATTATGACACCCAAGTGATCACTAGATTTATCAATCTAGTTCTTGGACCTGCAGGTTTGTTAGCTGAGAGTTTATTCTGCTACTATCCCTGGAGTAAATTCTCCGGAGTCCAAGCTAGTTTTTTGATTTGTAGAAGAAATAACACATTTGAAAGATTATGTAAAAGAAGATGTCAGTAAGGAGAGTGTTTTTTTTTTTTTTGTTTTGTTTTGTTTTTTGTTAAATTTGAATACAGAAAAGCATTTCTAAAATACAGTGAAATGTGATCAAGTTGTATTAAAATGAATCCATTTTGTTATCTGAGTATTATTACTCTCAAATAAAAGAAACGTTTTTCTGACAGCAGTGTCATTGGTTTAATCACACAATTAAAGATGATGAAATGCATATGTATTTTTCAGGATGAGATGCAAATGATATAATAAAAGGATAGATTGAAATTGAGCTGCTTATAATTAAAACAAAACAGAAGTATTTAAGTGCTTCCCAATTTTAGTCAATGGCCAGGTAGAAGTGTTCATTTTGGATATGAAATACTTATTGCTTGATTCTGTGATTATAGAGTATGATAATTAAAGGCTTATGAATGATTTATTAGTTCTCTTAAAATATATATCATCACTTTCAGTTCTGCTTCTACTCTTGTTCACTTGCTGAGCTAACTATAGATTTGAAGGTTTGGGGGGAGTGTCAGAGGTTGTATTGTCTATATTTATTACGTTTAAAAAGATACATCAGCTGGTATTTTAAAGAGTAGATTTCATTAAGCTTCTATTCTTTTCGCTTCTATTCTCATTCCTATTCTCTGCTTAGCGTAATCAAGGATAAGCACCTATGAGCAGTGAAGCAGACACCTGCTGTGTCTCAGTGCTTTTCTATCTGTTCCTGCAGTCACCCTGGCTGGGACAGTAAGGCAGGCCCTATGGTCGGAGGACCAAAACTGTCTTCTGTACCTCTTTCTTGGTGACTTTAGGGCAAATAAATGGCTGTTTTGGCTGGGATTAAATTTTAGCAGCTCAAATCTGTTTTATCATTAAATGAAACCCGATTCTGCACATGAAGACAGTGATATTCAGAAAGTCACTATTTGTTCTTTGAAGCAGACATGGACTGGCAGCATGGCAGGATATCTGTATGTAGGTGTGTGTATGTACATATGTAAGGTACATAGGTATGTTGTTCTGACATTTTTATATTGGTAATTCAAAGCAAACAAATGTGGTCATATGACCTGCAGCCATGAATACCTAATAATAAAAATATGAGTACTAGAAATTTGCGTTATTCATATCTGTACGGCAGTTTTTCCTCTTTTAAAAACAGAGAATGTCTTCTCTGCAGAACCTTTGGTCTACGGTGTATGTATAACCATTAGATCACCTATATCTTCTGGCCCAATTTTGAGATAATTGAATATATTGCCTGTAGTGTGCAAAGCCCACTTGAAGTCAAGGGCAATAGTTCTGCTGCCACTGGTTCTTTGAAGTGCAGACATAGTGCAGCCATTAGCCTCTAACAAGATCTTCCCTCTGTAAGAAGATTGAGGGACTGGATGTGAACTCACTGGAAATAGGAGAAAGGGTATGAAAATATTCTGGCCCTGTACAGTGTTCACAGGGAAGGAATAACAGGGCATCTATTTTGCTGAGAACTGCTTTATTTTAATCTTAGGGAGAAGGCAAAGCCACTTAGCAGACAAACTTGCACAGAATGCCCTTGCTGGAAGTGTTTATGCTTTTTCATAAAGGGATGCTGTGCATGCTAATACGTCAGTGCACTGCTCAGCTGCTGGAGCTGGGAAAGCAAAAGAGTAAAGACCTTGTAGGGAGGTTATCCTCCTATGGGAACATCTCCTTTGAAAATACCTGCCATTTTGGGCAGCCTGATACGTTCCGAAAGCAAAAGATTTTCTCTTCAGAAGTCTTTCCATAAGCCCCAGGGAGAAGTTATTTCTAGCAGGGATGATTAAGCAGTATCCAGAGAGGGATGAACTCCATCAGAAATGGGAAAATCAATCCTACCTTCAATTTGGTGGTGGTATTTTAACAAAGGGCTTCTGAGAACTCCAGAGAGAGCCTTCTGGCAGAGGTGGTGTAAGAGCTGGGCTGGAGGATACTTATGTAGCTAATGCCTGCTCACACCAGAAATTTCTGCTTCTACCCACTGTTAGTGAGGTATTTAAATTCACTTGGCAGTCAGCACACGAGTTCTTTTTGAAAGAGGTTTACTGCTGAAGGTTATGCTGTGCTTTGCAGCCAGTCATAGATTTTTAAGTGTTAAAGTGTTCTGGGTGGTGAAACTACAATTAATTTCTACTGACCGTGGTCCACTAGAAAATGTGAACTGGATTCTTCTTTTTAGAGGGACAGAAAGATCACTAAAGATGTTTAAAGCAATTCTGTTAATCAGTTCTGCAGGAAAAGTACTGCAGCTCCTTCTCTTGTATACTCTATACAAAGTATTTCTTGCCCTCACTACTCTTCAATTTTAGAATGTGAAAAAAGCCTCTGTTCTTCAATTTCAGTTCTCCCAAGTATTTCTGCATGAAAGGTGAGATAACGAAATTATGGCACGTGTTTTGCTATGGGTACTGTTTTAAGATGGAAGGCATTTCAACAAGCAAGAATATAGCATGTTTGTATAATGTTTCTGATAATTGACAGCTAATTGATTTGTCCACTTCAGGGTTGCATTAAGACTGTATAGTAGCCAGCTAAACTCCTTTGAAAAACATGAAGCAAAGATAAAAAACAGTTTCCACGTTACCCTCTGGAAAGCAAGTATTACTGATAAAGTTAATTTGAGTGTTACTTGAGACATGATTTTTTGGGAAGAGCCCTTGTGTTTGCTCTGATAGGACATATCAGTATCAGATAGCAGTCAGACAGTCAGTATCTAAGTGGAAAATCTGTCACCTCTACGAATAAAACTTCCTTTTGAAAATATGTTAATGACTAATAACTTCCAGATTCTGTTTCCTGGAGTTTCTGTAAGTTTTTCTTTATTTGTTTATATACATTTTGTGACTGATTAATGATTTTATTTTTTTTGTTATTATTATTCTCAGTCATAAATAGAGAGAGACACCTGCTGATTAAAGTGGAATTTATCAAGGACAGGACAGCCTCTTTTGACAAAGCTGTTTAAAGAGGTGAGGAATTACAGGAACAGCTGCGTTTAGAGATGTTTAGAGGCTTTTTTTTTCCTCTCAGCACTGGGTACATTTACTGGAGATTGAAAATTTCCAAGCAGAATCTGTTTCCCTGATTTCTTCTTTCTGATTTAAAGAAATGGAAGATAAAAAGATAATTTCTTATACTACAACCATTTTTTAGGGTCCTGTTCTTCTGTTTGAAAACGCTGTCCTCCCCATAAAGCAGTCACTTTCCCTCTCACCAAATATGGCAGCACTGATTTCCTCCATTAGCTACAACACCATGATGGGCTGTGTGTGACCATGCAACCTGTCTCCGGGTCACTAAAGAAAGATAGCACTGGAGGAATGTGGACAAGAACAGACTAGTTCAGCTCTCTTTCCTTTGTGTCAAACTCTGTGGTTCATTCACAAAGTCTAGTTCTCAACTTCAGTAGAATAACAGTGAAAACATTAAATCCTTCCAATCTGTGGGCTGCTGCTTGACTTGTATTTGAGCATCTTTCTGTAGGAACATAGCCTATATGGAAGAAGCCCTATGTGTTTTTGTTTCTATGTCTTAATTTTTTAACATACAGTGTGACTTAATTTCCCTTTTCAGACATTGGCTTCTTCGGGTTTGATGCTGATGCTAATTCATTACGTGGTGGCTGGCATGGACACATGCTTTGTACAGAGACAAAAGGTTGAAAGCAATTCTTCTCCATTACCCTGTCTTTAATTACTGAAATTCTGCTTGAGACTTAAGATGGCTTAGTCAACTCTGATTTGCAAGGTCAAGTGGCTGGCTTTATTATTGCCAGAAAGCACCACTGTTAAGAGACTTGGTGAAGGTTTAGATACTCATTTTTTGTAAGAACTGCAAGGACAGCATCGGTCGAGGTTGCACTGAGTAAATGGTGAAAGTCGGGATGTAGGAGTTGGGTTTTTGATTGTACTTTGAGAATTCGGGTGAATTGATTGGACTTCAGAAAAAATTCTAAGACATAAACATCCCGTAGCTCCAAGTGAAATCATCATAACAACCTATAGTGGTCAGTAGTAAACATACCAGAAAAGTGGCTACTGTTCAAATCACTCTTGCTATAATTCTGTTAAACTCTCTGCTCTTTATTTATCACATGCAGTAGCATAGAGTGGCACAGCAAGAAGTATTTTTTTTTTTTTACTGCAGCAGACTTTCTTTTGCTTTGAATGCTAAATCATTTCAGAATAAATAGCAACTGAAATGACTGAAGAGAATGTAGTCTGCTAAAGAGTTTTGCACTAATGATTTCTACAAAGGGAATTCAGACTTCTTAAAAAGTATGTAAACAGTAAGAAGCAATTCTTAAGCTCTCTGATATCAGTTGAAGCCTTTCTATCTCAGAAATTCATGTATGTTTGATTTAGAAAAGCACCTTCTCGACAGTGGAATGCCTACAGCGATTTCAAAAGCAGCAAAGCAATTAGTTTTCTTAGTTTGAGTTTGCTGAGGCTATGTAAAATAAAAAATAATAATTAATAAAAAGCTGGATATATCTAAGCAATGAGATGGAAAAGGGAAGGGAACAAGGGTCTGTCACAGCACCAAAAATAAAGGAAAAAGAAAGAAAAAAATCGCTTTTCAGCTTTCAAATTCCCAATGAATCTTAGCATTTTATAGTCTTATAACAAAGTCATAAAAAGAATACTAAATTTCCTGCATCATCTTAGTCTGTGTAGTCTTTTATCTAACTTATGGTAATATTTCAGTTGATTGAGAAATGAGCAAATATTTAAGTATGGGTTGTCATCCTGAACCATTCAAGCAAAGAGCGGATTATCTGTTTTCACCCTTACAAGGGACTATCCTACCACTTTATGCTTAGACTTGTAGTATTTTCAAGGTTCTTGTACTGCTTTTCCAGGAATGATAATGAGGGCAAAATTGCATACCCATAGAATACAATACATGATATAAAAGACTTGTAATTAAATTTAAGAAGTACCATTATCAAAATATTTAGTTTTTCCTAACTGCCCTAGATGAATACAGGACATAGCACAGGCAAGGAAAAGGCACTTTTTAGGGAAAAAATCTTTTCATTAATCTTCCCTCAGAGACCACTAATGTGAAAGGGGAATGTTTGATTAAAACACCCAGACAACAGTGTATTTGTCCCCTTTTTTTTGTTTGGTGACCCATCCTACAGACTCCTTAGTGCTGAGTTTTTGTTTGTGACGGTCTCTGCAGCATGTCATTCCAGGTTTCAGAGGAATGTGATTATTCTTGGGTGAAACAAGTACTAGTTAGCACAAATGCAGCTAAAGTTGGTAGCACAGTGTAGGATATTACTTTACTCAGAAAGAAGCCTTCTTCACTGATAGCAGAAATAAGCAGAGGAAAGAATGATGGAAGCTGTCCAGTAATCTTCCTTGTTCAGAAGTGGTTATTAAAGTAGTTAGTCTGGATCTGTTCTATAACTTCTTGTATATTCTGTAGCTTCAGATATGCACTAGACAAAGATTGAAAGGTTGGGATTTGTCAGGTAGGAATTTTCTCCCCAAGTATTATACTATAGCTCTTCTGCCGTAAGAGCAAATGTTCTTGTGAATCAAGTCAGATGAGGGGGGGGAAGATTTTTTATTTTTTACTTTGTTTCTCTTAATGGCAAGAGATGATAGAAGTAGAAAGGAAAAAAGAAAAAAAAAAAAAAAGCTGTTCCCCAAGGCAAGTTTTTGTTAGCATTTTGTGTCTTACTTCAAATCAGTATTCCTAATGGTTCAGGATGAAGTGACTGAATACTCCCCCAATGTTTCCTTCTTCTGTGGAAGAAAGCTACTCTTACAAAAGCTTTTCATGGAGTTAATGGTCACGCCTTTCAAAATGCCCACCACTCATTGCTGACAAGGAAGGTTAAATCAGCAAACAGTCCATTTGCAGAGCTGTTATGACTTAACAGCATTTGAGGACAGAAACATGTAAATTGTGGATTTGTTTCTGTTGTAGACTACTTAACATAATAATTGAAATCTAGATTATCCACTTCACAACAATTTTTTTTTTTTCTGATACAGCATTTTTAGCCAGTGAATCTAGAAAGTCCCAAAGGTTATGCTTACCACTTCTTTAACGTAAGATATTGCATAATGTATTTGCCTGTCATGTCCTTGGAAGAGGACTTCAAGTTCATTGTTTACACAAAACAGAAATGCACAATTCTCTGACAATGAGAATCTGACTAATCAGTATGACATTTGGAGAAGTAATCACTGATTACAGAAGGGCATGCAGAGACTGAGCTCAAACTCTAGAGTTATTATACAATATCATCACAGCAGAGGAAACACAAGACTATAACATAAAGGGAATTTTCCTCAGCAGTGTGGCTAATCTCCCAGTTTTTGTGAAGATCTGTATAGGCTTGACTCTTCACCCCGTAGTATTGCTCTGACAAGTTAGCTGATTTTCCCTTAGTGCTTCTTGTCCATGGTTGCCATTTGGAGGTTCAGGCTGGTCATTGAATGATCACTGAATCCAGCTAGAAACTGAAGTTTTCCCTAAGCTGATCAATGCTGCAGTATTAGGCAAAAAGTAACAACAAACCTGCAGTTCTCCCATCTGCTCATATCCGCATGAGTTTAGAAGTTGCCAACCAAATGCCTTTTGGCCAGTGATTATTTCCCCCCAGCCCTTCATATAATCAAAATAAGCAAAAGGATAAATTTGCTGATGTTTGATATATAAAACATTTCAGGGAGCTTGAAGTTTGGCTTTAAATCCTCTTTTTCACTGACTGAGGAGATGTTCACATTTGCAGCACTAGAAATGTATGGATGGATGTGGTTTCATAGTATCAGTGGACTTCATTCCCTTTTCAGGCAGTATAATATCTCTGAGTATTAACATCATGACGTAGCAGTAAGAAACTTTGAATATACAGCTATAGTTCTGACTTACTGAGAAGACCAAATACTGGAACCTTCTTTAACCTATACAGAAATACGATCAGAACTTAGCCCGTATCTAACATCTACTTCTAAAAGGCAGCAAGAGAATTAGGACTTGTTCCACAGCTGAGATTTTTGGTAGAACAAGATAGCTTACATGCGGTGTTTTTGCATAAATGTATGGTAGCAGAAAATTGAACACCTTCAAGATGTGACCTGGGAAGGATGATTCAGTGTAATGTATTTCATTGTTAAAGACTTGCAACAAATGTAAATTCGAGGGTTCAGAATAGATCTCTTCCTGCCTGTACTGTGCAACCCTAACACAATTGTTGTAATCTGTCATGGCTGATTTATCCATCCCTACAATGGATGCCAAATTGATCCGAACTTCAAAATGATATTAACAGATGAGAGTTTGGCTTTTTCTCGGTTTTCCCCAAAGGGTCTCATACAGTGATTCCCTTCCACAAAGTACTGAACATTGTGTGCTAATGAAAGTGTAGAGAAAAGTACTTTTAGTATCTATTTTGTTGCTTTCTTGCTTTTTATGGGGGTTACTAGGAATCCCTTTCTTTTTTCTGCATCTTGCAAGTATTAAGACTGCACTGCTGAAGAGCAGTAGGCAAGTGCAAGTAATTGTATTGATGCAGCACATCAAAAGGTTAAGAACTGGAGGTGATTTACAGCAAAGATTTCTTTTTAAGAATCTGGTATTCCAAATCTCCATTCAGCATCATTGCAGACAAAAAAAAATAAACAAAATAAAAAAAATCTCAGAATAATTTGCATAGCAACTGTTGCTAAGAAAAAAAACTGCAGCCTAAACCAAAATTCTGATAAATTCAAATCCTATCAGCATTTCCAGCAGCTGGAGAAGACTAAATATACATAGTTCAAATGGCTGGCTTCCTCCAGCAATGGTATTTTTAGATGCTTCAAAGAAAAATAATGATTCAGAGCACACAAATAATTCCTGCTATATATAATCTCAAGGGGGATGGGAGGATTGGCTGATCAAGGCAACGGAGCATCTACGTTTCAGATATGTTATCTGCCATGGGCATAATTCATGTCAGAGCTAGCATGCACTTGCTGTAGGTAACTAATGCTTCTGCCTTTCTGCTTAACCACCCTTCTTACCTAAAATCCAATTGGTCAAGTGGATGCTTTCCCAAAGGCCTCTGAATCAAAGCATGAACTTTACAAGATTTAGGAAGCTTGCCGTGGTAAGAGATGATCCCAAGTCACAACAGAAGGCAATGGATAACCTCTTTCCTCCCCACACACCACTTCTAGATGAGTGTGCTTTGCAAGTCTTCGAAGAACTAAAGATTTCCTCAAGTGGAATGCTTTTCGGGAAGGGTCCCTCAGTTCTGTATGGAATAAAATAATGAAAGGCCAAAACAAAACAAACAAAAAAAATAAAAAAAAAAACCACAGAGATTTTTCGCTTCAGAAAGCTGTAAGTAAATAAAATGAAGATAGTGTTTAACACATTGATAAAATCACGCTGAGTCAAAGGAAAGGCTAGATTGGTATACATGTCAACAACAATGAATCTAGACCAAACAAATCAGAAGTCATCACCTCCTTCAGAAGAGAATTTCCTAAGTCTTTGGCATTTCTCTCATGCACAAGGTCTAGGATTAATGTTTAGACTGGACTATGTGAGTTGATGACATGAAGCAGAGAAACTGTCCTCAGGACCAGAACGTGTTTATTTGTATACCTGTCAGGGATTTTGCATTTTCCTCTGATTTGAGTGTGATGAATGACCCAGCTGATCTGAGGTATGCTTGTCTCTGTTCTGCTCTCCTTGACGTACTTCTGGGAATATTTTCATTAGGAACTGCATGGGAACATACTGGAGAAAATAGAAGTAAAAGAATAAATGAAAAAATAATATAATTGGGGCCAGCAGTTGGAGGACTCTACTTCTCTAGATTCTTGAAAAGATAAGATTATGATTTAATAAGTATTATTTTTGGTTATATTAGTTGGTCTTGGGTGTTTTGGGTTTTGTTTTTTTTTTTGTTTGTTTGTTTGTTTTTTTTAAGGAGGATAGAGCTCTGTATGTATGTAGGAGTCTTCAGCTGTGGACTGTAATTAAATAATATTTATTTCTCTTCTGAGGAATAAAGAATAAAGTTTGAGATGCTTAACCTAAGCCCCAAAATAACATTTTTAGTGCTCTGAAGGAGTACCTTCCAAACAGTCTAGAAGTTGAGAATTTAGGGAAATTGTGCTGCATTCTGAATTTCGTGATGAATATCCAGAAGCCAATAACCCTAGGTATATATTCATATGCTAGGACATGATTTGTAGGGTTGAAGGATTTATGATACTTTCTCCAAATACATCTGATTTTCATTAGTTAGAAAGACTTTGGTATGTCAAAATACCTGTTAACTAGAACACTAAATGTGAGTGCATCTGCTATCTCTCTTTGCTTTCCCTTTAGATAAGCCAGGTTTGTCAGCAGGATGGCAGCACATGCTGTACCAATCTGAGACCCGTTGTCAACTGCCACCATTTGTGGGAGCAGCTCTACTTTTGGTTAATCTCAGTTTCCTTCACCTCACTCCTAAATGAACACCTCTGATCCTAACCAACTGCGGCAAGACAGCAGTCAGGTGGCAAAACTTCATGGGCTCTGGTCCTCAGTCCTGCAAGCCAAAGCAACTAGTAACTCAGGGCTGTATCTTTGTACTAACTCCCTTTTTTTAGTTGCCTTTGAGGGTGTTGTGGTGTAACCCCGGGAGGCAGTGAAATCCCACACAACTGCTTTCTCACTCCTCCTCCAGAGGGAAGGAAATCAAAGGCAAAAGTGAGAAATCCTGAGCTGACATAGACAGATTTCTAGGTAAAGCAAATACTGCATGCACAAGCAAAGCAAAAATAATTAATTCACTACTTCCCATTGGCAGGCAGGTGTTCAGCCATTTCCAGGAAAGCAGGGCTTTGACACACTGAACGGCTGTTTGGAAAGGCAAATGGTAATGCTCCCAACATCCCTTCTTCCTCCTCCTTTCCCTCAGCTTTTATTGCTGAGTATGGTGCCATGTGGTGTTGGATTTTCCTTTGGTCCTTCTGGCTCTTGGCCACGTCCCTTCTAGCTCCTCATGCACTCCCAGTCCCTCCAACAAGAAGCCTTGACTCAGCATAAGTAGTGCGCAGGAGCAACTTAAATACAGGCGCTCTCTCAACACTGTATTCATTGCAAATTCAAAGCATAGCATCATACAAGCAATTATGAAATAAGTTTCTCCCATCTCAAACCAGTACAGAGCACTACAAAATATTATCACTTCCTTAAAGTAAGATGTAAATACTGAGTATTTTGTGCTGTTAGATGAGAACAAGTTAAGTGGATTCCTGACTTATTTCATTATGTTCATTAATGAATATAATAACAACAATATTCAGTGTTTTAGGAAGCTGAAAATACAGGTAATAATTTTATTCTGGGCAAGATAAATTCTTAGAGAAAATGATAGTGGGTATATTTTTCTGAAATGTAGACTGGGAATAGCTTAATGCTCTTTTCTTAATACAATTTAACATTGTTATCCTGGATATTTAAATAAAAAATATATACCCTTTCTACCATAAGAATTTATTTTCTTTTATTTTACACCCATCTGGAAAAGATTGGGGAAGATTAAATATAATTAATAAGCTATTAAGTAAGATCTCAGCACTGCATTTCCTGGGTATTCAAAATGCCTATATTTTCTAAAAGGAACGTACTGATATTCTGCAATGCAAACAAGGTCATAATGTTATGCAAATTAACTTCTGGTTTGGAGAGGTCTCCCATTCATACATTCATTATGCTCCATTTTCATGGATGCTGATGACTTCAAAGCGTTTAGAAAAAAATGTTTTATTTCAGTAGCAATGCAGTGAACTGATAGATGTGCAATATATCCCATGAAAACATTGCTTAGGAAATGTAAACATAAATTTGACGTCTTATGCTTATCAAAATCAATGGGAAGACTTTTGGCTTAGTAATCCACAAGAAGTTGTTTTAACAGTCGTTACTTTGAAATATCCTTCTGAAATGAAATAATGGAGCATTGTTGTGATATTAATAATTTATATTGTGATATTAATAATAATTATATAAATAATTATAATTGTGATATTAATAATATCACAACAATGATATAGAGCAGAAAATGCTCTATAAATTTTCTAATCAAAACTGCAGGAAGAAAAGCAACAAATTTGAATTCCTGTTTTATTAAGAGTAATGAAAACTTCATAAATATTTGAGATGCCAGTGAAGTTGTGTGAATCAGCATTAAGTCTCCTAAATATAAGCAGAAAACTGTGTGATGAACAAATACGAAATGATTTACACAGGTAATAATACCTTGTGTAAAAATTTCTCCTGGGAAAGTTTGAGTTTTGAACATCTTTCTCGCTCTTTACCTGAACATCATTGGACTTGATGTGCGTAGGGCCATATTTTAAAAGCTGAGTGCATTGTTTGAATAGGTCTCATAAACCAACCTGCTGCCTGACTTTTACCCTAACTCTGCTTGCCTAAACAACACATTTGAGTGCAGAAGAAAGACTCTTAATTGCCCATAGAACTATTGTCAGAGCCATTCTCAGCCAGAGTTTATGATAAGTAGAATTCGGTTTTAGTGCTTGAAGGATGTCTGCACAAGTGAATGTCTCAAAACTCAACAGTTTTATCCAGATTAATTATGTCTGTTCTGCTTTCCAACAACTGTAGAGAACACATACATTTAAAAAAATCTCACAATAACTGCTTTGGAAAAAAAAAATTCTTATGGGAAAGCATCCAACAGTGTTCCAACACTGAATTCAAAAATTGATTAAGAGGAGCTCCTGTGTAACCGTTTCTTGAAAAGATGTTGTCAACGGTTTACCGGGCTGGATCGGCCCGGTTCCGTGACGATTGGTGCGGGGGACCCACGGACCCACGCCCCAGGAAAGGGCAAGGAAAAAGGGAAAAGGGAAAAGGGAGATGGGCCTAGAAACAAAACCAAAAAATCATAAAACCATGACAGATGTTTTCTAACTAAGCAAGTAAAGTTAATGTCGGGATAGAATTCCTAAATTTTGGTGACCTAACGCAGGTGCTGCATAGATGAACACTTCCTGCATACTGTATTAAAGTTGTGAGAAATCAGATTTCTTTCACTTAAGGATACTTGGAAGTATTTCTGTAGAACTGAGCAATAGTTCTGCTTATTTCATTAGGGAAAAGTTTTCACAGTGGTGGATTTGTGTTCCAGGCTCTAGTCCTATGCACTGAAATTCTGATGAGGACTAGACAACACCTGCTTTGGGAGGAAAAGATGAAAAAAAAAAAAAAAAAAAGAAAAGAAAAAAAAAGAAATCAGTATGAAACAACCATACTGAAAAGAACAGATTGATTGCCTAATTTCACTGCAAAAAGCAAGAACTGCATTGCTCCATTCAAAGAAATGGGAATTCATAACAATTCCTTCTGCTAATTTCATCATATAGTGTCACTAAACACAATTAAATAGAGCAAGAAAACTGTATTTTCTAGCTCTATGTTTCTGACAGAATGAGCAAACTCCTAGCTTTCTCCTGTCCTTTCTATTAACAAACACAGTCTTCGTGGAAATTATAATCTGCTAGTGTTAGAAAAATACTTTATTGCCTGTGTACTAGATGCGTGATGTGATAAAAGCTTAAAGCAGCTTACACTAGAGAAGTTATAATGAACATTTCTGACATCAAGGGAGTAATTTACTGCTGACCCGGTGGCAGGTTGTGACTTGTTTCAAGCTCCAATTAGAAAGGCCTGTTAAAAATGTGGAGGCTTGCAAAATGGCTTCCTCCTTTGTATGAGGTGAAACTATGAAAGCAGCAGATCTTGTAACATCAGAAGATGAAAATACCAAGAGCGCATACATTTGTCAAACGTTAAAACTCTGAAAATTAGAAAAATAAGAGAGGATAGGAATGAACAAGAAGGAAAAAAAGCAACGCTCCTGAATCTCTGTCTCACTTTAATCTGAAACGATTGCAGTGTTTCTCTGCCTGTCTTTCTCCAGTTTTCTTGATTCTGGGAACAGCCAGAGCATACAAATACATTTGTTCTAACTGAAACTGTGGTTTAGCCATGAGTCCCACCTCTGAGTGGTCTGAGAGAGGAGCTGATGGAAAAGAGCTTATAAATTGGCTGCTGAAGAACCTTTAAACTAGATGAGGCTGTTTTTGAATACAGATGAAATAAGTTTAGAATAGAGATGAAAAATGGATGAATTCAAAGTCTTGGAGTGTGAATATGGAGCACAGAGGTGCTGCCCACAACACACCAGGGTCCTTCAGCTCCCTGCAGCTGGGCCTGGTGGCCTCTGGGTGTGAAGCCCTGCAGGAGGGCAGCCCCCTGGGACATGGCCACAGCCCTCCATCAGTGTGGGAGCTGGCTCTGAGGTAGTGCCCTGGGCACACCTCTGGGTGTCTGAATCCCACTCTGTCACTTTGTCTCATCTGGTCCATGAATTAAATGCTGGGTGCCATGCTCTCCATAGAAAAACCCGTCTCTTGGTAAATGGTACAAAGCAATCAACATTCCTCTCTTACGTACAGCTCTGTGAGGTCACTGAAAACCCCTTCAGCTCTTTGCATGTTATGGATTTCTAATTGCCCTCCCTGGGGAGGCTGAGGGAAGGCCTAGGCCTCAGGGGTGTCAGCCACAGTCTCTGGGAGGGGAAGGGCAGTTTCCAAAACTCAGCACTGTGTGCTGCACTCTGTACAGCATGTTTGAGTCCTTGCCTACCAAAATTCCTCAACCAGCTTCAGTTCGCTCTTTCAGTTTCCAAATCCTGCCTCCTTGTGCAATCGTTTTTCCTTTCAAAACTCAGTTTAGGATCTAAAACAAGGCAGGTGACTCGTGTTGTCCTTACAAGGCAAGAAATCCTGACATTGAACTTCTACAGTGAGTGCTGTGAATAGATGCCCAGCATGCGTGCAGTCATGGGAATTGCATTTAGTCAGCAGTCTTCAGGGAAGGTTTCTATTGTAGTGAGCACCAAAAAGCCAATCAGCAGCCCCTGAAACCTGCTGATGGGGCATTATTGCAGAATGAGCAGGCCTAGGTGTGAGATAAGCTTAAATGAAGGGAGAGAGGTCGGGGAGAAATGCTAAGATCAGATGCAAGCAGCATGGGTGGATGTGTTTAATGGAGGCTTCATAACAGTGTGAATAGCATGTTGACTTTGGGTCTTACTTTTTGTCCTTCTGGATAATGCAGCTCAATTCCCCTTTTCCCAAGTCTTTTTCATTATCTGAATTGAATCCTAAGTGCTACATTCAGAGGCTCATTGCCTTTACTCAGAATTCCTGAGAGGGAAGTGTCTCTTGCCAGGCAATTTTCAACTCCTGCCTAGAGTAGGCTGAATTGTTTATCTGAATTTTACTTTTCAAATGGTTAATGATAATGAACTGTAATTGAGAATTGCTTTGGGCTCATTAATATGTATGTTGTCATCCATTTATCTCCTTGTTTCCTTTGAAATCACCTTCTCAAAGCTTTGGAGTGATGTTTGGTATTCATATTTTTTTTTGCCTTCTCACGAATTTTTGCAGGGTTTTTTTTTTCCCCTTTTTTAGAACTATATTCTTTTACTGTCGTTTTTTCTGAGTAAATTTCAGATATTTCAAATATTTTCTGTAACTAAATTTTTTTCATTTTGAATCACTCCATGTATTTGGAGTGTTTAAATGTATTTCCAATGTGCAAAACAGCTGAGCTGTTTTTTCTCCTACAATTTTCAGTTATATCTTGTTTATGCTCTTGTCACTGATATGTCTACACTTTCTGACTCAAGCGTATACTGAAAACAAGATATTATATTTCTAAGTTTCAGTTTGTTTTGACCAAGGCCCTGTTATGCATCAATAAATCTGACCCTACTTTTCTGAGAGTTCTTTTTATTGTTATATGATTATTTTTAGGATGTGATTTTTTCAAGTTTCTGACTCACCTGCTTTAAAATAAATTTAGCAGTTTAAATAACCGTCTACATGCTAAACTTCTGCTGGTGAAAGAGCAAGTACTAGTACCAGGAGTTTCTAATCTCAGAAGGGCTCAGCCTGTAGAAGTGAATGAAAGACTCAAATGCAAGAACCTCTCTTGCCCCTTCCCAAGCTCCAAGAACATTTTCATGTCTGTTCTATTTAGTAGCAAGAAAGCTGTTTTTTGAGAATATGTAGTAAAATAAGTTTCATATATATGTGAATAGCCTGCACGCTGCTGATTCGTCCCAGAAATGGATGAAATTTCTTTGTCAGTTGCATGAGTGTTAGGGAAAGTGAGCCTTGTACAATTGAACTCCTATAGCCTTACTTAGCCATTCATAGTGCATTTCTGTTTCTTGGCATGTCACAAGTGCTGGGCTGAGAACTAGTTCTTGGTAGCGTGGACCTGTACTGTTCATTGCCTGCCACGTTGTGTACAAACTGGGGAGATATGCATGTGTTTGAGGGACTAGTAATTAGGTATTGCTGGATGCAAGTAGCTCACGCTCCTTTCTCCACCCTAGAGTCCTCCCTTCACAAGTCAGTGGTGCATTCTGAGGATTTTATCCTGGACCTGCTGTGGGTTCATTCCTAAAGCTTCTTCCTCTCCCCTACTCCATGAATAGCAAATATGTGCTTTCTGCTCAAAGTAGGAAACAGGAGCTCAGCTCTGAAAGCCTCATTAGTGTGCTTCAATCTGAGTGATCCCACATGAAAGAGGACTGTATCATTAGTAAGAGAAACAAATTTTGTTCATGATCATTCACAGTTAAATGGAGAGCTGAAAATAATAACAGATGAAAACTGAAATGAAATTGTGTTTATTCTAGTTCTATTCATACTAATTTTAGTCAGCCTTGTGAGGACACTTTTTCAAACATGAGTTTTGGAAGAGATTCTCATCTTTAAGAAAGCCAACAAAACAAACATAGAACAACAGCAAACAATCCTGAATATTTGTAACTATTTTTGTTACGCTGCTTGTTTTTCCTGGAAGAAAAGTTTAGTATTCTGGTCTTAATGATAGTGCTTAGTTGTCAGCTCTTTTCCTTTGGAAGTACAGCTCCAAGCACCAACACTGGAAGCCTGAAAAACTGGTTATGAGAGCTGTTAGCAAGCTCAGCTTCAAATATATGTTTGTCTGCAGATACCCCCGATTCAAAGATAGCTCATTCAGAAGCACTCCACTCTTACCAAACTGACTTGCACCTCACTTTTTAAACACAAATCCTTCCACTCTCTTCATGAGTGCACTGTTCATGCTTTGGCCTACCCATAATTGGCAGGACACTGATAGAAAAAGCCATGTGCTTTCATTTTGTATTTTATTTGATCAAGTTTCTAGTTTTCCTTATCTTAATGTACCTTCTATCTAAATTCTGTTTGTATTTTGTTCTACTTTTAAATAATAATAGGAAAAATTAGGTAATATATTGCTGCATAGCTTTTTCAAAGTGGAATTTGGTTTCATATGAAAGCTTTCTAGGCATGACCTAAGACTTTCAGACATTATTCAGACAGTGAATACTGAATACAGTGCTACAAGCGAGAAGTCTGGCTGAAGTTAGACTTGATCTTGTATCTTACTATTCTATATTTGCAAGAGGAAGTTATTTCAGCCTGAAACTAAAATAAAGGCATTCTTAATACATTTTGGTGGAGAATGCTTATGTTGCAGGGATCAAACTCAACTGACATGTTCCATTGAGTAGCTCTTTGTGTACCTCACTGACATCAACGCAGGGCTTGAGCTGTGAAGCACTGAAGAGCAGAACTGTGCAGCACCCCATGAAGGTTCTGCCCAGGTTTGTAGTTGCCGATGAAGTGAAAACACAGGTGTACATTCTGGGGCTGCTTTGGCATAGCACGAGTAAATTAAACTACTGTAACTTCCTCAATTCATGAATAGTGTCTTATGTGAAGTATTTCAGAGAAAAAATTGTGTCACTTCTGACTGCTGTGCTTTATAAAAAGGAAAAATCTTTATGTTTTGTTGAATCTAGCATTTAAAAATCTCCTAACTTCATCTCATATGTGTTACAGTTTAAGTTCCTTTTCATCATCACTATACATCGTAACTCTTGTCATCACAGTGAATAGTTTTTGACTCCCGGTTTGTTTCTGTAATACAGACTGCAGTTTGATCACAACTTCTAGTTGTGCCAATTTGCTCGGCTTTCCCAAATGGAAAATAGGCAGGAGAGTGCAATTGCATAATTGGAAAATATACATTTGTATCTTCCCCCACTGCTCTGACAGCAGCTTGCCGCCATGACTTCTGCAGGTGGAAGAGCAGCTGTTCTGCAGCTGACATCCGCTGCCTTTGGCCAGCTGGCAGGAGAGCTGCGGCCCTGCCTCTGCTCGGGCTCACAGATGTCCCTCCCGAGATGTCTTTGCACAGGGTGTGATCGAATGGTGCCAGACTTGGCACTGCTGTTTGGTACAACAGGGGGAGTTGCATGTCAGTGAACTAGTGTAGATGTGCTGATTTAAAAACAAACAGAAAAGCAAAACACGTTCATCCGGGGTGTCATAAGAAATGACAGGTACATGGATTATGAGTTATGGTCTAACTCCCTGGGGACTGTTTTTCTCACATAAAACACAGGGGAGAAGAGTGATTTTGCAAACTGATGTCCCTGTTACCCAAGCAGACACTACATGTCCCTGTGTCCCACAGGGCTCAGCTGCCCCACCTGACTTGGTTGAACACTCTGATCAGTTTTGGAAATGGAGTGGGAAGAAACAGGCAAAAGCTTACAAAGAAAAGAAACATTTGGCAAAAAGAGACCTTTTGTAATGCAATTGCTTGTGATTCAAGGAAACTTTGTATCCTTGCTCATATATTTTAAGAAAGATCCGATTTTTAAAAGGAGAATGAGGATGTGGAAAATAGCTGTTCTCGGTCACTTATTGCATCACTGAGTGTGATCTGCAGACCAACAGTGTTATAAGCAACGTCTTCATTTTTCCAAGCAGGAACACTGATAATGCTACTTTTCCTGGATGCCTCTGTTTCCTACAATTACCCAATCTTCCGCTTTTACAAAAAGTCATGCTGAACTGAGATTGAAAATTGGTCATGTATCAACCCCCTGTGAAATGTGAAATAGTTGTAAGCTGAGCATGCTTTCCATAAAAATGTTCTATATCCTTACATTGCCTGCGGACATGCAGAGCAGAAAATGCCAGATAACATTTCTCCTTTGCAGTCTTTGACTGCAAAGCAGTGTGAAATCAGGCTAATTTATCAAGTAATTATCATAGTGTGATGTCATTGCCAGAAATATTAGAAGTATTTTAAGAGCAGAACTTAAGAAGACCTTATTTTAAGAATAGAAGTTTTATATATAATCCTGTACTATCTGCTCCAACTGAACAAGCAAACAAAGTGATGCAAGGTCGATCTTTAAAATATATATATATATGTGTGTGTGTGTGAGATGGGGAAAATATTATTTTTGTTTAGTTACAGAAGGTGGGAAAGGATTCGTAATAAAGCCAGACATGTTGAATGCAGGATAAGAAATATTGCTCTGATCCTCTTCCCAATTGCTTTCTATAAAATGGTTTAAAAACAATTTTTTATAGTTTGGACAATATAATGGAGACATTCATTTCAAAACCTTTTCATGTCAGGTTAATAATCTGTTCTTTGTTAGCACTGAGATGCTTCAGGGTTGTGTGTTAGTAAGATATTGATTTATTTTCCAGGCTCTCAAAAGCATTGCTATTCTGACCTCTGCTCACAACTTAGGTGTGCTCCAAGTGTGCTAGGGCAGCTGGTTACTTAAAGGCTGAGAGTGGGCTGGCTTGGTGGGGTTTTGCTCCATCAGACTTCAAATGTAATCCTTCCCCAAGCACTGTCAGAGGAAATCAGCTGCCAAATGTTCAGAGGAAATGTGGATCTGTCAAAGATTATTGCATGGAATCAAGTACCTGCCTTTAGGAAAATGATAGCTTTCCAATAGAAATAGGACTGAGAGGAAGAAGGTTTGGAAAGATTTCTTCCTGTTCAGTGCATAGAACTTAACAAACAAATGGTCAGTTACTCAGTTCTGTATGAACTGGCAGACAGGTCATATACACACAAACTTGCTTGTGATTACTAATTCCTATTTTCAGCAGTAACTCAACAAGGAGGTTTGACCACGGTCAGCTGAGGCAGAAAGGTGCATGAGAGTCAGAGTGAGCTTTGCTTTGACAGAGCATCTATTATGTCTTCTGCAACACCACCAAATACCTCACTGTTTCACAACGGCACCATCCTCTAGTTTCTCAAGCTTTTTCTAAAATGACATCCAAAATTGTGATCTATCATGGCTTGGAACAGGAAGGATTCTAAAAAAATCCCTTCAACTATTAAAGGGTGGAGGAATCCCAAAGCAACTCCTTCTCCTTTCTTTTCTCCACTCCTGAGCTACTAAGCACTGCAGTGATGTTTATCTAATAACTCCATTCCCCTTGAGGCAAATTTTCTATTAATAGTAATTATCTATGACTTATAATTTATCTTGAATTCTCCTTACTCGTGCAGCACTTGAACTGATTATGTACTCCCACTATTAGAATAAAAAATGATGTGACTGCATTCTTAATAACAGCTGCATATAAGGGTGTGCATAAAAATATCATATCTTCTGAAAGTGAGAGGTGTTTCTACCCACAGTGAGGTGGATGAATGTTCACCAATTGCAGAGTAAGTGGGACGAAAAGGCTCCTGACATTGTCTTTAACTAGATAGAATGTCTGCTGACACTGACTTGCATGATTTGGGAGACTCAAATTATTCTTAGTGTGCTTATGTATTATAGAAACTCTAAGAACAGTGATAATTTTTGAACTGTATTGGGGATTTTCACTGCAATGAGCATGTAATAAGGCAGGCCTTGATTCCAGTAGTTTATAATGTGTGTAGAAAGGATAAAAATCATTACAGCCGGTAATCCCAGAAATTCTGGAAAGATCATGGACTACTCAAGGTCATATGTGAGACTTCTGACAACACCACAAAACATAAACATTCTGGATTGTGGTTTAGTGCATGGTCTGTCATGTCCTACATCTTACTGGTGGAAAGTAGTGTCCAGATGGTTGTACTGCTATCTGAATTGTAGTTGGAAAATGTAAGTTAGCTCTTTTCTGTACTTGGAGTTCTTGAGCTAATCCATCTAGGCAGTGTTCGCCTGTTTAAATTAGGAAATCAGGTTTTGCTGAGTGTGCAAATTTAGGTAGGAAAATTCCAGCTAGGAGAAGAGCAGGTGGATTTTATCCCTTTGCAAAATGATGCATTTTACAACTGTACAGCTCATTGTTATAGGCACTGTGATTCTATTGGTACCTATAAGACGTGTTATAGAAAAGGAAACTTAACGAGTTCTGATTTTTGTTCTGCCTTGATTCACCTGAACTTGGAAAGTTGCACTGAGATTAGTAAAAGCAGTCTGTGATTTTGAATGTCTTATGTCATCTCAGTGGTTCAGAAACAACCTAAAATGAGCAAGTGTGAATTTTCCAGTGTATCTGGTGCTGCACGTCACACTGAGCTGGTAACCCTGCCATTTTAATTTTCTTCTCTGTTTAAGGGAAATCGAAATAAAAGAACACTACATCTGCATTCACTTCACAGGAATGATGTAAAACAGTGGCTTATTATTGCAAAGTCTTCTGAATATTTTTTTTTTCCTAAACACAGTCACTTCTGCAGCAAGTGATAAAAAATAAAAATAAAATAAAAGGAATTTAATACTTTAATCATTTTTTTAAATCATTTTTAAAAATACATGTTAGGAAAAGCTGTCAGAGACTTTGGACCTAAATGCTCCCAATTTTACATGCACTAAAAACTCTTATTTCTAAAGTAGATAGCAATTTGCATTCCTGCATATGTCATTTTAACAAGGGGCCTTGTTGGTTCTCATCCACAGCAGCTACAGCTGTGCTAGTAGTTGGGGAAAGAGCACCTTTTTGAATTAACACATGTTAATTCACCCCTCAGTTTTTGCACATCTTCACTGGTAAGTTTAGTACCTAAGAGCATTTTAATAAGTTCACAAAGTGAGGATTTGTATGAAAGGTATGCTTATGTATGAATTTCATAATTATCTGCCCATGTTAACGAGCACCTCTGACAAGTTTTCATATTTAGCAAACTGAGTCAAGCCCCCTTGAGCTCTGTGAGCATTGTTAAAGTAGAATTTCAGCTCTGGCTTTTAGTTCCTAGCAGGCAACTGCAAAATTTGCTACTCTTGCAAGGAAGTAATGAGAAGCCTAGAGCAGGAACACTTTTCACAAAATTCAGTGTAAAATTTTGTAACCCAAAATGCTTAGGATGCTTAAAAAGTGCTTAAGAATTAGTCTGCATAAAATCTTTCTTCAGCTTGGAAATTTTTGAATACTAGCTGATTTGCTTAGAAATCCTATGTTTTGTACCTGCCTGTCTGTCTTATCCCACATGGCAAAGCAGTTTCTGAGCAATGCTGCCAAGGGAGTCTCCAATATTGGTCTGGGATTTGAGACAGTCAAACACCACTCTGCAGTGCTAGTGATCCTCAGGACTTGCACAGATTATTTTTTCTGAACCCAGCCTGCTTTTTCTTTTGCTTTTTGTGTTGTGTAGGATGGTATCTACTTCACACCTGCAGTGGTTATACAGAAGTAAGATTCCAGGAATTAACATGAAAGTACTGGACTTTCATGCTCCTTACATCCCCAAACCTGGAAAAAATGCACCACATTTATTCTTTCTACTAGAAAATATGGAAGCAAAGGATAGTGGCAGCAGAAGTTAGTCTTCTACCAGGTTGTAATGGACTGAGGAGTTAAGACATCACGATGCTAATAATGAAACAGTGATAACAAGTCCAACTCCAAAAGCACTAATAAAGTGGAGACATAGTGTAGCCAGAGAGTTGTGGCCAATATCACTCTGTTAAGGGGGAGGCTGGTAATGAGTGGTGTCCATCTTGGGTCCAGTTTTCTTTAACATCTTTATCAGTGACATACATGATGGGATTGAGTGCACCCTCAGCAAGTTTGCTGATGACACCAAGCTGAGTGGTGCAATTGATGCAGTGGAAGGAAGGTGAGACATCCAGAGGGACCTTGAAAGGTGGGACCTTGTGAACCTAATAAGGCTCAACAAAACCAAGTGCAGGGTTTTGTACCTGGGTTCAGATAATTCCAGATCTGTATACAAACTGGGGGAAGAACTCCTTGAGAGTAGTTCTGCAGAAAAGGACCTGGGGGTCATAGTGGCTGAAAAACTGAACGTGAGCCAGCACTATAGGCTTGCAGCTTTGAAACCCAGGATCACATTGGCTTTCATCAGAAGAGCAGTGGCCAGCAGACCCAGAGAGGTGATTGTCCCTCTTCACTCTGCCCTCACTTTTCTACATGTAAAAGCAGAATCTGTGCTCTGAAGCCAGCAGTATGAGAGGATCCTGATGACTGAATTATTGCTAGAAGAACACAAGATCCATCTTTGGTTTGGCTTGTTTATTAGCACCCATGACTGGCTGGTTTCTGATTGTGGAAGTAAACGTGTGATTCTGTGGCTTTCCCAAGGAGCACAGAAGGGAGCAAACAGCGTGGGTAGGGACAGCAACACCATTTACCTCATCAGTAACAGAGGCATAGATTTTTTTTTTTTTTTTTTTTTTTTTTATGTTTTCTTTTTATTTTGTCTCAGAAGTGGACTGAGAGGACGATTTTAGCCTCCCAGCCCACCTGAGCCATGCTCTGCCCCGCAGTGGGAAGCCAGCCTAGTGCTGCCTCTGGGGCCTCCTATTCTTGCTTGTTGGGTCTGAGTCCTGGGGGCTGCTGCTGGTCTTCCTCTTAGAGGGCTGCTGGAGCCCCCCAGGCGAGCCATTCCTGCCCTGGGCAGAGGGGCCCACTGTTGCCACCTGCCCTGGCTCCTCATTTGCAGACATGATGTCTGTGGTGGAGTGCTCGGGACCGTGATGGACTCCAAGGAACTCCTCGGTGCTGGGGCTGGCAGGGCGGTCAGGGCTGGAGGCAGGAGGATGCAGCGATGGTAGTGAGCCTCCTCACAAAACTCAGCGTATGGCTCCTGAGATATTGCCTCAGCTCCTGCAGCAAAGCCTCCTCGTCGAGCCCCAGCCTGCAGAGGAGCTCCGTGACAATGCTGTGCTTCGTGTGCACGACCCAATTGCTCCCACAGATCCTCCTGAGCTGTCGGTGGAGCCACCGGAGCAGGGCTCTGAGGTCTTCTGGATGTTCCTGGAAAAAGATGGCCTAGACCTCAGCTGGGAAGTTGTGCTTCAGGGCCACGAAGGCCAGCTCTGCAGGCCCCTGCTCATCCTGCAGGCCGCCATGCGGGTGCTGTGTGGGCTGAGGAACAGGACACCCGAGGTTTCAAGCCGAGTTTGGATGGGGCCCAGGGCAATCTGATCTAGTACTTAATCAGTGCAGTCTGATCTAGTACTTAATCTAGTCAGTTTCTTATAGTAAACTGTATTTTGCATTCAGTTCCTTGCCCTTTCTAGAGACTCTTTTTTATTTTAGCTCCCTTTTCCTGAATCTGTTCAGCCCATGCAAGTCCACAGTTTTGTATAATTATTTATATGAAGACTAAATAGAAATTATAATGACAGTAGTTATTTCAGCTATAGCATGATGCGGTGTTTTAGAAGCTTCTCAACATACTTGCTTGTGCTACTGTTTTGACTGGAAACATCTCCTTTTTGCACTACATCTTCAGCTTAATTACTTTGTCATGAGGTTAATTAATCTGTGTGCTCAGCTGGCACATGCATTAGAAAATACAACTCAAGCATCATTTTATTACTTAAGTGCACCAGCTGTTATTGACCTGAAAGAGTGGGTCCCAGCAAGCAACTGGCATTGTAATCAATAAACCATGCATTATAGGCACTTAATTGATGTATACTGAAGCAACAGATTAACAAAAGTGTGTCAGTAAAGTAAGTAAAAGGTTTATATACTACAGGAAAATCGTAAGTGTTTTAATAAAAACATTTCTAAGTCAAAAGTCAAAACTAAGCCCTTAAAGGCAACTCTTGTAGGAAAGCATCTCTGAGTGTTGATGCCATATCACAAGTGGCGATTTGCACATCATCCAAGTGTGTGCTTACGTGGCAGAATCAATGCTGACTTACTGCGAATGTCTGTATTTGGAACTGATCCCTATGTGCCTTTCACAGACTCTTTTCCATTTTCCATGTCAATTCTCCATGAACAAGTGAGATTGACACTGTTTTAGTGTCTTAGGGTTTGTAAATAATGTCTTCATATTTCATGAAAAATTGGAATCACTTATACTCTTTCAAGCTGCTTGTCTCCCATCCAGAGCTTGCTGTGAGGTGGTGGAACTAGTAGGAAGAAGGACTGATGCAGGTTAAAACAGGATGTGTGGTGCTAATGGAGAGAAGATCTTTGGTGGCATATAGATATGATAGGATATAGTTTCTAGTAGCAGATGTGTGTTGTGGTAACTCTGAAAGATAATGATAGAGTTCAAATAAATTAAACTGTTTTTTTCACATCCATACAAGCATACATATACTTTTCATACATGCCATAAAAAGTTAAGGACTCCTCTCACTCTCCCCAGGGAAAATATTCTTATAGTTAAATAATGCTAAAGTGGTAAATTGTCCTTTCTGCACCTGTTCATTCTAAACTGCACATAAACCTCTCATCATACAATAAATATGTACTATTACTACTACTATTATTAAATATGTACTATTAAAACCATGTTAATAGTTTTGATTGCAAGTGGATATTAAGCAGTAAGTTCATAAGAGCTGTTTAAGATCTAAAAGTAATTCACTTGTTTTTTCTATTATGTACTGTTGTGTTTTAAACACACGTGTCAGTAAATTTTTTAGTAAAATGAAGTTTCGACCGTGAATCATGCTACCAAAAAGAACAGTGAGATTTAGGCATGGGGTGATCATTTGTTATCCTTGTCTATGTGGATGGCACAGAACTCTGAAATAATCTACTTTTAGAATAGCCACCAGGAGATGTATGCTGTTCTTCAAGCTTCCTCGTGGCAGTGCATTTATGAAAGCACTTTGTAACAGGACTACTCTGGCCCTAAAATGAACACAGTATGTTGGAGTAAAAAAATAATGCATTCCTAACTCTTTTCATTTTATAGAAATAAAACACACAATAGAACTACTCAGTGCACCTTATTTTAATATTTCTGGAGCTGGTCCAGCAGTAACAAAAATCCATTCATGAATAATGTATTTGAGAGTTGACAAAAATATTAGAAAGTGTTGATTTGTATAATTCAACTATATGTAGAAATATTTCTATCATTTGTATTATTTCAGTGTGGAAAAAGAAAAAGTTGAAGTAATTGTGTAGAGCAAGGTCAGGTTTTCGGAGCGATGAAAGAGAACAGACTTCATGTTTTGAAACAAAATACCACGAACGCTGTTTGAAAACATGAGAATGAGTTTTTGAAAACCACATTGTACTAAAGTGGAAATGCTGTGAGATTGCCCATCACAGCCTTGAGTGGGTGATAGCAGGTGATGGCCATGGGATTGTTATAAAAGCCACAGCAGTGTGCATCTGCCATAACCCAACATGTTAAAAGCAGAGTCTGCTTTTTGTTTTTAATTTAATGAACAAGGAAAAAAAATCTGTTGTGATATGAAGGACATAAAAACCAGTTGGTTTTGCAGGACTGGGTGCCCCCCATCACCTTCCAAGCAAAAGGAAGCTTTCAGGCAGTCTTGGGGCAAGGTGACTGCAGCAGTCAGGGCTGCCTCCTGCCCATCAGTGTCAGAGCTGTGGCTGTGTGCCCCTTGTGTCCCCACCAGCAGCTGCTTGTCATCCTTAGTGGAGCACTCACGCTGCTGCAGGGAGCGTGAGCCTGAAGGTCTTTGACCATGTAAGTCAGGCTATAAACATTCCCTGAGATTCTGTCATAAATCTTACTATTTTATGTGAAAACCTGCACTGCCTTCTTTTATCATTAGATCAACCAGATTACATTTCTGCCATTTCACCACGTTTTCTTCACTCACTCTGTGTCCTCTCTGAAAGCCTCTCGATAGCCCTGACTGCCTTCTGCCCGCATCTCGGGCAGTACTGGGATGGGTGCCATGGTCTTCTACACATGCATTCAGCTCCTGGAGGCCATGTGTGTTTTTGGACTGCAGTCAGTGCACAGCTCTGGTACGTAGGAACTTGTGCAGTGCTTCACCAAACGAAAGGCAGATCTGCTCTATAGTATAAATGATAAAATATGAGTAAGTGGCCCAGGATATTCCAGGGATAATGTTCTAGCTAAGATTTAACTAATTGGTCGTCATGCAGTCTTTAGGGAAGAAGCAACCTGGTTGAGTGTCATACCTTTTATTTCCCAGCTCTCTTTCATTGGGACTACATTATAGATAATGGAATTCCAGTTAATTTCTGTTGAAACTGTTTATCTCACAGGAAGGGAAGGCAGGATCTTTTTTTTTTGCCCATTTCTCCATTTAAGCTTTCTAACCCAAGAGCACATTTGCTATGAGTCTGTTCAACATCTGAATTTGTCCATCAGCTCTTGTGGAGTCCTTTCACATTGGTGTGAACTGAGCCTTGGAGTGGGACACGCTGCATTTCACAAAATAAGCACCCTACTTGGAATTCCTCCAAGACATAAATTCATGTTCCGTCCTAGGAAAGCATTTGTATTAATAACAGCTTAAGTAGGGATGACTTAGTTTGACTGTGTCACTACTGATTAGTGTTTATTGACCTCAATCTATCAAGTTTTTATTTAATTATCTAGAGATGTAAGCAGAAAAATACGAGCCCTGGAAAACAATTCCCCATCCTTCTCTAAGGCTTCGGATGTGGTTGTTGTTGTTGCTGTTGTTGTTTTGTTTCAAATCATGTAAAAGAGTTGAACTGACTTGAGTACTGTCTGCCTAACGGGTTTTGTGGGTTCTGTCAATTTATGACATCATATCAAAAAGGATCAGAGAGACACACAAACCTCAGGAACTTCCCTTATTAATTTTTTGATGCTATCTTCACATAAAATTTTGTTTTCATGGAACCTGACATATCAAATAAAGTAAAATAAAGTAAAAATTTAGTAGCAAGAACTCCAATTGAGCTCAAGTTGAGGCATTATTCATTTTATGCTGTTCTAGTGATGTTAATGATGTAGAAGGCCCACTTTCTTTCAACACCAGAGCAAAACCACTAGGTTCAGGATTTCCCTGCAACTGCACCAAGACCTTTGACACCTCTTTGGCCCTCAGGGCAATGTGAGAAGCACGGCCAAAAAGCAGGAGGGCTCAAATACTGAATGTGGTCTTCATTCATCTGTTATTAGCACAGTGCCTCTACTATCATGATACCTTGTGAGTGAACAAATTCCAGTCTTAAAATAAAGATAGAACATTGTGGTCTTGTGAATCTTAACCTCTAATACGGCTGGAATTTAACTTGCTTAACTTTGTTTGCTGATTCTTGGTCCTGAATAGAGCACTTTTATCCAGTGGTTCTAATTTATTTCAAACACATAGTAATACTCTTGTGACTAGTCTGTAAAGAGCTGTTAATGAACTGGTCTCAACTGTAGAAAGTCATTTTCTGATACAGAATATTTTTATGCTTGCAGAATAGAAGTATATTAATAGATACATTGTATACAGAGCTTTCTAAACATATCTGGTTTTTTTATGGATTCTGAGTTCCTTCACCCCTGAGGGCTTTTTGTCCTTTATTCATTGTTATAATATCCTCATGTAGACTTCATAGGATACAGAGAGACCGGTTTGTTTTGTGGGGGTTTATTCTTTAATTAAAAGAAAAATAATCTATATTAGCAGGCATTCCTGAGTATAGCTTTTAAGGATACATTTGCCTTAATTCATGTAATTACTGAAATTTGTAGGCACTGCTTTTTAGGCATTTCAATCCATGGTAAATGGATTTAGGTTATTTTTTGTAATAGGTTCATAGGATCAAAGAATATCCTGAGTTGGAAGGAAGCTACAAGAACCATTAAGTCTAGCTCCTGGCTCCATACAGCACTACCCAAAAATCAGACCCTGAGAATATTATCCAAACATTCCCTCACTCTGGTAGTTCAGTTACTACTTTTTCACTCTTCCACAATGTATGGGAACTTCTGAGTCGCAGCCTGAATCTCTGCTTGAGCACCTGGAGAGAAGACGTGGTCAGCTCTGGGAGCACAGGTGAAGGCAATTCACCAGTGTAACCCCTTTTAGACCTCATTTAAGGGCTGATGGCGGTAAAGGAAGGATCTCTAGTTGGAAATCCTTCCTTTGTGGAGTTTTTCCTGTAAACCTCCATCCTCAGAGATAGGTGAGCGTTCCTTTTTCTTTTTTAACGCCTTCTCTTTGTGCTGGTCTTGCTGTTATTACAAATGAAGAGCCACCTGAACATAATTCAGTTAGTACTGAAAGATGTCTGACTCTATCTGTTAGATATGTGCATGCTGATATCTGTCAGCAAGCCTCTGTCCACCTTACTAGATTCACACTATTTAGAAAAAGAACTGTTTCTGATCATTTCTATTCTGTTACATCATGGTATTCAGGTCTTTCTCACACGCTAGTCTAAGGAATAGTCAAAGGGACTTAGTGGTTCTCTAGTATGATTTTTTTTCCCAGTAACGTTGCAAATGCTCTCAACTGCATTAAGTAGTAGTCAGTTCAGTCAGGAGGAGGATGAAAGCACCCAGTAAATGGCATAGTTTGGACTTTAGTGTTATCTCTTGCTATTATTTGTTTTGCATGAATGTATAACTGCGACTTCTTTAGTAAGAACTTCACTTTTAACTGTTCCCCAATTGGGGCACTAGGTTTCCAGGTAGGTTAAATAAATGCAGATGCTTAAAGCCCTTATAAATGTCATTTTCTAGCAGTAGTGATTTCCTAACTTTTACTAAAGTGAAGCTGTCATTCAGTTACGGTCATGTGGCTTACTTAATGCACATTTAAAAGTAGACATAAGTATTACGGTAAAGAGCTTTAGATTGCTAGTTTTATTAAGTCTTAAATTACAAAATATTTGTCTGCTCTATGAAAACATTATAGTAAACAAAGCAGATGTTTTCAGGGGGTGGGAGGAGAACAGCCTTTGCAATAGTACTTGGGTATGTAATTACATATGGCCTGAAGAAGGCTTATTTGCTCCTTAAGGCATGTAAAGAATGTAGTACCTTAAGATGATTAAAAATTACTCTAATTTATAAAGCAAAATGTAGTTAAGTCGTGACTGAGGTCAGATGATGTTTTCATGAACCTCTTTGATGTTACAGAATCCAAATGCATTCTGATGTAGTCAAAGTGCCTGTTTCTATGTTTTATGAAGTTTTGCAACGTTGCTCTCCTTTCATAGGACATTAAAAACACAGGGTTATGTTTTCTCCTCACCTGTGGCTGACTGTTACCTTACAATTGCAAGGGTGGTTTCAGTTTCTTTGGATTCCTTTATTTCTCTTGTTTTAGAGCTTGCATATGAGAAAACACATCTGAGTCTCATTCATGCTTTATCAGTAACTGTTACTTCCAACTGTTGAACCTCAATGACCATGACTTGTGTAAAAACATTTTCTGCGGAAAAAAAATCTGTCCATATTTAATCTTGGTATTCAACCACTGCTCCAGCCATGGCTGAGTAATGAGTTTGAGATGAAGAACTTCACTCTTCACAAATAAACAGCACTTATTTGGAGAGTTGAAATACCTTGTTTACTTGAGAAGAGATGAATCCTGCAAGAATTACTTTTATAAAGAAAGCAAATAAGCAAATGGTGAGTGTTCTTTTCATGATCTGGAAGAGAAAAAAATACCATAATAAACCAAGCAATGGTAAAATCTCCTCTGATCTTTGTGTATGTACAAGAGAAAAACACTGAGCTGGTAAATCGACAGGATGCATCAAAATATCGAAACACTTGACAGTATTTAATAAGAAAAGCATTTTGAGGACTTTCATGTTACATCTACACTTCATGGATTTATTCAATTCTTGCTTCGGTTTCTGGTGGCAGCTCCTCTTTGTACACTGTAGCAGATGATTTAGTGAGCCATTGTGTAGCTTTCACACCTTAACACACCTTAAATCTCTGAGTTTTCACCTGGTTTTGAAATTAGGAAAAAATTTAGGGGAAGAGAGAAAATCACAATGATAATAAAGATCATTACCGAGTCAAGGTTTCTACTATAATTTAATTCTGTTACTGTGTTCTTAGTTCCTTTTTGAGCAAAAAAGAAATATACATATATATGTCAATTATATATATATGTCTATATCTATCTGCTCTTTTTACTGCATATCTTATTGGTTATGGTCTAACGAATGACCAAGGATTTTTAAGAATTGGAGTTAATTTTCATGTATTATAATATGCAACTTGACATCATGAGCATTATTGATGTTGAATGCGGTTGAATATGAACTCTGTCTCTACAAAGCATTTAACAGGATAAATACATAGACCTTTCCTACTCTTCAAAGAATTGTGGAGACCGAACCCTTATGTATTTTGTCTATGTTAAAAATGCCTTTAAAACAACAACTGAAAATGCAGTCTTTGTAGTAATGTTGAAATATGATATCAAACACCAAAAGCTGGTGACTTTACAATTAGAAAATTATTCTTATTTTATATACTGAAGTACTGTGCTCCAAGGAAATAGTGACTATTTAATAACTCTGTATTTGCTGTAAAATTCATATTTGCATTTCTTTTGTGCAAAGAATATCCAATATAAAACTGAGCTCTTCCAGTGTGACTTGCTTTCCCCGTAAGATTTTCATTTTGTGCATAAACCAATTCTAAAGTATTCCAAGAACTTATACAGTGTATTCAAAATAGAAAATTAGTCTGCAGAGCAAGAATGAGTGAGGTTTAACTAAAAAGAATAACCTCTGCGTCTCTACAGCGCACTTTGCTCTTTGTAAATGTATTTACAAATTATAAAATATGATCTGCGATGCTCATAGTTCAATTTGAGGAAAAACGAAAAAACTGTAGTTTAAAAATGGGAAAGACTTTGACAAAAGAATGTGAAGGCAGAATTCAGAATACTTAAAAATGTGTGTGAGTTTACCAGCCTGCTGCCAGTCAGGAAAAAACAAATTGCAAACGTGACATCTCTGTGCAGACAGTAGTTAATATTGATGCAAGTCTATTAAGTTGTCTGCAACTAAGTCATACAACATGACAAACAGTTATTTCACATGTTCAGTGCAGCTGCTACGCTAGTAAAAGCTACGTGCTTCTGTTGAAACATGAGAAAAAACAGTCGTAGCTAACTAGCTCATCAGGTTGTTATAATTATTCTAGTGCCAATGAAGCCAGTAGAGCACTTGGAAATCTATTGGGGTTGATTAACCAACCCCTATGTACTTTTTCAGTGACTAAGATATTTACTTAGTAAAAGCAGTAGATCTTGACTTTGCCAAATCAATGAAGCAATTCATGTTACACTTCAAAAAATTTTAGGAGAGGATCCCTCATTTCATGTTTGACCAGGCGTAAGATCTGTGTGCTTTTGATTCCTACCAGTGTCCATTACACCTGTCACAAAGGTGTCTGGAGTTTGATTAGATTAGGCATGTCTACCTTTCTTAGTTATATACTTTAAAAGGACTGGTGGTGAAGAAACAAATTATGTGACTGTTTTTGTTGAGAGTGACAGAACAAATACGTGCTGCCTTTCAACTGAACTTGCTGGCAATAATGTGCCCCTGGAAAAAGCTATACGGAGTGCTTTGTGCAGGTCTGAAGAATCAGCTTGTTCCCAAACCAGCTACCAAGACCTTGTCTTAGCCTGGTGGGCAGGTGCATCCACTCAGCTTTCGACCATGAAAACTGCCTGGCGTCAGTTCTGTATTTCCAGATTCTGCCTAGAAATGCTTGTAATAAGTCTGTAAACCTCATGGTTGCTCTCAACAGTGATAACAAGAATAGTGTAACTAAGCAGCTAAATACATAACCAATCCTTTCTGTTTTGTTCCTTTTTTTTTCCCCCTCAAATATTCTGTCAAATTAAAGGATATGAAGTGTAATTATGGGAAATCAGGATTCATCATTCATCTGATCTATGAAAATGTTATGAAAATGCAATGGGATTGCAAATCTGTTTCATAGGATTTTTTTAGCATTATTTTGAGGCCAGTTTCAACTGTACATCAGTGTGGGTCCTTGCATTTCAGTGACAGAATGCTAATTTATACCAGATTTGAATGTGGCTTCCTTAAGTAATCCTCACTGCATTTAAGAGTAATAATCCCATTATTGATATTTTATACCAATGTAAACTTTCAATTATTTGTAACAGAACTACAACAAATACAAATCCTTTTTTGAAACCACTGAACAAAAAAAATTTAACAAGAAATTTTGTAGTAGAATCACCGTAAGGAATCAAAATTCTGTTAGAATTCTGTACAGTTTCTATATTTTTTTTTATTTGTGCAGTTTGTTTCCAGATGATATCCAGTATAAATACTCAGAGTTTGAGAATTGAGAGCACTTGTTTCGTTCGAAGCTGCTTCAACTCCACAAGACCTTCAGTGGTTTATTTTTTTAAGCACTATGCTGTTCTTCAGTTGGTCTGATGATCATTTCGAAGATGCATTGCAGTAGGTTCAAAAAACTGGAAGAAAATTTAAGGGAGAAGTTTAAGCTGTCACTTGTCAACAGTGTAAGTAACCAACAATATCTCCTGACTTCTGGCTGTCTCGACAGGTTTAAAAAAAGAACTGCATTATAAGGGAGAATCTTCTCAGAATCTGATGCTTGTGAGCTGGACCATCAAAGCTCAATTGTAAGTACATATAGTAATGACTGTTTTCTATTGAACATCATTTTTCTGGTGTTGAAACTTAAGCATGATGCACATTATGCATTGAAGCTTTATGAATACCAACAGATTGATATTACTTTTCCAGTTCCTGTATCTCTGTTTTTTGTTCTCACTTATCTGTGCATTGTTGGTATTTTATCTTCAACCTGTTACTTAACTCATTTGTTGCCATGATACCATGTTCTTATGTATTATCTGGGAATCAGCGTTTTTACCACATTCATTTATATTTTACCTTCTGTCCCCAAACATAAAAGCTGTCCCCTCTGCCTGTTTTTCTGCTGTTTATCGTTAAACTTTTAACATCATGAGCTTAATTAACTTCATGCAGACATCATTCTGTGTTTGAGTATATTAAAAACTGTAACGTAGTATGATGAATATAAAATATTTGGATGGGTTACTTTAGAAAGTTGTAAGGGGAACAGTGCATGCATTATGAATGACATGACAAACAGACCAACTACTTGTACTCTTCTTATTAGAAGGATGTGTCTTGAATTCTAAATCTGCAATTATTAAAATAAAGCACGCATGCAATTCACCTGTCAGAATCACTATTATACATTAGTGTTCAGCTCTAAAACCTATTGAGATTTAAAAAATAAGTAGCAAAAAAGTGCATCTATGACAAAATATAAAGAACAGCTTTTTGCTTTCTTATTGGACTGTTGGGTTTTGTTTTCTTTTTCACCCTTCAAGAGCTTCTTTTTTTGGCTTATCTGGACAAATGTGTATTACTTGTTCCTATGTAGAGCTTTCTGTGGATGACAGATACTACTGTGCTTCACAAAAAACACATGACATAGAAACATGTGCATTTCATTTTCCATGGATGTCACATCCTCAAACCTTTCATACAAATTAATTACAGACTGACCTTATGCAGTCAGGGAGTAGTAATTCCTCTTAGAGTAATTTTAATGCTTTAATTTTTCATATAATAAATGGGACAGCCCTGCTGCCATTATCAAACATCTGTCAACATTTCTGCACAGGAAATTTGGTTATTTCTGTGAACCAATTTGAAATTTTCTATTTCATTTTATAAACAGAAGCCAAATGAGCTCTAATTAGCAACTAAAATAAAAAAAAAAAAAGCAAACATACAAAATGCACTCTTTCCAAAGAATCACATTTCATAACTGAGTGATACCTTATCAATACTAATCTTTTTGTTTGAGACTGTGACTTGAATTGAGTGACCTGTAAGAATGCCAATGCTTTGCTAACCTAAATTTTGGATCTCCTGGTTGAATGGAAAGACTTATTCTTTTTTAAATTTTTTTTTTTAAGCAAAAACAGTCTTGGTTTTCCATCAAAGAAAGAACTAGTAGAAGGATAGAATGCATTGAATTATAAAGTTATGTCACAATCATATCAGTTAGAACTGAGCACACTAACAGGAAAATGTAATCTGTGAAGAACTTGAGCAATGGTTTTCATAATTGTTTAATTCTTTCATCATTTGAACTGCCCTAGCTGTTAATACTGTTCTGTTCTCTAGATCTTGTTGCTAGATTTCTGTCATTGTGTAAGAATCAATGCGTTCGTGAGCTTCCAAAAGTGGAATTTTAAAAGTATTTACATTTAGCTCTAGGTCCTAGTTCTCTGAAGTGCTTTAGAAGCTTACTTCCACTATAACTATTAATATACATGACTTAGTATAAATATTTTGCCACTAACCAAGGAAAATGACAACTATGTTCCAAATGTTTCTATATGTAAAATATGAATGGTTGAAGGAAATCACTGAAGTTATGATAAGCTACACAAGCTGAGAAACTGGCCTCCAAACAGAAGCTGTAATGAATACAAGAGTTTTGTTTTTTGTTTTTTTTTTTAATTTCCCTTCTCTGATTGAGATATGTGCACACATAGTCAATATTTTAATTGCAGGATCAGTATCTCTGGCACAAATGCTATATTTAGCATTGGGCAGATATTGAGTGTCCAGGAGTTAGCAGCTGTGACCTCTTGAGAGAGACATCTGCAGGAACATTTGCGAGAGACAGTGCCTCCTACCTTCCTGCCCTACTGATTTCATATGAGTTGCTTGGCAGTGTACTCCCTCTTAGGGAGACATCATTTTCCAAAACATACTAGTAGCAAAAATCAGCAAAATTAGAATCCAGTAGCCTCTGCTTCAAGTAGAGTCGAGATGCCATCCATTAGCTGATCAGCACTGCTTTGTTACTTTCAACTGCAGTATCTTCTGGCTCTCCAAGATGCTTCCCTTGGCCTTATTTACCTCTAATCTAGGAAATAAATGTAAAACTTGCACACTGCTCATATCAGATTGCCAGCCCCTGTTATTACTGATACAGGGACTTTGTGTTTTCAGTATCATCTAAATGCCATCATTATCTCTGTAGCTGTCCTAAATAAAGCTAAGTCTACGTATTGACTGCAACATAGAATGAGATTCAAAAGCTCTATGGCAGCAAACAAAGCAACTAATAAATGTTTTCACAGAGGAGGTAGGACGCCATTGGTTATGTTTAAATTCTCCATTTTTCCTTTATATCTAAATGTTAAAGACTAGATGTTTAATAACTGCTTGAAAGTGATAAGCTAATCAGTGACTGTACTGGAAATGCTCAATTTTCAGGGTACACCTCTCATACACTTCATGGATATCTAAAGACATAGTCACCCTCAGCTAGATTCAAACCAAATTAAGCAAAGAGTTTAGCAGCTTTACCAGCATAAAGTGGTTCCATTTTAGAAAGAAAGGAAAAATTGGTTTTAAAAAGTGTAAGAACAGGGACTCTCAATTCACAAAGTGTATGCTGCGACTGTCAGTAGTTCTTCACACTGTTATGCGTTTAGAATAAATAAGAAAATTATTTTTAAGAGACTAAGATATTTATTGAGAATATCTTAGCAGATATTAATGTTTTAATTAATCTCCTTTGCTGCAACAGTTAACTTTACTATTCCCTGCTGCAGATAGGAAGATGAAGAAACGGAGGATTTAAGATTGACATGTTTGCTGAGAATGGTGTCGTAAATTCTTACACAATTTTCCTTGTTCTGTGTTCTGTCATAGTGTAGAAGCGTTTACATTTCTCACCTTCAAATAGGCTTTCTGCATTTTAATGAAAGTGACAGTTCTTTTTTAGAGAAAGGTAACCTAAACTTTCCTCAGAAAGAACTGATCAACTGAAGATGCAACAGCAAGTTAACAGTTTAAATGCTGTTGGCTAACTAAACGTTACATACATACATTACAAGCATGTTGTTCTTATTCTGAAATTGTAATACTCACTTCCATAGTGTCTTTTGAAAGGTAGACAACCCAGTAGACCAGGTTGAATCCTGCAAATGCCACTGGAAAGAGGATCCTAGAATACTGGTCTATTTTACTTGTGCCTCCAACAGGTGGTGGTGCTGGGGTGGCTGGAGGAGGAACAGACACAGGCTGACACTGGGATGCGCTGTTTGATACTATGCTGGCTTCAGGAGACTGTTCTGCCTGAGAGGTTACGGAGTTTACTCGCTTCTTCAGGTTGCAATTGGAGTCAGAATGCTGAGGAGAAAAAAGAGAAATGAAAGGTTGATATATGACTTTAGAAAGCTTAGGTTTTCTGCTCTTCCATCTTTAACTCATACAAATATTCATCCTAACCATTATGGGACTAGTTTTATAGTAAAATTTAACTCAGTGATTCCTGTATTTTGTGCAGTATTCATAGCAATGTCCAATTATTCTTCAGAGAGTTGTATGACTTTTAGTTGTACAGCTCTTAGAATTTAGCTCTTAATTGCTAGGCTGGCATCTATGTTTTTTGTGTACGGTTGTTTTATCTGGGGGCCAACCTGCCATATTTTCCCCTTTTGCAAGAGCTGAGAGGTCATAGATTTCTCCTTGGCAGTAGCCTAAAGACTTTACTGATGGCTGAGAAAATGCAAAAGAATTCTTAAAACATCATGTTGGTTTTTTTTATTGTTTTTGTACAAAGTACTCAAGTTTTATGATAATAGGGAGCAGGATAAATTCCTTAGACTATTATAAGCAATGTAATCTGCAACATTTTGATTTGAGTTGATGTCAGAATATTCATCAGTAAAAGATGGTAAAACTTATTCCCAGGTTGCTGGTGAAAAATGTGTTACGTAAACAGCTGTACTTGGGTTTTAATAAGAAGTTTGTTTTGTCAACATAAGTATGTGGGTTGCTCCAAAAGTAATGCCTCCTATTTGTTTGCAAGGAATCTATAATGAAGAGGACATTAACACTACTTGTTAGAACAGATTTTCAGCTACAGAAGACTATTTTTCAGCACAGTCACCATTAGCTACATTCTGCAGAGCACTGAATCCAGTGTATACAGTATATGTTGTAGGACAGTCCAGCCAAGACTGACAATGCTCTGCACAGTCTTCAAACTGGGGCCTGGCATTATCATGTTGCAAGAGAAATACTGTTGTCTTCTCAGGGCTGACTTTGGAATTTCAAGCCTTCAGCTTTGCATGGAGTAATCATTGTTGATGGTTACTGCAAGTTCCAGGGAATCCAGTAAGATTATGCCTTTTCTGTCCCAAGAGGAAATGTACATCTCTTCATGAACTGAGGACTGTGTCCTCAACTTCTCTTCAATGAAGAATTCACGCATTGCTACTCCACACAGTGCCATTTTGACTCCAGTTCATAGAGGTGACATCATGTCTAGTCACCAATAACGAAGTGACCCAGCAAGTTGTCACCTTCAGCCTTGAACTGATTCAGTAGGTCCTTATATGTCCATATGGTGTTCTGTTCCTTTGTGAGCATTCATGGGACCCACCTGGCACAAACTTTGCATTATTCCAAGGTTTCCGCTGTTGTTTCCAGTATACTGAAGCCAACATTCAGCTCCATATGCAGTTCTCTTGTTGTAATCTGCCAATTTGCATAGATGATGAGATGATTGAGACCATCTTCATTTTGTGGTGTGACAGCCTTGCATGGCTATCCAGAATTTGGCTCATCTTTCACATCACTGTTGCAGTGGGTGGTATGCACAACCCACCACCTCACTGTACTGACATTTGCTGTTTGTCCTCCGTAAGTATTCAGTGTCAATGGGTGCGATTTTTTTTTTCCCCGTGGAGAAATTCAGTTCCACACCTCTGGTCTGTACACACTTCTGTGTCAGATGCTGTTTTGCCAGACTGCCCCTCTGCTGCCATCTGTCACACAGCAACAAAATGTAGTGGAATATCGATAGGTGGGAAGATTCAGCATCTACTGCCATCCCACAAACATCCACATCTGATGTCATGGGCCAGTGAAATAAAATAGGAGGCATTACTTTCATGGCAGCCTTCACTAATGGCTAAATGAAGTTAATGAGGAAAATTTTAGGCAAAAAATAATACACAAAACATCAGTGTGTAAGTAAATCTAAGTAGAATAGTAATGTTCAAGTGGTTGAAGGTAGCACACCGAAGACTTCAAAGTCACGTTTTCTGAGTGATTAAGTTATATTAATTATCCTGCAGGATTTCTAAGCATAGAAACAGATTTTAGCCAGATAAATGATGGGGTTAGTAGAAATAAAGAAACATTTTCTGAAAGAGATTGACTATACGTGTACTTGTCCAAAATATCTAGATAAAAGATGAGCATTATCAGATATTATTCTTTTAGTGGTATTAGTGTCAGATTGTGAGAAAGTTACATTGCATTGTAATGCTAAGTTCTCATGGGTGAATGGGCCAGTATAAGAGAGATTAAGGAGGATGGCTTCCTTACAGCTGAATTTAGTCTACATAAAAGGCAAAGAGAAGGATATTGTTTATTTTTTTTTTCTTAAGGTATTTTTGTATATACATATATTTTTTAACTATTACCTCTTTTTACTTGCTTCCCTTTGCACTACGCATTAAAATGTCCTATTCTGTTGTTGCACCTGTCTGGAATGCAGATATTTGTTTCTATAGCAAGTATCAGACAGCTTTAAATGGAGGATAGTCTACAAATGTGTCACAGAAGCAGAAAGAGGGTTATCCATTTCCACTTGCACTAATCATAATAGTAATCCCACTCTATAAACAGACTGACTGAGTCTGGGCCACTGCTTTTCAGTCAAGTTGCTGTTCCATTTTGCTTGTATGCCCTGTGTTGAACTCAGCTGTGGGAGCTGCAAGGTAGCTTGTTTTTTGCTTTGCTGCAAGATAGCTTGACCTTTTGTGGAGAAAGTGATTTCTCAAAAGAAAACCTTAGACCTTCTCATCTGCAATACATAAGAGGGTCGAATTCTGCTTTGGATCACTCAAACATGAATCAGAATTTACTGTGCTGGGGGTTAAAGTAGTTGGTAGAGCAGATGTAGCACATTTTAGAATGCAGAAGTAGTAAAATCATTGTGATCCTCTGAATAGGTACTTGAAAAAGCGTAAACCTGGTCATAAATTTATTTAGTAAATTTAGTGTTGCAACAGAAGGAGAATTATCTTGATATGATTTCACTAAATTATTTCAAAGCAGACAGGACAGGAAGATCTGAAGGTTCCTAAGTAATTTCTTATATTAACACACTCATGTGCAAGTCCAGAAAATAAGGGTCAAGACTATTTTCTTATCTACCACAACCCAAGATACAGAAGCCTAAATTTATCTGAGAAGAGTAATTAACGTGTTTCTCAGTTTGGCAAGTGTCAGCAAGCCAGACTTACTGCTGTAGAACAACCCGTGTTTTTCATGAGAATTTACTGTTAACCCAAGAGGAAGAGGCAGCAGGAAGAGATCATATAGTTTCTTCTATTTGCCTTCTAAATAGCAGCAACAATAATTTGTCTACTATTTTTAGGTTTAACTGTTCCTTTTGACAGCAAATTCTACCTACAATGACATCACAAAAATTTGGAAAACGGAAAACAGGAATAAGTGCTCTATTCCAGTTCCTATTTTGCACATGCAATTACTCAAATAGTGAACACAAGAATTTGCTCATGCTCAGGACATCTTAGGAGGCTCTCAGCAAATTGTTCTGCTTTTAGATATAAAAAATACGGCCTATATAACCTTAGACTAAATGCATTTTTTTTTTCTGTTTTCTGTAGATGCTAATTGTGATGAATGCTCTAAAGAGACTTCTAAAATATATATGTAATTCTCTACTGTTCTCTTTCCATTTATACTGCAGATGTGTATTCTTACTTTCAGTTTAGCTTAGGACCCAGCAGTGCAATGATTGTTTTACATATGCACTTGAATACTGAGTAAGCTTAAACATATGTATGGCCATACTCCTATCTTTTACACACCTATCTCTCTTTCTGCTGTGATTGACATGCAGTAAAACAAGAGATTTGTAAGAATAAACTCTAAATGTTCAGGAAAAAAACACCAACTCTCCTTTTCTTTGAAACACATTTGATTAAGGTTATTGAATTTTGCTGGCATTGCGATAAAATACATAAATGAATAAAAAAATCGAGGACCAAAACCCTATTTCTGTACATGGCAGAAAACTAAACTGCATATTTTTTCCCCCTGCCCATCTCATCATTTCGGTAGATACAGTTTCAGTAACTTCAGTGACTCATCTTACATACATGAAATCACACAGCAGTCACATAGCTCCCAAAGAGCAAGTTAAGCATAGTTTATCTCCCTAAATCCTTCTCAGACGTTCCTCTAACATACAGCAGCGTGACCTGTAAAACCTCTGCTCAGCTGCTGAATGATCTATATGCAGCACCTCGCAGCAAGGAAATTCAGTGTTATATAAGATCTTCTTTTGGGCATGCACTAAGGAGCCACAGTATTTACTGTCGTGTGCAATTTAAGCACCCATGTCATGCCAGAGATTTGTTATAACCCGTAATTTAGAGACTCCTTTACATATATCTTCTGTGGGATCTGAATAAAAAAAAAGTGTGTTAGAAACATTTTGTGAACAGTGCTCTGTTCCAGCTGAATGTAGCTGAATGTAGTTTAGATATCATTAATAGTCATTAGCTTCAGACATCTCTTTGGGCAACCTAAATTTCCTTTCCTTGACATATTATGAATAATTACCCACCACACCACAACATTGTTTTCTTTGTTTTACCCTGGCAAAAGGGCTAAATTAATCAACTGGCACATGGGAAAGCCATATTCAAATTCTTTCTTAACCTGCAGAGATGGAAACTCATCTCTCAAAAATTATAACCTAAGCCTCAGGTGAACATGTTTAGGGGAAGACTGCTACTCGTTTCAATATGATTGTACTATAGTAGAGTCTCTTCCTAAAATTTAGACATAGCATATCATAAAACTCATAATTAGCGTCGAGCCTCTGTCAAAATATGTACTTATGTTGAATTTAAATATGCCATCATGTTTGGACTCTTTAACTTAGCAGTGTCAGTCTGGAGCAATCCGTGATGTTTAATGGGAGTATGAATTGGAAGTAAGGAGAAAGGAATCAAAATTCTGCCTGTGTGTAATACAAACAGTACCACAGAGCTTTTATCTTTCTCTTATTTGACTTACTTGTTTTCACTGCCCCCCTGCAATAAGAAGGGATTAGACTTCAACACTGAGCAAAAATATCTAAAGCCAAGGAAAAAATTTTCCATCTGTATTTTTTATTTCAGCTTCTAAAACCTCTTTGCTGTACTGCATTTGCTTTTCCAATTAAGTATTTAATTTGGGTAGAACCTAATAATCTGCATGTACTTTCCGTGTAAAGACAACGAAAAGTCAATACAATTGCAAGTTGTTTCTTGTTTTAAGTACTCTACTTGATATCCTATGGTTGTGGAGAAGCAGGAAGGCCTCTCTAATTCGACAGCAAGTGTCAGGTTCTCAGTTAAGGCTTTTAATGTGTGTAACTTTTCAGGGATGGCTTCATAAACGGTTGCTGGTAATCCGAATAGAAGTGCTCTCCTTTCAACTGTACTACATTTCTCATTAAACATACTCGCTGTATTCTGACGTAATTATATAAAACTAAATCCTCTATATAGAAATGACATATGGCTGCTCTGCAGTTGGGCAGGGTTGGTAAAGAGAATGAGAATCCTTTTCTGCTCAAGCCATGTTATTTTGAAAAGGAGGTACAGGGCAATATGTAGGGACAGGGTAGCTCTGCCAGCAGTATTTCACTGTTCTGTGCTGTTTTCTGTTAAAACAATAGGTCTTTTAGAAAACAAACATAATCAACTAACAACCCCTTAACAGTCTTTCTCTGTTACGTGTAGTGTCTTACGTGGAAAAGCTTTCTTTTGATCCACAGTGTTTTCTCCCTGTCCTGTCCTGGGTGCTCCCTGACCATCTTGCGAAGCATTAGTTTAAATGGTGCCCTACAACCAGAATCACCAATTACCCTTCCCCTGCAACTTCTAGAATTAGAGCATTAATAAAGAAAGCCATAAGGATGAAACAATATGAGTAATATAAGAAAGTTATATTTGAAATGAATTAAAAACCACACGCTACAATACTTTATGTACATATATATACATATATATGTACACACAAAAAATGTTTGGTTTTGACACGCTAGAGCAAGCTTGGTCACCATATGAACAAAAGGAGGCTTCTGTCAGGGTCCAGATGACTGCCCAGCTTGTTGCCATCGTATTTTGGAGTGGAACACCCATAGTTTTGTATTTCACACAAGGATTGCCTGCAGCTGACAGAGAGAGCAAGCCAAATTCTGCTCTCAGTTAACTGAGGTAAATAGAGTGCCTTGCTTAGAACCAAAACAGGCATGCTGGGCTGTCATCACTTAACAGAGCAAACAGTCTGACCATTGTAACTCTCACTGAAACCAGTCCATGACAGTAACTTTAGAAGAGTTTCTCCTACTTCATTAGAATAACAGAGAGAATTTTGTCTTCTGCCACTGCCATTTTCTGAATGCAGAGTGTTTTAGGGGATTTAATAAAAACCTCAGAAAAAAGAGTTGGTCATTTGAATAATGCAAGATTTTGAACAAATTTAACTAGATTTGATCAAAATGAGGCTTTTGGATAGTATTTTGAAATCTTTGTTGTTGTTGTTTTCAGGAAAGGCGTTTAATTTGGCTTTAAAAATAAGAAAAAAAAACCCAAACAACTGAACATGTTCTGTAGATACTTTTATGAGTATGACACCTTTTGTGAGTTCAGGCCTTCACTGAAAGCAACAAAAGTTTCCAGATGTTTTATAAATCCTTATTTTCATTTGTATGAAAATTATTCCCCTGTGCCTGTCCTACCTGAAATAGTAGGATGGGACTCCTGACAGAAAGAACTAATTCAGGAAGGATACAGACCTTCCCACCACAATGTTCTTTAGCTGTATTTCAGGCAGTTTTAGACAATATCATGTATAAAACATTGCTGCTACAAGTAGAAGAGTTGCATTGCCATGGAAGTTTCCTAATAAGAACGTCTCACTTTTCTTTTACGTCTGGATTCCCCAAAACTAATTAATCCTTTACATTTTTTCAGAAATTTTCTCAGTGAAATACAGAAGACAAGGGGCACTTTTTGATTCGTTGTTCATTATTCTTCATCCTACAGATAACGCTCCATGTAACTAAAAACCTGACAACTTTCACACGTTTCAAAAATGAGTGGCAAATAAAAATGCTAGCACTGTAAGTGAATGGAAAACTTTACTACCCTGTGTAATAGCAAACAAATAAGTAAATGACAGATGGGGGGGGGGGGGAGTGAAATAAGGTACCAAAACCCAGAGCATGACTGAAGGGAAAGATTTTAATTTTAATTTTTTTTTTTTAAATCATATGCAGTAGACAATAAGTTAGAATAATTCAAAATGTATAAGATATGAATTTTAATATATTTTACCTAGTGTACTGGAAGAGAGAAAGAGAAGGGACAAAAAGAGGTACAGGAAAGGTAGGATAAATTATGCAAAGGAGAAAGAATAAGAACTGTGCCTTCGAGAAGGAAAAACGAAGAACAAATTTAGAGGCAAACAAATGGAACAATTATGGGCAGGGATGAGGGAACAAGTAAGAGAAATTTAGGACCTCAGAAACAGCTCCTAAACCTACAATAAGAATGGAATATTAAGCTGTGTGCCTTACTTAAACAGTCTGAAGATCAGTAATGTAACTATAAAAGAATAGAGTTCAGTAGAGGATGATGATCCTGAGGAACAGATATACACTCATGCAATCAGCCTGTGCTAACTACATTGTTAGCACTCAAATCAGCTAGTCCAAGTCTGTTTCAGCTGAAATTAGATTACTGACAGCACAGGATGTTCATCTACGTGACAACAAAAGAAACTCTTTCCTATTTGCCTTTATCTCATGCAAGAATATAAATAAATTAACAGATGCTTCTTGAAGCCTGTTATACAATTAGTCCTTTTCCTCAGCATGCCTTTCTGAAATGAAACATTCAAAATCCAATAGGGTTAACTAGGTGAAGTTTTCCAGAAACCATTCTGAATGTATCTTCTTTCCTCCAGTGATAAGGAATTATCATTTTTATGATTTCCTTGATTTTTCTTTAAATGCACTGGAGATTCTTAGAGAGAACCAGGCCTTTAAGAAAAATGTGGTGGAGTTAATAACACTTGAAAATTACTATTCTGGATAATTTGAGCTCTGACCAAGAGTAGGACTATAGCATTTTGTAGACTGTTTTAGAGACTAAGTTTACCATAAGACCTTAATGTTGCTGGTTTTACTCTTCCAAATCTCTTTGTTATTAGTTAATTGTAAATAATTTTTTGAAGAAATGGTTGCAATGTGCTTGCTAGATGTTTTTAATATTCCATTTTTCTTTGCTTTAATTTCGAAAAACCAACAAGGAGCTATTTATAAATTCAGGAAGTTGTGTCTTCATTTTGGCTCTGTGCTTTTTTTTGTAGATGAACTCCTTGATAAGAAAACCTGAGGTCTTACCATTTATTTATTTTTACTAACTCACCCAATAGCAATTTTTAAATTTGTGCTTAGAATTGTTTGCAATGATACAGAAAACACCTAAATCTCACCCACAAGCTGTGAAGCAGCTACAGTCATTAGGAATATGTTCTAGTATATCTGGGCATATATAGAGGGTTGGTTTTGAAGCACTTATCTTCTAGAGATCTGGGAAGTTTGGTGAGGACTTTCAGCATCTGCTGGGAATTCACTGGCAGTAGCACATGCAGAGTAGCTCAAAGTTTTCATACTCAGCAGAGATAATAATAGAACAAGTGCAGCTTTTTTTTTTCTTTGTGGAAACCTCAGTATAATTAACTCAGATAAGAAAGTGTGTATAGGAAAAGCTGTCACCCTTCTCCTTCAAGTAGCTATTACAGTATTTTCCTCATTCTACATAAGGTTATGTTTTTAGCTGCTTTTCTGATAGCTTGTCCTACACAAAAATTTAAAGTTCCTTTAGTCTTAATACTATTTTTCTTATTCTGTACTATGCCACAGGATTCTACTCATTCAATTCAAAGTTCTCTTCTGCTGAATATGGTATCATGGGTGGGGGAATGCACGTTCTAATGTAAACACTGGCAAATATGTGCTCGCTTTTTCCTTTTTTTTTTTTTTTTTTTTTTTGTTTGATTGCTTTGTAAAGTTTGAATATAGTTATAAAACTTTCGCTTACTGGTTAAAATAAATGAGGATTTTAAAGTTGCATATATTGCCAAAACTACATCAGCTTTTCTGCTGTCAGACAAATATCTGTGCAAGAATCTGTGAACTCTTGCATCTAACCACCTCTTATGTTCGTTTGTTTTTTACTTTCTTTTATATTTTCTTTATATAATGGTGAATTAAAACCAAAATCTGTAGCTCAGAATTAAAATATATGAAGATTTTATTCTTCTACCATTTACATGTTTAGTGAAAATAAAATGTATTTTTTATTTTCTAGTTATGTCTTACATATGTCTTTTCAATTACTGTTTTTAGTATCAAAAAAAAAAGAATTATTAACATACAGTATGGTTTTACAAGCCCAGTGCTTCACTTCCAACTGGTCAGTGTTCATCTGGCATGACCATTTTCTTTTCCTTAACTACAGAAGGAAGGAATGCCATCCAATGGAACCTGGATAAGCTTGATAAGTGGGACCACAGGAACCTAATGAGGTTCAACAAGGTCAAAAGAAAGGTGCTCCATCTTGATCAGCATGGTTCCAGATACAAGCACTGACTGGGAGAAGAACTCATTGAGATCAGCTCTGTGGAAAAGGACTGAAGGATGAAAAACTGGACGTGAAACAGTGCTCACAGCCTGGAAGACCAACAGTACCCTGGGCTGCATCAACAGAGGGCTGGCAGCAGGGTGAGGAAGGGACTGACCCCCTCTACTCTGCTCTTGCCACGCCCTGTCTGGAGTACTGCATCCAGGACTGGGGTCCCCAGTATATGAAAGATGCAGAGTTCTTGGAGCAGCTCCAGAGGAGTGCCACAAAGGTGTGCAGAGGACTGGAGCACCTCTTCTATGAAGAAAGCTTAAAGAGCTTGGCTTGTTTAGCTTATAGAACGAAGGCTCCAGAGAACCCTTACCAAGGCCTCTCAGTACTTAAAGGAAGCTTATAAAAAAGAAAGAATCCAACTTTTTATGTGGTCTGATATTGGCAGGACAAGAGGGAATGATTCAGAACTAAACAATGGGAGATTTATATTAGAAGCTAGGAAAAAATTCTTTATCCAGAGGGTGATGAGGCACTGGCACAGGCTGCCCAGAGAAGCAATAAGTGCTCCTTTTCTGGAGATGTTCACGGCCAGGTTGGATGGAGCCCTGGGCAACGTGGTCAAGAGGGTAGCAACCCTATCAACATCTAGGAGGTTAGAAGCAGATGACTGTTAAGCTCACTTCCAACCAAGCCAGTCTGTGGTTAACTCCAACAAGGACCAGTAGCAAGATGCTTTGTCACTCTGACTTTGGTATTATATGGAACTTATTAATTAAACAATTAACACATTAAATGTACCTAAATTTTATACATTTAATGGTTAGTTATGAGGAAATGTGGAAAAATGATCTTATGATTGGAACGTTGTTACCCTGATGTGCCTTTAGGCCCCTATTAAACAGGCAGACCCAGTGGTTCTGGAGGAGTCATTCAAATTCTGTTATTCCTCTCAAAATGGGTAATGTGGGAGAAAAAACAATTCTGCAAACAAGGGGGCTGTACTGATACACTGTGTGACAACATTAAGTACTTAGCCAGAGATGTAAGGAATATTATATACAAGTAGCTCTGACATAAGTTTTTTGATACTAGAAAGCACTCTTGTCAGTCACATGTAGTGAGATCTATCCCTGCTCTTTACATTTACGCTTTCTTTTTTTTAATTCCCCAAGCTTCCACCAACACAGATTTTTATGAAAGTAACAGATGCCAAATTTATGTAAAGGATAATTTCTCTTCTTCCAGATGACCCACTTATGGTATATGCCAGGATACTACAGTGATCCTACAATCATCTGGCCAATGCACAAATTGGTTGCACAGTACAGCGTCCCACAAATTCTGCAGACTTACTCAAGAGAATGACACAGCTGCCTGGCCACAATGCCTGCAGCACTGTTCAAGGGGTAGCAGTCCAATGTCATTCCTTATCTATCTTACCAAATAAACATCTCTCTAGTAAATCATACCACAAATTTAAATAAACAGTCTGAATAAATTAAGTATTTCCATTTTCTGAAAAAGAGAACCACGTCCTTGGTAAATAGACATGATCTGGTTGCATAATTTGTTTCAGGTTAAGATCACTTTTTACTATGGTTTCACATTCACTCCTCCAGCTGTCTTTCTATATATGATATTTATTATCAGAAAAGCAAGCAATTACCGAGACAATCTCGTCCTCTGCCGGTACAGTTGCTGCTGATAGTGCTGCTGCCAGTGCTGCTGCCCTTGCTGCCTTCCTCATTGCTCTCTGAGTCTGAAGATTGGTAAAGTAGTTGACAGCTGCAAACTCAATAAGTGCAGAGAAGACAAAGGCGAAGCACACAGCTATGAACCAATCCATAGCAGTAGCATAGGACACCTTGGGCAAAGAATGGCGTGCACTGATGCTTAAAGTGGTCATCGTTAGAACTGTAGTAATTCCTTGAAAATAAGAGAAAAAAAACAGAGGCATTAGAATTCTGCTGTTCTGAAATTGATCTTTGTGTGTCTATGCACATACACACATAACATATAAAATCTCTCTGTTCAGGTAACTAACAAGTATTTCGTGTTCTGAAGTAATTCATGTTTAGTGACTTATGTATCTAAAAATATTCTTCCTTAAATACATTAAGCAGACTGGAAGTTAGGATAACTACATGCTACAGGTTGCGCCTTCTTAGAGCTGTGATAAAACATGGGTATAACCCGGGCTCAGGCTCAGAAAGATGCTTCACTTGAAGAGTTATTAAGTGGAATGTTTGACAGAAATGTAAATTAACATGACATGATTTCCTACCAGTGTTATGATCCTCCCTATCTCCTATTGTTGCATAAGACAGATCATGGCTTACAGAACTCTCACTGAATCCATCTGAATTTTACGTTAAAAGAAGTGGTAGGCTATGATCCAAATATTTCTAGTAATATGAGTTCGGTCTTCCGTACAGTGATCTTTAATTTCTGAATACATTTCTAAGGATTCACTAACAGTATATTGACTTGAAAGCTCCCATACTTACAAATAAGGAAGGATGGAAAAATGCACTTCTCTAGAACTTTTTAGGTATTTTCACTCACATATATCATCATATAGGTTATGAGCCCCATAAGTGTTCTTCAGGTCTATCTTGAATTTAGTTTCTGTTTTGGAATGTGCAGCATGAATCATGTGGGAAGTATACTTACTTCCCACTGCTGCCTGATACAAGAGCAAACTCATCCATTAAAACACACAAGCCTCTGTGACTCATGTTTACTTATAATTATGCCAGCTCGAATCTGAAAAATACAGGTATTTAAAGACAGCAAGCTGGAGAATACCCTCTTCTGCTCCTTTCTGCAGTTGGAAAAGGGTAGGTGGGAAAGTAAAAGATGTTATCATGTCATGTTGCGATGATGAATCAATGCTGTGAATGATACTGAGTGGAAAGGATGCAGTGTCATTGCATACTGCAGGGTGACTTGATTATTCTCAGGATTTTTCTGCAACTCTCACATGATGTAGCTTGCCAGCTGTCTGAGATCAAATAATTCTCAATGTCACTACTTAACATGTTTTAATGAAATGCAAATAGAAGATATTTAAGAGTATGTAGGATATCTACTTCGCACAAATCTGCCAGACCCATTTAATAATATAAGTGCAACTATGCTGAGATACATTTCAAATGTCCGGAATGAACTTTTCAATATGATGCACGATTTGATTAAGATCTGCCCATGTGCTAGTTAATAATAATAATAAAAAAGATATTTTCTGTGTCTGAATAAAAACTCACTGCAGCAGGAATTTAGACTTAGGAATAGGACTCCTATTCTATTAGAGATATAGATAAGAACATTCTCAATGTGAATTTTGATGAAATGTTCTGTACTGTGCAAAGCTACTTTATCAAACAGAATGCCACATTATGTTGGTAAAGTGCAAACTGATGTCTGTCTTTCCATTTTGAAAAATTTGGTACATAATGCAAATACTAAAATGCTACTTTAAAAATAATTAAAAAAAATTCTGTATATGAGAAGTTATAAATAAAGCTTAATAACTACATAATAAGTTATCAAAGGTGATCTCCTAGGAGGGTAGAAGCTGGCCATGGGTCTGTGCAAAATAAGGTAACTTTTTGCCAAACTCAAAAAAGATTACATAAAGGTACATAAAAGTATGAAATTATAGCCACTGTTACATGGGTTCAAAGCATTTGGCAGTTAATAGATCATACACAGAACCTGGCCTCAAAGAACCATGCTTCTTACTCCAAGTAATGTTTGATAACACCATGCTTTACAAAAAGATACATATACATACATATGTATAAACGTATCTACATACAGAAGCTCCACACAAAATAAGGAATCTGGCAATCTGCTCTTCTTTCCAATGTCACAATGATAAAGAGCATAAGAATATTTTTTCCTATACTTCATCTGTATTTCTGCAAATAATAGATGCTTACGAACATTAATTTATCTTACTGCAGTGTTATCTGCAAAAGATAACTGGCCTCCACTCTGGAGGTGAGTAAATTTGCTGAGTGATTTTTTCTGACAACTTGATCGCATTATTGCTATTTTTCTACCATTAATTTCCCACAAACTTATATGTTGAGAAGGTGTTTTTTTTAATATATTAATATATTATAATTTAATAATATAATTATTTATATATTGTTATATCATTATCTCACAGTTTTATTACGTAAAAGCAAAACAGAAAAATCTTTGCAATTCAGGAATTTGCAATATGATGCAGAAATGATGCACTTCTTCATTTTAAACGTTTTCTTTGTTACTGTTGCTAAAAGTCTTTTTCATAATAAGCTGGCCTTTTCTGCTTAAATGAAGGTATTTAGAATGTATGGGATTTCAAACTAGTGTTGAATACAAATTTATACCTTTTCTGGGAGATATGAGAATGGAAAAGTACAGACATATGCTTTTTAAATGCCAAAATGATTAATTTTCCAAAAGAAAGGTGTCTATTTTGTTGTTTCTTAAAATGTTTTCTTTTCCTAATTCTATATTTACTCTTGCGCTTGACATTAAGTCTTTATTTCTGTGTTTATGATCTTTTGTAATAATGGATAAAGCTCTTTGTTTGGGGAGAATTAAATCAAACCAGTAGAAACATAAAAGGCCCATGCAATATGTGTGCATACTCCTCATTACTGCTGCAATTTGTGCAAGGGACAAGATCCATCTCAGCTAAATTCATCCTTCTAAAGTCCTTGGTAGTTGTTTAGATACCGTTGTAGAGAGCAGTGCTCCAGAATGAGTGCTAGATGAGGTTCCAACCCATAAAAACACAACCACTTTAGCACAGGTTAGTTTCAGAACAGAACAAATCAACAGAAAAATTCCTGTTTGATAAATGGAAAATTGATATTTACTCTGAAATTGTCATTTCCTCAGGGAAAAAAAAATGCTGGGAAGAAAACCATCACAAGTAAGCCTGGCTAAAGAGACATTCTGCGTAAATATTTTTGACTCTGTTGGGCAGATTCAGTATCATTTGGTTTCATTTTTAGTATATGCTTTTGTTCACTGAAACGTACTTTCTGTCTTTCTCAGTTTAAAGGCTAATCCCCACTAGATTACTGAAGCTGTTTAATACAGTGGATTGAATGCAGTGATGAAGTGAATGACAAAAGAAACAAAACATGAATACCAGCCACGGTTCTTGCTGGAACAGATTCTTTGTTGATCCAAAACACAACTTGCGACAGGACTACAGTCATGATGCATGGAATGTATGTCTGAATGAGATAGTAGCCTATTTTCCTTTGGAGATGGAAATAGAGCAGCTGAAGTGAATATTCACCTAAAACAAACAAGCAATGAAAGTGATGAATGAATGGTATGTATGATGTTGAGGTGCTCAAAGACCTTAATGCAGCATACCAAAAACTGTTCTGGCTGGAACAGACTCCTTGTTAATCCAAAAAGACACCTGAGAAAGAATGACTGTCATAATGCAAGGAGTGTATATCTGTATCATGAAGTACCCCATCTTCCTTTGCAAGTGGAAATAAACTGTCATGATTACATATTCACCTGTTAGGAGACAAGTAAATCAGCATTATTTTGGCAATGTATGAGTAAACATTATTGGCTTAAATTCAAGACTATGTCCTAAGGAAGGTACGGATACACCTTCAATAATATAATAAAAGTAAATCGAACAGAAAAGGTAAAGCGACCTGTTGGAGAAGAATATTAATTTTCACATAATGTTTTTAATCTCTCTTCTAGGAGACCACAGCTAAATTCTTTCCAAGGAGTTTAGTCTTCAAAATGACAACAGACAATTATATTCATGCAATTATATACCGAACAAAAACCTCTGTAATCTATTTTCAAGAAGTTTTGTATAGTCACTACTTCTCACATGTCTACATCTTACCTGTGTTAGACTTAATTGTTTCACTAGATACGGTTTGTCCTATGAGATCGTACTGGAGGAGACTGGATGACTCCTGTGGTACTTCTACGGAATGCAGGGGTCCTTTTTTCCATGTATAAATTATTTCACTTTTTGGGTAAGCATCTGAGTTACACAGGGAAAAAAATACTAATATAAATTACAAGATCTATAAGCTATTAAAAAAAAACAAAAACAACAAAAAAAGTAGCATGATCCCGTTGGCCAAATATCCACAGAAACTTGCATCCTGCTCCAATAGATTTCTGATAACATTAATTGCAAAATGAAAAAAAAAAAAAAGGAAATAAGAGAATGCAGAGAATGGCTGTGATGGAAACTGACGGGTACTAACTTTTGCTTTTTAATTTGCTATGAAATACGTGTACTGATTACCAGAGATTGTCTAAATGTCTTCATTCTATAAAACTAGACTTCAATAAATGTACTACAGATTTTATGACTTGTTAAAGGAACGAATTTGAATACTAATAATTTGTTACAGTCATCCTTCAGAGAACATATCCATATGCCTAATAGCTGTCTGAGCTTCAGAGGAGAAAGTAAGACTCTAGTGTAAGAGCATAATAAAAACTTTCAGTGATGTGTCCTGGGATCTCACTTCTGATCTTCTCACATACATGGAAACCAATGGTATTACTATGTGAAAACGAAGGATATAGGATAACATACAGCTTCCAAACTTCAAAGGGCAAGCATGTCCATCCATTGGGAAGTTCACCAGCCGCATAGGACAGTCAGCATTAATGGTTAGTCTAGAAAACATAAAAGTAGATGACAGCAGAAAATAAATAGTGTGCTGGAAAACTGCTGAAAGAATGAAAAACAAAGGTCAGCTAAAAGCAGAAGAAGCTCTCACCTCATTGTGTAAAGAATAGTTCCATTCTGCATAATTCTGAAAAGTTTGTTAGGAGTTGTCATATTATGAGCAATTGATTTTTTTCCATTTCTAAAAAACGTGTCTGGTGTCCATATTTTACTGACCATTAAATTGTTCAATCTCAAAATTTCAGTTGGCCCACCAAACTTCAACCTCTCATCAGTCCACGTCTGCCGGAAGAAGACATCCATTGTGTATTCCTATGGAAAATAAATAGGTGTATTTTGTGGGAGGATCAGCAGTCCAGAGCTGCTGTATATAGAGAAACTCCATGGAAGACCTTACCACACATGTTAATGGCTTTTAATTTACTGCTTAATCCTATTACTGTTAAGTACTTAAAAAAAAAAAAAAGTCCATGAGAAATATACCTTTTTCTTTTCATTTGAAGAGTAGTTGCAAATTAACCAATGAGCGAATAACTTGATGTAAAAAAAATAAAATCCCATAGTCCTCTCAGAGAAAATTAATTGAAAGTGACTGAGGTCCAAAGAGAAATACAAACGTCTACTTTAGTATCCTTTCTAAGTGCAAAAACAAACTGCTAATATTTAGCTGCCAGGAACACATACGTGTACACAGGGCCTCTTTTGGAGCTAATTCTGCATGGTCATGTAGAAAGAACTGATATGGAAAATATTAATTACAGTAACATCATGTTGACGATATAAGTTAAAGATTCTCAGTAATATTGTCCCAAGCATTCAGAAAGGAATTACCTGCTAATGTCATATAGGAAATGGAGCTAAACCTTGGCAGGAGGCAGACATGAATGAAAGCACACCTTCTCTATGCCTTGTCTTAGACTGACTTACGAAGAGACGTAGAGAAAGTTTTGGGTGCATTTAGGGTCACACAGTGGAATACAGTCTCTGCTGAGCAGGTACTGGAGGAAGGGCAGAAAGCCAGAAGTAGTGACTGAAGACCACTTCGAGATGAGAGCGCTGATGGTTCACCCTTCCCCTGGGAGCCGCTGCTGTGATCCATGGAGTTACCCCAAGCCTGCAGCTACCTGAATTCCGGAGGCTCCCAGCAGGACGAGGAGCCGCTGTCTCACAAACGGCACTACTTCCACAGCTTCATGGTAGGTTGTCTCCCACCACGCGGCTTTCCAGCCAACCTCCGTGCCAGGGCACAGCTGCTTCCGAGGTTCAGGAGGCGTCTTTAACCCCTCCGTGCTCTGCCCTCGGTGCCCGGCTTCGCTCGGGGCCACGGGGCTGCGCCGGGTGACTGCGCTAGGGAAATAGCTATATGCAGCTCCAGCCAAAGCGCTCTGCCGGGCCGTAGAGATTGTCAAGAAGATTAAAGCTCGTAATCTGCTCTAATGACGGACAGCTCAGATGCCACCGTAAATGAACCCCGGGAAAGGAGAGCAGGGGCAGCGCGCGGGGCCCTTACCATCTCCACGTCGGACACCGGCCCGAAGCTGGTCACGTAGATGTCTGTTTTGACTTCTGTCACGGCGCCTGCGGGACGCGGACAAGAGTTGGGCGCGGAGCGGAGCGGGCATATATATATATATATATATATATATGCGGGCATATAGGGCCCGGTTTCGCCCCATCCCCCCCACCCCCCGCCGCTGTGTCCCGCCCGGTGCGCTGCCCCGACGGGCCGGCAGTTTTCCCCCCTCTACCTCCAAATCCCGGCCGCAGCCTGTTGTCGTAGCCGTCCAGCAGCTTGTCGAGGATGCGAGTGATGTTTTCCGAGTAGGGGTCTCCCCCGTCTCCCTGCCCCCCCAGCGCCTTCTCAATGCTGCGGGGAGAGCCGAGTCCCGCCGTCAGCGCCCCGCGCCCATCTCAGCCCGCCCCGTCGGACCCGCGCCCCATCGGGGAGAGCGGAGCAGGAGCGGACCGCTCTCACGTCGGTTAGGGGACGCTTTGGGGTCCGGGCCGATGAGTTCGCTCACCTCACAGCGACGCAGACCCAAGCGATGAGCAAAGCCATGCCTCAGGTGTGCGCGAGGACGCCCTCGGATCCGTCACCTAGAGCAAGTTCGGGCGCTCATCCTTCCCCTCTCCGCCGGCGGAGCGCGGCTAGCTCGGCCCCGTGCCCGCTGCCCGCTGCCCTCGGGCTGGGCTGGGCTGGGCTGGGCTGGGCGGCAGTGGCTGTGGCTGTGCCCTCCGGTTCCGCCGCCGCTCAGCCCGAAGTGACCGCCTCGGTGGGGGAATTAGGGTTTGAAGGGACGGTGCCCGGTCGGAGAGCAGTGACAATAATCGAATAAGGCATTAGGGGAGATTAAAAGGAAGAAATCCACTGCTAGTTTTGGCATGGAATTAGCAGGGACCCGTTAGGAAATCTGGAAAAGCGCTGGCATCTTGCTGATAGAGATTATGTTAGAAATGGCCTCAGCTTTTATTATGTTTATGGTTCACGGGGAGATTATTATGCAGCTCTACATCATTAGAACTTCGGGGAAAAAAAAAAATCCCGCTTTTCTGATTTTTGACCCTTCTCAACAGATTTCCACTTGATCAGTCCTTCAGACCTGCACAGAGGACTTCAATATCTCGTTGTATTAATATATAAATGATGAATATTCGGAGCTGGTTCTGGGTCATGTTTTGGGATATTTTTTAATGCTAAGCTGTTTTGGACGGTCAGATACGCAGATTTCCCTCGGACTTTAAAGCAGGGCATTACCAGGACTTCTGTTAGGACTGCTGTAAAACCATGAGGATTGTATATCGTCACTAATTTTGTCCTGATAAGTACTGGCTGGATCATTAGTATCCCCTCCTCCAGTAAGTGTGTTAATGTAGCCAGCCCTGAAGCAAAATAAGGTCAGACTGCTCCGGCTTTTTCTGTGACCTTATTATTTCTTATAGAGCCAATGCATGATGTAGCACATATGTCATTTAGCTGCGCCATAAACAAAGCAATTGGTTCAGTTTTCCTTCCTTATGGTAACACGGAGGTAGCTAGAGTGAAAGTAAATCAATTGCTGATGTAACGTTTTGACACGTGAAACACACTAGCATTGCCCGCTTCTAAGAAAATGCATTTAATGATGGGAAGTAGGAATTCGAGCAAAACTTGGAGACTCATATATAGATGAAATTCAGGGCTGGGGTTCTGTGTTCAAGTTCTGTGTTTGAGAGAAGCTAAAAAAAAACCCCACAAGTGAATTTAAGAGGGATTATAAATAGGAGATGCTGTGCCACTGACTCCCTTTCCCTGTTGTGGTGGAACAGTGTCTTATAACCGACGCAGGTGGCCTGGCTGCACACAGCCAGAGCTCCAGCTTTGAATAGCTGCGAGCCCAAATTCTTGTGCAGCCCTGGTGCCCCGTGAGCACACCAAAGATGCAATCCCTTTATCTTCTTAAACGATTTATTTTAATAAACTTCTCATGTGCGTTAAAATCCCAATGCTCCTTTGGACCACCAGGCACTCCTTTGCTCCACTTTGCATTGTTGTGAAATAGACAAGAAGATTTTTTTTATTAATTATATCATTTACAACTGCCTTTTTTCACTATCATCCTCTTCCAAATTAGACTCCTACTGTGTAAAAGTAGTACTGTCTCATTCTCTAAAGGTAGGCTACGATGTGAATCAGGGGAACTGAATGTTTTTTTGTTTGTTTTTCCCCTGAAGAGTAGAGTTTATTAATATGGTCAGTTTTTGGACCTGATTGCACCTGGACATGGCCAGACATACAGTGCAGCTCCAAAATAAGGCATCTAAATATGTGCAGACTCTAAGAAATTCAGCTTTGGATGTGTAAGCCTACTCCATCATTTTCTCAGAAAAATTAGTGCTCTGTGAGGAGAAAGAAAGAAAACAGAGAACAGAAAAGAGTGAACTGAAATGTTCTAGGAATTCACTATGCTGTTTATCCTTTTCACATAGGATAAGAGGACAAAGGAAAGATTCTAACAGATAGACAATTCAGTATCTGCCTTCCAAAGAAAAAATACAGATCATGGCATTTCTCCTCATACAGAATAGTTCTGCTGAATCTTAGCCAACAGTTAAGGTCTAGCAGAGGCATGTTTGGTTATCTAAGCTCAATAATGCTGCTGTGAGGGTTATAATGCACACCTCTCCTCCTGCTGGTTTGCCTTACTGGAAAGGATAATTAACTGGAGTAAGAAAGTTGGCATGCATAGATTCTGTGTTACACAAGCATTCCCTTTCCAGGCCCCAAGCTAGTTTTATACTGCTACACAGGGCTTTGCTCTGTCATTATGCTGCCATTGAAATGAGCTAATTAATGCTGTGAATGAAGAAGTATTAGTTGTAAGTTGGGAGTTGAATGTAATTTAACTAGAGCAAATGGGAGTTTGAGAGAACTCAGCTTCCTGTAGTATGTGCTTTGAAGAAGCTGAGGGAAAGTGAATATGGGCATCATCTAGAATGCTGTCTGGACTGCTGTAGTTGCCCAGTGTAAGGTCACATCTGATTCCAGTCCAGCAATCCTTGCACGGCCGCATGAATCCCTGACGGCAAGACAGGTAGCTTGGGCAAATGGACTGCAGTGTTTGAATGAGTCATGTAATTTCAGCCAGGGATTTTCTTACGGGAAAATGACATAATAATCTTCCCAAGGAGTTTGCAGTCAGAGACGGGCAAAAAAAATCTCAAAGCAATTCAAACTACACCAGCCTGCCTTCTAAATTCTAAAAAGAATCCTTGTGCAGGAAAGGCAGCAGAAGGGACCCTGCTCTCCACTGCAGGGCTAGATGGTGTCATGAGATGAAATAAGTTTGGAATTTTTCTCTATCAAGTTTATCTATATTTTTTTCTAGAACTTTCAGCTAATGCTTTCTTTTTTTTATGTGTCTTTCAAATTTTCAAGAGTGAAACAAATGTATTTGAACCAAGAAGTTGTGTACTTTTTGTTTTCTAATTATGAAAAGAAATGCTCATACTGTCAAAAGCACAACTTCCTTTACTGGAAAAGATCAAACCACCAGCAAATTTTAATGAGACTGTGGTTATCAGGCCACCTTGAGAGTAAACAGAGCTGAGAACATTCTTAGGAAATCATTATTTTTAAGCGACCTGAACAAACTTTATAAAGGAATGGTAGTCATGGAGGCAAAAAGAGTTTTTTGAGAGAGAAAGCTTTCCTGAGGATAAGGAAAATATTTATGTTACAAAGGACTTGCCAGCTGCATGTGCTTTGGGTATATAAGCAAATAGTTTGGAAATCTGTTGAGAAAGTGGCATGAGCTGGACAACAGCTTGAAGGATGTGAATTGCAAATTGGAGGAGTGTGGTGGCATGATTACACTTTCCAGCTGCTAATTTTATCACTAGGTAGGATGCCATTAACGCTTTAAGGAAACATGATATTTCTGATTAATTTGGTAATGGTACTCCTGGAAATTAGATGAGTTTTGAGGCAGGAGAAAACTTGTTTATTTGCTTGCACCTTGGAACTGAGGAATTCTAAACTGACAGAAACTATTCTGGATGAAGTGTAATTCTGGTAATTAGTATGTTAAAATATGACAAAATTTGAACAAAAGTTAAAGGACTGCAGCTAAGCTTCTAGTGTTTGTAGTTAATCTGATGGGTACTAAATGTTCAGCCCCTGACAGAACTGTGCTTCCCCTATTTCTTTCTCTACAGTATCTACACAGAATATAAGAAATAAGCCTTGATGATCTAGGTATGATTACTAAATTAATCAGTGACATAGGAAAATTTTATTTTAAAAGTGCCCTTACTTAGTGTGGAAAAAAAAAAAGCAGATTTCAAGGTTGTTTGTTTGTAACTAAGTCTATTTATTCCCCAGCAAAGAAATTCATTTTGTAGATGACAATCAGCAGAGATGTAGGTAAAAATAGTTTTATCCTTGCACAATTGGGAGTAAATGAGACACATGCCAGGTTGATATTCTCTATTAGTCATCTTTCTGTCACAGGACAGTGCTAACTCTACTCTGTTTCTCCTTTCACTATATTTCTTCTGCCTTCCTTCCAAAATCTTCAGGGAGAATATGTCTCGCATATCGCTGCCTATGGGACTCGCCTCACCTCGTTGCTGGCAGCAGTGATGGTAGGTGAGTCATCTGCTCACAGCTTGCCACGCTGCTGCCTCGCAGCATGGGGGGCTGGCGCAGGACAGGGCATCCCTCAGAGCTGGACATACCTCTGTTCTACTCCTGCTTGCACTGTACTGAGCTCAGCCTCAGAGAAAAACTCTTTTCTAATAGTGACGAACAAGTTTGTTATGCACCTGCAAAGATATATATACAGATCCATTTTTATTCTCATATATTAAGTGCTTAAATATTTGAGCCTGTATTCAGAGAAGATTGAACTTGAATTCATTTTTTGTCCAAGAAAATCAGAGGTCCACATGAATGGAAGCCATTGCATATTTCTCCAAATTTTAGGTTGCTTCTCAAGTGATTGTTCAGAGCATAGCATAAACATTTCAGTAAAGGAAGGAAGCTTGCCTATGGCAGATTTATGGGGCAGCAAATTAAACAGATTTGTCATTAAGTGTTGGTGAGGGAAAGGCTTATGCTCAGCTGCTAGTATTTGTTCCGCCTGCCATGCAGCTATATACCAGGCATTTCAAAGAACAAGTGGAACAGGCTGTGTAGTATATAAACCAATACAATTGTTGTATGATATCTTGATTTTTTTTTTCCTAGGAGTGTCTGTTGGACACACCATCTCCACGACATCCTCATGGAGAAGCTGGCTGCATGTGGTTTGAATGAACATATGCTCCACTGGGTAAAACTCTGGCTGGATGGATGGGCCCAAAGAGTTATGATCAGTGGAGTTAAACCCAGTTGGTGGCCAGTCACAAGTGATTTCGCCAAGGCTCAGTACTGGGGCAACTCCTAGGGAGGTGGTTGAGGCACCGTCCCTAGCGCTGTTCAAGAAGCGTTGAGATGAGGTGCTAAGGGATTTGATTTAGTAGCTTGGTGGGTAGGGATGGTGGTGGGAGGATGGTTGGACTAGATGATCTTGTAGGTCCTTTCCAACCTAATGTATCTATGAATCTATGAATCTTTATCGGTGATCTTGATGAGGAGATTGAGTGCACCCTCAGTAAGTTTGCAGATGACACCAAGTTGGGAGTGTTGATCTGTCAGAGAATAGAAAGGCACTACAGAGGGACATGGGTAGACTGGATCAATGGGCCAAGGTAAACTGTATGATTTTCAATAGGGCTAAGGTCCGGGTCCTGCATTTTGGACACAACAACCCCAGGCAACCCTACAGGTTTTGGGAGGAGTGGCTGGCAAGCTGCCTGACAGAAAGTGACCTTGGTGTACTGGTGGACTTTCAGCTGAATATGAGCCAGCAGTGTGCTCAGGTGGTCAAGAAGGCCGATGGCATCCTGATTTATATCAGGAGTGGTGTGGTGAGCAGGACTATGGAAATAATTCTGCCCCTGTACACAGCACTGATGAGGTCCGACCTCGAGTACTGTGTTCAGTTTTAAGCATCTCAGTACAGAAGGGACATTGAAGTGCTGGAGCAGCTCCAAAGAAGGGCTGCAAGGGCTTGGAGAACATGTTCCATGGGAAGCAACTGAAGGAACTGTGGCTGCTTAGTGTGGGGAAGAGGAGGCTGAGGGGAGACCTTACTGCTTTCTTCAAATACCTGAAAAGTGATTGCAGCAAGAGCAGGGTTGGTCTCTTCTCACTGGTGATAGATGGCAGGACAGGGGGACATGGGCTCACCAGAGGAGGTTTAGGCTGGATGTAAGAAAAAACGTTACAGAAAGGGTTGTTAAGAACTGGAACAGGCTCCCCAGGGAGGTGGTTGAGTCACCATCCCTGAATGTGTTTAAAATCCATTTGGATGTGGTGCTCAGGGACATGATTTAGTGGTGGGTTGTTAGAGTTAGGATAGTATGATTATGCGGTTGGACTGGGTGCTCTTAAAAAATCTTTTCCAACCTGAGCAATTCTATGATTCTATGACATAATACTGGTTGAAGCATTTCTGGGAAATGTGAAGCACCCATGAATCAGTTGTGGAAGCTGATGGATATCTCCAGATATCTCATATACATACCTAAAATAAACTGAAGTGCCATAGGCTCCTTCACTGTTGTATAGTGACATTGCAAAATGCATGATAGAAACCAAATAGGATTAAGCTTCATAACTATCCTTTCTTCAATTTTTGAAAGACCTCCATCTTTTCTTGGTATTTTTGCAATCTGTAATAGCAACCTTCTTTCAGTATTGATGGACAACGGAGGCATCATCATCAAAAGTAGAGCTGATGACCAAGCGATCATTCTGTAAGTGGATAAGGGAGGGAATACTTTACTTTTTGAATCCTTGGTGTTTCTCCTTATGATCTTACCTGTGCAGTTCAGTACCTAACTTAGGTGATTTCAGTGTGTGATTCAAAGACAGTTCTGTTTTAAAAGAAAAGTCTCTTGTACCTCAGAGATACCATACAAAAAGCAAAAATTTGATTCACTAGGCTATATTAACTGCATTTGAAGTTGGCCACTGATTTATGTTTTAATATAAGTAATTCATAACTAAAGAGTGAGGCTTATCTTTAATTTGCCAGGAAGAGAATGGTGACCTTTGTCTCAGGATAGAATGGTTATACTAATGGGACTATCAGGTCTTACTGTATATTTTCTATTTTTTGGACTCATATAAATATTGCTGTCTTCACAGCATTGGCAAGCATCTCAGCTCTCATCTACAAGAAGCAAATTGTATGTAACTATCAGCCCAGCACACACAAAGATCCTATGATTGTTTGGATATGCTTCCAGCACAGGTGTAAAATGTAAGGCAAGAAGGAGACCCTTCTCCAGCAGCAGCACCTGCTGTGGGAAGCCCTGGCAACACAAGTTCACCGCACCTGAATTGAATGAAGTTTAGCAAATTGAACAGCGTTAACCAATAGTAACCCTGTGGCTATATAACAGTAATGGTGATAGTGACTCTTTTCTTTATGTTTAACAGAAGCTGCTCAGCAAAAGCAAGGTAGTTTATAGCCTGACTTAATCTTCAAGTTTAAGCAACCAGTGAATGTGGATTTTTAAGACTCAAGATTTCTGCTTTTTTGGAGGTCAGTTCTTTTATATCTTGTATAAGGGTAATTCTCAAGTGGAAAAAAGCCTTGGAAATCTCTGTTGGCCTTTTGTTATTTGTGTGGCAGTAGTTACGTAGGGTTCTATTTGGTTTTATAGGTTATAGTCTTTGAGTATTTTAGAGGTATATCAAAGTCACGTTCAATATTATTGTCTGATAGGAACGTAAAGCTGTTTGGATGAAGACTGCAAGAGTTACAGAATTTCAGCAAGTGGTTGAATAAATTGTGTAGCTCTATTATGTGGTTTGAATTTGTCCTTGTACATGTTTCCTTATGAACACCTGTTTAGGAATGAACTTAAAGCAAAAAAAAAAAAAAAAAACCAGCTTCTCAAAGGTGTCTTAATAAGTCTTTACCATCTTTTATATATTGATATTAATTTTACTGTAGTTAAATAGGGTTAAATTTTTTCCCAGTATTTTTTAATATTTCTTCTTATGAATATAACGTCTGGATGTTTATATTGCTAATGTGTTTTTTTTTTTCCAAAAGTTTGGTCAAAAACATCTTATTTTAGACCTGAAAAAAGGTGGAATAATGAGGTTTTAATCTTTTTTGAGTTATTTAAGTGTGTATGCTTTTATGTAAGGGTGAAATATAACAAGAGGGAGTGGGAGTTAGTCTGTTTACCTTTTCACTCAGTCAAACCACTGTGTGCTGGATAGCTTCTTAAGTGTCTAGAGAAAAACTGCTGGCTTTCTGGTTTAAGTGTCATATAAAACATTAATGTAAAATATTAATTTATTGCAGTAACTCTGAATAAGATAATGCATGTTAAATCTGGGATGTCTCAAATACATATTTTATTATACAAAATACATTAATGTTTCACTGTGGAGTAGCTGTAAAGCATTGAGAACCTCTGTTATCCCCTGTAACACTCCCTTATTGCTATCAGAGATTAGATTTATGTTGCTTCCTTGTAGATACTCAACAGTTAAGATGCTAGTAAAGTTCATTCACTTATATTTATCCTTAGTTTATGTGTCTTCTCAGAAACAGCTGTGTAACTGAAATACATATTTCAAATGCGTGTGCTCTAAAGTATTTTGCTTGTACTTTTATGTGTAATTATGAGCTCTCTTGACCTGGCTGTTCTTCCAGCTTTTCTTTTACCCACCAAAGAGTACAATTGTCCAAGCCACGGGTTGCCAGCTTCTCTAGGAGAATAATGGGGGAAATAGATCAAAAAGCTTTACTAAAACTAGGTAGATTATACCCACAGCCTTTCCCTTATCCACGAGGCAGGTCACCTGGTCATGGAAGGAGAGCAGATTGGTCAAGCAGGACCTGCCTTTCATGAACACATGCAGGCTGGGCATGATCCACTGGTTGTCCCACACATGCCCTCTTCCTGACTACTGAGATAAAGATAAGCCAGTTAAGCGTTCCTTAATTAGGTTCATTCTCAACAGTTACTTAAAGTTATTAGAAAAAGATTATATAGTTGCATTGTAGAGACCATTAATATGCAGGTTTAATGCTCTGTATTAGTGAAAAGAATAATAAAATTGTTTTCTTCTCAAATTACCTGGCATAGTAAGAATAAAACAAGCAATAGTAGTCTCAAACTTTAGCTGTGGAACTAGCAGCATTTTTGTCTCAGTTTTTGTATTCATCTAACTTGCACATCAGTTATAATAGCACTGGAATGTACTTGTTAGACTTCTAACACTTGTATTGGAGCATCACCAAAGTTACAGTACCGCAAAGGGTTAATCTTAGGAACACCCTGAAAACTTTGTCTTTGTAAATAACCTTCTGAGGTATTTTATGCTTGATACGTTTGCTTACCTGTTTGGGAAGATTTCAGATGAGCAAATAAATGAAGGAAACAAGAAAAAACATCCAGATTTTTGCAATGCAAGCAATTAACTATGAGTTAATATTTTATTTACTTATATCCAAGGTACTACGTTTATTTGTTTTCAAAAAATGTTATTAGGCCTCCCAGGAAACATAAAACTTAATTACTTGCTATATACTTCCATAATGGTTTCCCCAAAATGCCTTGCTACAAGTAGGAGGTAGTTATTTCAGTCAATTGACTCGTATTTGAAGGGTGAAATACTGACAAATGGAGCTTAATGTACTGTAGTTTTAGGATACAAATTTGTATTTACTAGCATGAAAAACTAAGCATTATTTAATCGTGAATATATTTTAAAAAATAGAAGTAATTAAGAGAAGCATTGAGATGAGATTAAGATACCCACAACAGAAATGCATAAATTGTTTTCAGTAAATATAAAAGTACTCTCTCCCAATGAAATCCTGAGTGAGATACTTTTAAGATGCAGTTCTCCAGAAATGTCATGCAGAATTATTTGCTTGAAAAACTATGTGAATCAAGAAAGATTATTAGATTGTTTATGGATTTGGGATTATCCTTCAGCTCTGGCTGCAAAGATGATCAGAGGGCTGGAGTACCTCTCTTATGAAGAAAGGTTGAGGGACCTTTGGCTGTTCCTCCTGAGGAGGAGAAGGCTCTGGGGTGACCTCGTTACAGGCTTTCAGTACTTAAATGAGGTTATAAGCAACGTGGAGACCATCTTTTTACATTGTCTGATCATGATAGAACAAGGGTAAATGGTTTTAAACTAAAAGAGAGACCTAGTTTGAATGTTAAGAATGTTTTCTTTTACTGTGGGGCAGTGAGGCACTGCCGCAGGCTGCCAGAGAATCTGTAGATGCCTCATCCCTGGAGGCATTCAAGGCCAGGTTGCTTGGAGCTCTGGACATACTAAATGGTGGGTGGCAACAAACCCACAAAGCAGGGGAGTTGGAACTAAATGATCTTTAAGGTCCCTTACAGACCAAGCCATTCTGTGATTTGCTACACATTTAATATAAAATAATTTATGATGCGTTTTGCACAAAGCCGTATAATCTATTAATATTTTGATTGTTAACAGTCTCAGTTCTTAAGCATTTTGACTAATCTGCCCATCTTTTACAAAAGCATTCAAACATGTTTGTCATTTATTGCAATTTTTTTTCTTTGAAGATTTGTGTACCATATATACTATTTACTCACATTTTATTACACTGGAGGAACTGATGTTTCTCCAATGAGCATATTGGAATCATTGATTTGTCACTGGCTATAAAATAAAGAAACACTGATTAGTACAAGGGCTTTCTGGATATTCATAACCAGTACTAGAAAGGGAATCTGGTAGGGCTGAACTGGGAGGGGAAGGGAAAAAAAAAAACGAAATTGTTCGAATACTTGTCATATGTTTTCATATGATACGTGCTGTAAAAGTGAGGTACACTACAGATTATTTTTATACTAGATAAAATGCTCAGGGGCTTCTCAAATTGGTAATACTTCTATCTTAATGAAAAAATTGTTCCATTTTGTCCAGGAATGGAAATAATGAATTTGATGTCAACATCTGGACTCTGGAATTTCTGATAGTTCTTCATGTTTGTATGGTATTCAAGGAAATACTCCACTCCTATTCATGGGGAACTCTATCTCCTTATATAATTATCAAACTCTTCCAAGGAGTGAGACAACACTGAACAGGATTACGAAGCCTGAGCCTGAACATTAGTTTCTATGTACAGATTTGCGGAGGGGATAATTACAATACACCTTTCTTTTCATGAGCAACATGAGGAGAGGGCTGCAGGGATCTTCTGTGCAGTGAGACTGTAGATCTTGAATACATGGTAGTGAAAGAGTTCAGTTGCTACTTTGAACCTTGTACAGAGTAAATCAGCAGCTACTTTGTCATATATACCCATTATATTTGTCTTGCTATATCTACACTAATTAACAAGATTTGCTTTCTTTTCCATGGATTATGAGGTATTAATTTGCTGTGGATGTTCCTTGTAGTGTGAGCTGTGTGTCAAGGACTCTATGGATACCTGCCACTCCATTTGTTCAATCACTATTGAAAAAGTTTTTTCAAAAAAATGTCATATTTAGAGTTTCTCAGATTTCATTATTGATAATTATTCCACTCCACCCCCCCCCCCCCCCCCCCCCAACAATTTGAACACAGACAACGCATTTATATTTTCCAATCAAGTTAAGCCGTAGCTTAATAGCATTAATAGAAGACTTACTGTCAAACCTGCAATTTCATGGGATGGTACCTATTTGTTCTAAGTGTATTTTTCTTAACTTCCTTCCAATGTGATAATAGTTAAATATCCTGTCAACATAAGGGCACATCCTCCTGAAAGTATGTATGTTTCACCTGGAAGCTTTCAATTTCTTCTCTGACTTTATGAGTTTTATTTATTAGTTGTATGTGGATATGTGTACATATAAGAACACCTATGTATCTATAAAAATATTTTTTATAAATCCATGCAAAGACAATCTTGATCAGCTTTGTTGTTTTTTCATATGAACATTAAATGCATGTAAATTATAATAGATTAGATAGTTTAAACTGTGAACAAAACAATGTCTTAGGACAACCAGAGGAAAAGCAACAGTTTAAAGGCAGCTATTTTTATTCTTGTTATCCTATTTCCTGGTATAATTATTTTTGGATCAGTGTCCTCCTTTCTTCACTTAGGTTTCTGAGAATATACTAATTTTTTTTCTGAACTGTAATTTATCCTTTTAATTTGTTTGTTTGTTTTAGAATTTTTACAGCTGTTTTTTTTTTTTTTACAGAAGCATTTATAGCATTTTAAAAGCTCTTGCTCTGTATTTACATTTTGTAAGCATATTATTTATCTTTAAAATGTCAGATTTCTCTCTTTAGTGCAGATGTTTTGTTTTTTTTTTTTTAATTGAGTCTCGGAAACAATTTCTTAGTGCCACAGTAGACCTATACAAAAGTTACATTCCTAGACAATAAGATACAGATGCTGTTATCCTCGTTTTAATCAGTGTGTCAGGTCATAATAGGCTTGTGGTCCAAAACTAAATTTAACTTTCTAAGTAGATGGGGTGAAGGCTATCAACTCCCTTTAAAATGTCTGTAGATCAGTAGGTAAAACTGGTGACCAGTGCATGGAAATTGTTGTATATAACAACTTCTGCCCAGTAAGTTTCACTGTCTTTACAAAGTGTTGTTATTATTTGCTGCTTTTGCTTGTTACCTGAAAGTGAAGAGTTTTTGGATGACCAAATGTAAGATTTTTACCAGGTAACCCTTGTTTTAAAAACAGTGTTCTCAGAAGGCTACAACAGTAATTATAGATTACCTGACTGATGACTTTCTGCTGTCTTCCACTGAGTCCAAAATTCTGTTCACTTATGTAAGTTAGCCAAGTGCAGTTTCCCTCTATAGACCCATTTTAGATCTTTGAAGACTCAGCTATGTCTGTTCTAGTTCAAATACCCTGAAGTCTGAAAATATTGGGGTCTTATTTGTATACTCACCTAATTGTAACATGTGACTGTGATCTTGAGCACATCTGTAAATCTATTTATTGTGGTCTGACAAGCAACATTTTTATCAAAAGACAAAAGGCTTTAGTTTTATTAACGTTTGTTCAGACCTTGATCTGATCTTCTTTGTAGTAATTATTTACTATTATGTTTGTCAGAAAATACAAAGTTGCCTTACTTTTTCCCTGGTATCATCAAAAGGAAAAGAGAGGGCTCCTGTGGAGTTAGCCCACAAAATTAGAGGTGGATATTGGTTGGTGGAACAGCATTAGAGGTTGCAGTTTGTAGGTTGCTCATTCTCTTCTTGTTTTATACTAGTACACTGATATTTTTTTATTCAGTCAGGAAATAAACCATGCAAATCTAAAGATATAAAACCTATCTGAAGTGGGAGGGAAGATATAATGGGATTCAGTCTTTCAATTCTGAACCAAAAATTGGTCACGTTGTCAATGAAACTCTTACTGTGTTTAATGCTTTTAATCTTCCTCCCCATACTTTTCAGTCTATCACTTATGTATTGCTATTAAGAGTCTTCACTAGTTTGCTGAAATGCTGATAAGCAATATGTAATTAGCTTTTTTTACTGCTTATGAAGAAGAGGAAATATAGTGTAATAGACAACATGAGATTGTGGAGGAAAATGGGAAGGGAAAAGGAATGTGATGACTGGGTTACAAAGAGCGCTCTTTAGCCTGCGCTTGCCCTTTTGCATTTCAATTTCAACAGTATTCCAATTGGATGCCTTCAGCACACCTGAAATAGTGAATATATTCGTAGAAACAGGATGACTAAAAGAGAACACTATGTATCTTTCATGTTTTTCATGTTGGTTTTGACAAGTTCATGTACCTAGTGAAACAGCCTAAGTTCAATGAATGTTGAACAGAAGTTGATTGCCATACATCAGTTTCATTTGTTTTCCTATCTCCATCTACTGGGAGGAGGTTATATTACACAATTGCCTGCAGCATCATGCATTGTTACCTGGACTTTAAGATTATTTCAGAATTCAGCTAAATTTTATGGTACACGTCATGTTAAATGACTGCAATCATCAATTAAGATAATCAGGATTTTTTTCTAGAATATATTGCTCGTCTTATTTTCATCTTCATCTATCATTTAACTCATAGGTGCAGGGTTTTAGGAAAAAAACAATGGGAGTATTTATAAAAAGAAACATATTAAGGCATAATTTGTCTTAATGTGGTTTTGGTTCCTAACATTACTTAAACATGTTAGAGTGATTTGCATTAATTAAAGCACTTCCAAAAAGTATGTGTGTGTTTGCGATAGCCCTCTGTAAGTTTTAACTCTGCTTATTACAACAGAAGCAAGTAACTAGTATGTTTTCTAATGGTAAAGGCATGATTGTTTTAATACTGATTTAATAAATTTTTTATTACATTCCATTTGTTTATCAAAGTTACTTTACCTTTTCTGGCTGTCTTATATTTCCGTATCTGTGGGATTTCTGGTCAAGTTTTCTATTTCTCTACCCATAATGTATCAAATTTCTGTATATAACTGATGCAAGTAGGGTTTGACATCTTTATCTCATTGGATGAATTGAGACTATCTGGAGCACTTATTGCTGAAGATGTGTTTCAGAGGCACTGGAAATTCCCAGCAAGGTAGCTGTTGGTTTATAAGTTCACTCTTTTTTTTTTGTTTTTATGTACCAAAAGCTCAATTCGTCTGAATGTAGAATACTATGAAATTATAATGTCTTTTATGTCCACTCTTTACTATGTGCCATGTTTAACTTAAATGTCTGAGTAAAAACTATGTATATAGATGTTCATTTTTTTACGTGAAAAAAAATACAAAGCATTGCAAAGTCCTCTGGGGAATGTAGTTCTCCCTGACACCCAATGCACCACATGATGCCATGATGTGGAATACCAGTACCAAAAAATCATAAAACCACGACAACAGTATGTGAATCCAACCAGCTATCTGATTGAACTTGTTAGATGTTTACAGCTGTTTTTATTTTTAGCTGAGCATGGTTACATGACTAACTTCTGCTTCTTAGGAGGTCTGATCCTTATTGGAGTACAGTCTCATTTGAAGATGATCAGGTTATAAACAATTCACATACTGAAGTGATGTATTTGAGTTATATATGAATTTGATAATTTTGATCCAAACTCAGTATCAGTGATATAAAATCTGAAGGAAATCACACTGATCTCTCTTGCTGTGTTTTTGCAGTTTATTTTTATTATACCAATGAAGTAAGATAGTTGTTATATAACCAACTTAAGTGCAGATTGTTTTAGTATGTGTTTGTTTCTTGATAGCCTCAGCAATAAAGCATTGGTTTTAAGTCTTAAAAAAATTGCATGTGCAATGAGTTTAGAATTTAGGCCAACACAATGTTATATTTTACTGTATTTCAAGTGCTTATACCGAGTATTACAACTCAGCTCATTTGACCCTAGACAGATCAAAACATGACTTTGTATAAAACTTAAGTTCATAAATTTCACTGTCTGAAGCATGGAATTTATTTTCTAAAGGGAATACTATCCATCCTTTTAAACTTATAGACCTACTTATCTACTGATTAAGCGGGAGCCTTGAAATAAGTCTATTTTTTAAAAGGACAGTGGCACACGATTTCTTAATATATGTATTTTACAGATTCTTTTTCAATTTCTCACTCATGTCAGTATAGAAAAAAGATGAAAAATGACCAGACTTAAAAAGCAACTCTCCTTGATGTACTATCACAATAATGGGTAATCAACAGGTGAGAAATATGATTGAAGAGCAAGACCTTTGAGAGCTGTTTTGTTCATTAATTCATTAATGACGGGCAGCTTGTCCCTTCTCTAATGCAAAGCATTAACTGTGTTTCGAAGTCCAGTTATTATGCAATATCACCAACTTTTATTCTCTGAGGTACTCTTTATAGATTTGTTTTTGTTTTCCTGTGGAGTGTCATTTGTGTTTGATTTTTCTGGTTTGGTCAGTCAGCAGAAGAATCCGTATAAATAGCTGAGTTATACACACTAAGGAAAATAACTTTATTTTTATCAGACAGGTGTCTCCATGCAGAGGACTTAACATGTAATATAAATGTATTGTATAAGCCCCGTTTCTATGAGCTGTTCAAGGTATGCTACAGGTGTGAGCAGTTTTCTCGATCTCTGTAAAACCCTCTCCATCTGAATCTGGAATTTGATATAATTCCTAAAAATCAAGTAAGGTCATTTGTTGGGTAGTCTCTATTTTGTGATCACATTGTTACTGAAATTAAAATTTAATGAAAATGACATTTCCAATAGGTTTTTTTGATCTTTCCAGTTTTCCTAAGTCTTAGTACACCTTCTAACTTTCCCATTAAAGTAGATCTTTACTTTTTTTTCTGTATCATAGCACAGATAAGTAATATAATTTAATAACATTAAGTATAGAGCTTAAATGATATTTAATCAAAATCATTAGCTGATCTACACTAGAAAGACATGATGATTGGACTTGAAATTTGTGGAGTCCTTTCAGGACCATTTGTTTTTCAGTGAAACTCAAACAGAAGAATTGTGGAGATCTGTTTTGCCCTCATCTTTCCAGTTCATGAATAAAGCCTGTGATGTCAGATGTTCTACAATTGATCTATTACCACTTAAACCTGTCTTAATTACTAAATGAAAGCTGCAGGTGGACTAAAGGAAAACTGAAAGACATTTTTAGGTGTATTTTAAATAGTTGTCTACAGTTACATCTGGGCTACAAGTGTGATGCCGTCCCTGTTAAGCACAGTTGTTTCTTTCAGAATTTTGATATGATTATCTTCAGTACAGGTGGATATATTTGTATGTAAAGTCAGAATCTCAGACTTGGGGATTTATTTCTATCAAGGGCTTTTTTTTCCATTTTGTCTTAAAAAGCATTACCCAAACCTTTTTTTTTTTTTTTTTTTTTTTTAATATAACTAGTTCTTAAGGGAATTGTGAAGAATTGAAAAGCAAAGGAAAAAAAATCTGTTGGTAGGACAATATACTTGAAGTTTGGGGTTTTGCTGTTTAAATGAGCTGACAAACCAAAATCCAAGTAAGAGTCTGTTATTCTGCTTAGCAAGAAATGATGTAGGACTTGGTATGTTATCTAATTCTCACCTGTCTTGTTTGAGTTAATTCATAGGGAAGCAAGGTGAATTCTTATCATGTGCTGTTATATGTAACATTTAATCACAAAGACTCAAGGGGAGAAAGACAGGAAGGTGGAGAGGGTGAAGAAATCCAGGTAGATAGTGGAAGGTTTTTTCTTTCTTTTTTGAACTCTCGTGTACTTTCACACTAATCATTTGGCCTTGATAAAATATTTAAGTAAACATTACTGAAAAAAACATTGTTTGACACAGGAAATATGTCCTTTTGCCAGTGTTCTAGTCTCCAGTAGAGTGTAGAAGAGGAGTTCATTTGCAAACTTACTAGTACATTATTGCAAATAATTCTCCAGGAAATTGGGATTTTAGCAAGTTCAGTAGTTTATGGCCTGATTTGAAGCTCATTGAAGTGATTCCCAACTCTTATGATGGAAGTAAAGAACAAAAAATCCTGCTTCTTTTTACTTCAAGCAAGAAGAAATATTTCTTCTTTGTTCTCAGACAGAAGCTTTGTTAAACTTAAGCCCCTAAGTTATAAGTTAATGAAGTGGAAATTTAAATACTTATTCCAAATAAGATTTCTTATAATAACAAGGCTGTTTCTATGTTAGTATACAGTCATAAATGTGAAAATGTGGAGATTTCTCTTGTACTCTGGTGCATAATAGATTATTTTAAGGTCTTTTATTTGAAGCATTCTACTTATTCACACTTAGAGCAGATATTTTCTCTTGATCATGTGGAAGTTGGGCTGTAGTGATTCACATATGACAGCAGAAGTTAATCAGACTATCTTTATATAAACTTTAACAAAATTACCAATTCCTTGTACTGTTTCCTAATGGAGGCATTAGGCATTGTAAAAAAACAAACAAACAAAAAAAAACCTTCAAGTGTTCTCTTAGACCTACATAGTCTATGGATTTTTTTCTTCTATGTATTGACTAGTCACTGAATTGGAAACAGAAATTCCACCCTTTGCTACTGAAAGTATCTATGTTTGAGAAGGATGAGTGGAAATAGCCAAACTTCTCATAGGACTGTGTAGGTCCAGAACCAAAGTTTCAATATTAAATGCCCTTTTCTACTTCTGCAGTTTCAGAGAGCATTAGAAATTGCTTCTCTTCCCTCGTCCATGCAAGATTAAGAAAAGCCTTGGAAGGGAAAATGATACTTTATAATTAGATCAGCCAAAGTTCGTGCATTTCAGAATTTGGTTTTACAGGATTAAATTTGTCCTCCAAAATAAACTATACTGAGTTCCAGATTTTTCTGCTGCCATTCTCTATGAACTTTCCTCAGTTTGACCAGCAGGTCCTTGTTCAGTCTGCTGGTTTCCTGACTCTTCTGCAGGGGGATGGAGGGCACTTGTGCTCTCAGAATGGTGTCCTTAGAGAGCTGACAGCTCTGTTTCTTTCCTATGTCCCTCGGGACAGTTACCTAGTGGATGCCATCCAATAATTCCATAAACAAACATAAGTTGACTCTCCTAAAGTTCAAGGTACTGACTCTACACTTTGTTAGGTCTGTATTTCTCGAGATCACAAACTCAATTAGGGCATCCTTTATCCTTTTTAATGATCTCCTCTTTTCTTCCTGGATATGTTTGATATAGAATCATAGAATCCTTAGAGGTGGAAGGTAAGTATAATCTAGTCTAACTCCCCTGCAATGAACAGGGATGTGCACAGCTAGATAAAGTTGCCCAGGGTTGATCCAGCCTTGCCTTGGAAGTCTCCAGGAATGAGGCATTGACCACATCTCTAGGCAACCTGTTCCAGTGGCTCACCACCCTCACAGGAGGAGACATTTTTCTTATATCCAACTTAAATCTACCCTCCCCAAGCTTGAAGCCATTTCCCCTTGTTTCATCGCCACAGACCTTGCTGAAGAGTCTGTCCCCTTCTTTCCTTTAGCTCCTTTTTGATACTGACAGGCCGTTATTGGGTCACCTTGCAACCTTCTCTTCTCCATGCTGCACAGCCCCAGCTTTTTCAGCCTGTCCTCTCAGGAGAGTTGCTCCATCCCTTGGTTGATATAATGTGGTCACAAGAAAGTAATGATGCGGGACTGAAATGAATGTAGTTGAGTAATTCACTATTTTTCAGAATAAAACACTTCCATGAAATTAAATGATGAGTTCATTTACTACTCTAGAAATAATATATATCCAATACTTAAAAACATTCTAGTCTTGAATTTGAGAGATGTCAGTGAATTATTACCTCTAGATTGCAAGGTTCTCTGTACTTCTTAATTATGTCAGATTATTTCCAAATGGCCAGTTGCTTTCTGACATCAAAGCTGTTATGGTAACTAGACAAAGGAAAGATGTATGTATGTAATTAGACATGTGGTCCAGCAGTGCTGAAGTCTGGGAGGTGGATTTAATATAGAAAGAGCCATTTAGATGCTTTGACTATACTATCAGATGTTAATGTATTTTCTGTTGCTGTTATTTTTGTTTGTTTTCTTCCTGCTTTATTTTTTTCTAAAATGATTTGAGTGAAAATTAACCAGTGTGTTTACCACAAGATTCTATGGCACTATGAAACATTCTGGAGTTTATTTTTAAGATGCTGCTCTACAGTAACTTTTTAATCTAATCAGATCTTGAAGTTTTGCTGCTCTTATATTGGCTAATTATAGGAGTTCTATGGATAAAAGTAAGAGAAACTTACAGAGACTAAAATAGTAGCCTCATAGAGATGTCTTTAAGATGAATCTATATGACAAATTTTTAAGAAAAACAGGAAAATGGAATAGAACAAGTCTGCTCTGACAAAGACTGTGAAACTATACTGTTTCAAGATTAATGGCTTTGTAGAATTAAACGCTTTGGTGTATTTTGGTGTTCAAGTCTTCCTTCTGATATTCTAGAACAAGTCATAGAATTGGGATCATAGGGTCCTACAAGTGAATACAGGGCTTGCCCTATCCTCTGCAATCCTAAAAATGACTGTGTATTTTTCTTAATTTAGATGAATGAGCTGCTTTACTCTTTTGCTTAGTGGTGGTTTGACCAGACATGGAGAGCTACGTACTGGTCTATCAGAGGCCGGTATTGATCATACCTACTGTCTATCTGCCTAATCTTAGTGATTAAAGACCTGAGAGGACTGCCTGAAACTGGTTTGATTATTTTGGTTGTCTACAAAGAGTGATGAGGTTCAGCATTGAAAGAAACTGACTGCAATGAATATTATTTTGTGAGAGTAGCATTCTGTGTTCATAGTACAAAGCACAGTATTTCTGATGTATTTATTTTACAGGCTTGAATTTGACTTACCCTGCATCAGAATGTATATATAAGAGTTGACATTTTCATAAGGCTGTTGCTGATTGCATGGAAGCAACACACTCCATTCTAGCTAATATAATCTATTTTGGTAACAGACATTTGGGTCAATCTGTTCTCATACAAATTCTTAATAAGCACATTCTTTTTCCCTCCTCTATGCAGTCTGAATAGATGGAAAAGATGTAAAGCAAATGGGCAAGCTAGAAGAGTTGCATCTTTATATTTCCAAGAAATGTTATTGTTTACTACTATACAGTACGAGGGCTGTAAAAATAAATCTTACATTTTATTGTGTTCTGTGAAGTTTTAAGGTACAACTTTAAAACTGTGTTTTCTGATTCAAAGAATAAAAAGCTGGTATTTCTGCAGACAGATGGCTAAGCATGTAGTTATCCTGCTTGTATGTGCAAACAAAGGTTATTGCAGTTTCATTCCCCACACCTTGCTTTCAAAATTTGGCCTTCATTTTATTTGCAAAGCTGTTTATTAAATAATGCAGGAAGTTGATTCCACAGTGCCTCTTTTTCACAAGAGTTATAGAATATAGATGAATTAGGGTTATGTTCTAAAGCCATTTTATTTTATAGCATGATTTAATATGATGTACATGTAATTAAAATTAGGACTTGATTGCCAACATCTGATCTACTCTGAAACTTAAATATTTGGTTATCTTAGGTTGTTATCATTAAATTTTTAATTAGTTGAAAAGTATTATTGCATTTAAATGTATTTAGCGACTACTGCACAGTTGTGAAATTTAATGATCTAACCAGATTGACTGTAATCGTTACAAATCATTTAAGTTAGGAGTATATTTCAGATCACTCCACAGTCAAGTCACTAATCTATGAGCTTGAAGACCCTATCTCACAAGCTTCACCGAGCAGATTTTGTGTCAATCAGTGCTTCCTAAAAGATAATTAATGATTTCATGAAGGATTTGTCTTTGTAAACACAGAGTTTTCCTTTCTAACCACCAGAACTTTGCCCTGTCAGACTTGATAGTCAGAGAGCTTAGAGAAATATAGCTGCAGTGCTTGTACTGTGCGTGTGTGTGTATGTGGGGGGTGGGGAGGAGGAGAGTTCTATTTGTTTGGTACTTTTTTTTTTTTTTCCATGAAGGCAGCCTCATAGACAAAGCAGCTTTTTTGCTGTACAGAAATTATTCCCTTGCTTTGGAGATCAAAGATTCAGCTCTTGATGAATTCAGAATGGGAAAAAAAAAAAAAATCAACCTAAATGTGGTGTCTGCTTGCTAACTGGCTCTGTACTAAGAAACAACCAATAATCTGTGTTCATGAGAAACTTACAGAAGTGGCAGAAAGATATTTTGAAGGAAAACCTTCCTGTATCAGAGCTTGTAACCTATAATTGAGTTCAAGACCTTTTATCTTTATAACTACCATAGAAGATGGTCCTAATCTATAAGAAAATGATGTTTGGTGCCATTACTGCAAAACCTGTGCATTGTTAAATGTCAGTTTTAAGACTTGGAGTAATAGAAGCCCAGATTGGCTCTTGGAGTGAATTTCACCAAGACCACTTCTTTTCTGAGACATTTTTAAGTAGTAGCTAGGTCCTGAAATTCTCATGTTGGCATGAAGGGTGGGAGGAACGACTTTTTTTTTTCCTCTGTGCATTCTGCTTTGAATGACAGGATGGGATGATAAAAGAGAGGGGGAGGGCTTTTCTAATGCATTGTTTTATGACTCCTCCTTTACAATGAAGTAATATTTATTTATTTACTGTGATTTACGTAAAATCATTGTTTCACTGCATTGATGACAGAGTTCACTCCTTCACTGGTCACAGGTGAGCAAGTAAGTCTAATACAGTGTTTGCAGGGACAAAACAGATGATCTCTTATTTGTTATGAGATGCTGCTCTTAATTTAAATGGTTCCCTGGAAGGAAGGGGTGCATGTTGTAGTTCATAAGGAGCAAAGCTTTAAGAAGGCGTTGTAGCCATTCTGAGTCACTGAAGGCAAAAGTGCTTGTTCATTGCCTTTCAATTCTGCTTTGGCTTTTGCTGCTGTTTTTGTCAATAACGTGTTTTTTTTCTTGGTAGCATTTCATAATATATGATTCAAAGTATTGGGGGAAAAAAAAAAGTGGAAATGCGGCAGCTTTTTCATGCATTTCTTTCCACTGCGTGCCATCCACGCTGGTGTCTTTGCTGGTTTCCTTGGAAACTGTTGCAGGGTGCAGTTGGATTGGCTGCATTCTCCAAATGATTGCTGGAGTCGTGGGCAGTTCCAAGTGGTAGACATCTCATAGGTTGCACAAAGTAAGTGGCACTGAATGATTCACAGTTTAGGATTTTTGTATTAGCATTGTTATTTTGAAGTAAGCCATATCAAGCAGTGTGTCTGTAAAGCCTTTATAAAGTTTGACTGGAAAGAGAAATGGAGTGCAAAAATTATCTATTTTGAGAATATAAGGATTACTTTTTTCTTTTCCCCTCACAGTGGATACATCTAATTCTTCAGTTAATGTCTAGAGCTATTTCTGGAGATTTTTTGAGGAACATTCTTCTGATACTAAGGGGGAGGAGCAAAAAAAAAAAAAAAAAAAAAAAAAAAACCCACAAACAAACCCAAACCAAATATCACCATAAATAACCCAAAAGCAACCAAAGAGTCCTGAAACAGAGTATAACATCGTGCTTCCTACTGACAAAGAAATAGGACCCCTTGACCTACCAATGTTTTTCTCCATTTTCTATCTTAATTTACATAAAGATTATTTAATAGCTTTCTTGTTTTCGCTTCCATCTTCATGAATGCTGATGGACTTCATTCAATAACCTTGATTAAGCTTTGCTTACAGTTTTTCAACTGTCTACTAGAAGACCTCTTTTCTTTATATTTTTACTGTTCGAGTTTTAACCGTTTTACAGTTTTAAACTCCAGATGCTTCAGCAGGCAGGTTTTGTTCTGTTATTTTGTCAGAAGGGTAGGATCAGTGAAGGACCTGCAAAAGTGGATGGGTGAACAATGACTACAGAAGAGAATACAATGAGTGCTGAAAAGAATAGGAGAACATAGATTGTATTGAAAAAGTCCTCAGCGGGGAGAGGAAAAAAGAAATTAAGAATTGGAAAGGGACTGACATGTAAAAATGGGCTAGAAAGTAGAACCGTGTTTCTGTATTATTTTACTGTCATTTGATATTTCTGTGGTATTTTTCTACAGTAGAGAAGTATGATGGCTAAAACAATTCATATTATTTAGGCAAATATTGACGAATATTTATAAATCAATTGTGGGTTTTATTTGTTTTATGGTGGTGGTGTTTGTTTTCCTTGCAAGTGCATCCTGTTGCTATGTTCATTTTCTTCTTTAGAGACAAGAAGGATGCTTTTCTTGAGCGTGTCTGTCAGGCTTCCTTGGCCCTGACTCTTCAGTCAGATCTATGCTTGAAATGTGACTGTGTTCAAGATGGCTTGGAAAACTAAATGTGGATAGAATGACTCATATTGTCCTGAGTTTTGATGACAGTTTCTGAAGACTCCTGATAGTGCATCATGAAAATTTTATACAAGTTAAAACTTATCTACTTCTAGTACCTTTATTTAAACTGTTTTTTACAGATTCAAAAGTCTTCATTATTTCAACATATTAGTGAGTGCTTGGCTTCCCATCTTTCTTAGAGTTGCTAGAGAAGGTTTTATGTTTCAGTCCTTCTGGGAGCATTTTAGTGTAAAGGTAACAGCAGCAAAATCTCCCAGGTGCAGTTAATGGAACTTCTACAATTCTAGCGCACTTCTAGTGGTTTGGAAGGGAGTTTCTGTGGCTAAAATTGTATTTAAGACTGTATCTCCATTCTACTTTCTATCTTCTCATTTAATTTGGGTCAGCTAAGTGTTGAGGGGAAAAAAAGTGATATCACAAGTGTCCTTTTTCAAATGAGACTTCTTCAAGGAGAAAGACTTGACAGGATTTGTCTCATGTCATTGGGACCCTGGTTTTGAGAAAGACCTCTAAAGACTACTGCGGTTTGTATAAATACTACAGGTGGGGTGCGTGTTGTTTGTTTTGTGTTTTGGTTTTTTTTAACTTCACTGTTTAAAAGATTAAAAAAAGCAAAGGTTCACCCTGCAGTACGAAGTGATGCTGAGGACAGTATTATTTTTTTTTATCAACCAATCAGCATTACAGGAATACTCCCTTCCTGCCCGTCCAGTCAATTATTTTGAGATGGTCAACTCTATAAAAACAGAATGAAAAAAACTGAAACACTATCTACCTATGAAAGATAGTTGTACAAGGGGTTATGAAGCAAATTCCAGTCTTATTTTTCAGAAGTGTGCTTACAAATTGGTCATTCAGATGTTAAGTGTAGACAACCAAACACACAGTTAACTGCAGAGCTGCTTCACTTGGGTCCACTGTAGCCTTATCATTCATTCTTTCAAAACAGGAAACCACAGGACTTCACAGATTAACCCTCCAGGGTGATCAGCTAGACTTTTCACTGTGGATGGAATATAAAACTGAATTGCTCATGTCTTGATGCCCTCAAAAATTCAATTTATTACACGTAGGCAATTACTTTCATCAGCAATACCTCTAAACTTTTGAAGGAAGAAAATTGAGTTTTTTTCCAGACCAATTGTTTCTAATGCCATGTAACTGGGCATTAAATATTTTTCCATTCTTTGTCAGTCAGTTGAAGCAGTTTGTTATTCTGCCAAGAACTGAGTCTCGGCAGTTGGCCTGTTGTTACCCGATTCATCCCTATTGGCTTTTTTATTATGGGCACAACATTGGCTCTCTTATGATCTTCTGGATTTTCTCCAGTTTTTCCTGACTTATTAGAAAACTAACACTATCAAATGAGATTTTCTCTGCCTCTTTTATTTTTGCGTGTGTGTTCTTTGATACATTCCAATCCCAAGTTTTTTTTTTTTTTTTTTTAATGCTTATCCCTGCTAAAATTTCTTAGCATCCTTCCTGATAACTTACTGTAAACAAAGTTTGTTGTCTTCAGTATCTTGTCTTTTATTGTGCAGGGAGACAGTACACTATGTACCTTTTCATTATGACCTGTATTAGAATTCAGATATGAGCTATGCTACAAGATATTGTGTATATGTAGTATTACTGCAGCTGTTTTTCTCTATTAGAGGAGGTTTCCACTTTTCATGAAACTAAAGTCAATTATTTAGCAGCATACTATATTTGAAACTCTGAAACTTATTCAAAATCAGAAATGACAGAATTGACTTCATTTCAGCAGTCAAGTTCTCTAGGACACACCCCAAATTTCAAACTGAGATAGAATGGTTAATCATTTTCCAATTAAAACACGAAGAGTAGATGTTAGAGTTTTCTGTGCCACTAATCCTAAAACCCAAGTTGAAAAAACAGTGTGAGTGTATATATGCACACCCACATACACATTTAAACATCTTAAGATGTTCTGGATTAAAAACACTAATTCCATTTTTATTTCATCCATTTTTGATGCTTCATAAAGTCTAATTTATTATTTTTCCTTTCCTTTTTTCCTATTAAACTGGTTTCCATCTTCATCTTATTTCTGAGTAGTAGTCTGAAGTACAACCATACAACTGGGAATTTTAATATGGTAGTCTTTAGAAACTTCTGCTAATTCACTCTAAAATTTCCAGTTGTTCTTCCTGGCTGATGTATTTCTTTTGAGGAAAGAAGAATTCTTGAGCACTGGGGGGGAGTAGGTGATGTTGTCTTCATGCTGAATGAAATTGGTCAGCATGATTAGCCTCTGAATGACCACCCAAGACTAGAATACCATCAGCTGCAGCAGATTGTTTTATAATTTTAATGACACTTTTGTTACTCTGTCTGCATCAGGGTTTTGGCCAGTCTTCTACAATGAATTTCTCATAACACACTGCTGTTGATTCCGGATATTTCAGATGTGTCTAAGAAATAATTCTTCCTATTTTGTGAGGCATGTGAGTGATGAGTCTTCTTGGGTTTATTACAGCATGAAATACAGTTATAACCATGATGTAAAGGTTCTCACACCTTTAAAACAAGTGAGGAATTCCTATCTGCTTACAAATTTAAATGGATTATAATCAGAGATTTCAGTTCCTGTAACCACCAGCATCAGTAATATCAATTATGCTTATATATAATTTTTCTCATCACTGAGAATTTTCAGTTCATCTTTCACGTTATTCAATACTTACCACGAATGTATAATCAAACAAAACATTATTTTTCTTGCTCCTTGTTTGTATTTGGTACATTAGTATTTCAGTTAATGCTGTCTGCAGAAATTGATGTTTTGTTAGCCTTCTATTCAGAAAACTAGCATCTTTATCCACTGCTTCCTGCCAACTGAGGATATTCTGTGTTTTTGCATATAAAGGTTGAATATGCTTTATTAAAGCTATTTTCTGGAAGTTTGATTTATATTCTCCAAATTAATATAATCTACATACCACTAATAAATGGTTCTTTTTAATGTTTTTGCACTCTTCTCTCTGTTTCAGTAATGTAAGTTTAAGACCTATAGTTAAAAGCAAAGCAAAAAATCCATGCTTTTCTTGCACTCCTTCCCACATCCATGTCTTAAGATTTGTCTGGAGATGATCTTCCCACATATTAAATTCAGCAAACAGATGAGGTTTCAAGTATTGGCTTTACAACATTTTCTTGTAAAAATTTCAGATCTAATGAACTATCCAAATCCTAGTATTTGTGGAAAATTCACTGAAGATATTTCAATGACCTAGACTATTCCTTATTATTTTCTTTAGAGGTTACTTAACTTTTTGAAGTGAAATTCTGACAAAGAGTAGCACCCTAATCTGTTCTCAGTTGGGCTGGGAATTTTAAGGCACAGCATTAAGGCTGGAAAGGCTACTGCCCTGTCCAATTGTATCTACGCATGCTTTACTGCTTGCTCTCTTGCTTTGGCTTTTCTCCAGACCGTGTTGATCCCATTCTCGCTTTCTAAGAATTTGTGGAGCCATCAACTGTGAATAGGAATGGGAATTTAGATATAAGTCGAAATACAGTTAGAACCACTCTTTGATGTATCTTTCTTTATGTATGTCTTTATATATTTTAGTGAGGAAGTGGCCATAATTTGCTGTTGGGGTGAAGAATAATAATTATCTCTGTGATAAAGCCAGTGTTAGCCTTATTTGTTGCTTAATGCTGGGAAACAGTCTTGGTCATAAAGAGCTTCAGTGCAGAATGTTTTTATTATAGTGGCTTTTTTTTGTTTACATTTTTAATAAGATGCTCTTAGAAGAGCTAGTCTTGGATGCTGGTAATTAAACATGATGTACGGCATTGAATATTCACAAGTAATTGTTAAATGTCTCATTTATGGAAGGGTGAAGCCCAATATAAAGTATATCAAATTGGAAAAGGTGCTTAACATGTAACACTTAACAGCTGATGTACTTGCTGTTAGTATAAGTCTTAAGTGTGCACCTTTATTTGTCCAGAACAGTCAAATGCAGTAAATTAATTTGACCAAAAGAATGTTGATTTAAATACGTAAGTCAATTAAGATGTCTATAGTGCTCATTCTAGGAGGTACAATATAGAAGGAAAAAAAGAAAACAACAAAGGAAAAAGCCAGTAGAGAGGAGGCACTGCTTCTGTGGGTTGGTTTACTCAGTAATCACAGAGGGGGGAAAAAAAAAAAAAGTACTTCAGATTGCTTTTCCAGTGCCCTTGTAAGGCAGATAAATGAATAGTATAGTTCTACTTTAAGAGCAGGAAAAGAAACAAAGATAAATGTAGATGTATAGATTAGAACTTTGCCTTTTCCACATGCTAATATCAAACTACTAGGCCTCTTAATCATCCCTCTGTGAGAGTAGCCAGAAAGTTATACGCACAAATAAAACTGATGCAAAAAATTGAGAAGAATTAGATGTGAAGTGTTCATGTTTTCATGGGATAACTGTTTAGCAATTCTGAGCATACAAGTTACTTGTGCATAATACAGCATTTTTTTTCGAGTATGTCTTTAAATGCCAGTCTTTGAATGATGTAATGGGAAGTCTATTACATTACTTTCTATTGTTCAAGGTGACCATTTCTGAGAAATATTCAATGAAAGTTTTTGTTACATATGAAATCTTGAGTATTGTTGGAGGGACCAACATGGAGCTCAGAGACCCACTGATGTCAGGCAGCAAGTTAAAGCACAGTGCTGGTAATACACAAATGTGATAGCATTAACCTTCAAAGCAATAAACATCTGCGGCAAAGATGCAATGTGGTCAAACCCTGGGTATAACAGTCAGGCAGTGCAGGGATATGGATATGTATAATAAAAACATTCAACTTATAAGTTGAATTGCATATTTTTTTCTGAGCAACACACCATAGACTTGATTCCATTAGCAGTCACTTCATATCTTGCTCTAAAGTGAGCAAGTATCATTTGATTAGTATTTGAGTAAAAATAAAATGTGTTCCATGTTTTGTGAGGTGACTTATAACCTGGTTGAATTTCTAAAAATGGGCATGGTGGGCTTCTGAGAGGTATGATATAGTACAAATTACTGTCAGGTATGGGTGAAATTTTCCTTAGAATCTCTTTCTTGTAGCATGCAGTATCTTCATTTTTATTATTATTACTATTTATGTACTTTTCAAGAAGATTTAAACAGAGCCTCCTTAACTCTGAGATCTTCTTAATGTAGATCCTATTTTTTCTACATTGTATGTGTTTGATTCTGATGTACTCTTTTGAGTACAGTGAAAATGAACAGTGTCTACCTACTTAGCAAATGTCCAATGGTCCCTCAGTATATCCATCTTATTTGCAGATGGACACATTTTCAGACAGCCACCTGTAAAAACATTCTACATTACAAATGAATTGTTTCATACTGTAGAAAACATATTCATATAAAATATGCAGTGATATGACCGTGCTGATTTCCAGATCTGTTTCTTGACTAATACAGACCACTTGCACATGCTCTGTGTATGCAAAAATCATGTATTGACTCGAGGCACTGAACTGACAGATATTTCAACAGGAGGGTATTACATAAATGTAATAGCTGGCAGTTTTTATCATTCATAATTTATTTTTTTATTTTATTTTATTTCTCCTTGTTGGTCTTAAACCTTGCTAAGTCATAGAACTACTTTGAAGAGTTCTTTCCACAACGGTAAGTAATTAGGAAGTCAATACCAAAATCCAGAGTAAACAGAGTGTTCTGGAATTTGCTTGAGTAAAACAATGAGCAGCTCTTAGCAGATATGTGGGATGCTTAGTTGGAAATTTAGGTTTTCTATGTTTGGAAAAATAGTCTAATTTTAAAGTTAGGAAGGAAGCAAATAGACAAGTGCAAACAAACTTGTGTTTTGAGATCTTGCAGTAAAGAATTTGGAGATGTGTTCCTATTTTAAATAATTTTAAGAAGGCTGTTCTAAGGTCTGAAACAAAGCACAGTTTTCCAATCAACTGATACCTCTTCAGTTATCAAGGAGTTTCTAATTGTAATTGCTAACGTTTCAACTCTTGAATTTCTAATGTTGCTTATCACCTGTGGGTGTTGATTTATTGCATAAGATTTTACCTTTATCCAACCTTATTTCACCTCAATTCATCCTTGTGGCTTTTTTTTTTTTTTTACACACAAATGTTTTCTTTGCACTTTATGTAAATCACATATTGCTTCTTATGCTCCTCTTCACTGTCTGCTCTCTATTCCTAGTTCCTAATTCTGTTGGTATTCAGAAGGCCTTTAAAAAATCTCCTTTTAGGAACAAAGCTTCCTATCCTATTTGACCTATAACTTACAGAAAAATGCTCAAGATCTGTACTGTGTATGTCAATTTTAGTATATCATTCAAAATTTGTCACTTAGCAGCAGTTTGTTAATTATGTGGACTCTTTGGGGGGAAAAAAAAAAAGCCAAAGAACACCAACTAACAGTAAATGAAAGGCAACGTAGATTTTTTCCTCCTAAAAAAGAAAAGTAACCCTTTATTTTAATGTGCATTTTGGGCTCACCTAAAAACAGTTAATAGCTGAATCTATGTCATAAATCTATGTCATGTTCTCCTTAAATTTATAGTAACTTACCTGTAGAACTTCAACCAATAAATAGTACTAACCCATTTTATGCAGCATGGAGTATCTCAAAGGTTTTTTAAGCTTTGGTATATATTTTTGGCACTTAGTTGACTCAGTATCTTGGAAAGGAATGGGACATATGATGGAATTACTCCAGAAAGTGAAGGACAGCATCACAATGTTGAAAGGATGTCTGTTGCCAAAATTGACTGGTCATTTTTTGTGAAAAATGTTTTTTCTGTGGACTTTTTTTTTTTTTTTAATAAGTGAAAGCTGTTTTTCAGGAATACATTTTTAATGTATCAGAATCAATTTGCCAGAAATCAGCAAGTTGCTTTGTGAGTACAGTGACACAGAGGGAACATATTTAGAAGGCATATGGTAGAGAAAGCAGGGTGTGCTGCACCCTGGGAAATCTCTTCCTATTTTCCTGCAGTACTTCACTGACTAGAGAGCACGTACATATGGGGCTCTCTTGAATGTGCATTAACTGAATAAGAGACCGTTTCCTAATAATGAATTCTATGCTCATTTAGTTTCTTTCTTGATTACAAAAATAACACCCTTGAACAGTCAGTATATAATAATTGCTGGTCTCCACTAAGAGAATTAAATAATATGCTGTTGTTATTCATGATTCTGTTGCCTCGTGTAGAATATATAACTTTCAAAGGATGACAAGGAAAGAAGCAGCCAGAAGTGTAAATACATATATGCATATATGTTTGTGTATATGGTCATAAACTGCGTATTCTCTAAATATCTGGAGAAGATATGATCTAATATAATATGCACATGCATATTGTATACTAATCCTCAACTGATAGGCAACAAGGGCAAAACAAGTCTTTTTATTTATTTATTTTTGTTTGTGGGGTCAACTACACTGCAGTCACAACACAGCTAACTCTTAAGCAGACATGCATTTCTAATACCAGCAGTAAGCTGCAGCATCACAGAGCTCGGTGTGGCCTGCAAGTGCTTTCTGAGAAGCCTGACTAATTACTGCATGCTGAGTTTCATGCTGCTATCGCTGAGCTCCTAAAACCTAGGCTAAATATAGTTCCACAGGAAGCCCCGCAAAAGATACTGCAACGTAGATGAGTTTTTGTGAAAGATGGAAGCTCAGAGTTAACACGCTGATCCAGTCTTTTTTTGAATTATTAAAACAGAGCTTCAGTGGGATAGGTCTAACAGAATCTTTTGTAGCACGCTCTTAATGTTGTAGTTTCCTACTATCTCTTGAAACCTGTCCTGAGCTATACATCACTCACTGAGGAAGAGTATGCCTTGGAACAGCTCCAAGATTAGCAGGCACCAAAACCAGCATGTGTGCTCTGCATACAGCATCTACACGCGAGGGGCACAAACAAACAGTTTTATCATTTTATTCTGCTCATAACTTGGGATAGCGGTCTATCCACTTCTATGGTCAGTAACAGGATTTAAGAGGGAGGCGTGAAGCAGGTACTTTGTCATCTTCATGCAAACTTATCTCATGATTATGTGTGAGTTAGTCCAGCATTCACAGTGGGAAGAAGGCAATAGGTGTCCCCTTTTCTATTTTTGACTTCCTGTTTGTTGATAGAATCCCAAAATGGTTTGGGTTGGAAGAGGCCTTGAAGATCATCTAGTTCCAACTTCCTTCTGTGGGCAGGGACACTTTCTATGGTTCTTGAGAGTCATAGCCTTTTGCACATGCTTTGAAATGTCATTATTTTATGTTTTCCTTGGTCATTATAGCATAAAATTTCACTGCAATGTTAGCATATCTGTAAGTCCTTAATTAAAATCTACCTAGCGTGCCACGTATGTCTCAGTTCAGCCTTAACCTGAAAGAACTTTCTTAATTCTTCAAAGAGCTCTGAAAATGTTTTTACCAGTTTTCCATGTTACCCTTAATTTGTCAAATATTGCAAAAAGAAGGGAAAATTAGAGAAATACAGGTAATTCAAAATGCATACACATCATGAAAGTTTTAATCACGTTTCATAGGTTGTCTGATTAATCTTTCTGCTGTACTCTCTGGTTCTTTGAAACCTCTTGTTATTCAATTCTTATAACAGTTTGATTCTTCTTCATGTTTCATCCACTGCTCTTCCTGATATATTTGTCTCTGAGAATGCCTCTATTCTGCTGTATAAATGTGCATATCTCTTATTCAGTGTGTCTGAAGAACTAAGGGGTAATATACATATATATATTGTCTCACTGTAAGATCTCTAGAGATGCTGATATCGCACATGCATTATGCTAAGTGTACAAGGCTGATTTTTACCTTACTTTGTGTTTGGTTTTGGTAATCACATTTGAATTGTAACCTCTTAGCCAACTACTCTCTTACAGCCTTAACTCTGACAGAGTTCCATTCAGAAAACATTGTTTGAAGATCTATAAAATGCGTATTTAAATTACTTCAGTATCTGCTCTGTTGGCTTTAATTTTTTATCTGAAAGAGCATTTATACAAAAATATCTCCATTAACTGGATGGTATCCAGGTGGTTTACTACAAATTTTAGCTTTCAGTGAAATTCTTTTTATAACTGTTGTCACCTACTCATTTGAAAAGTACCCAGGACTTGAGTTTCAATGTCACAATATTGTATTTTTGTTTGATCTCACAAAACATGTCAAAATTAATTAAATTATGTTTACTCCTTAATATTTCAACCATACTTATAGGAATCCTTTCAGGAAGTTTCTTAGGGCAAAGTCAAGAATAGCCTATTCTCTCATATGCTTCAGAATGAGCTGTTCCAAGTTGCAGATGTTTATTATTTTCAAAATTGTCTTTCCGATTTATGTTGTGATGTGACATCCAATTTGTTTATATTTTGAATGATATTTTTGTAACAGGCCTTGTTCTGGATTGTCTTTCTCTGAAGACCAGCAAATGCTCTCAGCCATAAGAGTGTTCCTATAACCTGGTTCATTCAGTAATGCATACGTGATCCTAGGCTCTGACATATGAACTACATAAAGAACACAGCTTGCTTAGAAATATTTCTAAACTGAATGAAGATGCACCACTTTAAAATAAAAGTTATACCTCAGGTGCACAGAACTAGAGCTTTCATGTACTAGCCCTGTGCCTATCTACTGAAGGAAAAATAAGGGCAGAGAGTTCTGATGGAGGAGGGGGCAGGATGGATCCCTCTCCTGTCATATTGGTAGAAAGACAATACAACACTGGGGTGACCTTCAAAATAGCAGATGTATATTGTCATCAACAGCCATCATCTTTAACTTAAAGCAAGTAAGCACCAAAGGTAATGTAATAAACAACCTTTAATTTGCACTTGGAATTTTTATTTCCAAGAATCAGGTTATACATATATAATGGAACCTACTATTCAGCTCAGTTTATATGGCTCTAATTTTCTTCATAGGCATGTTTATAAATCTGTGTCTTTTGGCATTGACTGAAAAAATATTTATCATGTCATGTTTCAAAAACGTGAACCTTTTTCTCAAACATTCTTACCTTACATGAAGCTTACCTTATGCTTTCTCAATGGAAATTGTTATTTATTTATTGTACTAACGCTTTTTTAAAAGGATTTGTCATACTATTCAAGGTTTTCCTCTCTTCGTATAGGCTATAGGAATGAGAACTTTAAAATCCTTTTCTGAAAAGAAAGGCAGGATTACTAATGAATGTATTCAAAACATAATGATACCAGAGTGTTTGCATTCCTTGCAAGAGATAAGTTCATTGCTGCCAATAAATTTATGACATTATTTGAAGGTGATAAAATAGGAGAAGGGAATGAAAAGTAATTTGGTTTTTTTTTCCCTCAAAACAAAGTCAAAAACAGAATGGTGAAAGAATCCCTTTTTATTGCAGAGTCAGTATAAAGTAAAAAAAAAAAAAAAAAAAAGTATTTTTAGATGATATAATAAGATTTTATATTTAATAATCCTAAGAGAGAGAAAAAAAAGTCATTCACACAATTATATGTGTCAGTAATGGACATATCTTCTGTGCATATGGCATGTTTCCCTGTGGGGCTATGGACTCATGCAACATTGTCTGAAAATAGATAGATTTGGAAAAAAAAAATTCTAAGGGTGTATGACAGCGACATCCATCAGATTTGCCCTGAAAAGAGAACTCTTATCTGTAACCTCAGCATTAGGTTTTGACCATGTTAACCGTATCATTTATTTAGTGTAAAAAATCGCAAAAGGGAACTGAAAAGCAGAAGCTGATCAAAGTCAGAACAGCGTCTAAACAGTTCTGTTTTTTTTTAATGGGAGTCTGCCTTTTTTTCTTGTAAGTTAGTGTTTAGCCCTCCATTCCTTATATGTTCAAATGACTCTTGATGCCTTGTGGTGATATAAAATTATCAATATTTATGGAGTGTAACCAGAAAAAACTGAGATGATGTTTAAGATATATATCCAGTTGTTTCTGGACTTGAACTCTGAGATGTGATGGACATACAAGTCTTCTACTTGTATGGAGGGGCTTTGCTGTGGAAGTTATATAAAGCAGCTGGCTGTACCCAGAGTTAAGCTAAAGACACAAAGATAATTATTTTATTGCAGAGAGGGGGTCTTACTCTGAACTCTACTTTCAGTTTTTTTGTAATGTTGTGAACCATGTGCAGATACTCCTGATTTACATTGGCAAATATATCAAAAATCGCCTCTTTAAGACCCAAACATTTTTAAAATGTAATGCAGTACTTTGAGTTTGCTGTGTAACAACATCAAATATTGGTAATATTTGGTTGCTTTTTTCACCTGTGAGAATCAGTTAAAAGCTAATACCATGATTGGTATTACTACCCAGAGCTGTTCTATTTTCAGTGACAGTGACTGACTGTTGGTTGATCTGGTAATGGTTCAGAGTAGCTCTGAAGACAGTCCTACTGCCTAAGGTTCTACTGACCTGTCTATAACTGCAACAATAAGACAGTAACGCTAGTTCTTAAAATGGCCTTATGCTGGTATACAGTGGGATAGATATGATATGTTCACAGGCATTTGGTGAACAGTAGTTCTCCAAAATCAAATAGGGGGTGGTAATCTATGAACAATTGTTTCAAATCTCTATTATGCTCCCTCTACCATAACCTGAGTACTGAGTGTAATTGCGCCAGACCTCTGTACAGAAAAACACATCCTCCATTTTGAAAGATCAAGCCACAAAAAATTGTAGGAATCTGGGGATGTCTTCATTTCTGTGTAGTAGTTTGTTAGATAAAGTTATAATGTTTATTTTAATTTCCTTGAACGTGTAGTATGGACCATATTTGTAAGAAGTTATTGGATAATCATTACTCTTGGGCACCCTTCCAAATTTCTGCCACTTAGTGCCTTGTAAGATGAGCCTTGATGTTGCTGAATGTGGGTTTTGCTATTAATCTCAGCAGGAATTGGCCTGGGCACATACCCATCATGTGCTTAATCTACATCATATTTGGATTTGACAAAATAATTTGATAGAAAGTTACTTACGTGCATTAATGAGACCTTCTTTGAGCTATAGTTTTAAATTACCAAGTACAAGCACAAAATCAGGTGGGAGAGGAGAATGAATGATAACTACATATAGAAACATTGAGGTATTTTAGAGAGATTCTTGGATGTATTACTAAACTCAGGATGTAGCTTATTGAGACAGATGATTCTACTCAAGTCTGATTTGGGGTCCGTTAGCTGTTTGCTTGTTTTGCTTGTTTGTTTTGTCCTGGCATTTTTAATTGTTTCCCCAAGATTATTAGTATTTCTTCTAGAACTACTTTACTTGTATTTACTTTGTATTCCATGGTAAGCTTATTTTATTTGCTGATTTTAACTTCTATTCTTGGTGGTTCATTCGCTCATCTGGTCTCACTTAATTTGCAGTGCTTTAGATGTACTTTGCATACATGCCTGTAAATGTCAGTTGCTGTTTAGTGCTCTTTCTCATAAGTTGAAATGCTTGCATTTGTCAGCCAGTGCCTTACCATCTTGACTGGCATTAGTCTTGTGTCCATGGTATACTCTTCAAGTAGTAATGCTGTTTCTGTAGAAAAGCGGTACAGCTCTAAAAAACGCTTTCAATTCAACAAAACTGTTCCACTAGTCCTAGTAGTTTCTGCTGAACAGAAACATCTGTATATGATGCTTCTACCTTCCAAAATCTTAAGAAGATAACTTGCAAGCCAAGTACTGATGCCACAGAGCCTTTGTCCTATGTGCACAAAGTTAGAAATCATCAGTCGGGGCAAACTGTGGCAAGATGTGTATTTATGTTAATGCAGCACTGTGGGACACATGCACCTCACCAGGACTCACTGAGATTTTAGAGAAGTCATAAAAGAAAAGGAATATTGGCACAAGCTCATTTGGGGTGGAAATGCAAGAAGCTAAAAAATAAAAACAAACAAACAAAAAAACAACATAAAATCACAGAATTGTTTGAGTTGGAAGGGTTTTTTAAAGGTTGTCAAGTCCCCTGCAGTGAACAGGGACACCTGCAGCTCTATCAGGTTACTCAGAGCTTGGTCCAGCCTGATGTCCAAGAGCAGGGCTTCCACCACCTCTCTAAGCAATCTGTTCCAGTGCTTCACTATCCTTATCATATTTTTTTCTTATATCAAGTCTAAAATTCCCTTCTTTTAGTTGGAAACCATTTCCCCATGTTCTGTCACAACAGACCCTGCTAAAGATTCTGTCTCCTTTTTTATAGCATCCCTTTAGACACTGAAGTGCTGCTCTCAGGTCTCCCCAGAGCCTTCTCTTCTCCAGGATGAACAGCTCCAGCTCTCTCAGCCTGTCCTTGTAGGGTATGCTTGATGCCATTGTCGATGTCATTGATGAAGTTACTAAAGAGAGTCAGTCCCAGTATTGGCCCCTGAGGAACACCACTTGTCATTGATCTCAATCGAGTCATTGAGCCATTGACCACCACCCTCTGGGTACAATCTTGTAACTGCTTCTTTGTCCACTGAAGAGTCCATCCATCAAGTCCATATCTTTCCAATTTGGAGAGTAAAATGTTGTGTCAAAGTCCAGATAAATAATATCAGTGGCTCCTCCCTTGTTCACTGATACAAATACACCATCATAAAAGGCCACTAAGTTGGTTGGGCAGGACTTACCCTTGCTGAAGCCATGCTGGTTATCCTATATCACCTCCCTCTCTTCCGTATGCCTTTGCATAATTTCAAGGAGGATCTGCTCCATGATCTTCTCCAGCACAGAAGCAAGGCTGATGAAGCAATAGTTCTTTGGGTCATCCTTTCTACTCATCCTTTCTACCTTTCTTAAAAATTGGTGCAATGTTGCTTTTTTACCAGTCACCAGAGACTTCACCTGACTGCCTGAATTTTCAGATATCAGTTAGAGTGGCTTAGAGATGGGAAGGAGCGTTGTGTGTTCTCCATTAGCTCTCAGAGAAGGCTGGAAGTAATAGCTCTATGTTTGCAGAAGGCAGATTCCTCTCTCCTAGCACACCAGTAAGAGGACAGCTGTAAACCACTGTACAGTCACATTCAAACCTGTATTCCCCTAATTATTAAAAAAAATATATGCTTGAGAAGCAGCTACAGTATTAATATACCAACTATTTGTTGGTAGTACTTCTCTTCTAATTCTATCATTGTTTTGTTAATGTACACTGCATTTTACCTGGTGATACAAGAAGCTTATTTTAGTTAGAAAGTTTATTGAATAATACTGTTATCTTTTCAATCAAATGTATAAAACATTTGCCATTTTTAAAACAGAACAATTGATGGTACTTTGGCTGTCAAATACTAGTCACAGTTTCTTTGGGCTTTGTTTACTTTCATTAAGACATTTTTTCATGTGAAATCCCTTACAACTACAAATATCAAATTAGATTAAAAGCATCCTGTGAAGATTCCTTATTTACAAGAAAAATAAATACACTGTTAAGTCTCAAAATATTTAATCTGGATCAAAACATGTTTGATAGTTGGTATCACAGAGCTCAGGAGTCTCAATGATCATTTTTCAGTAATCTTCCTTTGTCCAGAGAATAAAGAATTCATGTAGGGACTGTTTGATTTCTGAGATAGAAGGGCTGTTTTATGTTTCATATGTTAGTTTAAATGAGCAGTAATCTTTTTTTCTTACCTGGAGTCCCTGCTAAATAAGGGCTTTCCATTCTTTCTATTTCTTTGTGTTGGAGCCTTGCTTCTACTATTATTCCTTCTCTTTTCCTGAAACTACTTTTCCTGTCTCAGTTCCTTCCTTGTTTTTTTTGTTTTTTTTTTTCCTCCAGCGTCCCACCTCCTAAGTGGTCCAGGTGATGGCCTTAATGAGGAGGAATTCTGTGAGCTAGTGAGGTCCTCCCACCTAATAAAAATCCAACTAAAACCTTCTATGTCCCTATTTAGTCTTAAAACTTAAAATTTGAAGACGTTTTTAACAGACCCAAGATGACTTTAGAAGCTTTCTAAAAGAAAAGTATTTTTATTTTTCATCGAAAGCTTCAAACCTAAAAGTTCTAGAACCCTCAGATGTCATTTAAAACAGTATTCTGGAATGCAGTACCCAACAACAGCAAAAAAAAATGAGGAAGTCAACTCTGTCCAAGAGAGCTTAGAAATGAAGAGCAAATCCTGCAATCAATTGATGCAGACAAATGCCACTCCGTTAATTTAATAACAGGTTTCTGCAATCTGCTTTCAGGGCCGAAATCTTACACAAACAGCATGGAGGAGATTTAGACACAGTGACATAATCTTGGTATACATTTTGTGCTGCCTTTCAAATGTTTTACTGTCCTTACTTCTCCTGCCTTCTTGTCAGGGATGCATATACTGTAGATACTTGGGAGTAAACTGAGTGCCAGTGTAGCTTAAATTAAGGAAATAAAATATTGTTATCCATGTAACTGTTAAACTAATGTATTCCACCACTTTGAAGGAAATTGAGCTTTTAGTGGTGCTTTCATGATGTGATAACAGGATTTCATTCCATCATAATTCCAAGTGCCAGACATTTTCTATTCCACTCCAGTCCCTGCTGAGTTGCTACTAGTTGCCTCCAATCAAAACACTCGTTTCATACATTTTAACTCTGTTTTATTCTGTAATTTGATTTCACATTAAAAAATCTACTTCAGTGTACATCTAAGATACAGCATATTTTTTTTTTTATTCTGGGATTAAAATATCTTTGCTAAAAGTTCTTATTCGTGGTGTCTTTCATCTTGAGGGACACCAGGCAGTTGGAGAATGAGCATATATCAGCCTCAGTAAATAAAATCCTACCTAAATATATGTAAACCAACCAACTCAAACCAAATACTTGCCCCTCCCATTTGCTCTTCTGCTACAATTAAGTGACATTTACACTCTATCAAGTGATACTTGTTTCCTAAGCAACTTACCACACTCAGTCACTGTATACTGCTGATGATTTCATCTGCTTTTGAGGGACAAGAGCAGTACAATCAGCAGATCATACACTAATGCCTTTGTTGTTTGCTTTCCTGCTTTGGAAATGTCTAAATGTATGATTTCAAAACCTACACAAATCTGAAAATCCTATAAAATTTTTGCTGTGCAAAACCAAATTCTATTGATTATGAAGAGCAAAATCAATGTACACCTGCATGAGTCATTTTGTCTGTGCATGTACTGTAATGGCAATGTGTATGCTGATAGCCTGCTTGCTAATGAGATGGTGTGGTTCACAGACTGTGGCATGTCACATCTGAAAACCTGGAATGACAAGCAAAACAAAGATGGAGTACTTTGGAACTTTGTTCATGACTTCTGGAAATAGACATATCTAATTAAATTGTTGCAAGCATTCTTGAAAATTATAGAATAAAAATTGAACTGATATATGGAAACAACTCTTAGCAGAGTGTTTCTGATGTTAGTGCATCTTATTAAGTGTTCAGGAGCTTAGGAAATATCACTTCCAAAGAACAGTAAGCGCAGCAAGCCATTGATGTGAAGTGAGAGGACTTCTTTGTCAGGGGGGCTTTGCCCTTGTTATTCACAGTACTTGTGGAGGGGGTGGAGTTCTGGGATGGATTATATCAATATCTCTTCTGTGTCTAGTGACTCCAGTGACAGTAACACATGACAGCCTGTCATATCCCATATGAAAACATATTTTATTTAATCTATATATTAACTGCAAGCTATTTCATAATCGCTTTAGAGCAGTTCTCCATATGTGACCTGGGTTGTTGCTCATGGTGACAGGAATATACAAGGGCTGACAAGACGAGTGAAGTATGATGCTGTCTATAGCCCAATTCTTGCAATGTCACACACAGGCCAACGAGGATAGTGAGACGTTACTTCAGAGAATTTCAATTTTATTTGTGTATTCTTTTCTACTCCTCCAAGTTGAAAGCTAAGAATAAAATTGATTTGCAATTGGCATGTAAAATGGGACCATCTTTGCTGGTTTGCTAGAAATTTATAATCTGAGGTATTTTTAAAGCTCTCAGTTAACTATCGTATCCAACTAGGAACCGGGTTGTTTCCCCAACATAAGACATCCAAAATCTTAGATAACAATCCTCAGGTGTGTTACGTGAATGTTTCTGCATCTTGCCAGTGCTGCTGTTAGCACTGGTTATTTAATTTCCTTTTCAAACAAATGCACAAACACAGGAGAGAAAGGGGAACGATTTCTTAGATAATTGGGAGATCTTTAAGGCACTGAGAAGCTTTGAATGACAGAGATGGACCAGAACTTCTGTTCAGACAAGAAGTGGTACTATCAAAGCTATAGCGAAGCATAAAACCATTTGCAAAAGGAAAGTATTGTATGATTTTTACTCTGTGTGCATAATGATATCCTTATCACATAGGGCACACGAAGATAGGAGTGGTGGTAAGGAAGTGTTACTGTTACAGACCCACTCACATATTGAGGCATCCACACCTAACAAAAGTCCTAAGCTATACAGATCATCCAAGTGTGTTTCAGTAGAGGCATTTATTTTTATTTTGAAAGAGTGGGGGCACATTAATCTTCTACACAAAATGCACCACCGTATCTGTATGCACTGACTCTATTTGAGAGATGTTTCATTCATTTTTACTGGAGAGCCAGACTGAAGTGGGTTTTGCTGCACAGTGTGTCCTGGGCACAGAACCAACGTGCCCTCGTTGTTAGCGCATGCACCAGAGCAGGGAACAACTGCTGGATATATCGACATGGCTTGAATTCTCTGGGTGTACTAATCGAGCGGTCCAATGAAAACAGAGTACTCTTCCAGCCCTAATACTATGCTAATATCATGCTAATATCTAAATAAGAAATTCCTGTCAGCTTAGCACTATATATTAGCAGCCTTCGGCCTCAGGTTCTTGTCTGCTTCATGTCCAGATACGGTGTGTGGGACGTTTCTGGGGTGTAATGAGAGCTAATTGCAGAGTAAGAAAGAGAGCAGAGATTGGGAGTGCCGGATGCAGTCCCAAGTTCGCACTTGCAGGTGAGTTTCACAGTGCGGGATCGAAGTGTTTTCCCTCCTGTTCTGTCATATGATTGCAGGAGGGGAAAGAAAAAAAAAAAAAAAGCATATTATGCACCTAAGGTAGCATGATTCACTGCACAGTGTCCACCATCTTCCTTTCAGGGCCGTATTTCAAGAGGTTTGAGAGCGAAGCAGAGCAGCAGGGTGAGAAGGGTGAGATGCGATGCTGCCGGGCCGGGCGGATCCGCAGCCGGAGCTGGGGGTGGGGGGGGGGAAGGATGCTGGGGAGGTGGAGGGGGTGCGGGGGCTCGTGCTGAGGTTGGTTGGTGCTGGGCTTTATGGAAACACGCGAATGAGAAATGTCACGTTTAGCACTTAAAAATATATATTAAAAAAAAAAAAAATCCTTGCCTGCTTGATCCGGAAAAGCATCTCTCCTCCCAGCGTGATTTTAATTGTTTACGAATGAGAGAAGAAAGTGAAGGTGGATAACCCCCAGCACCACCACCCCACCCCCCCCCTCCTCCCCAAGGAAGCCCGGGTACTTCCTTGCTCTCTCCGGGGCACGACGTGATGTTTCAAGGAAACGACAGCGGGTGGGGGCAAAAGGGGCGCGATCGGTCCGTGCTCCCGGAGCCGGTGTCCGTGCGGGGCTCGGCGGGACGGGCCGTGCTCGGGGCAGGTGCTGCTGCTGCGGGGCTGCTCGGAGCCTGGAGCTGCCGGGCCGCGTGAAATGGCTGCCTGCTTTTCGGGGCTGCCGCCTGCTTCACGCTGCCGCTGTTCATTTTTTTAACGGCCCCCCTTTCCCCCCCTCCGGCTCCCCAGGGGCAGCACCCTTAGCGAGACTTCGTCCCGCCGCCTCCGCAGCCAGCCCATCCCTTCCCTTTCAGGGCCGCCTCCTCCTCTTCCTCATCTTCCTCCTCCTCATCTTCCTCTCCGGGCAGCCTCCCCCCCCCCCACAGCCCTGCACCCCTCCCGGCCGCTCCCGGCCCACGTGGCAGCGCCTCCGCTGAGCTCACGCGTGGCCGTGGGGCCGAGTGCGTGCGGGACCGAGCCGTGCCGTGCTGAGGAGCAAGCGGGTTACGCAGCCCGCCTCGCTCCGTGCTACACCCTCACCTCACCGCGTCCCTCCCCCTCCCCCTCCCCACCTCATTTTCTTCCTCCTCCTCCGGCCTCCCGCAGCTAGTTAAATATTTCTTTTGTTAATTGGCGCCCCGAGCGTTCCCAGCCCCGCGCAGCCCGGGCCGGCACCGCGAGCACGCCCAGATCCGCGCGGTGAGCGGCGCGGGGATGTGCGGGAGGAGGAGGAGGTGTAAAAGGGGCGACCGGCTCAAGGCACATTTGCGAGGAATCGTTTAAGCCGGCTGATATATATTTTTTTTGTTTTGTTTGGTCGGTCTGGGGAGGGAGGGAGGTAGGCTTTTTTTTTTTTCCCCCTACTTCTCTCCCTCTCCTTTCTAGCTGTCTCTCTCTTTTTTTTTTTTTTTTTTTTTTTTTTTTTTTTTTTCCTGCTCAGGATTTAAATGCCACTCAAAGCATCTCTTAATCAGCGCTCTGCTCGTCTCTGGTTCCTTCTGAGGCATTAATTGGATCATACGCTGCGTCTGAGGAGCTCGCGTGCTTTAGCCGAGGAGGTAAGGGGGCTGCACCGGGTCTCTGTGGTCGCTAAGGCACGGTTACCTTCGGGATGACGGCTTCCCCCTTCCCAGCCCCTCGGCAGCTCCGGCTTTACCTGCGGAGCCCCCCCCCCCCCCTCCCCGGGCTGAGCGCGGAGGACGCGCGGGGGGGCGGCGGATGACCCGTGGGAAGCGGCGGCCGCCTCCTCCTCCTCCTCCTCCTCCTCTTCAGCCCCGGGAGCAGCCCAGCAGCATCCTAATCCCCCCTTTCAATAAACTATTCCTCACCGTTTTCTTCTTTTTCTTTTCTCTCTTTTTTTTTTTTTTTTTTTTCCATGAGAAATACTGTAAGCGCCCATCTCCTCTCCTCCCCCACCGCCCGCCCTCGCCGCGAGCTCCGGCTCCTTTGTCCGCACCTCGCATCGCTCCGGGCGGTTCCTCGCTGGGACCGAAAAGTTCAGCTGCCCACCTGCCCACCGGCGGCACACACACACACACACACACACACACACACACGTTCGTGCCAACCTCTCCCCCCCCCCCGTGTCAAATCCGAATCCGTTCAGCTTTCCCCCCCCCCCCCCCCCCCCCGCATTTAAACTGGGTTACAAAGCCGCCGTGCCCTGCACAACTCCTTAAACTTCTCCGCTCGCTGTGATTTATATCCCATCCTAACAAAAAGAACAACAAAAACTCCATTCTCCCGTGGATGACTTTTTTTTTTTTTTTTTTAATAATGCATTTCCTTCTTCCCCTTTAATTTTTTTTTTTTTTTTTTTGCAAGGAAATTTGCTCCATCTCCAGCAGCAACCACTGCTCCTTTTGATGTTGTGGTACGCCGTGCGCATGCGCTTCACATTAGAATTACTGCACTGGCCAGAATAAGTTGGATCTCTTCTTCTCCTCACCGAAGCCCTAAATCATATCAAAAGCTAAAGGGATGCTGAGAGTTCGGAAAAAGGGTTACTTCGGGATTTGGTCATTCCCTTTAATAATAGCAGCGGTGTGTGCACAGAGGTAAGTGGTGAAGGCATTGCTTTACTTGGAATCGCTCTGCATGTCACTGCTAAGGGGAGCGAACAGCTCGGGTTCGAGAAATCAGAAATAACGCCTTGCTATCATCTTTTTTTCCTCAGTGTCAATGACCCTAGTAATATGTCACTGGTAAAAGAGACCGTGGATAGACTGCTGAAGGGCTATGACATTCGCTTGAGGCCAGATTTCGGAGGTAATTGGACAGCTTTTCCATCGGAGCCGTTACATACCCGGGCTGTTGTACCATCTCCGCGCGTGGTTCTCAGCCGTGCGGTGGGTGCTGTTGCTCGGGCTGTGCGTGTTGCCATTTTCTCGAGCTGATCCAAAGTTAAGCCAATCGTCACTCTATTTTCTTAGCTCAGGGGGCTCTTCACGCCATCGTTTAAACCTTTTGCATATCCGGAATCGGTCCCTCGTTGTGTGCGTGCGTTGATAATTCGTTAACCTGTAATTAACCCCTCGTTCAACTGGCTTCATCGAGATGCAAATCTCCGAAGTTTACCCGACGTTGGCTCCTCTGAGCCCGTGACCGCGGTTACTATTTTGGAGCACGAGATGCGCTGCTAAGCTATACCCCCCCAAAAAAAAGTCATTTAACCCCCTGCGTGCTCCCGCTGCCAAACTACTTCGTGTATTCATCGATCGGTATCGGACGCGCTCATCGGGGTCCCCGAGGGGCCGGGCCGGGGATTAGAGGGGGGGTCCCCGCAGCCCCCTGCCCACCTCGGGCTGCGTGCCCGGGGCTCCCCGGGGAGCGGTCGGCTCCGGCCGACACGTGTGCGCGTTATATAAAGCAGCTGGCGGGGCTCAAAGGGTGAACCCGGAGCTAACGCGTTCCTCGACGGCAGCTTCCCCGCTCGGGGTAGGGGGGGGGGGGACGCTGTTTGTCGCCCTTCCGAGCTTTTTATTTCTGTTTATTAATCGTCTCGGTGTCATTTATTTATTTATTTTGCTGCGTCTTGGTCTTTGTAACTCCGGTGAGAACGAGTTTTAAGTTCCTCGCCATCATCACATTGCGGACCGTCTTCTTGTTGGTTTGCAGGTCCCCCGGTGGCTGTGGGCATGAACATAGACATTGCCAGTATAGATATGGTCTCAGAAGTCAATATGGTGAGTATTTAGGGGTTTGGGGCTGGGTGCTTTCTGCCGGGGGGGGGGGGACACTGTCGGTTCCCCCATCTCTATCGAAGCGGTGCTCATTGCCGGCCGGGGACTACCGGCCTCCTACCCCAGAGCAGAGCTGGGGTGGACGTCCACAGGGGCGCCGCGTCGCGTCGCATCCCACCCCATCCCGTCCCTGTGTTCACGTGGAGGGGCCCGGGGAGGCGGGATCCCCGGGCCGGCGGCACCGGCCGCGCCGCCGCTGGCTGCGGCAGCTCCACAGCGCTTCCCGCGAGCAACGGCGCCCCCTGCCGGCCGCGCCGCCGCACTGCACCCCGCCACCGCCTGGCCGCCGGGCGGAGGGGTCGCTCCGGCGCAGCCCCCCCGAGGCAGCGCGGGGCTCCGCTGCTCGCGTCCGTGGAAATACGGGTGAGGTTTTAGTCGCTAACCCGTTTGAAGCCTTCCTCAGCTTCTCTTTCACCTCCCCGCTTGCTTCTAAACGTGAAGAAGTAGTTCGCTTTGTTTTGTCTCAGCCGCTCTCTTCCAATTCATTAAAAAGAAAAAAAAAAAAAAGTAAGAAGAAACATGAAAAAAAACCAAAAAAACCACCAAGCAGGTTTATCTTCTGTGTGTAACCAAAGCACACCGTTTATTTTTATTTTTTGTGCCTCGGCACTGTGCTCGTGCTGAGTCAAAGTTGACCTATTTGTTTTCTCGAGACGTTTGTTTCTTATCTCAATTGCTGGATCTGACTGTGCTCGAATGCTGGAGTTGGTTGTGGGTAATAACTCTGTAGTTTGTGGGAAATGCTTGCGTTACCTGGGAGACGTTATGCAAGTGTGGTGGAAACAGGATACAGCTCAGATACGTGTTGCTGAAGTGGCTGTCCGTGGTTTAGGCAAAACTTTTCCATCACCTAATGGTCAAAATCAAATTTTGAAGCTTTTATGTCAGCGTGAAACTGTTCAGGAAACAGTTGGCCCTGTACTGTGGGAATGGCAAGATGGAGATGCTGAAGCAGACAGCAGCACCTGACACAAAATGAATGTGTTGGGAAACACTTTCAACTAAGCCTGTTTGAAACAAACTCTTGAAAAAGAGTTGCAAGGAAACATCCTTCTGAGTTCTGTAACTGTAATCTGGAGATAATATTCTGGAAGTTATCCGCTGTGTTGGTGCGATTCTTCTGCTACTGAAATATTTTGTGTGCTCTCCCAGTGGTATCTTTGGTTTCTCGGAAGTGTTGCACTGAATGAATTTGTAAACAGGAGTTTCTTCCAACAGCATGTAGCCCTGGGCCTAACTTGGGTGCTGGTGATTGTCCTGGAAGCTCAGCTGTGTGAGGGCCTGGTGGCACAGAGCTTGGTGCTGTTTTTTTCAAGTTAACAGGAAAATGCTGAATAATCTCTCCCTGAGCAGCATCACCTGTGTAGTAAGGGCTTCTCAACTTTGCATGCACTCAACTCGTGGTTTAGAACCTATTGCAGTCGAGTGTTCTCCTTTCAGGAGCTTTAAAAGCAAAACAGTAAGATTGCATTGCACCTTAAAACGTTTGTTATGAAAGCTGGTCTGGATTGGAGACATATGGCGTTGTTTTGTAGGCAGCCAGGAGCAGCGTGGGAATGGTGAGGGTTTTCTTGGTTGAGGTATTGTCTGCAGCTCGTGTTATGTATCTCATCTCTTCCGAGGTGGAAGCTTGTGCAATTGTTTCTCCTCCTTGCTTAGAAGAAGGAAGAATTTTTCAGTGACTTCCAGTAATTTGGTCTTCAGTTAAAGGTGATACTTTAACAGAATACTGTGATTTTGGACTTGGACTGTGTCTGTAAAGCTGCATATTATTTTTAGTATTCCAAAGTCAGTTTATTATGTCTTTGTAATGAAATGCTTGACCTCTGTGAGACTTTTTCAGACTACCTGCAAAACTGCTGGGGGAGGTTATGCATAGTTAATTTTGTCACACAAGTATGTTTGAAGCATTTAAGCTCTGAGCTTGAATTACTTTGAGGTAATACCTTTTTTCTTAAAACTGGGCATTTGTTTTCCTGGTGTTTTTTTTTCTTTTTTTTTTTTTTTTTCATTTTACAACTTCAGAAGAGATTCCAAACCAGGATTATTTTCTTAATCTGCTTTAATGCAACATGTAACAATTAATTTTACAGTGAATTGTACACCTTAATAAATAATAATGTATCTTGAGAAGCCTAAAGTAAATGAGAAAAGGGGCATTTTAACAAGAACAAAATGGTTGGCATGCAAGGCCTAAACTTGCTGATTGTGAAGTCGGTAGAATTTTGGCTTTTGATTTAGGAAGGCACCAGAAGGAATACCACTGAATACCAGCTGTATTATTATTATTTTTTTTTTAATGTAAAATCTGAAATGATGAGAGAGAGAGAGAAATAATCTTTTGGATTTATGGAGCTGTTTTCTGAGCCATGGGCTTGCTCTTGTTTGTCCTGTAGTCCTGGCAAAATGGTTGACCTTCCATTCCTGACACATTCCATGCCCCATACTAATTCCATGCCCATTGGCGGTCAGAAGCCTTATAGATTCATAGATTCATTAGGTTGGAAAGGACCTACAAGATCATCTAGTCCAGCCATCCTCCCACCACCATCCCTACCCACCAAGCTACTAAATCAAATCTGTACTTATCTTCAGTATCACAACGTTAATCATAAAGTTTGGAGAATTTACAACTACTTGTAGGAATGAAATGTATGTTTGGGGTGGTTGTTGACCTTGAGCTCTTAACAGAGGTGATGAATACAGCTAATAACCAACTCATAGTGTAACTGAGCTTTACAGTTGCCTTGCAAGAACGTTTTGTATGCAACAAACTTGAATGTGTAACCTGTTTGCTTGTTTAGCCCTTTGTAGACAGAAACCTCAACTGCCATACATCCTCTCAAAAAACTGTTAAGTGCTGGTACTTCTGAACACAATTCCTTCTAGCCCAAGGGGGTTTACTGGATTTACATGAGAAAAATAAGAGCTTCAGGTGTATTTGGTTGTTAATAGGTATCATGGCAATCTGTACTCAATCCTTGTATTTTGGGAGGAAGTAATGCCTGTATAGGAAGGTTTTTGTGTAGTGCAGTAATGACTGTGGCTAGTTCCACTCACTTCTTTGGACCAGGCCTTGCAGATGGGTGTATGGTTTATGCTAGTTATTCTGCAGATTTTCTTAAAGTTTACCTTATTTATGAAAAGCAAACATGGAGAAATGTAAAAACTACTTAAACTGAAAGGGCTTAATTAATTTGGTTTTACAGAAGATAAGCTGTGTTATTTTGAGTCTAACAACATATGCAATATTTCCAGGAGATTTTCCAGTAGTCTGTTATTGTACTTGACTTTTCTTCTTGGCTTCCTATTCCTTAATAAAAACTCATTGTAAAAAAACAAACAAACAAAAAACCCCGTTATTTTATTTTAATAACCAATGCTAGCTGAGATGCTGTGTTTCCACATCTGGATCTCCGTTGTTAATCACTGAGCAGATTGTTTGACAACACAGGAACCAAGAAAAAAAGTAATGGTGCAAGTTCACTAAATAGTACAGAAATGATTTTATTCAGAAGTGCCTCAGTATTGTACAGAATGTTGCACGTTTGATCCATTCAAATAAGGCATGAATATTTCTATGGATAATGTTGGTTATGTGGTGGTTTTCAGTGTCTTGGCTTATTTCGTATTAAATAGGTCAGTTTGTTTTGTTTTCCCCTTGGTCTGTGGCTATTTTGAGCTTCTAGTACAGGACGTCTTGAAAATATGTTCCATAGTTATATTTTTTACCTGGTAAATACATACGATTTTAGGTGATAGTTTGTATGTTTAATTAAATATAACTAACTATTCATATTGGGATTTTGTGGGAAGAATCGTAACAGTTTTTATTTAAATATTTGCTTTCTTATCATTGTTCAGATTTTGGCACATAGGTTTACTGTGTATTCACGGAGTTAATGGACAGTCGACTGGCCTGTCTTAGTGGGATCCACTCGTATTGTCTGAGTGTGTAATCCCTATATTGAGTGGGAGTTGCAGAAACAAAGGAGCTCTTACCTTCCATTGGGGTGAAATTTGCTTGTTTGTGTAAGCCAAGCTTACTGACTTCAGTGCTCTTAAAAACACATCTTATGTTTTGACTTTTGCATTCAGAATTTATTAAGGTTACAGAAAATACAATAGTCAGGGATCTGAATAATGTCAGCTCAGAGAAGTATGAGTGCAGCAGTATTTTGCTGGTAGACGTCTGGCTTTCAGTTGCTTTTGATAACAAAAGCCCACTCCTGGCTTTCTTAGACTTCTGTGGCTGCTTGAGGTATTTTCATTAACAAAGCTCAGAAGGCAGGTTTATGTATCGTGAAACAACAGGATGTGTGTTGCTACCCGTCTAGTAGCGGCATTTAGCTTAGGTGTGGAAAAAGGATGGGGTAGCTTATGATCCAAAGAGAAGCAGGGGTTAAGTGGTAAGGAAGTAGTGTAGGGCTATTCCAAACCAGAAAACTTTGGGTAGAACATGAATAAAGTCAGGTAAAGAAAAATAGTGAGAAAGAGAAGAGAATATTGAAGTAGGAAAAGGTGCCTCATGTATACTGGTACAGGGAGAAGTGAGAAGAATATTTCCTGTCAGCAGTATCCCCTTTTGTTGCTCCGTTGTGGTTGCATGTTTTACTGTATGTGATCTATACAGAGATCAGGGAGAGAACAGGACTGGAGATGCACTGAAAAATAAATATTAGGAATACTGGAAGGGTGTTGCTTCACTAATCCTAAACACTTTCTGTTGCTAGAGATGGTTTTATTACATCTCCTCTATCATGTGTATATGCTTCTTCACATAATGTTTCTTGGCAGATAGCTTGAGTTTGGCTCTTGCCAAGTTATTGTACACAACTGGCTTATGCTGAAGTACCTCCCAGGACACCCATCTCTTTGAAATCTGAAAGGTTTGTTTAACCTGGTGCTCTAATTATTGTTCAGGATGCCTTCGTTCTACCTTTATCTTCCAACTGTCGTATGTTAACGTGGATTTCCGTTTATCGTCTCCTGTCCTACACAACTAATTCATGCATTTTTCTTTCTTAGCTTTAAGATAAGGAAAAATAAGGACTCCCAAGTTCAGGTGAAAAGTTTATCCATGGGGACCTAAGCAGATATTGCTATGGTATGTTGCATGTGGATTGAAGTTTTCTTGCTGGTTTTGATAGAATACAGATAGCCACCATCTGAAATTACTTATTTAGGACACTCATGTGAGTGTAGCAAATTGGAACCCAACTTATAAGCTAGTTCAGATGTGATTATATATTACATATCTTTACATACATGATTTATGTTGTGTGCTAATATCATAAATAGTAACATTAGGCAATATCTGGAGATAGATATTTTATAAGAAATTAAAGGAGGGAAAGGGTTTTTAATTTCAAAATATTTACTTCGTATGTCCCAGCTTCTACTTACAGATTTCGGCTGTAAAAGTTGACTCCTTGTTTCATTTTATGCTTGAGGAATTCCTCTTATGATGGTACTAACCCCTGCATAGCTGTAGCTCATGTGGAACATTTCTGAGGTCTTCAAATGCCTGATAAAGGGGTAACTCTTGGATACTTTCTTCTCTTTTTTTTTTCTTTTCATGTTTCCCAGGTGAAAACTTCTCTTCAGCACTGTTAGAGCTCATGGTAGCTGTAGGTTCAGGCTCATGACGTTTTTACACGAGAAGAGGGAAAAAGAGATTGGGTAGATATTCTGTTTGTAGTCATCTTTGTAGTCATCATCTGTTTAGTTTTGTGGCCTCATCTAATTTGTTTTGAAAAAGGAGCTCCTGGGAAGCACCTCAGACTGTTACAGCAGTACGTGTTCCTGGTTTCTTTTTTTTATTTACTTATTTTGTAAGATGAGTTACACTATGGAGTCTCAGTAGGCCTAGGTATGAATTTTAATTCCACAGAGGTGAAAAGCAAGCTACTTAGAGCTGTTGGTCCTGTAGTCATTATCCTTTTGCAGTAATAAGAACTCTGCTTTTCTTCTTTCTTCAGTAGAGATAAATCTTTTTATTCTCACATTTGAATACAGTGGGTGCCTGAATGTCCTGCAGGAACCAGCAAGGGGTTGGTGGGTTTGATGGATCTATTTTGCTACTCAGTGTTGATCAGCTGTTATAGTGCTGGTAGCTTGCTCTATACAGAGGTCAACCATTTCTCTTCACTGAGCCATTGGATGTCATCCTGTACAGGGCAGTTTGAGCTATGAATAGGCAGCTACAGGACCTACGGAAACCAGGACAGGTCTTTTAGTAAATCTGTGCAATGAGGAATCTCCATTTTTAGTTTTTACTTTTTTCCTTCTCCAAGAAGCAGGACGTATTTCTTCTCTTTCTTTTTACGGTCAATATAAATAGCTATTTAATTGGATTGCACTTTGAGTGCTGGTCTTGCAAAACTTCAATCGGTAAGATATCTTCTTGGTTCATTGGTGCTGGCGATTTCTCAAAGTGATTGCTCTCGATGTTTCCTGCAGGCTGGGGTATGGTTGTCAGAAATTTAACGAGATTGCTTTGGAGATGATTTGTACAATAGAAATAATAATTATTGCAGCCTTGTTTTTAGTAAGCCTCGACCTATAAATATCTAAGTAATTTGACATCTGCCATGTAATAAGATAGATTTGTCTGTAATACATTTTATGGTCAGTATCTTAGTGCTATCGTGTGGGAATGAACATGCAGTGTACTTTGTAAGCTTCTAGTACAGGGCTGCTTTTTCATAGCTTCTCTATTGAAAATCACATAAAATCTTTATAGATGAGCTGTGTAGTAGAATGAAAGATTTTATTTTGTGCTCTATAAATTTGTTACAAGTTTAAGCTATTCCCATAGCAGTGTTCATGCTTCTTAGTGACTCTAAAAGTCTGTCAGTATACCATGACTAAATCCTTATTATTCCTCCCTCCTTTTTTTCTCCTCATACTCTGTGCAGCCCTCTCCAAGATTTATATTACAGCCTTTAGTACTCAACCATGTTAAAGTACAGTCTTATATAGTAATAACTCCTATATATATATATATATATATATATATATATTTTTTTTTTTTTTTTTCCTAAAAGTAAGCCAAATCCCTCATAGGCTCTTAGTGGTTAGTGCCATAGGTGTCTGCAAGTGCTTGTATGAATTCAGGAAGCAGGATTTGGCTGCTGCGTTTCGAAGGAAGGTATTCTTCCATGAGATTGGGTTTTTAATACCTCTTTAAAAAAATAATAAAAGGAAATAGTGTTGTCTTTGGAGTTAAGAGCTTCAGGAGTAGTCTAATGTCTTGAGTTATTAACAATGAAAAATAGGCTACTACTGATGGATGCGATCTGTAATTTAAAAATAGACAGATATGCATAATTACATTGAGTTTATCAGCATGCTGTAGGTTTACAGAAAGATAAATGTGACAGAAGCAGCATTTGTGCTTTATGGTAATTTATTTTTTCTGTGCTTCTATGACGATTCCTTCCCTACTCACATTTCTTGACAGCAGTGCTATCTACAATGGATTTGTAATGGCTTGCATAACGCAGACTGTGTAGGCATAAGAGAATAATGGGCATGTGTATGGTTAGTCTTACTTGTCTGATGGTCAGGTTTTGAAGTACGAGCATTCACTTCATAAATTTTGTCTTTGCTTGTGAATTGTGTAGCTCAGTATTTTCAAATGAGCTAATCAGTGCAAAGATTCTCTCAGACTTGCAATCATGTCTACTGCATGTGTCCTTTTGGATGACTTTTGCAATTATGTATGCATTTGCCAATCAGAACCAGAACTTACGTTCTAATATTCACAGGTTGCTCTATGTGCAACAGTGTAGAATTCCAAAGTCATATTTAATGTAGGCTATTAGAGTCCAGGAAAAGCAATTTGAGTTGGTGGTCTTCCCATGATCCCAGACTTGCTGAACAGGCGAGCTGCATTTTGTCTGCCCTGGACAGCTTTTTCATGTCTTTATTGAAGTTAAATCCTTTAGATTTTTATTCTGTAGATACTAAGAAATTAATTTATTAGGCCTAAAAGAATAAGAATTTAGCTTTGGGTGAAGGGAAGGTGGGACAACAACCCTTCTGAGAGATGCATTTTATACTTCAGGTGAGGGCTGTTCTAGAAGATATGGCAGTTTATATATATATTTGAAAATCAGTGGAATAATCCTGGTTTTATTGTGACTGTACTGAAAGACAAAATCAGCTGTATAAGTTGAACAAGAAGTACAAAAAAATCTGCAAGAAGCTCAGGATTGGACAGGGGCAGTATATTAAATTCCCCTAATGTATGCGTATTGAAAACCAGCTGCTTGAAGTGCAGAGTCCTTGTTCTAGCCCTTGCTCTCTGGGGACTGTTTCTTCTTTCTTTTCTAATTTAATGAATAGGCATTTCCATTAACTAAGCAACTTTGTGAAAATGGATTTAAAAAAGTAAAACAGAGAATTTTCCTTCAGAGTTGTGCGTCCTGATGGTTGCTCCGGAGTGCTTCCTTCCTCTCTGCTGTCATGAGCTTGGAATTGTTGCTGCATGGTAGCTGAGGTGCAGCGAGCTCCTGTGGGTAGCCGTATTTGGAATGTAGAGGGACAAGAACTGAGGTCACTTATGCCAGGAATTAACCCAAAAAAGGCTGCTAGCACATCCTTTTCCTTATCTTCCATCACTGGAACGTGATGTTTTTTGAATGACAGTAGCTTTGACTGGCTGTTGTGTCAGACATGACTTGAGGATACCAGACATATCTGGTATTTTGTGTGACTGAGATACTATAAGCCTGTCTGAATGTATGTAAGTAGGAGCAAGGTGCCTGCTCAATTAAACAAACTGTGTAGAAGCACAGTACCAGTCTTGAGAAACTAGGAAACTAGTCAAGCTGGTGCCAGCTTGTTGAAGTAATCTTTTCCAGAGATTAATTGTCACAGACAATTTTCTTGAAAAGTTGTTTTGGATTGACATAGTGCAAAGATCACCACGTCTGCTTATCTGTGCTAGTTGTGGCTTGTTTGGTTTTAGTTATGATTTTTGGAGAAAAATGGGACTGAAAAGCGTAGCATTAGATAAAGGTGATGTTCAACCCCTCTGAGTTGAGAAAAATGTCTGTTTTCATATATGATTTGAAATATGTGATTTGTGGGATGTCTGAGAACAAAGTCCTATGGTTTTAATCTTTAGAAGTGTTTGTCATCCAGATTCTTCCAATGGGTTCCTAAGTGTAATGGCCAGAAGTTCCTGCTGCTTTTAAGCAGTATAAGATTTCTTCTCAGTGAGAGTTACATATTTAAAACATTTAATAATTAATTAATCTGGACAATACTGAAGACTGGAAAAACTATTCACTCCTATAGGCGCAGTCATTTTGAAAATCTGTTCCTAACTTCCATTGTATATTTTATATTGAATTCTAAATCATTTTTTAGTAGTTGTTAGATTCATTCTGCTTAATGAAGTAAAATTGATGCTCATATTTATTCTCTGTATAGGACTTCCCTCTTTTAATTGCATGCATCCACTTTATTGCATCCGTTTAACAAAAGTAGTGAAGTAAGTTGAATTTGTTATGATCTGAAAGTGTAAATATGCATTGCCATTTGCATAGAAGTTATTACCCAATAGTCCAGAAGTCATTACGGTCCATTTTGTGAATCTATATTTATATTTGCTTTATAATGTGTATTTTGAGTTAATAGACCCTACAGCTCCAGGGGAGTTGTAGAGCGTTGTTGAATTCCTCTCTTTTTTCAAGGACTGCTGACCTCTGTTGGCTCCCTTCGGGGCATTGGAGTAGCAGTGTTAATCTTTGTTTGACGAGATGTGCACTGAAGGAGTCATAAAATTTAAGTAAAATGAAATTGGTTTGAAGATTCATTAGGCTGTGTTTCTAAATTTAGGAATGTAACTCTTATCATTCCTTATTATGCAATGACATTCTTTCAGATAACGTGCAGGGAGGAGGGAAGTATGATTTAATAAATGCTCATGTCATTATGTACGTATGAAAAGCTGCATATTGCAACATTATTTCACTAATTGTGCAAGTCCAGAAGTGACTGGGGAGACCTTCTACTTGGTCTGAAATCTTAAATTTTATATGAATGCTCAATCTGTTCTTCTGTCCCATTATTCTTTTTCAGTGACACTCTGCAATATAAGATGCATTTAGAAAACCCATCCCTACTGCAATTACAAATATAGTATTCATATCTGGTAGCATATGCCTCTTTAGGTTGTTCAGGATAAAATACTTAACCTAAGTAGACTGAAAAATTGCCTTTTACTTTTTTTTTCCCCCCAGTTTTGATAGAAGCCTTTTCAAAAGTTGGAATTTTTACTGAGTTAAGCACAGGTTCTTAACAAGCTTCAGCCAAAAGTATATTATTATGGTTGATATGCAAGTCCCTGAAAACAGATGTATAATGGAAATGCCAAGAGACCCTTAACTATAATTGTTCTTGTTAGTGTAATGCATAGAAATGTGTTACATAATGATAGATCAATGAAAACTATATTCAAGTGACCACTTAGAGAGAAATCCATAAATCTAGTTAACTGGCTGCATTTGAAACTGGAGTTAGAAGTACCTAGATCTACGTATAGGCTTTGCAGAACGCTTGTGCGAGCTCAGGTCCCACATGAGTCTTGTTTGGAAGCCTTAATGTGTTAATGTGATGCTGATTTTTCCGTTGAGGCTATTTCTGCCCTGTTTTCACTGACAATTTGTGGATATTTAAATTACTGGAAATGCGCTGAAATGTCTTCTGTATTTTCTGAGGCGTTGTGAGTGAATGTGGCCAGGGTACTAGTCTCAAATTATTACTGCGTGATAGTTGTGCTCTCGAAATGAATGGAAGTACTTAGCTGTTCTTATTGGCCATAAAAATTGTAATACTTTGTAGATATTTGATTTAAGGATTTTTAAAAGCTGAAGAGTCCAATCACAGGAGGAGTGCAATTTTTCACTGTTAGGCTCAAGTCTGTATGCCTTAACTAAAAGTATTGGCGAGGCCATGTTAAGGAGACTCAGATGGTTACTACCAGGGTCTAACTTCCACTGTTGCTTAGTGGAAGGCATCAGTTTACACCTGTACCTTTCTTATATCTTGTTTAACTTTAGATTAAATGAATAAAAATTATACTTCACTCCAAGCTGTAAAATCATCCTAGGGAGTGCAGAAGGTAATGAAAAGACTTACGTGTGCATTTTAATTTTGATCAAAATTAAACTTGCATTTACTTTTTGTGTTTTTTTTTTTTTTTTTTTTTTTTTTTTAAACCAGAATGACACATGAACATTTGAGGTGTCATTTGACATTTTAGAGATTGGCATCTATGCTACAGTGGCATGCTGACTAGGTAACAGTTTTGTAATGGCATAAAGACAGCAATCATTCAGTAAAGATTTAGAATGAGAGATTTCATTCAAAATTCTTGCTCTTGTATTGAAACGGCTTTTGCTGTAATTGGTTTCATGGGGAGAAATTGCTTTTCTAAGGTAGTGTTTCGTATTGGGTGTGACTTTAATTATACCTTTTGAGTTATTTTTAATAAAAGGATGTGTGTATGCGTTTTCGTAATAAATACATTTGCAAAGAACACATTCAAATGGAACATGTAGTACTAAAGTCATTCATTTTTCTCTTGTAATTTTAAATAGTTTACTTTCGTTCCTTACTGTGCTAGAAGCAGCATATATTTTCTTAACTATATATTGTGATATAAAGTATTGACTAAAACATATGCAGACTTTTTATCTTTGTAGGGATTGGGCATCAAAATGTGTAGCTGGAGAAATTAATATTTCCACATAGTTTTTGTCTAGGAAGATACCACAACTGTTAGTTCCCCTCCCCTTTCCCTCCCATGCCTATACTCTGCTGTGCCTTCCCCATTTTAAAGGTGAATCCCTGTATGCTGGTGCCTGACTACGACTCGGGGTGAAACTGCTGTTTGAATTGGGAAAATCTTTTGAGGGCTCTGCACTTGAGGAGAATTTGCTGTTGAAATAAACATGTTGGTGCACTGTTTGTCGTGGAGCTTTGGTCTGCTGTGGCTGCTTTAAAATGAGCATTGACAATAGCGAGATGCAACATGTCAAGTAATGTGTTGAAACCACAGCAGGAAGATTTGGTAAAATATTAGCCTAAGCTTTTAGGAGTACAAAACCTAAAGTGCTGGAAGTGAACATTTATACTGTTAAAGAACTACTGTGATTTTGTTGCATGAGGTCACAGTTACGACTGATTCTACAGGGGAGAAAGGGCAGGGCTAGGATATGTTTTGAGGTGCTTCTCCCTCTTGTGTCATGATGAACAGAAGAATTTTTGTAAGGCTGAAGGCATCTCTTCTGGAGGTGGATCTCTGTATGTATTTGAATCCAGAATGGAGGCTGCCTTGGAAAAAAAAAAAAAATAAAAAATCCATTTGATTTTGGGGAGAGCTGTGAGGACGTGCATTCAGACCATTGTGTTTGCTTTGCTTTCTACCTGAGCCTTTGCCTTGCATAATGTCTCACCTGTTTCTAGCTGATCTATTTTTGCATCTGTTCTGAAAACTGATATACATCAATAGTGCTTATGTCATTTGAGCTTCCACTGTGAATAAAGTACATCTATTCTTCACCTTTATGTTCAACTGTAGAACTGTTGCCTTACACTTACAAGAGGTCTGGGTGCTAGCTTGTGAAATGTTTTTTTCACGGAAACTAGGGGAACTTTGGGGTTTTTTTAATGTATTCTAGTAGTCAGGAAAAAAAGTACACAAAAAATATGCACCATTTTGAAAGTATCACAACTGAATTCAGAGAGGAGAGGATGTCAGCATTATAAAATGTCCTTCAAGCTGTGCCTAGGAACCAGAGGTGTGGAGAAGTGGTGAAAATTTGGAATGAGAAATACGCAGGAGGAGTTGTATGGCATAAATTCACGACTTTGCACTCAGCATTTTGGACAAAGATTTGCCTTTATATATTTATTTATTTAAAATGAGAACTGTGTTTGGATGGCCTGAATTCAGAAATCAAGTGGTAGGACAATATTTGCAATTCATTGTAATAGGTAATAAGGAGCTGAATATTAAAGTTATTTTAAATTGAAAAGGAATTCTGTGTATCTAATGGACAAATCAAAAAATACTGTCCTCACACATAAGTAGAACTGCCAACAATTGATTTATACAAAGAAATACAATTTTTTTTTTTTTTTATTTCAACCTTTTACCTTACATCTTGATTCTTCTTCAAAATGTTTATACTCCCAAAATTCATCTCTGGCATATAATACAAAAAGCTAAGTAAAACCATTTTATAAGTCATGACAGTTAAAAAATAATAAAAATAATCCATGTCAGACACTCTTCAGACTTTTTTTTTTTTTTTTTTTTTTTTTTTTTTTTTACTTGGTTGGCCTAGTTGGAAAGATTTTGACCAGGAGGAAAGATTGGATGGAAAAGCAGAATGACAAAATATTAAGAATAGGGGGAGTTCAGTGGAATAGGTAGAAATAGAGATAACTTGGGTCCTGTAGCATAGCGGTGTGACATTCTACTTCAGTTTATTGAAGCAGGCTGTTTTACCTTTCTAATGTTTGCGATAGTTGTACCAAACATACAAAAGGTAATTCCAGCAGCTGTGTGGACTTATTACATGTAGTAAATTTGATTTGGTTGTGGTCACCACTGTGGTCAGATAGTAATATATCAGAAAAAATTATTTTGCTTAATATTTCCTGCATTCTCAACCTAAAACTATGCAGACTGAACTATGTCACTGAGCATTTTGCATATCTTATTAGTATGTAAACCATACCTTACAAATTTAGCTTTAGTCTCGGCATATGAGACCTCTAGCACGTTTATTTTCAGCACATCTGTGCTACATCCCAGCAGTTCTGGTGCTTATTGAGCACATACTATGAATGTAATGTTTGCGTTGTTAAGTGCCTACTGATTTTGCCAATAATCTGCTGAAAGGATATTAATTTCCAATGAAGTTTTTGAAATACATACACTGTGATTATTTGGAAGCAGCACTTCATTGCTCCTTACTTTTACAAAATAATAAGATGACTTTCAACTTAAGTGGTTCTAACTGATGTCCCATGAGTTGAATTCACTGAGATCTAAAGGTGTAAAATGGCTTTGTTTTTGAGTTGATATTTAAATTGTATGTGTTTTTCTGGGGGAAGAAAAAACCATTTTCTGCCTTTTCGTTTTTTTTTATTATTATGTTGATTAACATTTGTGGCTGGACCTTCTAGGACCATTTGTTATTCCTTTGGCAGGTGTGCCAATGTACCAGCATCAGTGTAAGCAATTTTCTAAGAAATACTAGCACTGAGTGCACTGAGATTATTATCCTGGTAAGTGGGCGTGTATTTCTTAATTATCAGTTTAAGGAGAGGTATTCTGTGAGGCAAGTTTATGGCTGTGGAGTTGGAGATTTCATTTCTATTAATGACACAAGGTCTTGCCATGCACTGAGGACAGCAGAGCTGCTTTGCTATGCTTGTAGGCAATTAGTTCATAAGTGGTGGCTCACACAGAAGTGCGTTAAGAGGGAGTCTCTTTGTACCTCCTCTACCTGTGTTTCAGGAGAATATTCAGTTTGGTTTGTATCAATCCATCTTCCAAATTCAAAATAGTGAAGGAAGGAAGTAAAAAGGTGCATATATATATAGGCTGGGGAGGGTGCCAGTGGAAAAGAGTGAATGTCTATCTTTTATAGTAAAGAAGTTGATGCAATATCTTGAATTTTTTTTTTTTTTTTTTTAATGTAAGATATTAGCAAAAGCTTGAATGAGAAAGATTGGTTGAGGTAGGTTATGGATGGGAGTTTGGTTCTGTAAATCAGCATTTCTGTATTTTAATAGAGTTGTAGTTGCAGTAGGTCTCGTGAATTGCTTAAGAGGAAAATATATGGTTCCATTTTAAACATACCACTTCTGACTCACAGTCTCCATCTTATGTTAAAGTACCCTTAACAGAAAGATTCCTCTGCTCTTGAAAATTTATATATCAAATTTCATCAAATCTGTGAAGCACATAGTAGGCTTTGAATTTTAAACATTCATTTAACTTTCACTGGACTATTGAATCTTGACTAAAAAGGTATATCTGAGACTTTCTTTCTGTTGGTACATGCCACTTTTCCATTGTGCTCCCATTTTGCATGCAGTGACGTGACATTTTCTTGAGAATCTTGGCCTTTAAAAATGTAGTTATTTTTTCTTGTGCAGTAGTCCAGTTTTAAAAAGTTGTTTGTTTTTTTTCTTCACCATGAAGTGGCAGATTTCAGATGCTACAGTCTGCTTTTACTGTAGGCACAACTCATTGCTTTTTAAATTAGTATCTTAAACTCTATTTTATGTTGGATTCAAGTTGTTGCAGACAGCTTGCCTGGGAGCCCTTTGTTCTTGCTGATTACAGATTGACTGTAGGGAAGGGTAGTATGCTGGGGTGAAGGCAGCCCTGATGGCTTGTATGATTTTCCTGAGTTTTCCTGTTGTGTTCTTGGACTTTGACCACAACAGTTTGGGGCAACACAGGCAGACGAACTGTGTGTGCATAAATATTGAAATTATTTCATGGATTTGTTCATACTGATCATCAGCTGAGTATGAAACTGTCTTGAAACTGCCTTCATCGTAGCTGCCCTGCTTCACCAGTGTTCTTGTTCCTCATGCTAATTCCGTGTAAAAATTCATTGATTTCTGACGTGTTAGGCATGACTGCAGTGTGTTTTTCCTCCTTTGTGCCTTTGTACACTCATGTAGCACTTCCCATTCCTTCAGCTGCATGGCCTGTTATGTTTAATCTGGCTGCTATAGTGAAATGATTGAGCATTAATGGCTCAGCAAACGTAAGCGCATTTTCAAACAAAAAATGTGAATGTCTGACAGTCAGCCTTCATCTAGGTGGCACAGCTGTGGTTATATCATGGTACTGCACTGTGGTATCTACTGCAGCAATAATAGCAACGTGATGCTTACCGAGCTAGAAAAAGACTTTTTGTACGTTTTGTCTTTATTTTGCTGAGGATGCATATACTTTAAGACAAGCATGTGCTGGAAGTTAAGCTTGTAAGTGTTTTGCTGAACAGAGTCCTTTTGATCATCCTGGCTTCAGCCTGGATAATTGCACTGAGTTAGGAGGTGAGGAATTTTTGTTGTAATGAATGGTATTGTCATAAACAGGATTATGTTGTGAGTTATATGTGGCAGATTAGACAACCATCAAGAAAGAAAATGTTTTCCAGCAATTATGCTCAGTGACTGAAAAACAAAACAGAAAAAACCTTAAGAGGAAAAAAAATGAAATAACACACAGGCAAAATTGTTTCTATGCACAATTCTTTCTTTCCCCGATTTCCCTTGAGGCCTCAGCTGTTCTGTGAACATCCAAGGAGCATGTTGTGCTTCTGATCAGCTTCCCACTCATTCTCACCCCCACTACTTTGCTGTGTCATCTTAATGTCATTTTAAAATACTAACAAAAGAATCACTTTGTTTATCATGCAGAAATAAAAAATCCTGAGAGGCGAAAGAATGTCTTTTGTATGTTATTCTGGCAGATCAAAACTGACTCATATGAGTAGCAAATATAACTGATGTACTTAAAATGCACAATTCCTGAGTTATGGATTTAAGTACTTTGATTATAGTCATGAGATTTCACAGACTTTTTTCTTTTCATAAATGATGAGTATAATTTTTAGAAAGCTTACCTTGCTGGAAAGTATTACATTTTAAATATTTAACAGTGTAGCTAGCGATTTGCAATGCTGGATATGTAACTGCAATTTTAAATAACTCGTGTGTAGCTGAACAGTGAGCAGATAAACTGGTGGCAGGGTTGGAAGACAGAAAACAGCCTTTCTCTGGAAGTAAAGGTATGGCATGATGTGGAATGGGAGTTGTTAGCCAGCACTCATCATTTAATGCTTTTCCAATAGCCTGGTATAGGAAGTCACTAGTAAAAGTAGGAATGTGTAACTGGTACCATTACAGGCAAGTATTCATTGCAGTGAATGGTCTCTTGGAACTACAAGGTGGAAAAACTATTCCTTGAAAGATCAAGAAGCTTAAGTCATTTGCTTCTAGGGGAAAGGGAGAAAGATGTTGGTTTTAGTATGGGAACTTGATCTTATTGATGGTACAGCATAATAAATGTCTCAAAGAAAAGTAGAGAAAAAGAACTGCTCCAGTCATATGTGAAGACCATTTGTAGTATATGAATAGCATTGGGAGAATGAGCATTTATATTAACTGTACCACATTATCAGTAGAAAAAGTGCTTTATGATGTCTGTCCGGTATGTTTACAGACAAAAATCAGGCTATTTTTAAATTTGATATTACTTATTATACCACGGGCAAGCAAAGTACTTATCTCCGCTTCTTTTTTGTTTAAACAGCCATTGAGAATTGTGATTGGGTTTTCCATTCAGCTATGATGGTCCTGAGATATTTGTACCCATATCTACTCTGACTTTTTAGGCAAAGTTATTTTTAAATTTGAAATTAAGATCTAATTTGGCTCATAATTTTTGCTTGATAGTCTGAATTTATTCACCCCAAACTGTGGGGTATGTAGTGCTACCACTGCTGCTGCTTTTGGAGTAGCAGCCACAAGCCCTTATAATGACCTTCTTGCAATTAGGACAAGAAAGCTTCTTTTTAAAGACTACTCCTCTTTTCCTTTTTTCTTTATCTTAGCTTCTTTTCTATCCAAAGGATGCCCCAAAATATTAATGTAGAAAAACATAAAAAAGCATCTACAGAAAGCAACAGAAGCATTGCTCACAGTTGCATGCCATTATTACTGATTCTGGAAAAATCCCCTTCCTATAGCGCGTAGGTTATAAAAATTAACACTAACAACCATTCTTTTCTGAAAGGAGATGTGTTGCTATTTCACAGATGGAGTTTACATAGAATTTCATTTGTGAAGTAGGAAAATTTGCCTTGTTGCTTCTGTCTTGCAAGTCTTCAACAGAAGAAAAGGATTACTGTGTTGGGCTGTTCCCTTTTTGTTTTCTAAGTATAACTCAACTGCAGTCTGGTTTCTGAAGCGCTCTGCATTAATACGTCTAGATAGGATAAAATGTCTAGTAGATATTTTAACAAAAGCTGAGTTTTTTTATCTAGTAAAATATCACTTTAGTTGCTTATTTTGTAAGTGAACATAACATGGCAAAAATGAAAAGAATACCTCATAATGAGCTAGCCTTTTAAGCAGAGTTCTTAATCAAAGAACAGAATTTTGTGAGATTAACGACTGTCTCCTGCTTATAGGCACCCAACTCTGGAGTTGCTTTCAGAATATTTAGGACTGAGTTTTGAAAAAGTGCTCGTTATTCACCTTCCTCTGAGATTTTCATTTCCTCTGCTCTCAGTCCAAAGCATTATTTAATAGGATAAGGGCAATGCTTCCTTTTAAGCCTTATTTTGCATGAGGGTGATGTGAACCAGAGTAGCAGAAGGGCAGGAGGTTTAAAGTGAACAGATGGAACTCAGGTAAGCCAGTGGTCCCAGCACAACAGTCGCATCTATTTTCCATAATTATTGTACTTATGAAAACAGCATTTTGGGGTGACACAGGCTAAATAAAATAACCAGTATTTCATTTTCTCAGAAGTGTTTCTAGGTTTCTGACATTTTCTTTTTTTTTTTTTTTGTTTGCATGTTTCCTTTCTTTGATTTGATAACTTCGTGTGTTTGCTTATGGCCATAAACTATAATCAATCCTTCCTCGTCGTTCAGACCTGCAAAGATTTTCACGGAATGCCGATTATTTAAAAGTGGCATTCCTTTACTATTTTATTCATTATTTCTCTCTTGTACTAAAAAGGGCTATGTTGTTCTTATGCTGCAAACGAAGACTGGGGGGCTGCTGTTCTTTGCCTGGCAGATGCATTCCTCATCGACAGGCTACAAATCCTCAGTGCTATCTTTGTCCAGTCCTCTAGGTGTTGCAACTGTTAGTTTGTGTTCCTTTATATTTCTTTATGGTTTTTTATTCCACTTTTTGATCCCTCTATCTTGTCATTTCTGAGGCCAAGTGCAGCAACAGTAGCAGGTGACTTAAGGTGGTTTATAGCTGAGCATTTGTTATCGGTGGTGCTGCTGTATTTATTTTAACCCAGTAATTTTTTTGCTGGAGTTAATTAAGTGTAGCATTTATAATGATGGGAAACCTTTATGAACCTGTATGTTCTTTGTGATAAATGGTGTTACAATAGAAATAGTAGGATTTATGGCTCTTGACTACCAATATCTTCTGGTTTTGGCACTTAGCAGGTCTCTCAGAAGGCTGTGCAGGCTGGATGCACATGACCTCTCTTGTTTTGTTTAAATGTGTATTTTTCATTCAGAAGTCAAAGTGACAGCTATAACAGTCTTCAGACAGTGTCCAAGTATTTTAATTGGGTGTTTGTGTGTGTTTCTTTAGCCATATTCTTGCTGTAAATCCTGTGTAGTTTAGCAAATTGAATGAGTGGTCTAGTTGAATTTAAATGTCTGGCTCTAGACTGTTTGCCTCACAGAGGGAGTCAATAACATAATTCTTGTTTTGCTGCCTCAAAAAGCAGTGACAGTAATGCTCAGGTCAGAGGCTACTGTGAGTATCTCTAGTCAGTGTTTAGAGAAGAAGGGATGATGTATGAAGTAGTACTAATATTTCACCATTTGTTAACTTTCTCCAGATACTGTTAACCCATTTTCTTAATGGCTTCTAAAATTTGTCCTAGTTTTCTTAACGCTTCCAAAAACTTTCATTACTGATCTAACACAATGAAAGAGAAATGTATGATAGGAGACTGAATAATGTTTCTGTATTCCCCTGCTTAACTGGTACTTTGAGAGTTTTATTCACTGATACTGCCTGTAAGAAAGGAAATCCATCAGAGAAGACTCTGAACATCTGGAGTGCAAGTATGTAGGTCAACAGCTGACAGTTAAGTTGTTGCTTAAAGATAGTACAGGATAGTATGAGCTAAGGACAGTGGTTGAGCCTCATTTCTGCAGGATAATCTCAAATTTACTTTGTTGCTGTTCAGTGATTTATTCAGGTTACTGTGAGAACATAATTTTCAACATCAGTACCTTTCCATGTGCTATTCTGCCATGGATAACGTGATTTTATTGATTTTGTTATTAGTGTGCATCAGAAAGTATGGTACCAACAAACTTTAGTTATGTGAGGCATCATTTCTTGAGTAACACTTGCAATAATGGATAACGGACCTTTGGTGCTTGAATGATTTTTCTCTAGAGAAGAGAGATTTTCTTCAAGGTTTTTCTTTAAATTTTCACTAAGGTATCTGAGTAAGCACATATGACTTTCAGTAATAATTATCTATAGCATTTTTACTGAAAATTAATGCATTTCCTTGAATATTTTTCTTGCAAACTGATTACCCTCATTAACAGGGATTTCAATACAATGGGTTAGCCATAGTATGTCCACATGAGAACGTATTTTAATATGTAGATAGTTATACAGGAAATAAGTCAGCAATAGAGCTGTATTCCACCTAGCAACAGAAGAGCTTGTTCTTTAAGTGTTCATGGTTCATTACAGAGAAGCATCCTGAGAAACTTATTTCTGTCGCAGTAAACAAGGATAAATAAATAAAAGAGATAAGATGAATAGAGGTTAAAATTAGGGAGCAGCTACTGGTCTGATCATTGCTTGGGGCAGTGCACAGCTGACAAATGATGTGATGACAGACAGCAGAAAATTTCTATTATTAGTCCACAGAAGGTCGGAACTCAAGTAATGTTATTTGACTTTTGTATTGTGGAAGCCTTGCTATAAACATAGTGTTATCTCTGGAAGAGTTCTCACATTTGAAAAATCTGAGTCTACAATTTTTAGCTAATCCCAAATCTGTAGTCCCGATGTTACTGTGAAGCTCACTGGAAACTCTTTTTTATCAATCTGATCTTTAAGTCCCGTGTTTTCAGGGACTGAAAGCTTTGTGGTACCTTTGTGATGTGTTCCGGAGATGAGTGAAATTGAGCTTTCCAGGAGTTACTTCTCACCTCTTAGGTCTAAACTCAAGACTATGATTACAGATCAATTGCAGAAGCGCTAGTACCTTTTTTTTTTTTTTTTTTTTTTTTTTTTTTTTTTTTTTTTTTTCCGAGGTGGGGGGAGAACTTCTGATGCAATTAAAAATGACTGGAATTTCCTAGGACCTTGATTATAGGAAAAAGATTTAAAAAGCTCCAGCATCACAGTAATTGCCTCTTGGGTTTAAAGCTATTATTTATTTATTTTGTAATTTATATGGCTCAATCTAGAATGTCGGACTGATAGTAACAGTTATTGTAGACTGCAGCTGTATGCCATAATCTATTTTTCAGCATTGGTGTTGACAAATTCAATTTTGTGAATAGTCTTTAGGGTAGAAAATTTTCATTTTATTTCAGTGAACTTTCATAGTATCTCAAGTGAAATAAATAAATTATAAATTAGAATGAAAACAGAAGCCCAAGACCTAAGAAATATTAAGTTTTAGAGCAGTAGCCATTATATTTGATGTCAGTCATCAGTGTTACTTAGATGGTGTTTAGTACTCAGGGAAGTGCTTTGTTTCTTAATCTTGCTCTTCTTGTGACAGTAAGTCAAATGAACCGAGAACTAAAGAAGTGAATGAAGTTGAACAGAATAGACTAAAATTAGTAACAGTGCTTTCTTGCTGTGAGCAATGTATAGTTGATTCACGTTGAGAGTCAGGAGACAAAGCTCAGTTTTCAGTTTGTGATCTATTTGTTCTGTGTGTTAATAACTACTGAATAGGTCTTACTGTCCACATCAACTGCAGCACCTTTCTGCCCTTGTGCTTTGTTTTATTTGGAAATCTGGGAATTTAGGGTTCCATCTTTTTATTTATTCACTCTTCCCAGACTGTTAAATGTGGAGGTCTTGCCTGTTTGGGAAATTCCACTTCTTTCTTTCAGGGTGTTTATATAGCTGTTTATAAAGTGAGGGGGAGGGGGGACTGGAGGGTATATAAGATAAATCAAATCTCCCCCCCCCCCCGTCCTCCAGCAGACTATGAAGAATGTCTAATCTGAGTGCACCCTCAAATGGATTTCTGATTCGTCACTTGTTGCTTTCTGAAGATTTTGTTTTAGCTCTCCTGCTTTAGCTACACTGCCTTCCTGTATGGGCCTGCTACAGACCCTGAGGTCTTCATTTATTTGTATATATGCCTGCCATGTTCTAAACTTTTTTGCATAAACTGCATGTTGAGACAGAAGACAAAATATTGATTTTAAAGTGTAAAGTATCTCCAATTGCTGCTGAGAGAAACAGATATTTCTGGAATATTCTTTGTGATAACAACTACGCTCACTTCTGTGAGTTTACATTTTAAATTAGATGTACTACGGTAGAAATTTATCTGGCCAGTGCCAAAAAGTGTCAAACAGTAGTGAGGGTGCCAGTCTAAAGAAGAAATATGTCCAAGCAGGCATCTAGTCAGATACAGACAGCTTTTTAACAGAGAGCCATGACACAAGGGAAAGAGGATAAATGGATGATATATGAGGCAGACAAAATGTACAGTTTTGTGCTGTGGAGAAAGCCAGCTGTGAAAAGAGCAGTGTTTGTGGTGTTTGGGATGAAAAGTCTGTAAAGATACAGTTTTGTCAGCTTTGCTTTATAGGCGCAGTTGGACATGTGTTAGACTGAGCAATTTTCAGCCAACTTTTTTGAGGCAGAGCTCATTCTTTTGCTACATGTTTGACTAGTGCCAAACCTGTTGGGGCTTTCATCTATTATCAGAGTTTGGAGTGATTAACATAGGCAGAAACAGTTGTGCAATTACTGCTGTCAGACTAAGAATCCAAGACAAGTGGTCTTCAGGAAGGTGCATAGCTGTGTATCTTTATCAACAAAACAGCTAATTACAGGCAGAAGAGTTATGTTCAGAGCTATTGTTACACACTGGAATTTCATTTGTGACTTAAAAGTGCTTAAATCTACACAAACATTTAAATGTGGAAGAGTCAGTAATCACAGTTGAGACACAAAGAGCTATTAAATTATTAGAAGCTATGAGGTGAAGAGTGCAAGTCACCTTGCTTTAAGTTTCCAAGTGACTGTGGGAATAAGTGGGTCTGTACAGGGAGACACTTGTGGATATATGAAACAAAGGATGAGAAACTGAATCAAAGGAGTATTTACGCTGAAGGAGACCTTCAAGACCATGAAGGCCAACTGTCAACCTAGTACTACCAATTCCATTGCTAAACTGTGTCTCTTAGTGCCACATCCACACATCTCTTCAGTACCACCTTCAGGAATGAGGACAGCACCATCTCTCTGGGAAGCCTGTCGCAATGCTTGTCACTCTTCCTGTGAAGAAATTCCTCCCGACACTCAATCCAAACATCCCTTGGCTCAACTTGAGGCCATTTTCTTGATTCCCATCACTTGTCACCTGGGAAAAAAAGACCATCAGCCTCCTTGCTTCAACTTTGCTGCACAGTTGTAAAGAGCAGTGAGGTCTCCTTTCATCTTCTTCTTCAAACTAAACAGACCCAGTTCCCTCAGCTGCTCCTCATATATCTTGTTTTCTAGACCCTTTGCCAGTCTCACTGGAATGTGTTCAGATAATGACTTTGTGTCCTTCTTGTACTCAAGGGCATAAAACTGAACACAGTACTCAAGATACATTCTTACCAGTGCCTCATACACAGGGACAGTTGTTTCACTGCACTGTGATTTAGGCCAGGATGCCATTGGCCTTCTTGGCCACCGGAGCTCATTGCTGGCACCCTTGGCCCCTTTCTCCCAGGCAGCCTTCCAGCCTCTCTTCCAGAAGCTTCATGGGGCTGTTGTGATCCGAATGCAGCACCTGGCATTTAACCTTGTTGAATGCCATACAGTTGGACACAGTCCATTGATATAGTCTGTCCAGATCCCTCTGCAGAGCCTTCCTACCCTCAAGCAGCTTGATGTTCCTGTCCAACTTGGTTTCATCTACAACCTTATTCAGTCTTGTCATCAGGATCATTGATAGCAATACTAAACAAAACTGGCCCCAGTATTGAGCCCTGGGGACCACCACTTAAGACCAGCTGCCAAACACATTTATCTCCATTCATGTTGGCCACCCAGCCAATTCTCACCGGTGAACAGTACCTCTGTCCAAGCCATGAGCAGCCAGATTTGCCAGGAGGATGCAATGGAAAATGATGACAAAAGCTTTACTGAAATCCATGTGAATAACATCCACAGTGTTTTGCTTGTCCACTGAGCATGTCTGCTCATTATAGGAGATCAGGTTAGTCAAGAATCACTTGCCTTTCATAATCTTATGCTGACCAAACAAAAAGTAGAAAGATATTTGAGGTGTCTTCCGAAAAAGATACAAGAACAATTATTCATAAATAGCATGATATATTTCACGGTTTCCGAGACAGGAAGAATGCAATTTACTGTCAGATTTATGTTACAAGAATTGAGACTTTCATGTCACCAAGCAAAAGAAGTATATGATACAAGTGAAATCTATAATAGATGATTCATATCAGTTTATCTACAGTTGTTAAGTTTTGTTCATGTCTGGATTTACATTTCAGAATATTTTTTTTTGATGTGAGGTAGTATTGTTTCCTTGCCTAGACTACTGGATAACATAGCAGTTACTTCTCATCTTTCTGTACTAACTGAAAAAGCAATGATTTTTTTTTTTCCAACTATTTATATTCTTCTCACTGTATGATTCTTATGTCAAATCTTCAGGAGCACTGAGTCACTGCTTGTCTGGTGAAATGTTTGTGTTACAAACTTAAGGGGAATCAGTATGCTTCTTCCATGATGTTGGAGGTATTAAGAGTCATTGAATAGTATTAGTTACAAATCCAAGGCCCTAGATAAAAGTGAAAACCAATTTTTCACTTGAGTAAGAAGAAAGATGTATTTTGCTTTTACTTATCTCCTTTCTCATGACTTATACCTGCATCCCTGAGGAAGTTCTATGATAGAAATAATTACAGTTTGAAAATCAGTTTCATTCCACTCAGATTTGTGTGTGTGTGTGTGTGTGTGTGTGTGTGTGTGTGTATTTTTTTACAAGTTTAGTTTTGGCAACAGGTACCAAGACCAGCAATGTTTTATGGGGCACCTTGTTCACAGGGCAGAAATAGATTCAGGAAGACAAATGTCAATACCTGGTTAGGAAAGTTTGGAACTCAAGGGTGGCTTTTGCACTGTTTTGTTTTAGTTGTTTTTAGTAGGTGTATGTTGAGTGCTTTGATTAATTTCACAGTATGCTTGCAGTTACGCTAACTGGAGTAAAAATAAGGTGCTTCAAGGCAGTAACTGTTAGCTTCTTGTTCTGAGAAGAATGGGTACATGTAATTCTGATAGCTCTGCGTCCTTCTGCAAGACCTCAATTAGAAGGAATATTTATCTGAAAGACTGTGACTGTAATAGATAAAAACAACTTTTGACCATGTGTTTTCTATAAATACATTGTAGTACAGTTGTTTCCAGAAGTTATGCTTGTGCGATGCTCTAAGAGAATTAATTTTTTTGAAGATGGGTTTTAAGCAGGAGTAATTCTCACATTTTAAGAATTACTGTGAAATTTTTTTTCTATAATCTGTCTACACGACAGTGGACAAATTATCTTCTAATAGCTTTATATTAATTTCATATATAATCTACAACAGGAAGAACTTCAGTAGTGTTTTGCCCTCTGGAAAAAATGGATCTGAATCACAGTGTGAGTTTGGGGAAAAGATCAGAAATGATTAAAAAAAAAATATATGTTTCAGAACAATATAATTCTCTTGGCAATATTCCTTTTTTTTTTTTTTTTTTTTTTTTTCTGAACAGAGATTTCTCTCTGTTTTGGTGCAATATGCAGGATGGGTTTAAAAATCTGCAAGGAGATCAAGAGCACTTTATAGGTTGTGGCCTGAAACATCTGAAATGGTTCTGTAACAGCCCGGTTATGGTGATTTGTTCTTTAACAATCTTATCAGTTGGTTCTGGCTGGCTGTGACGTTTTCACAGTGAGAATGAAAAATTGGAGAACAGTAGAATCATCAGAGTGATGCTCATTTCTCTCTGCCCCTTCCTCTTTGCTCTGTCCTGTGTTCTTAGTGTTCTTACAGAGACTTACGTTAATAATTACGCTATGATACAGCTGCTTAGTTAATTTCTTCTGTTTTATTCCATTAATATTCCAAAATACTGAAGTTGCAGGATACTAGGCAAGTTGAAAAAATGGAAAAACAAAAACAACACCAAATTCAGCAACATTATGTGTAGACTATGGATTCTTCTATAACGTACTATGTAAGTTTTTCGCTTTCTTATAGAATCATGTTATCCTCTCACTAAATGAGACTACATTTTGTCTTGCTTAAAGCAGCTTGAGTTTGGAGGCAGTATACCAAATGATGATAAAATGCTACATGCATATTTCTATTTCTGCATGTGATTCCCCCTAGCTGTGGAAAGCATAGTGATATGTTGGGATCATTACAGCATAATGTTTAGTGGAGAGAGAGCCATGTTCTCTTATCGGCATTATACAAAATATTTCAGAATTTTAAATCCTGTATTATTGCTTATATGAGGATGTTGCTCATTGTTAGACAGAACACAGTTCTAATAACTACTGAAGAACTAGAAAGAATGTATATCCTTAAAATGTGATGGTTTTATTCATTGTTGTCTTGCCCAGAGATGATTATTAGCACTATATGCAAGTTGCTGATCAGGTTATTGGTCATCTGTTTTCTTTTTTTTTTTTTTTTTTTTTTTTTTACTTTTGTTTTCTTCACAAGTGGCATTTGTTTTGTAGCTGACTGCTTGTGTCTGTAAATTATCGCTTTTTAAAATATAATCATGGTAATGTGTATTGATTGCAAACATGCAGACATCATTTCATAAAACTTGCATCTACTGATGGACTGTTATGCCTGTTTTTGCCTTTTTTGTGTGTGTGTGTGTGTGTGTGTGTGGGCAGTGTTAGGAACATCCATGCTGCCAGAAGCTTCTGACAGAGGCTCTTAGGGCTACCTAGGGTAGCCCTTATCCATTGTGAATAAAAATCACTAACAACTTAGGAACTTTTCACTGAGATTTCTTCTTCACACATTGTGGAAAATGTTATGTAAAATTGGAAATTATTACTTTTTTGTGTATGCTGTTACATTAAGATGATGTATATTTCACAGAACTGAAAAGTATATACTTCCTTAATATCTATTAGATTGTGAAATTGTTAATGCAGTATTCATCTGAAAATAATCAGGTCAGCATTTTATTATAAGGCAGGCAAAAAATACTAATGATAGTTGTACGTATCTTTCTGGAAAGAGAAAGGCAGATAGACAACACTTTTACAATTGAAAATGATGTTACCAGCTGTTTTATGGATTGGTCACTGGAGCTCTAATGTGAGCTAATTAACTCTACCTTACATAAGGTAAATTATGTTTCACCCTTTGAGTACTGCTAATGAAAGGCCCCTTAGGAAAATGTAGAATGAACTGCAGGATCAATTTTTAAGTCTGTCTGGTGCTGTTTACTTTTGCTATTGCATTACCTTATGCCAAAGGGAGTATGAAGAAGCAAATAACAATCCTTTATTCAGACATACATAATCACAAATGTGCAGAGCATGCCATTTGATCCTACCTCTAGAGCATTTAGCAGTTTCCTAGTGCATGCTGAGATGTGTTTTAAGAATCTAGAGATCTTCTGTTGGAACTGTAGTAGACTTTGGCATGTCCAGATCTTTTAGCAATATGTGTACTCCCCACTCCACAAAGGCAGGAAAATAACTTCTCTGTCTTTAGTGGCTTGTTCCTGATTACAAAATAAGTTTACAGAAGGCAGATTAAATTTGGTGCCACTAGGCCACAAATTGAGGAAGTGAAACTGAGTATGAAAGAGGATATTGAAAGAGGATATAACAGTGCCCTCGGGCTAGTTGGCCTTCCCACATTAAAGCTGAAAGAAAAATGGTTAAAATTGATAAGGAAAAAAAGAAAAAGAAAAAAGCAAGCTCACAGCTGTATGGTGTAAAGTTCTCTGAGAGGGCCATTTTAAGTTTTTATGTCTTGTTGGCTCTGTATGTGTAGGTTTCCTTGTCTAACCTGGTTGGGCATTAATAACATAAGTTATCTTGAATTATTTTTCAGGGTTTTTTTTTTTTTTCTTGTGTTAGATCCAGTGCTTTTATCAATTGTGAAAGCACTACGAGAAATGACTCATAATTTGGATATAATTTGAAAGAAAAAAAATAACAAATTGTTCTGTGGGTTACACAACAAAGCTTGAAGTTTCTGAAAGCAACAATGTGAATTATATGGTAAAACCTAGTTTTAAACGTGACATCTATGACAGATAATTGGAAGTAGTTGGATGTGTATTACACTAATGAAACAAAATAAAAGAGTGGAAGCAAGCTTACAAAATCAAAAATTTTCCTTAGGTTTTTACTGCAGAGCTTTTCTTTGTGGAGATGAATGTGGTAATCATTGGAATCGTAATGGTTTTCTTTCCATGGATTGTGTACTCGTGTTGTAGATGTGTTTCCAGCTCCCAGACATCAACTAGTTAAAAAGTGGAATGGATCTGGTGTATCTTTGTTGTTCTCAAGTGCTAATTGTCTGAGTTATAAGTTTAATTTTTTACTATTTTCATCTGGTCCACTTAGGAATCATTGCTTTAATTAATAGATTATTATTCAGTTATGTCTTTTTGTAGACTAATAATGGTTGAGTTTGTATTGTACAGTTGTGCTTATCTGTTCTGTCAGCTTTTGCGTTAGGACACCAGCCCACCTGCTGTGAAGGAAGGAAACCAGCTAATGGGCCATGCTTGCTTAAATATAGATGCTTTTTAAGCTGTGAAATACGAGGCTGCAGAGTGATGCGTTAGAATATCCCAATTATTCAGCTTTCCTCTCTGATACTGTAAATGTTTAACATCTTCTTTGTCACCAGTGCACCAGCCTTTGCATGTTCCAGTGGAGACAGTTTTGCCCCTACACTTGTGTGCCTCAACTAACAAACAGCATAGAGCAGACCTTATTCTCTAGCATTTATTTGTGCTACCAGAGTCAAAATTACCACTGTTGGTGCTAATGATCTTAGATCATATGGCTTTGGTTTCCCTCATGGGATTTCATTTTAATATGAACAGTTTTGGCCTTGTCTTTGAATGCGTAAGCATTTCTGTTTCTTCAATGGCCCTATTCATCAGTTAGGGCAACTTCATTTCTGTTTTATAAATGTTAGGTTGACTGTTGCAACATTTTGGCTGGTATCTTTATCTACTACTGTTGTATGGTCTTAGTAAGTGCTATGAATATTCAACTAGGCACTAACTACAAGCCCTGATGAAGTAGTTTCTTTTTACACAAGGCTTTGCCCCACAGTTCATTACAAAATCTCCATCAGTCTAAAGAAAATTGAACGCCTGTCCAAAGACACATCCCTTCCATGCATGTGTGAAGTCTTGCTCAGACTTTCCTTCAGAGGATGAAGGATTGCAGGTCTTCTTCAGGAAGTTGCTTGTTAATCTTGCTGCAGGAATTCAGAAAAAATGCTGTGAAGCTGCTGACTAGATCATGCTTCTTTGAGTTCGAATAAATGAGTTATGTCTTATCTGAGGCCCCCACTGTGCAGGACTGGTGTGTGATCAGAGTCAAATGAAAAAAAGTAGTCTCTCCAGATACCTACAACTCTTCAAAATATGATGTCCATGTGCCCTTCCTGCTTGAACAGTGTAATGAAGGCTGAAAAGGAACCAATCCTTCACGTTGAAGGTGTAACGCATGTGTAGGCTTTTCTGTGTCCCTACCAAATGGCTGTAAACCTTGTACGTAGAAAACTTCTCTCTTCTTCGAGGTAAATATTTCTGTTTCTGCTTCTGTTCATGCTACTAGGCTGCACTGTAGGATGTGTGAAATCTTAGTTTCTCTGTCTACAAAATGGCCTTAGAAATATTTATGTAATGTTATTTGAGATTTGGCTGAGATTACAACTTTGGATGAAAGGTAGTAAATGCAGTGGTATTCAGTCAAGATCCGTTCAAACACTGGAAGTTCAGAACAACACATTTGAGCAACTGCTGCTCTGTCACAGATATCTGATCACATGACTGAATCAACATGCCCTTCTCTGTATACTAGCAGTACCATTTGTAGTAGAACATTATCATAGGATTAACGTCTCCTACTTTGCAAATAAATGGCTTAGCTGCACCTTGGCATTTAACAGCAGCAGGAGGCCATTATCTTCTAACAATGCACTATTTCACTGACATTATCTCTTAAGTTAACACAATGTTACAGAAAGACAGTTTTCTAGGCAGGAGTGTTTCCTTCACACACAGGCATGATCTCACACACAAAACCAACAATGTAAATGCAATATTTATGTTTATGCGGCTAATTTCTGCTAATCTTTTGTATCTTCCTTCCTTTGAGATAGGATGGTGAGCATGAGGTGTGGGTGTTTTGTTTTGTTGGGAAACAAAATTTTCGTGTAATTAGAACGTAATGAAGGAGGGTAGTCTTGTTTTTTGTTTGTTTGTTTTTGTTGTTGTTTTGTTTCTTTCCTGGTGAATTTAGGATAGTAGAATATATAGGACTTCAATTAGAAAAAACACACAAAGTAGCCTACTTATTTGGAGGGCAGCTTGCTGAATTATAGTGTGACAGCAGTCACTACACAGGGTTCTGGAATTTGCCATGTGTTATGTGATACTGTCATGCTGTTTATGTTCAGTAACAGATCATAGGAAGAACAAATAAATATCGAAACGCATGCAGATAATTAAAGTGAATGTGCTAAAGCATCCCAGCATCGGTGTGTTGGGAGGAACTGCTGAATATCCTTGACTTCTCTAGTGTTTGATTTCCCTACATATTAAAAACCATTCATTGCAGTTACTTTACCGTAAGAAAATTTCTGCATCTTTGATACAATGTATATACTCTAATTAAATATCTTCAATGCATAATAATGCCATTCTCTGTGTTGTAAAGTGGATAGAAAATGTTCTCTTGCTGAACCAGAAATGTATATTAGGATGCTTATAAGGACAAGCAATCTGCTTTTAAACCTGAATAGTCAGAGGCTTATTTTTTGTGTCTAGAAAGACTGTCTGGATGTAGAAGCAGTGAACAGCTAATTCTAACATTTGAGAATGTACTGAGAAAGTTGCATTACCAAAATAAGTTCACTGTGCTCACTTGTACTGGTCAATACAGCTTCCTGTCGTGGGACTAAATTTCGATAATAAAACTCCTTCTCTGGAGATATTCAAGACCTGCCTGGATGCCTATCTGTGTGACCTGGTGTAGGGAACTGCTTTGGCAGGGGATTGGACTTGATCTCTAGAGGTCCCTTCCAATCCCTATGATTCTATGATTCTGCTTAGAGTTGTTAATCCAAAGTACAGCTGAAGTGGGTGGTTATTTTGAAGCAAAATGTTGCTAGACATCACTTTCCCATTTGTCCAAACAACACTGAAGAGCAAATATATCTTACTGTATTATCAGTAATCTGTTTAAATGTCTAATGTAGAAGAGGAAGCCCAGTGAATGTATTGTAATTCTCAGTGAATCCTTCTGTCTGTGTTGTGATTAGTATGTTTAGTAACTATCTATGCATAGTAATATATAACAAAGCGATTAAGAATATGGCATAGAAGAATATGAGCCATGAATAGGCAGCAACTCTTAACTGTGTTTTAAGCCAAAAGTATCACAGGAAAATTAAGATACTGCTTAACTGAATTATTAGCTCCACGGCATACACACATTTTCACGTATGCATGCCTACTACTGTAGCCCAAGTAAAACGATGCTTTGAACTCAAGTAGCCTGATGTGTCAAAAGATCTGGGTTAAAGCATGAGTACTCTTGACACAAGGATGAAAAGGCACTATTCTCTGTTGCTGAAAGATGGCAACAAACTGTTGAAGTCATTCTGCACAACCCTTTTTCTACTCCAGCAAGGCTGATTTCTGCACTGCATGGAAATAATGTGTGTTAATGCTTGAGTGAAAACTTTGGCTAGATAATGAAGGTACCTGCCTTTTTACTATGAACAGAAGCACTGAATGATTGTCTCTAAGGTAGCTGCTACATTTTTAATAACGTGACATTGGGGGATAAATAACATTAATAAGAAGCTCCCATATTATCTCATTTATTTTCCTGACACTTTAAGTATTTGGCTACGCATAAAAATATTTTTATATACATAATGATTTTATCTATACTTCATTGTTGCATATATATTATCTTTAAAATCAATGATTCTGGTAGAGACGTCAGGGGAAAATAAAAGTCTTTTCTAAGGGTTGCTTACAAGTGATATAACTTCATCCACTTCTTGCAGTTACATCCCACTCAAACCTATCCTTTCCCAACTTCTTTAGAAAGTGTATTACCACTTTATTGCAGTGTCAAATAGCCTTAAAACTATAAAGTAATTGATTTACTATGATCTGTGACATAGCATCCTGAATTCCTGAGGTAGGCAGCTAAGGACACAAATCATGGCAGTATAGAAGAAGTGAACATGTTTAGCCCTTCTCTCTCAGTTTCTTTCCTGTCCTCTTTTTGATTAGAGGTCTCAATTGAGATGATTCTCTGCTGCCTGTGTGATGGCATATTGTCTTAAAAGAACATTTTTCCATAAACGTTCGTTCCATAAGTAATTTTAACTAATGTCAAATACTTATGAATCATCCTCTTATCACTTACAAGAGAGAACTTCTAGTCTTCCATCTGCTTCTCCTTAATTTTCAGCGTTATTACACATGCAATTACAGTCTCCCTGTTCTAAATAATTCATTGCACAGTTCATTTCACACAGAAGGTAAATGAATAAAAATTTGTTTTCTTTAGTGTTAGCCTGTTGGTTCTCTCTATGTGGCTGGATTTCAACATCCATTTATTTTTTAAATGTGAGTTTTATTGTTAACAGGTAGTACATGTGAGTATTGTGTAAGTTATCCATTGAAATCTGAATTGTTTCTTGTTGGATTTTATCCTTTCATTCTTGCTCTAAGCAAGACTTACTCTAAGCAGAGTTACAGATTAAACTGAGCTGAGACAAATGTGGAAAGTTCAAGCATGGACTTTTGAATATGCTGAGATTTACTTATTCACTAGAAAGTTCCTGAGAGTCTTACACTGTTCTTGAGCACAGAAATAAAAACAAACAAGAAAGACATGGCAGTGATGATAGCATAAATGTTTTTTTCCTCATAAAACTCAGTTTGATACCTGGAAGAGTTAAGAAATATCTTATAAGTGATTAGCAGATCCTTAATAGTTGTTGATTTAAGGTGCTTTCGCTTTGTAGTGCTGGTCATGTAATATGGTGGGCTGCCAGATTTCTACTGTCCTGCAGACGGAATGAGAAAATAATGGAGGAGTCCTTTGCTAATTTCTAAATGAAAGTTTTAGTCAGTCTACTGGGAGAAACAGCTCATCCTCTAAGATTGCATAATAAGTTAAAATGTTGTCCTGGGTAACAGGTTAGATTTTACTTACAGAGTGTACAGTTTTTGTGTTACTAGTTTCCAGTGCAATAAGCTGTAGTACATATATAGTAGTACTGAAGCATCACAATGTTCAAGAACATATTTAATATATTAGTATTTCTGTATTGTTCAACTTCATCAGAGTAAAAGACAAGGGCAGAGCTTAGGGACTCTCAGTGCAGCGTAATCATAGAAGTAAGCTCTATGGTATGGAGTTCTATGTATCTGAAGAAATCATCCCAATAAATATTTGCAAATATGCATCTCGATACAGCTGAATATGCTCTTGTTAAGAAAAAATAATTATTTTTTTGAGATGTTTATGTCAGTGTGGTCTCCAAATTACAGTCATAGTGAAATTAGAATAAATTTATACTAGCGAATAAAAAAGGTATTTACTGTTTGTTAAACTGCTTAATATTTACTTTTCTGACACAGTATGATGACAATGTATACCAGTGTGAGCACGTGACATAAAGTTACTGGAAACGGTATCAGATATTTAGGAACTTTCAATGGTCCCAGGTCTGGAGAAAGGGATTTAAATAGAATCTCAAGACTTCTCTTATAAATGGCCTATCATCAATTTAGTGAAGTTCAGAATTGCAACTGTCTGTGTAAGTAGTCCATAAAATTCATAGACCAGAATTGAACTTCAGCCTATGTGACACTTTGTACCTCAAATTCTGAAGTTCAGTGTAAATGCAAAATGGATCTATTATTGTATTTCTTCCTCTGTGTGCTTACTTTTTTTTTTTTTTGTGTGTGTGTGTGTGTATCTTCTCAGTACTGATGTAGGAAAATGCTCTCAGAATCTTTTGGAGTGCACCGAAGGATATTGTTCATGTTAGGTTCTAAACCCTTTCCTCAGGAGGTCTGCTTTCATGAGGTCTTAAATACGTATTTACCTTCCCTTAGTGGAAAATCTGCTATCATTTTAGATGCATATATTTCCGTTATTTCATTTAAAGAGTGTTTAATTGTCACAGATCTTGAGAGCATCTTTGAAGGTTCATTTTCCTTGCTAAACAGCTGAAACAAGCAAGATTTATATTTCAGTGAGTTTCTAAATAAGTGTGTTTGAGGGTGCATGCGGCATAACTCTTTGTTAATTATGAACTCCTACAGATGATCTCATTATGCCATAGGCCAGCTGAGGTTTAGCTTGACTTTTTGAACAGTGTACAGGTTTGAAGATAATTTAAGAGAAGTGATTATTTGTTATAAATGGTGACATTAATAACAAGTTGTCTAATGCAAGAAATAAAGCAATTAATTTATGGTATGTTTGTCTCAGTGTTCAGTAAGCCCAACATTGTTACATACCTTCTCTCTTCTTTCTATCCATTTCTTGCTGAAAAAGACCTTACAATCTTGCAGCATTTCTTTTATATGAGACTGCAAATTAGAACGTGAATCAGCATCTAGGCTAGTAGTCACATTTTTATTAGAGATATTAGTGCCATAACAATTTGCTCTATGCATTATATACTTCAGCAAATAGGAACAGAGCTTTGGTACAGGTAAAGAAATATTATGGAGCAGTAGAATATTTGTAGTAGAGTTATAAATCAGAATTTCAAGCCAATTTGGCATATAAGGGGTAAGTGATGACATATCAGACATGAAGTAAAATCAATAATGACATTTCCAGGAAGAGCAAATAAACAGTGGCTCTGAAATACGAGTTGAAATTAATGGCAACTGTTTGTTTATTTTTTGATGACTTTTATTTAACATATTAGAATTGACTTAAGCATAGGGATAGTAATGGCATGAGTCAAGTATAAATGTCTCTATAGCAAGGCTTATTGGCAGGATATTCATAATTCTTTGCATGTTTACAAGTCTAAAACATTTGGTATATTCTCATTATTTATTTTAGATTTTAGGTCAATGTTAAAATGCTTCTGTTTTACGCTGTACTAAGGGGTTTTAGTCACTTTATTGATACGTCTGTCTGTTGTGTGTCCTTACTTTAACTGTTTCTAAGAATCTCCACTTGCCTTCTTTATTCAGGCCGTCTTTCTTTTGCTAATATGCTGTAGATGTTTTTAACTTTAAGGTTCTTAGATGTAATGTATAAAAAAAGTCAATATACACGTCTGATTTGAAAATCCAACTACCAATTAAATCTGTACCTTAAATTTAGCATTACATTTCTCTCAAAATAGTTGCACTGCCAATATCTCCTCAGTAATGAGACAGTGCATATGAGTTTCTACTCAAGTATTGAAATTTTTTTTTCACGTGTTTAATTCTTTTTTTCTGTATTTCTGTGATAAAGGAGTATATAATGGTTGGTTATGGACTGGTTGGAAATAAAACAAAAATGGAAAACAAAAATACCCCCACTTGTCTGTAATACTGTAATGAATTTCAAGACCCCTTTCAAGTGGTGCTCGTACCAAAAGTGGGTTCTATGGTGAAGGTGATGACCACAATTCAAGAATTAGGACAAATTTCTAAGGTGTGAGTAAGACTGAAGATTTTGTGTTGGCTTTATTTTCCTAATGGGAGGGAGAAAAATGAGGAAGAGATTGAGAGATCACTTCAGTGAAAAAACCCCTTTGTCAAGTGCACAGTACTTCAGATTTCATTTGTTTTCAGATTAGGCATAATACTAATATTAGTAAAAGGAAAATCTTGGGGAACTTGTGCATCATTTTAATATGATTGAGAAAGAATGTGTGTCAAAATAAAATTTCCAAAATGAACAAGGTCACTGTAAGCTTTAACTAACTTGCATATAGCAGTACAAGAATACATTGCAAAGAATTTTGGTGGCTTTTGAGCAGGAAGTAATGATATTATTTAGAAAAAAAAAAGAAAAGATATGTTGTAAAAAATTAAGCCAGTGAACTGATACGTAAATGCAAGCATTTCATGCATGAATTAACCATCTACAAACTAGTGAATTTCATTTTGATGTGTTCTGCGTGCCAACCGTAACATAGGGTTCTCAAGCAGAAATACTGTATTAAGCACATATGAGGTAGCAGCTCATAATGTATAAGCTATTTGAGATTTTGCTTGTTCAACACCTGCTGGAGCTGTGCACTTACTGCAATTGCTTCAAGTCTAATCATTCGAGAGAGTAAACAAAACACTCAAGCTAATGTCTTTTTGAAGCTGTTGAGATTAAAATATTAAACCAAGTCTTTATTGTGGAGCTGGAAAACAAATTCAGAAACCTAGTGTTAAAAATTCATCAAGACTGACCAGTTTACCAGGAGAGACCCAGAGAGAGCCATTATTGTCAGGATAGTCTCAGAGGAATTATAGCAGGCCTTCTTAACTTTTATTTATTATTTATTGTGTTTTATTTATTACTTTTTTTCTGGGCTTAATTGTTTCAAATGGATTTTCTTAGTAAGTATTTTGGAAGCGTATAGCTATGGATGCTGTATAACTGGAAGTTAATGAGTTATGAATCTGTAATTTGTATGGTGCAAGAGCAGTTTATTTGGCAGGGAGTAAAAGTGTACATACATACAGGCTTTAGTACCAACTGGTTTATGATTATGGTTATTTTTCTTTTTTAGCATGGTTTTAAATTAAGTGGGGTAGGCAGGCGCACCAACACAGGCTTAAAAAGTTGATTCTAACATGGATTATTCTTTTCTTTTCTTTTCTTTTTTTTTTTTTTTTTTTTTTTGTTTTCTGAAACAATAGAAATTTTTTGTGCTTCAGTGGTCTATTGTCAAAAGAGAAATACTTTGTGTCATTTCCAGTTAACCATTTACCCTTACCGTCTTGAGAAAAGGCAAACTTCTGTCTTGCTCTTGATGTTTCCAGCTGTCAAAGTAGTTACTTCCATTTGTTCACTGAAGTATAGATGATAAAAAGTATCCCTGCTGTATTCTTTCTGGTCTTTCCTGTTGTCCTTCTGGTGTTCTTTCCACATTAGTTTTTTTTTTTTTTTACAGTTCTTTTTGTGGGGTATGCATAAATTGCATAATTCCATTCTAGCATTCAGAGCATGCTCTCACTTACTGATCACCTTGAAACAGTTAGGTATCAAGTGATAGATAATTGTGTGATGGGAGTGGAAGGCAGGGGTTTCCAAAACATTTGCATCTGCTTTCCTCTTTTTTTTTTTTTTTTTTTTTTCCCATCCAATGTTCCTCTCAAAAGAAGGAAATACTAGCATGAAAAATAAAACTTGTAAATAATATCTATTTTGTGGGAGTTTTAAGAAACATTTTTGTTGTGTGTTTGGTCCATAAAACCTCTGAACAAACGTATAAGATGAATTCACTACTATGTTGATACACTGAATAGAATTGCCCTTTAGAGGCTTCAAGGTAAACTGATTTAATGCATCTATTTCATGATGAATTTTCAGTAGGAGAAAGAAAACAGATTTGTTGATTAACATTTAATTTTTCCACATTAAGCTGATAAACATATTAAAAATTATGGGTGTGAATTTTGGATGTTGCCGTGAATAGAATTATACAAGTCACTCGTAAGAGTGAAGCAGCAATGTATTTATTTATATAAAATAGTGATTTAATACAGCTTAGTCATGAATAAGATAGAAACCTACCATGAATCAAAATGGCAAAGTACATGTGAATGTTTACTGCATAGAAGGTAAATGCACGTATCCAGCTGTGTCCAGCTGTTGAATCCCAAGATTTATAGTACACCTCCTTGTTTTCTAAACACAGAATTTATGTACAACCAGATTCAGGCTTTTAAAGAAAGAGTCAAATTTTGAAAGTTGATTAGATAGGGCATTTAATTTAGTAGGAGATGGACAAATAAATGGATCCATTCAGTGGTGAAGCCTGCCAGGTCATTTGTTGGTGGTGGTCATGGTGGTTGTTTTATTTTTGGTGTATGTTTTGTCCTTAAATAAATAGATCTCGATAGCAGGAAAGCTTCAGTCTGACAAACTGTAATTGATATGCTTAAAAAGTAACTACTGTGGAAAATGTAAATCAATTATTTAAATGCATAGGAAGTTCTCTGGTACAGATGGGGAATCTTGAAGATTGTCATCCAAAAACAAAAGGGGGTGGAGAAGGATTAAAAAATGCTTTGGAAAAAAAAAAAAAAAAAAAAAAAAGCTTCTTTATGTAAACAGGGAATAGTTTTATGTGAAATATTGTTTGTAAAGGTTTTGTTAATTCTCTTATTTTTACAAAAATTGGCAATTGCAGGAAGTACTGAACAGTGAGATTAAAAAAGTTTATTTTTATTGAGTTCTTGTAGACTGAATATACAGGTTAAGTATGAAAGCTAGCTGCTATTTTTATTTTGTTTGCTTGTTTTTGTGGATATTGCAGTTAAATCTTTGCTAAGAAGTCTTCTGTATCTGTCAAAGAAAATAGATCCTTGTAATAGAGGCACTCAAAATGGAAATTCTTCCCTGTGGGATATTCTGACAGGATTTGGCTTTGCTGAACCATAAACAGTTTAAATATAATTAATGCAGGTGCAATGACTGTTAAAAATGCAATATTTTTGCAGATTTTTTAAAAAAACATTTTCTCCTTAGAATGTAATAATCATCTCTTTTTCATCTGAATACATCACTGATTCTCTTGGAAGCATCTCTAGTAAGTGTTTTCTCTTTGCTGAAGTGTTTGGCTGTCATGCAAATTGGACTTTCTATCAATTTCCACAGGCTTGTCATCACTATGAAAGAAATGATGTGTGCTTATTTAAAATTGTCCTTTTTACTTCAGTGCTGCCAGCACTCTGCGATGCCTGACATTTTTGAGAGTAGCAACCTGTCACATCCTGGGTTATGGGGAAAGCATTTAAAATACCAAAAAGGCCTACATGACATGGATCTATTTGTTTTTGTTCTTTTTTATTTATCCTCAATCTCTTCACTGTTCAACCCTATGAAATCTGTACATAAGGTTAGAGAATTCAAGAGCGTTGCTTGAGTAAGGCAGCTAAATAACGGTGTTTGGTCTATTCCCACAAGATTTATGTGTAAACAGTAAGGAAACACATTAGTCTAAAGTGCAGTGTGTAGCCTCCAGTGTATTAGACCATGATGTATAAATGCTTATAGGAATGTATCTGTGGGAGATTTGTACTCTCCAGAGTACATTGCTTCTTTAGAGACATCAGTTTGTCACTAACAGATTAATGAGCCATTTTAGAGAACTTGGAATCAGCAGGCCAGAGAGAAGAAGAGGAGCAGAATCTGTGGAAGTGTTTAAGAGAACTGAGTTGCTGCTGGTGTTTTCTATGTGAGTGCAAAATAGCTTTAAAAATAACTGGCACATTACAGTTGCTTGGAATCATTTCCATTTGTGCTACCTAAGTGGGTGTGTGTAATAAGTGCAAAGCTGGGTATTTGGGTTTTTACCTAACCATTCTTTCTTACTCTTTATTTACACTAAAAACCGAAGATCAAGAAAAGCAACATAGAAATCTAGCAGAATGCTCTACTTTGAAATATTGATTCTTAAAGATTCATTCTTTCGTTTTTAATTCTAAAATGTAAAGAAAAAAGACAACAGCCGCTCATCTGAAGTTCGTAGACTCTCCCAACCTGAAAACTCCATGTATGTGTTTTCTCACATGAGGATCATAGACTGTGGGTTCAGAAAGAATAAATACCCTGGTGTTAAGTGAGATGATACCTGGCTCCCTAAAATGTAGGGGGGGTGTATGTTAAAGGGATGAACTCTAGCTGTTGATGTATGTTTAACAGGTTTTGCAGCAGGCAGTCAAATTCCCTGTCAGCTTTGTTTGTTTATACCCTCCGCAGTTGGTCAAAAGGCAACCTGTTCTAGTAGTAAAATGCTGAGTGTGTTTCAAACTTTTTAGTTCTCATTAAGTCTTAATTTCTATTGGACCAAAGCCTGTAGTAGGGAATTTAGAAATTCTACATCCTTCTAGATGTAAAAAGGTAGGCTAGCTAGCTAGCTTACGCAACAACAAGCACATGAATGAATCTTCTGCCACTGGAGTCTCCTTGCCATCGTAGAGTGATCTTTCTTTAAAAGGAAGGTTGTTTATCAGAAAGGCTATATTTAAAATGTGTGCATGAGCATATATATGTTCATTATCTTTTCATATAATGCATCTTATTTTTGGTATAAAAATTATTGCAAAAAACTTAGAAATAAGTATTGTTTTCTTTAAATGAATGTGCATTCATTTCTTTATTAATTTTTTAAGTTGTTTGGAAGTTATTCATGATGATTTGGAGCAGTATTTACTTCATATTTCTTTCTCTTTCTGAATATGTTCCAAAGGACTCATTTATATACTAGTATCTCCAGAAACTCTGCTCCAGAAGTAATGCATTCTATTTATTTCCATGGAAACTATAATGGATGCAAAGAATACAGTAGCTGTATTTGATAGAGCTGATTCTCAGCTACCATTACATATGCACTCAAAAGTCTGAACCAGTGGAGGTGACCCATGGTTTCACAGCTGCTGTAATATCAGCACTGCTAGGAAAATGTTGCCTACACGGTACAACATTCATTGGCCCAAATATGTGGAAGTCAGAAGGCACCAAATCTGGACTATACGGTGATTGCAGTGTAACAGTCAGAGTTGGTGGTTTGTCTGGGTTCCAGAAAATCCAGGAGGATCATCTCTTTCCTACCCAAGAAGACTGCACACATCATTTTACCCACTGTTCATGTTGCACCTCTTTGGACTGCTGCTTTGACTCTAGCTTGTAGTGATTACGTCATGTGTCACTCCCATTAACGATGTGATCCAGGAAAATGTTACCTTCAGCCTCCTATTGGTTCAGTAGTTCCTCAGAAGTTTTCATATAGTGTTCTTCCTGTCCCTTTGTAACAATTTATGGGATCCATCTGTCACAAACTTTGCAATATTCCGATGTTGTATCATTGTAGCACACAGTGAATGCAAGACAGTGTTCAGCTTCATGCACAGTTCTCTGGTTTTGTGTGTTAAAGACCCTCTTAATTTTGTTGTGTGACAGCCTGGCGTGGCCATCCATTTTTTTCCACACGGAGGAGTTCATTGAAGCCCCCTTGCTCTATACTACACTCTTCCATGTCAGATGCCCTTTTGTCACAGTGCCCCTCTGTTGCTTTCTGTTGCACAACAACAAAATGTAATGGAATAATGGTGGGAAGGTTCAAACTCCGCTGCTGTCTCAGTGATGTAGTAAAATTGGAGGTGTTATTTTCATATCACTTGCTCAAATGTTACATCATTTCAGGTCTGCACGTAAGCTCAAACTGAGTTCCTGTGTTTTACCTATGGTCAATCTCACTATCAATTGCTATCTTCCTATCTTGAAAAAATATTATTTTATTATTCTTTAAAACTGCCAGTAACACATATGTGTTTCTGGTAGCAGTCTCTTCTTCAAAATAATTCAGCCCACTGCTTACTCTCATAAAAGTTTACAATGATGTCTTTGGTTCTGCTTAATCGCCAGTTTATTTCCACTCTATTTAAGCTGTTATGATTATTTTTCTTATTTGATATACTGCTAATAATGATTTACAGTAAGGGAATCTTGGTAAAGATAGCAATAGAAGTGATTACTGTTGTAGTTATTTTCTTTTCTAACTATGTGTAGTTTTGTACAATTGCATACGAACTCAGAATTTTTCTTTGGGAAGTACATGAGATTTAAAATACAAATATAACTTTTTGGTTGTTTCTTTTGGTTCAAAATAGTTTATTCTACTTCAGATATGTGAACTAAATAACAGTTGCACATAATTATGTCTGAGACATTACAATACTGTATGTATAATTTTTGCTTAAGGTGAGTGTAGTTTAGGTTTATTCATTTTAATTTGCATTTGCACTCCTCTGTTGAGAATCTTGCAGAGCTTTATAAAGAGAGAGGACTAGATCCTCTCAAAAGAGAAACATCTGAAGATATCAAGATGTGTGACTCCAGAGTGTGTGTGTTACTGCTTTCATTCCAAGTTCGCTTTTTCAGTCTTTGTCTTATTATTGTGAGATTGCAAGTCAGAGAGCTACAAGATGTATGACATCTGCTTTTGGATTGGAATGACATGCAGGTTCCTGGATCATTAGAACTGCAGTGCAGTTCAGTCTGGATGACTTGTTAGAAATGAAAACCAAGTGACTCAGTGTCTTGCTAAACAAACTGAACTGATGAGAAACACAGTAGCCATAGCGGCTTTATTTCCTTAAAGTGTGTGAAATACAGTGATGCTGTATCGCAATGCAGTGGATAAATCACTGCAAAGAAACCTCAGTAATAGCTAAGGAGACAAATATTCATGATCTTGTCACTGAAATGATAAGCAGCCTGTTAATCCCAGTTTCATAGTATCAGTAGAAATCAGGTTTATATTTAGGAGTCAGGTTGTTTGCCTTCCGTACACAAGTCTCTATCTTGATTCAGTAGCAGTGTGTTTTTCCATGAACCTCATTGCATAAGGTAAACAACCCATCTCTGTTTATTTGTTCAGCTGAAGAATAAGAATAGCTGATAAATAATTTGGAGATGGTTGCACCAGAATAAATGATGAGCTTCAATACTGGGATCTTTTCATTTTTTGGCAATATCATAGACTTCAGATCATAAAATTTCCATCAAGAAAAACTACGTGTAAACTTTTAGGAGACACAAATAATTGAAAGGACTTAGTGGATCTGGAGCCACCTTAGGAAGGGAGATTGGACGGGCTGATAGAGTACAACTTTAATTCCATATAGGGGTCTTGATGTCAGTGAGTCATTTATTGTTGTTTTTGCAGTAAGTACTTACAGAATGTTTGTATTATTTTTTTTTATATGTATGTAGCCACTCAATGTGATATTTCTTTTCCATTATTCATTCCTAAAAGTCCAATTTTTTAACAGTTCATCCTGCTTTTAGTCAAAGTGACAAAAGTAAGTCACTCAGTGGTGTCTTCTGTTCCAGTGGAGCAAACTTTCCATGTTAATATTTTTGATCTGTCTGAGGTAGGTAGCTCTCAATGTAACACGCAATGTTAGTTGTAAACATAATGAGAACTGAAGGGATTTTCAGTGATCGGCTCTCAGGGAAAGCCGTTGCTTTTGAAGTAAATCCACTGATGCTTCTTTTGCTTGAAGTGCTTTGTTTTGGATTGTTTTCTCAATCATTCAAGCACTGGAACATGCTTTCCAGTGTAGAAGTCGCGCCCTTTCTTGGTAACTTCATTGGAGTCTGAGGAGGGGATAGGTTTTACGCTTAACACTTCCTTTCTGACTAAATAGCTTTTAATATATTAAGATACATTTTGCAGCACAGATGTATACCCTTCATAATAAGCAGAACTTAAATATGTTGTAAACAGACAGCTATTTGAATGTGTGTAGTAAATAAATTCAACATTCAGGCAAAGTCTTCAGCTTCAAGTATTTTCAAAGAAAATTAGCTGGTTTAAGAATGCTGTACTGGGAAATGCAGTAAAGCATTTTTTCAATGCAAGTTAGAAATAACCAGGAAAGTGATGAGAAGGGACTTAGGCCAAATTGCAAATGAGTTCTCCATTCAATACTAATGAGCTGAAATAAATAGCTTATTCAACTCCCTGCTGCTGTATGTTGTATTTATAATACACAAAATGTTCCTTAGACTTATTTTTTTTCCTCCTAAGTGTCCTGATTATATTGATTCCAAAATGTTCCAGTAGCTACTTTATATCCTTGTTAATACAAGTGCTGGTATATATTTTCAAGCTTCTCTGTGAATCGGTCCCATTTCAGAAATGTAAAGTAAAATAACTATATTTTAAATGTTGTTCTCAAATTGGTGAATCCCTTGAAATGCATGGAAATATATGTTTGCCTCCATCTTTTGCTTTAGATTCCCACAGTCACTGTGAATATTTATGAAGTTTATTTCTTTTACTACCTTGATCCTTCTTCCAGCATAAAAAGAGGACCAGAAATATAAATTTGAAAATTACTGACCCAGGGATCTGTATGGTTAAAACTGGAGTTCTGATCTGTTAGGCTAATAATAGTCCCAAATAGGCAATCTTATCTTTATTTATTTATTTATTTATTTATTTCCTTTTGTTTTTTTTTTTAGTGTTAATGATGAAAGAATATATATTTGTATGTATGTGTGTATAAATATATATATATTGAAAAAAAGACAAATATTATTAGAAAATATAAGTAAGAGTGCCAGTTTTTTCCCCACGCATTAACCTCCCCAACTTGGCTGTCTATAGCAATTATTTAAATTTACACTGGGAGATATTTGTCTAAATTTATATTTGTTTACAGTAAATGCATTTTCAGACAACTTTCACACCAAGGTAACTTGTGAAATGAGGATAAAAAAAAAGAATTATTCGTAAATACACTCAACCAAATTATTTATTTTTTAAAATTTAACTGCAGTAGTAGAAATTTGAACAATGCATTTTAAGCCTTGTGCTCAGGGTAAATGGTGAACCTATGTATTTATATTTGCAAACTGTATCTCTGTATTCATGTATTTTAAACAGGCTATGTGTCTGTAGTTGGTCTGTATCATGTCATAGAAAGCATAGTTAGCATAGTCACTATGAGGTTCGGTTTCGTTACTCTTTCAGTCTGTTCCAATTAGTGCCTTGTGCGAGATTTTTACATGAGTTGGTTTCTGTTTTATCCTTATACTTACAGTAAACTAATTCTGTGAATTTAATAACGTCCTGAGGTCCTCCTTACCAAACTACTTTCATCTTCTAATAGCCACTTCATTTCTTCCACTTCGTCACATTGTATCTATGTTCCTAAAAAGATATTTGCGTATTTCTTTTGATATTTATCTTAACAACAGAGGGGAATTTGCATATTTAATGTGAAATTAGCAGACTTTTATTCTTAGTAGTATTTCTGCAGGGTGAGGATGGTCTTAACGTCAAAGTGCCGTGGGACAGTGCAGAAATATTTTGTGCCTAAGAATCTTTTTGAATTTGTTGGAATTTTGAAAACAAATTTTTTCCCTCCTCACTAAGGAATGAATTGAAGCTGGTGTGTACAATTTTCATCTTTTTGTAGCTAATCAAATATTGAGATATATAACTTGATTTTTTTTTTTTTTTTTTTTTTTTTTTTTTTTTTTTAGTTAAGAAGTTTTATAAAAAATATTTAAGATATCCTGTTTTGACCATTGAATGCTGGAGCCATGTCAGAAAAATAGGGCCATTTGATGCTGAGTAACTTTTACTTGGTACACCAGTTCTGTTTAGGACATAGACCCTGAACTTCAGCATCATGTCTTGGCCTTTCTTTCAGTTATACCTGAGCTCCAAACTTACAGATTTATGCAATCATTTTTATGCATCTGTTTAGTTTTCTTCCTTCTCCTCTTTTCTTCTATTACTGAGGTGTAAAAGGGAAGGGTATTCTATATATAGGACTTATATAGATGACATATTAAATACATGTACACTGGACTTTAGAATAAGAACAAACTGCAATATCCCAAGGATAATAGGGAAGTGATTGTTACAGTCCATTTATTTTATGTTGAGATGTATTAGTCTCCATTACAAAAATATATTTTCTTGTATCTACTCATGAAGTAAATAGTGTCGTACAGTAGAGCACAACAGTAAAATTCTTCTGATATAGGTGGAATGCTCATGCAAGTGGTCTTCTAATTCTGGGGGGGGGGGGGGGGGGGCGGGGGGAGAACAAACAAGAAAAAGAAAGATCTTCATTAAAACTGACTAGGTTGGAATATTTAACAGGTAAATACTTTGGTATTAAGACAGGCAGAAGATCAAAGGGACAGCGTTAGCACGCTGGTTTTGTATTGGAAAGGAAGAATTACCAGAACTATTCCCAACAGGAATGTGTGGGACGTTTTGATGCTCGTGTACTTGAAACATGCATAAAAAAAAGAGTTTCTGCAATGGAAATGCATCTCTCAACAGAAAAGGTTAATACTGATTCATCCCAGAGCATGCTGTTCTGCAGAAGAGGCAGGGTTAACTAGTTTCTGGAGTCTGTGTCATTGCTTAGATAACTACTGCAATAAAGAGCTATTCATGTGCAGGTTTCAAAGGCCTTACCTAGTGCACGTTTTTAAGGGTACGCTGTGATTAATTACACCAGACTGTAGTTACGCCAAACTGATTTAGGTCTAAAATGTTTTATCAGTACAGAGAGGAGAAATAGGTTTCTGGTTATTTAGACATCGATATTATAAACTATAGTATCTGATTTTGATTTCCTTTTCAATGTGCCATTGATGGTAGCTTTCATTCACTTTCCTGTTGGTGTTTTGCTGAGGTTCATTGTTTAGGACTGGGTTCTCTAAGGGAAGTGGAGGGAGATGTGTATTTGAGTGCTTGAGGCTTACCTCTGCAGAACAGTGTGATCATTCACCAGGGAAGGCAACTTATTTCTTGCACCTCTTGTATTATTTGTTACTTTTCAGGTACTTGGCTGTACTGTGAGAAGATAACTTCTGGAAATGGCAGACCTTTTTTTGCCATTAAATACATTTCAGTGTTTTTGTAGAAGGACATTTTTGCAGGTCTTCTGAAAGTCTGTGTTGCAAAACTCCAACACAGGAAAATAAAGTAATCTAACTTATTGGTTTTGTAAGAAATTCTCTGTAGAGTTTGTGCCTTTTTTTTTTTTTTAATGAAAATGTTTAGATGAAAATGCAGTTATAACAGGCATCTTTTTATTTGTCAGCTAAAATATGTTTCCCATCTTTGTCATATCCTTTGAAATATGCTAAAGGGACAAGGAAATATAAAGTAACAACTGAGAACCAATATTGCAATTTCTGCTATAAAATATTCATATCTTACATGATATTCTGTATCCAGTGCTAGAAATTGGTTTATATCATCACAATACACTTAAAATGAAAATATCTCCCAAGTACTGGTTATTAGGGGCCTGTGTGAGACAAAGAAAGCCAGCAGTCTCCTAATATGCTAATATTTAGCCAGATGCTTAATTGTGCTCTCTGAATTGTCCCATTGAAGTAACCAGAGTCACTTCATCTGTAAAATTAAGCATAAGACTCTGTAGCACAGAAACACTGGAGACTTCCCATTGATTTCAGTGCCCAGGGGAAAGTTGACAGACTGAAGAGGTTTTAATTTAGAAAAGCATTTGGATGGGTAGCTGCAATTTTAGAGATGCAAGGGCTTATCCAGAGATCTGACATTGCTGAATATGGTGGAGGCCATGAGGTAAAATTTAGATCTGTGAATGTTTACTTCCTAGAATTTGTAGGCTTGTAAAGTGCTAGAGAAATTGCAGGTTGTTAGCCATCTGAAAGTATTTTTTTTCTCTGTCTCTCTTTTTTTTTTTTTTTTTTTTTTTTTTTTTTTTTTTTTTAATATTGAAACAGCACATCAGTCATAAAAATTCAGTCTTTTCTATTTTTCCATTTCTGTTAAGTATATACAAGCTCTGCAGCATGGTAAAAATAAGCAGAAGATTATGGACATTCTGAACTGAAACAACAACTATCACAGTGGATATATTTGCATATTTTTGTGTGTATACTGTCTATTCTAGTGTAAACAATCTTTTTCTTGTTGTTTTTATAATCACAGGACTATACCTTGACAATGTACTTTCAGCAAGCTTGGAGAGATAAGAGGCTGTCATATAATGTAATACCTCTAAACCTTACTCTGGACAATAGAGTAGCTGATCAGCTATGGGTTCCTGATACCTATTTCCTGAATGACAAGAAGTCATTTGTGCATGGTGTCACTGTGAAGAACAGAATGATCCGTTTGCATCCAGATGGGACGGTTCTTTATGGACTAAGGTCAGTGTGATCCATTTCTGACTCTTGTATTTTTAGTCCTTTAATCGTGGCTTCAAATTAATTCCTATTCTTTGCCTTATTTATTGCTGTTCTTTGTACTGCTATGTTCCGCAAAACTGCTGATATTCCAGAAACAATTTTAACTTCAGTATTTTAAGAATGAATAAAGATTTTTTTTTGATAAAATTTGGATTTACACTTCCATTTTTAGTGCAGTTCAAAAACACTTGTTTTAAGAACAGATATAACTGCTATTGTAAATAGACATTCTGGATTAAAAGCCATTTTTAGAACTGCTTCCTCAAAGGATTTGAAATAAAGTGAGGATTAGAGGGAAAAAGGAAAATGTATATGTCTGAATTGATTGTTTAGCTAAATTATATATTTCATAAACACTTGCTTAAACATTCAATAGGTTTGCATGTCACTCATGAAAATCAGCTGTTTTTTTGTTGAAATGAGGTTTGATCTGAAATGTCTTTCAGCCTAGTGTTGTGAATACATGACTATATAGTCGTTAAATAAACAAATTCTTAATGACTGGAGAAATAAATGGAAGAATTTGTGAAGGTTTGAAATGGGAGAATCTCTCTCTTTTTTTTTTTTTTAAACCATCTTAGAAAAAAGAAAATAATTCCCTTGAGAGATATAAATACATTCCTACAAAAGACAACTGACTTAATATGATGTAGTATGTAACAAAATAGAAAATGTTGACTGGGTTAAAAAATATGTATATAAAACTGCAGAACTTCAGTCTAGAATGTCTGATATTTTCATGTTTATGGAAAGACACAATACTAATTTGGGGGGACATTAATTCTAAAAGCATTTATTACTACATTTATCTTTTTTTTTTTTATGAGATTTTTTTACTCTTTGTCTGTAACTGAAGTCAAGGAAGAGGTGCTTTTATCACAATTATTTTCAATTCAGATGTAAAGAAGAGCAGCACACAGTGATATGTATTTATTTCTGCCAGTTGTACAGTGAATTTGATCCTGTATGAGGAAAGGAACTTGGGCTTCTCAATTCCCCGTATATTCCTTAAGTGAACTATCTGTAATTTTAATTAATAGTGGTATGGGCCAGATTCTATTTTCCTTACTCATGCAAATAGTTCACTTGATGGTCCCAAGAAATTCACCTCAGAACTAGTGCTGTTGTTATTTCTAATCCACAGACTGAAGACCAAGTCTCTCTCTGTGGCATGAAACAAACTGTAAATTCCTCTGCCTCAGTTGTTCCATTTATTACCTTGGAATAGTAAAACCTACCTTCTCACAAGGGTGTTGTGAAGATTAATTAATTAGTTTATGAAGTGCTTTGATCTCATAAAACACTGTGTAAGTGCCAAGCATTATTATGAAGAATTATAAAATTCCAGCCTTGATATGCACTTTGGGATGGTAGCTGTTTTATACGTACAAATCTGCTCCGCTGTCCTTAGAATCACTGTTGCTCTTCTCCTGCATAGCAACACATTGACAAAACGAGCCAATTTTGGGGAAAGATGCAATTTTTGGAATAGAAGGGAGACCGCTGACTGTCATAAGGATCTTTCTTCTATTTAGGACTCTCAGATTAATGATGCAGTTTTCTTCACAACACCTCCATCCACAGCAGGAGGGCGGGCAGTTGGATTTTAAATACCTCTCCTATCCAAAAGAAAACAAAGATATATTTTACTTCAGTTTCTTTATTAGATCTTCAGTGAGGATAAGTATTCAATAGGGTCTTTTGCTTTTATTTTACATGAAGTAGCTGTTAAATCATTAGTATGTGAATAATTAATTCAATTAAGCTTAATAGGGAAAAGGCTCTAAGTCACAGGAATCTCTTCCATTAAAAGCCCTATTATCCAAGATTATTACATTGCAATCAAGTGAAAAAAAATCAGAGTTTTATTGCCTAACAGACAAACTGTGGCATTTACTCTCTATTAGCAAGAAAATCTCCATCAGCTAAAGAACCGTGTAATAGTTTAAGTTGCTCCGAGGATATTGCATAGATGCATTCCAAAAACAAATAAGGGTCATCAAACACTTAATCTTAAATTGAAATTTAAATATTAACATAATTGAGAATTACAGCAACACAAATCTATCTGATTTTCCTTCTGTAATGTATTCTATCATACTGTTTTTGCTGGTACTTGGTAATTCTGATGGTGGAAAATTTTATTTAGGAAAGATATTCTTATTATACAGAATGCTCTGATTAAGCCTCAGCTAATGTGATGGATGCTAAACGTGTATTTAAAATTGTTGTACATAGATATAAATATTTAATATGTGTATGTAAATTACATATAGGCTGTATGTACATAGATATAAATTTTGATTAGCACATTTTATGAAATCTGAAATCTGATGAATTCTGAGGTGGATGTTGTAAGTTGAGACTGGATCGTTGAACATTAAGTGTAAAGTTTTCTGGCCTTGTGTCTGGAAGAAAAATGAGTCTGTATTTTGAATTAGTAAAATTTATTTCCCTTGTTTCTATTTCTTATGCAGAGTTTTTTTGCGTTTCTGTAGATAATTTTTCTTTTACATTGTGATGAACATTAGAATAAGATGTTGGAAATTACTTAAATGAATGGATTTTGTTTTTTTCTGGAAAGTGTTTTAAAAAAGTGCAAGCACTGGATGTTCCTTTTCATTTCAGTTATATCTATAGTTTTATTTTATATTTTTTCTGAAATATTTTTCTTTTTCAATGCACTTTCTTTGAAGAGAACAGCTGATTTGTCTACCTGCTGTTTCATCTTGTTTTTGTCACAGAGCTATACGAAGTTTTAAATATGTCTTCAGAGAAATAATTGCCTAAACTGCTAAAATCTGTCTGTTATTGCTGTTATCTTTAATTGAAAAGTCCAGGCGGTTTCCACATTTCTTGGGACAATATATATATATTATAGATTCCTCCACAAATGTAAATTTAATTTGGACCTCATTGTGCAAAGTACTTGAGGAAAGCCTTTCCTGGAACAATAAGCAGTCCTGTTCAGACGTGGAGAAGTAGGATGCTGCAAGAAATTCTCTTCTTGTGGTATTTCCAGATAAGTTCTCCAGACTTGACAGATATGTGTAAACATTGCAGAATGTGTTTTTAAGCCGCATTTATCCCTGATTGTAATGTTAGCTGTTTATGTAGCAATGCAGGCGTTCACTGTAGCCCTTTAGTATATGTACATTTCCTTCTGAGTAGGCATCCCTGGAACAGTCCCTGTTTCTGTTAGCCTAGAACCATGTAATTTAAGGAGAGAGGAAACAGAAAAGTTTAGAAAACCATTGTTTTAAATTCACTTGATTATGCCATCTGTACGAGCAGATGGGAAAAATCTCTCAGGGCCGGAGGGAAACTACAAGATCAAATCACAAAGAAAGAACTTGCATGTAGGCATGCTCACAGTGTCAGAATCGAAAGGACCTTAGCAGCTACTGCAGAGATCTGACCTGGAGCCTGGCCCCTCAGAAATTGCTGTCTTTATAGCAGATGATGCTACATCTATATGGTATAGATCCCCGTGGCTTGTAGCCTGCATGCACTCTTATTTCTGAAACAGAAAAGAACAAATGTTCGTGTCCCTAAATTCTTTTCACATGTGAGCTGTAAATCCACATTTAGCACTTCATGGGGAAGGTTTGCCAGAGTGTGTCATCCTCTTAGTTACTTTCTTAATTGAGTGATTGTTACATTATAGACTACAAAATATACCAACAAGGCAGTCTCTGTTGAGACCATTGTAAAATCCTGATGCTTAAAAATATTTGTTCCAACATTTTGCCTGGAAAAGTGAAAATAATGTAAAGGAATTTGACCTTTTAAGACTTTCAGATTAATGCTGCTTCTATCAAATCCTTCTGCGGGGTGACAATCAATGCTAGACTAAGTTGAACTGAAGAAGGTGTTGCATGGCTGTGTGTTGCCTAATTAAAGTGTTTATTGAAGATGTGTTCAAAAGACACTGAGAAATGTCACAGTGTTTCTCTTCAGCATCAGAACAGAAAAAGAACTCGGATGGAGCAGCGGTTGGGGAAATGCTTTGAGATACGTTTCATTTGTATTACTTGAAACTGATGCAATATGACTAGGACCAAAATGTTCTGGTTTTCAGGCTTCCTTCTCATGGGCTTTATTAGGATTCCTCAATGGTAAAAATTAGCACCAAGAATTCTTGGTATAAGATCACAGGGAATGACAGTCATTTGCCTTTGGCTTCTGGGGGGTTCAAATTCAGACTAATACATGTAGTTCAACTGTAAATCATTAAGTTCTGTTGTGTTGTTTTTTCTTTCTAATGAAATAACTTAAGGGATTAATTTGCTGTTGCAGATTAGTTTTTAATTGTTTAAAATCTGCTGTGTTGAAGTGAATTGTATATGGATCTATAAGGGACCTTAGGATGGAAGTGATAAATGGTGGGCTTTTCTCTGAGTCTCTAATCAATTTGACTAGGTCATAAGACGATTTCCTTTTCATGAGTCAGATCATCAATAAAGAACCACCACTTGTTCTGATGAATTTTCTTGCATGAGGAATGCCATTATTTGTGGTCCACATATATATATATTTTTAAATCACCTTTTATTTTTAAATTAGTAGTAGCTGTGCATCTTAACAAGCCGGTATCTGTTCTAAATGCTTCTGCTTATGTGGGAAAGCAACATAATATTAATTTACCATGAACATAAAATTTATCACAGTCTACTCTGTGTGTGTGTGTGTGTGTGTGTGTGTGTGTGTGTGTGTATATATATTTTTTTTTTTACCAAGAAATTATAAATTTCAAGCCATGAACACTATTTGAAGAAAGCTTAGAAACTGCCAAAATCACAATGACTAGAGTGTTTTTATATAGGCATCCAAGGATGTAAATAATTGATAGACCTTGCTGCTAAGCCCCATCCTTTCAGTGAGAGATTGTTGTTGTTTTTTTTTCTTTCCATTTTATCATCATCTCTTATTATCTCGTTATCTACTCCATCTGGTTCTGTATGCAAAAGGCAGAGATGGCAGTGAGTGCACAATCTGGGAAATAGGACCCAAGCGAGGAGGCACATACTGGAACTACTGAAACTTAAAGTTCATTCCTCTCCTTTTTTTTTTATTTATATATACTAAAGTTTATTTCATAAATGCATGACAGATCATTACATTTTTATCTCAGCTAACATTCACTAGTGCTGTGGCTGTGCATCTTTAGTCTGTTGGCATTTTCTAGAAGATATCCAAAGCACGTATAAGTTAGAAATATTCGGTTAAAGTTGTCCTTAATTACATTTGAATATGCTTCCGTAGCATTAGTGTTGCAGAAGAAATGTCATGTCATCCCCTCTCTGCCACACGTTTTTTATTACTGTTGGATTTTCCAAGGGGTAATGGAGTAACCATAGGACAGAAATATCGTTAGTTATTTTCAGTAGACTTTCAACATAGTAAGTTTTGGTGCGGAAATAATTATCTGAAAAGAATTTATGGCTCTCTAGGGGCTTTGCTGTACATTTAAAACAACCAAATGGGAGACGAGAGCCTCATTATTTGAAACTAATAACATCTTGATGTACACACAGGTTGAGAAGAAATCTTCTTCTTTTCATGTGGTTCTCTGGTTATCCACTGAGATGTGCATGCTGTAGAAGCCAAACATCGTGTCACCATCATCTTTGACTTAGTTGTATGGACTGAAAGTCTATAAGGAGTTTAAATATAGTGCTTACTGTTTATATTGTTATATTAACCAGTTTGAATGATTTATTTCCAAAACTGTCTGAAAACATTACGTATCTGAGAATTGGTTATTGTAGTGGTATGGTAATTTTTTTTTCTCTTCTGATAGTATTTTATATCCACAAGTACTGAAGGTGTTTGCATATACTGAAGGAGATAGATTCCAATTCAGTCTGTCACATCTTGTCTGCTTCATCTCTTTAGGGTTTCTTTAAGCTTAATCTGTTATTTTGTTTCAATACAGCTTTAATTTCAGTATAATCTGTATCTGTGTTTTTTGTGAGATTGCTAGGAAAATATACTGTGTACTGGTCATGGAAATAATAGTGAGAGCATTGGTGATGGGAATACAACCCCTACAAGAAAATACCTCACTGAACACGAGAAAGAAAAAGACATCGAGAGTAATATTTGTTCAGTGTCAAGAATGAAAGTAAATATTGTTACCTTATTCATTATAGTGATTACAGAATCCTAGGAATAAATTGAGAGGAATGAATAGATATTAGATCAATAAGAGGCAATTAGGAAATACATGACTAATATATGGCATGGCTTTCATACATTCAGAAAGGGAAAGATGGTTATGACTTAACCTTATGAATGAAAATAAAACGTTAATGAAACAATTTTTCTCACATAGATTTATGTTTTGTTTGTTTTGTTGCTGTTATGTTTGTCAGCACAATAAATAGCAAAAAGGGCTTTTAGGTTTGTTTCAGTAGGGAATGAATCTGCTGCATATTGTGCTTTGTCTTATGCAAGGTATATCACTGATGGCTGAGATAATAAACCTAGAAAACTTGTTGGGCCTGAGCAAATATATCAAATTATCATTCCTGTATTCCTGAATTTCTGAAGTCTGCAAAATGGGGTGGAAATATATGAAGCTTACATATTCCATCCATAGCATAAAAACACAAATATCTTTATTTCTAAAGTGAAGACAGAGACATCCTGATAATTCCAGTTTTTTTTTAATTCAATTTCAATTGAGAGAAAAGCTCTGGAAATGAGAGTGCGTTTATATTCATTAGTCATGACAGGGAGGAATAAGCAAAACATTTCATTATTATAGTTTTTTGTTGCTCAGCAGTTCTCACTGGACATAGAAAATAAGATGTTCAGTGTTTTTTTAAAAGAAACAGATAGCTTGGACTTAATTTGACAAATAATTTGTTGTACTCCATCTTGAAAATAAGATAGCAGTTAAAAGACGAGGGTGTCAGCTCTGTATTGTAGCCTTTATCTAACAAAGAAGAGGTCTTACTGAAGCCATCTTATAGCCAGAAACCTGATAAGAGTTCCCATCTAGATAAACAAGCGCCTCTCAGTGTAGGCAGAAATGTTTGTGTTAGCGAAGAAGCTGCGGGGAGATGGGGAGGGGCCTCCCTTCTGTCCCTGTATACTTTCTGAGCTTTTCTTTTGTATCATTTTCAATATTGTATTCGAAAGAATTTAAATGGGATGGGTAAATATAGTTCTGTGGCTGACAGCAGAGTGGTAACATGAGAGGTTCTCCCCCATTTGGAATTGATCACAGATATTATTAGTACTAGCAAAGCTGTCTTCCCCATCCTCTGCTTCAAGAAAAGTGTTATCCTCTCCCCTTCTTACTTCCTTTAACATGCACTGTTATTTGCCTCATTTATGTGTGCTTAGCCAAGCTTTCTATTATTTCCTAATGTAAAGTCTATACAATCTCTAAGCTTTTAGAAAAACCAGTTGTATTTTCATGGTCAGTTTTTCATCCAGTTAGAGACCTTGCTTATTCCTTAGCCCTTGTTTTCTTCTAAAATTTGCTATATGCTCTATTTTCTTTTCCTCTTCGAAGTAAAAAGTGCTTTGAAGTAGGGGGAGGGAGCATTTATTACCTTAGATTAACAGTATTAAATTACTAATTTATCTTGATGTCATGCTTCTGCTTACTAACAATCACTTCAAAATCCATGATTTTCACCCAAATCCTGTGAAGCCATTGTTTCTATTTTTTGTAAATCCACTGTAAATGGTGACAGCCACAGTGAGTGGTGAGTTTTAATTCGTTTTACTTATGAAGATTAGGATCTTGGCTAATGACTGCATAGTCATAAGTGATGATGCTTTTTCCTCCCACGATCTTGCTGCTTAGAACATATATTAATTGTGCAGATGGTAGTGGCTTAGCTATGTGTTTGCTTTCTATCTCCTTCTCTCACGACATTTACACCATGCAAAGAGGGTGTATTGCCATCTCTTTATTTATGAAGACTTGTGATTCATCACCTGTCTTCTAAATCAAGTACTAAGATTATATTTTGTTGCTAAGATGCAGAATTTGGATGTATGGTTTCTTGTTTTAAGAACACCTGTGCCAAGCTTTGCCTGAAACCTTCAAGGAAATAACATCCAGGAGTACTGTATTTTCATATTTATTCCTGCTGGCAACAGGTGAAACTTGCAGTGCATATTTTGTGTGGTTCCTAAGATTCCCAGACTTCTCTAGTTAAAGAATTCCAAATTTACAGATATCTGAGTTTCACTGTAGGCATTTTTTTTTTTTTTTTTTTTAAGTATTAGATGTCAAGTGTGACTAGTATGTGATAAATGATAGAAAATAACTGCTTACATGTTCTTTCTTTCTTTTATTTTACTCATTTATTCATTCTTATGGTTTGTTAGGAAAAAAAAGAAACAGGAAAAATAGCAATTAAGGTACGACTGATAAAGATAATTCCTTAAAACTTCATTTCTTCATTGATGTCACTTATCTGTCATGATGACGTTACACATCAGGTTATTTCTTCTTTCACAGAGAAGTAGACTTTCCTGTTGGGTTTGTTTTTCACCAGTTTTATCTACTTCGGTGTTCTTAATGTTGTTTACTATTAAGCATCACTTGTACACCATTATTTGCAAATTTATGGACAATTTCTTTTGGTCTTCCTACTTTATTTTGCTCTTCATTTGTTTAGAAAAGGTTCTGTGTTGCAGATACGTTCAAAGGGAGTGCACAGAATTACTTTTTAAAATGGATTTTTGTAATCCGAGAAGACGATTCTTTTCCTGTTAATGAATTCTACCTCTGGTGCCTCCTTACCAAGTGTGTATACTGTGTACGGTGATACGGGGATTAATATCACTGAGTTGAAGCTGCTTGAGAAGGAGACAGGAGCTGGTTAGCTTTTGAGTCAGAGAGGAGTGTTATATTAAAGAAGGTATGAATGGCTTTGAGGGTTGTCTATGCAATGTGTCAAGATTCCTGAAAGAAATGGTTACAAAACGTGCAGAGAAATACCTGAGGGAGGTATAGCTAGAAGGAACTTCTCTTCTACTTTAGAGAATTGCAAGCTTGCAAAAAGTGCATTGTTTTTGTTACCAAGCACTAATGCTGTAGCAAAGGCTTTGTGTAACATCTCTTTTGTCTTTTGAGTTGCTAGTATTCTGGATATGGGAGCAATGGTGCTATTCCAAGTGGAGAAAAGTTACTGGTGTCTTGTTAAAGCACTGCAATAATTGAACAAGCTGACGAACTAGAAAATGGCTTTGTTAGAATAAGTGAAAAGCTGAGATAGACTGTCTGTACCACGAATATACTTACGTGCCTTTAGTGTTGTAGATTTAAGATTAATGAGTTTGAAAGTTCAGAAAAATGCAGCAGATTTGAGCATGATAATTATCATCTCTGTGTCTGTATAATCTAAGTTACAATGCAAGCAATACTGCATTAAGGATGCCTATGATTAGACTTATTAATTGGCTTGGAATAACACTGGGAAACTTAACCTTAATAATGAACTTATTAAACTGTTGATATTATTTGCTAAATCTCTGATCTGTGTTTAGAAGTGAGATTTACCACCTATAAGTGACATTTTGCTGAGTCAATAGCTGTAGCTTTAAGTTAAGTGATCATAAGTGATGTGTGACATTAGCAACAAATTCTAGTCCATGTCTGAAATATCTGAAAGTAAATTTGTAAGAAGTCTTGTGACAAACCAAACAAAAAGCTTCTGGATATTTCTCCCTATGCAGCATTTAATTAGATAGAAGGGAATATATACTGTGAAATGAATAAGTTTGAAAACAATGCTGAGGCTGGCCTATACAGGTCTATCTCATCTACTCAAGACATGACAAAGATCATTTTCATGTGCCTTACTACTTTTCTCAGTGGAGAAACTTGCTTGTTGTTCCTTGTATAGTATAGTTTACTACTGTCCCCATATTGCAAGCAGTGCTGACTGGAAATCCACATCCATGCTAAGGCTTCCTGTTGAGCTCTTAGCTGAAAACAGTCTCTCCAAACATCTTTCCCTCATGCCAGGGTTGATGCAAGGTATTATTATCCTTTTACACTAAGAAAATTAAAACATTCTATCCCAGCAGTTGATGCAAAATGTCATGTCCTATTACTGTTAAATGATATCAAACACCAGTGTTGACATGCTAGTGTTAATAATGAATTTGAAAAATAAATTCAAAAACCATGCACGGTGGAAGTCTTTGATAAATGCAGTATTTGATGCTGGAGAACAAACTTAGACTCTTGAGTTTTGAAATTCCTGCTTTATAAATGTGAATCCCCCAAACATATATATATATATTTTTCTGGAAATTCCCTGATTTAAAACCTGTCAAACAGACTGAGTTTGTGAAAAGCTACCTACATCATTCCAAATGGCTGTGGCTGGGTGGCCATTACTTCCGCATCTGAGATCAGAAATGACTGAGTATTTACCAAAGTAGACACAACAGCTTCATATTCACTGCTGAGTCTGCTGAACGTGCTGTGTAAAAGATGCTTTCACCTTTCAGACTTATGCCAGTGCTTTCATTCACCTAAAAGTACCTGTGCATTTAATCAAGTAAATGATAATAGTCATTGCTGTGAATTTGATTTCCCGACTTTCAGCAAGCTTTGTCCTGTCATTCATGAACAAATACTATAAGTAAAGATCAGAAGTTATTTTAGAGATCGTATTAAAAAAAATAAATAAAGACACTTTCTGCAACACAATGTTCACTTTAAAAAGATCCTTGCATACAGGGAATGGCTCCAGAACATGTCCAACTTATTTCAGATAAGCCTTTTTTTCCCCATAAAATGTATATTTAGTGTATTCAGTTACGACTGATATTTTTTAATTGACTTGTCATCTGCCTAAGATGTGAGCTAGTTGAAAGTTTTCTTTGAAGAAAAAGTCTTATGAACAGTCAAGCTACAAGTATAGTACATGAGAAGCAGTAAGGAACTAAATTATAAAAGCATTCAATATGGAAAATAAAATTCATCTTACTGGAGATGTTGAATTAATACATCAGTAATATATGAAGTGTTAAAATCCAGATATGAATATACAAAATGTTAGGAAGGAATATATAGAAAACAGACTTATGAAAAAAAAAAAAAAAAGATTAGAATTAGTTGAACTTTTGTGTACAGAATCATCCCAACCTGTTTGGCAGATCAGTCACATATCTTCCAAATATAATAATTAACTTTGTTTATGACAATAACTGTAGAAGCCTATGGATCTTAGTATTAAAATAGAAAATGAGAGAAAGAGATCTTGGTAAAATTAACGGGCTTTCTCCACCATTTTCTGTCTGCAGAATAGCCTGAAGAGGAAGATGAGTAGTGTGTAAGATACACTGTACAGAATAAACAGCTCATAATTTGTGTAAGTCAGAGCTATCTTAAAGCATTAATTTGAATAAGGTTTATTCTTTCCACTGTAGGATTTTCATAGAACTATAAAAACAGTTGAGTCAGAAACGACCCTTAAAGATCATCCACTACAACTCCTTCCAGCAAACAAGGAGCTCACCCTGACTTTGGGTGTCTGCAGGGATGGGGTGCCACCACCTCTCTGGGCAACCAGTGACAGAGCCTCACCTCCCTTATTGTGAAAAACTTTCTCTTTATATCCAATCTAGATCTCTTCTCTGTCCATCTGAAGCCATTTCCCCATGTCCTATCGCAGTATACCCTGTAAAAGAGTCATGTTATATATGTTTTGTTGTTGTTGTTGTTGTTGTTTCCTTTCTTAAGGTCAATTTGTGCTAATAGAAATGTGTCGTTTGATGACTCTATGCTGCGAATTAGCCTGAAAATCATCCCTTAAATTTTAGCTGTCCTCAATTAAATAGCATTCAGATGGAAATAATTGTTTAGATGTGGTATGTGGATGTCATGCAAACAGGAGATTTGTTAAAGGCAGTTTAAATGAACCAGATCTGGCTGTTAATTGTGGTGGGGAATCTCCACTGTTGCTTGGTAAACACACAGGGCAGAGGAGAAGGGTGAAATTATATAGCTTTGTATCTCTAGGGGTTAGTATTAGTCTATAAATATTGGATATTTTACACAGTGGCTCTCTGTGATTTATAGATGCTGCTTTTTTGCAAGCTGTTATTTGTATTAACTGAAATAAATTGTTGCTAATCTTGAGAATTTTACTTGTCATTTTAAGTGAACTATTTCCGTAGTGTTTTTGTATAATTTCAAAATGCTTTTTTAGAGTGGATAAAGTATACTTTTCTTAGCTACATGCCAAAAATTTGTATTTACTTTTCCACTAGACATAGCATCTGGTTTACTTAGTATGCAGAATGGATTTCTGCTTTTTTCATGTGCTAATTCTCTTTTTAAAATCAAAAGAGAAACTAACTTTATTTGCAGTCCACTCTCGCATCCATAAACCAGTGATTCAATTAGGCATATATATATATATGATATTCTGCTTGGCATATAAAGATGTCTGCTGAAGTAAACTGGAAAAATAAATATGACCACTAAATCACCAATTGTTAAATAATCCATGTTTTAAGAATATTAAATAGATCTATGTTCTACATAATAAATGACCTGTCTTTATTAATACAACCAAAACGTTTCTTCTAAACAACGCTGAAATAAAACCAAGCACTTCCAACCCAATTAGCAGGATAGCTTCTTGTTCTTCTTTACATGCCTCCCATGTGCTAAGTAGTGCAGTATCAGCCTGTTCCTTTAGACAGTGGAAAGCACATTAGATGATGAGTGATTCCTGTGGAAAGTTAAAAGCAAAAGAAATAGCTGGAAGTATTCTGTGAATAACTGCTGGTCTAAAGAATGTGACTATTAAATGTTGATTGGGTTGTGTCACTCTGTGAGTTCATTTTACCTGAGAAATGTCTTCAGCCCATCTCTATGCAGTTTTGTGATGGATCAGTTCAGCAAGTGATACCTACAAAATGTTTTAAGGTGCTTTCAACCTACAAATCTTTCCAATCTGTATTTCTGCGAGTAGATGAGTCTGATGTAATTGCTATGCAGTGCATAATTAACATTGATATGAAAACAAAATTTTATTATAGAGGTATGGTTTGGGTTTGTTTTCCCATTTTTCATTAAAAAAAAAAAAAGTTAGTGATTCTGATACTTTTAAAATTTCTGCCTTGTTTTTTTTAATAGGGAAAATCTTTCTCACATGGAAACTCAGAATGATAAACTCAGTCTGTTCAGTAATAACTAGTGTAAAGACGTGACAGTGGCTTCAGAAAGAACCGTGAGATCATCCCCCTGGGCATGTAATTTCACAATGCCCCTTCTAATTCTACGAAGTCCAGCTTGCTGTGTATTATGACACTTATAACACTCTAATGCCTCAAAGTAGGCCATCATAACTGTTTTATGTACACTTTAAATGCATGCATTTGTGTTTTTGAAAGCTGTCTGTGAAATATGGCCAGTGATATATTTCTACAAGTGTTCATGATGTGCTGACATCACAGCTTTCAAAAATAAATAGATACAGTCAAGTAGTTCAGTGCCAGATATCTTACTGTGACACTGGTGTGGTGAAACGTTACCATCTGCTGCTGATTACAAATAATAGTCACTCAGTAAAATTAAAAGTGAAATGATACCTTAGAATAAATGTGCTGTATCTAGATAACAGTGTTGTTAATATCTGCTAGTATTATGGACCTAAAGTCTGAGGGCAATATATAAGATGTATAGGATATTTTGAGACCTCGGGACCATTTGTGTTGCTTACTTACATTCTTTCTTTCTCTTTATTGACAGTTAATACACTGATATTTGAAAGAATGTCAGTAGGATGAAATTACATTTCTGGATAAGTGTCTTTTATTGTTCTCTAAATACCAGAGCCAAACTGAAATGTTTATTTGCAAAGCAAGAGATACTGATCTTACGATACTAGTCAATCACAAAGATGTTTGGTTTATTCTACTGAATGAATACAGTAGGTTTAATAAGCTCAATTCTGTAGTACTAAACTGGGAAGTTTCTCATTCCAAATTTGTGCTGGTTGCATTGGGTTAAGATTTAGAAGGGAGGTGCAGACAGCTGAGAATTTTGCTACATCAACATGAAAGACTTTCTGATGTACTTAGCTGCTGCTTGAGCTTTCAGTATTCACTGGAAATAATGAATTGTATTTCAGATTGTGTAGAAGCTTTTGATAGTGACTTTTCTCAGGTAGAGAAGTGGAGATGATGTCCTAACAGAAGTAAGTTGCTCCATGAGAGAACTTCAGGTGTGCAGTTAGAGCTGCAGTAGGTGAGGTAACTGCTTTGTAGCAGATTGAATTGTATATTTTCGGGAGCATTGGGTTAGTTATAGAGAGAAAGTAAAAGAGTAAATGAAGAGAAGGTGATTTAAACCTCATTCATAATGATGTTGTAGTTCTGTTATGTCATGGTTAGGAGAAGAAATATATTTGGGAGTGTTATTTATCTAGATATTTTATTATAAGGATATAATTTATTGAGAAAAAAGTTTTAGAAAGTACAGGTCTAACTGAAATCCTACAGTCATACCGGGAGGCAGTGCAACTGTTCTCATGTTCCAGTATGTGGTTGAAATTTTCTAATCATAATTGATTTAATAAGGATTAACCTGTGTCTATTATTCTGTAGTGCTTTACAGAGTTTGCCTTAGTTCTGACAGTTAACTGTCTCCTTGTATGATTGCTTTTGAAGTACCAGTCCCAGTTTAGATCAGGGAAGTTCGTTTTACTTTTGTCTTCAATTTTTCTGAGGGTGAGAATTTTACAGGTCACTGCTTTGCTTTAAAGGTTCTCAAAAGAAACATAGTAATTTCAAGTCTGCATTATGGATTTTTTTACTGACTTTTTTATTTTCCTTTTTTTGGATCTGAGGGTAATTCTGCTTATGAAGAATCCACATAAATTTAATATTTCTATTGACATTTCCCTGTGGAAAATGAGACTTCTTATTCTGACTCACAAAAGCTGGAGGAATAGGCACTTGGGCTCTTATCTCTCTTCTTCTGTAAGAATTACTAAATATGCTGAATTATAATTCAGCTTTTGCTTTTTCTGCTGAAGGTCGTTTTGACTTTCACATTAATTTTTAAGTTGGGTAAAAATTTTCTTCTCCATGGTTCTGAAAACACCTCATTGTCAGATCGTCCTCTTAAATGTTTCCCTGAATAGGCAAGCAATTAGAAATACCATTGGTGATATTTTGTGAGAGAAAAGGGTTTTTCAGGATTATTTCTGTTACCAGCACCATCTGCCTTGAAGGAAAGATCCATGAGCAGCTGTGCCCAGCAGTTGTTGGTGACTGGCCATTGCTAACGTTTTCAGGATGGGATAGAGAAAGTCGCACACTTATTTCTAAGTAGCATGTGATTCAACATTTAGACACAAATTCCTGAGGGAAACAAAACTTCATGCAAGTACAGGCATTGCAGTATAGAATGAGAATGCTACTGTAGTTGTGACTCTCTCAAGACCCAATGAACAGGAAGGCTGTGGGCAATTTCATACTAGATGAGCTATTATAATGTGTATTTTTTCTTCTACATTTTTCCCGTTATCTGCAAAATCTGTGCACTGAGGCAGTACGTATTTTGTGAAGAAGATGCTTCTTTTTTTCCTTTTTTACAATTATTTAATTAAGCATTGTATCTTTGTCATCCAAGAAGAAAAAATGATACTAAAATGTATGTATGAAGTTCAGCATACTGATTAGAACAAACTAACAGATAGGCGCTGAGAATTATACACCCAAACTTTGTAGTACATTGGAAAGCTCTAGCTCACTTCCAATTCATTATTTCAGAACAGTAAGTTAACTGTTTTTAAAGATATTTTAATACATTTTATTCTTTTCATACCCTTACATGAAGTTGAATGTCTTGAACAAAAAAAGAACAGCGAGAATTATGAAAGGTTGTGGTGAAGGTGTTCCATACATTCTGAAATACATGAAACATTTTTCTCTTAGAACTTGAAGAACGATATATTTTTTTTCCTTTTGAAAATGGCACAACTCGATGCCATCATTCCTACTGGAATAAGAAACACATTTTGCAAAATGCTTGGAAGTAAAACTTTCATTTTTTTTAGTGTTAGGCTTATAACAGAAGTGTTAAAAACTCTGGAAAAGCAGAGGAGATGGACTGTCTCTCTCTGTCTTCAAAGGCTGTTTCTTTTGTGGACAGTCACTGTGCTTGTATTGCTTCAATGTTGTTTAAGTCCTATGTTTTTTTCTAGGAATCTTCCTTTTATTTATTCATTATCTCTTTTTAAAAGGAGAAATGAAGTGAATGCTGAAAGACAAAGATACATTTCCCAGTGATAAAATATTAAAATTCTGAAGTGCACCTCCTAGCTTCTGGTTCATCTCCTTCATTGTGTTCCATCGGTGTAATCTTCCAGAGAAGCATGTAGTATTTCAGGGTTACTGTACAAGAAGATTTTTCTGTGAATTGTTGTGTGCTTTTTGCGGGGATTTGAATTATGAACATGATGTTGTGGCTGAGTTTTGGACTCAGTGACAGGATAGCAAGCAATGCTATCTAACCTAAAAAACACTTAGAGAGCTTTGTGGGGAAAGAGATGGCAGAAAAAAAGAGATGGCAGAAAACACAATGCACACAAATCTACAGCAAAATTCTGATCCTTCAGAATCACCATTCTTTTACTACGAAGTAACAGCCAAATTCTCCAGTTTTCCATGAGTCTTCTGAGCTGAAGTTCATATAGAACAATCCTTCACCAGAGAAAGGTAAACTAAGAAAGATCGCAGGCATATATATTTAATTTGCTCTGGAAAATCTTGTATGCTTTTTTAATCAACAATCTGAAAAACAAAATGTAGATGTCAACGGTTCTGAATGTGTTCTAACTCCCTGTGTATTGTCAGCTGCAAGAATTCTTCTCTATCCTGTATTGCCTTTAGAAAAAGTTTTAGCATCGTATATTTAGAGCTGTGCCTTCTGGCCTTTACAAGTACACTTAGTGCTTTCAGGGAGTGCTTAAATATGTAAGAGTTGGACAGGAAATAAACAAAGAAAATATTTAAATGTTATTAGGTAGTCTTAAAATGAGCAAGAAAAGCAAGACAAGTTGGAGCTTAGGTTGAAATATTCATGACATTTTGAGAAGAGGTATTAGAAGATGACATATTACAGATTCTATGTGAACTGAGTGTATAATTTCTTTTCAAACAGCCTTTGACTCCAATAAAAGCATTTGTACATAGAGAAACTCTGTGAGCATTGTGAGATGGAAAGATCTTAGCAGTCAGTAGCTGGACATTTGGCTTCGATGATGGACTTGTAGAAATATCACCTATTTATCTGCTGTGAAAGCCAACGCTTAGTATGTGGTCATATAAGGGAAGCTCACTTTATGTGAATACATGAATGAAAAATTGTGAGCTCTGTAACTACCAATAAATGTCTTAATTTCCAGTTTGTTCTGTTAGTACTTCTAACAGTCTTGAAACACAATTATATCCAATGTTATTGCTCAGGAGAATGATTTGTTGCATTACATTTTTTCCCAGATTGCCACATAGTTGAAATGGGGTGTGCTTGCTGTTGCTGCCAGTGCTTCCAACTGTCACACAGTAGAGCTGTTTCCAGGAAGAAGAGGTGGTCAGTGGGTGTTAATGCAGTACATGGCTTCAGTAACTGATTCTGAGAGAAACAGATAGCAATTCCCAGTCAGTGTGTGCAGAACTCTCTGATGAAGTCTGTGATAAAGAACTGCAGTCTGTTAAGGAGCATGGTTTCCTTCCAAGCTCCTTGGATTGGTCCTGAAGCAGTTAATAGAGAATCAGATTCTACCTTAAGATGTATGGATCTGAAGCAGAATCTCACAATGCCTTTGAGCAGGATGTGTGTGTTACATTTGAAGGAAGAATTAATCCTTGAATTTTTCTGGGTTCCAGTTTTGTCTTTTACTCAGGAGGATCACAGTCTGTCAGTGCTAGTGCAGAGTGTATATTACGCAGTTCTCATACTACCACTCTGCTCAGAGGAACTATCTGAAATTGTCACCTTCTTACTCAACATTTCTCTTCTGTCGATAATAGGTCAGAGCTGCTTCTTTCCAGGGCAGTGATAAGTTTCTGCTGCTTCTTATTCCTCATAGTTTTGCAGAGCCAGTGCAGCTTCAGAAGGAATTCAGGTTGTCTGTCTCCATGTATCAGTAGCAAGGCTGTCCTGTCTCTCAGTGATGTTCTTTATTCTGTAGTGTTGTCAAAACTATTTAAGTTGCTGTTCTGATTTTAAAATAACACTTGAACTCGTAGAAAGGACAAAATTATTAGATTTTGAAAAAATAGCTGTACTATTAAAAAAATATATAGACACTACTGGGACAGTATTATTTCCTTCATCACTTAAATTTTAAGTTTTTTAAGAGTTTCTTATGATCTTCAACTTTGGTCTGAGAAAGGGGCCCAGTTCCAGTTTCTGGGTCATGGAACCTCCATAAAATTGGGAGACAAGGGCAAATTTTCAGTTTTCTTTGAAGTAATACTCACCTGAATTATTGTGAATTACTGACACCAACTTCACTTTCCCTGTAAGATATTTCAGGTGCAGATTCCTTTGCGCTGAAGACTGGTTTATATCAAAAAGGATCAAAGGATCATAAAATGAATTATCACAATGTTTTTTTTTCTCTCTGACAGCAGATAAAAATGAGTGCTTGAGACAGTTCTGTAATGTGTTTCATTTCACAGTGTTTCCATGAAAGCACTGTTATTTCGTTATCATTCCTAATGACTTTGGTGGGTTGAGTCACAGCGTTGTTTTTATAAAGCTTTTACTTTCTCCATTGTTTGTTCTCAAGGTTACATTATTAAAAAAAGAAAAAAAAATCTATATTTTTTTCACTAGGCCAGGCTGTGTAAAAAATATTTGTAGTCCTTTTATGAAAATTGAAACAGCTCTGCTCTGAGTAGGAGGTGGTATTCCTGTTTCAGGCATTACTAACTATAATGAACTGCTGTTTTTTCCTCTGAAAGATGTAGGTTGTGACTCATGAATATAAGATCTTTCAAAAGGTGGTAATTCTTCCATGCTCTTTCATTAGTAATATTGTTTAGCTATTCACCATGAATTGCAAGCCATTAGTAATTATCAGAAGGTTGTTTTTTTGCTTAAGTACTTTTGAAGATGAAAGGTAAGTATTTCTATTTTCCAAAGGTGAGAAAAGTCAGGGTAAAAAGTATAAGGAGATGTGAGGAGAGGACAAATTTCATGTTTTATTTCAGTGGATTTGCATTATGGATAAGAAATGAATGATTTGAATTAAATACATTATTGAAAACTACTGTTTTGGTTGAAACTCTGCCCTACTGATGACATTTATTGTTGTGGTTATTTTGTTTTTGTTTTGTTTTTTTGTTTTTATTTTCTTCTTTATTTTTCTGATTAGTAACTGTGCCTTTAGTTATTTGATTATGTTCTTACAGAGCTTTTATCCTTTCTGCAGCTTTTGCTCCCTTTTGTGATATTTACTGTACCCCTAAATCCTATAGAACGTAGGTTAGGATTGACAGTGCTAAACTCCTCTATCTGTATAAATGGATGTTTTGCTGTGGCCAGCACTAATTGTGTTTTTGCCTTTGTTTTGAAGGCCTTGGTTTTGTAGACTCTGGTGGGAAGTATTTATTAAGTGCAGAGGGGTATTAGAATACTTAGTAGTCAGCCAGGCTTGTATTTCTTCTGAATCTCTTGTGCACTTAGAACTTAGGTAAACACTCATGAATTCTTCAGTTGTTTGCTTTTGTTAAATGTTGGAAGATTTCCACTCACGAAGAGGCAAAGGATACTTATTCCTGTTCTTTCCATTGGAGAGATTACACGGCTGCTTTATTATTTTTATTTTTTTTTCTGGAATGACAGCAAAACGTTAGTTGCAACAGTAATGATACTAATGAGAAGTATATATTGCTTTAACACTTTTGAGGTGCCTTGTGGGGAGGATTGTTGAAGCCAGTGTGGAGTGAATTTTGAGTTTGAGGCAGTTGTAATTTTCTGTTTCTAGTGAACAGTAGGTAATTAAAGAGGAAGACTGAATGAAGTCCATCAAGTGAAAAGTCTCTTTTTGTCAAACTGGAGAGTGTAAAAGAAGTTTATGAACAGTTACTGAACAATCTAAATATCTAACATGGAAAAGCTTCACTTCTCCGAGAATACTGTATAATTTGCTAGGCTTCAGTATCTGTGTAGGAGTTGGGCTCTTAGCAGATGGAGGGGGGGGGAAAGATAGGTGAGAAACATCACTGTTTATTCTCTAAATATCCACTTGGAGTACACTCAGGATATACCTCTTTTGTATACTGGCAGATGCCAAATAGCATTATTTTAATCTCTACAGGTATTACATGTTCTCAGGGGGAAAAAAAAGATTTTTTGGTGCACACACTAGGAAGACTTACAGCTACACTTAATAAAAGGCTGCAGAGCACTTAGGATTGATTCGTGTTCTTATGCTCGGGATTATTCCTGAGATCTATCTGCAGAAGATTTACTGATGGTACAGAAGTTTGTCCTCACATCTAAGGGAGACACTTGCCCCATGTAAGGATTTGGTGTTATCTAGAGACACGAGTGTGGTCTAAACCTTTTATGAAAGCATTCCTGAGAATGTTTGGCTGTTAATGAGGAGTTAAAATATTACTTCATTTGCAAAGCACTGTTGAAGAAAGGAAAGAATAGTTATCATAAGAAGGGATTTGGATATTAGCCCAGGATATGAAGTATGCCTCTTTGTTCATCTTTGGATTTCTTTTGCCACCTTGATTTTTTTGTCTACTTTGGTAAAAAATGGAAGAAATAATGCTGTCCTAATTCACAGTGATTTTTTTTCAGAATAAACTGTTTGCTGATCATTAAAGCTTGCAATACAGTGATAATGTTAATGAAGGAGAGTCTATCTGCTTGCCCACCAGAGTGGCATAACCTTTTTGGAACAGCGTTAGTTACAAGTAACCAACATACACAGTATTTTAGTAAAAATAGGCAAGTGTCTGCAGAAATATATTTTGTCCTTTCAACTATGTGCAGTCAAAGAAAGATTGGAATGAGACGCATTAACAAGCTCTTCTTTTTCCTTCCTAGAATTACAACAACAGCTGCTTGTATGATGGACCTACGGAGATATCCGCTGGATGAACAGAACTGCACGCTGGAGATTGAGAGCTGTAAGTACTTCTGCAAATCCTACTTATTCTGTGGTCAACTGCTACAGACTTTTTTATTTCTGTTCATTTATATATTTATTTATTTATTTTATATGCTACTAACCTAGTTGTCTCTCTGTCTGATGACATTTAGATCCTTGTAAACACATACAAAAAAATAGCTTTCCAGATGGATTAGTAATTTGTGGCACAAGGATTAGCAAAAGTTATTCTGCTTTGATGGACAATTTTCAGCTTTAAAAGTCTCATTCAAATGCCTTATTGGAGTTCATGTGAGGAGCATGAGGATTATCATCAGTTCTTTATCCTCCCTTACAGCTGAACTATTTTGCAGCTTGTTTCCATTTATAAATGATGGCAAAAGGTTAGGATTGTGTTTTCAATAGGTGTGTTATGATTTGTTTCTTTTTCTAACCTCTCTCTGTGTTTAAGGTTTCAATGCATGCAATGCGACTTCTTAGAGATCAGCTATTAAATCAGGATATATCTGTCAAGATTTCCATGTAGATAAAACTTGTGAAATAAAATTTCAAATCTCTTTTCACTGAGTTATCTTTAGCATGCTTTAAGTACATCAAATCAAAACAATTCATGATCATTTATATAAAGACAATGTTGTAAATATGCAATACTAGATGCTAAATAAGATCATATTAGCAGTTTCAAGATACATGTCCTTTTTCAGGAGAACTGTATGTAACAGATGGCATCTGTTATTACGTTGAATGGGACAAGCAAATGGGAAGTAATGGCATTAAGATGGAGTTAACAAAAATGTATTTAAAAATATAGTATGTATTTTAAAAGATTGTATGGGGTTTTTGTGTGCATGTGTAAACAAAGTTGATTGTAGCTTTTTTAGCGATCTGGTAAGAGCATGGTGTGGCTGATCGGCTGATCTTTTTACTGTTCTAGAAGGTATTTGGTATATCAGAACCTCCTTCTGAATTGCACTTGTGAAACTGCTGTTTAATTAATGTTTATGTAGTTAGCAAAAGAGTCTTCATCGTTAAAGTTTACCTCTTCTGTAGACTGAAATACACAAATGTGATGGACTTTGCACTTTTGAGAAAGGATAAAATCTTCAGGGTGTTTTTTTTTTTTTTTTTTTTTCCGTTGATTAAGTCATTTATATTTTATTATATAATTTATATTGATGGCATTTGATTCAGAATTCAGTACCTGTCGCCTTTAAAAATTAGCCTTTTCCGCTGGTAGTGTGCTGATATAACTGTATTTAGGTTTACAGAGATTCTTGAAATTGTTGCACTTGATATGAAATATACAGTATTCATTATATCATTGAAAGTTTAATTTCCCGTAGCAGCTAGAATGCTTATGGGAATGCTCCACTGTGAATCTATCTCTTAGCTCAGTTGTAGCATTACAGTAGTAAAGTGGATTTAAAATGGGATACTGTGTTTAGCTGGCCTGTCTTTCATTGCGGTAATAAAGGTCATTAAAGAACGTGGATAGAAGTAGTGTTTGAACTGCTCTTTGAAAGAATTTCATGCTGCTTTAGAAAATTATTACTCTTTATATATGTCACTCTGTCCAGGTAAAAATCTGTATAATCTTTATAAATTGCTAAAGAGAAAACGCTAGTAGCTAGGTAGAGTAAATAAGACTGCAAGTGACTTTGAGTCATTTTATGCAGATATTCAAGTCATAATCACTGATTAATCTCCATAATCTCTGTGCTGGAAGGAGCTTATTTTCTTGGCCTGCTGGTTCTGCTGGACACTTCTTTCACCACTGCTTCCTTGTGATGATGATTAGAAGGACTCTAAATTCCATGCCAAGAAGGCATAAAATTATACTCATCTCTAGTGTCAACTGTCCTTTTTTTTTTTTTTTTCTTTTAAGTTCATATTTATTTTAAAGTTTATGTATTCTTCAGCCCTGCTGTGCCTTCTACGTTATGTCTAAAGGAAGTCGTCGTCTCATAGGCTTTGTATCATAAAACATGCGCATCACAAACCATATCCTAAAATTTCCATCAGTGTGTGGTCCCAGAACCACCTGTGCCTTTTATCACAGCTGTGTAACTTCTGTAGATGGTAACCTTTCCTGGAACATTACAGTAAGTATTCCCTTCCTCACCAATCTTCCAGCAGTGGGATCTACCCCTTGGTAGAAATATTTTTCAGTATCCAAAGGAGACATGACTTGATATTTTATAGCATTCTTCACGTAAATCAGCATTCTGAATTTAGCTGCACACCTAATACAGTTCTTCCTATTTTTTGTCTGCACAGTGCTTGCAGATCTTGTTTCATTCAAAATGTATTTGCTCAGAAATGCTAAGAAATATTAATGATAAGAAAGAAAAACATACTTTGCAATCAATCTCTGTACTGAGCACTAGCTATTCTTTCAGTGCAGTAATTTCTATTTTACACATTATTTATCAGTCTTTACTAATTATCTTTTCTTGCATTGACCTATATCAAAGATTTTGATGAAGTACAGGTTAGTTGTACTTTGCTGAGAAATGTAGTTATGATCTGGTAGAAAGATCTGGCTCAAAACATTTTTAAGTTTAGTCATGACAGATTTTTATATCATTTCCACGCCTATTAATGTCTCTAATGCCCTTCCATTCTTTTCCCTTTTTCCTTTGTCCCTCCTTCTATTATTGATGCCAGTTGTCTGGCTTCTTGTTAGATGCCTGGATTATTTTTTTTGCTATGTGTGATTGTATGTACTGAAATATAGGAGACATAAATCTAGATTAATTTTCAAGTTAGAAATTATGGTAGAACAGGATTTTATGTCAAAGCTAAAACATAAAATGAGAGAGGCTGTATAATCTAATATACAAGAGAAGGCATTTTACCTGCTGTATTATTGAGACTAGATGCTGAAAACATGAGAGAAAATATTGTTTGGTTCAGAGAATATCAATTTTGAGAGCTGGATTCCTATTTTTTTCTTTATATATAGGTAGTTTGTTTCTCTGTGATTATTTTTAGCTTTGCTCAGACTTAGAGGGGGCAGAAGTACGTATAATGCTTCGTTTTCCTAATATACTCCTAAACTTTTACAATGTCTTATCTATAGTGGTGTAATCTACCCACCATCCCTTTCATTATTTCCCAACGCACTAAGTTGCAGGAATATGATACCAGAAGGAAATCAACTTTTCTCTGCATTCATTTCTTAGATTTCCAATTTGGAGACAGCAGAGAGCTTGTTCTTTATTACTTCTGTATTGACTTAGTACTTTCCTGTTTGCTTTCTATCTCTGCCACTGCAATTTACAAATTAGTTGAGTTTCTGATTTTGAGAAATTTTCACCTGCATTTCTGAAGTTGTAACTACTGAAAGGGATTCCTTAGCAAATCAGTTAAAAGACTGGAGGGATCTAAATGTATAAAGAAGTACTAGGAAGTTTGCAGACCACTGGCTTGTATTCATAGAAGAATAAAATATTATGTTTCACCTTCTCTAGCATTACAGAGAGAAATTTTGTGATTTGAATGTTTTCAAATGTAGTTATTCAAGATTCATCTGGTAAATTTGGACTGCTGTCAGTTTTAATTACACAGTGACATACAAAGACGTTAAATTTCACTTCAGTTCTTTTTTCTCTCATTTTGTAATGTGTTTGGCATAGCTATATTTATGTTATATTGGAGTATAATTCAGAGTATGCCTGCTGTGAGACAATGGTATTTCAGGTTTCTTTATTGCTTTTGAATAAATAAGAGCACGCTGAGTTTCTCCTTAGAAATGCATTCTCAGAAACATTTTCCATAGTGTGTTAAACATGTGGCATTAAAAAAAGGAAAAAAAAAAAAAGTGTTCAAGGCCTACCTTCTGAAGATAAAGCAAACAAGGCACTGAACCCAGGAAAAAATTGCAGTGTTAGAACAAGACATACGGGGGGGAGGGGGGGGGGGGATTAACTGCTTTGGTTATGAATGAAGAATGGTTGTTTTGGAGATATTTACTTAACAGCCAGGGATGTTTTGATCAGAAATACCTTGCAGATCGAATTTACTTATTTATTTTTCAGTATGATGGCAAAAATGCCAGAGAAGCACTATAAATAAGATCTGTTAAAAGCTTCAGTTGGGTAGCAATCTAGAAAAAGACAGGAAGAACCATAGTAAAAGATTAACGTGCCACTGCCAAAATCTACATAAGTGGAAAGCTGAATGTGTGATGGTTGTGCCACTGAATATCAGAATCTAAATAGTGGTTTATTTCTTATTCTTTTTCTTTATCAAGCTTTGCATGTCCCCTTCAGCTAAGTTTTGTTTTGTTTTTGTTTTTGCTTTTTTGCATAGCAGGCATTGTACAGGCAAATATGCCTCTAGGGGTAGAAGCTGACCTCATTATCAAGGTGTACCTTTTTTCCCTCTTGATTATCATCTATAGGTTGGGATGTCTTCATGTCTTAATATGGTTTGTAATGTAAATTCCTTGGGACAGATACTATAGCCTTTATATGTCCATAGTACTTTCATTTCAAGAGTTTCAAGAGAATAAAAGAGGTTTAATTTTAACGAAGCAGTGCATACTGGCAATAAGAAGATAATCTGTGACTCTAGTGCATAGCTCTAGTGATTCATTAAGGGCTAAAAAAAAAAAATATGTCAACAGAAACAATGCATGATTCTTCTGGCTAGTATAAAGGCGGGAATGAAGTTTAAACTAACCATCAGTGTATTTGAATGGGGCAGGTTCTATATAGGGAGTACTCTTTGCAGTATTTTGATTACTGAGCATGAGCAAAAAAGCACTGAGAACTTTGGTCAGGTTTTTCAGTAACATCACAGGTGTGTTTTTCCTATTACATTATGGTTACTGTATAATGAAGTACTGTATTATTTTTTCTTTATTTCTTAGTACGTCTTTACAACAGTTTACATCTTGGAAGCTCTCAACTCAAATATGAGAGGACGTGCAGTTTTCAAATGAGCAAAGAATGATACAGAAAATCTGTACCAGCTTTTTAATGCTTTGAAGCAATCTGGAGTTAAATTTAAAAAGGAATCTAATATCCAACCTATGCTTATCAACATGGGACAATATAGGCAATGTAGTTTTCACAAAGAAATTTGTAGCTTGAAGCTCATTTTTATATCATTCCACAGATAAATGTGCAAAATATATAGAATCATAAAAATGAGACAAAACACAAACAGTTCTAAAACTTCTGTAGCATTTTGCCTTTCATAACTAGTCAAAGCAGCAAAATGTTTTTCCTATTGCACTTAAAGGAGCATTTTATCAAGAAATATTTGGACCAAAAAAGACCCATTTTCTTAAAGCCCAGTTTCATTTGCCAAAGAGTCTGGAAAAATGAAATGTCTATGAAACCATCCAGTATGCTGTAAAGATTGTCAACCAAGAGAAAAGAATGTCATTCTAGCATCTTCTCTGATAATCCTGTAAACAGAAAATAATCTAAAAGCGTTCAGAGATGATGGATGTGACTCTTCACAGCCCTATTTTGAGAAGGTATGGGTTTTTCAAGGTAAATACTCACTTTTTTTTTTTTTTTTAAGTGAGTAATAGCATCTCTGTTAGACCATCACATACTTTAGGAAGATATTTTTTATTAACCGGTAGTTGTTTGAAAGGAATATGTATTATAAAAAGTTATTGGAAAGGGTATGTTTAGTATTATTCTATATCTTAGTCCCATGCAGTATATCATCTGAGTTTATTGCTCTTATTTGTTTTGGAGTACATAAGTATTAATTTAAAAGTTTGCTGTACTAAAATTGTTTTAGAGCATTGATTAAATCTATAAGGAATTCAGGCAAAAGCTTTGGTGTACACTGTATCTGTCAGTGATGTTAATTCCCCTACCAAGCTGTGCTATTTTGAGTTAGGCACAAAAATGATTACCAAGTTGAGTGGTTGATTGTTTTTCACTAACTCTGGTTTATTTTTGTTATTTTCTAGTGGTAGTTCAGGTTGTTCTAAGTGCACTTGTATCCCAAAAACATGCAGTGTTTGCTACTGGATGCAATCCCATTTTTTTAGGTCTTAAGCCTATGTAATACAGAATCCAGAGTTAGTTTCCTTATGATAATAGTAGTTCATTTGCTAGGGGAATCAGTTGTTACCATCTTCCAACCCAATAAGTGATGTCAGAAAATTCTATTGGAAATTTACTAGAGCATTACCTTGTTATGCAAGTCATAAAAGAGATACTTCACAAGGAAATTATTGCAGTTTTAGAAATATTATTGGTACGTATGTGTATTTGACATACTATCCAAAAATATTTGACTGGAGATTCAGGGTGCATCTTTTATGTATGAAAAGTTTGAGCTGCATTAGAAGTATTTCAAACTTTGTCATGGTATGTATTTGCTCCAAGTCAAAATTAAATGCAAAGACTGATTTTATTACTAGTAGTTTCATTAAAAATGTTTTGCTTAAAAAAAAAAATCTAGGAAGAACTATCTTATTGGTTGAGCAAATCATGAAAAATGTAGGTTCAATCATTTATGCTGTATTTGCTGGGATTCATTTGGTTTCTTTGTCTAGGCTTATAATTTAGGTCTGTTGTTTTCAATGTCATCAGGGGGTCTTCAGTCCAACCTCCTGCTCAAAGCAAGGTCAAGTCTGAGATTAGACTATGTTGCTCAGGATACTACTCAGGCTAGTCCTGAAAATCTCAAAAGATGGAGAATGGAAAAACTTTCTAGGCATCCTGTTCCACTGTCTGACCTTCCTAAAAATGAAGAATTTTATTTGCAACTGTAGAAAGTGACCATATTGTTTATCTTGTTTAACTTGTCCTAGTATGCTGTATTTGTATTCATCTGAAATAGAATGAGTGTTGAGAAAACTGTATAATAAAATTATAATATATAAGGTAATGATTGATAATATCATGAGAATACTTTGAATGAGTTAATATATTTTAGCACTACAATTCTGCAAAGATATCTTTGAGTTGATTAGTTATCTATACGCTTTTCTATATGTTTGTGATCTTATCTGTCTCTCTTTGTCAAATTACGGAGAAATGTTCCTACTGTACAGATTTAAGTGTCTCTGTGTTGTCATTCTCACAGTAACACAGAATGGCTTAGGTTGCAGAGGAGCTTAAAGATTGTCTAGCTCCAATCCCCCTGCCATGGGCAGGGCTGCCAACCAACTAAATCAGGCTGTGCAGCATTACATCCAAACTGGCCTTTAATTGCCTCCAGGGATGGGGCATCCACAACCTCTCTAAGCAACCTGTTCCATCATCTCACCACCCTCAGAGTAAAAATCTTTTCCTAACACCTAACCTGAATCTCCTCTCTTTTAGTTTAAAGCCATTTCCCCTTGTCCTGTCACCATCAGACTGTAAAAATTGGTCATCCTCTTGCTAGTAAGCTACATTTAAGTACGGGAATTGAGGTGTCCTCATAGGCTTCTCTTCTCCAAGCTAAACAAACCTACCTCCCTGAACCTGTTCTTCATAGGAGAAATGCTCCAGCCATTTGATCATCTTCATGAAGCTGCTCTAGACCCACTCCAAAAGCTCCACATCCTTCTTGTGCTGGAGGCCTCAGTCCTGGACGCTGTACTCCAGATGAAGCAACACAAGGGCAGTGTAGAGGGAGACAGTCCAATCCCTTGCCCTTCTGCCACATCTGTGTTGATGCTGCCCAGGATCCTGTTGGTCTTCGGGACTGCAAGCACATACTACTGACTTATGTCCTGTAAGTCCTTCTCTACAGGGTTGTTCTCAAGGAGTTTTTCTACCAGTCTATACTTCTATAGACTGTATGGGAGCTCATCTGTACACATCTAGTGCTTTACAAGAAAGCAGGAATTTTCCTCCTCACTACGGCCCGGAACGATCATGTCTTTTGAACATCTCACTTCTGGAAGACTGGCATTTATCAAAATGTTACACAGGCAACCTGATACTGAAACGCTGGTAAGTTGAGTTTTGCTTGTTAATTTTGTTTTTGTTCTTATTTTTGTGTCTGAACCTCTGTAACCTGTTACTTGAGAGGTTTTCTTTTGCTGCTTTGGGGAAATTCTGTAAAGGGACACCTATTTACCTATAGTTCCTCTATCTTCTTTTCTATGCAGAGCCAAAATGAATGATACCAACAGTAATATCAGTAAGTCAGTCAGAATGGTCTTAGGGATGTCTTCAATGCCAAGAACCTTCTCATTCTTATACAACTGACATATGCATGGCAGCAAATAAGCATCAAAGGAATGGATAATGCCACAAATATGCTTTTGCACAGTAGGTTTCTTACTTTGCTGTGACATACTTGGTGTTAATGCTTCTGAGTTCATATACTAATGAGAAATCTTATCTTTTCAGGCTTCAAGAACAATCTTCTGCGAGTCTAGAGAAACCTACAATCATCTTATTAGGTAAATGCATGATACTTCTGCAAAGCATAGCTAGGTTCTTATCAAAGCTTGTTCTCTTGCTCATCAACATGAGCTTCTGCTCATCTCTGATTTATTCTTTTTCAGTCATGGAAAAAATCAAAGAGTTTTACAGTTTTCTCTGAGGACAGAAAAATATGCGTCTTGCTGAATGCCTGAAATTCTTATTTTACCCTAAAATTTGTTCTGTACAGTATAGCCTTGCATTTGTACTTTACAATGACACTTTCTGTACTGCTGATAATACTATTGAATTGACTGTATGGGTTTGGAAAACTTACTTTCATTATAAAATTATTTGATAAATATTTTAACTTTCTTAAAAAAATAAAACTGATTTTTTACCTGATGTCTGTGTGTTTCACTATGTGTATAAAGGAATTCTAAACAAAGAAAACATGGGAAATGTTTAAGTCTGCTAAGATTGGAGGCACTGCCAGTTAATTTTCTGTTTCTTTATATTCCAATTCAAATATTCCTCTTTTTATTTTAGATGAGAGAAGTTGAATATTTTACAAATATGTGGCATCTGTGCTGTGCTCATTATCAATTTGTGCTATGGAGCGGTGTGTGTACAGGCTTTTAGTCATCTATTCTTCAAAGGTCTACCTTCGTGCAAATGAGCAGTGTGCTTTTTTTTGCACACACTGGAATATGTACTAGCTCTTACTTGGCCTTGAGACTGTATTCAGGGACACAATGTTCTGTGGCTTGATGCCAGCTTGCTTTTGGTCTTAATAGATACCATGAATATGCTGGATAACTTAGATCATTATGTCTGTTGTAAATGGCACGTCCATCCTGTTTTGACTGAACGTTAAATTGTAGACGAATGCGTGTAAATATCACTTAAAAATGATTTTCATTGTTTTAATAGCCATATATAAGCAGGCATCTTAACAACGGTCTCATACTCAGAAAATATCTTAAAATTAGTTCCTTATTACAAAAGCTCATATGGGGACAGTATTAATCTTGCTTTTTTCACAGCTGGCACTTAACAAAAACAGACTTGTGTCACAAAGTAACTCTGAAGGTGAACTAAAGTTGGGGGCTGTGGAGGGGTCTGAGAATTACTGGTTTGTGAGGTGGTATACTAAGTCAATGGATGTTTCAGACACTGCCTATGAAATGTATTACCACTTTGGTATCATCTTAGAATCAGACGAAATCAGCTATAATACCTTGCCGTGCCGTGTCAGTATGCAAAACGGAAAAAATGTCCTGCTGAGAAAAATTTATGCTGAGACAAATCAGAGAAGATCTGAACACATGATGGATGTACATGTTTTGTCATGAACTCCAGAATAATAAAAATGATCATATAATTCAAGTTTTCTTGAAGTCTGAGATTATGAGATTAGCAAAATATAGCCCTTGTCATTGTACAGTGGCACCCTGCAATCTTATCAGGTGTTTGATGGCTGGATTGTTGTTTAGGTGATTCTAGTTTAGTGTGTCCTCAAACCCAGTTGCAAACAAAGGATGGAATTTCTGTATGTTAGTATCTGATTTATTGTCTTTATTATGAAGTGATATTAGTGATACGTTTGAGTGAGACTTTATGGCTGGGGTCATGCTGCAATTTCTCATCCTTTATTTTTTAGCTGAGTATGAAATATGCTGTTGCCAGAGGAAAGATCTCTCTTGAGAAGACAAGAGCAGTTATTCCTGCTAGAGTATAAGTCAGCACCTCCAACTGAGCATAGCTATTGTGACCGTGGCATCTTGAATTAATACAGTGGTATTAAGATAGTTGTTTTGGATACTAGCAAGGTGCCAGGTTAAACAGAAGTCATGTGATTTGAAGTGGTTTGCTCCTATAGGGAAAATACAGTCCTTTTGAATGCAGCATGTTTACTTTAACTACAGGGATTTAGGCAACCTAGAGCAGCTGCTTGTTTGTGTTTTGTTTTTCCTTTTTAAATCCCTTTTTCCCTTCAGGGATTTGGATGACTGTAGAAAGTATTTTAGCCAGAAGGTAGAGTAAAGCTCACTGGGGGGACTCCAGCTGGGACTGAAAACACAGCATTGTTGGTTCCACATGATTGTGAGTTAACATGAGGCCACTTGACCAGCCAAAAATGAGCTCAGTCTGTTAGAAAAGAGATAATACCTTCTTGTAAGTGTTGTTCTTAAAGACCTATCTTGCAGTTATGATGAGTACATCTCCAAATTTTCTAATTTTCTCATGAATATTGGCTATTTCAGAAGGTGTCTGACCTTCGTGGAAGTAAGCTCAGCTATCAGCTCAAGTGCTATCATCCCTGGTGAGTAATTCTCACTGATTCCAAAGGAAGGATAAATGTAAGCCTTAAATAATTATGAAGATGATGAGTAGGCAAGCCTCTTAGTTAGAGCTTTCCTTATCTAAATTATTTTTCCTATCGTGATAAAAATATCAAAGTATATATTAAAAATATCTGAGCACAATATCAGAATCAGTTGCACAGAGGAAGATAATTCACAGATATTGTGCATCTCTTCTTACAAAGAAGAAGGGCAGATGAACTGATGTGGAGCTCTGCATTCTTTAACCTGGACTATTTTCAGCCCTTTGGTAATCAGTATCTGTCCACTGCGTTGCGACTCTGCAAAAAAAGAGAATCTAACAGTAATTCAGTGTTATTTTCTGCAGCATGCATGGAGCTTTATACTTATGATGGAAATGGCTGATACTAGTGTAGTTTCCCATTCAGTGTGAATGCAGGAGTGAGCAGTATAAAGTCCTTATTTCATGAAAATCTGACCCAAATAAACAGTAATCAAGTACAAGCTTTTACTGTGTCTATATGAGAAAAGATGCCTTCATCTAAAGACGTTATTGCAACTGGAACAAATGGTCTGAAAGTACCATTCATGAGCTGAATGTTTCTGATCTCTTGTAATGCGTGTTATTGTTTGCATGTGCTGACAAGTACAGCCTTTCACAAATACAGTTCTATTCCAAACACTTGTATGGGAATGGGAAAATACTGACATCTAAATCATGGTATTAAGGATTTCTTGCAGAAGCATTCAGCTGTCTTCCATGTGATAGTGTATAAATGATGTTTTTCTTGTACTGTCCATTCAGAGAAGAACTTGAACAATCTTTTCCAGATATTTAATGTTGGGGTCAAAGTTGAACTTTGAACTTCTGAAGAAACCACTTCTTGGTACTAGATATCATCCTCAGTGGATAAGTCTACGGTGGCTATATAAGTAGGTTCCCATCTTTAACATAAGTGCTTAAATGTTTACAGTGTGAAATCCTTCCCAACATTTCCAATTGGATCAACATAACCACATTTGAAAATACAGCATTACAATGCAGGGAAGAAAAGCCAAAAAAAAAAAAAAAATAGTTTATAAAACTATTTTGTCTGATTTTCAGAACAAACATAGCAATTTTGTTGAATGCAAATATAACTCCACTTCTCTTTTCCTGCAACTTTCTTTTGGATGAGGAAATTATTGCATGTTATTTACTCGGTGTCTGCAGGTAGGTTACATATTGTTCCATTTCCACTTGTTGAGACTGTGTAGAAAGATCTTTGGTTATATGTGAAATGTCTGAGATATCTGTTTTGCAAGGATAGATGTTCTGTTTATGAAAGCATGACTTCACTTCCATAAATCTTGGTAATGGTTTAGTACTTCAGGTGTAGGATGTAGATTCATTCCTGGTTCATTTTTACCTGTTCTTATGCACTACAGAACTTATCTGAAAACTGATGATAATAAAAAGTGGGAAAAAAAGTTCTATTACCCTGAGGCTATTTAAGAAATAAAAGTAGTCCTATTGGAATTGATGCCTTACATGCCTTAGAGAGTACTCCCTCTTTTGAACATAAAGAAAAGCAAGATCTCAAAAGACTAGCCCAATCAGTTTAAAGGTTATGTATGGTTGAGACTGACAGCAACAAGTATAAACAGATAATTTACATATAAGTGATTAAACCTGCAGTTTTATAGGCCACTGTTATACTTCCTTTGTAACAAGGAGGAATTTTTCTTCATTTGTCTTTTTTTTCATACACTTATGATTCATTACTGTATTCCTAACACTCAAAGGGTGCTTTTTAGGATCCTACTGCAGATTCTCTGCTTCAGTGGCCTGCATATTTCCCCTCCATTGTTTTGTAACTTATTTTTTCCTAATCCCATGTTTATTTTTTAAATTCAATTTTCATTCTCTTTTTACATAACCAGTGTTAATTTCTCTATCTCTTCAGCAAAAGAACCTGTAATATTCCAGGTGGAGAACTTGAGTCAGACCAAGAAAACCCATTCTTGATCATTTAATCTTTAAACTACTAAATGCAGGGGAACTGTTGACTTGACCAGATTTTTCTGGTGTAGGAGAAAACTGGACTAATCACAAGCCTCTTAGCAACAAAAAATGTCTTGCCACGTATCTATAAAACTCCAGCCGCTCTTAAAGCATCTAGATTCTTGAAAACTTCCATTAAGTTCTTATGGACTCACAGCCTAAGAATTTGGTGATAAATCCCACAATATCAGGATGACAGACTAGCACTAACTAAGCTGATTTTGTCCATCTATTTTAAACCAGGTTGATTTTCTCATGTTTCCATCTTATTAGACCAGTTCCATATTTTAATTACAAATCTGTACCATAACATGGGGCATGTTAATTGTTTTGTGAAACATGTCCACATCTACGTTTGAGCAAATCTGAAACTTTTAATTGGGTGTTTTCCTCATAGGATTTGACATAAAAGTGATTTTAGGCTGTTTGGATTTGACTGTTTTTGATATCACCATTTTCTTTTGTACGAATAATCACATATATATTTTTCTCTGTATCTCTTAAGTGCTCTAGTAAGAAATGCTCCACTCAGCATGGATATTCCTTGCTATGTTTAGTGATATATCTGGACTCAGCGCTGGTGCGAATATGAAGAGTTGTGCGTTTCTGTGTCTCTACCTAGCCACATTATGGGGAATGAAAGCTATCTCACTTCTGACAGCTTCCTGCTGAACCTATGATTGTCTTCTAAGTTCTTGTACTGAAACAGCGGATTGTTCTCCTTTTTCTAAATCACGTTTAACAAAACATGCTCCAGAGTAGCTGCAAAGCTGGCAGCACAGTGAGACCTTGCATCCTCTGCTGCCAACTGAGGAGACCTTGGGGCTGCTTCCAGCACAATGGCACTGTTACTGTTGGAGGCGCAGTCTCCAGAGAAAAAACACCTCTGGGCACTCACAGTAAGAGCTGGAAATGTTGATGATTTTAAATGAGCAATAGAATGATTTGTTCATTTGTTATTTTTTAAACTTAAGTCTGCAAAACGGGTCAGGTGTATCCTTTTTCCCTCTAAAGCTCCCCATGGTGCAAGTATCTGTATGACCATCTTTTTATTTTTCAACCTAGCATTCCTTTTCATGATAGGATCCCATGTGGTGGTGCCTAGACCACTTCTGAACACCAGAGTAATTTGCTGGAGGCAGTAGATGTCCTAAATTTTGACATTAATAAGGTTTCTGACATTGACTCAAATGACTTTCTTATAAACAATGTGGGAAAACACAGATCAGAGGGAACCACAGTTGAGAAACAGCACAAAGAACACGATTATGAAGTTTACTAGAGGGAAACAATTTTGAATCAAGTCCATCTTCAGTGTTTTCATTAATGATCTGAAAATAATGAAACATGCCTAAACCTTTAAGCAGCTTGAAGGACGAAATTAGGTTTTAAAGGATCTCAGCTAGCTGGAGAGGTGGCCTGCAAATATGAAATTCCAAATTTTACACGTAACAATGGCACCTCAGAACTGGGAGAGGACTAGCTAAGATGGCAATCCTTTGTTGGGGTGAGGAGTGAACATAATAGCAACAGAAAAGAAACTCCAAACAAAATGAATAATGTAATCCTGGGGAGGTACCATAGACAGCAGTGATTCTTTATAAGCATAGATCCCTTATAAGCAGTAAAGGTAGTTTTGATCTGTTTTCCAGTAGAGGGTCTTCTGCATTTTCTACACATGGTGGCACAGATTTACTCCTAAGATCCAAAGATCAGTAACAATAAGTGTTTTGCTGTTGTGTTGTACAATACTGAAGCATGCGTAAATCTTTCGGTATTTGCCACTGTAGAACACATTGAGGTTTATAGTATCAGACTTCGTATAATTTGTGTTGAATTTTCCTCTAAAATAGCCCTGGAAAATAAGTATTATGTCTGAATTACCTCATGTGTGTGATTTCTGTGCTCTGAAAACAGCTTAAGAGGGGACAAGTGCTAATGGAATTTTTCCTGTAGACAAATAATTGTAGACGTGATCTGGCTTCATTACATTGTGTGTTTTATTCGTTGTTTCTTTTGCTTTTGACAGTAACATGAAAAACTCATTAAAGCTTACGGTATTATAATCCAGCAAGAACATACTTGATGGAAGGCTGTTGTTTAATGTCCTCTGGAATTAACATTGACATCGCTAGGTTTTGAGCAAATTCATGTTGTCAGTGTTCCTGCCTTTGCTTGTTCAAGAAGTTGGTGACATTCTGTGTTATTGCTTAGGATCTAATATACTTCTGTTGAACTTGTTTTGCTTCCAATATTTTGCTCTGGAAATAATAATAATAATGATATTTTTTTTAACGTTCATTTTATCTCTTTTCCTATTACTACTTAACATACATAATTCTTTGGGGAGATTCTGATTGTACCAGTTATAGCTGGCCCTAATGTTCCAAAAGAGCATAGTGTGAAAAAGAAGTGGTGATATGGTTCCACTTCTCTTTACAAAACAAAGTGATGAGGAAAGAGGATAGCAAGCTTTATCATTATAATATTTATTTATTTATTTAGCCAGTGAGTTTCATATTCTAAGAATATTTGGACTAAGCTAATTTTGGTAAAAACTAACAGAACATGTGGAAGAAAAATCACGTGTGAATAAAAGATTCTTCCACTTTGTACTTTGAAAATAATATACAGTATTGGTGCAAAGTATTTTTCTAGCTGGAAGTTCTAAATCAAAGAGCAGCATTTACTGTTTTGTAACATATGCTTGTGCTTGGTGAAAGTAAGGGAAGAAAGCATGTCAAACAGCAATGCTTAGAGTATTAAAGTTTTAACAAAACGTCAGAGAAAACTGGAAACTGGTTAATCCACAGAAATCTGTCATAAAGATTGCATTGTAAGGTTGTTTCAGCATGAATTCTAGTGACATATGGGAGCTTAAAATATAATCTAATGATATATCTATATCGGTGAGATGTTTACATAACATGATTGCAACAGAGATGTCTTTTCTTGTTAATTTATTAGGATGATGAAAGTTACAGTGTTTTTAGATCAATGCAAAGTACAAGTTCTACTCAGCCACAATTTTGTCGCTGGAACCCAAATATTCTTTTTCTTAGTGTACACATTTAAGAAAAAGGAAGTTCTGCATCCAGTGTGGAGTGTGGTGAAGACTGTCAGCCTGCTGCGCAGATCTGTGGTGCTGCTGTCTTCTGCTGTTATGAGTTGCTGCTCTGACCATCAGTTTATGTAGCAAAGAAACAATGATAGAAAAACAGCACAAACTGACTTGCCCAAGTGGAACACAAAACTTAGTTCAGAGGAGATTGTAGGGAAAGAATCTCATACAGGATGAATCAAGTGAAGATCTTTTCTAGTGAAACTGGAATTGTAAAAATCTGTCTGTAGCCCTGAAGAAAAATTCTCAATTGTTTTGATGTGCTGCAATTTGCAAACAGGTTTTTGGCTACCATGATGCTAGGCTTGTAGTTATAGAATGTTACTATAGCAAAAAGTGTTCGAATCACAGTGAAATTTTGTTACTCATATTGCTCTGAAGGAGAAGTTTTTGTTTGTTTGTTTATTTTTAATTCAGCTGTTATCTTCCTGAAGATTATTAGTAAGATAACAGGCCATAATATAGCACTGATGCTCCGTATGATTTGCTAGCATTTCACAGGTGAGCATGTTTAAGTCCTTTCTGATATATTTAATGTCTGTCATGGTACTTAGCTGATGAATCAAGTACTGGAACAGGAGCTCAGAAATCTTTTTATTGGCTTTTTTCTTTTTTTTTCAGAAGGTAATCCTGTGGTAAGTATCGTGGCGGAGGTTGCAGCTTCCAGCATTTGCACGTGTCAGTGCTGCATTTCCCAGCAGGTGCCCCAGGTGCTCAGCTGGGAGGCATAGCAGGGGGTGGCACTGCATGTCTTGGTGCTTCCCAGGGAGGCATGATGGCCATGTCTCTGCAGTGTGCTGTCCAGGACACACAGGGAGCGTTGGTGCATGGGAGGTAAAGCTGTCATCAGCCTTACGCTGGTAGGGCCAGCAGCTGGAATGGCTCAGCTTTCTTCAAATGATCAGAGATTCTTCATTCTCACCACTCCTACAGCTGCTTGTATAGACATGTTCCAGCCCCTTTTTAATATCTGCCCTTTTCATTTAATAGTTGTTTTGAGTATATTATAGATGGACTGAACAAATCACATATGATACACTTCCGTAAAAGAGTAGTTCTTTTAAATAGGGGTAAAAGTTATGACATTGTAAATATTATTTTGTATGATTTTCCTAGGTACTCAGGGAGCAGATATGTGCATCTGAATATTATACATTCATGTATTCTTCTCTCTCCTATATTTTTTCTTTTCTTTCTCCAGCTAACCATAATGGGAGAAGAATTCATACTTTGTAGATTCTTTAGTAGCAAGGAACAAGGTTGCAACAAAATATCTTACGTTTAGAACTCTTTGTAGTTGCTGGAATATTTTCTGTATCTGAGAGAACCATTTTTATAAGTCACTATTGGCTTTTGTGTGGTAGGCAGAGCCATGTTGGAAAAACACCATCTGACTGCCTTACTAAGGGTGGTATCATAATGCAAGTACACAGCTCAGCATATTAAGGTAATGAAGGTGGACTACAGGGATCTATTGCTGTGTTTATGATCCTTTGTGTTATAATCTTTGTAAACACTGGAGACGAGAGATATTTGAGGGTATTAGTTCTTTTTTTTCATAGCTCAAGTATATGCCAGCAGTATACCTCATGTATCTGTGATGCTTTATGCGTCTTGAAGGCATATTGGTGTACATAGTTTACAGTAGATATAAAAATGTCATGGTTTCACAAGCAAAGTAAACATACTGTTTCACGAACAGGGTTTATTTGAAGTTGGGTTACATCTTTTATTATTTTCCTATAGTATGAGACTGATCTTAAAATAAATAATATCCTTCTGTTCAGGAGACTGTCATTTTGCTTCATGATGCCATAGAATTCTTCTAAGTACATGTTTAGATAAGAAAACACAACTTTGGGGTATGATGTGTCTCGTGAGTTAGGGCTAGGCTCACCTAGGGATGATCAAGGTCAGGTGTCTGCACTTAGAGGAGCTAAATATTTCCCCAACTCAAATTGCATTGATGATATTTTGTAATTCTTGGGATCTTAATTTTCTGTGCTTTTGTACATTTAAGGTATATCCTGTTTCTTCAGGTGAAACTAGAGATTTCCTCAGATTGTCATTTCATCTGTTTATGAAGCATGTGGTTTAGATGTAAGCAATGCTATAATCTGAGCACTTGGCTGAGTGTCTTAATGTTTGTGCATGAGTATCTGTCTTTCTATAAATGCATTTTAACCCTAAGAGAAAGTAATCATGGCATTTTATTCAAAATAAGAATGGATTCAGGTTAGGTACGATCATGAATTGAAGGACTGTACTTCTTCAGCCATCTTGTAGTCCAGGGGGAAAAAATTAAAAAGAAACCACCACAAACAAAAATTTATTCTTTTAAAGATACCTTTAGGATGATGGGTTTTCCAGGATAGAGAAGCTAACACTGCAGTAACACTGGAAGGAAGGCTTAGGGTCTTAATGTGTGCACATATTCTCCTTGTTTTTTCATTTCTAGGCTGTATATGCACAAAACATCACTTGGCTCTGAGAAACAACTCTTGTGTGATTCATATCTATCAGCTGATTAAATTAAAAGCCAACCAGGTGACATCATGCCGTACTAAAGTTGACAAAATGTTGTGCTTCTCAAAGAGAACTCATTTATGAAATTTTGATTTCATTAAGAGTGAGCATCAGGTGTGGTACTGCATCAGACTGGGAAATAAAATTTAATTCTGATTCTACATTTACTACTAGTTTAGTCACTTCTGTGGCATATCACGGCATATATCTGTGCTTATTGCACATATCTTCTATTATATAAAAGCTTCTCTGGCTAACAAACCCACTGTAAAAATTGAAGCGGTAATCTAGAATAGTTTAGTTTTTCATAGTACAGAATATTAGGATGAAGTTGTTTGTAATAGTATAGATACAAGTGAAATACAGAAGTTTCCAACTGAGGATGTTAATGTGAAGTAACTACTGAATAGCTCATTGTATTTCCAGGTTACCAAAAATATCAGCATTATTGCCTATAAGCATTATGTCCTATACAACTAATTACCTCTTGAAATAAAGCTATTTTCTTAAAGCTTTTTCTCTATTTCCACATAATATTTTATATTCAGGCACTGAATGATTCTCTGGAGAAAATACATTGCATAGAGACTGGCCCCATTATTGTTAATACTTCAGCCCCTTACACATTATTTTTGAAGTTACTGCTTTCTTTTCTTACTGATTCCAAGCAGAAATTGATACGATTAGGTAGTATATAAAAGTACTCTAATGTGTTTTGTCCTTCCCTGTAGATTACTGACTATATGTGGTTTTTCCTGCTAAAATAGAATTAACAGTTTATATTGTATTTTTTATAACTTCACTTAAAAGATGACTTCATTCCCTATTGGGAGTCATAGATAATGTTAGAAATTAATTCAGTATTATCTGTATATTTTCAAGGGAAGTAAATTATTTTAGGTAATCAAGAGATTTACAATATCAGCAAGATTTGAAAAAATAGAGCAAGTATCTTGAAATCCAAAGGATTTAAATGCACTTCACCTGATTGCATTTATGTAACACATGCATGAATTTCTGATTCTGTCCCCTTTCTCTATTTCTTTGCCCTATATAATTCTACTTTTTTTTCTCCATTCTACTGACCAGAAAAATACTTTGTATGTAATTTTCAGAAATACCCAGACCAGTTCCTTTTTGTATTTGAAATGTTTTAAGAGGTACACCTTATGTCTGACTGTAGATGAAGTTGAGGCTGGGTAAAATAAGACCATGGGTGCAGTGAGGAGAAGAAAATGTTGCTTTAGTGCAGCATAGTCTTCAACAGGGGATGAAATTACTATTTCCTTTTAAAAATATGGTGTATCAAATGTGAGAATGAATGTCACAGAAATAATACATGCAGAATTAAAAAATAAAAAAGAAAAAAGAACAAAGCAAGATGAGAGTAAACCATGTTGTGGATGCTATTAATAGTAGCAAGCTTACAAAGACATGAGGATCTGAAATGTTTCTGTGAGAACCTTCAGGTCAGAGTTTTCAGGAAAGCTTTAGCAGCAATGTCATACTGGCTTGCATGCTCCAATTTTGTTGTCTCTACAACCAGCCAGAGCTCTCATCTGTCTGTAGTTTGGATGGGACTCTGGGTTTTCATTTGTCTTTTTTTTGTCCTCCTGTTTTGTAAACCCTGACAGAATGGCTCAAAGTTCATGGCAATTCAGGGCTGAAGATATAGAGGAGCTGGGTCAGGAGATGAAGTCAGAAGTTTGAAGCTCCTAGCTACTGTTAGGGAGGGAAGCAAATATCACCATGATCTTTATATCAAGAAAATCCCATTTTCCTCTGAAAATGGCAGTGAAGTTTACAGAAGAGTGTTCAGCAGTTGAGTGTCATTTGGGCATTCTTCACATGAATCCAACTCTCACTGAAAAAGCTGTAGAGATATGCACTTACTTAATGTGCAATGGTGTGGAATTGAAGTGCGTTTCATAAAGTTTTTCTCACTAAAAAATATTTTTCTTAAACTTAAGGAATGGGTCTTAACGTGTGTGGAAGTGGATGCAGTTGTATATTTTTCTATGGATTAGGTCTGAAACATTTGTAAATACTAGTGTATGATAAAAGCAGTGGAGGATAACTGAGATTCTTTAATTATTTTGGACATCAATCTGTGGTGTGCCAATCCAATGAAGCAGGATATTCTGTTGAAGTATTCTGATGGAGGTAGTATTACTCAAAAAGATCTGCTAATTTACTGAAATACAAGGAAAACAGTCTCATCTTTCAAACAATACAAGATGGAAGGGATGAGGCACATGACTTGCAATTTACTTAGCTGTACTAAGGTACAGTATGATATTTTCAGTTCAAGGCTGGGTTACAAATCTGAATGATGAGATTATGCTATTACCTGCTTTTTTACTGAGTGCAATATAAAAGTAATACAAAATGTACAAAGGATATTTCTTGAGATCACTGATAGTTAACCATGATTCCATGTATAAATGGCTTCATCAGTGTGTGAAAGCCACAGATGATAAAAGCCACAAGAGTGAAGCCAAAAGGAATAGAGTACTGATCAGCACAATTGCATCATGAATCATTCCATTTTTTACTGCTTAAAACTGATAGTTTTGATAAGTATGTAATGGATAAAGCCAAAGTAATGTGCAAAGAATATGCTTGCACACATTTTTCAAATTTCTTACAGCTGCTTAGCCCCATTTCAGCTATAAACCTTTTCTTATTAAGGGAATTCATTATTAGAAGGAGCAAGGAATGATATTACATGACAAAATACCATGTCAAAGTCTCTAGCTACTTCTCAGTAGCATGTTGAGCAAACGTGTTGTAAGTGCCAATGAGGTGAGACTGACTCAATTTTCAGTAACAGTTGATCTAGCTTTGTGGCATTATTCTTAGACAGAAAATAAGCAGTTGGAATTAGTATACTTTTTGGTGGATTTTTTCACATTCATTTTTCACATTGTGAGGATATTGAAGGGTGAGTATGAGTGAATATATATAGTGAATATATATTCCTTAGCTATTGCAAATTCTTTAATGTTTTCCTGTACTTCATTATATTTCTTGAGACAACTAGGAATTCTTAACTGTTCAATGGGAAAAGAACTGTACATATGTTGAAAACCTTGAAATTGATTTCTGTTAAAGATCAGCAAAGAATATGTATATAATGTACACACATACATCGATACATAGACCAGCCTGAGGTAGCTTTTCTGTTTTTTGTTTTTTTTTGAAGCACCAGTTGCCTGTTTCAGGTTATAGGTGAATGTTATTTGTAATAATTCATTCATGTAGTTATTTCTTACGAATGTTAATGTACAAAAAATCAGAGGAGGAAGTGGAATGGCTCTCTTTCAAAGCTCAATTATAAAATAGTTCCTTGCATCTCAGTCAAGTTAAATGATCTGTGTATTTAAGGTCCTCAAAATGCTGTGTTCCCACAGCAATGTTTATTACAAACAATTTGCTGTTTAAACTGCTGACCAGGTGAGGAGAACTTCTGTTGGGTTGTTATATCTTTTTGCTGTGATTTCTGCATGCAATTAAAAGCATAAAGAGTTCCCTGTAGTGTAATATCAACACTGGCTATTTTCAACAAAGAAAGTAAGAAATGTCTGGTTGATTACTATAAGACAGAAATGTGAACTAGATGAAATCATAGATGAAAATAATGTAGCATTTCTATGTTCTTACATTTTTCCCTTTCACTGTGTGTATAAACACTATATCAGTGGGAAGGTTCAACCTCTACTGCCATCCATCTACTGCCAACATCTTTCTCTGACACCATGGACCAACATAATGAAATAGGAGACATTGCTTTAGGAGCTGAATCTGTACAAATGCTTCAGTTATTACATAATGAAATGTATGAATGATTTCTTGTGACTGTGTCCCAACCGAAGCATGTTATTTTCTGTGGTACCTGCAATATTTCCTAGTTGTGTTAATTTCCAGAAGAAGCTGTGCTGTGCATGCTACACTTTCTCATCTCTGAGACATGGAAAATATGCTCTCAGTATGACTGCTGTTGTGGATTGTGAATGGTGAGATGTACAAACACGAAGGTTCCAGACCAGAGAATTTATGTTATGGACTGTGCTTCACAGGTTACAGCTCCACAGAGATTTGAGATGCCAATGCAGCCAGCACATGTTTTTCAGAAGCAACCTAGGAATCACTTTTTGGAATTGTAAATTCCCATGAGATATATCAAGTCATGTTTTAGTCTTAAAAAAAGTTGATTCCTACATGTTGCAGAGATTTAAAAGCAGTGCTGAGGCAATATTTTAAATACCTGAGTTTGTAGATGCAAACTGCAACTTGTGGTGCTAGCGGCCGGCACAGAAATTGAGACATTGTTTTTAATCAACAGCTCACAGTCACTTCACAGAGGATAATTAATGTCACTTGCTGAGTGAGAGCTGAGCTATGTTACCAAATTCTCTGGGTGGAAAGGAAACCGCTGCGCACTAACAGGGTAACATTTGCACACTACACATCATGCCCTGAAGATTTTCTTATATTGTAAAAACAATTTTGCTTAGAAAATGCTTACAAAGTAATTAAGAGTTATCTAATGGACACAGTACAGGAGGGATCCAGTCATTTTTATTGTTTTGGTGATTTTGTGAGGTGGACTTCCAAAATATATATTTATCTTTTTCATTCAGGATCATCTACAACATTGACTGTTTGTATTCCAGCCAAATTAGATGCTAATTAGATGCTACCCTAAATGATTTTTTCCCTCTACACAAATCTACCACATTGGTTCTCCCTTATTTATGCCACCAAAAAAGCTTGTATAGGAAAATTAGCACTGAACTCTTAACCGATGCATGAACACCAGTTTGCCGGAATGCTGGTAAGAAGTATGCATTCCAGGAAGGAATTTTTAACAGCTGAGCTACAACAGCTGTAGCATTAGGAATGCTTCCTCACGTTTTCTGTGAAGGGCATAGTCCCATCCGGCTGTTGTGTAGTATCTGCAATCAGCTATGTTTGTATCTATGTGGAAAATGGCTCCCTTCTGTATTTTCATTAATGCTTCAGCTGTGGGAAGGGAGATGAAGAACATTAATTAGTGTCATACTGTACACAGTAGGGCAAAGATTTGCCACAGAGCAGCTTGTCTGTAGTCATTCCTACTCCCCTTTGACATCATACCCTCTTTTCTCATACAAATGTTAGGCCATAACACAGTTTACATAAATTTATCTGAGTCAAAGCCAGATAGTTTTACACATCTTCAAAATCCTCTTGTTTGCTAGAAGAATATAAAGTATGGAAGGCTTTCAGGGAATCACAGGGTGTTTGAGGTTGGGAGTGAACTCTGGAGCTCAGCTCTTGTCCTGGCAATGCTGCCACTGAAGAGAGCCTGGCTTTCTCAGAGCACTGAGTTATTTTAAGCCTTAAAAAAAAACAAAAACAAACAAAAAAAAAAAACAATCAGAACTAAACAACAAAACAAACAAACCAAAAAAAAGAAACAACCAGATGTTCACTGAGATTTCACTATTGTAATTAACATAGGGACTTTGTACATCTCAGCCAGAAGTTTAACTGCTCCAACCCTTCCCCATGATCATTTCCTTAAATTTCATCCACGTTGTATTATGGTGTGAGAACATGTTACAGAAGCAGATTGTCCAGTACTGAATATTTCTCTTTCCACTTTTTGAAAAAAGGCAGCTTAGTAATTTGGTAATGCCATGTTCAACCACACACAGCTGAACTGCTTTGTTTTGTTTTTTTAATTAAAACCTTAAGTTGTAGCAGTTGATTTGAGGAATTGATAAAATATGGATTTAAGTCACAGTGTTTCAAATCACAAGTTGTTATTTTCCTTTTACTTAAAGTAATTTTAAGAAATGCAGAGCAAACAATTTCATTTTATGATGAAAAATTACTGAATTCAAAATGCTAATTGACAATTAAACTGTAATGGTTTTCCAGTTTTCTTTTGTTGAAAGGACAGCCTTGAGGCAAAAATGAACACTTTTGAAACACACTGCATTTCCACTTAGAGACTCTGGAAAGGCCTTTAAAAGTGAGATTTCCAAAATAATTTTCTCTCTCATTATTTGTGTAATTATCAAAGCTCAAAGCTTTAGTCCTGATGCTTTATTTGTTTCACACTGCAGATACATGCGGATTTAATAACAGGAGGGTTCATTAATGCTGAGTTTCTAATATCTGTTTCTTTCATCATTAATAGCATAGGATTTTAACTCGTAAGTATAATGCGGATGGATATTATGAGTGGCTTAGTGAGTTCATCTTTTCATCAGTGGGGTAGTCCAGTGACCTACCATAACTTCTAATGAAGTTGATGGTGAATCTAGTGAAAAACATTGACTGCATTCATTTCAGATAGTAAAAATTGGGTTTTAATTGACAAGGTTAGTTACTGTAATGACTTAGCAGAAGTAGACAATACAATATGCTTCTCTACTAGAACTGCAAAGGAAACTTATGTTTCCCTGCATGTTTTGTAGACATAAGATCTATTAACTTTCCTCAAAGGTAGTAAGAATGAATGAAATAATGCAACAGATTATGGTAATTACTGAGTTAGTGATTTTGGTTTATTGTTAAAACTTCAACTATTGGGAGCACATAAAAATAATCAATTTGTTCTTCAATAGGTTCTTTCTATACCTTTAGATAAATAAATGTGGTCATTGCTAGTTTAGGCATGCAAGAGATGCTGAGAGGGAATTAGAGAAGTCTCAGAGTGAGTCAGCTTTAAAAATGCAATGGAACTGCATACGTGGATGAGGAGTTATTCTTGACCAACCTGGCAGATGGGACATCACAACTGTATTCAGTTGTTTTCTCCCAAAGGGAACAAGGCTCACAGTAGTGGCTGCAGCTCCTCCATGTCCTCTCACCATGTGGCTCCTCCACAGCCACTTCATCCCTCTGGCCACTCGACAGCATGCAGAAAGGCTTGTAGTTCTTTGCATAGACTGTGTGTTAACATAGGAAAATAAACATATTTCAGCATTCAGACAGTATTGCTTGGGTTGGACCGAGGGTTTTGGAATGAGTCAGAGGCTTCTGAAAGCCATGCTGAGGAGGCAATACTTTTCTCAGTCTAGGGAAAAGAAGGGTCTAAATGACACCAGTGGAGCTCTCTAGCAAACATAACAAATGTTGACCCACACATTTGTTATTACATTTTCCATGTCACTTTATGCTTTGGAACAGGTGTTAGCCACAGTCTCCTGGCAAAATTATCTATTTGCTGATTAAATTCTGCCCTGCTAAATTCCCCCTGAAATTTTAATTGGATTTTTTATTCCTCGCTGCATGTCATAAATTGCTGTATGATGCTGCTTTTTGCAGTTAAATGACTGCATTTAATTGGTAGGTGACATAGTCTTTATCCTCAAATACAAGATAACAAAATGTCTTATCATTTGTAAAGTGATTTAAAATTTATTTATGTTGATAGCTACAATTCATGAAGTCTTCATCATGTAAAACACATTCTTGGTTCCCCCAGTCTTCTCAAGTGATATAATTTAGCTAAAAAGTGTGTTGTAGAATTGTCTAAATGGACTGTGCAAGTAAAAGTAAGCTACTCCTTTCTTAGAAGCAATCACAAACAACCTTCCTTCCCCCCACCTTTCCCCACACTGAGAACTGATTTAGAAACATTATGTAGTATGTAGACTATAACATTTACTAAACTGAAGTGTTTTGTGTTTCCATTAGGAAGACATATTTTCTAAGTATGCTACCAAAAGAACTGTTATTTTCTTTGCTTAAGACGGTAAGTTAGCAGTTCATAACAAACTATGCATGAACTTGCACATATCCTAAAAATGTACTTGAACTGAATTTAGGTATGAGTCATATACACTTCATAGTCTAGCAGAGCTGAAGTAAGCTAGCTTGTAGCCAAAATCTTCCTGTGCATTTTTGAAATATTATACATTATCTGTTTAAAGAGGTTTTTTCTTTTTAATTGTGGCTATGCTATTTTTTCTTTTCAAAAATTTATTTGATTTCATTCTTCAGTAATTCAAGTGCTAAAATATATTTAATATGGGTAAACAGAAATTAATTTGAGGGGAAATTATGCTGATTTTCAGATGATCAGTTTCTAATGCTGTCTAGTGTTATCATGATAATAAAAGCAATTGAAGGTAGGTATTGTATATACTTAACATGATTAACAATTGTAAGTAACCCAGTATTAGTTGGGCATTCTTTCAGATAATATTTTCATGATGAAAAAAGTTTATTGGCTGAACATCAGCAGATGTAAACTCTCATAACTCTATTGACAATCAGCAGCACCATTTGAGCAGCTGCCACTGTATCAGTCTTTCCTCAGAAACAAGTTCTTACTGCGCATCCTGAATTATCAGTGACTGAAATAATGACATATGGTAACTGCAGAAGACAGATGATGTAATATCTGATATCTCCGCTTGTGGTAAAATAACACTTTTAAGATTATTCTCAAAAAAATCATTGGATATTCTTTTTCAAAGGAGGCATCATTCATGGATGTGTAGTTTAGAGTTTGTTTCTAAAGCGCTTTGTTATCATGAACAACAGATATGACCGCACGGTGATTTTCTTTCCTTTCCTTTTTATTTTATTTTTTTATGTTTTTCCCCTGATGTTCACTGTTATTTATCTGTGGTATTTCTTCTTGTAATTGATATTCAGATTATGTATATGTATGCACCTATGTGCTTGTTTATATGCTTTTTTATGCATTAGACCATACTACTCTGGTACTACAGAGATAAAATATTTCATCATCTGGATAGTTAAAAAATTCTGCATTTTTTCATATATACTCTCAGGAAAAAAAAAGAAAAAAACCAAACAAACAAAAAAACCACCACACTTTCTTTTTTTTTTTTTTTTTTTCTCCTCTGTATTCTACTTTTTGCAGAGCATTACTTGTTGGTTTGCTTTTAAATGTTGACATAATATTAATTTCATGTCTTCAACTATTGACCTTATTCCAAGTGTTCTGATGATTGAACAGAAGATGATAACAATATAGTGCCATTTTCTTTATTTAATGAGGCATCAAATAGCTATAATGGTTAGGGTCATGAATAATTTGGTTCAGTGAATAGGAACGCAGTTTGATCAGTGCACCATAGATTTTCATTTTATTTGTTCTAATGTTGCTACACTGCTTTCTATGCATAAGATTTCATTAAAAGTAAATGAATTAATAAACTTTGTAAGGAAATTTGTGGTTAAATTGCCCTCCACTTACCAGTGAATATTATTAGGCCTTTTTCCCCCCTTCATGCCATGTTCTACAGATATCACTCCATTTTCTAATGGCATTTCTGATGTTGAAAGGTTTTTATCAGAGATCTCCAACTGCATGTACAGTAACGCTGCAGGAGGGATTTGGGGTGTTTCCAAGGAGGGGCATAAGTCAGTGTGTTGCATAGAGATGGTGCATCCTCTCAGGAATCTGTTCTGAGCTTCACATTTCTGCTGCTGGGCTGCTGGTAGTTACTGTGCTTATGATCAGAGGAATATGTGTGCTTTGCTTTTGGTTTTGTGTGTGAAGAATAAGGAGGGGAAGCCTTCTCCCTAATGTTCCACATGCAGCCTGTGTTAACAGGCTCTGGTAAGGGCTGGTTTTATTCACTTCTTTTTGTTTAGTTTTTACATGCATCTTTTCTGACATTTTTTTCAATAGCACTGCTTTGATATGAGTTTGCAGACCTTAGTTTTTGGTTTCCTTAAAGAAAGATAATCCTGTTTCTTCCACTTGGACAATCAGGCATAGTACTCAGCATACCCTTTTAGTTTCAGTGCTGCTTAGTGCATTGTAAGGCAAGAAACAGTTTTAGTCTGTGTTTTTTTTTTCTACAAGTGCTTGGTGCTGGGAAAGTAGTGAAGATTCTTAGCCATTTCAGCACTTTACACACTAGCTGGGTGTAATGACAGACTTTATATCCTCAAAAACATTGTGCAGCCTAATTACATTTGCCTAATTACAGTTCCGTGAGATGTTTCAAGTTAACATGGCTGTTAAAATCCACTTGGGGCAGCTAAGCTCTTCAGTGTTCCCACTTCTAACTAGTGACAAAATGACATGATAAAATCGTAATGAGATTGGTATCTTCCTTTCAGTGCCAGTCAAAGATACGTGTTGCATATTCTCATTTATTCTTTGCTGTCTAAGAGGCCTTTCAATCTAAGCATTGGACAAATAGTTACTTCATACAACGCTAGTGATAAAATCTATCCTAATAGATACTACAGCATATATGTATGTCAAATATTATATAAAGCTTAGAGCACTACGGGTATGGCAGTGCCTTAATAAACCTATCAACACAGTGCAGCACTGCTGTGCTCCTGAGCTGTGATAGCCTCATGGAGGTGCAGAATGTTACAGAGAAAACAATTTTCACGCAGTAACAGAGCTCACCATATGTGCAGCCTCTTCCTCCTGTGCAGAAGCAATGTATTTTCTGCAAATAAGAACTTTTGAGCTCCACAAGATACATACAGGATAATACTTTCCAAAGATATGAAGTGCTGTAGAATCTCAAGTGAATACATTGTCAAACTGCTTGGTATTTTGGAAAAGAATTTGTATCAGAATACCTTCAAGAATGAAGTTGTGCAGTTGTGAGTTTAAGAAGAAATAGTGATTAGAAAGTACTAAAACAGCACTTTCCATTGCTGCATTGTGTATTATACATTACTGTATTATTCATGTGTTTTTCTCTTAGTAAATGACTTCAGCTTTTTTTGAAGAAGGATATTTATTTTGAAGACGTGAGAGAGGTGCAGTCCATATGGGCCTCTCAGCACAAAGATGTGGTCCTTTCACTTTTGTATTTGAGGCTGATTTCCTTTTATGTATGTTAAAATATTGTACTGGATTCTTTTAAATGAACATTTACATGCAGATATCCTGCTTTTCTAGCCCAAGAGGCAACCTTATGTAATAGGTATTTGCATATTGACACAGTTGTGATACCAGATCTAGAGGAAAACAGAATAAAAGTCAAGAGCATGTGTTAAAATCTACTTGCAGAAAGAAACTCCTTTAAGGTTTGGCATTGTATTTTCTTTTGGATCTACTTCACAAAATAAGCATAGCCTGAAGCTGTGCCTGGAGTTGCAGTTCAAAAGAAAAGTGAATGCTAATCTATAGACAATTTTTTTTAACTTCTGAAATGTGAAATTCAGTGATGAAGTCTTCTTGATGTAGTGCCTGTGAACCTTGCAGCTAAGCTCAGAGAGTGACATAGAGATAGAAGGTAAAGCAGGACATTTCTTGTAGGCTAGGAATTCACATGGTTTTATGTCACGTAGAAGGACAAAACTTTAAACTAGGCTAAAGTAAGTGAACTCTTCTGATGTCTAAGAAGAGGAAATTATGAAGGGATGTTGTTTCTGTGGTGGATTTTTCTTTAGTCATCTGCTTACTGGAGAATGTGGGGCCTTGCAGCCTTATAGTTTCTGTGTCACTTGAATGCAGTGATGATTTTTCTCCTTCTTTGGCCTTGTCCTATCTCTATAAAAACACTTCCTGCTACCTTGTGCATAACTATCCACAAATATTAGCATCTTGTTACCCGCTGAATAACTTTTCATTGTGTGCCATTTCTAAAACCTCGAGGCTTGGGGTGTCAAAAACATTTATTCTCACCCCTATTAGTATCCTTGGAAAGTAGCTGGGGTACTGCCAACCAACCTTTTCTGTCTTATCTGATATAGGTGTCACGACAGAGTTTCCTACAGAAAAGTCCTCTGAGCCTTGAGGCATGCAACTCCCACTGAAATATTTTGAGAACACAGCCATGTGGTCTCCTGTCCCACCTGGGCTGTGTGAAGGTCATACAGGACTGTTACAGGTCTGTTACAGAGGGAATATTGATGCAATTCTAACAAGATCAGAGTCTGTAATTAACATTCTAATAAACTTCATTTACATGGTACTGTATAAATAGTTCTCTGCAGCGTGAGTACATGTGATTATCCTTGAAAGAGCTTTTAGGAGACAGGGAACTTTATTGAGATAGAAAGTAATATTAAAAAAAGTTTCCAAATGCGTTTGTGAATTACTTAGAAACAAAGCAAACAGAATAGAACAAAAAATCTTTTTCATTAAGGTTTACTCATTAGTAAAAGAAAATTAATTTTTGCAAGCTCAGTTAAGTGTCCAGAACCAACCTCAATTATGTGTGGGCAAATACAGCTTGTTTTTTTCTAATGTTCTAATGGTGTCTAGCTGTTACTGATAACAGCTTTTAGCATATTGCTATTGGACAGTACAAGCGAGCGGTGTTTCTATTCTTTATAACAAATCTTTACTTATTATGTTTTAATTACTATGATGTCCTGAATAGCTGAAGGTAAAGATGGAATAATATTCCAGAACATTGCCTCACACAATACTGCAAACTGTCGTCTTAATGAATAAATATTTTCCTAAATTGAGCAAATGACACAGGCACTAGACAGCAGGGCTTTCTTCTACAAATTACATTTTTCTCCTTGCGGCCTTGGATATTTAATAGAGCTATGGAATAATTAAGCAAAGTGGAGTATTAATGCAGTTTTATAAATAATATGTTAAGGTTGCCAGATGTTGTGGGTTTTTTTGTTTTTATTATATTTTTTCTGTCATTTTAAAAATAAATCAGCATTCAAATAGCAGGCTAATACAAGGCTGTGGGGATCTTAGGTATGAAGACCAAATGTTGTCAGGTATTAAGAAAAAAATTTAAAAAGAGGCTTATCTAGATGGTGCTTTACTAATTCTTCTATTTTGATATATCCATCTCTTTTACTTACAGTTTTGAAAAGACCGAACCTCTGATTTTTTATTGGAAAATTCCAATTTACATAGTCTTTCACTAAAGTCTTAAGTAAGAAAATTGATATTTATTTTATCAGAAAAGTGTATAAGCTCCATCATCACTTCCAGAACACATGAAAATGTTTTTTATACAAAATTTCTCCTGTATATTTTTGAATCCAATGGAGTCAAGTGAAATTAAAAATAAGTAATAATCAGTACAAAAAAAAAAAAAAAAAGGAGGATGAAATCTGGTTATAATGATGACATCAAGAGAAGGTGAAAATGTAGGTATTTGTTTTCCCCATGAGATCTTTATCTGTAATAAGGTTAGGCAGAAGGAGAAAATTTGTTATATTTACCTACCCAGTGCGGAGGCACTTTTTATTATAAAGTTCTGTTACTGAAAACGTGGCCTCCTATTCATGTGCAGAAAGCCATTGCTTACAGTTGTTCCCAAAAATCAGAAACAGTCTTCAGATATATTAAAAAAAAAACAACAACTGACATTTAAGAACTTTCCTTCAATCTTCAAAGCTATCTCTTAGGAATGCAGTTGAAAGCTTCAATATATATTTCCATCACAGTGTTACGCATGTTTATGCAACCATCTTTATAATATCTTTAATGTTACAAACAAACTAAGAAAAGCCTTTCAAATTAAACATTCGTTAAACATAACCTCATTTGATAGAGTCATAGAATGGTTTGGTTTGGAAAGGACCTTTAAGATCATCTAGTTACAACTCTCCTGCTGTAGGCAGAGACACCTCCCACTAGACCAGGTTGCTCGAAGTTCTACCCAGACCTGGAATGCCTCCAGGGTGGGTGCATTCTCAACATCCCTGGGCAACCTGTTCTGGTGTCTCACCACCCTCACAATAAATAATTTCTTCCTGATACCTAATCTTTAAAACAACATAGGAGAGAGTTCAAATTGATTCTTCAGCTGAAGACACTATCCATGTAAAATCTATTACATATTTAACTGTTTAGGAAGACTGTCCTTAAATTAATTATAAAATATGCAAGGTATATTCTGCCAAATTATTTGCTCAGCTATATTCATTCATAGCACAGTAAAACTGATAAGGGAAGACTAAGCAGCAGTAGGTGAAAAGAGGCTGACTGGGTTCCAGGTACTGAAAGGCCTTCAAAATTGCGTGAGTTTCTTATTAAGCTTAAATCTTCTGAGCTAGGTGAAACAAACACTGTTTGACTGAGGTTCTCAATACCAAAGCTTCATAATGATTTCTTTTTATTTAACTTTGTCTTGACTTCGTTGAAAATTCTGGGGAAAAGTAATTGTGAATGAAGAAAAAACATTTTCCTGCATCTTGGTAAACAGTTAAGTACTTCATACTTTCACGTTGAAGAGTACTCTGAAAAAAAAAAAGCCATCATCTGCTTAAGTCTGACTGCACTCATCTTTTGAGAATGGGTATTTTCTCATGAGTTCTGTTTATTTCATGATTTAATAGAGCTGAAAAAGATCACTTAAGAATTTATGTATTCATTTTCATCATATTTACAAAAGCTGCTGTTCATATTTAAATAGCAGTTTGTTATTTCTGCCCAAACGTTGCTTTCCTCAGCAATGATACATGAATTGTAATTTGCTGTTGTGACTGTCTCTTTCTTGCTTCTTCCACACTGATGATAATCAAGTCAGACTTCAAGAAAATAGACCATTATTTTGGATTTCTTAATGTTGAGATTCTATACATTCTGCACATCTACTTTTTATTACAAGTTTATGAAAATAGCCCTTAGTGCAGCCAAAAGTAAAAAATAACTGTGGTGTTTTCTTCTTTGCTTTTGTTTGTTTGTTTGTTTCTCTTGGCATGTAAGTTGTTTAATATAGTTAGTTTTGTGTTTGGGAACTCATTTTTTGATGTGATATGGAAACAAATTAGCCTGAAACTTTACTGCGGAATTGTAATGCATTACTAATCCTTTTTTTTTTTTTTTTTTTTTTTTTTTGTAACACCAAAAGTCACTACCATGTTTTGTTCAAATAACACTTTCTAATGTCATCCATGCCATGCTAAAATCCCCTTAAGTGGCAATCTGGAGTTAATCAATGCAAAAACTAGCATGTCATTGTCAGCATCTTTGGAAGATGTGAAAACTTGGTCCTCTGCTAAATAAAGTAAATGGCTTAGAAGAACTCAGCTCTGAGCTAGGATGTTTCTAAATACTATATATGAGTGTAATTATATTGCATTGTTTGTTAAAAATTAGAAACTAGACGTTATTTGAATAGCAATGGAAATCCCTGAACTTCAGAAATTTAAGTAGGTAAAATAGGACCAAATAGTGTACAAATACCTGTGTAGATATAGGTGCTGGACAGTGGGATATTTCTAGTTGTTGATGGATTATGAGAAACAAGACAGTTATGACAATGTAGCATCTGGTTTGGCCTAACTAGACACGATTAGCTTCATGTCACTGCATGACTGTGCTGCGTACAGTCATCTCTCTCACTTGAGGAAACCTTAGATTTGAGGTTCTTCATGGTGTTGAAGCCATTGCCTTGGTGGTGAGAGTAAATCAGCTTTTGGAAGCCTAAGGATTGAGTAGAAGAAATTGCTACTTTCTAGGTGCTAGAAGCTTTTTGATTATTGCCTGACTTATGCTGCTCCGTCTATTTCATTCTTCTGATATTTTTATTTTCCTAGGAATATTTTAACAGTAGAAATTTACTTTCAAAAGCACTTTGTAGCAAAAGCCCTAAGGGACGAATGATTTCATGAGTTCATTAGGGAAAAAAAGCAGCAAGGAGATTTGTGTTTTAACAGGACACCTATTCTGTAAGGCTGCAGGGCATACAATGAGCAAGAATCAGGCCAGAAGTGCTTAGATTAAAATGATCCTTGGTTCCAATAATACCATAAAAAGTCCACTCTGTGGGAATCAATTGTATTGTATCACTTGTCCAACAGAAGACCTATTTTTAATAGCAGTTTTCAGCCATATGTTGGTCACATTTCCCTCTTTGCTTTTCTTTTCCCAGTCCACTCTATGTAGTAACAAACCATTTGTATTCCTTGAAGATATATATATTTGTATATTTTGAGAATATTACCAATTTAATTAAAAAATCTACTGTATTTCACTGTAGTCAGAAAACAGTGCGTCCTCTTTGTATCCAAATCATCAGAGCCTCAGGGGAAGAACTCTTTGAAGTGAAATGTAAAATGAATGTTAATTTTTTATACAGAAAGACAGAATGAGGGGAAGGCAGGTCAGAAAAAGGAGAAAGAGAAGAATGATATACTTTTTCCAGTTCTTCCAGTGCCAGATGTGTTCAGCTATACATAAAATCTGCCTTACCTTCTCTTCATATCACCTTATTAACTTCACTGTGCAGTGACTTGTATTCCCCTCAGCTTTGAAGGGCTCTACAGACTCAAAGAAATACTTCTTACTCTTTCTGACTATGTTTTTGAATGAACCAGTGGATAGTGAAGAATGAAGTGGTGCAGTGAAGCAAGTTTGAGTATTCTGAAGGGTTTCAGGATTTCAGAATATGCTTTGCATGGGAGTTACAATTTTGCAATAAAATCTTAGCTGTTTGCTCTGTGCAATCAAAAAGCTGCTGAAAAAATTGCTTTAGAAATAATTTGGTGGCTCATGGTATAAAAATAAATAAAATGCATGTACACTGATATTAAATGTCTTTGACTGATCCATTGCACAAACAGGATTAACCATCTATTTAACCTTTCTATATAGCATTCATCTCATGCCGCAGGGCCTTTAGCTGTGAAGTTTCTCAACTAGGCAGTTCAGAATCTGCTTTTAAATAGGTTACTATGTCCTAAGAGTGTCAGCTTAGAGTAAGTTTTTCATTCTTAATCAAAACATTTAGTCAGGTACAGATAATGTCATCCATCAGTTCTTCCATTTTACTTTGAGAAGCTGTGTTGTTATGAGTGGCTAGTGAAAGGAAATCCATTTGTTGTCAGGAGAGATTCCCTCCCTCTTTCCCTCCCCGTGAGTCCATAGATTTTTGTGCTTTGTAAAGAAAATTATCTTTTATAATCCAGCTGTGTCATCCTCCACAGAATGTATGTTGTTCTTGTAAATGGTTGTTTTATAATAGTATTTATTTCCAGATCCTGCTATAAGTTGAATTTGAATATGTTTTTCATTGTTGACCAAAAGGCAAATATTTTTGGTGATCAGAAAGATTGTGCAATGCCAGCTTTTGTTGAACCTCTAAACCTGCTGGACAGGAATCTTGCAGGGCTGACCTAGTTGTCACTGTTGTCTCATTGTTAAAGCTGAAATGCTTTTCCATAGCTTGGACCTATGTTGAAAGAAAGATTCTGTTCCCCAGTGCTAAGACAATTTGCTGATTGTTCAGAACAGAATTAGGTGAATTCATGGCTTCAGGATCCTATCTGCATTCTGGATATTTACACCATCATATACGTTTACCAATCTTTTTTTCCCCTGAAATTAACAAGTATATCTAATGTTTATATGTTTCTGCAGCATTAATTACAATATGTGGACCACTCAAATCCATACATAGAGTGCAGACTGCTTATAGATGTATGTGTGTACCTTTGTATCAAATCTAAAATACAGCCCTGCTGTGCTTTGTACAAACAAATGCATCATGAGGCAATGAATCCAACTGATATATTCTGCTATTTTTTTAAGTTGATTTTATTTTTTTTACATTGTGCGGTGTCTCTGATAACTGCCTTGAGTGTAAATAATCTCATGTTCTGCTAGTAACTTTACAGCTCCCATTTTCAGTTGCCTGTATTCAAAGAATCTCTGAATTTTGATTTCTCACAAGCTGATGACTGAAAACAATAGGTGTTTTGTAGTTTCTGTACGAAGAGTGTTTTTATGTTGCATTCTTCTAGTTGTTTGTTTTCCTTCTATGAGGAATGACAGATGATAAAGCACTGAAGTACAGGCAATGATAAACACCCTGTCCATGTTAACGGGAGTTGAGAACGCTTTGCTTCTCGCAGGATTGGTGCCATATTTCCAGTGCAATGTATTGATTTGGTTGGCTGCCGATGTGTGATGCATGACAGAAATGAGAAATTGAACTTTCTGAATCTGAAGTAAATTGTGCTGCTGATGATATATAAGTGATTTAGGAAAAAGCAATCAATCAGTTTCTCTGTCTTGGTAGCAGTGCTATCTACAATTTAATATATGGTAAAACAACAACACTTCTGCAATCAAAATCAAACAGACAGTGCTACTTGCTAATGTCAGATTCTTCCAAAAATGACTTGCAGAACTTTGTTTTTAGAATGCTGTACTTCCTTCGTAGTTGATTTTATCTGACAATTTAGAAATATTAAATTGATTCATTCTGCTTTTCTTGTTAGGGACCATAGATCATTTTCCCTAGACTATTACTGTTTTAAATTGGTTGGTTTTTAAATAACTTTAACTTGTAAGTAGAGATGTTTTGAGTTTCAAATACCTGCAGATGGGCTTTGTTATAACCAGAGATAATTGGACCTTAATGCCTGTAAAACATCCGCTAGATACATGAATAAGTCCTTTCTCTTCTCTGGCAGATGTTTTGCAGATATTAGACTCATATCCAATTATCTTTGAGTACTTCAGCAGTTCGTAGTAGCATTTATTTGAAGATGACTGTTTTATTCTTTTTTCCCCTCTCTCCATGTTATGCAATGAAAGAAATAGCACATCCTTCTTGGAAGGACAGAGAGGTATTTTAATAAAAGCATGAAGAGACTTCCTAAAAGTATTCTTACTGATACCCACTAACCAACCTTGTCATTCAGCATCAAAGCCTCAGCTTATCATTTTCCTCAGCATAAGAAATGTAGGCAGCAGGGAGTTCTGCACAGTTTCCCCAGAGCAGTGAAGAGGTGCATAGATTGGAATCATCAACTTGAATATTTTTGTGAGATTTTTCAGCACTCCTCAAGAAGTATTTGTCAATATTTACCTAATACTCATTTTGTGTGAATACAGGGAGCACCCTAACCACATCTCTCATCTTTATTGGTAGAGAGGGAGAGCTGGAAGTATTGGGAATGTGCTGGAAATTAAATCCTGGAGTTTTTTCCTGCATCACCCCTGGTATGATTATATGGTTCAGGACCAAACTGTGTGTGAGCAGTTGGTCAGAAAATTTCTACTAATAGGTGTTCAGAAACAAACAGCATGAAGGACCATTGAGGATCTTGATGAACATTTTCTGTTGCACAACTTTTTTTTTTCTCACTGTAACTTATTTTATCGCTTTTATTTAGTCAGAAAGGAAAATAAAAGGCTGATTTATTAGTTGTAAATTTGAACAATTAAACTGTCTCTAAATGTTTTCTTGATTAATCCTTCCAAATTCTGTAAATGCTCTTTTATCTGGGAAGTGCTATTGAATTAGTAGGTTTGAGATACAATAAAAGCATAATTCAGTTGTATCATGAGTTTAGGAATTATATTGCGTATGTTTTTCCTAACATATACCATAACACCATCCAATTTATTATTGCTTTTTATATGTTATGTTGTCTTATGTTACTTTACTGAAAGCCAAGAATGAGACCTTTCAGACAGGAGGTGGCAGTATACAAGGAAACAAAAAACTATCCAGCTTTTAGTTGAAGATGGAATTGTGACCAGAAAAGTAAAAAATATCACGACAACCTGATATATTTCAAGTCTGCAGATTCGGTTGTACCGTATAAGCCCTGGAAAAAATGACCAAAGAATTCACAAGAGTTTGAGAGTTACAGATTTCTGTTTCACACAGCATTTTTCTTTTAAATGTCTCAATGATGTGGATATGTTTTTCTATGGACACTATTACTAATGAGCTTTCTCCGTGTTCCATTCATCTTCCTTGAAAATACCTTTTTAAAGCAAATGAAGTAGATCTAGTAGTACTTAAAATCTAGGATCGTGTATTGAGTAGAAACAGCTTTTCAACAAGTAGTGCCCCAGTGCTAACTTCCCATCAAGCAACAGCTTTTCCATCGGTCCTGCATTTGTCTTATGTGTGTCACAGCAAGGGCTGTCTTTTTTCTACACACTATTTGGGAAAATGCACAGTTGTGTTCTTTGCAGATTCAGGTGGTAAGTAACAATGTGCAAATTTAATGTTATAAATTCTGTTCACTGGAAAACATCTTTTGTAGGTATCCCTTGGAGAACCAGAGGACTTGCTCTGGCAGGATAAGGCATTTGTACCATCAGTCTAGGATAAACAGAAGAACCAAAGTAGTGCTAATGGTGACAGTGTCAGAATCTGATGTAAACTTGGTGTAAAAATAATGAAACAATAATAAAAAACAAAATGCCCTAAATTAAAGGTGAAAAAGTATCATGCCATTTTTCAAGCTGTGTGCATCACAGCTGGAGTTTGTTAGCATGTTCAGTAATTAGAAGGGCCTCAGTATTTCAGGCCACTTTGGAAGGGAAGAAAATTTAAAGTATTGCACTCTTCTATCATGTATCATTTACTGTCTTGAGCTGTCTTTAGGCTGTGGAGGAGATAGAACAAGGCTAACTGAAGAAGTGAAAGATAGGGAGGAAGGCTCCTGTACAATTAGGCATATTCAGGAAATCATGACAAGCATCAAAATACATTATTTTCTCATGAGAGCAAAACAGTTCCCGTTTCCTGGGTAACTCTTTGATTTTTTTTTTAATCATTATCTTTTTAATAACTGATACTAAAAAAAATTTAAGTCAGTTCCAACAGTTCTTGGCTGAACTAGGAGTGCGTTGCATAGTTATTGGAAGTCACTGTACTATTCTTATCTCTAAATAGAGAATCACATGTTCAACATGCAACCATTATTTGTTGTGGAATTCTTCATGACCTAAATCAAAGCTGTTAGGTTCTTTTAATTAAAAATGTAGGTCTGAGCATACTTTTTTTGTATCACAAGGTGCCATCAGCATCATTGTGGAATCGTGGTTGCTGTTTGTTTAATTACAGAGGATAGGCCTGCCAACAGATAGCATTAATCTTGGCTCCTTTTCAGACCTCTCATGGTTTAGACTCTGAACTATTGCACAATCAGTAGAAAGATTGACAACTCTGAGATTCTTCATTTCACAGAAAATAAGTGTAGAAGAATGTAGTTGATTTTGTTCATGATGCTGTCCAAACAGATGAGGAAAGCTAAATATTATCTGAAGCTATTAGTTCAAATTATGTTCATATTTTCTTCTTGGTGAAGCTAAAAGCAAGTATGACTGGCAGCGAATCAGTAACCACTGATGGTAAGCTTTGTCTTGTTGTGAATTTAAACTCTGTTTCTTAAGTTCTGGATGCATCAAAGGCATACCATGTTTCACATTACATATCTTTTTTTTCCATTCACTGTTGAATCTTCTTTAGAAGATGATACAGTCCTCTTTTTAATTAAGTTGATGTTGTCTATCAGGTAGTGTTTTTTTTTTATTTATTTATGTTTTATTTTTTGTAAATGGCAAGGTTAAGAAAAATTTTGTCAATAATGAAAATAGATTTTTTTTTTCTATCAATGTCAGCAACTTTGAAAGAACAGGGTTGTATTTTGAATCCTTGATGCTGAGCCAGTGCCTCACAACCATCAGAGTAATGAGTTTCTTTCTAATATGTAATCTGTATCTGCTCTCTTCCAGTTTAAAGCCATTGAAATACAAACAATGAAGTTATAAACTGCATATGTCATGAACCACTCTATACTGAGTTTCTCTCTTGGCCACTTTTTGGGGATTGGCTGGGCATTGTTGGGCAGGTGACAAGCATTTACATTACAGGTGTACATATGTCTATAGAAAGAAAGTTATCATCACATTTTTGTTTTTATTTTCCTTTTCTCTGTTAGTAAACAGCTTTTATCTCAACCCACGAGTCCTATATTGAAGAGAGAGAGCAAACAGCTGTGTGGCGCTGAGCTGCCTGCTGGGTTCAACCACAACAAAATGCAACTTAGAATTACCTGTGCCTGTCTGTGCATACGTACCTATTCTACCATTAATATTTTAGTTTCAGGAATATATTTGACATATTTTTTGAATAAATTCTCTGGACTGTTCTCCATGACTTGAGAAGTGATGTGTATTTTAACGCTTTGCTCCTGTTTTATAGATGGCTATACGACAGATGACATTGAATTTTACTGGCGTGGGGGTGATAATGCAGTCACAGGAGTCACAAAGATTGAACTGCCGCAGTTCTCCATTGTAGACTACAAGCTTATCACCAAGAATGTTGTTTTCTCTACAGGTTTGTGGATGGGAAGCTAACATGGGAATTAAACGGGGCGACTGAAAATGGGCTAATTCTCAATGTGCAGTTCAGGATCTGAAAATTTTAGAAATATGAGCAATTTAGAGCAGCAACTGAATATTAAACAATTTTTACTACAGCTTCAACATTGTGTAAGGCAGTACTCGTTAACCTATGAGAAGAATACAACATACTGTCATGTGAAGGCTCAGTCAAGTTTTCTAGCTTTCTCTGAAAACTGACCGAGACATATACACTTCAGCACAGTAACTGCTGTAATAGCTGAGCTGAAATAGCTCAGTAGGAACTTTTCTCTCACTATTTCTAGATACTTTTTGTTTGTGGATGTGTTTGGCTAATTACTTTGTCTTCACCATAAAACCTTTCATATCATCCTTTCACAAGATCAGTAGTATGCTAGCAAACATGACTTTCCGTAGTCTGAAAAAGTGCTGTATATCAAGTCGCAATGATGTTAATCATTCAAATGGGTTGCATTATTGCTATTTGGTGTTCTACCTACTTGAAAAAGCTGCTAGGTATTAGATTAGGAAAGAAAAAAAAGAAGGAAAACAAACAAAAAAGCAAAATAAAGAAAGAAAAGAAAGCAGAAATTGAACTTGAATACATGATGATTTTCAGATACATTTTTCAATGAGAGTTTCACACACCGCAATTTTTCTGCTGTCAGTGACAATGGGGGAGTGCTGCGATGCCTGGAGAGAAAGTTAGAATAAAGGTTACACTGAAGAAAGCATACTACAGCTTGTCAGCAAAGAAACATTGTTCTGTTTTGATGCTATGAGGTGTGTTTTGACTGTTGATTTTTGAGTATTGTGATTACTAGCAGAAATGAACCTAGTCGCTTCCTTGTACCATTCAAATAAAAGATTAGTTAATCTCAATTCTTGCTAGAAACTCTACAGCTGATTATTCAGGGTCTTTCAACTCACTGTGTAGTCTTTGCTGCAGGAAGCAATAAAACTGAAATGACAGGAAAATGTTTTCAGGCTTTTTACAAGTAAATTATGGCCCTACCGAATATTCTCTTTTAGGTGCCTACCCGAGGCTGTCTCTCAGCTTTAAACTTAAGAGAAACATTGGTTACTTCATTCTGCAGACCTACATGCCTTCTATTCTGATCACTATTCTGTCCTGGGTTTCCTTCTGGATTAATTATGATGCTTCAGCTGCAAGAGTTGCTTTAGGTAGGCATTTTTACACCTCTCATAGTGTGCATTAGCAGAATTCTTTTCTTGCTTCTGGCATGGTGGATAGTGCATGGTTTGAAAAATAAATCTGTTAGATCTGGCTTGTAAGCTTTGTATTATTTGAATCAGTGTTTAAGTCATCCCAATTTAAATAGAAATTAAAGTGATTTCATGTCTGAATTAGCTAAGTGTATAATCATTGTAACCAAAATTAGCCTAATTGTTTGTGTTCTCTGTTGTTGTTTTACTGCTGCTTCTTCTGTAAAGAGAATGCATTTAGTTTGCTATTGCTCATGGCAGTTCAGAGCTCTGCACTATAGAATATAAATTGCTTTTTCTTTTGGATATAAATTGAATAAAGTTTTACTTGAATTGGATAGGTAATGAATATCTATTGCCAAATTTTGTAAAAATCAGATCAATTCTTTCCAATTTTGTTCTGATACAGACAAGTAAATATCTGTAAAGGACGATTGAGAATTTGTCATTTTATCATTATGGAATGCTGTCTGGGTTTTGCTATGCCTTTTTGTGTAGTGTTCTATGGTAAGATTTGTAGTCTACAGACAGCAATGAAAATGCTGGAGGAAAGCACGATACAATGACTCGAGCCTGGTAATTTGTAACTGAGGCTGTTCCAGTAGGTTATGGTTCAGCTGGTTAAGAGTGTATTTGTACAATTCAACTACTGTTTGTTACTAGAAATTTTCTTTGCTATACAAGAAAGTTTAAGACAAAGAAAAATGAGCCAAGGTTTTATGTTCATTTTTCTACCAGGAAAATAAATAAATAAATAAAATAAAACACCAGAATCTAGAGTTCTTTGCAGCACTAGCAGTTGATTATTATGAACTACGATACTAGAAAATTTAAAGTCAAATCATTCAACAGACTTACCCCAATTTTTTATTTATTTTTTCTGTTTTTATTTTTTTCAGGAATCACAACTGTCCTCACAATGACAACAATTAACACTCATCTCCGAGAGACTCTTCCCAAAATTCCATATGTGAAAGCCATTGACATGTATCTTATGGGATGTTTTGTCTTCGTTTTCATGGCTCTGCTAGAGTATGCTTTGGTCAACTACATCTTCTTTGGCAGGGGACCTCAGCGTCAAAAGAAAGCAGCAGAAAAAGCTGCCAGTGCCAACAACGAGAAGTTGCGAATGGATGTCAATAAGGTAAATTTAAACAGATATACGTTTTAGCATTGCCCCATGACTAAAGTAGACTTGCACTTCTGCCAGACAGAGCTCTTAAATGTAATTTCTGGTAGAAAATGAAGTAGGGTTATTATGATCTTACAGTAGCACTCTTCAGGGCCTCATACTTAGCTACTTCAGTAATGAATGCTGCCCTCTAGCCTGGAAAACTGAATTGTTTTTTTCTAAAGCATGCACTCAGTTAAGCTTTACTGTAAGGTGTTTTCTCAGTGGATTGTACAGTTAAATATTTCTAATTTGTTTGTGAAGGAACAGATCCAAAATGATGGCTATGGTTAATATTCTAGTAAGAGCTGTATGGAACATGGAAAATAAAATTTAAATTTAACCTATTTAATAAATCTTTCAAATGCCCCGAATGAAAAATATTTGCTACAGAAGTGTTTAAAGCTTGGGAAGTTTGCATATTTTCAAAATAAAAATGACCTAGAGTGATGCTGACTAAATGAGAAACTGCTCAGAAATAAAGTATCAACTTGCTGTGCACTTAATTCTGAATCTGAAAATGGTCCCCTGGGGAGGGGGAATTGAGGCAGAAAAGACATTTGCCAAGAAGCACGCTTTTAGAAAACGTGTCCATTATGCTTAATGAAAATGAAACACCATAAAGCACTTGTCATTTTTCACCGTGGCAGTTTTGGGTGAGTTTCACACTGTGGCAGATCTGGGTTGAATGCTAAAATGTACTCAGTGTGAAATGTATAAAGTTTTACACACATGCATAATCAGAAACTTAATTAAAGTTAAATTCTCTCCATATTTATTTATTTATTTTTTTTAGTGGTAAGATTTTGTGTTCTTTCTTTAGCATTATACTCGGAAGGGGAATAAACAAATCTGAATTAAATAATGATGATAATAATTTAAATCGGAAAATGATTATTTGTGAATGGAAATGTAAGTTTCATACAGCTCTGGTAATGGAATTTCTCGTGTTTGTTCAGAATTTCTGCACTGTCATAACATGCCTGTGGACAGAGGATGAAACTACAAAAACCATCTCATACTGATAATGCAAAACAGCTATTGTTTTTATAGTGTGTATTATTTTATTGCCTTTTAAGATAGAAGGTTACATTTTCATGTGTGAGATCTCAGCTGTTCAGTAATTTTACTTTTCTTTTAATTTGGGATAAATGATTAGATTAATTTTGGTGGTCTGTTATCATAGATAATTTATTCTTATTTTAACATTACATTGTTCTTAAAGACTGTTTGAAACCCCAAATAGTCTTTTTCTTTCATTATTATTACATTATATGTCATAAGTAAACATTCATATTATAAATTATTATTTCATTTTTCAAATGTAATTTTTAACAATCTGTTTCCCTTTAAACAATCAAGCCTATGAACTAAGAAAATGCAGTAGCACTGTTTTTCTTGTGATATTCTCTACATACTTATTCATATGATAGATCTATCAGTCATAGAATAGAATACCAAAGTCTATTGACAAATTACTTAACCGAAGGCATCAACTAGTGTACTGATCCAGTACAGGAAGCAGGGAAAAATGCCTTGGATGTCTGCAGCAGGAATTCACCAGGTCACAAAGTTAATGGGGAGCGTAATAGGAAAGCTATCTATGTTTTTGAAATTCAACCTTTAGGTTAATTTCCAGACCACTGTGGTTCGTAATCTGTGGCAGTTTGACTTTAGTATCCTTATAACACTGATCAGCTCATCAAGTTTGCAATACTTTAAGTAATGGATAATCAAATAATAAAGGAGAAAGTACTAGAAATTTGTCCTACTGCATGTAGACTGCTTTGGGGAGGAGGAGAAAAGATGATAGTTGCTCTTTATTTAACATCAGCAGTAAAAAAAGATATATATTCAGTGGATCTGAATATATTCTCCTTGAAAGGGGACCAGATAATAAATAATTATTTTGGTGTACAAGAACCAGAAACGTGTCTTAACTGTAGAAATTTATTCAGATCCAAGTTTTCATCAAAACCAAGTATTCTAGAATAAGACCAAATGAACACTCCATCTCTAATTATGATGCATTATCAAACGACTAGCTTTATGAAGTATGAGTATTCTTTTGTGATATTATAAGATTCCTCATTTATCAGTAAATGGAATCTTATGAAATCGTGCTTGTGGCTTCAGGGACGATGCGAGAAAAGATTAAAACCACAAAAAAAACTCAAAACAAGAGGATAAAAACTTTTATGCAGCTCTATTGCTACATTCGGCATAGACTTTGTAAAGTCCTCTTCCAAAGCAACAAACACTGCATGAGTGTCAGACAGCAGAGTCATCGTACTGGTTGTGAGTATTGGTATCAGTTCCTTGATCAGGGCTCTTGTTTTTAAAGAAAGGCTGTGGTTCTATCTCTGGATAGGACACCTTATGAATCTTTTTCTCGACATTGGTGTCCAAAAATACCTAGGATACCAGGATGTTAACAAGAAGCAGGATGTAGGACTTGGATTGTTTTACTCCAAATAGGTAACCAAACATAGGAATAATCAGATAATGATTTGTTGTGTCTTGCCTTCAAATTCTATCTTCCTCATTTGTACCTGTGTTATTCGTGCTGTGTTTTAATTATATTTAAATTATATTCACATTTTTCTTTGTAGTTAGGTTAGCTATGTTTAGAAAAGTTAAGTGGTTAATGTAAATTAATATTTCTTATATTAAATTTGTTATATTTATTCAAAGTAATTCAATTTGCCACTTCACAGGAGAGTTCTGCATAATGTAAGTACATCATTGAATGCTGCTTAGCAATGTTTACATTGCAATAGTAATTCAAACCTTGAAGTTTCCAACCTAGCTTGAAGCAAATTGATGCTACAAGAGTGTACAGGCTATATACCTGAAATACATGGTGACAAAATTCACATAAAATTCTACCTCTAACACTGCAATCATGCTGTTGTCACTGTGAGCATTAATACCAGAAATTTCCCTCTGGAAAAGAAGGAAAGTATGCCAGTGCATTATGCAACACTTTAGAATAACTGTTTGTATAGAAGGGCTGCTCTGAAAGTAATGCTTCCTATATTATTATGTTGGCCCATGATGTCAGAGACAGGTGTTGGTGGGATGGTAGTAGAGACTGAACCTTCCCACCAATAATCAGTTACTTTTTGTTGCTGTGCTACAGATAGCAGCAGAGGGGCAGTCTGACAAAATTGTATCTGCCATGGAAGTGTGTACGAAGCAAAGATGTGTGACTGAATTCCTGTATGTGGAAAAATGGCACCTATAGACATTCACTGACACTTGTTGAATGTTTATGGAGATCAAACAGTGGATGTGAGCACAACTAGGTGGTGGGTGGTGCATTTCAGCAGTGACAGCAGTGATGTGAAAGCCAAGTTCTCAGTGGCTGTGTACAGCTGTCACAACACAAAATGAAGAGCATCTTGATCAGCTCATTGACATGAATTGGCAGATTGCAGCCAAAGAGCTGTATACAGAGTTCAATATCAGCACATTGGAAATGATGGTGACGATGCTGAAATATCTGAAATGAAATATGAAACTGGAATATGGAATATATGAAATATATGAAATATTCCAGTTTACACCAGATGGGTCTCATGACTGCTTGCATAGGAACAGAAAGAACACTATATACAAATTTGCACCAGTATGAGACTGAAGATGTCAGTTTCCTGGATCACATCAATAGTGGTGATAGAACATAGTATCACCACTGTGAGTTGGAGACAACATGGCCATCCATGGGATGGGGATGTGTGAATTACTCATCGAAGAAAAGATTCAAAAGACAGCCCTCAGCAGGTAAAGTGATGTGTGCTGTCTTTTGTGGTAGGAAAAGGATGACACTTGTGGATTTCTGGGAACTCAGACAAATCATCAACTCTGACCACTGCACCACAATGCTGAGTAAGCTGAAGACTCAAACTTTAAGAGTTAGGCCAGAGAAGAGTCAGAGAATACAACCATTCTCTTGCTGCATGTTAACACCTAATCTCGTACCAGTTTGAAGACCATGAAGCACATTCACTTACTGCATAGTCTGGATTTGGTGCCTTCTGACTTCAATCTTTTTTGGCTCATTAATGATGGACTGTATAGACAACGTGTTCCTAACTACAGGGCCATCATAGCAGAGGAGAATCAGTGAGTCACCTCCAGTGGTGCAGAGATCTGCGGGTATGGTATGCAGGCTCTTGTTCTTCTGTGGTGAAAATGCACAGCTAAAGGTGGTGAATATATTGAGAAAATAATGTTTTGTAGCTAAGAATTTGCTCTATCAAATGGTATTATTGTGCTTTGTTTCTGTGGCAGTATCTGTAGGAATATATAGGAGGCATTACTTTTAGATTGATTTTTTTTTCTTTTTGTCAGTTGTCAAATGTTGGCTGACATTAACTTATGCATATTTAGATAAATTCATGTATTTTTGGGGGAAAAATGACTTCTAAAAGGATATAGTACATTTTTAAAACAATGTATGATACTTTACACAGTAGTCTTCATTACATAAGGTGTTCTAAGTCAGTATGCCTTAAAGTTGCACAGTGTTGCTGTTACACAGTGTCAAGTCACAACCAACAGAAATCATTGGACTAATTACATTTTTCTGTCAGAAAGCAGGGTATCAAATAGAGAACATGGAACTTAAATATGATTTCAAAATAATTTTTAAAAGAATATTAATAGATGTGAATCACAATAAAAATATTCTCTAGAAGAATGAATGTGGAGCTTAGGAATCCAGGTATAAATGTATTTGCTATTTCTTGCTTTCCTGATTTAGTTTTTATATCCAAATTATCACAATTGTCAAAGAAACTAGCAAGGACAGCACATATAAAAGCTTAGCTTATCCCTCAGCTGCACTTAACGTGGTAATTTTCTTCTCCTTCAATTTGCATCGGCCTACTAATCGAGTTTTTCCCTGCATCTCTTTGGTCAATGAAGACTGACCAAGTTTAGCCAGAAAAGCTGAATTTTCTCAGGTTTTCATTTTCAGAGGACTCCACTGCATTATCAGAGTTTAAGACAAACAAAAATGTGCGTCAGCCAATGTAAATGCACAGATATCCACACACGGGCATTTGCAGGCCAACTTTTGATAGCTTTTGGTACACTGCAAACTCTCCTCAGTTTTTGGACTAAGGTGTAAAGATGCACAAATATGGCTGTATGCCTGAGATAATAGATTATACTTCAAAGCAATGCTCATTAGCTTAGATTTGGCTGATGCCAAATCTAAAATTCCCCTCTGGAAATCCCTCCAGTCTTCTCATTTTACAGTGATATTTGTTCATTTCTATCTGAAGATATCAAGTAATTACACATCTGATTAGGAAGAACTGCAAGATATTGCAAGATACCTGGAAAGAATCAGGCATTATTACATGGAACTATACCTTATGCCCAAAGCAGTAGAGATGCTCCTGGTATATGTGAGTAAGAAGATAATGCAGTAGAAGATTTATTTATTTTTTTAAGAGATATCTTAGAACATGTATGTGAACAGACTCAGTTATTGAACTTAACAGGATGTTAAAATGTTATAGCAACTTGAAGCCCCTACAATTTCTGTTTAAAATCTCATATCCTCACTTCTGTGCATCACAGGAGCAAGTGCTGCCACTGTCCAGATTTCAGTGAAGGTGTTCTATTTCCTACAAAAAGTTTTCCGTTTATTTAAAGCACACATAAAACTGCATGAGAGCTGAATCTTGACTCAGGAACATAGGATATTCCTTACAGCTTATCGAAAGGCATGTTATAAAACTAGGAATGGACTACAGAAACTCAGATCTTCCTGTCAATTTACCTTCTAGCATAATCAAGGTATAACTGCAAATGAAGCAACCGGCAACACGCAGGGTGCTCAGCCAGCCTTTCCGTGTGTGCTTGAAACTGGGGGGTGTGACAGGAGTGAAATTTGAGGCAGCCCCAGTTTTAGCCTGCAGTACTTTGCAGAAGCAGTCAGAAGGTGAAACATTTCAATGAAATGTAGTGATATTCAACTTGACATCTGAATAAAGGTCAAGTCGACTGCATGAGGGTTGCTTTCTGCAGCCAATCTCCTCTGAATGCCATGTTTAATTAACATAAGAATGGTGCATGTGCATTCCTTGTTGAAAGCAGGTTATCCCCCTTGCTTTTATAGTATATCTATAGATCTGTCATCCAAAGGGATCCTGAATTAAATTCACTTCTGATTGGGAAAAAAAAAATAAAAATCCGTTATCCATTTTATAAATTATTCAGATTGTAGGTAAATAATAACTTCATAAAAAAGCCAAATGGTAAGATGATGCATAATGAAGTCAAAGAAAGGTAGGTGCAGACTAGAATGAGTGTCTGGCTGCTTAATCTTAGAAAAATATATATATATCAGTTCTGAACAGTTTGACAAAGTTTAATGGCATGGCCGTGGGTCAGCTGACTTCATTAAGAAAAAAAAAAAAAGAAAAAAATAGTAACTCTTTATGATGAGTGTTATGTTCTAGGAGATATTAACTCGTTGTGCTCATGAATTTTGAGATCACTGAATTGTCTTATGCAAGGGTGGCAAGTGGTAAAAAATCTTACTGTAATGAGGAAGGTGGATGTTTGTCAGCCCCTGCTACCTTTACTTTATCAATATTGACTAAGATGATCATCTGTTTGGTTTCTTTCTGCAAATAAAAAGATTTCATTAGACTACTCCAGGGGAAATAAATTTCAAACACTGTAAAAGTCATACTAGAAATATTTATAAACAGAATGATAGTACACTGAACTGATAAGACATTTCAGTTTCCTCTTGTGTAATTTCTGCACATCTATAGTCTATTTGTTAATTATGAAGATTTATCTTTTGTTGTGATTGTTTAGGCTGTAGGATCATTTAGGCTGAAAGAATTTAATTCTTTCAACAATAGTAAAATAAATAAATAAATAAATAAATCCCATGTTAGAACATTTAGAACATCTGAAGTTTTTTCACCCAGTATTTCAGAAATATTTTTTTTCCCTCAAGACATTTATCTGTACTATTGAGTAGAGTTTTTTGTTGTTGTTTTGTAGAAGTTTTTCATTTTTAAGATACAATCAGAATCGAGTAGTTGATCTGAATGATGGTTTGGCAGTCACAGGAAGGGAAAAACTGAAATCTGTACCTGAAGTTTCTCAAAGGGATGGCAATTACCTTTAAATATTATCAATATGAACTTGTACGTGCAACATCAAGACTTTGTCATGTATTCCTTCCACTAAAGTTTGCATTGGGATAAATTACCTTGGCCAAAACTGGGATGGAGGAAGTTTCTTTTCTGCAGAATCACATTGCACTCCTGATTTATCTTTCTTGGTTTCACTAAGATGCTTTAGTCAAAAATAAATAGGTAAATAAATAGTAATCATAATACTAAGGGAGTTTTTGCGATATTTTAGAAGATCCTAGCATGAGCTTTGAGTTCGGGATAGTAGCAGGCTGTTTTCCCATTTCTCCCTATCTTCCTCTTGCTTTTGCCTATTTGACTTGATGGATTTTGGTTCAGAATGTTTCAATCCATGCAGTAGTTTGCATAAGTTCTATTTCACGATTTAGATTGAAAAGACAAGTCACTGGTAATTCTTTCATTGTATCTGAGCACCTATACTGGAATGTCTCAAGTGTAGAATCTTGAATGGATGAGCTCCAAAAGGAAGCATATGTTTTCAACCATTTCTCCAGAGTTCTACAGTACTTACAACTAACTTACTGATGTGTTTCTAATGATAATGATCAAGAAGTTACGTATGTTAGGGAGTAATACTAGATGCTTAGAAACTGAATTTTAAGTAATTCTCTAATGACTTATAGTTCTGTGTCCAGATGTCACATGTTCACCAAGGTAGGTTTTTTTGTTTGGTTTTTTTTTTCCTAAATTCTCATTGACCTTATTTCTTGCTTAAATTTTTAGGCTTTAAGTTAAAGTTTGTGGACCAAAAGAAATTCTCAGTTAAATTTGCAGAGTTTTTCTGCTTTTTTTTTTTTTTTTTTTTTTTTGGTCTGAAACCAAAGTAACTTGAAATTATGGCAGCCTAATTTTACCGTCCTCTCACTCCATATTTTACAATCTGACATATAGGTTTATAAGATAAATTGAGTAAATGCATGCTGATGTGATTTCATAAATAGCCACCTCAGTCCTGACAATAGTTTTAAGTCTTGTACAGACAATGGAAGTGCAGTGTTTGTTACATTCTTAAGGGCATTGTTTCACATACATGTTTTGAATTATTAGCATTTCTGTTTATTAGTTCAGACAGCCTCATCACAGTGAATTTTCTATACAGTTGTAAGCAGGTGCTACTTGAAAATTATCTGTTTTTTGTTCTTCCAGAGTAAAAACTAGCAGCAGCTTATTTGAGACTACCTATCTACCTGTGATTCTATGATACTTACTCTCTTGTTTAGTCAATGCAATTCCCAGAGAATAGTGGCTTCTAATCAGTAAGGCAATTACTGATTAGACTCACTGATGAGGTGAAAAATCCATATTATATATAATGTGCATTTTGTACTTCCACTTAATATTGTCAGAGCTATTCAGGCTAGTCAGGAATGGGATGCTAGTTTTCAAAGAAAAGATCTGCTTCAAAGAGGTGGGAAATTATCCTATGAATGATACTAAGATTTTATCTCTACCAAATTAAATGATATATCTAGGCCTGTAATGTTTTCATGACTGTAACGTTTTCACTGATAAAGGGATATTTATTTGCATTTTCATTTCTTAACAATATTGGTTCACAGGACCTACAAATACTGAACCTTTATCTCCAGTGTTAATTTTTGTAATGGATTAGCTAATTCTGTTCTCCTTTAATAATTTAACTTCTAATTTTCTATTGATTAATGGGAGCTTTACTTAACTAATGGATATTTCTCTGGAATTTATAATAGTTTTGTTTTTCAAGGTTTTTCAAGTTGGAAATTCATCTGTCTGATGAACAGAATATGAGAAAGAAAATGAGTAAATTTTATATATATTTTCTATCTATCAATATACGTTTATCTCCTACTGCTAGACTCTTTGGCATAACAGTGAAACTTTATCACCCTGGTGCTGGTTTACTTTATATTAATGATCTCAGAACTGTGGTCATACTTAGAGGATTCTTAATGTGCATATGTCTTTCTGCATGTATGATTGTGAGTTTTGATATCCTTGTATGTTATAGTTGCTATCTTTGTATGTTATAGTTGCTAATATATTAGCATAAGAGGAATTCCTCAAGATAGCCATCATTTTGGAATTTCTAGATAGCAGGAAGAATATATAATGGTAACATTTCTACATTTTCCTCTGTATTCCCTTTGAGGCCATTAGTAAGGTCATGGCCACTTCCAGGGTTCTGGAATCAACTTTTCCACTGGTTGACCCGAACCTCTAAGTGAATATCATTTATATCATATTTTTTTTCATCCACCTTTGACTGATTTTTTTTTTCTCTTTTTAATACAAAAATACATCCTTTTGCATGGTTGCTTAGCTTTGGTCATTTCTTCTCCACTTCTGTGTTCACCTTTTTTTGTTTTATTTCCATGGCCCTTGCTTCTGCTTTTTCTTCATCTTTGCATCTCCCCTCTCTTCCTTGCCCTTGGGAATTTGTCCTTTAAGTTTGAACTCTCCTGTTCACCATAAAGAGTCTAGTTCTATGGTTGAACAATCTTTCAGCACCAGGAGATCTTTCTAACCTTATTCCGCCTCCTTCTGAAATCACTTTTTGCACTTACTTTCCCCCAGAATAATTTTAACAATTATTTTCATGTCATCATATCTTCCTTGGTCACAGTGACCAGTTGGAAAAAATACATTTACATCGCAAAGTTATGTTACCTTGAGTAGCAGGGCAAGGCAGTAATAGCACCTCTAAAGCCAGAATGTACTTACGATAATTGTTGGCTTAGAGGTCCCTGTATCTTTTAATTAGTTGTCCTATTAATACCCTAGAGTGCTTTAATTTTAAATGAAAGATAATAGCTGCCATATCTCTAAGGAATCTGGTCTTGATTTTATTAACTTACAGGACAGAAGAATAATTGGCACATATCATTGTCCAGAAATGTATTCAACAAAGGTATCTTTCATTGTTTTCTAATGTTTTTATCCTCAGAGACTTAAGATTCAGGTCCTTACCACTTAATGGTCATTAAAGATCCCATGGCACTTTTTTTTGTAGAGTGGTCATCTCAACACCAAGCATCTGGCCAAATATAGATTTTTGTAACTGTTCTGCTTACCTAACATTCCCCACCACCACTCACCCACCCCATAGTTTCAATTGGCTATGGCATTCTCCATTTCCTCAACTAAAATATAGTGTATGGTTCTGCACTGTCAGTCCCAACATTTTACTGCAGAGGTGATTGCACTTCACTGGGAAGTGAAGTAGTTCTTTCTAATGCTTGTAAAGCGCTTTGGGATCCTTTAGAATGGGCAGTGCTGTGTATAATGAATGTAAACCATTACCATTCTATCTCAAGCTTCTGTTAGTCGCAAAAGCATGTTTTACTTAGAGCTGGGCGAACCTGCTCGCTGAAAACAACACTTCCAGCTCTCTAATCTGGCAAGGAACCTATTGTCAGAGATTGAAAACTTAGATTAATTTATTTTTGTTGTTTTTGATATTGTTGTTTCATTTATTTTCACACTCAATTGTAATTCTGAATTGGAACTAGGAGTTCTTATTGGGAATGCAAAATACCACTAAAAATGCAGTTCTTGTAGCTCTCAATCTACTGTTTCAGGTTCGGAAAGGTCAGATTAGTGCTAGAGAAGCAGCTGAAATTTGTGCTGTTTACGTGGCTATTCTAACACTTGATGGTTCGCCCATCCCTAATTTTTGCTGTATTTTGAATTATTTCTTATGAAAAATTCTTGAAATGTTGAGAAATGCTTTGTTCCAGCTCTTTTATCAATGTGACATGTGCAGAAGACACTTTGCCCTAGAAGATAGTCTTAAAATATTGCTGAATGTTCTTTCTGCCCAGCATCACTAGTATTAGTAACTGCTGCCAAAATTGCTAGATAGCTGCAGCAATTTGCTATGTTAGGATCATATATTCAGTAAATTTCTTACTTCAGTGATTTTAATGTGAAATCCAATGTCAAATGAATCAAACCAAAAAGTCAACTTGAAGGAATGATACAACCTGTACACTAAAACATATCTAAATCAAATATATCTGTATCTGTCGGACTAAAATGAATTTTCCTGTGTTATGTAGGAGTATGTGTGCGTAAGGAGCGCTCAAATTTCTAATATTATGGATCAGAAGGATAAAATTTTTAGAGTAGATTCAGCCCATGAATATTAAAGATATGAGCAAATATGTTGATGCCAAAGCCTTTCCAAGGGTAGTATCTTACAGCACATAACACTGTATATCACTCATGCTCTAGGCTTTGAGTTAAAAATATTGCACTAGATGTTATGTCAAATTTCCCCTTGTGTCACTGGGACTAAAATTTCTTTTCTCTTATTAAGAATATGTGACACTGTGTACAGTGTAGTATCCAAATGGCTTTGCACCCCTCTTGTAAGACAATTTAACTACATTTTTTTTTAAATATTCTTAAGTTCAGGATAATGGAAGCCTTAAGTTTCTGAGATCATATGACAAAAATGACAGCCAATTTTGACTTACCACAGAAATTTCTTCAGCATTTTCTAAATAGCAGCACTCATTACAAAAATAAGTAAATAAAAATCACAAGCTCTCTTGAGAAGTTTTATACATGTATTTGATAAGTTTTCCATTTGCTTCCTTTTATTTGTATTACAATGGCATAACACATTTTTTTCCTTAATCCTATTCAGTGCAGATGAAATTTGACTTGATGGCCTTCCTGGATAGAATATTTCCTCAACATGTTCAATATCATACTGCGAAGTCCTTAGAGGAGTTTTGTCTTGGGTTTCAGCCCAGCTTTTCTATTTTTACAGTGTTTCTCAAAAAAAAAAAAAAAAAAAAAAAAGTTTATTTCTCTAGCAAGCTTGAATATTCAAAGATTTCATTTGGTAATGTTGGCTGTTTCACACTGAATCACTAAATCTAAAACTAAAATAGAAAGAAACTTAGAGGTGTGCAAACTCTCACAGATTGAGGAAAAAATGGGGGGGAAATCTGGCATCTCAATGATGGCAGTTCTTAATGCATCACTTGAACAGATGTAATCACTCAAATGACAGTGTTTCAGTAGGTCTGAAATACTTTTGTGAGTACCTGTGTTCCCAATCCATAGTAGCGTGCAATGGATCCTCTTTGGAAGTTAATGTTTTCAACTCATTGTGCCATGTGAAATATTACAGAGGAGATTAATGCCATGTTATTGTTTAGAAATCCATGAAAGTCACAATTTGTGCACTTTTAGTAATAACTGTAGTACATATTGAAGATGTGATTTATGTAGATGAATGATTCTTAAAGGAGCTGTGGGACAGTTCCATTTCTTATTGGATTCTGAATGTATGTGCACTGACATCATTCAAGTCTGTGTATTTATTTAGCAGCTAATTGCCCATTATTGGCTTTTAAATTATTTTGTTATGCTCTATAATTCTATGATTCTAACACATTTCAAAATATATACATAGAGGAAAAGTTGAGGAGAATTAGAATTTCCTAGATAACTTATACATATTTTCTCTAAATGGATTACTTTGAAGTTCTCCAATCATACTTCAGATCTAATTCCAGACCACCTAGGAGTAAATAGAATTTACTTAATCTTTGAAGTCCTCTTAATTTTCTAAGTTTGATTTACAAATACGCATTATATTTTTTCTCTCTGACATTCCATAAGAACATACAGTAATTAAAACTACCCATTGAAACAGCTGTTCAATGTACATTTGATGTGATTACAGTCTGAACTCTGTATGTGTATATTTTCCTTGCTCAAAATTGTAGGCTTCCGCTTTTCCAGTGTTTGGGTCTCTAGAGCATGCACACAGCACTTCTGTAGCACATTAGCGCTGGGGAATAGGGATTACACGTATGTATGATTATACTCTGTCAGCATCTTTCCCAAGCAATCAGCTGTCCTGTTTGGAAAATGGGGACTGACTATTCTCCTATGCATTGCTCAGGCGTTCTTTATATTGAGACAGACTTTGTGAGTACATAAAGCTTTTGTCAGAGCAGAAGCTTTCGCTTGAAAGAAACAGAGCAAACCAAAGAAAAAAGTAGGCCCTTTTCCATTTGATTTTCTTCCAAAATCCCACAATAATAGCTCCAGATACCATAACCAATAGCAGAATTCCACATTCGGGAGCTGATCAAATACACCATTTCTGAGTATTGCTTCTACTCACTAAACACTGTATCTAGGGAGACACCATCTATACTGTTATATATTTTCAGCCTTATTGCTCCTTGAGTTTATAGATAAACGACAATAGTTAGGCACAGCTATGCATAAAGCCTTTCAGACAGGCTGGCATCCAAAGAATCAGTATTTTTGGATCTAGCTCTTGTCAGCATGGCTTCAGTTTGAAACTGACTGGGCTTCTTTTCTTACCTTATTAAATCTGCTGTCTCGTTTCTTACAGATGGACCCGCATGAAAACATTTTGTTGAGCACTCTTGAAATTAAAAATGAGATGGCTGCCTCTGAGGCTGTGATGGGGCTTGGGGACCCTAGGAGCACCATGCTGGCCTATGACACTTCAAGCATCCAGTACCGGAAAGCTGGCTTACCCAGACACAGCTTTGGTCGCAATGCCCTGGAGCGGCATGTGGCACAGAAGAAAAGTAGGCTACGGAGACGTGCATCTCAACTGAAAATTACCATCCCTGACTTGACTGATGTAAATGCCATAGATAGATGGTCGCGCATATTCTTCCCTGTTGTTTTTTCCTTCTTCAATATTGTCTATTGGCTTTACTATGTGAACTAAGAAACAAAGCCACACAGGAAGCAAGAACTGGATTTATCTTCAAATCAGTTGTACAGCCAAAAGTGGGACTTAGAAAAATTCTATTCAGGACAAAAAGTTATTTTAAAACACCTTAGTTGCTGGCCCACTCTATGGTCTGTTTTTATAACATTTTGGTTGTTTCTGCTAAAGCATAAATATGTAAATTTGCAGTATGGACATATCCCCTTTATGAAAATCTAAGTGTATTTCAAATGTGAAGGCAAATTAGATTCTGACAATCATCTCTGTCTCACTGTCTCTCACAGCTTCTTTTTTTTAATGCTCATGTGAGTGTAGTGATACAAATTATAGAGGCATTTGGGAAACAAATTTTAGTTTCAACAGCAGTATGTACCATTCATTCCCTGTGAAATTGTGTGTCCAAGACACTCATGTACACATATTAGTGTGCACTAAGATACTATCATGCTTATGAAACACACACTTTACCTTTTAAAGGTGTAAACTTGAAAACAAATAGTGCCTATCATCTTTCCAAGATGATGATGGTCAGAGGTTTCCCAACCGCATTCAGGTATTTCCTGCTATTTATTGAAAGAGCTAAACCTTTGACTGATAATAATTGGGTTGGGTGTTTGCACAGATAATGAAGCAAAAAGCACTAGTTTTGTTTGGGTTTTTAAGAAATAGCATATGCTCACAGTCCCAGTGACTGTAGCTGTTATCAGTAGAGGAATGTAGCAGTGGTTTAAAGACAAGTTAAATGATCGTGTCCTGAGTGGGTAGATGTGCTGTTGTTTTGTGTGGGGGAAGGGGAATCGTTTGTCCAATGTGCCAAAAGTTGGTTGACCAATTAGTAGTTGAAGGAAACCAATGGTGCTCTGCCATTCTACTGAAAGGTAGAGAACAATTAAAAAATAAAGGACCAGGGAAAGTGAAGGCTACATATTTGTAAAAGAACATATATATACACATACTGTGCAAATGAATGTTGTCAGTCATAGTACGTACCTTAGCCTGAAATATTCATGTAGATTTGTGTGATTTCTTTACAATTTGTAATTTTTCTGGTGTTATGCTTACCACTGTCATAATGCTTAACACGTAACATCCAGATTGACTGAAGGTATCGTACCTCTTTTAACAGAAGAGAACTGAGCATTCATATTTCAGTACAAAAATACTGATGAGTATTTTCTCAGTCTGGATTAGGCAATACCATTTCACTTTTTGTTTTGTTTCACTTAGTGAACTGTTTTAAAAAGGAAAGATTTGATAGCTATCACCTTAATAATTTGTTTACACTATAGCATCTTAGAATGGTTTGGGTTGGAAGAGACCTTGAAGACCACCTAGTTCTAACCCCCTGCTGTGGGCTGGGCTGTGACCCACTAGATCAGGTTGCCCAGGGACCCATCTAACCTCGCTCTGAACATCTGCAGGGATGGGGCATCCACAACTTCTCCTGGCAGCCCATTCCAGTGCCTCACCACCCTCTTGGAACACTCTCTTAGGGTGTTTTCCATTGGAAAAGATACAATTTTTATTTTTTATTTTTTTTAATTCCATAGAGCTTTAATTTTATAGGAAAAGTAGATTTTTGCCATTTGGTCTACTGTGGAAAAAATTTCTTTAATGACAAAAGAAAACTTTTCAGGAACTCCATTAAAAAATATGAATTTCTGATGGCTTCTACAAAATTAAATTCCCAATATCGTTTGACTGAAAATATTTATCAAAGCAAAAGCCACATGCTATTGTATCTATGCTACCTCTAACGTGTTCAGATTGCTGAAATGAACTCAAATTTCAGTACCTTCCAAATATCAAAGGAAATTTCATGTATAGATATTTTTTCCCCCATATAACTTTGGCAGTGCTTTAAAATAGTATATAGAAATATTTTTGATAAAATATTTATTTGAAATTTTTGTTCATATTTTAGAAGAGTAATTTTCCAACAAGTTACTGTGATTTTCTTCCCTCTTTGACAAATAGGAGGAAAACAGTTGTGGGAAATATAGAAGGCCTTTTGACTTTGCTTTGAGCATAACACGTGTTCATTTTTCAAATGAGAGATAACTTATTGAGCCTGAAAAGGGATTTGCTGGACATAGACATCACCTGTTGTTATCAAGGGAGTTGTGTATGCTCATGTCCAGGTATGGGCTGTGATATGTAGTCAAACTTTCATCCCATGACAAACATCCCAAGACAAGTTGTTACTTTTTATTTCAAATGCTTTCTGGCTGCATTTCATGCACAATGCAATAAGATTTGCAGATGAGTGTGGAATTTCAAGTATGAATCGTGTTGCAATTTTTCCCAATTCAAAGAAAACTACAGAAGTGCCACATCAAAATACAGGATTCCTCTTCAAAGTCTGTTCTTTAATAATGGTGCCCATTATCATAAATAAAAGTCGTCTTATAGTATTCTACTGTAAAAGTTTTTCTTTCATTTCACAAATTCCTATCCATTCTTTGTGTAGGGTTGGGTTTGTTTTGCTCTTATATTTGTTTGTTTCACAGAAGTACAGTGTGAACACAGGGAGCTCACAGCTTATTTGTGATTGATATTCCTCAAATATGAAACTTTACAAAGAATATGTTGTTGGTCAGCATTTACTGTATGAAGTAATTATGAAAGCCACAGGGGCTGAAACCTTAAACTGCACATTAGTTTATCTGAAGTTATAGTATAAGCCATAATACTCTCTGATGTCACTATTCAGAGTGTGAAAGAAAGTGTTTGGTTTTTGCTCAGGTGTCGCTAGGAAAGATGTATTACCTGGGAGGAAGGAGATCTTTTGCTTTTACGATACCCTTCTGGCTTTTAATGTGATATATACAATTAGTGACAGGGAAGGTTTCTTCCAGAAATTGAGTGGTTATCATTTTGTACTAAGGCTAAACACTGTGATACAAAAAGATGCGGGTATGAAAGAATGGTGAGGCCCTCTCAAGGGAAGAGTAGAACTTAAGAGCCCATGGTGAGCACTTAATCTTTTTCTGAGATACTTGAGTGAAAGTGAGAAATTATGCCAACATACATGACGCGTGGGTAATAATGTGCGTGCTACCCTCCAGGTAAACTAGAATAAATTTACTTTTCCTTTAGAACTAACAGAAAATATTCTAGATCCTACTAATTCTGTTGATTGTTGCTAGTTGCAATAAGCAAAATATAAAATTCAATTTTAGATGTATCTTGTAATATAGTTACACATTTTATTGTTCTAGACATGATAGCCAGCAATTAAGGTGTTTTACATCTTATTGAAATGCATTGGCAAATTATGACTATAACATGGCACAGTTTTAATGAAATATTTGAGATCAATCTGTAAATATCTACTGTATATGACTGCTAGTAAGAACGATACACATTTTCAGAACTGAAAATCCGTGCAACATATTTCCATGTTTGCATAAGGAATGTTATGTTTCTATCCTATTGCAATTTATGATTGGGAAGAAAGACTCAAGCAATGCCATTGTGAACATTTCTCATTCCCAGGGGAAGAAAACAGATAACAGTATGTCACAGAGTTTGTCACTGAGTTTTTCATAGAGTTTTTACATTCTAATACAAAGGAAATAAAATCTGTAAGGTACAAAAGCACAATGCATAGAGAAAATGAGTGGTGGTATTGCACCTGGGGAGCAAATCCTTCCTATTTCAGACAAAGTATGCATTAAATTTGATTATTTTTCATTACAATTACTAGTCTGTGTTACAATTCTATAATTAACACAGACCTGGACGTAAGTGAACAAATGTTACACATTATCCAACTATATGTGCATATGGACATGTGTCTGTATGGACATATGTGTCTATATATACACGTGGTGAGTATATATATACACAGACATTCATATGTTGGTATGTTAAAGGAATAAGCTAATAATACTTTTGTTTCTACCATCAACCAGTGTATGATTATATTTTTGAGAAAAAAGAAAAGATTAATGTATTTAAAAAAAAAACAACTTACTAAACAGGGTACCTGGGCATTTCTATATCAGCAGATCAATGCATCTAATTCGTGTGGAACATTGCACCATTTGCCATGATGGTAGTACTGTACCTCCTAGCATCTGAAATTAGTCTAGTCCTCACATTGCTTGCCTATTTCTTCTCTCTCTCTTTTTATAACAGCATCGTCCACAAGTAAGTTTTCAGAAGCAACAGTTCTAAGGGAACAGAGGCAAGAAGGCAAAATTATTAACTATTTCTAGAAAATAATCTAGAGTGGGATGGCCAGGGTACAATACTATATCAGTAGTGACCATAACATTTTGCTATGTGTACATAGAACATACAATGTGAGCAACCATAACTTAAGCTGAGCGTGTGTAAATATAATCAGATTTCTTAAACATTTTTAACTTCTAATTTGTACTTTATGGTAAGGCAAAAAGCTAATTCTATGGTTTAGGTTAATGTGTCCTAAAATGTAAATAATTAAATAAGCTGTAAATGAGCAGTCAATAGATACAGTAATTGTTTAGTGACTTTTTTTTTACTAAGTACAATAATTGCAGTGCTCTAGCAGAGTAATTTAAACACCCTTTTGCATAAACAGATTTGGATACCAGATGTGGAAAACAAATACAGAAAGTACTGAAGTGCAAAATAACCATTTCAGCTGTATTACTGCTTAACACAATCGGCTCAGCATAAACAAATAAGGCCTGATTTTCACATGCAGTGAGGTACCGTTGCTCCTGTGAGTGGCGATGTGATGGACTCCAGGTAGGTGAGAATTCAGTTGTTGGTGATCTCATTACAGGAAGTCTGCATACTGCATCTCTTTCTGCAATCTGTATCTCTTATGGTATCTAACGGTAGACTTTTTCTTTAGAAAAAATTATATATTTGATTGTCATTAGATAGCATAGTCCCCCAAAAGCCAAAGAATCCTCACTCCAGAAATTGTTTAAAAGGGAATTCTAATAAGTCACTGCTTAACACCAAAGGTAAAGATTAATAAAATGCACTAGGAACTTTGTCTAAATTTTTAAGAAGCAAGTGGAATGTTGATCAAAAATACTGCCCTATTCTACTTTGTAAAAATAATTATAATTTAAATATCCGTTAATAATAAATTGAAATAGATCGTCTCTACAGAATATGCAACACGAACATTTCATAAGTATAAAATTATTTTCTTTGTAAGTGCTTTGACAAAAAAGAGAAGAAACTTAAGTGATGAAAAATCTCACCTATACTTTCATACTAAGGGTTGTATTTTTTTAGTGTTTTTTCGGACATAAGGTCATCTATTCCAATTTGATAATATTTTGTATGTTTTCGATGTTAACAGTCATTGACAAATATTCACCAGGCTGTATTGTTCGTGGTCTGTCCTGTTACTTTCAGTTGAAGACAAAAAGAACATCCAAAACATGATTAATTCCAACAAGCTGACTATGATTTGACTTCTATCACATTTTTATTTGCATGGGTGTTTAAATGGTTCTGTTAGTACTGTCTTTGCACAGTTCTGATTTATCTTTTTTACTTAGTACTATTTACTTCATAATGTAGTAATCATCAGCCTTACTAATGACCTTGTAGCCTTTCTTATATGCACATAATGCACATTTTCCAATGGCTAGAAAATGCAAAATACTAGTGGATATCATCGCATCAGATCTTCATGTCTTTCTCAAAAGGACTGCTAACCTCTGGGATACACGAGGTAGTAAAATGATGATTGTAAATGAGTAGCACATAAGAGATATTTTCTTGAATTTAAAATTATTGCAGCCAGTTTCAGCATGTAAATATATAATAATGTTGGCTAGTGTGTAATTCTTGAACTAAAAAAAATATAAATAAAGAAAACCTAAAAGATGTATATGTAGTTGTGTTATGTTGGGCAGGCTGTTTTCTCAAAGCAGGAGATCACTTAAGGGTCACAGCTCCCATCTGAAGTGAGTACCTATGAAATTTTGGGTTGGAAAGGGTCTTAAGGAAGCTGGGTACTGAAGCATTAGAAATGTAGGTTTAATATGTGATGGGGAACCCATAGCGCAGTGTAGATTTGCCTGTGCAGCAATTGGGAAGCTGGTCATCTTGGGAACATCAGCAATATACAGTGAGATGCTGACCAAGAAAATGGTGGGGAAGGGACCGCTGAAAATGTTTCCTCAGAAGTTTGGTTACTCCTTTGAGTCAAGTCTTCTGAATCTATTGCTGATTACTTGCTGGTATCCTGGTTACAGAAATATAGCAGTCTTTGTTTGTGGCAGGATGGTATTTCCTTTTAGAGAAAAAGGTCTAACAAGTCTTATGCCTGTCAATGTGGTCTTAATATAAGGAAAATTCAAGTTTTGTTCCTTCTTCTTTCTACTTAATATCTAGTAGGGGAGAGTCTGGATGACCAAACTATTAATTCCTTTAAGACACTGAAAATAGCATGTTTTTCTATTGGAATTGTTCTGTTGCATAAAGAAAGTCTCAAGATTATCAAACCAGAACAGAGTACTGTCAAGCAAGCCAATGAGGGGCTATCATAAAGCTGTTCTACATCTGCTGCCTCTTTTGTACAACAATTTATTAGCATTAGAGGGGACCAGAATCTGGGTCTCTTCTTGCAAAATGCAATGTCCACTAATGCTACTGTTTTGTTGTTTCTTCTGGCAGGTCTTGATCATTAAATAGAAGTCAAAATTAATGTGTATATTTGCTTGGCTACAGGAATGATTCGTGTCTACTAGTTTTTCTGATTATACATCAGCCTGGCCAGAAGCTCTAGTAAAAGGGATTTCATATTTGTGTTTTAAACCCTAAATATTGCTACATGGGGGAGATGGCAGGGTATTATTGGTAGCCTTATGTGTACACACCCGCAGGTCCTGCCACAACTTGATTCTCCTTCATCTGGCCCAACCAAGAGAAGCAGATTGTCATGGTTTTATGATTTTTGGTTCTGGTATTCCACATCATAACATCATGTATTGCATTAAGAGTTAAGGAGCTAATACTCCAGCTCCATAGATCATTGATAATTCCAGGTATACCTGCCTCAGAAGAGAAGAAGAACTACATTCCCCAGAGGACTTTGCGATGCTTTGTATTTTTACGTGTTTTCCGCTCAGAGGGAACAGATAAAAACCCTCAGCGGTCACGGGACACTCTCTTTCCTTCGGGATCATCTCAGCAGTGGGTGCTCGCTGCCGTATCGCCTTCAGTGTTAGCGTAAGGCCTTCGGTTTATCGGACACTCTCTCTCTCTTGCTCATTTTATTTGATTCATTAGCCTCAATTCCAATTACATTGTATTATATTGTGTTATTTTGCTTTCTAATATCTTATTTAGTAAATTAGCTTTCCTCCTCAGATCGTTGCCGCTGTTTTGTTTCTAGGCCCATCTCCCTTTTCCCTTTTCCCTTTTTCCTTGCCCTTTCCTGGGGCGTGGGTCCGTGGGTCCCCCGCACCAATCGTCACGGAACCGGGCCGATCCAGCCCGGTAAACCGTTGACACAGATGGAGAACTAGAAACGATAAGAAAAGGCTGCCAAAGTCTAAAACTGCCAAATCGTCATCCTAGTCTGGAAATGCAAGCAGTAGTAGGTAATTCCTTCTGAAGTTATCCATCTGGTTACTTCTGTTCCCAGTCTCACAACAGCACTGTTTTAATAACTGATGTGTTCTGTCGCACTTTTTTTTTTTTTTTTTTTTTGTGGGGAAAAAAAAAAAGAAACAAAACAAAACAATTTTTCTGTAAAGAAGAACCAGAGATTGAATATGGAAAGATCTGGAAGTCATGCACCTAGTACTGAGGGGGATGGTTCTGTATCAGGAAACACAAAACAAGAGTAGTAAAATGTTCAGTATTTATGGAAAACTCAAGCATTATTTCATCTCTTCACTCTTGAAAATATATTTGCCTCTTAATCTTCTTGAATGGTAGATCTGAGTTAGGAGAAAAGGCTAAAATATTAGCATGGTTGCTTTGCTACAAGTGCATGAAGTACAGTTGCCTATTACTTTCAATATTATTATGTGCTTCAAAGAAATGTATTTCAATTTTAACACTGTTTCATGATTTTTGTCTCTAAAATGTTTATATTCATTCAGAAATCTCATTTCCAAACTTAAATACAGCAACCCTTTTCCCTATTGTATCTGTACACACATTTGACACTATCCCATCCTAGTGAGTGTTGTATGCAGTTCAGTGGCACAAACAATAAGTCTTAAGGTGCAGAGTATTTGAATAATCTAATCTTTATTATTTTTTTTTAAGACTTGTTTCGTGACTTGTGCATCTCTTTTCATGAAATATTAATACTGACTTCTTATTGCTAAATGTACTGTTTAATATTTAGTGATAATCCAAGACTAACAAAGCATTATCAGAAATTATCTAACAAATCTCAGTTTTCAACTTAAAAAAGGAAAACCAGTATTTAAAGGAAGAAATGCACCAACTTTGATGACCTGTGAAAGGATCAAGTAATAAAAACCGGCTTCTAACGCTCTGAATCTACCACATGTAGAATAAATGTAACCTTAATAACTAAATAGCAAGTACATTCACTAATGCAAATTCTTCGGTTATCAGAATTAATGACCACCATGACAGCATTAATTATTAAACCTTGTTATGCTTGTAGGATATTTAGACTAAGTTATCATGATGTTTTTATGAATGTAGGCAAGCAAAGTTCAAAAAGAATGACTTTATGCAGAAATAGGTTTAGGTATTCCAGAGATGTAAGTTGCTTATGTAAATAGAAATACACTTGACGGACTTGCCAGGACAAAGGTCTTTTTGGTGCCGTTTTTTTCATTTTGTTTGGCTTGTTACATTTCTACTGTCAGGGCAAAAATTCTGAATTCTTGGAAGAAAAGTATTTTTTCCCTTTTTCTGATGGGTTGTCAGAGCTGATTTACTGCATTCATTTTGGCGCTTTAATGGCTAACAGAATGCTTCCAGCTGTGACCGTTTTCTAAACTTTCCTTTTTTAGGATGAATATAGCTGTGGGAAAAAAATCTCCTTGAGGTTCTGGGTCTTGGATTGACTCAGGTTCCTTTACAAATGCTTTCAAAACTAAGTTACATAAACTGTGCATGTTTTCAGTTTTGGTGTTATTCATTTTCAAATGGGACTTGACATATTTACAATATATGTGTATGTATGATGATGTACATTGTCACACATACGTACAATTCTAAGCTTGGCAGATATGTCTGGTGACTGATGCTTTCCAAGCTTTAGGATCTCCTTGTTAAATGTCTCCAAAAAACTTGTCTGAAGAATAATTGAACTTCTCTGTCTTTATTCTTAAAGTTTTTATTGAAATTTCACAGCACTGATGTTTATAAAGATACTTTGAAGGGAGATCACAGGCAGGCACCTCAGGAATGCAATGTCATGCAGGTTACAGGGAAGAAAATCCTTTTTTATGCTCCTCAGCAGTTAGCAAAAAGGGCAAGATGTGCAGTCATAAACCCAAAGGTTTAGGTAGTTTAAGGCTAAGGTAGTAGTAGAGGGTTTTTTGTTGTTGCTCTGATATTGTGGAGATATTTCTGCTTCCATGACACACAAACAAATTGTTCCTTCAAGTGAGAAGACATTGTCAGGAGAAGGAATGTGGATAACATAGATGCCAAAAACTCCACGTCAGGTGCAGCAAGATCTATCTACAGTATTTGCAGACACATGTAATTGTTTTGCTGTTCTTCTGTATTTTACATTACAAAAGAGGTTTAAAATATATCTGAAATAGAAGTATGTGCAAACATACAGCAGAAAACTTCAATGATGAAGTATTAAAAGTAAAAAGCACGAAAACCACAGCATTGGGGCAAACCTCTCAAGCAACATCAGAACCTCATCAGCATTGCCTAATGCACATGGTAACCATATTATTGTCTTTAATTTCTAAAATAATAGATGTGTTTTGATTTTGTTTCATTAACAAGATGTCATTCATATATGAGATATGCTGAAAGTACAGCTCTGAGACACTCTGAAGTGTGAGAACTAGGTTCCTGCATCTCCCTGAAGTCTTGGCCTCCTTGATCCCTCCACTTGCTGCAAAGGTAAGATCCATCAATATGCATGTTGATGAATTACAGTCAATTATTTTGCAACTGTTTGTTGTACCCAGGTCAGTTTGATTTGAGGAATTAAATTAAGATTCCCATAGCTTCTTCATACTGTGAATTTAGGATGCTTATGGATTTCTAAACACATTTGTCAGATAGACAATAAACCTGCTGGCAGATGGGAGTTAGCCTGAGGTTTACATCACATGACATTCCTTTTTTTCTCTTCTTGAAGAGAAAAATGCCCCTCTGCCATCCCCAAATGTTTGGTGTCATGTGAGAGAGTGAAGGCAGCGAAATGCCTGTAGAAAAACCTTGAGCACATGGCACTGCTTAGGTCACAAATATGTACTAACAACTTGCAACAGGACAGTCCTACAAGATCTACCTCACAACTGTTAAATTCAGTGTTAATTGCAAACATGCTAGATACATCTGTGCCTTGGAAAAGAGAGCCTTTATCATGCTTATCACTTACCATACTGTCATGTGATCTGTTAGATATCAACTTTATGTAGCTATGAACAGAGCAGACACCCACCTCGTACCTGCAAGGACTGTGTGAAACAATGAAGCTACAGAGATGTCAGAAATAAAGGCAGTCTTTGTAAATAGCTGGCACCTAGTTACTTTGCTGCAAAGCTGAGATAGGCAGTGCCTATGGTCTCCCAAGTATTGCTGAATTTCGTTACTGTACCAATTACAAAAGAGCACTGCCAGCGTTAAAAACAGTGAAGCATTTGCTGTGCACTTAGAGGAAAAGGGTGTAATTAGTTGACTGTAGGAGTGTACTGTGATCCTTTGTATTTGTTTTTCTCTTAACTATTTATTCTCCAAAATACAAAGGAGAGCTTCAATACTGGAACATTTTTTACAACCAGACAAAACTCCCCATTGCTTCTAGCTGACCTGAGATAAGCTAGAACTTCAACAGGACATTCCTTTAAGACAAATGATCCAATACACCTTATTTCCTTGGAACCATATCCCTTTTTGACTGCTATAGTTTATTATGGTTAGTCCATTATGAATTATGTGATGTCTCCAGGGACCCTTTCTTGAACTTGAAATATCACAAGACTGCTACAATACATAATGCTGCAGAGAGCCGCTAAATTTATATCCACTAAAAATGTGCTTTACTTTGCAGAATGACCCACTTTAAGTGTTATCTGTTATTTTCTGTTTGCCCAGTTTTATCTTTCTCAGAAAATGTTCACGGAAAATCTGTTTATTTGTGCTTGTTGTAAAGTGTGATTATCATTATTTCATAAAACTTGGACATTCTCTGAAATTCCCCTAGAGACAAAGCATGTAAAGGGCAATTTTGACTGCCAGCCCATGTAAATTCTCTCAGACCATATAAAAAGACAACAGTGGCAGATTGGCTCCAGGAGCTTATGGCTTCTACTCTTACTAAACAGCACACCAAATGGAAAAGGTTGTGAAGCAAAAGTTGTGCTAACATATACGTAATGACAGCTTAGTTGCACAGTTTCCAAGCATGGCCTATGATGTCACTCTTAAAGGTTTGAGTTGGTTTTTTTTTTAACTTTTTACTTTACTTTTTTACTTCTATTTTGAGTGTATTGTAGGCTGTTTTTAACACAATTAAAAAGCAAAGCATAACTTTCTGATTCTGTGTTACTGTTTCACCCTCTGTAGAAGGGAGAATAGCTTTTAATGTCCTTGGGATCCTAGATTCTATAAATCACTATCTACCAGAAGTACATTCATAGGAATTGTACCATAATGCCTCCATAGGGTGTAATAAGAAAAATATATGGCAGGACTATTATGTTACTACTTGACATGACTTCTTGACATGGTTAAATAGTCAATAATTTATTCCACTGAGTAGATCTTTACAAGAGTAGATAGAAGAGAAGCAAGTTAAATTGAAAGGATTATTCTGTTTGATTTTTTTTTCTCTAAATCTTCTTTAGATGGTAACAAATCAGATTCTGTCAGGCAGAAAACAACTCTTCAAACATAAATGATTCTTCATGATTTTTATTTTGAGAAAGCTATGTGAGTCTGGGAATTAAATAATGTCTTTTGATCATTTGGACAGCAGGAAAGTTCATGCATAACCTGAAGGTTCATAAATTATATAAAAAGTTCTCTTAAGCTGATTTTAATGAAGAACAAGAGCTTTCATAGGTTAGATTTTGAATGGGAGAAAGTTAATGTAGACAGTAAATACAGAGCTGTGAATACTGCTGGAAATACAGTACTATTCTGCATACTTGTTTGGGCTACTTCTCTGTAGGAAATAATTCAACAATTTAAGGAGTTGCTATAATATTCAGAAACACAAGAATTTATTTGCAGGGTCTGATGATTATGTAAGGAGGAACTTAAAATAATCCAGAAGAATGGTGAAAAGGGCTTTTTCCATTCTTCATAAATGTCAGCACTGTAAAAGGGAATAAGAATATGAAAATTTTGTTTAATGGCATGTTTTGCTGCAAGTAGTAGATTTCTACCTTCAGAAAGTGTCAGCTTTGTAGAAAAGGCCTTGGGAGACCTTGGGGACAATCAGCTGACACCAAGACCTTAGTGTGCCCTTGCAGCAATGAGGCCAGTTAAACTTGAACAGTATTAGAATAGCAAGCATCTAAAGAGAAAATCTTTCTTGGTGGATGATCGCTATACTTAAATACCATGCATTGATCAACAAGTCCTCTTAAAAATGTAGTGATCTGTCCATAGAGTACTGATCTAGTAACAAATTACTTGTTGACTAATTTCTCCTTTCAATTTAGTTGATAATAATACAGAAAATTCAGTGCAACTGAGATTGAGTGCAATATGAGCATGTTTATTAAGTTCATTGTTCATGCATCTACTTCTCAAAATCAAAAGTACGCTCTACACAGTGTCACATTACTGTGCTGTATTTGGAGAAATAATTAAGTGGGAAAAGTATAATTTTTTTCTGTACTATGTCCTTACTCATCTTTGTTGAAATCTAAAATGAATGTGATCTCAGTGTGAAGAAAATTAAGTATCTTAATTATATGTGTGTTTAATATTACTTGAAGTGATGATCCAAATCTAAGGACAAGTTTTCTTCAGGTTTAATCATTTAGTTCTATTACATTGAACCAGAAGCATGATTCAGAGCCTTTAATCACTGAACATTTTCTGTTTTTGTAAAGGTTTTAAATTTCAAGGTTAGTCACCTTCTTTTACAAGCAATACACTGCCACATGATTTGCCATTGTTTTTACAGAAGCTTTCTGCAAGCATCCATTTTTCTTGTTTTTCTCAGACAGATGCTGTTCCACATCCTAAAACCTGCTACCTTAAATACCTTTCTAGTCCCTTGTCAACCAGCATAATATCACAGTTATCAATTTTTTATGGAAAGTAAGGAAATACTTTACTCTTCCCTACTTTTGCTCTAATCCCTGCAATTTTAGGATGGCAGGAAATAGGTCCATTTGCATAGAGGCAGCTATTTCATCTGTATTATTCCTTAACTTCCTTAGAGATTTTAAAGTGCACATCAACGGATATGTTGATTTTTTACTCAAGAAACAGTATAGAATTGTGCTAACTGATCATCTATTTATAAAATTTCTAAGATCATATTCTGATCCTTACTATTCATAAGGTAAAGCTAGATAATAAGGTTTGGGTGTGAACAGTGAAGAACTGGGAGGTGATAAAACAGGGTATCACTGACTTTTCTCAGTACTCAATCCTATAAAGCACTAATAGAATCCCATTTTCCCTGGTCTATTATCCTAGGACTCCCTAAAGTAGAAACTGCAGGAGAGGTTTTGGTATCTCAAGGAACAGTGTAACTGAACTACATAGGTTTCTTGGGGCAGAAATAGAGGCAGCCCAAGACAAGGGGAAATGACTCTAGAGACAGCCATTGTGGTGATCTGCTCTAAAGCTGGAGTTGCAGCAGATACAGAAACGTGAGCTCTGGTAGATGAACCAAATTGCTTGGCTACTTCACCAAAATTGTTCTGAGGCTATCTGGAACTGCCACGACTGTATGACCAACAGCATCACTGCCCTGTTAATGAGCACTGATAGCAAAACCATCTAAGTGGATGTGTGCTTTTCCTTTCTTGTTGAGTGATCCAGACTAGCTATGGTGTCTGCAAGTGAGTTCAAGTAGTTAGATTAATTGTGGACTGATCATTAGATATAAAGCTATAATATGAGAAACTTTAGGGAAATATTTGTATTCAACTACTTATAAACATAAGAGTAGACGATAGTTTCTGCATCCTCTATGCTACTGATTGTGATTTCCTACTTTATATAGAGCCTGCTCAAACTTTCAGCACAGGCAGCATAGAGTAGGGGCAATGTAAAAAGTGCACTTTTAGTAGAGACTCTTGTTGAAAAAAACTGCACTTGGTGGTGAGGGACAAGTGCCAAAGGAGAGAGGTTATGGGTGGAGCATAAGGAAAGTCTCATTAAAATTCTGTGGATTTTTATTTGGAAAATTCTTGCTTTGCCACAGTAACAGCTGATCTCACTGCCTGATGTTCTCCGGACATTCTTTGCTGCCTTTCTTAATGCCTTAAAATTGACACCTGTGTCTCTTTGGCTGAAGTTTAGATGACTGTTTGGAAAGACAGAACCTTGGTTTGGCCTGAATGGTCTGATGTGTTCCCTTGCAAAACCAACCTTGCTTAGAGATTACTTTGCTTGAGTACCCTGCAACTACAAGAACTTTTTTTATCTAGCTTTGGACAAATTACTTACTTGTTCATCTCAGTTCAGAGAATTGTTCTCCATGGGACTGCACTTTATCTATGAGTATGTGACTTTTCTAGGCCCTAGGAGAAGTCTTTTCAATTGGTAGGGAATGCTGACTGAAAACTGGAAGCTCTGTTAAAATTGCCAGGCTTTGACATTTGAGACAAATTAATACCACACAAATTATGTTTGTGAAAACATCAGAGAAAGCAACAATGGTATAGCTGCTGGGAGCTCAAGGTTTGAGATGTTGTTTCTTGATTTAGTTAACATCTTGGGCAATATTCCAAATCGCTTTTCATGTATTTGATGAAGTGTTGTAAATGGCATAGAATACCAATATCCCAATGATTAGGATTTCCACCAAAGGCATGGGAGGCAGGTATTTGTGCCTTTTCTGTGTATATCTTTGCTCTGGCTGGGAGTCTCCATCCATTGAAGTTTTGCTCTGTATAACATGGTATGCTTCTAAACGCAAATGCTTCAGAGGATTGTTGTTGTTTAACCCCAACAGGCAGCTCAGCTAGACACAGCGGCTCTCTGACTCTCTCCAGGTGAGATGGGGGAGAGCATCAGAAAAGTAAAAGCAGGAGAACTCATGGGTTGAGATAAAGACTGCCTACTAAGTAAAGAAAATGCACTATTCACTTTTTCCCATCAGAGGCAGCTGTTCAGTCGCTCCCAGAAGATTAGGGCTCAGCATGGATAGTGATTTCTTGGGAAGACAAATGCCATCACTTTTGATATCCTGCCTTCCTTCTTCTTTCCCTCAGCTATTATTGCTGTTCATAAAGCCATATGGTATGGGATATCCCTTTGATCAGTCAGGAGTCAGCTGTCCTTGCCCACTCCCAGCTTCCTGTGCATCCCTAGCCCCTTGATGGCAGGGCAACAAGAGGAGCAGGAACATCCTTTTGCTTCTCAACAACTAAAACATGGGTGTGCTTTCAGCAGAAAGATAAAACTTAGTAGTAGTGATGTTGGGAATGGTTTTGATTACACTGCCCCTCACTGCAAAACATGTAAGAAGGGGGCAGTTCATTTAATATGGAATGAAGATTGAACTACCATGTGTCTTTCAATGTGCTACAAATTAAGAATTGAAACAATTTTACCTCAGTGTGCAAGAGACACTGCATGTCTTTGCAAACACATAGAAACCTGATGTGCCTGCAGGCAAATGTTTGGAAGTTAAGAATAATGATATCAATTCACTTCTAGGGACTGTAGAGATAATTGAATCCTCAGAGAAATTAAGTATACAAACACTGACTTTTTAAATGCTAGATAGATATGCTTATATCAAGACAGCAACATATGAAGAAGCAGCAGTATCTATTTAAAGGGAGATTGCAGAGAGAGAGAATCCTATTGTAACATGAAAGACATGAGATAATACAGGAGTGACATTTTCAGTCAAGTTTCTGTATTGTTTCTAAATTATTCTTTTTATCAAATGTTTCTAATAAGCCCGTTCACCCAGATCAGACGGACTACTGTAGCAGTAAGAAGTTACCCATTGTGCTGTGACAAAATCAGAATGTATACCTAATGAAATTGGTAGTACCTTATTAGCTCATGTTTGGAGAAAGGGAAGGTTAAATGTCAGCGTGCAGAGACTTCCAGGATACAGTCTCAGTTTGTTTTTCCTTCTATGATTCTTTTTCATATTTGCAACTTTGTGCTTTTTGTCAAAGAATATTTGGTAATGATGATTATCCATTAAAAGATTTATCTCTACTTCACATTCAAAACAAGAGCTTTCATGTCATCTGCAGCTGAATAATTTTGATACCAATGGCTACTTGGTGGTTTTGGGTTGAGTAATTATACATCCACAGGGAGAGAAAGGCATACTGCCAATGCATTTCAAGTGCTATCTCAGCAATGCAAAAGACTTGGCATTTCCCACTGTCATTTTTCATTCTCAAAGTGCTGTAAACATATGCTGAAGAAAATGCTTCAAGTACCTGGGAAGAGTAGCCCAGTACACTATCAGCTCAACTCTTCTGCACACTCACGGTCATTCCATGAAATGAAGACTTCATTAGAAACTACTGCTAACTCAGGTGGTTATCACAGAGAGAACTGCTATCCTTTTTGTTACCAATTTCTCCATCCTCTCTTTTTTAGTAATCAGAATGAGACAAGTAATCCTCCAGCCCTTTCCCCCACCAGCTATACGTCACGAAGCAGATACCATATGAACTGCTATATTTCCAGAGAACAAATTTTAAAGTCTAGTTCTGTTTTCTTAATCTGTCCTCATGTTTAATCTGGGAAACAGAATGAGGAAAGAGATTGCTGCAGTTTAGTACCAGTGTTTCCAGCGACTTGGTAAGTTACTGAATTCCTGGAAAAGCCGTGGTTTACATATATCCTCCACCATCTGGAGTGTGGGTGGAAGGCATGCTTGAACTAAAGGTGTTAAAATTACACTATTAATGGTTTTGGATGATTTTGTCCTTAGAAGAACAGAAAGAACTTCTGCCAGTTAATTATTTTATCTGAAAAATATAGCAAAAGTACATAACAAGGCAGAAGCATGGGTGTTCATGTGTGTGTGCATCTATGTACATAGAAAGAATGTTTTGTTACAATGAAAATAGGGGCGATTTAAATTATTTGTTTAATATCCTTATTTATTTTTCCATGTTTGCTGACACAGAGAATTTCTCAGCTTCCTGTGATGCTTTCTTCACTGGTCCAGACACTGAAGCAGTCTGTAAAAGGATTCTGTGGTTTACGGTCTTTTCATTTTGTAATGACTTTAGTTAGAAATCATTTTTAAGATACACATCAATTACTTTTGACATCTGTTTTCTGAAACTGAATTCTACAATGCAGTGTGGACTAACCAAGCAATGTCCTGAGAAACAATGGAACAGAAGATAGAAAACAGCAGTGACATCCACCTTTGTGCTGGGCACAGTGCCAGTACTCCAGAGCCACGCAGGCACCTGTCTCACATTCATGCTTATAATTCAAGACACACTTATTGACATATATCAACAATTTCTCCTCCAAACAATGTTAAAAACAACTTCCAATTGTATTTTCAATTATGTTGTTTTTCATTTAGACATATCTGAAACTCCAGCAACAACCAATCTTTTTCTCATTCCCTTCTTTTTACTTCAGGTTGATTTTGTTATTGGTTTTTTTTTTGTTTTCTTTTTCTGTCTTCACAGCATACTGCAAGTTTGAGTCTTTTGGAGCCAGAGAGAAATTGGTATCAAGACGTGCTAAGAATGTATTGTAGTTACTAAGGAAGTGGTTTCCCAAGCAACAGTAACCACATGAAATTTGACAGAATTTCTTCCCAAAGCAGATATGGTAATATTCTTATCCTTGTTAAAGAAAGGGATGCATTCCATAAAATACAATTTTCCTGGTAGCAGAAAAAATATGGATGTGCCAAACAGTCCTGCAGCATGTGGGCAGATGCTAGAGGCAACATTCTCAGTTGTTACACACTCAGTGATGATATCTACCATTCAAGAAAGCCATGCCAACGTCTTGGTTTGCTTCAGAAATTGGAAGAGACATTTGCCAGCCTGATGATGTCAAAAAGTGTGGGAAATTTGCACTTGTTTGTTATTAGTAGAAGGTTCAGAACCAAAAGTAATGAAGTTGCATTGTCCTAACTTCCTTGCAGTGGTTCAAATGAAATGATTAGGAGTCAGCTAATCATCTGGAGATCAATCAAAGGACACAGTGTCATTGCTATTCTGTTTTGATCAGTAAATGAAAATAACACAATAAAGGTTGCTCTCTGAAAACTTATTCCTTGCTCCTTTCTAGGAGTTGAAAAAAACATGTTCTATGGGTTAAAAAGCAGAGCAATTTAGTATGCTTTCTCAATAGAAAACGTGAATAATTTCTACCTGCTTCTATGTTGAGTGGTAAGGCACCACAAAGGCACTGTTCATAAAGAGCTCCATACTGCAATACAAAGAGAGATGACTCATTTTTCATTTGAGTTTCAGGTACTAAGAAAATCAAAATTTCTTTCAAAAATTTGTCTTAAAAAAGTGATTCTTTGTATCCACTTCATATTTACGGTGAAATTTTAAAAAGAAAATGTGATGGCATATATTTGAGCCAAATCCCGAAGAAAGGTATGCATTGAAGGAGATATATTCTTGAATGTCATTAAGATTCATGCTGTGTTGGTACATTTCTATCTTCTTTGAAAACTTAGATTTTGACTAGAATAAGATTTTTTTTTTAGAGTTGTACAAGATTACAAACTTCTCATCTTCTGAACTGCAGATCACCATGCGTAATGAAACATAGGAGCTATGAAAGCTTTAAAAGTTCATGAAGAAACAATTATGTCTCTTATGAAACTGTTCATCAGTATGGATCAGGGCCAGCTCTGTCCATTTCTTGATGTAATGGACATAATTGTAAGCCTCCAAGCACAGACATTGGAGTGAATGACTAAGGGGATTTGGGGGCTTTGCTGGCTCTGGACATGTATCAGCAGTGCCAGAAACAAACTGACTCATTGGAAGTTTTAATCTTCACGTATTACCCTTTCACTCATTTCTACATTTGTGAACTGCTTCTTACAAATATCTGTCTTTTTAAACCATCTCTCTACTCCTCTTCAAGTTCCTGAACTAGTGTTCTTCTTAGGTAGCAAGTGTTCTTCTTGGTTAAGTAAGTGGTTGGAAAATTTGTAAGTCCTTCAGAAGGCCTCCTTGGATTGCATCCTCCATATACATACTAATGTGCCTAGAGCATCTCCCTTCTGAGGGAAGGCTAAGAGGCCTGGGACTGTTCTGCTTGGCAAAGACTGAGAAGGGATCTTTTGAAGGCTTATGTATATCTAAAGTGCAGGGGTTTTGTGGTTGGGGCCAGGCTCTCTTCAGTTGTGCCCAGCATCAGGGCAAGGGGGAAAGGGCACAAACTTGAACACTGGAAGTTCCATATGCAACCTGTGCAACCTGGTCTAGGGAGCTTGCTTTGGCAGGGAGATCTCTAAATGTCCCTTCCATCCCCACAATTCTGTGATTCTGTGATATGAACATGAGGAAACTTCTCTTTGAAGGTTACACAGCACTGAAACAGGTTGCCAGGAGAGATTGTGGAGTCTCCTTCTCTGGAGATATTCAAATCTTCCTGGATGCCCTCTTGTACAACCTACTGAAGGGCACCTGTTTTAGTAGGACTCGGTGATATCCAGGTGATCTGCAACTACAATGATTCTGTGACTCTGTTTATCCTTTTTTTTTTTTTTTCAGGAATAGCTACCTCTGCCCTAGAATGCCTCTCATTTTACCAGGAAGTATTCACTGTGTGCAGACCTGATAAAGGTGTGAATTCTGTTTCAAATAGTGAAAATGCAAGAAAATATATATATTTTTTCAGATTTTGTGGAAGAAATGCTTGGGATTTTATATCATGTATTTAAAAGTTTGGAGTTCACTACAGTACAATGGGGTTTTTTTTGTGGAATAATGCCCCTGTATCACAGTGCCAAGAAATTCATGAAAAAGCTAAGTGACAGAGGTCCAAGCCTGCTGCTATGGCTGGAGTGAATTAAAAGCTCTTCCTTCCAGAAAGAGGAAGAAGTTCTCCTTGTCCTTGACTACTGGGATGACAATACTTTCTTACTGCCTAATGCATAATGTCTAGTGACAGAAAGACCAGAATTCTCCAACCGCAGCTAGTAAATTTACTTATAATCTAAATGTAAAAGATTTCTAACTGTCTCGTTGAATATTTTCTTCCAGATATCAGTATATAGTTATAGATAATATAGTTTTATCAGAGGCCTGATGCAAGAACTGATTTAAAATTTATAATTCATTGGGCTTTTTAAAATGACACTCAGGAATTATTTATCTAAGTAACCCGGCCTGTTCAACCTGCTAGCCATCGATCCCTTCACTTGCTCCTTTCGTCCGGATGTATGTTCTTTTTTACACTACTCATTTCCTTCTTAGTATGAATTTATCACACATTCTGTTCTTATCTATTAATGAACAAGTTGCCTCTTACTTTTCTTTATTCAGCATCACTCATACTCCTTAAATCCCCAAATTATGATCCATAGTTCTCTCACCTCATCTCCACCCAATATTCATTTTGACTTCAGACTTTTCTTTCCACTCCTTTTTCCCCCACTTCCACCAATTTCACATACAAATTTGATCGAATATTTTCCTCTTTTCCTTCCTAGTTATAACTATTTTTCTTTTTCATGCAAAGGAAATAGCTCTTGGATCACAAGATTGAGATTGCACACCCCAAATGCTTGATGTTGAACCAGTATTTTTAAGAACTATTTCCTGCTGTGCCAAAACCTGCTTATCTGAGTGCGTTATGGGAACAGGTGGTCCAAGCAGGAGCAGCAGTAGGAAGCCTTTAACGGGGTATTAAAAAAAATGGTTGTTTGGCTGGGGAACAAATCCTGAGCAGAAGGGTGGAATTCTTTTTCAACTCCCTTCTTTTTCAAATTCTTCCCTTCTTAAACATAGCTTGCTCCAAAAGTAATGCCTCCTATTTTTTTTTCCATGAAAACTGCAATAGATACAAACAGCATGATAATACTGTTTGATAGAGCAGATTCTCAGTTAAAAAATCCTATTTTTCTTTTTTGTATTGTTGTCACCAATAGCTATGCTTTTTTTACCAGTGATGAACAAGAGACTGCATGCTGTACTTGTAAAAATCTGTACCATTGGAGGCGACTCATTCTCGCTGTCATACCACAAATACAATAAAATAGATGGCATTACTTTTGGAACAACCCTTGAAGATCCACGCTTTTAGCATTTGATATGCTACAAGAACAATGATTTAGCTAGTTTTGCTGAGACTAGGGAAACTGGTGCTGTCTCTTGGGAAAGATAATTGCAAGCACAGATAAGGAATTAAATACGGTGGTAAAAGTTCACAGTTAAGTGGCACCCTGTAGTGAAAGACTGACAGATTTCCTTTAAAGTAATTTGTTTCCTATTTGCTTTTGTTATTAAATGGAATTTTATTTATATAATTAGCCCATGATTTTATCTGTTTGCTTTCCTTCCAGATGACTTATTTTTTGTTGTTAAAAAAAACTGAAAAGAAGCAAAACCCCAGTGACGAAAAACAACAAAGCCAATAAAACCTGGTAATTTTTCAGAACTGAAAAATACAAACTGTGAGGGAGTAGTGCAATGGAGCTGACAGGAGAGTTTCTGATGGCAGGAAGGACTAAACATGCAGTCAAGTCACCAAAGTGAGAGGCCCAGTAAACAGTTGGGATGGATTTATCAATATAAGCCATGAAAATATAGGGGAAAGGAGCTGCTCTATGAAGATACAGGGAACTGGTCAGATTATCACTCCCAAAGTCTGTCTGACACAGCTGACCTTAAGGGAAGATTTTTTAAATAATTGTTTTATTCTTTTTTTCATGTTCTAACAAAATCTTCCTTCAGAGACTGTAATTTAAGACAGACTGTTTAATTTTAAGGAAATATGGGGCAGAGACACCTTAACCCTCTGGATATCTCAAGCTTCCGCCATGGAGTGATCAGTATTTATGTTTCTGGAGGACCAGGGGGAGGTTTTGGCCCTCCATCTGCCTCCAGTATTTTTTCAGTAAGTAACTTTTTCTTTTCTTTTTTTTTTTTGGGTGGGGGGAATATCTGAGACCTTTCAGTGTTTCTCCTAATATTTAGAGGTGCAGACAACAACCGATGGATATTTTTGTAGCTGTGGATTATTCATTACCGGGGATTGTCCTCGTTTTCTGTCAATTCCTATGACAGCTACTGGCAGCCAGCATAGTGGAAAGTTTTGTACTTTTGCCAAAATGTCATACAGCTTCTATATGCATATTGACCTGAATTACTACTTCCATCTGTTTCTTTTATTTCACATTGAATTTAAACAGTAACACTGTTTGCTGAATGCTGCTATTCCAGATGAGTCTAAATTTCACCAGCCCACTTTTTAATGACTCCCTCCTCCCTAATTGGAAACTCTATCTTTCACTGATCCCATTAAGTCAATTTTGTTTTCAAATGATGGTGTACTCTAAGGAGACTGCTGATAATGTCTTTACACATTAAATTACTTGTTTTTTGAAGTTATGGTGGAATAATAAAACTATAATAATTCATACATAATCTATGACATTTCTATTCTTTGATTGTATCTGATTAAAAATAAAAAAAATCTATAAATACATGCAGAGATTTTGGGACTTAGATCCAAATTTTTTTGAAAAATTTGAAAAATTTTCTGAAGCCAGAAAGAAAAATTGTTAAGGAGATTATAAGTATCTTTTTGTTGTTTGGCATTGCTCTTTTAATATGGTTTTAAAAAATACTGAGTGAAAATGTCTCAGTTTTCACATTAGTATCTACATTTTCATGATCAACCCATTCAAGCTGTAAAAGCACAGTAGAAAATACGAAATATCACTATTTCTGCAAATATTTATAATAGTAATCAGACTTAATCAGCTTTCAAATTCAAATCTCAGCTAAAAGTTCTTAATGTTTGTAAAGGCTTTTCCAGAATTTGCCTCTAGAATTTTGTAGTATGCAAATACATTTTGTTTGTTTTCCCCTTACTGTAATTAAAACTGGGAGACTGAAGAGTATTTGTCTTTATTAAATAGGAACTAATCATTTAGTTATATCTGCAGTGTACTTGGAATCCCCGTCACGTACTGTTCTGTGAAAACACTATTTTGTCAATTTTAGATTTTTTTGTTCTGGACACTCTAATATATTGTCAAAGTGTTTCTAAAAGCCAACCATAACTGTCTATAAAAAACAAAACCTTTTTTCCTACTGTTTCATTTGTTCACATTAACTTTGTGACTACTCTATATCTACAACAAGTAGTTAGCCTGCAAAAATGTGGTGATGGTTAAATATTTTCTGCAAAGATTTTTTCAGGAATTACTGTGTGATTTCTAACATGGTGCTGCTGTCTGGGTTATTGAGATCACAGTGAAGGTTGCAGAGCAAACATTTACGTACCCAGGTATGTGTTTGGTTTTCAAGGACAAATGTTTCATTATTCTTTAAATATTTCAGTGAAACAACAGGAGAAAAGTGAAAACTTTGCCTTTGTTCTTTTCATTTTCCTTTTTATCCTTTTCCCTTTCATTTTCCTTGTCTTTCTCCTTCACCTTTCCTTCCCTTTTTCCCTTTCCCCTTCTTTTCTAACTGTGAACTCTAAGAGAAAGGCAGTTATAGGAAATGCTGAGTGGAAAAGAAACATTTTGGAGTTGCTTTAGGGATACTAATAAAGGAAGGTAACTTTTTGTGATGTCCTAAAATAGGAAGGAACTTAAGGAAAATCCTCCCTATGTTTTCCATGGTTTACTTAATCCACAGTAATTCTAAGGTTAAAATACATTCACACTATTTCTTTTTAGACATGCACTAAATGTAATGACTTGTGATCGTGTTCACTTACAACACACTGGAAGAAATATCTTTTCTCATTTCCTCTTCTTTTAAAAGTTAGAGCTACTTGATTATTGAATAATAATTTTGACATACTTTCCTAGCAAAACCTTTGTCCCATTGTGTATTTTGGCTCAGTTCTTGTGTTATAGAATGTTACAGCTTAGTTTTTAAATAGTATAATTTCTAAATCCAAGGAGCAGTTAAAATCACAGCTGTTTTCCTTCTTTCAGTTCCTGATGTTTTCTTTAGTCTTTTACACCCAAAATGGAATCTATAATGAAGAAATGCCCTGACTGTAAGTAGTACTAACTTATGTTCTTTAAATCGTATTAGCTTGTTAATTCCATGTTTTCTTTCTGACAAATTAATCCACTTCAAAGTACATTCATTCAAGAACTATTCAAACAATAATTTATGAATTGAGCTTTTATCTTGAGGATCCAAGTAATAATAGGGACACTTTCTAGCAACAGCAATTGTTTTAGTGCGTAACGTCTTAGAAAGATTATTTCTGAAGTATAAATTTTAAATTTATTTGGCATTGAAATTTTATGTCACTATTTTCACTGCCACTTTTCTACCAAATTATGTTAGTTATATTCTACCTAGTTTGTAATGTATGTAAGGATTGATGGGCGCATGAGTTAACTTTGATTTCTATTTATTGTATTTTCTAGAAGGCTTGCCTATGTTTTATCTTCTGTGGTAAGTCTGAGCTGTCTGCATTATATTTCACACTTATGTCACTTAGTGTTGCTCTCTCTAATGAGTATATGTGCTTCCAGTACAAACACTTATGGTTGCTGCATCTATTACTCATCTTTTAAAATGAGAAAAAGCAATACTAGAAACAGATTTGGTTAAGATGCATTTCATTAAATAAACAAGTGAAAGTAGATACAGTAATAAATACAATGTCCAGGATTTTTCAGTTTCAGTAAATCTTCAAATAGCAAAACATTTCTTTATAAAGTTTCTTTTATCATGTATGGATAATACCTCTTCCTCTTAGAGAAATCAAACAGTATGTTTTTGAGGTCTTCAGTGCTAAGAGAGCATGATATTTCACTTGGCTGAGATCTCAGAGGTTTCTTTCTCTTTAGCAGAAACTCAATTAAAAGGTACTGGAGGTGACTAGTAAACTCAGTAAGCACAGTAAAGGATGTAGAAAAGGAAAGCAACAGTGTCAGTAGCTAGTACACTCATTCTGTGTGCAAGCCATATGTTCTCCATGTTACCACATCCTGCTGGCTCTTGTATTTCTTCTTACGTTATAAGCGAAACAAAGAATTCAGCTGTTTAAGATTTCAACTAATACCCAAAACTATATTCAGGATTTAGAAACAATTACAGTAAGTCCAGTGGCAAAATTCAAGTCAGTATTTAGAAATGTTAAAGCAGCATAGAGCTGAGACTTCGATTCAAAACTGTCTCTCTGAAGAGTTAATTTTTAAAAAGTAAATGGTCAAATCCTGAGACTCTTAGTAAGGTTTGGCTTATTTCTGGATAACTGTAAGGAAGGAATTATCAGTGACTTCTAGTCTAGCATCCAGCCTATTAGAAGGTTTAATAATATATAGGAGTGTTTGGAAGTAATTTCTCAAATGTGAATAGCAATATGAGAACGTGTTAATTTTTAGTGAATGTCACATAGCAGTATGTATTCAAATTTTTTGCTACACTTTACTGATTTCAGAAACCATTATAGAAATTCCAAATCACTCCTCACTGATTTTTTCATCTTTCTCAGAATACTGTGACAAATCTTTCACTCCCTAAATATACTCTGAGAATCTGATTTCTTATTCCCATTTTTCTCCTTTCATAGTCTAGTTTCCAAATTGTGTTTATTTTCTGACATTTTTTCCAGTAAATGCTTTTATTGTCATTTCAGTATTTACCTTCAGATGTTAAAAATAGGAATCATTTTTCTTTCCACAGTTGTTGAAATATTTTTTTTTCTTTTTTTTTTTTCCTTACTGAGTTTCAATTTTGAAAGAAATCCTAAGAACTTGATGGCTTTGACACATGATTGGATACAAATAGTAGAGAGAATTGTGTATGTCAGTTCTACAGAAGTTACAATTTGAGGTAAATACTGTTATTCAGCCTTCCTTCTGCTGCATTCTTATGAACTCCACTGGAAAAAAAAATCAAAATAGATCCATAGATTGTAGAAGTGCACTTATTACTGTTTTCTTACCTGGAATTTTCTTTCCTACTTTCCAGTAAAACTATGAAGTGTAAAAGATGACCACGTAGTATAGCTGAGCTGTACGTTTCCAATCTCTGTCTTATTTTTTCTTTTTCTATTTTTTTTTCACATCTCCATCTTTTACCAATTCATTTGTCCAATTATTATCCATATTCTTCTAACATTACTCAGTCTTCAAAAATCACCTCTTTTTCTCTTTCTTTGAGGGTAAATGTACTCAATTTATTGTAGAGCTCCATTTTCATTGCTTATGTTCAACTGTAAAGCACTTTAAGTTCCGTGTATGGAAGAAATTAGGTTGAGTTAAATAATATGAAACAATTCAGATGAACTTTTCTGACAAGAATCACAACTTTTAAACTTTACAAGAGAAGTTAAGGTAGCAAATTAAAGTGATCTATTATGTAGGAAGTTGCTGTCCCAGTGATTATGTCACCTTTTGTCCAAAATCTTCAAGGAAGAACATTGAGAAGAATTTCTCAGATTACCTTCAATTTGCTAGTGATATTATTGATGTCACTAAAATCACAGAAAAAGCTTTTGGCAGTTATGATAATGTTCACCTGGAGACTTGGGAGGATTTGTAGAGCAGTAACATCTCTCTTAAACTGACAATAAAGGAAAAAATTACTCCACTGGACACAATGATGTTGGATTGTATTATAGCGAGAAATGATACAATCTTTAAATCTAAAGGGAAAAAAACAGATGTAGAGAGAGAGGTATATATAAGCCCAGTTTGTTTACACTTGTTAATAATTATCTTGTTTGTTACTGTACATTAAATTGAGATATTTTAAACTGGGGTGTTTTATTACACCAGAGCTTTAGTATTATTGCAGGAAGAATGATTATCCAATTATCCTGGTACTTCATATATAAGCATAATTTATTTTCTGAAGATGGGTGACCCTGCATTTCAATATAGTACAAAAGTTGTCCTCTATATAATGCAATTATTTAAAGCACAACATGCCAAGTAAATTATCAATTACAAGTATTTCCTTTTAGGAGCTTTTGTCCATACCTGATCATAAAGATTCAAAACCTATTCAGAACAGCATATATATTTGCTTTATAGAAAATAAGAATAGGAAAAAGACGAAAATCAGTAAGGATACTAATAGAGCACATTCTGCCACACAGGGGAATTCTCTCTCATGAAGTCATAGATTTAAGAGAAAACTATGTGAGCCTTGTTGGCCACAACAGAACTAATAATTAATTGCACGCAACGTGTGAAATCTGTGTCTTTGTTATTGGTTTACTCCTATTTGCTTTCTCACAAATAACCTCCTCTGATTTGGTTCTGATATTTTAGATAGTTTCTGCCAAGCAGAGAACCCAAGAGCTATTTGGTATCTATAGTAAATATATTGAACACGGCTCCTAAAGAAAAATAAGCATAGAAAATGTCTCTTATTAAATGATAATATGACCTCACATTATGTAGTTATGTTCAACACTCCACAGTCACTGATTTAGTCTAGTTTACAAATAATCAGAAGAGCAGATAAATTGATCTATGATTCTGGATTTGTTTGTTTCAAATAATGTTTTATGGCTCAGAGATTTCATTCAAATATTAAATTTAAATTTTTTATTAGGAATTAATGCAACTTGCATTGATATGTGTTAGTATGACAGTAAATCCCTTGAAGTCTGCATTTATCTTGGCATCACAGTCTATTTTCACAGCTGCTCTTGTATATTGACTATATAACCAAGTGAAACTTTTGGCATATACAGGTCTACTTTTACATTCATACTTTTAATGAGATTAGTTTTCATGGCTTTTGAAATGTTTTCTCATAAAATGGTCGTTTAATTCTTGTCCTTTAATTGTAATAGACCATTATCACTGCTGAGTTACAGTGCATTATCCTCTTACAAGCAAATTTAATTGCACGAGCTCTACTTCCCTCTAAGCTCTACTAGAATATTGGAGAGAAAATTCTTCCACCTATATTATTTAGCCAATAAATTAATATTTTTAAAAGTTAAAAAAGGTCTTGAAAATCAACTGAATAAGATTGCTTATTTAAGCGGAGAGAAATTTTCAGTTATTTGAATGGTTAGGAAAAAAATTCTATCAACATCAGAAGATAGGTGGGAAAAAAGCTGTTCTTGCATCATCAAAGAAGAATCATTAAATGTAGAAAGTTACCTGAATTATATTCTCTTTGTTAATAGATAATTTTAACTCACTGATATTTCAATCAGTTTGAGAAATTTTCTTCATATACATTTAATAATTTAGATAAACTTTATTACTTATATGTAATTGTATCATTTTCCTAAGGAAATCGTAAATGATGATATTTAAATTTCTTTTGTCAGGATTCAAGTGAGGCTGCCTCCTGTTTTGTTCTCATATGTCTTTATTGTGCATTATGCTGATTATTCTCCAGCAAATTTTGTAAATAAGTACAATATTTTAGAAAGATAATTTCTGTACAAATGTGGTTTGGAAGATTTGTAGTTACAAAAAATAGATTAATTCAGCTGACAATTTTACTTGGGAAAGAGATTTTCAGATATCTTCCCCTTAATCTGAGACAAACAGGCAAACTCCCAGCCAACACTGAGCTTGAGTGGGATAAATTGCTCCATCTGTTTACATTTAAGTCTATGGGCCCCAATGGGATTCCTCCCAGGGTACTCAAAGAGCTGACAAGACCTCTCTCAACTATTTTTCAATGGTCTTGGCATTCTGGAGAAGTTTCAGTCAACTGAAGGCTGGCGAATGTCCTAATTTTTCAGAAGAGTAAGAAAGGAGACCCTGGTAAATTACAGGCCTCTGTCTCATTTTGGTGCCTGGTAAAATTATGAAGAAGATTATTTAGGGATTAATTGAAAAACACCTGAAAGATAATGCTGTCCCTATTTACAGATAGCACAGGTTCATGATGGGAAAGTCTTGCTAAATGAATTTAATTTCCTGTCATAAGTTTATCCATATAGTTGACCAATGAAGCAAGTTAATGTAATCTATTGGGATTTCACCAGAGCTCAAGATATTGTAATTCACAGTATCTTTCTGGACAAAATGTCCAGCATACTACAGTCAAAGACATAATGAAATAAGTGAACATTGGCTGATGGAGCAGACTGAAAGGGTTATAGTAAATGGAGTTATATTGGGCTGGCAGCCAATCACTGGTTGTGTTGACTGTTGAATCTGAGTCAGCAGTGTGCACTGGGATCCAGGAGGATCAAACATATTCTGGGGTGCCCTAGGCCAGAACTGCCAGTCAGGCAAGGGTGTCCTAAAGGGAGTGAAGAGGTAGGGCTGAGTTCTGCTCTCTGGCAACAGCATCAGCACCCAAGGGAACAGCATGAAGCTGTGTCAGGAAAGGTCAAGCAGAAGTTAGTGAAAGGGTCTGCCCCACAGGGCAGTGGGCATGGAATGGGCTGCCCAGAGCAGTGAGCACAGCCTCAAGCCGCCAGAGTTCAAGAACTGTTTGAATAATGCTCTCAAGCATAAAGTATGATTTTTGAATTGTCCTGTGTGGAGCTAGGAGTTGAACACAATGATCCTTATGGGTCCCTTCAAAATCAGGATAAACTGTGATTCTATGATATATTGAGCACCTGTTACCACAGCACTACTGTACAGATTCTCCTACTTGGTGCAGGGTGTGACCCTCCGTGATTCAACAAAGTACCTCAAATGGACAAACAGTTCTTTAAAAATACTAAATGAGGAAAAAAGGCATTGGAGACATCTTCACTACAGGTGAAGAAATGACAACTAAGCTGAGTCTAACCCACAGGAAACAAATAATATGTACTATTTGTAAACAGGCCTCAGCAAGTTTTTTTCTGCAAAACTAATACATTTGAGTAAATAGCCTATGAGTAACAAGGGATCAAGGAAATAAATTTGTTTACTGACCACTCTGGTTGATAAGGTTTGATTTCACTTATCCTAGAAATGAGAAAGTACATTCTTGCAGAGCATATATCCAGAAGCTAGAAAATGATGGCTTCTTCAGTCCTTCAAAACCTACCACAATTCAGTGAAAGAAAGAAGGAAAAACAGAATGAAGTACTAAATTCAGAAGAATTTAGAATCAGTAGTCATCATCTGATTCAGACAAATCAAATAAAGTCTTCATTTTATAAAAATTGCTTTTAAGGACTGACATTGGATATCCAGGGTCTATGTTATTAAATAAAATGAACAGATAATTAAGAAAAAACAGGAGACAATATTCTGATTTAAGGAAAAAGCATTATGCATTTGTGTCTTCCTTACATTTCTGCCTCATTAGGATTTGTTCTCTGCTCAGTTTGAAATATAAATGCTTTGTGAAATGCAGTATGCAAGATGTGCATTGTGCATACGTTGAACTCTGTGAATAAAATGATGTTGTAATGTGATAGCTTCTTTTAAAAGACACAGGTGTCCATCTTTCACAAGAACAGATAAATATAAAAACAACCAGTGTTCCTCCACTTATGCTGTTGTCCATTATGCCTGAAGTGACGTGCTTCCTAACAAAAGTATGAAAATTCAGCAGTACAAATTCTGGACCCTTGATTGATGTTCAAGGTAAACACGGGTTTAATTCAAAAGCCTCTGGAAGGACATGTGCTCTGCCCTTCTCACTTTGAAGGGGGAAAACATTCTTTGTAGTAGAGAGACGGCATGGTTACCACCATGTCGGCATCACCTGAAACCATGACAGTTGCCTTCACTGCAGTTTCAGTTAATTCTTCTTGTGCAATTGATTCTTGCAAACCTAGCAACATTATATATTAGGAAATATACATAACTGTGTTGTTTCCATTTTTTTTTTTTAATTATGTACTTACATTTGTCAGTAGTCTAACCTGAAGTGGGCTGTACAGTAAGCAGTACATCATAATGTGGCTTGCCACCTGGATTTGCTTGTATTTAATCCTGACAACTGTCAATTTTCAACTGATGGTCAGAAGGGGCAAGCATTTAACTCTTTTTAGAATTTTTGTTTTATATGCTCCAGAATTAAGCATTCAGAAACTCTTTTTTACTCCAGGATGAGCTTTAAAATAAACTGTGTATCAGGATTTGGCAAATGGAATCTGAATGCTGAGTCAGAGACATGTGCAAATTTTGATTTCTAAATTGAATTGAGAATCAAAGTTCAAAAAACCCAGATTTTTAAATGTTACTTATTAAAGTTCCAGATATATCTGTAAGGAGAAAACTGTATGCATTCAAAATAAACATTAGGAAAAAATAAGTATTGTAATTTAAGCAATCTGTTTTCAAGATAACATGTAATCAGAATAATTAATAGAAATGCAAATGCAATACCAATTTCAAGAAGAACTTTATCTTGTGAAACAAATCACTTAATTATAGCAAAGCTTTCAGCTGAAACAAAAGAGTGAAGAAAGAGGTTTTCCAAGAAATGACTAGGACTTTGCTAATGGTTTGTTTTTTTATTATGAAATGCCAGTTCAGTAAAAAAGAAGATTTCCCTTTGAATATAATTTTTTCCTAAAAAAGGATCCTTTTTCTTGTCATCAAAATAAGTTAAGATTAAACAAAAGACTTATTCTGAACAAAACAGGATTTCCCTACCCAGAGCCATTGTAGTTCCTCTGGAAGGAAGTCTGTATTCAGATTTATTACCTTAGATTTAGTAGACAAAAATGCTCAGAGATGGTTCCCTGGAGCCTAAATGAATATGTAATTGTTACAGATGTAGTTTTGATCTTTTTCACTCCAATGCCTTCTTTCCCTTTAAGCTGTAAACAGCTTAAAGATTGATTTTGTTGCAACACATGATGTGAATTTCTGCAGTCTCAAAAGTCCATAGTGATACAAATCTATGCCCAGCTCCATTTGTTTAGTGTAATCTTCAGCTGTTCACACTGTGCACCATCCGTTCATACTGGGTTGATATAGATAACTGACAATTATTTTATTTCTTATACCCTCATCATATCTGTGGACCACAGGACGGATAAGTTTGAAACACTCTGTTGTAAAATTCAAATGTTCTAAAGTTTTAAGAGATTAGAGATCATTCAATAAAAGTGAAAATTTAGTATGAAGTGATTTTGAAGGATTGCTTAGAAGTAAGCATTTAACCTGAAATAGATGTTATACAATTACTTTTCATATCTTTTTACCATCACCACGAACTTGGAGTGCAGGCTGCTAGTACATTCCATTTATACTTGTAGTATGTGATACTGGGCAGCCTGTACCTTGGGATCACAGATTTGTCTGTCGGATTCAACGTGTAAGATGGCATCACAACAGCAAATAAGAATGGCAAGGCCTGCAAGGTCAGCCCAGGCAATGACTCGATTACCTGTTGAAATGCTAGGTTTATTCCAGGTTAGAGGTTTATTCCTGAGAGTGATGAAGGAGTGAGTTGCATAGCAAGTGATTTCATTAGCCATAGTGCTGACTGCTGACTTGAACAGGGATAATACTATAACAGAAAATACGTGACAGGTCACTGCAGCTGATTTGTCTGGTTACCTGCAAGATTAAGAAGTTCTGTGTGTCCCACTGTGAACAAATCTTCTTCATTTGCAGTATCAAATTTGTGTTTTATTAAGCAATTAAATATTGTAAGTACTTCATTTTCTGCACTTGTCTGTAGACTGCTCAGTTAATTTTGAACCAAATTGATCTCTTTGCCGTAGATATACAGGAAAAAAAATAAAACATGAATTGTTCTTCAGAAGTTGTAAAATGTTTATAGTGAGTCATTAAATACAAATGTCATCCAAGATATTTAAGGATTGATTTTGAAATATTAAGAGATGCTATAAGTTACTACAGATTTTCTGGTTTTGGTATAATCTTTTTCAGATTATCTTAGAACATCTTTGATATTTTGTAAATGGTTTTAAAGCATTTACTTTTTGACAATGGACACAGGCAATGCAGTCTCTGGCATTATTTCCTTCAGCATAGTTAACTTTTTCTGGTCTACCATGAGCAATATTACACCAAACAAATTAATGCTTAACTTGGATTTCTGTGTCCTGAACTTCTTGTTTTAATTTCTTGTAGGAAAGTCTTTGTGTCTGCCTCTCTGAGGACCCCTACGTTAAGCCTGTGAATCTGATTAGATTCCAAAATATAAGAGCAAGGCATCAGGTTCTTATCCATACTCTTGAAAATGTAAGTTTATACAATGTTTATTACAAAGTCTGCATACATATCTTTTAATGGAAATCTAACAAACAAATATTTCAATCTGCTGTGCATGCAAAAAATAATTTTGAATCTATGTTCAAAGAGTACTCTTGTGCAATGTTACCAACAGTCATGTTGTTCTATTTCACCACAGAATATCAGAAGCTTCTACCACTGGAAGTAGTTGACTAATATAATATTGTTGCAATAAACATCTCATTAGAAGCAATGGTAGTATTCTAAGCAGCCTTAAACTTCCTTGGCTGTAACAAATAGAATTTTCAGAGTAAAACATAGAGGTGATGTTTTATTGGAGAATCTGTTAGCCCAAAATACTGTTTTAATAAAGAATTTGAAAAGCAGACTAGAGGAGTATGTGATACTATAATAACACCTTTCATACTGAAGGCATTCTGAAGCAATTTTCAGTAATGAGCTAGATAGTGTGGGTGCTCTGACTGTGAAGGGAGTACAAATACTAATAGCCACAAATTATACAACATATTTTTTGTTATACAGAGATTAGAGTAAGGAAATATGCTTTACTGGAATGAAGAAAATTGCTTCCAAATCCACTCACCTACCCAAAAATCATGTAATAAAAGAATGAGCACTTTCACCTCAGCACAAAGAGGAATTTAATAGCTAACTTAAAAGGCTTTTTTTGTTTGTTTGTTTTCAGCAGTAATTTCCAGGATTTTGCACCTCCTTTCACCAATGATTCAAGGATCAAAAATAACACACATGCATACACCTTCATCTCAAGCAGTCCAGGAAAAAAACAAACAGCAATATAGCTAAAAGCCAAACAACATTGTGACAGATAAAATTTCAGAGAGAGAATGAATAATTGAGATGTTATGCACTTTATAGTTCTTAGGTTTCAGATAATATTTTACTATTCAACCAACTACATAAAAAGCTTCCAGTCTCAGTTCCTCCAGGTTGCTGAATACATTGTAACAAAAAAAAAAAAAAAAAAAAAAAATCTCATGAAGTGTGGAAAAATGATTTTTGTTTTGAGTGAAGGAGAAAGAAAAGATTCTGTGTATGTGTATTTGGAAATCTGTGCTGTAAAGATTTTCTTAATGAATGGTATTAGGGAATAGGAGAGATAAAAACTCCTGCTTTGTATGTTACTCATTGAAATACTTTGTGTGTTAGTGCCTTGTAGCTACTGTTAGGCAGTGAATTCATTTTGTCTGGGCTAATCACAGATTTATATAGCATTAGAAAAATTCCTTATTGTTGAGGTAAAAATACATTAAAACTCATAGAATAAAATGAGTCAAGCTGTTCAACTCTGCATGAACTTTCACCAGAGGAAAAAAAAATAATTCGATTAACTGAAGCAATAAAAGTCTGCGTCAACCCTAGTTAAAGAAGAGGTGGAAAGTTAAAGAAGTCATGATTTACTCTGATTGGAAAGCTAAACTCAGTTTCCAAACACAGTGTTCATAAATGTTGATATTTCACCAACAAAGACAGAGATATGAAAATATTCCAAAATTGGTACACCTAATGACGTAGAAATAAAATCATTGGTCTGTTAAGCAAAGATTTTGTTATTGTAAAGATTAAAGGTTTCTTTCTTTCTGAAAAATGTCAGTAGCTAAACTTTGGATTTGTATGCCAGTTTCCATGGATAATGAAGGTTAAAACAATAACTTGCAAACAAAAGTATGTGGGATAATTACACAAGAGTAACTTTTTCTACAAGCTGCTGGAAAACTATTTTTTTATTTTGACAATTATTTCTCTTGTAAGCTCAGGCAAAATCCTGAAACAATTAGAATTCAGTGTTTTGGAACATCAGATCCACCATTTCTTTCCTTTCCTTTTAAAATAATCAGGTTCGATCCCTTCCTGGATGTTAAGTGGATAGTGTCATGAGTTTCAGTTAACCAATGTGGTTGAGATATTTGTATGTTACTGTGAAAAGTTACACTGCTGGTTGTAGAAATTCAAATACAGAAGAACTATGTTGCTTCTGTGAAATTCTCTTATCACCAGAGTGAAACATTCTATTTCTGAGAAAAATTCTTGGCATGTTTGGCTTTAATTACTCTCCATTTTTATTCATATGGTATTTCAGATATATTTTTCCACATCATCTACCTTTAAAATTTTGTTCATTTTATTAAATATCACTCCGAAGTAGAGAGAAAATAATGTGGTACTGTATCTTGTAAATGTTGTGCAGCAACGCATATCTCCAAATGAACAAGAGAGAACAGCTAACGTTTCAGGTGTAAAAACATTCACAGAAGTGATGTGTAGGAGTTATTCGCCAGTCTGTCCATTTTTGCAACAGAGAAACCAGTGAAATCTCCAAGATTTTTTAGAGAATACTATTTCATTTCATGGCACAGCATTTGACAGGACAGAGGGCATTCTGCTAAACAGGGTGGCAATATAATTGCCTGCAATGAAACAGTCTGCTAATGACAAAACAGATCAGATATTTGGGTAAATAAAAATATAACTACATTGACTATTCTGTATTAATTCCTGCTTGCACAACATCGTTTTAAATGAACCAGAAAGCCACTTGTACATGTGTTATATGAACATCTATATTGTCTTGTAGGTTCGCAAATGCTGTCAGAGGATTATGGGACAGAAAAAAGGGTGTTCCCTAGGCAAAACCTAAGCTATTCAACTGCAATCTGTTCATCTTTTCCTGTTTTAATTCTGTAATATAAAAAAATTCATGGGCGGTTGCTTTCTGAATGGTTTTGAAACTTCTTTTCTCTGTTAATATTGTTCTCATAATTACCTTCCTAATAACTGGAAGAATTACCTTATAAATATTCTGTCTTTTTCTAACAACAGTGGCAGTGATTTGTTCTTAAGCACACTTTGAACTGCTTTTCTTAAAACTCATCCCATGAGTGTACACAGTATGTAAAATACTATATTTGAATTAATTCTTCTCACTATTAATTGTTTTTTATTAATGTGCATATGTGTGTATTAATGGGGGGAGAACTGATGAGGAGCAATTCATCTCTAAAAACAACATTTTGGTGCTTGCAAAATATATCGAAAGCTGCCATACAAGGTAAGAAATCATCTCCTCAGTACTTCCCTAATACACAAGTAGTTCTTAAACATGCTGTACATTATTAGCTGCCTAATTTGTATTTATCATGTTCCAGGGCTGTTCTCTAATCAAAATATGTTCCCAGTAAATTGCTTCTACTTTTTTATTTTTTTCTTTAATTTATTTATTTAATTCAAGTTTATCCTTGAGAGGTAGAGAACAACAACTGAAGTTCCATTACAAGCTAGTAAGTTTAACATTTTGACTTTTGGTATTATCAGTGAAGAATATAAAAAAGATACATGGACCTTGCACTCTTGTGCAACAAAATGTCACTTCAGTTGAACTCTCTTAATTTGTGAGAAGTGCACTGCTTAATGGCATAATCTTAAGACAATCACATTTAGTTTTGAAACATAATTCCTTTATTTGTAAAGTGTTAAGGGTATAAAGAGAGTGTCAGTTTGTCTGGTCTAATCACAGACATTCAAAGATGTTTATTATGTAGTTACTAAAGGGATTGGGAGTGACTAGCTCAGACTTTTGCATTGATATTTACATGTCTAAGGGAAATTATACTTTTCTGATGCTGTCTGTCTAATTAGTGACAGCCAAAAATAAATTCCAGTAGTATTTAGAAATTTTTTGTTTGTATAGGAGTAAATAATTTTAAAATCTCATAATCAGAACTGGTAAAGCATAGAATAGAATCAGTTTGACATGACTTTGGATATGTTGTCTACAAGACAGAATAAATGTCACTATTCTGAAAATTTCAGTAAATTCTGTGAAAAATAATTGTAATCTTTTTTATTAGTACTGTTATTTTAATTTTTCTGGATAGTATCTAGCTTTTGACATGCTTCTGTATGCTGAATTCAGATGTTAATTGTCATTGTATCATTATTTAATTTTTTTGTATTTTTTTATCTCTCATGTTTTTTTATTTATTTCTGTCTTTCTTTGGTTCCCATAATTACCTGTTGGAATTTAATTAAAAATAGATTAGCGCACTTTTGACACATATAAAAATCAATTTCGGGTATAGCTGACATTTTTAGTAATAGAAAAGGACCTCAAAGGTCATCTAGTTTCAACCCCCTGCTGTGGGGAGGGTCCACAACCACTAGAGCAGGCTGCCCAGAGCCACATCCATCCTTGCCTTGTATGCTTCCAGGGATGGGGCATCCACAGCCTCTCTACCCTACCTTTTCATTAAGTGATGAACACTGGAACAACCCCCTCTTAACATCTAACCTAAATCTTCCCTGTCTTAGTTTAAAACCAATCCCCCTTGGCCTATCACTATCAACCCATGTAAGCAGTCATTCCCCCTCCTGCTGTCCCTTTTCATTGTTTAAATCTGAAACAATATTGGGGGCTTCTTTTAACATTCTTGCTGGTAACGCCATTCTTTCTGAGGCACTTAAGCAAAAGATGGATTCCTTGCAAACATGGTATTACAACATATCTGGCAACCAGTAGAACAGCTCAAAAATGTAGTTCTTTCTTCTGCTTCACAGTTCAATTTGGTATTGTTGAATAACTACATCCAGAAACGTAGGTACATCTTGAAGCAGATATTATTACTTGCTCTGCTTATGTCAGATTAAATATTTAGACATTTCAAATGCAAAGAGTGTTGGACAGTGTAGTCAGTGTTGGACTCAGAGTCAGGAGTAAAAGAAAATTAGTTGCTCTCACATAAGCTTTTGGCTTGTTATGGAGGAAGATGATTACTGTAATTAGTGACAGTGAAGATGTACAATTCTCTTTATGAAATAGGCATGGATGAACTCCAAAAACTATTATGCTGTCTGTCTAGCCAGAAAATATCAAAAGGTGACACCTGTGTTCCAGATAAAAACAGCTGTAAGTATGTTGTTACATAAGCACTTGCTCTGCTCCCATGTACTGTATGGCTTGCTGTTGTCAGCTTAAGCTGGAAAATTGGTTCCATTTGAAGGGAAAGAAAAAGAAGGGAGAGAGACAACATTTAAGAAAAGACCCCTGTTCTTTCACATTTTTTTCCTTCGTGGCTTTTTTTTTTTTTTTTTTTTGGAGTTCAACCCAGGAATTTGTCTTCCCCATCATCTGCTGTAATTCACAGTGTAGATAGTAAACTTTTCTCCCCTTCTACCCCAACAAATCTTTTAAATTTTGTATGCAAAATGCCACAGTCTCTAGAGGAAGCTTGAGAGTATATCTGTCCTTGCATTCTCACTTTTTCTTACAGAATGGAGACATAGATTTAAGTGACAGTTTAAATAGTAAAGGGTGTGAAACCAGGGTCACCGTTTCTCTGGCCACTTCAAAAAAGAAAATTATTTCTGAGTCTTTTTTATTTATTTGTTTATTTATTTATTAAATTTATGAGGGAGTAGTTTTGCACTAAAACCTAGTGGCCCAAAACTTTTAGAAGAGTAAAGTAGTGGAATGTTTAGGTTTGGCAAATGCAATGACATACATGACACTTATCTTTTCATGTCTGAATTGTTTCTTGTCCTTTAGAGAAGTAGAAATTTTTAAGGATAGTTGCAATATTGAACTCCCTCAGTTTTTGTGCTACTTCAAATCCATATAATGCAATATTTGAAATATTGTTTTTGGATCTGGGAGCTTAAATTTCATGAAATTCATTTATTAGATACTCATGACAATTTCTGAAGCTGTACATATGTAACTTATCTATTTTGGGATGGTTTCACATTTTTAAATGTAATGCATTTATTTTCACATTTGAGCATGCCTGTGAACAGATCTTATCTGATATTAAGTGCAACTTCAGCCAAATTGTCTATTATCCTGTGAGTGTGATGTAAGTTCTACCTATCATATATTTTTCACCTGTAACTTTATAGCCATTTCTGATCACATATAGATTATTTTTCTTATTCTAACAGTGTTGCCATCTGTGATAGAGAAAGAATGAGGAAAAGCTTGTAGCAGTAATGCTATGTAAACAGTACCTTCAGACCAAAGAAGGAAATATTACATATCCAAGCAAATATCAAAGAGAATAAGTAAAGAAAGAAATGAGGAACACTGGGGCTAATTAGCTCATTCTTACAGAAAACACAAGGGAAATGATGAAATCTGGTCCAAAAGTACATACAATCAAAATAAGATCATTAATTCCATGTAAGTTTTTTATTTCATGAAATAATAAAGAATATTATTCAATTACCTCTGAAATCATGACTGGAGTAACATTCATTGCTAGAACATTTAGATCTAAAATAAATTTGTATGAAAAATTACGCCAGACTTAAAAATGAGGACAAAATCTGACTTGGTAGATGATGGCTAAGTCTTTCTGATTTTTTTTTTTTTTTGAATCTGTTTAAAAAGACAACAGATACTACAAAATGTGAACGTTTTATAATAGCCCCTTTCTTTCCAAAAGCAGAGATCTGAGGAGGCCATATATTTGATGCTCCATTTCCCAAACTAAAATCCCCTGCCTTGACATTGTTCAAGGTGAGCTTAAATAGGGCAAGACACATGCTGTTCTTACAGCTGTATTTGTTCAGATGCACAGTTCCCAACCGCATGAGGCTACCCACTCCCCGTACTGAATGCCAGAAGATAGAAATAGTGAAAATGGATAGGGAAGATAAATTCATTTAAAGGTCTTGTTATTGTTAGTACAGTCATGCGGTGCAAACATGTTATAATTAACAGTATCAAGCATATGATTTTCTCTTCCTTGCCATGAAAGAAAATGAATTACATTGTTGTTTCTTAGTGATAATGTTCAGTTTTGACTGTGTTTAAGAAAGCAAAGATACCTTCCTCCTTCTTTCCAATGAATTGAACGCTTTACCTTTTTTATTTTATTATTTTATTTTCTTAATTTCTGATAGAGTCCTTATAAAATAAAATAAATGTTAATGGGATGCCTTTAGCAGTTTAATTAAAACTTTCTGGCTTGGTTAAAGTATGCAAACTACACCATAATAGATTCAACCATTGACATTTTAGAATATGCAATGCATTCAGAAGAAAATGTCCCAAAGGGGCTTTACTTCCTTCTAAGTGAGAATAAATCATAACATTTGAAGAATAAAAGAATATACAATGTAATAAAACAAATTAGATACATTCAAATGTAGATGAGGATTATGAATGTTCAACCAGCAGTTCATAGTGTTTTCCCAATTCAAAGGCTTGCATATATATAATATACATATATATACAGTGTATACGTATTGCTATAATTCATTTATTATCATAATGGATTAAATGAAATATTATATATGTATATATATACATATGCTGGAAAAAGGGCAACATCACTCTCATTTTCAAGAAAGGAGAAAGAAAGATCCAGGAAATTATAGGTTAGTGAACTTCATCTCTGTGCCTAGTAAGATCAAGGAACAGATCCCAGATTTTTCTGGAAGGTAAATTAAGACACTTGTGAGGTAAGGAGGTGATCTGTGACAGTCATGGCTTCAACAAAGGCAGGTTGTGCCTGACTAATATGGTAGCCTTGTGTGATGTAGTGACAGCACCAATAGCCAAAAGAAGACCAACTAATGTAACCTACCTGGACTTCTTCAAGGCCTTTGATATGGTTCCACATCACATTCTTATCTCTAAGTTGGAAAGATATGGATTTGATGGATGAGCTATTTAGTGAATAAAGAATTAGTTGGATGGTCATAGCTGGAGTGTTTTTGTCAGTGGCTCCATGTCCACATGAATGCTAGCCATGTGTGAGGTTCTCCTAGGGGTCCAGGGCCATTCAACATTTTTATCAATGACGTGGCTAGTAGGATTGAGTGGGCACTCAGCAAGTTTGCAGATGGCACCAAGTAGTACAGTTAATGCTGTAGGAAGAAGGGATGCCATCCAGGGGCACTTGGAAAAGCTTGAAATGTGGGACCATGAGAACCTACTGGGATTCAAAAAGGCCAGGTGTAAGGTCTTGCACTTGTGATGGGTACACCCCAGATGTGTGTACACACCTGGGAAAAGAATTCATTGAGAGCAGCCATGTGGAGGACTTGGTGGTTTTGATGGATGAAAAGTTTTATGTGAGGCCTTCTGGGCTTCAAGCACGTCCTGTTGCAAACCGTATCCTGGGCTGCAACAAAACAGGAGTGGCAGCAAGGTGAGAGAAGGGATTGTCCCCGTCTGCTCTGCCCTCATGAGGCCCAATCATGAGGCCCAATCTGCTGTACTGCATCCAGGCCTGGGGTCTGCAGCATGGGACAGATGAGGAGATGTTGGAGCAGGTCAAGAAGAGGGCCACAAAGATGATCAGAGGGCTGCAGCATCTCTCCTATGAAGAAAAGTTGAGGGATCTGGACTTGTTCAGCCTGGAGAAGAGAAAGCTCTGAGAAGACGTCACTGCGGCCTCACCCTGAGGTGAGCTTATATACAGGAGGGAAATCAACTTTTTACGCAGTCTGATAGTGATAGGACAAGGGGGAATGATTTTAAACTAAAAGAAGGGAGATATAAACTACATATGAGGAGAAAGGTTTTGCCTGAAATGGTGGTGAGACACTGGCACAGTCTGCCTGGAGAAGCTGTGGATGCTCTGTCTCTGAGAGGTTCAAGGCCAGGTTAGATGGGGCACTGAGCAACCCTGCCCATGGCACGGAGATGGGAACTAAATGACCTTTAAAGTCTCTTCCATCCCAAGCCATTCTATGATGTAATGATTCTGTGAATATATATTAAGGGCTATATAAAAATACAAATATAAATATGAATGAGACTCTATATGTAAAAATGAGCGTGCTGCAGACAGTATTGGTATCTGGGGATCTGCCTTACTAATGAGGATAAGAATCTAGAGTGAATCTCTGCAAGGAAATAAGTTCTGTGCTTTTTTGAGAGAGATTTCAGGATTTGGGTATTTCAGAGAGAGTGGCAGGGAGAGCTATGAGTGGAAGGGGGCAGAATAATTAGCTGTGTTAAAAATGAAATAAAAAGTGGGGAGGTCCAGGTGATGCGTAGGATCTTATCATGTTTTATTAGAAATTATCCTTTCATCAGAAAGTTAAATAAACTCCCAGCTGATGTCAAGGGAGAGTAAAAATGGTTCATCTCAATAATTTGCAGAAGGCAGAAAATTGTTCACCCAAGATGACAAGAGAATACGATTCTATTACTCAGTTCTCAGAAGCAGTCCTACTCATTCCTTCCTTTATTCCTTCTTTCCCTCCTTTTCTTTGTCAGTTGTGAATGTGTGACACTGCACTACGATTTAATTTAATCACTGTGGCGCAATTTTTAGTTAGGTAGATCTTTCTATAGATGTGTAAGTAATGCCTGTGTTTAAGGGATGTTGTAACTCAGACTCTTACTTGAGAAGATATGCTGGATTTTAAGTCTTCTAAGTCTCAAATATAAAATTCTATTCCTATTGTCAACCCATTCCCTTGTAATAGCTTTGCATATGCCATTTTACTTTTAGATCTTCTCAGTGCCTGTCCTAACATTCTTCAATATGAACCACTTCCTGCTTATTGATCTCTGAGCTAATCAGGTTCAGGCAGATCGAAAAAAAAATAAACTTATTTGTTTGCACTGAGCCATTCTGTAATTGCATGACAAATCCTTCCTCCTAATATAACCTGAGTATATAATGGAACTATTATGACTCACTCTGATATGCAGTATGCATAGACTCATTCTCTTCATTTTCTGCTTAAATGAAATTAGCAGTACACAGGTGCATCAAGATCAAGAACAGACACCTGGAGTCTTTTTTCAATGGGATAGTTGCCTAATTCATTTCACTTTGTTAGGCCTTGTTTAGTTTTAAAATTAGTTGTTTTCCAGGATTATTCATATCAAAGAAAAATATCCCTTTGGAGTGCTTAATAGTCTTTGGCTCATTAATTTTATTTAAAGATATCTCTGATTATTCAAATTTAACACTCCTTCAGCTCTGAAACTTTTTTTTGCTATCTGGGTTTCCCAGAGTTGTTACATAATTTTTCATAGGATGAAGAAGCTCAATTATTAACATGTTTTACTTGAAACTATTTTTAAATGAATTGGGCAAGATTTAAAAATAAATAAATAAATAACAAAAAAAACCAAACCAAAACAAAAACAGCCAACAACTGAAGAAGGGTAAGTGTTAGTCATATTATTATCAATAAAGGCCACAAGTCTATATGCTATGTTGTAAATGGGCCATGAGTTTATTTCCCCTCAAGAAGTGTCCCTGAAATACTACAGGGAAAATTCAGTTTAAGACTCGGATGCAAATTCAGAACTCTCTTCAATTTTCAGCTTCTGAGTATCAGTGTTCTATAATTATTACTCATCATGGATTGCTTTCTACTTTAAGCATCTGCTATGAAAAAGTGTTTCTCTTTCGAGCTTTGGGGAAATAATGATATTAGGAAAACTGGAATTGTTGGGTTTGCTCTATTCTAGGATGATAATGATATTAAAAACTGCTTCATTCTTTATGTTCTAATATCATTCATAACTAAACAAGCCGCATTAATAACTGAAAAAAGGAACCAGTGAGTAATTTCTAAGTTTTGAAAAGTTGTTGCAAATATGTTCAGGCTTTAACACTATTCTTCTGAATGTGTTACAGATGGAGCTTTATTTGTAAGTTAGCTTTGCATAGAGGAGGCATAAATTAAAGTTGTCCGTATCTGAACTTGAAAGAATTTTTCAGATAGTATCTATTACAAAATTCAGGTAATTCAGCCCTATTGTGTCATTCACTTCTCAATAGACTTTTCTTTCTTTACTGTCCATGATCTTGGAAGTCATTCAGTACGGTGGAAGTACAGGTGTATTGAAAGATGCAAATATTTACCAAAAGTGTCAAACCACTTTTTTCTCTCAGAAATCTCCCAGAATACAATTAATTAATGATAATAATAATAATAATAACAACAATAGTAACAATTCATGTAGAGAAACTCTTTGACTTGTAAAAATTATGTGTGAACATTGTTGGTTTTTTTTTATGTATTGTTTGGTAGCCTAAGACATTTTGATTAACATAGGTAAAATGTCTAAAGAATCACTCACTTTATACAGGAGGGATTTTCAGTTAATAGTGAATTTGTACCCAAGAGATTCTGAAAATGGTCTGAAGCAAAAATTCATTCACTTCAACTGTTACTTTGGAAAAATTATGTGTGGGAATTGAGTTATAAAAATGTTTCTTTTGTCACTTTATATACCTTCCTTTGCTTTTTCTCTGAAGTACTGTCATCTAGTTGGTCTGCTATTTTACAAATACTTTAGGACATCATTGACTCTGAAAAGTGTAATCCCTCTATCCTCCCAGTTATTTAATCCCAGTCTCTATGCTGTTTTATCATTTCTTCTGACTCAAGTCAATGAAACACCATATGCTGATTCTGATGATGCAAATGATTCTATTTATTACTGTTGGTTGTAGCCATTTCTTTTTTTCCCAACCATTGCAGGTCCTAAGTGTTCCACTATACAGTCTCCTAGCGTGTTATCTTATGTAAACTTTTATGCATCTCCACACCTCCTTGCCACCATGTTCTTTTCAATTTATTTCTATTATTTTATTTTATTTTATTTTATTTTATTTTATTTTATTTTATTTTATTTTATTTTATTTTATTTTATTTTATTTTATTTCTAGTTTGGTTGATTTTAAAATTGAGGTTGATTTGAGAAACCACCTAAAAATGTTTTCCATTTTGCTCTGAGTCCTTTTTTTTTGCATTACTCTAAAGTTCTAAACTTCACCTTGACTGCCATGGAGGAAAGAGCTTACATCCCCATAGGCTCCAGGTTGTATTTTTGATTGCAATATTTTAGAACCTGTACCTATATTTATATACTTGGGATTTATCCCGTTATGAGCATTAATTTGTATTCATATTGGATATCATCAGCAATTTTAATAACAAGTCATGTTATGTTGTGAAATTTTTCTGCAGATCTATGTATTAACTTTTGATTTTTATGAACCATTTAGCACAGACAGCTTAGTATGCATCCATTTCTTTTTTCTTTTTTTCAGATCATTTGCAGTACATTTGCAACACAGGTCCAGGATGTAAGCCTTTGAGACTTCAGTACTAAACTCCTGTATTGTGCAAAACTCTCATTTCTATCTGCCTTTGTTTTCTTGCTTAACATTTTGAGAAAAAGATCTTCCTTTTTCTCTTTGGATACAATCATTTTCTCACAGAAGAACACAATGGCCTTTTTGTCCCTTATTCATCTAAAGATTTGGAAATTAACATTTACTTTATTGAGATTATTTATATTGTTTCAGTATATAAAAATTCCTTTAAAGATACTAATACTGACCGTTGGCTGAGACTTTCCTCTGACTCTGTCTCTGGATACTGTTGTACAAGTGTTTTCTGTACAACTAATTTCCTTTTTTGAAATGGAAAAGTTGGCTTTATATTTGACTGAAAGCTTGCGTGGCAAGGTACAGTTCAGTTGTTCATTTGTTCTTTTGAAGAATATCAATCCTTATTGTGACTTGGAGTGCTCATGCAGAGATGCATAATTATTTTAAAACATAAATCCCTCTAGTGCTTCTTTACAAAGAAATAGAGTGTGGAGATACTGCTCCAGCTTACTGCTGAAAATTGAATCTCTGAACAAGGTGCTACAAAGCAAGGTAGTGATAGTCATCCACTTTGTCAAAAAAATAACATTGAGATTTAGGGAAGAAATGAGGAAATAGGATCTAATAATGAAAAGGTTTTGTACAATGAACTGTATTTTACAGTTTGGGAGAACTAGAAGACTCTTACTGTCATGAATGATTAAATATTACCTAATTATTTTCCATCAGGTATGTTAGGCAGGTGGTGGCTGTGGCAGTGTATCCTTACACATGTCCAAGCTTGGTATTTCCAAAAAATTCCTATGCCAAAAAGAGAAGCAGGATATTGAGAAAAAACAAACAAACAAAAACCAACACAAAAAGCAGACATAGAGGGGAGCATCTTTTCTGATAGCTAAGAAATAGAAAGAGATTTGTTTTACATTCTTCAGACCACACCGTAAGGATAGTTTAGATTAACAAGCTAAGAGATTTCCTTGTGAGATTGTTTGTGGTTGATTAATATATTCTTTAAGGTAGTACTGATTTATCCAAAACAAAGATGGGTTGCTTTTTAGTGGTTTGGGGGGCTTAGTTAACTTTTTTTTATTAACAAAGGAATGTATAAAAGAAATTAATGTGGAAAAAGGAGAGGAGAGATTGGTATTTTGAATATAAAGACAATAATCAAGAGGAAAAAGATAAGAAATATAAGAAAGCCTCACTGAAAACAACAGGCTTGTATTATGCGTCACATTCTGTAGTTTTCTAAAACTTAGGGAGAATGGTAAAGAAAATAAAACAGAAGAAGGAAACTGAGTGATGATACAGTGTTAAAAAGTAAATTAAAGGGAGAAATGAGGATACATAAACCACTATAATTTGAATCAAACTGGTACTCTTTATTTTCTTAGTCTTGAAGAAATTGACTGCAAAAAATTTATATTCTGTTTTTATTTACAATTTCTGTAGTAGATTTAATGTCATTAATTTTAATAGTACTATGTAAGATTTGTAGCAGTGCAATAAAATACAGCATTTTGCTTTGATTACTGAAACTAAATTAAGGTATTATTATTTGGGGTTAAATATTCAGTGCCTCGTGAAATCTCTTAAAATATAGCATTCAGATCTACCTCATTAAAAAATCCCATGCAGTTTAACCAAAGGCTAAGATTCCAAATTTTACATCCCATCTTCCCTCTCTCTCTGTGTAAACAGCCTTAAATATGAATATCCTACTTTCACTGTATATGTGGATCATCCAGTAAGCAATACTAAAATATCAGTACTCCCAGTAAAAGTCTATTTCGTACATTTCACTGAAATATTGCACATGAGGTGCATTTAACCAAACAAAAACTAAATTCCAAATGAAAAAAAAAAACACCAAAAAAAAAAAGCCACCAACAACAAAAACAGTACATACACAAAATTAAAAAATAAATAAAAAAAGCCTTTGATGATTAAGACAGACTTACTCCTTTCTTAAATTTTCCTTGCTTCAAAGGACCTATTTTCTCTCAGTGAGTCCTATGGAAGAATATTTGAGAAAATTTTCTCCCTATAGTTTCTAAATTTGTTTTTTTTGTGTGTGTGTTTGTGATTACAGACAAAATCTAAATAGCTCCCATTATTAGCTCCATTAATAGCTCCATTTAGACTTCTTCCAATTAGGGCCACTAATTTTTTTTTCTTTAACAAAAAAGCAACAGGTTTCATTTTCAGTATTTCTTTGGCAACTGCTTTATGGTCTCTACCTTTTAATTGACAAGAAATGCACAGGTTAGGTTCTGTATGGGCAATAGGAAAAGACTGTGATGTTCTGTGATTACTGACAAATGCATAGGCAAATTCAGATTCTGTTGACCTTCAAGTGCATTGGAAAGCCCATCTGTCTGGACAGGCTTTTGCCTGATAGGGTGCATTCTTTGTCCAATTGCAGTGTTATCCCTTTTGTCATGTTAACTAAACTAAATTTCATTTGCATGCACACAGTACTGTTCAGCGGGTAAGACAGATTGTTTTGCTCAAGTCCGCTCCCAAAAAAATCTCAGGCACATTTGAATGTAATATATGACTGTCTCTGCCACTGACTGGAGACCCATGTAGCTGTAATTATCTTCTTAAATACATGCTACGGAGAAATGTTGACAATTCCAGCACTGTTTCATTCGTTTGATAGCTTTACTATTGGCTGTACCAATACATTAATTTACTTTGATGCTAAACTGAATTAGTCATGTCTATAAAATCTCATCAGAGTTGCATTTCTTATACTAAACAGAAGTATTTCCAGCTGGTATGGCAGCTTGTGAAGCTTTTTTTGGCAGAAATGTCATGTAATTTACCAATAGTTACAAAACAAGAGTTATTTCCAGTTTGTTTTATAGGTCTTACTACATAAATGATAACTTCAGTTGCTCAGGGAGGTTAAGAAAGTTCAATCAGATCCTGGTAGTCAGTTCACTGGAAATATCATGTTCAGCACTTTGCTATGTCAATTTGACATGGCAAATGGAACATTACTCATGCATGCCTTTGTATAAAATGAGGTCCAGTAACTGTTCAGACATACTGTTATTGCAACAAAATGTAAAGAAGCGGTCAATATCTCTCCTTATGCCCAGTCTTGATCTGTCTTGAAAGCCAGGACATTCAGCCATTGTAGCTTCATTATCCTGTTGAATATTAGTATCTTCTAATGTTTCTATTCTAATCACTGTTGAGTATAAGGATATTAAGAGTATATTGGAACATGAATAGACTTGAGGATCAATTACAATACTAGAGTGATGTTTTTCAAGATTCCTAAAAAAAGAGGAATTTGCTCTTAAAATTTCCTATATTGGATGCTTATACCATAACTTTAAAGATAAAAGCAGGGGATTGGGGTTAACTGAGGTAAACTGGGGTCATACTAGAGGAAGACAGTTGTGTTATTAGGAGTAAAGGCTACTTGAACACTAAAGTAGAAAAAAAATCACATTAGTAAGGAGAGGTATTTCAAGCAGTGTGTTTATTACTCAGGTTATATGTTAAGTACTGCTGATTCCTAACAGATGTACCAAAAACAGCATTTGATGGTTTTCCCAGGTGATAACCTATGGGAAAATGATACTGTTTATAACTTAAATTGCTCTTGCTTAATCACTCAATTTTTTTGTCCTGTTACCCAGAATCTCTTATAGAATTTACTATTAGCTTGCCAATCTCAATATCACATGTAACATATGAGTGTTCATTAACCATTTTTCCATATGAACACCCAGCTATTTTTACTATTATTATATTCCACTGTTATTTTACTTTGTTAACTCACCACTGGCTCCAGAATTGTTAACAATGACTTGCTATTTTTGTTGTTCAACATACTGCAAATTCAAGTATTAATTTAAAGAGTACATAGCAAATAATTGAAGGGATGTTTTTGTTCCCAAACCAAATGTCACTTCCCTCTTCTGATCTATGTTAACAGGGTTTTGTTTAGGGTTTGTTGTTGTTTTGTATTTTGTTTTAGGTTTTTTTTTCCCATACTTTTTGGTAAACTGTTAAACATACTGAAGCCCCAGTGGCATGTGTGATTTCTTACAGATGAACTTTTCTGCCCTTGGATAAGTAAATCCAGGCATCCGTTTCTATAACCCCAGCTGCTAAATGGTAGGTCCTGGTCTCAAACATCAACCTTTAAACTGAGTTGTATTAACTGAGAGTCTTTTGATTCTGCAGGGTCAATGAACGAATTCTGGAGTGAGCAATGCAGTAAAGAGTAATCCCGGGAACTATACAGTCTCGGGCCATGCTATATTAGTGTTTTGCTAAGACAAGCTCTGAAAATGGTCAGTGCCTTACACAGCCTCAATCAGACCATAAAGTTTATAATTCATAAATCTGGTGAGGGGTATTTAAAAACCATTATTTTTTTCTTTGACAAAAGTGTAATTTTCTCAAAATTTGACAAAACCAGTTGTTCCCTTCAACATTTTCTGACAGTGAACTTAAAAAATTGAAAAATATATATTTCAAAACATTGAAAAATTTCCTTTAAAATCTTTTTTTACATAAGGAAAGTAAATTCATTGTAATTCAAACTCATTCTTCTGAAAGCTGAAGTAAGCTATCTTCTCGTAAAAGAAAAATACCAACAAAAAAACCTGTTGACAGTGGAGCAGAGGGGCCTGAGTTGAGATGATATGCCCTAATCAGAAATGCAACAAAAATTTGTTTAGAAATGCAAATTTGTTCCAGAGTTCCAGTGAACCACCTTTACTATAATGTACTCCTCCTGTCTGAGAATTCTGAAGCAAGACTCTTTTCTTAATCTATGGTAAAACCTAAATTTTTTCAGTCAAGATTATGCGTGTTACTAGGATGCTACTTTTAAATATAATTTAAATGATACCAAAGTTATGGATTATTCTTATTGTCTAACAAAATTTCCTTAAGTGTAAAACTGCATATTCATTTATGATCTTTAATTTTGCAGCTGGATTTCACAGATTTAAATTTAGTTCTTGGCCTTGGCTTTGTTCTTTACAAGAAATCTTTTTGCCCTTGGTTCTTGATTAAAAAAAAATCTACTCAAATATATTTTTTTAATATTTCATTTTTTATTTTTAATAGAGTGACTGTTAAAGAGAACAACTGCTGTGATAATTGCTGCAATATAAAGATGGCAGCACAGGGTGCATACAAGCAGTGTGATTAGGTCCGTAGATTACTCCTTTTTCTTGCTATGAAAGTGAACTGTGGGTCTCTGCAGAACTTGTTATTTCTGCTTGATGTGCATCCTTCCATATAATAAATGACAAAATAATCTGTCCAACTGCATCTTAATCTGATTAACCATAGAAATTAAAGAATATATTGTCTCAGCGTATTGGAAGTCACTGAATTCAGGTCGTGGGTAGCAGTGACTGTATTACACTTCCAAATGATTTGCACAAAGTTAGAACAAATTAGTGAAAAGAATAGGAATTCCTTGACTTAATTCTCAAGATGTAGTTTGACCCTATCAACTCAAGAGCACTTCGATATATTAACAGCTGAAATACTGGCATCTGAAAATCTAAGTGTGGTTTTGGAATTTTTCTACACTGCTAACCTCTCAATGTATTTATACGTGCTATTTCACAACTTTGGGCCTAAGGCTAAGTTTATTATGGCTCACAAATCCAGGTGTTATTTCCAAATTTCTAAGAGATTTCAGATACTGAGAGAGCTGTACAATTGCCAATGCTTGTGAAGGAGGTGGCATATGGCCCAAGAAAAAACTCATTGTAAGGAGTTTCCACTGACTTAAACTCTTCACAGACCCTTAAGGATGAAAAGTAGTTGTCAATGCCAATCATACTGAATAATGATTTATGCCTTATTAATACTTTCCATTTTTTTCCAGGTAGTTTCTCTGAAGCAGACAAACAGTGGGGTATAATAAAAGCTTTGAGAGATGTGTACATGAAAAGCTAGTTTAATTCAGAGATAAATGACAACCATGGCACAAAGCATGTCAAATGCAGGTAGCTGCTTTAGCAGGGGAAATATTTTTGTAGCAGTAAAATAGCTAGATCACTTTTTTTGCAGAATTCTGTTCTTGAGTCTAATAAAGATTCTGAACAAGATATTGAACAAAAAGTGAGGTGATTAGCTTTCTTTTTATTCTCCTAAATGATTTAAAAAGATTCAAGCATTCAATTATTTCAAACACTCTGTGAAAGATAAGAACATGCAGTGCTATGTGGCTTTCTGGCTAATATGAAATGAAAATTTTCCACTTCAGATGTAGCTTAAAAGCCAGAACTGCTAGGATTTTCCCTGTTCTTCCCAACTATCTGATGAAATTGTCCATTTCATGTCAGCTTTTAAACTTCAGCATTCTCCAGAAATTCAAAGGCATTTGAATTCAGCCATGGGTTCTCCAGCATGCTGATTTAGTACAAATGCAGTGGTAGTCAAGATAGCTTATAACCATTTCTGTCTCAAAGCAGTCACGTTATCTGAATCTTTGCCCATATCTCTTTGAGAACAAATAATAGGCATATAAAAGGTTAAGATCCTTTTCAAAGGAAGCAACATGTTAGTTATCAACACTGATTTTGTAGTTAACTATTGCACAGGGATTGATAAGGCTTAAGTCATTTCTTAGTTCTTATGCTTATTTGGGGTGTTTTCTCCCATTTTTCTGTATTGGGATTTTAAAGACCACTCATTATGGTTTTTGATGCCTAAATCTACACTCATGTCTTTCCAGTTGTCCTTATTAACCCGTTTTATGGCATGAGTAAAATTACCAAGACAGTGAAGTATCATTTTAAGTAGTCATGATGGAAACTGTGTTCTCAAAATGTTACTGATTAGAAATACTGTTGGCAAATGTATGTTCTGAATTTATGTCCACAGCTTTTGTCTCAGCATAATGTCACTATTATGGCTGCGTAAAATACAAAACAGTAGTCATTATTGTCCCTGATACATTTGGTCAAAGAACAGGCACATATCTGAAACAAAAGAATTTAAAGAGATAATGTCAATTTTTTACTGTATTGTTACAGAAGTTTTGAGATGTCATGTTAGAAACTAATATTTAGATTTTCTGTAACTGAAGTATTCAATATATGCTTATAGTGCATATAATCACAGACATATTCTGAAATGTAGCTTATGAAAGTGTTTCATGCACAGAGAAAAAACAATCATGAGCCAGAAAAATATTTTATATAAAAAAAGAAAGACATGTTTCTATATTCTATAGTAATATTTATATTGATATCCAACAATATTTTGTTCTTTCAGAAAATGTTTCTGAACTTCAAGATTCAACCTTCCAATTATACATTTGCAACAACTTTTCCTGCACACTATTTTAATTGTTTTCCCTTCTTTTCTATATATTTTATAATTGTATTTCTCATTAAATCCAATTAGGAACATTAAGTCCAGTGCTCACCTATCAGTTAATATTTTCTTTCTTGTAAGAGGAGTTCATAATACACCTATATCTTTTCAAGATATCTGGAAGGCTTCTGCGTACACAAAACAGTTCCAGAATTGCATCAGGTCCAATAGTACAAATACATATTAAGATGTTAACCTTGAAAATGTGAAGTAAAAGACAAAACCCTTTGCTCATTCAATTCAGTGGAAGTAGGAGTTCCGCAGTTTAAACTTGATAGGTTTTTTTTACCACCCATCTATTGTTAGTGTTGTAAAATCAGTCCTGCACAAAGATAACACATGATGAGCAGCCAATATTAAGATTTATGTATACAATATTGAATTCTGCTCTTGAGATTGACCAAAAGCTTGTTTTCTACTGGAGGATCTAAAGTGAGTCAGTTGGCAAAATGAAGATACAATAAGGCACTGTTAAAAAATACCTCAAAATTCCAGTTCTGAACAGAGCTGTAGGATTCTCTCATACTTGTCTAACTTAACTCATTTATGTTATCCAGGTGTGATGAATATTAAATGATCTATGGAGGAAATCATATTAACAGACTTCTTTTATTATTGGAATGACTGTGGGGAATTACAGTAGTCGCTTGAGTGAAAGATGTGCAAGGCAAAATAATAAAATATGGTGATTGGGTAATAAATCATTTTGATCATATGTGAAAGTAATAAATATATAGAAGCTGAAAAACTGACTAATGGAGCCAAGAATTTCCTATTCCTAGAGGGCTTAGCTCTTCATTCTGCTGGACAGATGCAATTGAAAATACCATGACTTTCCATGGCATTTTTATTTACACTGAGTAAGGTACTTTGACTTGTAAAAGTCTGCTAAAATTGAGTGTACTTACAGAGTTTTGTAACAGAAATGTTATCCTACCCAGGTAAAACAGTTTCTCCTTAAAGAAAACAAATTGTTATGACTCTATGGCTACTGAGCAATAGTGCATTCCAAGGATATGTATTACCTGTACTTGATCTGCAGTATAAAAACAGTTAACATTCCATTCTTTTCCTTATCATGAAAAAGTCCTAGATCAGGAAGGGACAATTGTTTTGAGAACATCCTTAACCCTCTGACTCTTCTTTTTTGAACACTGTCTTGTTCTGTTTCGTTCATTATATAAATCTTGTACAATAGATGACTGAAATTATACTGTCACTTGGCAAACTTTAAAAATGTTGGCATGTCATCTTCATTTTTGCATCTGAAACTTCTGGTAATCTTCCAGATGTTAGTTCTTTAGCTATAAAGTGGATAGCAAAAACTTTAACAGTTGTGTGTTTTTTGTTGTTTTTTTTTTTGTTTGTTTTTCATGAAACTGTCACGAAAAATGAATTTTATTAGAGTGATTATATGCTAAATGTATCTAAAATATCTTTTCATGTTTTTGCTTACCTTGCGGGCTGCAATCTCCCCTTCACGCCTTTTTCTTTAACAGATTGTCTCTCATCTGCTCAAATAACTTTTGTTTTTAAATTTGTTCTATTAAAGTCCGAAGAAAACTCAAAATAAATCAGAAAATTTTGTTAGATGTGTCACTTTGAATCAAATTTTCCATTCCCAAAAATCATTTCTAAGGTTATTATTTTTTTTCTTTTCATATTGTACTCACTTTTTCCAAGTAACAGGGAAAATAGTTATTGGCTTATTTTTCAGTTCAGAATAGTAACAGATTAGAAGAAGCCCAGAGCTAAGTACCAAGCCATTCTACAGTGACCTGGCTTATACTGGTGGCAGGTCAAAAATGACAAATCCCATCACTTCAGTGACCTTAGAATGAATGTATTTTTCTTTTTTTTTTTTTTTTCCAATTTACTGGAATATGCTTAAGGATGCTATATGTTAGAACAAGATGTTGTTTGTTGCTTGCCAATCATCAAATGGGTAAAATTGCTTGTGAGCCCTAACTTTTCTTTGTTGTTAGGAAGAACAGTCACTACCAAAGCCATGTTCTTTATGTTTTTTCTTAAACAGATTGAATTGGACTGTGTGCAGTCAGGAGGCCTTTTCTAGTGAGCTAAGCACATGTCTGGGAACTGAAGCATACATGGCAGTGTAGAGATAACCTTTTCATTTATTATTCTTGTTCTGACTTGCAGCTCTAGAAATAATATATACTTCATTACATTTCATTATTCTTCTTATTTGGGATGCTGACATACAAGTTATCACATTGGAGTAATTAAATATAAAAGAAAGCAGTACAAACTTACCTTTCTTTTCTTCTAGACCATTGTGAATTGGATCTGAATTGGCCTATTTGGGGTTGGACTCGATGATTTCTTTGAGGTCCCTTCCAACCCCTATGATTCTATGATTCTATTTTCTTTCCTATGCCTTAATGTCTATGCTTTTACTCATATTCCTATGCTTTAATTTCCCACTGCCTTAAATTAAGGCCATTAGATGGATAACTGGAAAATAAAGTGTCCTTGTTGAACAAAAAGGCTGTACAATGTCTGGAACAAAAAGGCTAGGACAATGGGTATGCATAATCCGAAGATGTCTATCAGTACTTTCATATTACTTAAGACCTCTAACCTGTGCATCTTTGGCATGAAAGTAGAAGCAATCATTCCTGAATAACAGTGATGGAAGTATAATTGTGTATGGGGCAAATGCTGTAAATTCACTTTAGCAGAAAGACACTGAGACCTCCAGTGATTCCTAGTTATGTTTCTTACCTTTCTGTTCTTATTTACACTGTGAAGGGATTATGTTTTTTGAACAACTGCCTATGTCTCTTTCACAAGTGGCCTGTGGTATCTAATTATTTATCTAATTAATTCCTTAATGGACAAGTATAATTTGTTCTTACATCTCAAGGAAATATAAAACTTTTTACCCCCAAAACAACATAAGAGGCCAAAAATAGACAAATGTATTTATGATTCTGTAATGAAACACAATAAAAATAAGATTTTTGTTAATTGATTCACATTTTATAATTCATTAGTCACTATTTTATTTTGAGCTTTGTCATAATTATGACAAAGAGAGCACAATTTATGTGCAGAAACTGTTGCCTTTGAATAGAATACTTCAGACAACACATCTATTAATATTTCATTCAACTGTGGTGTAAATTATCACTTCCTGCCTCACAGAGACAAAATTCAACAGGCATTCAAATAAAAGACAACTAAAAATCCCTGAGCAATACTGGAAGTATTAACTGATATCTAAAGGAGAGAAAATATCTTGTCTCAAGATTGTTAGAGGGAGAGAAGTGCAGAAATGACTTTGGTGAAATGAAAGAGTGAGGTGTGAGAAGTATTCCTGCTGAAGAAAAGGAATCACTTCAGAGCTGGAAGAGTAGTTGGTGGGCTTGACACACTTCATGGTTAACTGCAAATCTGCTGAATATTATTACTAGACAGTATAAAACTTTAACTTCACAAACTTAATGTGTTATCATAACAAGAGTATAGAACCCCAGTGCTACTATTTTTGCATTATTCTGGAAAGAGTTGGTTTGATACTGATTGTTAACTTTTTTTCACTCTTGTGAGCAAAGGAGAATTCAGATTAACAACTCTTAGTCTTACAAGGTTGTGCTACATGAGTCAGAGCTAATAGGAGCTGATTAATACTTTAAAGGGAACTGGGTAAAATTTAGGTGCAATATGAATTGAATTAGTGATAGAACAGGAACAAAACAGCTTCAAGGTGGGGCTGGAAGGCAGCTGAGGGGGCTTCATTTGAATCATATTAGGTAGACACCTAATAAGTGTTGTGACCTCACTTCAGAGCAGCCTTTGCAAATGAATAGCTTTCTCAGTAATCTCTTAATCTTTTCTTACTCAATTATTCCTTTTTTTAACCTATCCAGATATTGTTATTCTTTTTCCTTCTTCAAAACAATGTTCTGTTCCAGAAGCTGTTCACACTTTCTCTATTTCACTTTGATATTCAGTCCCTTCTTGCCAATTTGATTTGAAGTTTTCACTCTTCCTGTGAAATCACCATTTTCTCTTGTAGAACTCGGCACTACTGCATACGAACATACTGCAAGAAAGGAATTAAAACACACCTTTGTAAAACTATATCTGTCATGTGATGACATGCATGTCATGCCTGGAAATGAAGCTACACTATTCACAACACTTCTGTATACTCCTATTTGCTACTTTATAAAATCTCCTTTTATTTCTGCCAGATAAACTGTTCTAACACCTTGAGAATTCACTGATACTGAAGTACTGTAGTAGTCAGAAACATCCACTGCTCCCCTTTGATTAAGAGAATCCTTTTAAAATGCCATCAGTAAGCAAGCATTATATTTCCTCATAATCTTAATCATTATTAATAATCTATTTGCTTACAATATTTAAAAACAAAGTAACTTCCTAGAGAGACAAACTTAGCTAATCTGATATTTTCTCCTATCTTGGGAACAATGAGATTCAGTAACTTGGAAAACCAAGTTTTACTGAAGGACATTCTTTGTCTAGTGAGCTGAGTATTTAAAAATAACACTTTTTGTAAGACATGTCATTACTCCATGACTTGTTCAAATGCCAGAAAGATTAATTTTCTCAAAAAGAATGGATCCAAACTTAATATCTTTAGCTGAAATATAGGAATATATACTTATACATATGTCTATAAGAAACATATTTTATATATACATATATACACACTATCAGACAAACATGTATTTTCTAACACATGCTTCATAACATCAGTTTACAGGAATTTAAATGAAAAGCAGTAACATGTAAAGAGTTGTTTCATAGGGCAGAAATAAAATGTGTAGTTCATGAAGTCATCATTAAGATACCATGGAAAAAATTCTCTTTACTTGAAAAACTGAATGTAATCCGCTATATGACATTAAATTATTTTAAAAGATTTTTGTTTACAAGTGTCATATTTTTATGTTCTCTAGCTCTATGATAATACTATGTCTATAGAGCACTGCAGTAGTTACATTGATGTACTCTTGCTCTGTGAGGTTCTCCTTTTTGATTGACTATATCCTGTGAGATATACTCCAGGACAAAGATATCAAAAAGGAAAACCATGTAAATATAGTAATTCAGACACTGTATTCCAGCTTTGACATTCTGTTACATATCAACAAAGATATCGTGTATTTTGCATTCTGACTATAAATTGAAACAATTGCTTAATTTTTTATTGAATGTTCCCTAGAACTACCAGGTGGAGACTGCAAAGCTCTGAAGTCACAATGGCAACTTGTGAAACTGCTGTCCTATTTTTCTGTGTGGAATAACACCTACGCACACACTGGCATCATCTTGCACTGCCAGAACTTACTTATAACAGTGTCATTTTTGGTATTATTTTTGTTTCACTTAATAACAAGGAGAACTGTCCTTCATTTCCTTAGTTTTACTTTAAAACCACAAACAGGTTAGTTGGAGGTGATTGTTTCATAGCCTCTCTGGGAAATGTGCTTTGCAATCTCAGCTCTCCTCCTTGTCCAGCTGGAGTCCTTTGTTTTTCATCATATCCTTTGTTGACAAAAAAAGCCCCACAAACAACAGCTTTTCTTTTCCTTCTTTTCAGATGATTTCAGAGTACATGAAGTTTCATACTGCAACCTGTCCTTCCTAGATTAATCAAACCCAGCTCCTTCAAAGCTTTCTCATATCTTGTGCTTGCAGGTTACTTTTTATCATTTCGTCCCTAGGATTTTCTCAACTTGATCCCTCTGTTTCTTAAGTTGGACACAGTCTGCCAGCAGAGATCTTAATAGTATCACATAGAGGAAGTAATTACTTTGCTTCTTACACAATGTTTGCCTTTTCTGTCAGAAGCATAATATTCTTGATTTTCCTTTAATTGTGAAGAAACAGCTGTTTTGGATACATTGCCTGTTGAAAAATAGAGAACTTGTATTTATTCATAGCAAATTGCTTGCAATAATCTTGTATGTTTTATCCCAGTCCTGTCTTTTGTTGTGTTTTTTAGCTTTTAAAGAATGGTATCATCTAGGAACTTAATAAATACATGCATTCATCATTGATACTGGAATTGTATCTTAAGAGGAGCTAATGAAAATAGATGAAATTAGAATCCCATGAGGCGTTTGGATGCCTTTGAGTAGTGCCTGACCTCTAGCTGTACAAAATTAAAAGCTTGGAGGATATTCAAGTCAGTAAAAGTTGAAGTACTCCTCAGTTTAATTAAACACTTCAGCAAAACAGCAGCATTTAAAAATAGAAAACTTACAGAGTTATAGATGCCACAGTTTTTCACATTTCTCAACAGATCACCCAATCAAAATCTATCAGGAAGATGACTGTGTTGTTTAAGAGATGTCGCCTCCTTTAAAATTCACAGCCATATAGTTTCACATAAGATCTTTGCAATTACTAAAAACATTATGCCTTAAATTTTTCACTGAAATTTTCCATTTGTAGACAATAAGAATTTGAACAAGAAACTTATGAGTGGGTAAGATTTGTCTCATGTACTTTTAGTCATTTATTTACAGTCTCATTTTGTTTCCTTTACATAATTCTACACTGATTTTTCTGAATTTTGCAAGTGTGTGTAATGTCAAGGGGTTCAGAATCATTGCCATCAGTAGATAGATTTATAAATGTTTTAATCAGAATTTATAGTATCATTTATTTAAAAAACACTTGAAAATGCAAATGTAAATAGCTTCTTGGTGAATGATCATTTCTTCATTATGAAAATGCTATGCAAAAATATTTTTAAATGCAATTAACATTCCAACAACAAAATCATGTCCTTTCCAGATGGATCTGATATCAATGAATAATAGCATTCAGGATATCATGGAAATAACATCCATGTTGAACTTTTTCTTACTTTTCAAATGCACCAAAATTCAGGAAAAAAAAACAAACACTTTTTGGTTTGATTTTTAAATGAATTACCCAATGTTCTACATTTTTTAAATTGGTAAAATCATAATAAATCTTATTAACATGCCCATATTTATGATAATGTTTCTGCAGTTTTCCATGAAAAAAAAAAAAAAAAAATGCCCAAGACTTCAAAAGTTTTATTCAGTAAAAAATGCATCTGCCAGATACAAAAAAAAAAAAAAAATTTTGCTTTTTCCTGTACATGTATATTGAATAATTAGAAGAGAAATGCCTCACTGGTTCGACTGGTACCACTTAAGTACTAGTAAAATCAATTAAATGGAGTGTCACTTAATGACTGATCTACCAATCTAGGAGCTGCTTCTTCTTCTACATTGTCCAGCTTTTCTTAGGACAATGTTAAAATAATCCTATTTTCCAGCCTGCAGTCAAAACAGATGTTGGGAATGGAAATGTAAAGTGTTTATCTGAAGTAACCCTTTAAATAGGCAGGTGATAGGCTAGAAAATTGAAAACGTTTGAATTAAAGAAACTGCAAATGCAGGCTGGATGAAATAATAAAGCGAAGTAGGTCACAGTAAAAACTGACATTACTGTTACCAGTACTGGATGCAGCAGCAAAAAACAAACAAACAAACAAACAAAAACGTTCAAATTGTCAGCTGTAGAATGCAGGAGGTGTGGTGCAGCAAAAGAAAAGTAGGAGAAAGCCTCACTAACTCAGTGTAATCAGCTCAGCTCTTAAAGGATAATGGATAAAGACCTCTCAAAGGAAAACCTTACGCACTAGGGCATGGATGGTCCTCATGTTCTTCAGGAGATTTTGGAATGCAACTCATGATTATTCACAGTGAACACTGGCAATATTGCTATATCAATTCATTCACATATGTTTTATTTTATTTCCCAGAACATAACTATGGACCAGGACACCTCATACTAGGAACTGGGTGGATCACCATCACCAAGCTGAAAAAACTGATAGTGTTGATGGTCTGATTTCAGTGAAGGTTGAATTCAAGGTCAGATCTAATTTGTAATCTAAGCAACACAATTCTGGTTGTTTCTGGTGCTTCCTGAAAGGCAAATTTTTCCTTGGGGAAGAGAACATAGAACTGCATAATTCAATCTTACACAACTTGTTAACATAATCTTGCTTCTTTAACAAACTCTCAAAGTGTTCTGATATAGATTTATAAATATTGCAGTGTGGGAACAAGAAAGATTTTTCTGTTTGGTTTCATATCTCTAATCTCTGTCTCTGTAGGGCGTCTAACTAATGATGATTTTCTGATCAGAGTTTAATTAAGTTATGCTTTATTTATGTTCTTACAATTAAGTAAAAATAGTTTACTAGATCCTGCCTAGGTATGCAGAGAGGAATTGAACAATATTGACAATCCAAAGAAAATGACTAAAAATTACAAAAAGACAAATTAATTTGTAAATAAGGCAGAAGTGACAAACTATACAACAGGCTGTTTTAGACTGACTTTCAGAGAGCGAAGTGGTTCTTAAATAACAGATAACAAGAAGTTATCTGTCATAAACTATTATCTTCCTGTCCATGTAAACAGATAGATAACTGTTCTTCTTGCCACAGGTCTTCACTTTTTTAGAGCTTTCTCTGATGTGTTTGAATATTTCCTTTAGGTCATTTCTTTTCTGAAGAAATTTTTTGCTTTCCATTGCATCTTTCTTTCTTGGACTTGCTTATAATTCTGAACTGTCATATGTAACCTGACCCTTCACAAGTTCAGAGCAAATACACATTTTGTCTTCCTTCTGTCCTAAAGGGATGGTAGAGAGTATGATAGCACTGGTACATCTGGTTATATATATTTATATGTCCTTTTTCAAGTTAGAAGTATCCATCTTGACATATGCAAAAAAATTGTTATATTTGTTATCTATTTTTCATTTTGCTTATTGATCTATGATTTACTCAAACTGAATTTCAAATGAAAGAATTTTTGGTTTTATGAGTGCTTAAAAATAGTGAATGGTATCACCGATGCAAATGGGATATTCCCTGTTCTTTCTTTGGAGACAGTCAACTACCAATTCTTGTTGAATGTTTTGCCTCTAGTATATGACTCAGAAATCACAACTGGTACACACCAGTCCACAGTGTCATAATATGTTTCATCTATTTAACTATAAATGAGCTAGATGGACCAAAAAGAACAAGAAAGAGAAGGAAAGGGAAAAGGAATATTTGGTTTGATGTTTTTTGTGACCAAAAATGTTCATGAACATTTAACTCTACCGTTTCAGTTTGTGCTAAATACACTGAGATGTAGACTGAGTCTGAAACGTGGATCTTGCAATAGAATCTGATTCTGAGATAGGCAATAGATAGCATTTTGGGATACTGATATTGTAAAATTTCAGGGCCAGACTGGCAGGACAGATTTAATATTATTAGAAATAAAATATAGTTCTGAACACAACATTTCATTTTTCTCTTCATAGCTTGGAGACAAAATACTATTAGTATTGGATAGGGCCATGAATTTCTGGCTATGCTTGATGACAGACATTTTTCTTGTTATTGAATCAAGAGCAGTCTATATGATTTTTCAGACTGAGTGGTAAAGAGAGCTTACTGAGAAGAACTGATCAGAAGAAGGAATTCTGGATTGATTGACCCTGATTTAATTCAGTTTAACTTTATATAAATACAAAATAACTAGTTTAATAATTACTTTTGTTATCAGAAGGGAAAGCTTCGAGAAATTTAGTGAATTTGTAAGTGAATTCACCTGTGAATTCAGCTCAAGTTCCTCAGTATGGATGAGGATTTAAGGGGTTATTAAGGTTGCCTGGTTAGCTGTTTTTTTCTTTTTGGTTTTGTTATGAATTAAACATATGTATGTCTTCAAAGTTATCTCTACAAACATTTCTTTTTCTTGCAGGAAATGTCCTCAAAGCCACTGGATAGATGGCTGCTCAAGAGGAGAACACTAGGAATATACAGAGAGCCCATGGGGAATACAGAGAGAGGCTGATCAGCAAAGAAATCTGCTTAAGATGTCAGAAAGCTTAGAAAAAAAAGGTAAGGACTAAAAAAAATATATATGTGTGTTCTTTTTAAATTTAGTAAAATAAAAACAGGAAACATTTATATAGAAGATTTATACAGAAAAGATAATGTCTAGCTCCCATGGAAAATATGGGAATGTAAGTTTAACATTGTCTTCTTTCTGAGGGTAATTTTTATTTGTGAGGCTTAATGGAATCCTTCATGCTGGAAACATCTTTGGAGACAAGTGAAGATAATCTGTTAGTTGCCATGGACACATCTGTGTGAAAACCTTATATTCCTCTTTTACCGTGTGACTGCATACTGATATTTACTATACAGGAGACTGAGTATGCCCATCTTAATTCCTAACATGCACTGTGATTTTTATGCAACTCCCTACACATCTAATTTACACAGCTTGCTTTCATTGCAGTCTGTTACAATTTTGGCAATTTCTTGTGAGATGCATGGCACCACAGGCTAAATGATAGCTCATAATAAGCCAGTATCTTTGCTTTAAAGATAATTGTGAACATCATTAAATGAATGTTACGCCAGGGGGAATGGGTATCCTTCCAATAAGGCTTTCCATTTATCCTGTGGTGTCAACACAGAAAATAAACAGTAATATGCATGAGCTTGTTGAGATTTTTGGGATTGGAAATGTACTGATGTCCAAACAATGAAAATCAGTATATGAGGACAGTAGTAAACATTTCGTCTTCTCCAGAAGTTCTAGGTAAAATCTAGATTGCTTTTGCTTCAAAAATTGGTCTAGTCAGACACTTCAGAATGAAGGATTACATATTGTCATTATAATTGTGTTAAAAATAAAAGTAACAGGAACTGAGGGATAGTACTCAGCAGAGATTTTGTAAAAATTGTATTTTCCTTCCTTAACATACTGATAACAATAATTCATTCATTATGAAAATGATTTTATGAGGCTGTAACAAAGATTGTATTAATGAGATATCCAGCTGAGAGATCTGCTACTCTGTTTATCAGTTACTGAATATATCATGCAATCTGGGAAAAGACTTCATTCCATTTATATTCATCCTATTCATTCTGGGTTGAAAGCAAGACCAGAACTCATAAAATACTCAGAGTTCTTCTGAGACCTCTGGAAGGAAGGAATTGTCATAATGTAAATACAGTTGCCTATGTCTGCCTGGAAGTCTCCACAACTGTTAGTGAAAGCACTAGAATACTTTTCCAGAATGTGCTCTGCTACTTTGCTTTGACCTATGTAATACTGACAAGACTTGGAGTCAAGTCAAGACACGGTTCTGCAGAAGATACAGTGCCAAAGCTGTGTAGCTACAGTACAGTGAGACAGTGTCAGCATTAGTGAAATCAAAGGAGATACAGTGATGAGAACACAAAGCCAGTAATTCGTTAATGAAGTTACTGCAGCTTTGTAATGTATGGAAAAATCTCGTGAATATGGATAGTTCATAATGTAAAAATGTCTGGTACTGGGTATGTACAATTGTCTGCACTTGTCTGTGTGCACTGGCAGCTAGAGGCTCTTCACACCGTTTCCTCTTCAAATATATATGAGATAAGAGAGTCTGCATGTTTCCTGCTGTGGTATGTTAAGAAAGAAAGAGAATGTTCCGCATATGATGTTTTGGTAAATCCAACTGTTGTTGAATTGTCATAACTGAAATCTTGTACCATAATCCAAAACCATAATATGTAAGAAGTATTCTAGATTATTTGCTTTTTCTCCTAGCTGGAATTCAAAAATGGAAATGGTATGTGAAGGCACTGTGAGGAGGTCTTTCACTCCAGCAGTGAAGAAGTTTTATGGAGCACTGTTGATTGTACAGTGCACCTGAAGGCCTCCCAAAACTCTAATTCCACTTAGTCTAGTTGGATTTGGAAGGCAGAAAGAGCAAAAATTTTCTCTTCTATGAGAAATGATGGAAACAGAAAAATGCAGCAGTGTGTATGTATGTCTTCCCTGATGTGAGTAAAGAAAACAGTTAAATGATAAAACACCCACCCTCCCAGAGTGCAAAAGCAGTAGGCAAATCTTTAAGACATTTCTGGCTTCCTCTGTGAGCCTGAAAGCTTCCGTAAACTCAGTGGGATTCATCATATCCTCCTTCTGTCAAAGCAAAAGATTTCCATCAGTTTATGTAATAACATGGTAATATTGTTCCTAATAAAAATAGATTGTTACAAAAAGAAAAAGAAAGAAATCTCTCAGAGATCAAATTCTGGATATCCAGAGTCCTTTTTGTGGTCATACTGAAAAATTTTCAAATTATTTTTTTAAAAACAATTTGGATTATTCCACAATAAAAATGAACTAACCTTATACGTTAAAAGATAGCTCTATCTTAGAAAAAGCATTTTTTAACATAAAACTTCTCCTGTACAGTGTTTTTAATTTGAACGTTTTTGACATGGACCTGATATTTCTTGGTCAATTAACCATTACTGATGAACAGCAGAGTAATTCCTTGAGCAAACTCATGCATAACATGTTGGCATTTAATTCAGTGCAGCCTGAAGGCATAACAGAGAATGGATAGAGCCATCTGGGAAAGGAGAGGGATTGTCTCCTGAGGGAACTCCACAATCTCCCAGATAACTCTCTAGCAGAGAGGAGTGCTTTCAGCATCGTGTAATCCTACCACTTGAACACATTTTGACACTGTACTACTTATTTCTAAACCACTGATCATTTGTGGTTTCTTAACACCAGTAGGTAGCTAAGCTCCACCAGCTGGCTGCAACTGGTTCTTATCTAATATGTGGCAGCTTCTGGCCTCTTCTGACAGAGGCCATCCTGTAGCCTCCCTGCTGCTAAAATCTTGCTACATGAACACAATATATCATTGAAAAGGGAAGTTAACTTTACCTGTCTGCTATGTGATTAATACAGAAGCAGGATCTGCTTTGTGGTTCAGTCATTACAACATGGAACTGAAGGATAGCTGTGAGGGCCAGACTAGATCATTACTATCCTTTTCCTTCCTCTTTTTTAGCAACCACTCTTCTCACTGGAAAAAGAACAGAAATGTGTTTTGTGCTGTCTAGGAAATGGAAAGTCCTGTCTTCTGTATTTTATTTTTTTTTTTGTCTTCTGACCTAAATGAATGCTGCTTTATAATTTCAATCGTAGCCAGCTACAGAAGTACTTCAGACTGAGGGGGTACAAGGGACAGTACCTGTGAAATAATTGCTCTGATGAACTCAAAAAGTATATTTGAAAATAAACCCACAAGTATTTTATGTAAGGAAATCAAAGACAATGAAGGACTGGAGAACTTGGAATTTAATTCAGAAGTACTTTTTGTGCTTCCTTCTTAAAAAAAGTGGCTGCCTGAATTCAAAATGAAATAGACAAAACCCCAGATGATGATAATTTAGGGAATGAAAGGTGTTCAATGTGCTTAATCTCACACCCTACTGTAGCGTCTGCTTCCAAAATAAATTCAGATGGCAAAATAAGGTAAAGAAAAGATGCATAGACTACACTTTATAAAGAACAAGTGGAAAATATGCTAGTATCCTATTAACTTCTGTATTATGCAGTTTTCTTCATTGTTCTTGATCAACAGGAGTATTGTTAGAAATAGGAAAAAGCAAGGTGACTGTAAGCTTAGGTAGGAAAAGTAAGGTTTCAAGAGATACCATACATTTATTTTATTTACATTTTTTTATTTCTCCTCCAGATGTTATGTATAGTGAACAGGAGTTATTGAAATCAAAAAGCATCCAATGACTGCACTTTAAAAGGGTAGTATACTGTCAACAAAACAAGGTTACAAAAAAGAATGAAACGCAAAACTCTCCGAACTGCTACGTCATTGTTTCCTTAAATAGGGGAAGATTATCAATATGCAAGCATTAAATGCTTCTTTTCCAGTCCTCTCTCAGAACCACAGGGTTCAGTGCTCTGGAAAATTAGTAAATTTCTGTCTGAGATGCAAATGCAAAATTGCCAAGAATATGGAATAAATTCATCACAATCCTTTATTTAATTCATCTAATTAGGAATTCAAGCAAGAAAAATAGAAAATTATTCAACTGAAGTTTCAGTGAATGAATAATTTTAAGCTTTAGTCCTCTTAAGGGAATGTAAACCTTGCAGACAGGAGGATCCCTCTGTGGAAATAAAGGAGGAGTTGTTTATTTAAATTGTTATGACTTGCTATCCGTATTTTTAATAGAATTGTTACAAAATAAATGAATCACCAAAATACTTTTCTTTTTGAATCAGCATAAGGCAAACAACAACTACAACAAACAGCTTTTTAAAGCCTGTGGTGTCATTTATTGTTGTTATTTTTTAACCAGTTTCTATATGGTTACATTTCCCCACAGAAATGGAAATGCTGATAATGAAGTCTCAGGTTAGAGAATGCCTACCTACATGCTAGTTATTTCATTAAGACAAAATGGTACTTGATTGATAGGTAGTAGATTTATGGCTGATGAGAATTACATGTTTCCTGGCAATAACCAACTGATTGAAGAGAGTTTAAGGGGTGTTTTAATGTCTAATTCAAAGGCTACACGTCTTTGCAATATTGCTTTTTCAACTTGGACCGCACATTCTTCATCACATATGGCTCAGGACTTACTGTGAAAGACTAAAGGACTTTATTTTTTCCCCCTAATGCCAAGCCACAATTTGTAATGCCACATCATTCATGGATTATAGCTTAAGGAAACACGCATGAAAGTAAGGTTCATTTTGTTCATGAACAGTTGAAGGCTTTCAGTGGATTAAATCCTATATTTTCTAAAGTTGTAAAAATTACAGTACTTGGCCTTTTTTCACAGAAGCTGTCAGGTTTTGCAAAAATTCCCAGCTCTTTCAGTGCTAAAGATTGTGTGTCAGACAGCATCGTTTTTAGAGGGGGAGAGGGGTGCTTGGCGAGTTCTTTTGTGTACATATCTAAGTTCTAAATGTCTCTCTCTTAAATGTTTATAGTTTTACTCTCATTTCCTTTGATTTGTTTATTTTTTAAGTAATTCTTAATTTACTCAAGATGTAAGTGGAAATAATGTCATGTCTCCAAAGCAGCAAGTAAAATTATGCTTACATTGTTTATTTGCAGGGTTTTTGGTTTTTTTTTGGTGTTTCTTTGGCAGGTCGAGGGTGAAGAGGGAAGGTGGCTTGAGGTTTTTGTTACGTTTTTACCAGCATTTAGGTACACTCATGTCCATTGGTATCAACAGGTTATAATTCTATAAAGATGAGTCGTTGCCACATGTTTCCATTGATTTTAAGTCTACATTGCCAATGGCAATCACTTTAATATGAGCCCAAGACTTCCTCAGCATCTGTCCCCTCTTTGTTAGGTATGTCAGTAATGATGAAGGAAACCACAGGTATATAAACTGGACTGTAAGCAGTTTCTTTTGGATGCTTGCCACATTACAGATGCATATCTTTTCTCCTTTTTATGAGATCATTATTGTGGATTTGCCTATTCCAAGCTAGTTTCTCATACCCTGCTTAAAAGATCATTTTAAAAATAATATATGCATTTGTTTTCTGTACCGCTTTGGATTCTTCCATTTTACACTGTGGCACCAAGGAAGTAAGACAGTTCTCTCACCTTACACTGTACAGATACTTTTTTATTTGTGGAAGCCTCTGGATCACAACCTGTTAACTTTCTTCTGTTTGCTTTCTGTACACCAGCGTATGTGGGGTGATAGTGCAGCATTTGCAAAATTCATTGTGACCCTCATTCTGTAATGAAATAGGATTTAAAAAACAAACAAACAAATAATTTACATTTGTTAGGTCATTATCTGAAATAATATTATTAATTTAATAATAGGTTTAAGTTGCAATGAGAATGCCACTTCTTCATGAAAAAGTCTGATTTTTCTTTTACCTAGCAACATTTAAACCTTGAAGTTATTATTTTATATTTTACAAATTTTTTATTTTATTTTTGCTGTATGTTCCTCTCTTTAAAAAAAAGTCTCAACATCTTATTAGTCAGATCTCTGTGACTTTTACATCCCCTGCATCTGTTATATCACATCAGGTTGTCATGGCAATGCTACAGAAATATGCAGAATCATAAGATGTTGTTCATAGCCAGGTTTCTGCAGTTAAAACAATTAATTCAAACTTGACCCTTATGTCTGTGTATCTCTTGAGACTTCACTCCAAAAGTCACGGGATTAAATCTAGGGAAGGAGGGTGGTGCCCATTTATAGACATTCCTGTGTGTTGTTACACTAGCAGACTAGCAGTGCTCATGCAATAATCACACTTCAGATTTCTTCCCTTTGCCTGACACATGAGGCATCACTTTTGGAGCGATCTATGTAACTTAAAATTCTTGCTATCTGTAGCAAATCTATCTTGCTCTTTTGAATAGCTTTCTTTTTTCCAGACATCTGTCAAGAACAGCATGAGTTCTGAGTGTAACTTCCTAATTACAGGCAAAGTACTAGTACTAGTCTGCAAATTGTATAAACCTGATCTTTATTTCATCTGCCAGGAAAATATGAAATGATGGACTAAAAACATACAGTTTTGGAACCTTATTCAATACTTCCATTCCGATACTGTCTCATCTGTTCTTTTATAAAATTAAATAGAGAAAAAGCATCAAACTACCAAAATGATGGAGAACTGCCTCAAATACACAGGAATCTTGTGTATCTATGTAAGTCTGATGGTCTTAATTCATACTGTATTGCAAGGATGTGTTTAAAGTACCTGAAATATAGATATCAGATGCAGTGCTGTGTAGATTTAAGGGGGATAGTGTATATAGCCAGCCAGCTTTTCATGGCCTACACTGTCATAAATACAACGCCAAAGGAATCTGAACTGTACTGTAAACTGCAGTTATTCAAACCGCTTAGAAACCAACAAGCTTTTGAAAATTTTGTATCAGCAATATCAGTCCCTTAATGTTAGTAAAATAAAATAAAATAAAATAATAAAAATGCAACAAAAATATTGCCAAGTTTACTCCAGGAGTTAATTTACCATTTTTGCAAGTATCTCTGTCCCAGGTATCGTGGCATATTAGCTAATTGGTTCTGTGACCTAGTTAGACTTTGTTTCTCCTGTATGTGTGTGTGTGTAAACCTACCATTTAATCGCAGCATGAAATGTGTGTCTCCATTCAGTGCAAACTCACACAGACATGTTTGTTTAAACAGAATGAGAAATTTAAGTTATTCCAATTGAAATTCATAGAATCGTAGAATCACATGGCTGGAAATGACCTACAAGATCATCTAATCCAACCATCCACTCATTACCATTGCTATCACAGACTACTAAGCCAATCTTGTAGCTCTTCATTCAGATGCTTCTTGAACACTGCCAGGGACAGCAACCCCACCACCTCCCTGAGCAGGACATTTCAGTGCCTGACCACCCTCTGAGAGAAAAAGTTTTTCCTTATGTCCTATCTTGGTACCTCCTCTGGTACAACTTGTGGCCATTTCTGGAGTCCTGTTTGTTGCCTGGGAGAAGAGTCTCCTCAGAATGGTTTCTGACTGAGCTGTAGGATGTGTATGTACGTCCCAGTGTGCTGCAAGGAGAAAATCCACTTTGTGCTCTGACAGCTGTGAGCATATGGATAAAGAAAAAATGTGAACCTATTGTCTAATAGAATAGTATTTGCAGGTACTCTGGGAGGTACTGTAGAAGACACTTTTGTTGGAGTAAAGCCTGTGCACCTGAAGAACAGGGCTATGGTACACTCTGGTTTGTATGTGCCCTGAAAATAATTCAGTTATTCATTTAATCCATAAGTATCTTGCTTAGAAAATACAATTATGAATATTTTAATATGTAAGTGTCTCTAGGCTGTTTGGTAAAATTGAACAGTTTTTCCAGTTTAATCTCCTCTTGAACATTGGGTCCAGTATAATTCTCTCTTTTCTCAGATGATGAAGGATCCTATCACTCTGCAAACTCTAAAATACATTCCAGTACCAATTTGCACGGATTTACACAACTGATACTAATCTAGGGAAAATAAGCAGAGTGAATTAGTGCATAGTAAGTGTTCATTTAAAAAAAAAAAAAAAAAGTATTAAAGTACTTTAACTCCAAGATTTTCTAAGAGACAAATAAAAAAATTGGGATAGACTTCTATCTAGAGAACTATCAAGTTAGCTCTGCATGCAACTCTTAGAAATATTAGAAACACTGGAGAGAGAGAAATATTTTTTTTTCCATTTTGTTTTATCATAACAAAATGTAAGTGCTTTGAATGAGCTGCTTAGGTTTAAATTTTCACTAAAAGTCTGTGGTAAGCCTCTTAACTACTTTACAAATAAGTTGCATTTAGTAATGTACAATTAAGAGAATGCTGTTATAGCTTATAAGTACTTCTTAATAATCCCTATAGTGGAAAAAAAAAAATTATTCAGTCTCAGTTTCACCTAAATTTTACATAATTTTTACATACAAGATCAAGCAGGCTGTGTGCGTATTTTTACCTGCTTGACTTTGAATCTGTTCAAGGCGGGAGGATATAACTTCATGAAGAAAGTACTGAGTACAAACATATAGAGATTTGGCATGGGAAACAAAGGTCACTTAAAATTAAATAGAAGAACACCTACCAGAATTATACGTATATCTGCTTGTATAGTACAAGAACTAATAATATAGCCAGTGATCTACTCTTATTTCAGCTAAAAAAAAACATCGTTATGGTAAAAATATCAATATCTTTACTTGCTGTAGTGTAGGGAATTAATTATCTGACTAGGCTTTGAGGGTTTGATACAGGTCTATTGCAGTTAATAAAAATATGCTTTGATGATCTTATGAGATCCAAAATCACAGGATCAATTCACAGCAAATATCAAATATACTTTTAGATGCTTGCAGCATTCTCCTCTCCATCCTCATGGCCCCCCTTCCTCTCTATGCCTTAAGCTCTTTGCTGGTTCCAATACTGCATCCCTGCCTTTCTTATATTTAAAGTAAAACTGATGATTCATAGTGGAGAGTATGCTTTATTCCTCTGTAAAATGACAGTACTGGACTCTGAAATGTAGCGTAGCTGATAAGGATATACTTATTCAGAATTTAAAAGCTACTGTAGATCTTTGTACTATGCACTGGTGGTTTTATTTTATTTTTGAATTCCAATATTTTAAATGGCCCAAAATTTTTATCTTGAGATATCATTAAATTCACTCTTTTATTGTTTTAGAAAATGAATATAACACAGAAATGCAGATGGACTATTGTCTATCTTTTTTACTCAATTCTAAATTTAAATTAAATGGAGATAAGCTTTTAAAGTAAAACTACTTTTACTTTCTGGTCTTTATGGGGAGTTATTTTATAGAGCTATATTCTCTTTCTTCACATCTCTAGAGTGTACACTTTGTGGAATTAGTATTTTCAAATGAAGATCATGTGGTTTTCAGGAGATTTAAGTATTACTTCATAATACACTGTTTTACAAAATCACAGTGAAAACAAGATTGTAGGAAGATCCAGAAAGGAATGACATTTTTTCAAGTTAACTTTTTTTTCCTAAGGTGACTTTCGTTTGAGCATCTATGACACTGATCCATTCCTTTACCATATTGCTGAACTATTTGGAAGTTCTTTCAAATATGTGATATAATAATTCTTGGGTTCTTGAAAATTAACATGTCCTGTTGCACTGTATGTCTCATATTTCTCTCCCTAACCTGCTTTGTGATGTGAAACCCAGACTGTAAAAAGCCGTGCTTAGTAGAATTCTGAGCAGATTAAGTGCTTGGCAGGAAGAAATAGTTAAAGAGGAAATAATCATATCTTCATAAACAATCAATATTTTTTTTCTCCTCGGATTAGGGCTATTTTTATTTCACTGCTTCTAGTGAAGGATAAATAATCAAATGACCAGATTGTACTGTTCCAGTGAGAGGCTGTGTTGCCTTAGCGTATCTTTAGTACAGGTCCTTTTTCAAATGTCAGGATGCCTGAATGTCATAGGCAGAATCCTCTTAGGATATGCTACTTCAGCGATTATTTGCAAAAAGAAGAAATGCAGAGAAGGATTTGAGAACTGCAAATCAGTTTGCCTTTACATTAATAATAAGATTTTGACCAAACTTTTGGCTATCTTGATGCCTGTTGTGAAATGTAGAGGTGGAGGAATCCTTGGTGTGAGTGTGGAAAAAAGACCTTCCCTCGTACGTTACCAAGGGCAACTCAAACTAAGCCACAAACACTCAGCAGCAAAGGTTAGTTCTTTTGACTGGAAGTGATGCTGGGAAGATCACCTATAATAAGGCAAATGCTCTCAGTTAGTCCGATCAAAATTTCATGTTGTTTCCTGAAATATGTTTAAAAATTGAATGCATAGTTTTATGGTAGTTATTTCTGATTCCTGGTTTTTACAAACCCTTGAATATTCACTGTACTGCTCCTGTAGTTTCCCTCCACATTTTTTCCATCTGTGCTAATAATTCTGAGAAAAATGAATAAATAAATAAATGACACATCTTCTGTTTTGCAGATTTTAATAGTAGGATATGTTAAACAAAATTCAGAATATTAAAGAAAAATCATGAGTATGGGAAACTTCTTTGGACTAAAATGCTATTGCAGAGGTTTCTTCTGGTGAAGGAAATAGAATTGGGGGAGATTGATTTCAACGTATAGAATATCTACTAATTACATGGGCTTTATGAAGCTACAAAGAACTGGGATCACAATTAAGCCACTGATAATATTTTTTATAATATAAAATCTAATCAAATGTTTGGTAGTACAAGATGTTTGCCATTTGTAGGCCCTCAACTACTTCTGCCCTCAACTGCTTATGGTAAAAAATATATTGCTTGGCTGTAGTAGCACATGCTACAACGTTATGCTCAAAGTGAATGCTCGGCATGTCAGTTTGGGTCACTTAAAAGCTACATCTGTGATCAGAACATTCTGTTCTGTTTGCTTCAAGAGTTAGTTGTTGTGAATTTAGCCTGTGGACTGAAGTAATCTAAAACTCAAAATCTTTAACTGAAGCTTCAAACCTTTCAATGGTAGAATGCCTTTCTTGTAGTAGAAAATAATAGTCAAAGATGATCTCTTGTGTACTTTAAATGAAGACATGAGTCTGTGCTCATGACTGGTGGGTCTAGAAGGAGAAAGGAGAGAGAGAGTTCTCTATCTCAGAAATTATACTGTGATATAACCAAAACAAAAATCCTAAACCTGATATTAAAACCAAAGCTTCAAATTTCTGTATTTGGGCTGTGGTAGATAAAAGATACTTAGTGTATCTGACTCCTGCAGTTTTTGAACACAGTCAGCTCTGAAGTTTGCAGATCACATACTGATTAATTTTGTACCTCCATATTACAGCGGTTCAGAAAAAAAAATGCATAACTTCAGCTCTTGTTTACTCAGAGATGAAAGCCAGGAGTACTATTGATGTTGTCAGTTTCACAAACTGATTAGGAAAGGATCAGTCCATTCATCATTTCTTAAAAGTAGCACAGAGCAAATTTATCATAGTTGCAGTCTGGATAGGTAATGAGACTAAAAACTAAACACTCAAAATATGCATTCCATTAGAGATTTTGTATTTTCTGGATTTTTTCTTTCTTGATGAGCCAATTTTTACTCTGCATGCATATTTTCACCTAAAGCAGTCACTGAATTGGTCAAGATATGATTTACTTTCATTCAGAAAGCTATATATGAACCACAGAATTATAAAGACTATTTAAAATTTAGTTAGATGTCAGATCCAAAAAGTGCTAAAGGTGGAAGAATAGTAAGAGGTCTGATTACATGATTAAGGCTGTATACAATTATTTTGTAAATTCAGGTATTTCTAGTGTAAGGCTTTCTTGTCTGTAAGTGTGGTGAGCAGTGAACAGGAATGATATTAAGCTAAACAAATTTGAAGTTAATGTTTGTGTTGCCTCTTTTAGAGTATTTATGATGAATAACATCATTAATTAAAACTAAATAACATGAATGCTTTTGTACTTTGAATACTGTAATGATATTTAATGTTTAAACCACATTACTATCAAATAATGTAAATAAATTCTACTTCAAAAAGCACAGGAAAAACATCTCTGAATGTCAAAAGCATTCACCATCTTTATGAAGATATTTCATTTCACCTTATATGTACATTATAACACATTATTTGATGATCTATTACCATCTGGATTCTGAAGGGGAGACATTAGCCTTACAACAGTGGATAAATTGTCTCCTTGAATTGATCATTTCTCAGAAACAAGGTGCCAGTTTGATATATTCATTTGTTGTTCTTCAAATTTTGTTTAGTGATAATGAGACTCTATGAGATCTTCATGCTTATCCCCGAGCGCTTTGAAAAATACAGTGTAAAAATGCCTCTAGAATGGCTTGGTACTTTCAGGTCTTTCACCATTACAATTAGGGTCTTGAGAGCATCAGGTCTTTGCTGAAATGTAACAATTTTATACATCTCTCCAAAAGTAACACCTCCTATTTGCTTTATTGGAAATTACAATGGACACAAAGAGCATAAGAATGCTATTTGACAGAGCAAATTCTCAGCTACAAAAGATTTTTTTTTCAGCATAGTCACCACCATTAGCCATGCATTTTCACCAGCAATTAACAAGATTTTGCTTGCCACACTCATTAATATCTGCACCAATGGAGATGACCCTCTGTCACCATCACCACTACCTCACTGTGCTCATATCCACTGTTTGGTCTCCATCAACACTCAGCAAGCATCAGTGAACATCAGTGGGTGCCATTTTTTCTGAATGAAGGAATTCAGTTTCACACCTTTGCTTTATACATATTTCCATGTCAGCTATTTTGTCAGAATGCCCCTCTGCTGCCATCTGTCACATGGAAACAAAATGTAAAGGAATATTGGTGGGAAGGTTCAACCTCAACTGCTGTCCCACCAACATCTGCCTCTGACACTGTCGGCTGACATAATAAAATAGGAGGCATTACTTTCAGCTCAGCCTTCATAGTTTTCTAAAATTTTTAGGGCACTCCAAATTACTTAAATGAAGTTGTGAAAATTAATGAACGTTTGAAATTTGTCATCTCAGTACTTCCAAGCACGTTTTACTTCGATCTGCCTCCTTTGTCACATAACAGTTAGACTTGAGAGACATAAATGACTTTTTTTTTCTAAGCAAGATAATACTAAAACCTTAATGATGTCATAAGCAGTCTCTGTAGTTCTGTACCTAATTTATACTGGGGCACTGAGCCATGAGTATTCTCACATCATAACTGTTCAGTGTCAGTGCATATGCAGTGAGTTATTCCTATATATATAACATTCACAAAGATGGTTCTTTAAAAATTCTAGAAATGCTCTCCTTTCTGCTATGTGACTGATTTAGCAAGGGGTTAATTGCAAATCATAATAGATATAAAAATGATCTTTATTTTAAAAAGTTGGTCTTGACAGAGGCAAAAACCTGAAATATAAGTTTTTCATTTCAGATTCTAACAGTGAGATCTTTATCTAGAAAAGTAATTTCACTGCATTAAACTCAAGATACAGGCACTTTATTCTTGCAAATAGTTTCTACACACATGGCAGAACTTCATGAATAATAATCCTGATTTGCTTTAAATCTAAGGCTACTGAATACAAAAAGCAAAGATTTCATTTCATTGCACTATAAGCTGCAGTGACCTTAACATACTATAAATGTGAAATATACTCTACCCGTAGTTTTATACTAGAACTTGGATACATTTTTCTATGCCAATAGATTCCCTTGAAAAAGGATGATTTGGTGGAAGCAAAGAAAAAGGTCCCATTGTAACATTTTAGATAAATGAACTATATACTGTCCTGAGTCACTGTAAATCCAGAACACAATCTTTTTGTCATGCAAGTTCAAGTTCTTGGTTCATCTACCAGAAAGTTTAATGCAGGTTCCATTTACTACCATTAAAGTTGTGGTTTTGGAGTAGAGATACTGGAGTGCCATTCTGGCGCCTTGTTTTGTCCTCAGACCTATTCCCTTACTCTAAAACAGTTTAATTTGCTCATGGATTCCCTTCTGAGGTGAATCAGCTAAATTCCTTTTTGGGAATGTGGACACAGTTGACAAAATAGACTCCAGTGTCTCTTTAGAACTGTTGAATGTGCTGCCTACTTTGGTTCCTGCTGTCCAGGATTTCCTCAGATGATACTGAATACAGTTCAGCGCTCCCATACATCCTCCTACCTAAAAGCCAGTGTTTAATACTCACACAAAGAGTTACCCTACAAAAACCTCTCTTACAGGCTACAGTGCCAGTCTCTTCTCATTTTAGGCAATTTAAACCAAAAAAAGGAATGCAGCCAAGTCTACTTCACAAATTAGTAGCTATGGGCAAGGTGAGCAAACCATTCAACACAGCTGGTCCTGTCTCAGTCCACAGGCACAGCAGACAGTGTAAACCATGTCTCTAAAAGCTGACCCCCCTCTCTCAGGCTGTCCTGTCTGAGGCAGAGGAATGATTCTGCAATCCTGTGGGTTGATGAGACCAGAAGCAAAGGTCTGAGAATGTGAAGATGCTACTTGATGTAGTTTCACATAGAGGTGAAAGAAAACCAGTAACATTGTTTGTACACATCAGTAGAGGCTTGAAACAAAGTTTTAAAACATCTAGGGACTGATTATGAAAAGAAGACCTCGTCAGTTATCAGTCAGAGAAGACATTCAGAAGGAGCAGAAGTGCAGAGTTAGAAATAAAGATGGAGAGAAAATGCACTAAAAGGTTTCTAAGGTAAGTGAAGATCATGAGGGAGAAGTACGGTTATTAGGAGTCTGAACACAAATGATAGCTGGAAAATTTTGAAGGGTTCACGAAGGCAAAAAACCTATTATCAGTATAAGGATCAATGACATAAACATAAAACCTGAAATGTTCTCATAGAAATCATACAGGCAGAACCTCTAATACTGACTGTTATATTTCCAGGAGGATATTGTTTGAATGCACATGTGAGGTGGATGAAAACAATGTGATTATCAGCTAAGTGTAGAGTACTATATGAGAAATATGAGCTGACAGTTTGAAGTGTGTGATAACCACAACTATAAGCAAAAACTATATTAGTCAGATGAAATCAGTTAAGGGAAGTGAAACTGTAGTGACTCAGATTCAGGCCTCAAAGTACAGGTTAACAGCAAATGTCATTTGATAAATCTTGGTAAAGATAGCTTCATCTGGCTATATTTTACTTTAAAAAAATAATGAGGATAAATTTTTAAATTATTCCAAAAGCAAATATTGTACTTGTTAAGATACAAAACAAAACTTACGTCAGATATGTTTGCAAAGCATGAAAATAGAATAAATTAGGATAAAGGAGAGAAAAATGGAAGGGATGACCCAGATTATTTGCTATCCCAGAGACTTGCTTTGTTCCCATGCCTACAGGAGTGAGATTGCTAAACCACTCTAAGTGGTACCTCATTATAGCTTCTGCTGTCTGCTACTGAGCCTTACCAAGGTTCATGGGATGTAACCACAATTTTGCACATGATATTTCTCTTTTTGTTTTTCAAAATTGGGTTGAAATCCATATGACATGGGAACAGCTTTTAGAATATAAGGTATGCCTTCAGAGGGATAATTCTTAGAAATGTGAATTATATTGTGACAGGCTAAGGAATTTTCCCTGTAGACTCTGAGTGTATATAGCACTGACTAACAGATATTCAGATCCCTATACTTGCCAGTTTCAGAATTAAAACATATGTTTGGAAATTCAAGACCTTCAAGTGCATGCAGGTCAGTTAACAATATTTTAAAACTTATGATAAGTGGATGAAGCAACAAGCCAAATTCAGAAGAGAAAACTGGCAATACTCCTGCTGATTAAAATAACATTATAATTAGTGATTTCTATTATTTATTGGCACAACATAGTATGTAATAAATTAGTTTTCTACATTGAGAAAATTGGAAAATATTAGAGTATCTAATACAATGCAGAAATGTAAATAAAAGGCCTTTTTGCCACAAGAACTGCTTGGAACCCAGATTGCCGCCATTGTATACCTCACTTTGGTGCTAAATAGCATTAGAGGAAACTGGAGTTGGGGAATGGTTGACTTGTAAAATAGACTATTTGGACTGTCCTTTAGGAAAGTGTTGACGTGCACCTCAGTTATTTGCCTGAAGTAGGAATTTGAATACTGTCTGCTGTCTGTCTCTATTTCAAATATGCTATCTTCTTCTCTTCCTGTCATGAACAGAAGAAGCAGGAGCATCAGTCAAACTTAAGGTATTCTGGAGCAGAACACTTAGCACTACTTTGGACATCAAAATCTCAAATCTTTTGTCAACTACCTTGCGACTACAGAGCCTTTAATTTGATCACTTTTTAAAACTGCATTTAGATTTAGAACTTGTCATTAGTGTGCTAGACACTGTCCCTGTGTGACTATAACTTCCTTACACAAGAGTACCTTCAATGTTTTTAATTGTTTCTGAATGATTAAGCAGGATAATGTATTTCCATTCACATTTCCGCTGTAATGAACATACTCACTCTGTGAGTTGTTGTTATTCTTAGCATATGCTATTAGTTGTGCATTCTTAAGCATACCCACAATTTCAACAATTCCTTCTGTTCTTCTATTCTCTTTCCAGTAGTAATTCTTTCTGTAAGTAATACAGAATAGAAAAATACTTCTGGGCACTAAAGCACACATATACTGCACTGATAGTAACTTGAAACTAGTTGGTAAAAATGAGACAATGCAGGCTGGAAGAAGTCATTGAAAAAAAGCCCTTGTCAGCATGATGTAAAAGATGCAGTTTGATAGTCAAGGAAAATCATTACATTTTTTTGAAAAATCTGACACAGATGTGCAGATTTTCTCAACAAAGTCACAATTTATTTCAGAGTCCTATTCAGTTATATTAGTCCCCAAGTAACACTTTGTCTTAGAGAATAAATACAGATTTCTGTGGAAGTAGTGTGCAAAAAAATAAAAAAGTAAATAAAAATAAAAATAAAAATAAAAAAAGGCAAAACTTGAAATAAATTGTAGGCCTGAAAATTTTTTTCCCTGCTCCAACAGCTTTTATGTACTGTATATGTCTTTAAAATGGCATTTGTTTCTAGTGACTATTCTGTAGAATCCATGGATCAAAAATCTTAGGTAAGAGGTAAGATGGAGTAGCTTAAGGCACTTAAGAGGAAGTTAAATTCTCTCTGCTCACCACTGTGATACAAGAATACAATGTTAACTGCTTAATAAGTGAAATAAGTGGAATGCATGCTTCTCTGAACGTATGATCAGCCAATAATGTCATGAATGGTTGGATCAAGTTTTATGATGTTTTTCGTTATCTTAATCTAGAATATTGTCAGCAATCACTGTGTACATGGGTGCAAGGTAAAATATCTTCATCTCTGTTTCGCTCAATGCAGAAGTATACCATGAGGAATTTTTGTCCACACATTTATTGTGTTACAGTCACCATTGTGCAGTCGTCACAATTTTGCTCTGATTTTGGACAGTTTTAGTGTACTTATGTCAAATTTGATTAGGCAAATTATTTAGGAACTTTCCAACAAATCTTTTGTATGAATGACTTATAATTTTCAAGTTTAAGGAGTAGAGGAAAGAAAAGAAATTCTAAACAGGTTAAAGTAGCATAACCTCCAAGACTGTATGTGAAGCTTCAGAGTTTGACACTTAGCCTTCATCAATTAAAACTAGCTAAAATTCAGTTCCTAGATAATTCTTCAAAATATATTTGCTTTTTCTGGATGTGTCTCCTAGACATCCTAAAATTAGGCACCTACTCTTGACTCCCACTATCGTAGATAGAGAAAACAAGTTATTGTCATAATTGACTTGTCCTTGGATATTAGCTTACAATGAAATTAGACGTCTTTCAAAAGCTCATCTTTCTTTCCAGCTGAAGGTACTTATGGTGATCAGCTTGGGAATTAGTATCTTTGCTGCAAATTTGTTTCTTTCAATGTAAAGGATACTGATGTGGCAGAAAGATTATTACAGGATATTAGAAAAAATCAATACAGTTTTATTAATCTGACAACATACATCATGCACACAATGGTTGAAGTCTGCCAAATCCTTCTGCATTTGGTTTTTCTGTCTTTTTACTTTGGTCATTCTCAGACAAGATAAAAAAGATGTTTTATCCCATGCAGAGTTAAACTGAACTGTCTTTGCACAGATAGTTACCTAGATCCCATAATATTACATCTGATGAGGGAATTTTTTCAATTGTTACAGGCATAATTTTACTTAGTAGTCTATACTGAGTGAGGAAGGTTTGTCTTTTCATATGTTGTACAGATAGCCAAAGGAATTCATTCTCTACTGATGATGCTAAGCTACATTGATGACTTCTTATTACATAAACCAAGATATAGTAAATAAACATAAATTAGGATTTTACTCTTTTAGAGTTGCTAAGTAGATGTCTCTAACTGATTGAATCTTGGATTTCAATTGCAATATCAGTTGTCACTTGAGACCAACTTCCTTACTACCTAAATTACAAACACAGATTTTCTGCAAAATAAGGTCCTTGAAATACATCATTATCAGTTAAATAAATATGCTGATGTTGAAGAAAAGCTCTGGCATCATGCTTTATCAAATGTTGATTAAGTTGATGTATTCTTGTGGAACATTTAGGTTTCTGTATAATCAATCTTTCCCAATACAGTTTGGTTAAAAAACACTGCCTCCTCTCTCTTCAGTAACGTAATCGTCTGTAATATAAATAGTTCCCCATAAATGAATTGTAACATTTCAACATGGATCTTCCTCTTCCTAGTGCTATTACTGAAATCCTGTAGAGTAAAATTCTTGCACAGACAAGAACTGAAAAGATTTCCATCTCCATTTCCTCCAAAGCTACATTTGCATAAAATTATGAGTTGCATTTTCTTCCTTTGATACTCTAGTACAAAACTGGCTATACCACAAGACAGGAAGAGTAGTGAGGAAGAGCTGACTCACTGCTCTAATTATAAATCTGAAAACTAATTAACCTTCCTTGACTAAATTAAATTCCAAAATAAAAAGAACAGACAGAAGCCTTTAAACAAAGATTTAAAGCCCAGTAGAATATAAAGTACAAAATATATTCAGGAGGCTGGTTTTGAATTTGACATTGATTAAGATGTACCATATATGCAAATAATACATTCAGCACTAGTCTGGGAAACAGGCTTTCAGAGCTTAACAGCTGGGACAAACATTGCCACTACTAAAACGTACTGCAAATAGCTTTGTAAATTTATAATCAAATTCTTTCTTGATGTATTGTTTCAAATCAAAATTTGTTTGTTCATTGTTTATAGTTAATTTGATGAATCCCACTTTATTCATATTGGAGAACAAAACCCACAGAATAAATTATTCCTGGCAACATTATTTTTTTCAAAGTTAAGCATAACTGCCTTGTGTAACTGATAATGTCTTTGCAGATTAGAGATCACAATTCCATTTTCCTCACTGTAAGAGAGTGGGCTTCACAAGTCCAAACAACAATAATATTTTCCTTCTTTTTTTAATGAACTGGCAGCTCATTTTTAAAATCAAAATAATCATAGAATATATTGAGTATATAATAGTGAGAAATAGAGAAAAGAGTAAGAACGTGAAATCTGATGTAGATAAAGGTGCCAAGAACCTGAGACCTAGTGAAAAAATTCATTTTGGAACAAAATTTTTTAGGACACATTGACTAATATGATGTTGTCTGAAATATGTCAGAACGGGCGGCTGAGCACTCTCTCTCCTGACAATCTATCTGTTCAAAAAATGTTCTGATCATTCTAGATAATGTTCAATGTACACTGATTTCTGAACTTTGAGGTGTGAAAAATGTGGACAAGAAATCTTAATCAATCTGCTGAGGACAGTAATTCTCTCTGGAACTGCTGAGGTTGCCAACAATACTGACCTTTCTTGAGAAAGAGCTCAGTAATTATATGTAGGCACTAACCAGTAGCATTTTTTTGTTCCACTGTGAATATAATTTTAGTTTCTAACTGTCTTACTGGTAACAGCTGCTGTTTCCTATCTTTTGTTTACAGTGGATGGAAACATTGCTGTAACGTGCTAACTAACTAGACTTTTATGTTTTACCCTAATTAATTTTTCTACTTTGTTATGAAAAATCCAAATTATCTCTCCAGATATTTCTTTTCTTTTCTTCCTTATTTCTAACTTGGATGTAATTGGTCTTGCTTTCTAGTTTTGTTTTTTTTTTCTATTACTTTCTGCTGTTACAGAGAATATACAGAGGCTGGGCAGGCTAAGCAACTTTTGTTGCCAGCAAGGGAATTTCTCTTCTGCTTTCCTTCCCAACTTGAGTCTACTTGATTTATTATCATGGCAGAAAAATCTTTTTGGTGTTTATACTGTAATAAGTTATTCATTATATGCATATATGTGAAACTTGTGCACAAAAAACTCAAACAAGGAATTCAGTCACTACTTTCTATCAGAGGCAAGCGTTCAGCCACAGGAGGGCAGGACCCAGTACGTGTATTTGTTTCTTGGGAAGACAGATGACATCACTTGCAACACCCCCTTTTCCTGACTCCCCCAGCTTTCATTGTGAGCAGGGTGTTGTACAATAAGCATTATCCCTTTGGTCAATTTGTGTCAGCTTTCCTGGACAGCATCTTTTGCACCACCATCCTCCCCGCTTATAGGACAGCATGAGAAGCTGAAACATCCTTGGCTCCATGTAAGCACTGCTCAGCAACGAATACAACATCTCTGCGCTATTACTAATATTTTCATCAACAGTACAAAACACAGCATTGTACAAGCTGCTATGAAAAAATTATCTCAGCCAGGGCTATGACAACAGGTTATTTCTCCTGCTCTTGTTCATCAGTGTACTCTACGTGCAGCTTTACTGGTTAAACTGGTGAGTGGAAGTAAATGAATATAAAAGAATGTGAATGAGGCAATGTCACCAAAAGATATATTTATCAAACATCAATCTCCAAGTCTTTCATAGATTCAGGGGACTTTTGCAAAAGTCTTAGTTTTTAGTTAAACACTGCTGGAAATGTAATTCTAGTGATCGTTAATCTCTTCCTTCTCACAAAAACCTGAAAATATGGTTTGACTTTGTCTTTTATAATAGATAAAAAAAGTCAAAGCTCTTCTAAAAGAAAAGGTTAGACCAGATTTTGAAGTCAGCCCGAGGTTTTGTTTTTAACATCTTAATTTCCCAGTTGGGAACAACTCTTCAAAGGAAATGAGTTTCCATTTAGACACCAAACATGGAATATGAATTGAGATCCAGCATCTCCCAGCTGGGCTACATGTGGGAGCAGTTTTACAACACTACCTGTCTCTCACAGCATGCTTACTTCTATTGAAAATTTGGTTCTGATTATACGTGCCAAGTGCTTAGGGGAGTGTGAGACACAGTATTTCCAAAGGTTGATAGTCTGCTTTGAGCTAAAACAAAGTAGCTGCCTAGCTCAAAGGACAGCATGGTGAAGGCATTACATTTTAAGCACATGTTAGTATGTAAATAGCTGGTCAAATTAATGACAGAATGCACTCTTGAACTCATCATGGATCAGATACAATGGGTACTGTAGATCCAATTCAATTAATTATTTATTTGGCTCAGAATAAGGACAGAAATTTCCACTTATCTCAGATTAACTGTTCCCAGACTAGGGAAGTCTTTTGTCTACAGAGAGAAAAAAAGATTTCACATTGCTTGATTATGCAAAAAGCATCTCAAATTCACGCTTGTCTTTTTGTGCTTTGTTTTTCTTCTTGATGATGAAAAAAAAATGTGGGCCAAATAATACAGTTCATAAAAGTTCTGTAATGTGGTATTTTGCCTGAGTTTGCACAGTGGTTATTTTCTGATGCTTTTCACTTTTGTATGCACTGTAGAAATCTTTATTCTTGTTAGGCAAGAAATTAATTACTCTGCTTTCACATTGTGGCAATTTTAACTTAATTTAGTTCATTATAAATGTATTTTTTGTTTGTTTTATTGATTCAGAATGTTCATTTCAATTGAAATTCTGTGACATACATTCATACTTATAGATTGAAGAATTTAATCCACTGAGTTTACTGACAAATGGAAATAATATTAAGATAGCAACATTTAAAAGAATACCAATTTTTAAAAACATGACTGAGATGTCTTGTCACAATTCAAGCATTGATAAGGTATGAATAAACATTTAACAAAACCAGGTCAGATTTTGCATACTGTCTGATCATTAAGAATGTAGTAAAACACATTTTTCTAGAATTAATTTCATGATGTGATGGACAAATAATTGACCAGATCTCAAGATCTCTATCAAATTGTCTTTACACTGACATTTGAGAACATAACAAATAAGAAAAACTAATCTGAAGCATGCTATGTTTTGTCTCCAAGCTCTGAATTGCTTATATTTGACATGCTTTCAGGCCATACATCTCTGAACAGAATGTTGTATACAGAGTGCAGATTTAATTCGGACGTATTTTTATACTCAGTCCACTTGGAATTAGATGTTTTACTTGGCTTTATTAGGAATATATCTCTTATTCCAGAATAATATTTATCTAGGGAAATGTAGAGATTTTCATATCTCATTTACATTAAAGAGACAGTGGGTTAGGTATGAAATAACTCCAGAAATAATATCCTAAAATGATTACATAGCTTCGAGGCATATCCCAAAATCGTAGCTCAATGCCACCTTTCTCTTTCATGTTGTACTATCTGTGTGGCTTCTAGTAAGACAGAGTTCAGACACTGGGCTGATTCCATTGTCTGTTGGAGACTTCTTATGGAAAGATTTTTTTCCATTCTGTTTTAATTTTGAGTTGTTTATTTTTCCAACTGTTTACGACAAGGATGAAGAGAAAAAAGTTTTTTCATGTCATGTCGTTTATCATGAAAGGTAAATGTATGCTTGGCTTTAACTTTTTGTTGCCTGTCACACCTAAAGTTTTCATTCAGGCAAGTTGTTAAACTGAGTGCTCAAGATGTAAGTGAAGAGCAGTACTTACATTTAAGTCCTCCCTTGATCTTTTCATTCATATAGAAAACTGGAAATATTTCTTTCCTAGTCTGTGAGTTGCTTATTTTATTACAGACATGCATAATTGCTACTGGAATGGCCATGGCTACTCCTGCCTTAATTGCACTGAGTTTTACACACCTGAAAATGAAATCAGAGAGGGGTAACTCAAGCAGGTGGCTCTGGGTAATAATTATTGAGCAAGCAGTGAGAGGGTCCTTGACTCTTCAAAAAAAAATTCAAAAGAGAAAAGAAGTCTCAAAAGTAGCAGAAAAGAAGGAAAAAGATGATGATTGTGTTGTATTTTAAAGAAAAAAAAAATGATTTTGATTAATAACTAAGAAAAAGTAAATATTATTGAGCAAAGGCCCTGCTTAATGAAATCTACGTATAGGCTGTGATTTGTCTTCTCGGAAGGTACTTGATCTGCTGGAGAGGTAAGATAAATCAAGGAAAGTTTTTTGAGAAATTTTGGTGCGCGCTCTTGAAAATTTCTGTATTCGTGGTACACTGTTCAGAGCATCTTTGCTACTCTGAATTGGTGGTTGATACCTGCTGCCTGTAAATGTTCAGCTAACATTGTTAAGATGGTTACATCCTAGGGAATATTTTTTGGTTTGGTTACTTGAGGAATTATTTTCCAAATTTGAATGTTTTATTCAGGCTTCAGTTGGAGGCATGGATGTGTGGAGGGAAGCAAGTTGTTGAATCTTGCATGTTTATTACACTTGTCTTGCTTTCATACGTATTTTAAGAAGTGAACTCTCTTTTAGAGCACTGGTACAAAAGACAAATACTTATTTTTAGCTCAGCCTGTGCTCAGAAATAGGCCTCTACTTTTTTGTTTCTCTCCTCTATTATTAGTTGTGAACTATTCTATAGGCCTTGATAGTAGACCAGAGAGGTCCTTGCTGCCTTATCACTGAAGGAAGTCTCTTTCTGTCCTCAGTTTTAGCTTATTTTCATGGTTTGTTATTCACTAAGTTTTTAAGTTACATTCTTATACTACACTTAAATGAGAGTTGCAGTGTAGTCTTATGCAGATAGTAGTCTCTTAGACAATTATATTTTTAGAGGATAATTGAAAATATGTAGACATATGGAATATATTCAGTTGTGTTATTGTAGTGATCCAGAAAAAATACTGGACATAAACATCCTATTTAGACCAAGTCTTGAAGATAAGCCTTTTAAGAAAACTTCTACAGATTTATTTAGAGTCTCATTCTACTGTCAACTCCCTTGTTTTCCATAAGGTGGGCTTAGCTGACAGTTACAGCTGATCAACATGGTTACAGATGCCTGGTCCAGATGTGCCTCATGTAGCAAAACTTGTTATGCATCTTTTTGATCTGTGCTTGAGTTCAGTGTTTGCTACAACAACAGGACTAGTACGTTATGTTTTGTACTATGTGGTCCTAGGGTATGTACTTGCTCCTAATAATTTGCTGTCAATATTAACAATCCAACAGGCAGGTTGTTATGTACTGGGTAAAGACAGGAAGATGATGAGTCCAGCACAGCAGAACAAAGATCTTAAGATAGTTAAGATATTAAGTGAGATATTGTGAGAAGAAATTATTAACTGGCTAGTCTATCAACAAGGTTATGTTACTGTAATTTATCAAGAATTTCACTGATTGTGAATGTTGTTACTTCACCAAAAAAAAAAAAAAAAAAAGACTGTGCTCCATGAGAGTGCTACCTGTCCTCTCTTGTTTGAAGTGATAAAATTTTGATAAAACAACTAACTTTGAAACATCTGCATCCATTCTTACCAGAATCATTTACTTGCTTGAAGGCAGCAGGTTTTTTTTATTATTTTTTTTTTTTTATTTGAATGAAGACTTATAGCTTTGAATTTCAGCCTGATTCCTAACATCAACTGTTTCTGTTTGGTAAATGTGCATACAATTTCTTTATAAGTTATTCTTGCCTTAGGTCATGGGCTGCATTCTTGAGGACTAGAATATTTCAACCTTCCTCCCAGCTGTGTGTTTTCCAAAGAATAGAAGTACATTTTCTTTGTCCTTGAGCATGAAATGCATGCCCCAAGCCTTAAAGAATGTATGCTTTAAAAAATGTAAAGTGAACTGAACAAAAACAAAGTGAGCATGCTTTGTGGGGGAAATCAAAACTGTCCACCCAAGTGAGCTCAGGGTGAGCAAATCTCAGTCTTAATTTGTATTGTATTTTGAAGACTCTATCTTACGTGTTCTGCGGTTTATCTGTAAAGGAGAAGATTATGTTCTTTCAGATTCACGCGTAGAAGAATTACAGAAGCTGTGAAATCTTCTGTTTGGAAGTTGACTCACTGCTTTGGGGAAAGCAGGGTTTTTGTGTAATCATTTTCAGAGTCTGAGTGACTTACTAAAAGTGGAGCTTTGTTTCTTTTGCACCCCTCTTCCCCCAGGTGTCTCAAATTTTTCAGACTAGTTCATTTAACGTTGTATTTTTGAATTCTATTGCATAGCATCAGTTCTTGAAGATGCTCTTTAAGCATTGCTAGCTCTGAGTTAAAAATTGGCAGAAGCTGTCATTGTCCTGTGGGTAGAATAATGGTTTGTTCCCAGAAAACAGTAAAGGTTTTTGGAAGAATATAGACAAATGGTTAGAGATCTTGCAGAGGGGAGTTCTTACCTGATATGCATGTGCTGTGCAGTTTGAATTTTGTCATATGCTGTCTTTGGCTTTCAGGGAGACTAACTGTTGAAGCTGAGGGACAGAAACACTGCTTGCTAAAGGGAACAGAACATTGTTCACATACATATGAATGCTTCTGAACCAAGTAGTAATTAATAGGAGATATCAAACTGAGCAGACTAAACTTAAAGTATCTACGGTCAAAAAGAATGCTTTAAGTTTTACACTTCTGTTAAATAAATAAGGAAAATGGGAATAAGAATGTTGAAAATGTGTAAGAAACAGTGATTACTCTTAACGTTATACCCAGGGAAAAAAAAATCTTTATTTTGGTATCTTGTGTAATTTGAAATAATAGCTGTGTTGGTTTTTTTGTTTGTTTGTTTGTTTTTGTTTTTGTTTTTCCTTAGACAGTAAATCCTAACTGAGCTCAATGATTTTGGCAGCTTTAATCTGATATAAATTCTGCCATTTCCTTTAGCACCTTCAAGGTTTTTATTCTGTCATTGCTTTATATTGCTTGAAATAGTTATCAAATGATTAGCATGCAAATATGTAGACGTGTTTTTCAATATTCAGAATGAATCTGCACTTTAAGTCATTCTATCAAAGGAAATTAAGGTAGCAACAGAATAGCATTGTGACAATTCATCAGGCAGACTCTAAGTTATATTGAAAATTCTGAGTTTTTTTTCCTTACCTGTGTATAGCAGCCTTTGCTCTTTGAGAGTAGGTTATTTGAGAATCTGGTGAGCTACTCTAGCACAGCTCAGAAACATAGAATGTTTGCATTTGTTGTTCAGCAACTTGTTTGCAAAGAGCTGAGAAAGATGTTAAGATCAAAAGCCACCATGAAAATGTCGCTGTCATTTGATTTTTACAACCCACTTGTGTCTGTCAAAGATGCTTTTATTATGGAATAAGGTCTTTTTCATTCTCTGCTCTCAGTGCTTCAGAAACCGGTAGGATAATAGTGAGCTGCAGTCTACCTTACCTTGTCAACTATCCTGACCATCAGCCAAATCTTAGTGTATTGCTAAGCCTATGCTAAACAATCATAGCTTAGAGTTTGGGTCTTTTGCTGTTGTTTTCATTGTTTCTGTTAGTGGCTTTGTTTTTCCATAGTTTTTAAGTTCAAACAAAACTAAAGATCATCTTAAAATTCTAGCATTAAAAAAAAAAAAAAAGAAACTGAGAAAGTACTACGTTCAATACAATATTTCACACCCTATTTGTGTTCAGAATTTACTTCCTTAAATATTTCCAAAGCAGTTTTGGTGGTAGAGAGGAGTAAGAAAGGGGTCTTTTTTTTTTTCCTTAAAAGAAAGAGGATAAAAATTTACCTGAAAGATGCAAATGTCTAATATCACTGAATTCCAACTGAAAAAAATGGGAGGGAGGCTTATGGTACTGCTCTTGGCATAATTCCTTCTTCTTGTTTGTGGCAAGATTACCTTCATGATCCACTCTGCATTAAAAAATGCGCCTTCAACCAACGAAGCTCCTGCTGTTAAATTTCAGTGCAACTTTCACTGAAGGAACATCTGTGTATTTGCTGTTAATGGTCTGTTTTACATCTTTGTTTGCGCCTAGCGTTGCACCTTACTTTTAAAAGTGCTTTTTAAATCTGAAAGGTGTAAGACCAGGGGAAGAAGTAAAGCCTTGCTATCAGTTATCATGTGAGCCATAACACAGAGGAACGTAACTGGGGAAAAGATAAGGGACTGTGGGCAACATTCCAAAAAGACAACTTCCCTTTTGTTGTAACTGTAAATAGGAAGAAATTGATGAAAGTTTTATTCTGTGAAACTAGATGATTTTGTTTTCTGATCTTAATGAAATCCTACAACATTACTGAAAATTGACATTGTCGGATAACCAAGCATAGTGGTTCAGGTTTTTAATTTTCTTTTAGAGATTTTTGGTTTGTCATTTAGTTGTAATTATTACCTACTCTGCCCCAAAACCTTGACTGAAGACACAAGCTATAGTTCAATAGCATGCATGGTATTTCTTTTCATGAGAATCTAGAGCATCCTCCATAGTTGAAGAAACTATCCAAATGTGATCTCAAGTGATTTAACGTTTCGTACAGTCATGCCTTCACTGTGGTATAAAATAACAGCAGCAAGAATATGAATGTCACGTGCCAGGAACTGATGACTTCATGAGGCACACATTACTTATAGAACATTCAGGTAAATCTTCATATATTGGGTTATTCTGCCTTGAAACACTCATATCTGGTGGTGGCAGCTAAAAGAAAATGAAGGAATTTGTGCTATTGGTATTCTTGACCATAAAGGCATAAAGTCAAACTATGAAACATTGCAGAATATAGGGTATTCTTGTAGCAGTGGAGTACTTTAAAAATTATCTTGGCATTTAGCATTGTCTGCGAGAAATATTTATATGATTAGATGTTCTGAACTAAAAGGTAAAGTAGAGAGAATTGCATCAAGAATCACCTTGGCATGGTACCAAGAGTGAGTAAAACTGCTTTAGCTCCTGTATGGGCATATGGAATGCAGTATTGTTGCAAGTTTTGCTTGTTGTCAACTAAATTATCCTCTGTAAATTAGTATTTAGCTCTGGTCATTGAAGAAAATATACTACTCGCTTCTAATAGAATTGCTTCAGAAGATCCGTCAGACAAATGGTTCATTTGATGCTGTCCACTGACAACTTGAATGGCAATATACCATGACTCCAGGCTTGATAGCATATAGGAGACTTGTGTGCTGTATTTACCTTTAATTAATTTACCAATCCAGCCGGTCTGTGGGTTTTTTCTTTTTTGTTTTTTTTTTTGTAACATCTACCTGAGTTTATTTTAATGCTGTGATAAATATTTTATCATAAGTTAGAAGCTATTTACAGTACTTTAAGTACTCATATCGAAGTCCATTTTTATGTTTGACTTGTTTTTGTTCCAAGTGAGAGAAGACTTTCATGGATATCTGAATAAGAGTTTAAATAAAATGAAATGTGTTTGGCTTACAGTACGGCTTTATTCACCATGACAACCAGTATGTTTTAGTTCGATTGCACCAGACCTTTTTTAGACTCTATTGATCTCAGTGCTGTTTAAAAATGAATTTCTGTGTATATAAAAAAAAAATCTGTTTTTCAGATAGTGTATAGGAGCAAAGTAAACTCTCCCTTTTAAGTGGGCATCCTGTTATGCAAGCCCAAATTAAGATGAGATTGGCATGCCTTGCAGCATTTTTGATGTTCAAGGTCCTTAAAATTGGAGGAAGGTTAGAAAAACTTACCAGTTTATCTGAAAATTAGACTGTCAAATTCAATACCCATCATGAGGCTTGGCATTTAAGTAACTTCAGCAGGTATCATCAGGAATTAGAGAGAAGCCAATTCTTTAAAGATGAGTACATTATTGTTCAACACAAACACGATGAGAGCTGAAGTGTAACGTTTTGTTGCATGCCAGCATGATATTTTTTTGTATTACAGTAGCACAAGCTTATAAGTGGTACGTCATGAAATAGTAAACATAAGTTTATAGACAATCCCTGTCTAAAGAAATTGCAATGAGAAAAGACATCATGGGTCTAACACTGAATTTCTAAAAAGTGTGGATGTGAGTTGATATTTTGGGGTGTTTATCCTGTTAAGCTAGAATACTTCTGTTAGAATTCTCACTGACGACAGCAACATAATAATAGATGGCAAAAGAGGTTTCAAATCACTTGCTTAAAATACGTACAGACAAAATTAAACATCTATGGCAAAAGCATGCCAATCCACCATTTGAATAATGGAGATTTTTATTAGAGTAGTATTCATTGAAAGATTTGTCACTCCCTCAGTCTTTGGCTCTTTAATACATTGTACACATGTGCCTTCTTGTTTCTCACTTTCAGAGCAGTAATATATTGATTATACATTTAAGTAATTTCTGTGAAGTCTTACAAATGTTCCCAAAAAGGATTTCTGTGCTGATGTGCCTTTGAGAAATCAAGTACTTAACTATGTTACTGGAGTATTTATTTTGCACTCTACTACTGATATTTACAACTCAGGATAAGCTTTTGCAAACTAGTTCTTTCCTCTCCTAAATTTCCCATTCCTCTCCACCTCAACACCCTTTCTTCTATACCACATTAAGGTATTTTAGTTCTGAAGCTAATTTCTAATCACAGATGGTTTTCTCTATCTGAGGTTAAGATTAAGGATATCAGCTATGTAAGTAACCTTTTCCCCTAGTGTTCTAGCAGGTAGGGACTTAAGGCAAACATCTTCAGTGTGCACAATTGTGATTTCCCATACAGAGAAGATAAATCATGCTGAACGCTGGATCCTAATGAAAATTTCAGGTTATTTTATAGGGTGATTGTTCTTATATTGAAGAAAGTTTTGCATCTTTTGGTCTGTAAAGGTGAGATGCAGAATGAGTCCCACCTAACCATTATAATAATATAATTAACAGGCAATGCACTTGAGTTACATGGAACTATTTTTAGGGTCATCCTCATTCTTTACAAGATGGACACTTATCTCTTCTATACAAAACTATGTGTTACACAGCAAAATTACTCTCATGCATTTTGTCTGCTCCTTGTCTCTATAGTTCAACAACACACCCTATAAATTAAAATATATATACGTATGTATTTTTCTTTATTGGAGAGTACATATTACACATCTGGATATACTGCATAGTCAGATACATGAGTTCTCTGACAAATCACAAGTATACCCTTTGTTTTCTAGGAGTGCTGTGAGAACTTGTTAGGACTCGTTCAAACCTAAAAGCAGAACTATTTTTGGTCCAAAATTTATCAGAAAATGCCTATACATCCTCCTGGTCACAATGGAGGGAATTTGTAATTATTTGTGTGTATATGTCTATATGTATGTGCATGTCTATATGTGCACACATACAAGTGCTCACGCACGTGTAAAATGTGAGGCTAGTTGTTTAAGAAGTTCCAGTAAAAATGACTGATTTTGTTCATCTGAACTAGGTTTGGTGCTATTATCAGTCCGATATTGCTATGGAGCGAAGTATATTGCTGTGTAGTCACTGTGTTAGTAGTTTAAAATTGTTCTGTTGGAGTCAATAAATATTTCCATAGGATTCCATTTTAACCTCATCCCACATCGTCTGATAGCTGTACAATTAATGTCTCCTGCCAATGCCCTCAGGAGGATAAAATATTAAATTCAACAGTGTAAGTTCACAATGCACCAATTTGCTGTCTCCTGCTGCCTTTCCAAATTTTCTAAATACCTGCAGTACATCTGAGTGTGGGCTCCTAACTGGATTATGTCTGTGTATGGGCTCTGGAAGAAAGATTAAGCAACTTCTGAAATCAAAGTTTTTATCTTACCCAAAAATATTTTACTTTCATAGTGGTGAGGTTTTCTTCCTGATGTGGGTAGAAACTTAAAAATACAAAATATCCTAAATTAGATGAGTTTTAGAAAACTGAAAATATTTTTGTGACCTGCATTTCACTGAGATGTGTTTTTTTGTTGTTGTTGTTGTTTTTTTGTTTTTTTTTGTTTTTTTTTTTAATAACTTCAGAGAAGGAGACTTAATGACCTCTCTGCTATCTGTGAGTGTGGCAAAGCACAGTGAAGATATTTTTCTTCATATTCAAACGAAAGTTCTCATGTTTCAGTTGCCTGTTGTCAATTATTCTGTGGCTGAGTACCACTGAAAAGTCTGGCCCAGACCCCTCAAAATCTCCCTTTATCTTTTTGTTATTTAATTGCTATTGTTTCTCCTGGCATCTACCATATTTGACTGTCCATAAGTTTTTCCGCTATATGTAGCCTGCATTTTCTTCACCATAATCTTGCACTGCTGTTTTTAGTTATTCATTGTGTACCACACCGTCACCCATCCCTACTTAGAAGTTAACTGCTGAAAGATATGTTGTTTGAATGAGTGATGGCTAAGTATGAAAAATATATAAGACAAGTTTTAAACATGTTTCTTGCAACTTTTAATCCTCTGAAAGAAAAAAATAATCCTGCCCTGTGCTTTTCATTCCCTCTGAATTCCCTCTAGCTTTTCCATAACCGATGGAAGTGTCTTCCACAGTAATTTAAGCAAATAATTTTTGCTCTGTGTTGAGCAGTTTTGGAAACAACGAAATTTCTTTGTGTAGAAAAAAGTAAATATTCTAAAAATATCTTAAAATAATCAGACTTTTATTTTTTAAAGCTAACCATATATTAATGTCGTGTACTTTGTATTCTCTACAGTCCTTCTTCCATATGCTTGTTTTTATTATTCTCTCTGATGTTAGGAAGAGTTAGATTCTGTGGATTCAAAACATAGTTTATTTTAACAATCCATGGAAAAAAATCTGAAGCTGTAAAGTAATTATATCAGATACGATCAGTATAACAAGAACCAGTTAAAATGAATCATTAAAATATACCCTTTTAACCCATGTGCTTAAACTTAGGCTGTTACCTTTATTCCACCATGTGCTTTGTTAATTTTTCTTCATTACACATGATGCAACAAAGTTTTCATCACGCCTGACTGATAAGTGCTATTATCTTAAGTTTGTGAAGAGGTGCGAATCTTCAGCTACTGACATATAACTTCATGCAGCATTGAAATTTTTTAGTTGATTAGAAAAATTAGAGTTCAACTCAAATGAAAAGATGGTAGTAAAAGGCTTCTGGTGTGTGTGTGTGTGTGTGTGTGTGTGTGCGTGTGTGCATAGTGATCCAGCAGGTAAATTATCAGATTCCTTCTGCCTGATAATAACTATCTTATCAGAGCCTCTCAGATTACCTTGAATGAAAAGCCTGATAACTGTAATTACTCATGATCCGAAAATCAATGGAGGGACATGCTGTTTAACTGACTTTGTCTATAAACATAGTTGGACTGATCTGAATGTAATGCCTTCTACTTGATTATGCTGGCCATTGATGTCAGAGGCGGATGCTGATGGAATGCCTGTACAGGCAGAACCTTCTTTTGTTGCTGTGATGGATGGCAGTAGAGGAGCAGTCTGATACAATGGTGTCTGACATGAAAGTTTGTGTGAAGCAAAAGGTGGCAATGAATTCCTCCATTCAGAAACAATGGCACCCACTGGCATTCAGTGACACTTGCTAAATGCTGGTGGAGATCAAATGGTGGTTGTGAGCATGGTGGGGCAGTGGGTGGTGTGTTTCAGCAATAATCACAGTGGGTCACCTCTACTGGTATAGATTTTTTGGAACATGGTATCCAAGGTTTTATTCATTGCTGGTGAAAATGGTGGTGATTATGTGGAAAAATTGAATTTTTAGCTAAGGATTTTCTCTATCAAATGGCATTATTGTGCTCTTTGTACCTGATGTATTCTTCTTAGTAAAAGGAATAGTACCTTAGAGATGGGCAGAAAAAAGACGATTGTGTCCATGCAAAGTGGTTCTGTATGGGTTTTGTATGTGTTTTAAGCATCAGCTCAGCAGCTATAGAACTTCTTGAAGAGCAAGACTTCTTAACCACTTTGTTTGGGAGGGAGAAAAGGGTAGACCAGATCTTTTTTTTTTTTTTTTTTTTTTTTAATGTAGATCAGTTGGTTTGTGGGAAAACTTTCCAAGTGCATATGGTTTTGAGCTGAACTTGAGTTTGTACTAAGTCCTGCTGATGTATCCTAACTACTTAGATCTTGGGTTACTATGCAATCTCTGGAAAAAAATAGTTTTCAAATATTTGGATTGCCCAAAAAACCATTTTCATATTTTATCTGTTTTGCCCAGGCCTTAGAAGATAGTGGGTTGCAAATGTAGCTTAAAAAAACTGGCTGTTTTTTAGGCATTGTTTCATTGCACCTGTGCTGTGTAGAATAATTTATTGCCTGACATAGTTAATTATTCTAATTATGTTCACCTTTGGAACCTGTTGAGTAATTATTTACTGTCTCCTGATTCTGAGTAATCAATTACATTAATTGCTTAAAAATGTTTTGGTTTAATCTGGCTAGCTGCTTGCTACTTTAATCGTAATAAAGCATTTGGGCTTTGGTTTGTTGTTCCTTAAACTTTGCCTTATTCAGCTGTAACGAAGAAAGATGTTGCTCTCCTAGTAAACTATGGGTGATTTATATAGAGCAAAAGTATAACTAAAAGTTGTCATGAACTTAGGTATCTAAATGAAGAAATAAATCACATCTAAGCAGTTCAGATGAGCTCTCTCCGGTTGTACAGCTTTTCAAGTAATTTAAGCAAAGGTTTCCATATTTTCCAGTAGTTGTTCCGATTTCACAAAGTGAGAAAGAGAATGTGACACAATGCCCCTTGAAGTGTGCAAAACTATTGGATTATTATAAGCTGATCTAATTCTTAAACTTGAACCTGTTTAAATTCACTTGTTTGCTAGGGGTGCACAATGAAAAGACTTCAGTGTTGACTTGCGTGCTACCAGTGCCTTGGCATAAACTGCTTTGGTGTAGGCCCTGGAAACTGGAAGTGGCTATTACTTAAAATGCTTGCCTATGATGTAAAATAATTCGTTGGTTTCTGAAGAGCATTACTATAATGAAAAGGAAAATGTGATGTTAAATCGGAGTAAGCTACACCTGGAAACTGCTAATTCAGCAAATAAATTGTCATTAGGGTTTTAAAATTCCAAGTTAATTGAACAGAAAGTAATTTCTTCTACACAGAAACTTTTTTACTTTAATGTCTTTATGGAATTGCCATAAACAAGCAAAATGTGAATCAAGAATGTGGAACTATTTGTACTTTGATAAAATAAGTTCTTTGTATAAAAACAGTGCAAGCTATCAAGTGACAAATGCTGCCATTTCTCTCCTTAGCACCTGGGTAATGATCCATGACAGAAATATCAAAGCTGAATGATAACAGTACAGTGATACGGTTTCATGGCACAGACTTTACAGCAAGGGCTTCAGTGATGTGTTCTAGCAACTTTGATGTTGAGGACTAACACTGAAAGGGCTTTCCTGTCCAAATAAATTAGGCTAGGTGACAGAAACAATTTACAAAGCTCTGTTTGCTGCTGGCCCTATTATCTCTAAGATCTAAGTTTGGAATATGCAACATAAATAACATTCTGTAACATATTGTTAGGATCACATCTGACAAAACTCACCTGTAAAGCAATGGCTGCATGATTTGATGGGCTGAGTTTTATCTCATGCAATTCTGTCAAGCAGAAAGCGATAATCACATAAGGCTCAGTGTGATTTCATGATGTACCTGATACTATGTTTGCTTCCCTTCCTGTCTAAGTTCTTGTAACCTCTCAGAAACTTTTTAAACAATAAATTTTACAAGAATATATACTCTGCTAAAGGACAAAAAAAAAAATTCCTATCTTGATGAAGTGGCGAACTGCTGTGAGAGGTCAGGGCTGTACAGTAGAGAGTTCTAGGCATACTGCACTTCAGATTGGCTGGTTAATTCAGACTGCATTGACTATGAGGCATTTTCCAGGGGTTTGTCTAACAAATAGTGTAGAAGCTGCAGGAATCATGAGTTACACTCACCAAAACTTCAAAGCTAAACTCAGCTGAAACTTCCACCTTGGATATAGAAGAAAAAAAAAAAAGAAAAAAAAAAAAGAGAAATCCTGTAATGTTTTAGCTTTGTAGTAACATCTTTGCATGAGTGTGATCTGATTCTGCTGTTTAGATGTTACTGTATTAACTTTAAACTGATTCTATCAAGATAGAATGTAACTTATCTAATATAGGAAGAGTTTCTGCTTTGGCTTGATTCTCCGTGATATAGATATCTTAACAAGTACTGTCGAGTAAGTATTTTTTTTTCTAAAATGGTATAGTGTAGTTCCTTCCACAAAATGATTATGATGATCCTTTTGTACCATTAGCCAGATTGTTTGCTGTAAGTTGTTGTAAATTTTTTTAGTTATCTAGCTACATCAGTGGACAAAATGGAATACATGTATACCAAATTAAAAAACAATTGATTTCTATTTTCCTCATCCTATTGACAAAACAGCCACAGTTTATTAAGAAAAAAATAAACTTTTTGTTAAATATATATTTTTATTTTCCCCTCCTCTGGTACTTGTTTGATAGAAATTATAGTAACTATGGCATTTTTCAAAACCTAGAGGACTTTGTTCCACCAATTCAGGTACTCATTGGACCTTGCTGTGATCTGAAATGGCTTACTAAGCCAGCAAAACAAATTAGAGAATTTTCTTCTGGGTTAATGAGCTGAATCAGCTCAGTTGAAAGACATGACCAGGCAAGGATGAGGCAGGACCACATGGCTGGGAGCAGACTTGTCTAAAAGGGTCAGGGAGAGTGAGTCTTCCCCATCAACATGTCAGTGAGCTGTCAGATCTGGTGAGCCATCTTGCGTTGTTCCATACAGAATGGTCTGTCTGCAGAGGTTGCAGAGAAGGGTGACCAGTATCTGATAGATGCATCTGCTCTATAAAAACAATCTATATCTCATGACCATTGTTTTTCTTCTGTAAATCTGGTTGGAAAAGCTCAAATATCCTGTTTAATTAGTCAAGGTCAGCAGATTTTTTTGAAGTAAAAATTCTCTGTGAAGTATTAAATTGTTGTTGGAGAGTGAATATCTACTTCCTTTTAACTGAAGTGTTAGAAGTTAATTTCTGAAAAACAAATTTAAAAAGGCAAAATGTCTGAGCAATATGCGCAGTCTTTGCTAATTGTTATGTTTACACGTGGTAATTCATAGGAGAATTACAGTGATAAGAATATGATTAAAACAGTATTTAGAAAAATGACATCTAAAATGGATTCTTTTAATGTGTGAAGATTGTGATCACTTTTTGAAGGGGAAAATCTGAAATAAATTGATTTGATAAAGAACTGATATAGCATTGGGCATGATTTATTAGTCCTCAAAGAACTTGGGAATTAATAGTGAATAGTTCTGTTGACATGAAACAATCCACAGGAATGGAAGCATCCAAACAAAAGAAGATTCACTCAAGCCTCACTTAGATGTTTATGTACTGAATTTTCTGTTTCTTTGACACATAAACAGTGATTACCAGTAGATTTTGATGAAGTCCATTGTAACGATAATTTTGAGGCAATCTAGTTGTTCCATCAAGAGAGCACTTCAAAGATGCATGTGCTTGAGGACAGTACTCACAAGGTGTGTTTAGATATGCCAAGTATACCAGCTTGACCCTTTCAGCTGCGATGATTACCTGTTCTCCTGAGATAACATATTCAGGTGAATGAATAACAGGGGCCATAACAGAGAATCAATTCTGTGCGAAGCAGCATGTAAGGCTATCAGTGAAGAAAACAGCACACAATTGGGTAAGCTAAAGGTATTATTAATCTACTTGCAGTGAAAGGAAAGAGCATTCCTTATGCTGTGAAATGCATTGTGAATGTTAAATTTTGACTTGAGTGTTCTTGTCCTGCATCTCTTGTCTGTTTATGGTCTACAAAGCCATGGAATTCCAGAGTTATTCATCACCTTCATGTCTTCTACATGATTAATACCTGTATTAATCTACTCCAGTGCAATCCTTCACTGAGCCAGCAGCGTGCCTGCTGCAAGGGGAGAAGGGATTGTCCCACTCTACTCTTACTGATCCAGCTTCAACTTCAGCTCTGGGTGTGGCCTTGGACAATGTAATATCAGAAGGATCTAAAATGCTAGAGAGCATCCAAATGGGGGCTACAAAGACAGTAATGAACCTAGAGGGCAAGACATAAGAGGTGCAGGTGAAGTCCCTGGAGTTTTTCTGTGCAGAGCAGGCTGAGTGGAGGCTTCATGATAGCCTACAGCTCCTCAAAGGGAGGAAGGGCAGCACTGAGCTCTGCTCTCTGGGGACAGCAGCAGCACCTGAAGAAGCAGCAGGGAGCCGTGACAGCTGGGGATCAGGGAAAGGCTTTGCACCAGAATGCAGTGGGCATGGAATGCACTGCCCAGGGTAGTAGTAACAGTACCAAGCTGCCAGAGTTCAGGGAGCATTTTGAGGGAATGTGTTTTTTTGTTACTTGTTTTCCCAAGTGCTCCTGTGTGGTGCCAGCAGTTAGTGATTAAATAAAGTGAATAATTAGAAGGCTTATTCATAAGCATTCCCCGGAAAGTGAGTCTTCATCACCTGTCTGAAATGAAAAGGGAGTTTGCCCTAAGAGAAGACTCCTGAAGTAGTGAATTCAGTTAGTTGTCTTAAAATAAGTTATCATGCTGCTGGATGCCAGGCTCAAAAATGAAGAATAATTGTCCATTTGGGTTCCTATGGATAAAAAGGATGAACCCAACATAAAACGTTTGATATAAATAGCTTCAGAATGTGTCATTCCTCTTCCAATTCCACAGTTTCTTTATTAGACAGCACTGGTCTCTAACATTCAAGTAAATGGTTTTGGTTCTTTTCATTTTGCCCTACAACAGATAGCTGATTTACTGTCACTCAGCAACACATAGAACGTAATGATGAGCTTTTAATTAGTTCATAAGAAATATGTAGAAATGATGGAAATTTTCATTTGAGTGAAAAGGAATTTTGAGTCTTTTATTTGTCTGTTACTGTTACAGACCTTGTCTGGAGAAGTAGTTCAGTAAGAGATGCAAATGGCATAAGAGGAAAAAAAGTGACAGTGTCATCTGAAGCAAGTGTTGCTTTGTAGATTTGTTTGTTTTCTTAGTTCTCCAATTTGCTGAACTATCCTATTTAAGTGACCAGATAACCCAGCCTTATACTGCTCTAGTCTGGATAACAGCTTCTATTCAGGCTGCTGTTTTCATATGGGTTCTGAAAATAATGTCTCACTAATTCTTTATAACATGAAGTAATATTAAGTAGTAACCTAATCAGAGTGAAAACTGTTTGAATCAGCACTTGCTCTCACACAAACAGAGATGACAATGAACCCTGAGGCTCTGCAAGTGGACTGAAAACAATATTTTCGTCTGCTTCTTATTCAGTAGTTAAACTTGCATGGTCTTTTAGAAGCTGAATGCAGGAGAAATATGAATCAGAAGTACTGGTTTTTGAGAAGTCTCTGTGATCAGTTAGGTGCTGGTACAGGCTGACCAGGGAGGTGGTGAAGTCATTGTCCTTAGAGGTTTTCAAGAAATATTTACAAGTTGTACTGAGGGACATGGTTTAGTGGGGAAATATTGGTGATAAGGTTGACACTTGGACTGGGTCATCTTGGAGGTCTTTTCCAACCTTGGTTGTTCTATGAATTCTTCTACCCAACACCAAGCATTTTGAAAATGATATCAAGAGAGGGGGGACTGAAACCCTTTGAATACTTGGTTGTGCAAAAGTTGGACAAGGTGTTGTACAGGAACCAAGTGGGAAGTGACAGAGATCAGACTTGGTGGCTCTCCTGCAGACCACATTTCTCTTTTGAAAATAATTAACTTTCAGATAATGTTAAACATTTCCCGAATGGAATATCAAGAACTTCAGGGCTAGAAAGACTTCAGAGTAGTGCTATCTAACATGAAATCTTCCTGCCTATCCTGGTTTGTTTCCTTCTAGGACAATAGTGCAGCTTTCTAGATTTATGAAAATAATGCCCAAAGAACTCAGTCCCTAGAGCCAGAAGCAAGTGAAAAATACTTAATTGTGCTAGTTAGAAAAAGACTCACTTAATGGCTCTCTGTTACGGCTGAAATTTTGAATGGCAGCTTAAAAAAAAAAAGAAAGCAGCAAACAAGCTATGCAAGCCAGTTCTCTAGGACTGTTTTTCTTTGATAAGCAAACAGGATTTTACTGTAAGTTGCTGAATGCTTTTATCTTTCCTATTATGCATTATACTCTGTGTTTGTTAGAGGTGAAAAAGGAAGAAATACATCTTGTTTGAATTTAGAATACAAGTAATAATTCTTCATTAATAAAGCTCAGAAATGCTGATTATCTTAAATAGCTGTCAGAGAACACAGTCCATAGTCATCAGAATCACCAGTGCCAGCCTCTGGGTTTGTACATTGTTTTTGTTGGTGTTTTTTTTGGTGTTTTTTTTTTTTTTTTTGTTGTTGTTTTTTGTGTGCTCTTTATTTTTTTAGTTTATGTCCTTTTGGGCAGTGTGGCTGTTTGCAACGTGTTCCAACTTTGAACCTTGTCAGCAGTCACTTAGATGAGGAGGTAAGCAGTGTAAGGGCATTATTTCAACAATATTAGAGCATAAAAGCTTCATCAGCTTTATCTTGGATTTATCCAGCATCTCAGATACTGAAAAATTACTGCAGCACAGCAAAATTTTTTGGGGTGTAGTATCATGTTCTTTACCTTTTTTTTCTTCAAGAAAGGAGGAAACAGCAGGGAAAACAGGTGGAAATTTTGACGTAATCATTATCTTGGTTCATAGATTTGACTTGTATTAATTGATTGCCAGCAGTATTTTTACCTACTTTTCATTGTTCAGTTATCTTCACCATTCTTCCCTTCTAGTGTTTCTAGTTTAGAGTCAGAATATACACAAGTGCTGCATGCATAGACAGAAATTGGAAATGGACAGTAAGGTAACGGTAAAAATTGCTTGAATGTTTCTGATAGTTTACATAAGACAGAGAAGAACTGTTTCTTCCTCTAGCAATTAAATGTTTTTCCTTCATGTTATAGAGAATGGTACAGAGAACAGGTAGTAACAGATTAAAATGCACTAAATTCTGATGACTAGAATAATTTCCTACTGCAGAAAGGAGAGATTACTGTATGAATCAGTCCAAATCATGTTTACTACTACAAGTATTTCAGGTTTACCTTCACTAACAGTTTCCATGTCTATCTGTCATTGTTCTGCACTTAGACCAATGTGATAGAAATTGTGAAAGGACGGGAGATATTTCTGTAGTGGGATGTACATATCTTGAATGGGGCTTCTATTCTCTACACAGAATTTGTTTGAGGAGCAGTGATTATGAAGATGTTGGTAGCCATCATGATTACTGTTATCCTGCTAAACTGCGCAGACCTCTAGGGAGTGTATTCTGCTGGATGATCACAGTCATTCCACAGTCACTGACTGCTTTTGCCAGACTTCAGCCAAATTAAATTAAGTACTATGTAGGAAGAACCTGATTATTCATTGCACAAAGTTGGAAGAAAATTAAAAAATCTGCTTCTGTTTTCATTCTGTTAAATACCGGTAGTAATCTTTATTGTTAAATTTAGAAATAATCTTTACTCTAGGGTGTTTGAATTCTGAGGATTTTTTAGGGGGGTTGTTTTGTTTTCAAGCTATCTAGCTACCCAACAAAACAAGCAACTTATAATATGTTTTTAAATTGTAAAGCAGTAGCTATTATACAGTAATTGATTGGAAATTTTAATATATTATAAGTATTTAAGGGCACTGTAATTTTGTTTATAGCATTTGATTATCATGTCAATTTACACCCTGGGCAGAAGAAATTGGCTGGATAGCAAACAATAAATTTTAATAGATTTACCATCTGCATCATTTAGTATGGCATTTGGTGATTTTTGTCCTGATGTGACAAACAAGTTATCCTTCTTTGGCACTACTGGCCTTCAGCATTTTGCTTGACTGAGTTAACCATGTTGTTTCACAGTGCCTGGTCTCTAATCTGCATGTTATAACAATCTCTTAGATGTAGACATGACATGAAACACAAAAACAGCACAGGAATGCTCCCCAAGAGCTAACATTTCTGAAGTGCTTGCTACATTCTGAAGATAGTGATGGAAAAGAGTGTCTGTTGAGAACAAATTGCCTGATCAACATTTATTACTGGTACTCAGAGCTTCCAATGGAAAAAAAATGGTGAAGGAGGTGTTAAAGCTATTAATCATGATGGTGATTTACCAAGTAAATCACCTGGGTTTTAGTGCAAGCATCAGATTCTGATCTGCTCCCTTCAACTTATAGAATATGGAGTTGAACTGTTAAGCTGTGAGTGAAGTCTGCAATCTGAGCTTTATTATAGGCAGCTGGGCCTCTGTAGTTTGCAAGGAAGCTGTGGTAGGTAAGTATGCAGCACAGGTACAGTCTGCACTTGTGTCTGTACCAGCAATTTTGTGAATCTCTCTATGCAAGACACTTCTGTTGGTTTTGAACCTGCCATGATTGTCTATTTGGTCTATGTCTGTGGTGCTTATGGTTGGTGCAGTAATTTCCTTAAATTTTCCAAATTTAAGCCATATTGCCATGAGGAGGAGACTTCTGTGCTAGGCTTTTGTGTTTCAAGTGATATACAAAGAAAATGCAGCGTGTTCCGCTGTGAAATAGCATTGTCATCTCACAGTAAAAGGGAGCTGGGGAGCTCCTGAGATGGGAGAAGTTCTATGCCTTTTTTTTTTTTTTTTTTTTTTTAAACCTGCTCATCCTAACACAAATAAGAATTCAAAGTACCAAGATGAACAGATTTTATATAGTCTGCAAAGATATGAATGTGCAGAAGATAAATAGTTTTAAAATGCTATGTACAGAGTTCTTGTGCATTCAGAACTAAAGTTTTCTTTCAATTTGTTGTTTTAAAGAAACCCTGTTTGACTCATAGAAATAATATGAAAGAAAACAAGGGGTAATAACCACATGGTGATAGTATACCAGGGGAAGTTGCAAGAACTGTATAGAAAATGGAGAACAATCAAGGTGCATAATCTTGCAATGCTGAGAATTTGACAGCATTTCTATAGTGTTTTCAATGAGAAATTTGAGGAATGGAAGGAAATTAAAGGAAGACAGACCTTCACTGAGTGTTAGCAGCCAAGTTTCTATTTAAACACTATTTCCATTAGATAATCTAACACCTTGATTTCAAGTCATTGCTAATTCACCCACTTGAATGAACCCAATCCTACTAAATGCCAAAATTCTACTGAAGATATTGAATGTTTTGCTAGACTTAAGCTCCTAATCTTACCCTCTCTTTGCCACTATTTTTTTTAGACTGTGTCCAAATTCTATATTTTGCATTAATTACTGTCACTTGCTGTGAGAGACAGGGAAGGAAACAAGATCAAGCCTAGCATGGATGTAGTAACAAGTTATTTTCTGTGCCGAAAACAGTTCTTGAGTTTCTCAGATCCTTTCCTTGCTCTCACCTTTATTCCTTTGCTTCAATTTTGAAATAAACAAGTTGAGGAACAAGTATTTGAAATCGTTCTTTTTCTTTAGCACTATTTTATATCATTTTTAAAGTATAATCTGGACAATCTCATGCAAGAAGCTGCTAAATTGTACAAAATTGTTGCCTTTAAACACAATTGATGTTATGGTAACCTATAGGAGAATGAGTGGAAGACTGTTTTCCCACTGTGCAATGGGAAGAGCCTAATGAGCTTACAAATTCTAAAGAAAAATTCCTCACAAGTAGGATTTCAACTGTTTTTTGGGCCCATTAGGATGGAACTGGAAGCATTTAACTGTACTATTAAGACTATTGTAGATAGTGAGGAGTTACAGATTACATTTTTTTTGCCTCTATAAATTGCTCGTGTTTGTCAGGCTAGTACACTTTGAGTATTGTTACTTGGGTTAACTGAACAAAGAGTACTAATCAGTTTTGGCTTCTAGATTCTTCATAAAAAATATTTCAGGCATAGTCACCTCACGAATGCAGACTCTAAGAATTTTATTTTATTTTATTTTACTTTTGAAAAGTAATTGCTACTACTAGCACTGCTTCCCTGGGGCTAGGCTCCTGCATTTAAATTACTGACTTGTCTAACTCTTCATGGTGAAGATGCTGGCAGGCAGGCAGGCAAAATTTGCATTTCAGTTGCTGTGAGTACCAGTCTGACATCGTTATTTTTCTAGAGATGGAAAAATTTGTCAATGTTTTTCTTGTAAATAAGGTCTTACTGACATGTTCTTTCTTCCAAAGTATAGAATTTTTTTTTTTCTAATTTCAAGCTAGGATTATTGCTTAGATCTTTGAAATCCATCTTACGCTATTATAAGAAATAGTATAAGAATGGCAATCTTACTTTATTACATTATGCACCTCACCTAATTTGAGAGCATTTTTACATGAATATTATATATGCTTCTTTCCATCTAAATTGTATTTTTAACAAGAAACTTAAACAGTTTCTTGCAGCAACTGTGCTGACAACAGAAGTCCCAGATGATACTAAGTATTTCTGTAGAGGGTACAGAATACTTTACAGGCGTGAATAAATTCCGAATTTCAACAATCTCAAATTAAGCAGAAATAAGTAGAATAGTAGAAAACGAATAAAATGACCATCCTGAGTGTATTCTAATCTGTAGTTCACCTTTTCTTCTGCATGTATGCTTTGACACAAATGCGTCAATCCTTAGACTAAGAAATTCTATGTAAGTTCTAGTTATTTCTATGGAAACTATGACACTTACAAAGAGCACATATAGCCATATTTGATAAAGCAAATTCTATTTAAGAAAAAAATACTATTTTTAAAACACTATTTTTCAATGTACTAATCACTGTTAGTTATGCATTTCCCCCAGCGATGAACGAGAGCTTTTTGTTTCCTGATGTGACAGCCATGTGTGTCTGTCTGGAATGTGGCTTGTCTTTCACATTGTTCTTGCCACTGTTGAAACACACTGTTCACCAGCTCACTCTGCTAACATCCTGTTTGGCTTCTGTAAATGTTCAATGAACATCAATGGGTGCAATTTCTACTGCGTGGAGTGATTCAGTTCCACATCTTTGCTTCATGTGCACTTCCATGTCAGATGCTGTTGTGTCAGACTGCCTCTCTGCTGCTGTCTGTCCCATGGCTACTAGATTGGTGGGAAAGTTCAACCTATACTTTTGTCTTGCCAAAATCTGCCTCTGACATTATGGATCAACATAATAAAATAGGAGGCGTTACTTTCAAAGTGTTCCTCATATGTAATTGCTTATTCTATTATACACATCATCCAATCAGTTGCTGACCATTGTGATTAAAAGAAAATGCTTTTTTCTCATAAGGATATCAATTATTACCCAATTTTATCTTATTTTAGATGAAATTTAGCCACATTTCTGTATTTACAGGTAGTGGCTAGGAGAAACAGAGCAGGGAAAAACTTTTTTTAGAGAGCAATGTTCTGTTCAAAGGCTGTGATGTTCAGCATTCAGTAGTGATTCTTACCGAAACAAACTGGTCCTGTGATAATTTGTTGCACTACTTTGCTGTGTACCTTGATAGAATACTGTAACTCTACAATGTAAAGTCAGTGTGCAACGTGAAATCAATTTTAATTGCTCATGAATATCAACTGTAAAATGCAATTATGAAAGTTAAGACAAGTGAAATACTAACCAATGTTTTCAGGTCTGTATAAGTTCTTGAAGAAAATAAACCAATCCTGGTGAAACACAACATATTTGTACATGTCTTGTGGTTGAAGCAAACGTGTATGCTTTTCATCCACTTCCTTGCTCAGCTAAACAACATCTGACTCTAGAAAACTTAATGAAAAAAGATTCTGATTTACAGTGATTTGCTCCTCAAAACTGAGAGTCCATGCATAGTTTCCTGTAGTGGTTATAACATTAGTCCTCGTTGTTGAGATAAGTCTATCACAAGTCTCCACTAAAACAGTTTTGAAAACATTGATTGTCACACATGCTTCTTCGTCTGTGTAGCTGAATGAAACAGCTTTACTTTTATTCTGCTCTGTAAATAATTCTAAGCCTTGTTTATGTAAGTCAGTTTTTCTTTTTGATACATAACAAGTGTACATCCAGGTAGAGAATGGGGAAGGCTTTTTTGTTCACTCTCCCCTCTTATTTGATAACAATATTAGTAAGTCAAGTGAAAACAGAAAGGAGTAAATTCTAAACTTGCTGGCTCCAAAGGATTTATTTATTCACTTTTGAAACAATGGCTGTTTTGTGTAGCTTGTGATGGAAAGGGGAAAAAATGTGACTTGAGATTAATGAAGCATTCTGCCCTTCCATCCTGAAAACTCTTAAGTCTAGAACAGTGTTGCCTTTTGAGTTTAAGCTCTGAGTTTAATGCTAAGTTTCAAATCTTGTTACATATTATTTCTTCTTGAGAGTGTTTGGGCATGAAAGGAAAAGCAGTGATTTTAGCTGTCCTCCTCCTTCAATAGATTTGAAAGTGGGGAGTTGATATCAAGACGAATAATCCAATAAATATGTCAGAATGCTTGAAAGCTCTGTGGTGTTTAGCATAGGTGGAAAACTTCCCCTCTTCCCCAGAATCAATGAAGAAACACTGAATGAATGTTTTAAAGAGCAGTGTTTGGAAGAGGTAAGATCAAATCATTACTTTGGAAATGCCTCTTGATATCATCTTGTCACTGTTTCCAGTGAATGATTGCCAGTTAGCTTTCAGAGAGTTTCCTCTGATTCTTCTTCAGTAGTTCTGTACCCTTTCCAAAATAGCAGGTAGCAAATCCATGCCCTCTGAAGGTGAAGGATCCTGTTTTGCTTTGCTGTAGTCTCAGATTGAAACTTTATTGAATCAAGCTGTTGAAATCTTTTGATCTCTGCTTTGAGAGATCGAAATCAACATTTGACTTTAGAATTTTGTTGGGAATTCCACAGATACAAAGCTGATGTAATTCATTCCCATGTCAGTCCTTTAAAATGTCCTGAAAACTCCTCAACAATGTGATTATACTCATCAATCAGAGGGGGGGGGAGGGGGAATTAATGCATTAGTGATTCATGTTTTCATGTTTGTTTCCAAATGTGTATTTCCTTTAGGAAATCATGTATGGCCAAATGCCAAGTAAATCCACAAAAGTGTTTATTTGAGCAACAACTGGAATGTTACAATTTGCTATGGGTGACTGAAATAATGGTCAGGTATGAATTTTGTGGTAGTATAATTTTCAGTTTTAAGCAACATACGTTGGCAGTGGACTCCACTAGGGAATAGTGAGTCGGAAAATCTGTGGTAAGTTCTAGGTGGATAAAATGCTATCTGTTTTCTCATATGAAATAAATTCACTGTGTTATAGCTATTTAACTAAACACTTTCTCATGATCTATTCTAAACTTTGGAAAATAGATGATAAAATATGAGAATGGTTTGTAATGACTTTTACTTCAGGAAATCTGACTGGATTTTCTACAACATTTTTTTCCAACTTTAAAGTTATAGTTAAAAAAAAAAAAAGCAATACACAAAAAAAATTGTGATCAATTACAGTGCCTGGTTTTCTCTTTAGAAGGTTTGAAGAGAAAGTAATGGATTAAGTGTGCTTTCCTCCGAGCATGACAAGAACTGGCTAGAACAGCTTCATAGCATCAACAAAAATAAATAAATAAATCTTTGGTATAATTGAAGAGAAAAGGAAAGTCTTAAACAGCAACTTTGCATACAATTTTCTGTTTTTAATCTGGTAGAGTGAGAGTAATGTTTGTGTGCAGATAACTGAAGCAGTGCCTAGCAGATAAACGTCTTTTAACAAAACTCCACCTGTAATTTACCTGTGCAGGCTTAAATTAAGCTTTTTGGTTTGGGGATGGTTTTGCTTTATTTTTCAGATGCTGGGGAGCAGGGATGTAACCGGTTGCTTCGTAGTTCTGACAGCCATTTGCAAATGGACATAATGGAAAGTAGCTGAATGAGTGAAGTCCACATAACCCTTGCTGAGGGCTGCTGTTGAATGGAATGTTGTGCCAGGCATTTGTATGTGGAAGAGCTGAGTAGGGCACTGTACTTCAAAGCAGAAAAGAAAGGACTAAGGTGCTTAAAATTTCAAGAGAAATTAGGGATGTAGGAATCATAATGGATTTGAAAGAAGCTCAAAGTAACTCAGTTTAAAATCAAATATTGTGAGTAATTAGCTCATGAAATTCCTTGCCAAGGATGTTGTAAATGATTAAGTTTAACTTAACCTTGTGTAGGGACTGGACATATTTAAGGGAGAGAGATCCATGCAACATTGGGGGCAATGGGGTGGAGAGGTGAGGTGGTAGAGTAGAAGGAAACACAGAAAATATCCGGAATCTATAGGAGGAACTTGTGCTTACCATGCCCTTAATTTTCCTTAGGCATTCAGTTACTGCTGCTGTTAGAGATAACAATACTGAAGCATGGAGACCTTCTGCTTTGTATGACTGTTCATAGTTACTCACAGAACCACACAATCACTCCTTAGTTTTTAGATCATATATTGACAAAAACTGCAAGTAACAATAATCTCAGCTGTTATATATTCTATGATTATATATATATTCTCTCTTACAGCAGAGACTATGTACTGGATTTCTTTAAGATTTTATCTTGTGCTCTTTCACTCCAATCAATTTATCTTTTCAATTCAAAAATCAAACGAGTTCAGGCCAATTTTTTTTTTAATTCTGTAAAATTCCTGGAGAACCCCACATGAGACCATAATGATTTTAGAATTATTTACAGCAAGATAAATATTTCTGGCACTATTTTGTCCTTACTTGTTTCTGGAGATTGATGCTAATTTCCATAACTTAAACTTTTTTTTTCTTGATCTTAATTCTCAAGCCTGTGTAAACTCCATGTCCTGTATCCTATGCAAGCAGATGCTGTAAACCAGCCTAGGTTCCCTGTTTCAAGGGATTAAAGATATTGAACATTGTTTATCCTGAGCAGGTGGAACAAATAAATTGCTTTTGTTGTTTCCTAGGCAAAAACAGAAATAAAAAGTACTAAAAACCTGAGAGTTACAGATAGAAAGCTAATAATGACATGAGATAAAGGATTTCTGTATAAGTTCCTGAAAACTATTTTGATATCTCTAACTTAGAATGAATTGCCTGTCAGCATCTCAACAGCTGAAAAGTTTTACCTTATTGTAAACAGCTCCTTGAGCATTTTTATCACGTGCTTAGAGCAACCATTTAAACTTCAAGCTATTCATCAAGAGATTGTGCCATGTGTCACTTAGTAACTGTACTTGGGTATTCATAATGTAACAAAAAGGAAAATACCTTGTGTAAAGTTCAGTCAACAGATTTTACTTTTTGCCTGTTGCCCATGATTGTGTTATCTTGTCAGACCAGCTTTATGTTCTTTTTGATAAGCTTCCCATTCAGGGCACACAAAGGATCCTGGAAATCTCTATATACTGCTGACCTTGCTGCTTTTCCTTCCCTGTCCTCTAACTCTTCCCGAAGGCTTTCTTTTAAACCTTCTTCCTCACTGCCATCCAAAGCCTCAAAGTAAAATATTTCAGTTAAGAAATTGTGACTCTGAGCCCGGTTATCATCTAATTTCTTGGTTCTAGTGCTGCTGTTCTCTGCTACATTGTCCACTCCTCTGCCTGCCTGAAGAGAGAGAGAGGGGATACAGTCATTGTAAACAAGGTTTCCTGGAAATAAGTGATAAATTCAGGCAAATGGTAAATATGGGTGGAGGAGAGGGGAATATTAGATTTGACTCCTTCCTCTTGATGAAGATAGTGGTAGATTTGAGGCTTTTTTTTTTTCTTCAGTTTTATTTATTTTCCTACATAGCTGGTTATGAGTGGTGCTCCCTAGGAGTCAGAATTAGGGCCAGCCCTGTTTAATGTCTTTACTGATGAGATTGAGTGCATGTTCAGTAAGTTTGCAGAGGAGTGTTTGGAGGGAGTGTTGATCTGTCTGAGGGTAGGAAGGATCTGCAGAGAGATCTGGACAAGCTGGATCATTGTGCTAAGGTCAGTTGTACAAGCTTCAACAAGACCACGTGCCAGATCCTGCACTTGAGTCAGAACAATCCCATGCTATGCTCCCAAGTTGGGGCAGAGTGGCTGGAAAGCTTTGAGGAGGATCTGGGAGTGTTAGTCATCTGCCATCTGAATGCCAGCTAGCAGTGCATACAGGGTGGACCAGAAGGCCAGCAACATCCTGGTTTGCATCAGAAACAGTATAGTCAGCAGGACCAGGGAGGTGGCCATCCCTCTCTACTCAGCACTGAGACTGCATCTCAGATGTATTGACATGCTTCTGCTCATTATTTTTTCTCTTCAACTGTATGGTCACAAACTGGATGATGTTGAACTTAAAAACAAAAACACAAACTCATCTTGGGGGGAAAAAAATGTCACTTGTTAAGCTTTTTGTGTTTTGATGAAGACTCTCTCAAGGCCAATGTAAAAAAAAGGCCACACATTCACCTTAGTCTGAACAAATCTTTGTGGAATTGTTTTTATTCTCTTAACTCTAAATCTGAAAAACGTGCTTGGAAGGAAAATGTTAACTGTAAAAAGTTGCAGAACAATGCATGCTTCCCTCAAACTAACAGTGTCAGCATTCTGGGACTGTGTAGTTTTCTGTTGCCTGCCAGCCATGCAAACAATACATCTTCAGGAAAGCTCAAAGGAATGTTTGAACTTCACATTTTTCAAGGCTGGCAAGGTTTAAGGGTGATATCTATGTACATTTACAGTACTTTAAATATATTTACTGTATTTTTGAATGCTATGAAAATGACAATTACTTCACGATTTTACGTATTTTTGCTTGAAATTTATTTTTGTAGGAAGTAGTCTTGTTTTTCCAATGGTAGTGTATGCTTTGCTTTTTAGAGGAATGTAAATAGTGAAATAAATCACCATTTTCTAAAAGTCAGTTTTTACTTAAGCTTATACAGAGTTTTACAAATTTAGCTGATTTATAAAAATCTAACTAGACACTAGTAATTCTTGTGACTCTGTTTTGGAAAGAAGGCAATTTATTGCTTTTTAAAGAGTACCTGCCATTCAAATGAAAAGGAATAATAGAAGAAATGTGCATGTATGCTGATTCTTACTTCAAATAAACTTATAAGAAATATGGGTTATTACCAAAACTACATTCATGGTGTTCCTAGCCAAATTAAATCACAATGAATTGAATGCAGATGCTAAAACTATCTGAGCTGTAAAGTAGGAATTTGTAAGCATGAATGGATGCATTTAATGAAGACATGGAAGTAAAAAATGATCAAGATAAAATAGCAAAATTTTACCAAGAGTCTAGGAATGAGTTAAAGATGACAGTGTATACTGGAGATGGTATAAACTCTGACAAAAGAATAAATAGAAGTAATTTGTTTCTTTGATTCCGTCAAATGAAAGGAAAAATACAGAAATTAAATGTACCAGACATTAAAACTAATAATGGATAGTTTAAAGTGAGATTATTGTAATGAAAGGGCACAGATGAGATGTGGTAACATTTCTCAGGTGCTGAGGTAACTGAGCTGGAATATGCCATGCATGATATTCCAAATATAAAGAAATAGAGCAGGACAAATTCAAACTGAGTAGTGGGAAAGCAGACTTCATGGCCTTGCAAATAATGAAGTGCATAAGGATGTTTAGGATGAACACAATGAATTGTCACTAAGTCTAAGTTTGATGAATATAACTGCTATCCTAGCCAGTTTAGATGAGAGTAAAAGCTTGCTGATGTGTTGCAATGCTAGAAAGCTAAGGGCTGTAAAAGCAGTAAAGCTGAGAATTGTGTGGGACTCTGGAAAAAAATGATGACAGAAGATATTAAATGATCATTTGAGACGCTGAAAAGATCATTAAAAAGCTATAGTGATACTAAATAGAACTTGGATTTCTGCCCCATCCACTCTCTCCTACACTCTGAAATGACAGAAGGCTTTTAAGGCCAGAAATTATGATGAACAGCCATCTTTATAGATCCTTTTACAAAGACGCTTAAAGTAATAGATCTTCTCTTTCCTGGTAATATGAACTACTTCATATCTGCCTGCAACTCAAAACTGTAATTAACCTTTCACCACCAAACATCTTCCCCATTCCAACTGCCCACACTTACTGCGGAATGTGGTTTAAAAGAAAAGTCAGGAAAAGCATAAAGAAAAAAGATAATGGTGTAAACTGTCATAACCTGTTGAAAAGATTGACTCTGAACTGCAAATACAGATAGTTCCTCTGCCATCTGTTATACCTGGAGATATCTGGCATTTAGCTACAGCAGCGTCAGGTGGAAACGCTACAGGAGATTTTCTAAGGTCATAGATATGATAAAAACAGAAAGCAAGGATGCTGTGAAAGTGTTAGATGCCAGAACTGATTTCCTGGTAAATATGAGCTTGATGATGGAGAAATAAAGGAGTTCCTCTAGTGCTAAGAGGAAATATAAGTATAGGGGGAAAAGAAGGAAGAACAACCTTCAGCTTTTCATATGGCCCAGGGACAGCTGCATGTATGTTGACTAGTGAGATAAACTCCTGCAATATAAACTGAGAATTCTGAGCATCTAACCAGAAGCTGTTTGTAGGAATTTTCAAGTCTATGACTCTGTGTGGGCTTGGGATTGGCATCTGCCCATTGATGACACAGTCATAGTCTTGGAAGAAATTTGTCATTCTGCCATTTAATTTAGCCACAAGACTGCCTGTTTAGTCTTTTATCATTGAGTGGGCATCCTTAAAAGTATAGCTAGACTTTTTCAACTATTGCTACTCGGGGCAAATCTTATTTTTGTCTAAGGAGTGATTTATGAAACATTAATTGGCTTGCTTTATTTACTTGCCTTTGTGAAATTCCTTGTATAAACTTGTAAGGTCAGATCAACACTTGTGAGCAAAGGAAAAACTTTTCAGTATAGGCCCTGATAATTTTAAGAAATGAATCATGTACAAAACTAACCAAGAGGAAAAAAAAAAAAAAGGGTTAATTTTCATAGTAAATTTATTTAGTGGAAAAATAAACTAAATTCAGTTGTACCAACAGAATCAGAGGAATATTAATTCTGGAACACAAAGTTGGGAGGAAAAGAGTTCTGCAAACCTGACCCAGAAAAGAGGGAAGGTGGCAAGAGGGAGAGAGATTCACTGAGCATTTTCCTGACTAATAATCACATTTGAAAGGCCAAAGAACATGTTCTTCTTCAGTCACAGTCTTTGTGAGAAGATGTCAAAGTATTCGGAATATGACTTGATGGGTTAAGTTTCTAAATGCAAATCTGTAGTGATGGAGGCTATCACATTAAAATCAGGTCAGCTGAGCTTCATTAGTTCACACCATCTCTGAACAACCAGATTTAAATTATTTCTACTGGCTGTGAACCTGGTTCAAAGCTCATTTTTCTGAAAGAAATTTGTATCTATGGAAAAGATCCACAAATCTACTACAGAAAGGTAGTAAGAAATTTTTTTTAATGACTGCCCACTTCGATCAGACTACAGTATAACTCTAGGAACTCAAACTTAGTATTGCTACGTTTGTTAGGCAAATAATTAAGGAGATTTAATATGTGATTTTGCAAAGTTCATGGCAACTTTAAGGACTTTCATTCACCACTGGGCTAGTAGTTATGTTTTGTGGCGATGCAAAAGATTAAAAGCTATAGCTTCCTAGCAGTAAAGACTCATAGCAGCTGAATTTCTTACAGGAAGGGAATCTATGGGGAGTAGCATGAAAAACTTGATTTAGCAGCATTCATCTCTATGGAAGATTTAATATGACTTTTGACTCTCTCTACATAATATGTTTCGGAAGGCAACTGAAGTCTAAGCAGGATTTTATAAAAATAAAACTGGGACAAAAGGAGTAGTTTTATTCACTTAATAGCGTTGAAAACAGTAAAAGGTAATTAAGGAAATAATACTGAAATGTAAATCTTAGCTCCAGCCAATATCAGTGCTATACACTTGATACTCTGCTATTATTCTGTGTAAGAAAGTTTGTTAAGATAAGCGTTCTTATCTCAGGCATCATCTATGTGTTGTATGAGCAAGAAAATGTCTTGCTCATGCCATCTCTGGGCTCCAAAAAGCTTCTCTCTTGTTTGGATTGATTAGAACTGGAAGTCTTGTCATTATCTTGTCATTACTGTCTTGAATGGAAGTATTAAGAGAAATATAGTTTGTTGGTTTTTTTGTTTGTTTGTTTGTTTTTCACCCAAATCACAGACTGAAGGTTTTAGGCAAGAGCCACGTACAACTCTAAACTATGATAACTGATAAGAAACCTCTGAATCCTTCACTTGGAGGTGCTAAATGTGCTTGCACACTTGGATATTGAAGATAGCTTCTCCAAATGTGAGAGACTATCTAGTTCCTCTGTCACTATCTTCTTGAATACTCCAAATTACATTTTTGTGTTGTTATGTACAGAAGTAGAAAATCCATGAAGTGCTTTTCATAAGAGTGGGCCAGTCAAAGCAGATCACAATTGTAGCGCATGTGGTGTTTATTTGATTTCCAAGTACCTTTCATTGTCTACTTTCTTTTACGTTCTCATTTCCATCTGGAAGGCTGGGAAGGCAGCTGGCTTCCCAGCAGACACCAACTCCACAATTAGGTAGCTGGCAGGCAGCTCTTGCTTTTCTGTTTGTGGAGACTGTCTGCCTTGCTCTCTACCTCATGGTGCTCTTGCCCAGTACAATCCATTTGCAAAGGGAATCTGGCTGCAATTTTTGGCTTTCAGTCAGGGATATAAAGAGTTCCGTTGGCTCTGTAACAGCAGTGTTATAATATATGACCAGGCATTAGGAAAACATATGGACTGTAATGAATTGAAACCAGTTTGCTGGTTTATCTGTACTCTTCATGAACCTCATAAGGAATACTCTATTCCTTTTGACTATAACCAGTCTGTCTCATCTAGATACACAATGCTTTTCTTGTCCTGTTGACTGCAAATCAGGAAAATCTCAAAGTTGTTTTTTGCATAGTTTACTGGTGGGATGTTTCATACTGCCTATAACTCCAGAGTGGCACTATTCTTAGAGGTTATTTACAAGCTTCTTTTACTGTCCTCTGTATGGGAATTTTGGGTTCCCATAGCTCAGAAATATTGTGAACTTCAATTATTTTTTTCCTGATATTCAAAACCCCTTCAAAGTTTTACTGCACTTTCCTTACTTTTCGGAGAAGGGGCAGAGCACATTCCTGTAGCTGTTTGCTTTCTGAAGTTGGGTTGTCTACAGATTAAAGAAATAACAAGTTATCATTCAAAAGTCTGCTTGTATCAGCTGGAGTGAATATACATTGTATAATATACGGTACCTCAACATCCTCCCACCCCCAAAATTGACAGAAATAACGTGAACTGAGTTTGTTTAGAACTGCCAGCTGTGATTCCTGTTGCAGCTTCTGAGTTGTTCTTTCTCTTTTCCAGTAGCCTGGGTCCTTCCCTTCTCTCCTTCCACTTTCTTACAGTTTTATAGAGTTTTCCAGAGCTCTCAAAATCACCACGCTCAGATTTGAGGACTTCTATTATAGGCTGTGCTTCTCGCTTAGCAGGTTCCATCTCTGTGAAACATTATACATATTTTAGGGTCTCCAAACTACAACTAGCCATGCTACCTTTGTAGAGGGAGAAAAAGCTAAACTACTACTTCAGTAGTGCTGATGAGTTTCAGTAAGAGGTTATGCCAACACAACAAACAAATTTCTGTGTCTGTTTAATCTCACCTGGAATACATAGAACCTAAAACACAGAGAAACAAACTAAAACCTTTGCTTTGTACTTGACAATTTTTACTAAGTTATTTTCCTATGCTTCTTGGAGTACACCAGCCACATTCCAATACCCATCCAATCCTTTTATCTGGAGGCTGATTTTCCTCTGCTTTGCTTCTGATATGGTCTGCCATGTTCTTCAAGTAGATACACTGTGCATGTTCTTGCAATCCACCTGATGTTACAATTACAGTCTTACTTATCTTTCTGGCTGCTGCTACCATCCTCCAGCTTCTGAGATTGCATCTGCCTAGCAAAAACAGCACTCCAGGTGTTATTTGGCTTCAGATTTTTGTTACAAGATATTTTTTCTCATCATCCTGTTGCTAATTTGAACATCTTGGCCAGATTCCAATGCAAGTAATTACATTCTGTCTGTCTAATTTTCCCTGCCATTTCCACTGCAGATCTTATTTGTCATTACTTTGCAAGAGTGCTGAGTGGTGGTGGTGTTGAATTTCCAGTGTATATTTGTGTACTGGAGAAGAAAATTGCAAATGGAGTCCAAAAGGACTTTAACTTTTACTTTTGGGATGGAATACTGCATTAATATCCCATTTTGATGAGAAAAGGTAACTTTCAAGTCTGATAAATTTAGTTCCAGAGGAGTTCATACAGAAATATTTATTAGCAACATCTTACAATATAAGTTAATTTGTTACCAAAAACAATCTCAAATTAGAACTATTACATCTAAATATCTTTGATCCAGATGTCTGGGACTTGAGGGCAAGGAAGAGGAAGAGAGTGGGACAGAGGGAAAGAGAAATGAGGTTTCAAAGGGTTGTTTTGTTACAAAGCAGTTTCAGGTAAATTAAGCTTTGCAGCACACAGGTGTACGTTGCAGATCCCAGAGTGGCGTAGCATGGCAGCTCATCTACTAGCATCAGTCTAGCTGTGGTGGCAAGGAGTGCAGAAAATACTGTCCTGTCCAAGGTCTATGGCATACTGTACAGGCCAGGGCCCTATGAGGGGCATTTTCAGAGTCTTTTCGTGTTAGTTCTACATAAATCACTTGCAATGCAGCACCTTTGTTAGGTAACCCAATTTGGAGGAGGACAGGGAGTCCTGACCTCAGAAACTCACTTTTCTGAAGGCGTTTCAGATGACTTAGTTGAGTACATAGATACTTCTCAGGAGTTTATCTTCATCTGTTAAATAATAGAGATAAACTGTTCCCTATGGCACGGTTGTGTCACATCTTTATCTGTAAGTATATGATTCCACTTCATGAAATAAAATTCAATGTTAGTACTATGAAATATTTTTCATTTATAACAATTTGATTTTGAAGTGATGTTACTTGACTCAAAACAAAAAAACAAACAAAAAAACTCAGAGAAGATCTGATCAATGTCTGTAAATGTCTAAGGAGTGTGAGGCAAATGTATGAGGCTTGACTATTCTCTGCTGTGTGTAGTGATAGGACAAGGGGAAATGGCCACAAACTGAAGCATAGGAACTTCTCCACAAATGTGTGTGGGAACTTCTTAACAGTGCAGTATGGAGCACTGGCAGAGGCTGCACAGACAGGTGGTGGAGTTTCCTTCTCTGGAGACGTTCAAGACCCACCTGGACACCTACCTGTGCAACCTGGGCTAGGGAGCTGCTTTGGCAGGGGGTTGGACTCAATGATCTCTACAGGTCCCTTCTACCCCTAAAATCCTGTGATTTTGTGACTTTTCCATAGTTCCTTCCATATTGATTTTCATAAGCATTCAGAAAATTAGAAATGTTCCTTCTCACCTTTTAGCCTCTACAAAAGTCATAGAAAATCCTCTGTATCTTTTTTTTTTTTTTTTAATTATTTATTTTGCTGAGAATATGATTTCCCTCTGTTAAATTAAGATTGGTCTCAAGGGTTCACAATTTAATCTCTGAGAGCATAGGAAATAAGATGACACTTATTTTAAAATAATATATTCCACAAGATCAAGTGGTAATTATTGATCTTCTACAGGTAAGTAGTTGAGATGCTAAGAGTTTGTTCAAATGCATCTCTGATGTAGAAAAGGTACGATTCAAGTGTTAACATTCTGAAGTACATATTTTGTTAACTATCTAAGGCTGTGCTCATCTGAGAATCTGAGGCTCAGAGTAGTAAAAAATCTTTTATACCAATGCTACTGGATTAGCTAGCACAGAAGTCTTCGTCTGTCCCAACACCAATAATATATATGATTTTACCCATTTCCTTCAGTGATTGTAAAATTGAGGGATTAAAAAATGGCAGTGCAACAGTAGTTGTCATGAATAGTTGCTGGTCATGTTGTCTTTGGAGGAAAAAAAAAAAAAAAAGAGAGATAACCAATTGAGTTAATTGAAATGTTGCAAAATTACAGAAAGATAGAATGGTTTGGGTTGGAAGGGACCATTAAAATCACCTCGATCCAGCCCCTCTACTATAGGCAGGCACGCCTCACTGGGCAACCTGTTCCAGTGTCTCACCATCATGTGAAAATCGTGTGAAAATGATTTAAAACTGTGTGAAAGTTGTTTGGAAATTATATTCTTGCTATAACATTGAACTTGACATCTTAAAAAAATTAGAATAGTAGTGAGTTATTTGAAGAATAACTACCCAGTGCATGAACTGTGGTGCTTTTTTCCTGTACCTTCTTGCAGAGACAGTATTTCAGAAAGAAATGCAGACTCTCTGGCTTGAAGGCTTACAGGAACAGTCCTGTAGTTCTTGCTTATGTAAGTACTAGTTAAGATGCTTGCTGTGATAAACCACTCTGCTTCCTAGGGCATTAGATGTTCTTCTGAAATGATACTGTGTTACACTCTTTCATGGAGTATTTCTGAACAATAAGAGTGATATAATTTTGATGGTCTCTTCTTGGATATCAGACTATTCTGAAATATTCATAACATGCAAGAGTGGAGCCTGGTTTGTTGCTACAATCCCTCTCCTTCACTGCATCAGACCAGATTGTATATATTTGGAATTCAATGAAAAACTTAAATAAAATTCTTGTGCCTTATTTTTCCCCTGCACCTAGGGGACCTTGTGGGAAATACTTCAGTTAAAGGACAAATGCTGACCTGACTAGTCTAAGTGCAACATGGTTTTAGTTTCAGATACAGTGGTTAAACTTCAGAACTTATGTGATATTTTACCCTGATCTGTAACAGGTAAGGGAAAAGCAGAAAACACTGGGGGCAGGAAACAAGGATAGAACATTCTTTCCCATGCATAAGAAGTAGATCTTGCAACAAGAATTAGTTGGTAGTTTTGCTACTGAACTTTTATTTACATAAAGCATAGCATGTGATCTTGAGAACAATTGTTTTGTTCTGGTCTGTATTTGTCGGGTGAGGAGTACCTTGCTCTGCCACTTGCACTGGGACTGAACTGGTGCTCCCAAAGCCTTTTTCTTATCTGTAGCCTAAGACAAATTCATGGTTTATGTGTTTGATGCGATTTAACTTCTTATAAATAGGATTACCAGTCACCACATAAGCATAGTTCTGCACTAAATATTTCCCCCTATGTGAAACCAGAATATAGCTGAATACTGCTACAATACATCTATCCTGAAATAGCATTGTGATTCTGACTCAACCCTACAGAACCCCAGGAAAGTCAGAAGTAATGCTAAAATTAGCATCAGATCTTTCGGTCTTTAACTCATGCCAGAATGCAAAGTAAATGCTCTGAAGGCACTCTGGTGACTCGCAGCCAAGACAGATCAGAGGGTTAACAAGATTTTGTTCATATTTGGGCCCTGCTCCAGCAGGACACTTAGGCATATGCTCAAGTCCTGCAGCAATGCCATGACAAACATTTCTGATTGTCTGTAGGTAACTAGCCATTGTTTCACTGAGAATTTCAGCCTTGAACTTCTTATTACTCAAGGCAAATCACATAAATACACAGATTAAGAGTGAAAATACAGATAAGATATTATTCAAGCTGATTTATTTATGCAGTGATTAATTCTGGTAAGTTCCTAACATGAATAAGAACCATAGTAACATCCTCCTTCCCTCAAGTGTTACAAGACTCAGTTTAGATTGTATAAATGTGAGCTTGTATTGTGTCCATGTTGTTTTCAGAGGCAGCCTTCCCTGCTGGGCTCTATTTCCTATACTGTGCTATGGCCCTACGCCATAGAATTGCAGTGGATTTGGGGTGCAATTGATAAGTATCTGCATAACATACTTAAGAGGCATCTCTTGTTAAGAGATAGCAGAATTGATGAACTTCAGGGTTTTTGTACTTGTTCACCTTAAGGTACTTTCTTTACATAAGAACTGAAGCTATGCTCACAGAAGAGTATAGATTGTTTTTTCTGTCTTTTTTTTTTTTTTTAGATTATTATTATTACACTCTTCTAATTATTATATTCTAGTTAAAGTGCATATTTGCACTTCTATTTGCTATTGTATAAACTGCCTCTTAAAAAAATTGTGGCTTTGCTGTGCTTTTCTGAGGAAAGATTACTGTGTTCCCTTCTGTGAGGCAGGCAGTTTTCTTTTTATGCAGTTATTATAGAATTCATCAATTAATGTTGGTAGGTTACTGAAGTCCTAAAGCAAAAGCTATTAGAGAACTGTGAGTAACCTCATTTCTTATAGTGCAAGAAATAAATTCTAGAAGTGCTCTTCTCTGCTAGGAAAAGAAGCATATTAATTAAGGCCACAGCAAATCAGAAGAGCTCTGAATAATTGTTTGGAAATCTTTCTCAGATACCACAGCTTTCAAAAAGACATTTTTGTCTACAGCATTTTTTTAAAGCAAATAGCCTCAGTAAATATTTGTCCTTGCTTTGCTAAGTTTGTGAAATAAATCAGCAACCTGATTCTGGCAGAACAAGGGAAATGCAATGGGAGTGTAATGGTACATTCGTTCTACAGGTTTGGCCATGCACCTTCATTTATGGAAATTTTAATACTAATTAAAAACACCCACCCTGATGTATACGCAAACTGCTGTGGCTCTCATCTGACTTTGAATAGTCCTAGTTGGGTTAGTAAAAAATTATCTTTTGGGCATCTTGATATACGCTCTTCTGCGCATATATATTTACATATTTTTATATAGAACTTAGATGTAAAATCTGGTTTGTCTATGTTCTAAAGCATCTTGTGCACTAATTGCAGATCCGAAAAAAAAAAAAAAAGAAAACCATTTTGAGTGTTTCAGGTGTGCTAGGGGCTTCCTAATAACTTTCAGTCATTCATAGGTAAGGAATGATACACTAAGCTATTAACAGCAGCATATGTAGAAAATACCATTCTAACAAGCCCTGTTTTGCTGGTAAGTACCAGGTTTTGTGCCCTTGGTCTTTGTAATACTGTATCTTCTGAATGTCTCTGATGAGGTGAAAGAAAGGTATTTACAACAGCAGAGAACAATTTTGCATTGTAGAGGAGAGAGTGCCTGGTAATGGAAGACAAAAAGACAGTAGAGTGGGGATAGGGTCTTCCAGGTGCTGATAAGGAGGGAGAAAGGCTAAGATGCAGCAAACTGGACATCCACAGGGAGAAGAACCACAGCTTATGGGAAGGGAGTACAAGTTTTCTCCTCTCCTGCATGGGAGTCCTTCAATAACTACAGTGGGTCAGAATCCACGCCCCTCTAATGCAACTTCATGACAGTTAGAAAGTGAGTGATGAAGTAGGTACGGATAAGCCAAATGCACTGACTCGTATGGATTGTGTGAGGAATTTTCGTTTTGTCTAGGAGACAAATATTTGACCCCACACTACAGGAGATTTTGTGCAATGCCAGCATTAAAATAAAGCCAGAGCCCCATTACTGCAGTAATTGGGAGAGGAGAGAGGAGAAAGAGGAGTAAAAGGATTTTTTTCTGGCTTTTGAAAATCAAAGTGAATACTGTACAATAAGAGAAACAGTGAAAACTGAAGAGTTTTTGTAGAAACCCACTAGTCAAGAACTGCTTATATGACAGAAGATTTAGGATAAGCTCTCCGTTATTAAAAATCTGCCATTCTTCTTACATGTCCCAGAATTTCCACAACTTTCAGAGCCAAATCTCCTTTTCAATTCTCTTTTTCTCCACAGGCAAGATAATAGCAGAATATATTATCCTATTTTTTAATGTATTTAGGGATATCAGGACCAAATTTTGGAGGAAATTAGACGTACTACTTTTTAAAAATATACAGTATCTTTAAAATATCTGTTAATGTTAAGGAGCAGGACCTTATTTGGACCATTGTAAGTGGGTATTGCTGATAACAATGTAAGTTACTCAAGGCTCTGAGCTGAGCAAGCATTAACATGTTAATGTGAGAAGGCCAACGATCACCAAGGTATTTGTTTCCACCTACAAATTTAGGCTGAAAAATTCATAGTCATTTATACAGATATAAAAAAAATAAAAGACCCTTTTTATTACAACATTCCTATTGCAGCCTACGTGTTAACTGATTCCTCTCTGACATGTGGGTGAGCACAGCCAGCCCCTCTGGTGGGATTTTAACAAGCCACTGAGTTCATCATCTCTCCCCTCCCTCTTGTTACCTGGTGCCAAGAACGCTGAAGATGGAACAATAACGTGAATTCTTTGAGTTTCTCTGCTAGGTAGTGGGGAATTCCAGGAGTAGACCAAACTTTCAAACTTCCCACCTCCTTTTTTCTTCCCTCCCAAGTCCCACATGTACTTCTTTATAAAGAAAGGGAACTTTGCAAAGTACTTGAAGCCTTTATAGTTACTTCTGAGCCTCTTCGGGGATCGAAGAATCTCTCTTAGTACAATCCTGCTTTCAATCCAAATAATAGCAGTTAACGAGGTGGGAACAATATGCATCTCTGAATCTAGCTCCACTGTCCCTGTTAATTGTGGGTCAAGGCTTCCTCTCCAAACAATATTTCTGAAGAGGTAAGAAATTGCTTTCTTTTCCTGTCTTACCTCTGTTTGTCCTAGAATTTAGCTGTGAATGTGCTAGGCTTGACTCTGGAATCTATCATTGTCCAGGAAAGGGCTAATTCTCCTTCCAGGCTTCTCTAGTTGATCCAGTTGGAGCCAAAACGTCGATGATGGATGTTTAGTATTTTTTACAATGTCCTGACTTCTAGTGCATCTCGGTGCAGCTGCTTAATTAACTGTTTCCAAAGCCTGAGAAACCATAAATCTTTACCCCAGCAGGGACCACATAGATAATTTTCTCAGTGATGAAAGGCAAACAAGATAGTGTGTCACAGCAGGATGCCTCTTTTTATATGGACAGATATTCCACCTTGTTATTAATAGTAATGTTTTGTTGGAAGTCATACAAACAGACTGCTTTAAGAAAGGGAAACGGTATTTTCATCAAAAAGTTCAATTATTTCAGAAATAAATCTAAGGTATTACTTAAATTAGAAGATGTTTACAGATCAAAGAAAGTGACAGCCTCCCTTGTCAGAGGAAATTGTCATCTGAGAATATGACCCAACCAACAGTAACTGCATTGAATTCAACATGTAAAACTGGTTTTTAAACATCACATCTTTAAAACAGGCTTCAGTAGTGTGTGTATGTGCACACACATATGTGTATACGTATGCATGCAATTTTATATAATAAAAGTATTAAAAGATTTATAACATCTCCTCCCTCATCTTGCGAGCATTTGGACTCATGGCACAAGACAAATGATCTTTAAAAGTAAAATCATTGTGCTTATTTTGAATTCCAAATATAATACAGTAAGTTAATATTGCAAATCTTTCTGTTTAAAAAAGTGTGTGTATACATGTGTATATATACACATACATGTCTGGGAGCCTGCAATTGTTTGTAGGAGTGGCAGAAAGCTTTGTTTCATTGGGTTTTTACATTTTGTTTATTGGCGTGGATGTTCAGGAAAAAATGTTGCTGCACACATAATATCAAAATTCAAGCTGGACTTCTCTATGACCTTTTAATTTTTTGGATAGTTCTTTTATTGTTCCCTTGGAATGCAATTCAAAATACACTGACAAGAAATTATACACAAAAGTGGGGAAAAAAATGCTTGTAACTACATAATATAACAGTGGGCCCAAGTCTAAAGCTTTAGGTTGTTTTTAGAAAGCTTGACTATAATGAGTTATAATGAGGTAAATTGGGCACTAATTTTTATCAACAAACACCTCATGTTCTGCACTCATGTTCTGCACTTCAGGACAAGGTCAGGAGAGGCCCACAGAATGATGGGAACCAATATTTAACTGCACTTTCAGGTGTATCATTCAATTATTTGTAGAAAAAGGACAGGAAAATTCTTATCTGTGGATTCAGGAGAAATAGCTATTTTCCTGGTAGGTAAAAATTGGATCCTAATAAGGCTGATGCAGTAGACCATATGTCCCCATAGTAGGTGTGCTAAAAAGCATAAGTGCTTACTATGGAAAAGTTATTAATGATACAGCAATGTAAGTCTACTTGGCAGAATGTACGAGGGGACTGTGCCAATGAAATGCAGAATCTCCGCTCCTTATGTATATGGAGAAATACAACAAGAATCTACTCAGCAGATGTCAAAGCTTGCTGTTTAGCTTGAGGTCTTCCCAGTTATTGTGGTTCTCCAACAATATCTGAGTAAACTTTCAGGATCATGAAGAAATGTTTAGGTCATGCAGAAATGGTGACTGCTCTAAATTGTTCTGCATTGTAACACAAGAAGTAGAGATTGCAGATTTCTTCACAAAGTTAATGAATAAGCACTTCACCTTACAGTATAAGCTGCCTACTTTGCCGCTTGTGTGGTGAGCCTAAAACAGGAGTGTATGTGTTTCTTTGTGCTGTAGCCCTACTCAAATCACTAGAGCTATCTGTCTTCAAAAGTTACTGCAGGGTGGTTTCATATGTAAAAGTTCAAAAGTGAAATGTACAGTACTTCACCTCTCCATGTTAGTAGGATATCTTCTGTCTTATTGTTGATTTTTGTCATGCTATGGCTGTCTACAAGGGAGGTCTTTGCATATCTTAATAATGCATAGCTGATTAGTAAGTAGAGATTATTTTGTAGAAGCTTTCTTTAAATCTCTCCAAACAGTGTCTATTAGAGGATAGTTGATTTGGCTTTTTTTTTGGGGGGGGGGGGGAGAGGGGGAGGGATTGCTGGAGGGGGATGGGAGTGGGGAATGGAGAGGTAGAATTCATGAATTTCATTTTTGTCACCTAGAATACATTTATACCGGTTTCAGAACATATCTAGCTTTCAGCTTACTGGTATTAGCTTTGCATTTTTTTTCTAATTCAATTGGATTTGAATAAATGGATTAAGAAGCAAAAATCCTTACCTGAAAATCTGCTTAAGGCTGAGAAATGAAGATTCCTGATTCTGCCAGTTACATCTGGTACACTTGCTTGGCTTTAGCATTTTGCTATTAAAGATTGTAATCTTACAGGTGAGAAGCAGAGGTAATTCCTTCCCTCGTCATAGATTAGAAGCATGATTTTAAAAATGCGGTTTTATAAGTTGTAACTTGAAGGATGGTCAGGAAAAGCATACCCTAGAGATGAATTTCCAGGCCTATAAGGAGATGCAAGTGCACTGAACTGCTTCTGATAACAAAAATTACTTGCTGTAAGCAGTGAGATACCCTGAGCTCATTTCACCTTGGCCTCTTAGCTGTCATAGCTAAGTAACTTTAATAAACTAAAATTAACTAGTGGGAAAAAAGCAAAACAAAACAAAAAAAAACCTCAGAACTTAGTTTGTTCTGAAAGAGTTTATTCACACGTCGTAGATAGTGTTACACAGCAAAGCACGTATTTAGTTAATGATTTCTTTTCGGATATTATCTCAGAGAAATGATGAAGTAAAAACAGTAGAAATGCAGTCAGGCAAAGACACTGAGCTGGGAGTACCAAGAAATGAGAGCTATGTTTTGTTTAAACTATAGCACGAAGTTACTTTTCCAGCAGAAAATTGAGCATATGCATGGGAGTAAAACATAGGAAAGACTTTAAGCAGCATAAACAATGAGAAGAGGGAAGAAAGATGATATGGCTTGTAAATGTCATAGCTTAAAAATATTATGGCCTAGCATTTAAGATGCTGGTTTTGCTTCAGTCCTCCTTATTACCCCCATTTAATTGGGAAAAGTAGTAAAAATTGCTGTAGTTTTGTCAGGTAAACTTGCTTTTTTCACAGCTAATCTGATTTAGAAATACTCAGGTGTTGATACTTACCTGAGCATGCAAATATTGGTGAACAGAAGAACAGCACATCCATATACATAAATAGCTGGCTGTATTCTGAAGACAGAGTCAAGAGGTTTTAATGTGAGATATAGCTCATATCAGTACTGGAATTGAAAAATATTTCTTAGCTTTCCAGCAAAACAAAATCTCAGGAATCTTTGTTTCCTAAGCAATGAAGTGAGGTACATTCCTATTGCAATGGCTGTGCAGGGAAGTGTACCTTGGTATTTTTCACTGAGCAACCTCTGCAGTCTGCACAATCTGCTGAAGTAGCAATCAGTGTCTCTGAAATACATCTGTACCAATTACTTTTTTCGGTGACACTAATAATACACATATGCCCCTTATCCATAGTATACTGGGAGTTTTACCTTTCCTGAATAGTGGCTCAAGGATATTCAAAGCTAGATTTCCAAATGAAACTGTGTGATCTTTCTTTTACGGGGAATGTAGGTTTTGAGCATCTTTTACTGAGAAAAGGAAGGAAAAATGGATGAATCATGTTTCATTTCTATTCTTTTATATGTGGATCCAAATAACAAAAATACTTGTCTCAGATGTGTATTCTGTTACATGCATTATCTGGATGTGGTGCCACAATCCCAGTTCCTGAACTATTTTGGCCAGTTCCATTTCCTACCACTGAAATTGCTTCACCTCAGCATGTATGTTAACACCACTGAGTTCTGCTCATCACAAATATCCCTTCATAATTTATTTGAGTCATGGCAAGAAGCTACTTGATGATATCACAAAATGTCCAACGTGGCCTTCACGTTTCTGCAGCATCCAAGACAAAATACTGGAAAGTGTGTCACCCCGTATCTCTGAACCTCACTTGGTAAGAACCTGTAAAGATTGCCGGTGGTGATGATAATGATAGGTCGTTGAGCCAAAACCAGAGGACAAGTTTCACAAGGAAAATTATACTTCTATTGAGATAAAATGCTATAGCCTTGTGACAACGGCCCAGTCATGAATGGATCTGATCATTTCAACTTATTCAGAAAAAGTGATGAGTTTTTTTACTGGCTAATGATATCAGAATTTTGTCTATTCTCCACCCTGTCAACAAACTCTACATCAGATACTCTATTTAATTCTGTAGAAATTACTCCCTTAAGTTTCTGTAAAATTTTAGGGAAAAAGCTTTCTGTTTCTTTTTGGATAGAATGGTGTGGAAAGGATGCAACCATCTCTAAAACACTGCAGGTTGGCCCCTAAGATAAATATCATTCTGTTGGTTTTCTGATCAGTTTGTTAAAAGTAAAGTCCTAAACTGGTTCTGAGAAATGATTTCACACTTAACGCCGCATGAATGCAAAGAGCGTATGACTGAGCAGTTTTAGAGGGATAAAATTCTTCTGGTTTGTCTCACATTTGAGTTTTGTGCTTTAATTCTTCCATGGGTGAAATTGATTTTTGGAAAGCTTTGAAAGAAGAAGAAAAACAAAAACAAGCACACAAACCTGCTATAGCAATAATCTCATTGTAATTGATGTGAAGATGAAGTTCTCCACTACGCATATAATAAGATGGGTTTTTACAATTCCCTAAGTCTGTTTGAAGTACTCTTATTTACCATATTGGATCCTGTAGGCAAAATTAAATTCTGGTGCACTGCCAGTGAAAAGAACAATTCACTCTTGGGCTAAATTTGGCTTGAAATATTTGACCTCAGAATGGTTTCAAGAAAATGGCGTTTTCTCCTCAGTATTTCCCTTGGAATGGATAACCTTTAAGCAACACTAGGTTTAAGATCGGTCCTTTTTCTCATTCCCTCACTGTGTTGGTAGTCACTGCACATGATAAAATGATTAATAGTTGCTGTTCTAATGTAATTGAGACATTCATCTTGCATGCTCTTAAAACATAAGAAGCCTCTCTCAATATATCTTTAGGTTAGTTGTTAGTGTAGTTCTGATGCATTATTTAATGGATGAATGATTTCTTTTAACATACTTTAGTGCCTACATTTATATCAATGTTTGTTATATAAACAGTCAGGTCTCTGACTGTGAAGGCTTTGTTGCCAGCAACTCAGTAGTGTGAGAGAGATCCCATTTGTTTCCATCCCAGATGAAGCCATGGCCAAACTGCAATTTGTCTTTCTGTATGTACAGTCAGCATAGGTACAAAGTACAAAGTCAATGGAAAATACAGGTGCTAAGGGGCTAACAGACAAGCTATTTGAAGTGTGTATCCTGTACCTCTTGTACTCCAAGGGATGGATCTTCAGTACAGCTTTCATGTCTCTTTGACCCTTGCAATGCCCAAGATCTATAATACCTAGGAATCATATAATCATAGGGGTTGGAAGGGACCTCAAGAGATCATCAAGTCCAACCCCCCTGCCAAAGCAGGTTCCCTACACCGGGTAGGAAGGGAACACCTGCAACAGTGTTCTTGCATCCAGCCTTGACTAATCACTGATGCATGCTTATCTCAAGAACTGATTTTATAAAACTAGTTTAATTGATTTTACACAACCAAATGGAGGGAAAAAAAGGGAAAACAGAAACAACTGAAGTACCGAAAGACAGTCAAGCATTTCCAATGAATTTCTGAATTTATTCTTGTGGAAAGGATGTCTGTAAATCTCAGTGCTTTAAATTAATTTTAGTTTACTATTAAGCGGAAAGATTGTTCTTTTTTCTCCCCCTATTAATATTAGTAATTAGTAGGAAAAATTACTGAGGTAATATTGGAATATAGAAATGCTACATTAAGACACTCCATGAAGTCTGCTTTGGGGAATTAAATTTTGAATCTCACTTCCAAGGTATCTATTTTCTTTCTGCCTATAAATTTTAGTGGATTTTAAAATCTGCATAGCTCACACTTTCAAATTCCCAGACTTATATTTTTCTTCTCATGCAATTTAACTGGTACATCATGGTTAAGACAAAAAATTGTGCTGTCCCATATGAGAGAGATTGTTCCAAATGATGTCATGCTTTGTAGTATGCCTCTATGCTGAGAGCAACTCCAAAAATAACAACCATGTTCTTTTGAATTTTTAACCTTCACTAGACAGCACAGTCTTTCAAGGAGAATTTGCTCTGATGACGTAATCTCATACACGTGGTCCACTATTGTTGCATTTTAAACACTATTCCTCATGTTGTATTTTTACAGCAGCATGGTTCAGAGGACAAACATCATTATATATGCATGTACAATTTTGTATATATCTGACAGAATTCTTGCCTCTATTCTTGATGTCTTTTAGTATGTCACTAGCTCTGATTCCCTCCTATGCCTCTTTTCACTCATCCTCTGATACTGCCAGCATTTTCTGAGGTCCTCAAAAATGTCATGACTATAAGAGAAGATTAAAAAACAAAACAAAGGAAAAAACAAACAAACCCTAAGGCTGCTAACTCTTTCCAGAACCATGATAAACTGGATGGAAAACTATGGGCTTTGTTCTAAACAACTCATTCGTTACTCTTAGCTTCTTTCATCTTTCTCTAAAATGTGCATAACTTTTTAAAGTTGCAGACAATGTCAGGATAATTTTCTAAGATTTATTTGAGTTCTTTATTCAAAGAAACTCAAGGCAGAACTGTATAATAGAACCTGCTTTCTCTCCAGACTTTAATATATTCCTCAATTCAGTCCATATTAATATGATTTTTCAGTGAAAGTAGTTGAATGAAAATAGGTCTTGGTTTTGGGAAGGTATGAGCTACTTTTGTTGCCACCAGTGATTTATATCAAAGAGAAGAACCTACAAAAACAAAAAACCAAACCAAAACAAAAAAGAAGTGACCTGAAAGTTGGCAGATAATTTATTCTGAGTATTCTGTGGGCAATGTTTTTTGGGTCGATTTATGTGTGGGGGGTGAGGTTTTTTTTGTTGGTGATGGTGGTGATTTTTTCATTAAAATAAATGTGCAGTAACACTTTGCTTTCTTTAACTCCTGTTTTAAAAATATTGGATGGAATGTCATTTGCACTCTGCTCATTTGGGCACAAACCATATTATTTCAAGCCAGACATTCTTGGAATGTCTTAGAGAATTGTTTCTCAGAACAAATTATTCTGTGTTCTATGTTTGCGGAATGAAAAGATGGTGTTTTACTCAGACAGTGCTGGCAAGTCTGTTAGAGAGATGAAGTTTCCTCTGCATCCTTCAGTGTAAATTGGTGTAAATTGCCTCCTTCAAGGAGGCATGGCAGTTCTTTCAATAGAAATGGAAATTAAATGAGATCCAACAATTAGACTATATTTATGTAATGATTTAAATTAGCTTTTTGACAAAAGGTTGTATCTGTTGTTACTGCTGTTGGTGTTACAAAACAGCATATGTGTACTTTTGTGCGCATCAAAGCTCATTAAAATCTGAAAAGACAAATAGAGCAGGAAACCATAATGTCCTCTTAGCGAGTTTCCAAACTGCAGGAAGATTCAGATCTGAGTTTTAACCATTAGTATGTGATAACATTTTTTCAGAGTTTTTATGGTTACATATTAAATTGTTGGCTAGATTTGACCTTAAGTCGATGTGAAGCTAAAATGTCTTTAATGAAGCACTGATGTGAAGCTATTCTTTTCCTTCTGTTTCCACTTTCTTTCACCTATGAATCAGTTGTTGCTTTATTTTTCAATTTCAGGTTTTTTTCTGCCATCATATTCCCAGTACTTATCTGATGACGCATACTGTTTGTTGTGTAGACTGAATTACAGTAGATGTTTTATATAGAAGTACTCTAGCTTTGATTTTGATTGGTAGGTATCAAAATTACTGACTGATTTGGACCCCTGGGTGATCTACTAGTAAGGCCTATTTTAAAGTATATGATGGGGTTGAGTTTCCCTCCTGTGTTGTTCTATTGTAGTGTGATGATATGATAGTCCACACTTCTTGGATGCTGCCTTATAGCACAATCTTTATTGCAAGGATATATATTTTTTAATTTGTATGGAGCTGTGTACCACATGAGTTCAGGCTTTTGAGAAGACAGCTTGTCTTATTCTAAGATTTTCAATTTCTATTATCTGTTAAGGGTCTGCAGTTCATTACATCCATCTGAAATAGTTTCCTGCATCATTGTTGAAACTGCCACCAATATTACATCTTTACAATAGAAATCTGAAGGCTTTCAGATGGAAGCAAAACTACATATCATTTTAAGATTCGGGCTATATATATAACAGATCATAGCACTGAATCTTTTCAAGTCCTTTTACTGTTATACCTTGAGAAGGGGGTATTTTCTTTTGCAAATACCTTTTGGAAAAAATATATTTTTGTATGCAAGTATTAAAAAGTAACATAAATAATTAAACACTTATCAATAAACTTACTCTAGTCCACTCAATATTTCTAGTATTGATTTCTTCCAATTTCAATACTGAGAATAACTTAAATCAAACCCTCATCTCCTCTCTCCACACACTGGTTTCTATCAGTGTGATGATGCTACTTATCGTCTTGTTCATTTGTGTTCTGTATATTTAATTTAAAAAACATTGTCAAGGGAAGCTGAAGAATTTTTAGAGGACTATGGTCTGTTTGTTTCCATCTACTAATTTGTTGTGTCCTGTTAGCTTCCTTTATTTTTTCCTGTATCCTTGGCAGGGAGCAGAAATGAATACGACTGTGTTCTGTTGAACAGCCGCCACTGCCTCAAGCTGTTTCTGCAGCTCACCTTGCCAAAATGCTTTTTCTTTCCAGTTTTGTCTCCTTGAATAAAGGAGGAGCATTTGAACAGTGCTTATCATCTAGAGGTTACTTTGGAACTAGCGGGATTAACTTCACAAGGTGACACGTCTTCCTCAATCTGAAGTGGGATAGAAAATATGCAGAAATTCACAAAGAAACTTACAAACATAGGCTTAACTAAAAAGTTTTGGTTTTATATTTCTGCTGCACTTTGAGCATATTTTAATGTAAATTGTGAAGTATTATTAAATATTTCATTTCTTCATTTAAATGAATTCTCTACTATGTCATTTATTTTTGATATGTAAACTTACTGCAATGGATCTACTCTTATAAACTGTTTCTATCCAAAACAGTGTAATTTCACAGTAAAAAATTACAAAAAATAGCAGAAAAACTCAAAGCAGCTATAGTGGCAGGAATTCCTTCATATATTGGTAACTATATAAAAATAAGTACCAGATCTAGTGGTTGGCAACTCTGACCATGGCAGGAGGGGTGGAACTACTTGAACTTTGAGGTCCCTTCCAACCTCACCCTTTCTGTGATAAATAGCTATTTATCAACTGTAACTGTCTTATATTTGCTTTCAAATCTTCTGTTGAAATGATATCAACTCGCTCCGCAGGTGAAAATTGTATTTTGCAGTGAGAAATTGTTTCGCATAGGCTAACACATAAGAGGTTAACAAATGCAGCTGAGTTATGTCAAACTACATGGTCTTTGTTTCAGAGCTTTTGACTTATACTGCCTCTGCCCGACACTGTAATGGGAGAGGTGTCCAAACTACATCTGCCAGATCCACCAACATTCCCATTCCTCTCTCATGTAATTTTTAATGTGATATCAGATGTGACACAGCTGAGCGAGCATTCTGATTATTAATACAGACTTAGCTGTTGAAAATGAACAATTAGTAGTTAACTGAATGTGATGTACTGAATAATTAGTTAACATTACAAATATCCAAAGTGCAGTTCACTTTTTTTAAATAGTTGAATTTTTTGAGAAGTTATTCAGTTATGCCAGCTTTGGATACTTTGTGCTAACATTTCTAATTGCAACCTCAGTTTACTAAAACAATACAATATTCCTAATAAGAAGGCAGGTGTCGAGGTCAGACAGTCAGAATGTAGGTTATGACTAACAATAGGTCTGGCTATGGAGTTAAAACCAGCAAACTTTTGTCCTCAGTTGCTGTATAGTTATTTATAGACTTAGAGCTAATTCCCAATCCCCAGCATAGAATTGCAAGTCGTTAACAGGTTGTCGTCTTTGCTTGAAGAGAATCACTATGGATTTATTTAAGAGTTTAATCATATTGCATCTCTAATTCCAGTTCCCATAATTTTATTTTATACAGGAAAGCATCCACTAGTAAAGTAGTGATTAACACACTGACAGCAAGCATATTTTATTAGTGGTCATTTTGAATAATAGAGGGTATTTTCGAAAACCTTTTGTCTGCTGATTTTGAACAATGTTTAAATAGAAATGTAGCCTTGGAGCAGGAGGGAAACCTTTGCTCTTAATTGCTTCTGTTGGCAGGTCAGGGCTGAGGTGTCCTGGGTCAGATGGGAGGTGGAAAGATCTGGGTGGGTGAGAAGCACTGCTGCTTTGGGCAAGTTGCTGCTCCTGCTGGAGCCTGGTGAGCTAAGGGAGTCAGCAAGCCCTACTTGTTTAGCATGAGCACTACAGTACTACTTCTTTCTACTACCTGCTTGTTTGAATATTACACTACTCTGGTAAACAAGGTTTGTAATGGGACAGGAATTGACTTAGTGGTTTTTTTCAATATTTTTTAATATAATTTTCTCCATTTTTCTATACTGAAGCAACTGTTTGATTCCAGGAAGGTAAATAAAACTGCTGGGGAGCTGAAATTTTATTTCTATTGAAATCAAATTCCTTCTTTTCCAGTGAAAAAGAATTAGGTAAATAATAAGCTATCATGTAATACACATTATTTAAAAATACTGTTTTGCTGAAAGAAAAACTTAAATTGGTTTTCATAGGAACTCTAAAGCAGAGGTTAACAGATGTCTTAGCTTGAGTGAAATAGTCCTTTGGGGATCTTGGAACCTTTTTGTTTGTTTCTTTTTGGGTGTTTGGTTGGGCTTGGTTTGTTTTGCTGTTGTTGTTGTTGCTTTGTCTTCTCCAAATATTTCTAGAGCACAATCTTTCTTGACAGGTCTTCATGAATTTATTGGTGATGTTCATTTGAATAGCTGGGAACATTGGAAATGTTCCTTACTTACAACTAGAGATTCTGATACAAGTCTTAAAAGAGTAAAAAAAACAACAACAAAAAAGCCAAAATACAGCTCATAAAGAATTTGAATACCACAGTTGAAAAGAGGACTTAGTTCTGGTGAATCCAAAATAGATTCAGTGATCCAGACAGGTCCTAGGTGATGATAGAGTCTTCAAAACAGAGCTTTATTATTATGGCATATGACATACTTTTTTTACCTTGTATATTCAAATGAAAACACTCTGACTGAAAAATTTTGGCTAATACCATAAGCAGAGAAATTTCTGTTTGCCTTTCTTGATGGGAAAGAAATATTTTGGAAGTGAAAGAAATGCTGGAAGAAAAAAAAAACAAAAACAGAAAAACCTAGCAGACAGATTTGGTTGTGCTATTTCATGGCATGTAAGACATACATTTAATCTTTCCCTATTTTCATTGCTGATATTCCACAGGAGACAGTAGTACCAATGTTCTTTTTCATACTTTTACTTCAGTGGGGAAAAAAAAAAAAAAAAAAAAAAAAAAAAGGCTTTTGGGGCTAATTGTGCCAATTAAAAAGATGATTCTGTTAAAATTGACTTAGTTATTTGAAAGATAACAGCTGAAGACCAGAGTGCACCAGTGAACCCTTCAGACTGATAACTTGACTCTTCCTGTGCCCAATACTGCATGCTATAGGAACAGGCAAGAGTAATCAAAACACCTCGAGCAGTATTTCACCTTGCCTAACCAGCACCTGAGTGTTACATTGTGCCTCAAGTTGAAACAAATGCCAGAAGTGCCTAGGACATCCATATGTTACAAGTCAGTTATCTACTTCAGAGGAAGTAGCTAGAAAAGTGCTAGTTGGGGGAAAGATCCATCTTTTAAGGTCCACTCTTCTATAGCTAGCAGTTTTCAGGAAGTTTGCTTGGTACAGCTCCATGCAGTTCTGGTTTTTTTCTGTTTATGATGGGAGGCTCACCTGTACAACCTAGCCTGCACAGGATATCACTTCATTTTTATACGCCTCTTTCAATTTCTAAGATGATACTAATCCTTCTCAGTCTGCTTTAAATATGGTAAGAGAAGCTTAGGTGAAGCTAGAAGAGCATCCTCTCCATCTTATTTTGTCTTCAATTGTCCCTTCAGTGTTGTTTCTGTTCCTGCCATAGCACATAGCACTGTTTTGGGTAGCTCTGTGGACCAGTCTCAAAGGCACAGTTGCTCTGCCCAAAGCACAGCACTGAACACATAGAAGGAGCCTTGGGCTCCACTGTACCCCACAGTGAGGGAGGGCATATTTTCTGCTAGAGCTGTGAGTAGCCGTTGGGCCAAGTGGATTCTACTTCGGGCGCTTGCACCAGCAGGTCTGACTCTAGTCAAGCAATTGACGAATATATCTTCAGAAACCAGGAGCATTAGTAATCTGGAGGAGAGGCAAGAGCAGAATGTGAAAAGACAGCATTTTACAGAGATAACCTCTGGCTACAAAAGATAAAATATTGTATTCAGAAGAAATCCTACAGCTTGGTAAAGAGAGGCCTTGGAATAGAAAGGCAAACTTAAAATCAGAACAGATTTATCTCTCTATTATATTTCCTTATAATAAGCAGACCTTTTCAGAAAGATAATTCGTTACCCATCTTCAGAGTAGGTTCCTCAAAATGAAATCTTTCTATAGACAAAAATGTGAAAGGTCTTGGGTAAGGCAAGGTTGCATGTGAGGTTTGTGCTTAATGTAAACCAACTGCACGCTTTGCTCCAAGTCCACCTCTGTGAAAAGAATCCCAGTAGCTGCTTTTTGATGTCAAAATTTAGGTTTTTAAATTGACAATGCAATACATTTCCCTTTTGGTGTTATAAGCCAGGCTGGAATAAATTTGTAAGTTTGATGTAGGTCAGCTTTTCATCTGACTACATCTTTGATTATTCCAGTGCTCTTCTTATTGAGACTGTGTGTATGTCTGCAACTGATTCAACAGTGGGATTTGTGCGGATGTAGAGTCTTCTGTATTCAATGTATCCCTGATTCAGGGTGTCCTGAAGAACATGGAGCTGAATCATTGCCACTGGCAGTGCTCTTGGTCATTGTCCCTTTTGAGAAGGATTTCTATCAATTCTGCTTCTTCTGAGAGTTTCTAGCTTAACTAACATCTGGGATGCTTTTTAAAGTAAAGCTCAATTTCCCACATATATTTCTAGATATAAATTAAAGACAGCCCCTTAGAATCTCAATTAATCAAAAATTTGCTTTTATAAAGGAGAATGAATTAACATTAATGGCTAAAAAGTATTTGGATGTTATTGTGTAATAGGAAAATCCTTTATTCCTTTTTGTTCTTGCTCTACTGGAGGAAAAAATAGTAAATTAAGTAAATTCATCAAATACAGCATGCACATTGAACATAGTTTGCGCTGTGAAATGTAGTTGGTTTCTAGCCATCAAGGTGGGGCAAGGGGAGGAACAGAAAAAAGTTTCAGCTGTCTTAGTCATTTCCCATCCTTTTGCACTTGTGGTATTTTGTCATCTCCCTCTGGTGGCAAATGTCTGAAATATCAATCGCATCACAGCAGTGGGGGAAGGGAAGGGGAAGGAATCTTTAAGTCTATTCCCAGGTGCTCTGGTGAAACCAGCACATTTACAGTTACAAATATGTGAAGCTTAACAGCCCTGCTCTCATTCTCTTGAGCTTACCTGCGACTATAAGAGAATGAAATATAGGTTGACCTGAGAGCTGTGATTTGTGCTATCTGGTTTGAAACAATTTCAAGAAAAAAAGGCAAGAACAGAAGCTCTTGGAGCACGAACAAAGAATAGGATTCCATATTTTCATTTGACATAAAGCACTAGTCTGCAAATTGAACAGTTTCTAGCAAAGTTGAGTATTGTACATGAATTTCTGGGGAGGAGAGTTTGTCGGCGTAGGGAAATGAAGGATGACAAAGGGTAATATTTCATGTTCTAGTTTTTTTTCTGTTTAATTTTATGTATAATAATGCATTGACTGTTTGCATAGCCTGCTAGATGGCAGTGAATGCTCTGATGGACCAGAACAAATCTAATCGTGTGTTTTTACACACCCAGTGATGAGAAGCAGGATATGTCATTTGCTCCCCAGTGGGGTTTGCACTTGAGTATTATTAGTGTTTGTTGATAAAAGTTTTTCTTGTTGTTGTTTGTTAAACTCTGTGCTATTTCAGTAAGCACATTTTTTTTTTTTTTTGTCAGCTCACTCACTGCCCCCTTTGTAGAGAATGTCCTGAGCATTTCAAATGCTTATCCATTAAAAATATTCAGCGAGTGAGATAGAATCTTAAAAACATTAAAAGCTTCGAACTGATTTAAGGAATAAGAGATATGTCTTCACTATGGCTGTCCTGAGTAGTTTAACCACTTACGATATTCAAGAGCCAGAATAATTAACATGAAGAACTTGAGTAATTTTATCAAGTTGGCTGTATCTTTCTTCTTTGGCAGAGGCCCTATGTATATAGCAGAATGCGTTCTTCTGTATCAGCACTAATGCTCCATTTAGTCATCAGTCCTTCGTGTCTTTACAGTTCATGTGTAGAATATAAGTAGGTGTTCTATATAAATAAACCCCCAAATGGGAACCAGATGCTGAACTTTCTAGCTGACTTAACTGAACCACTGAAAGGTGATATAATATGCCCGGCATCTGCGAGTCAGCATCAAGATGTGCTCTAAATACTGTTGCGAACAGTGACAGCTTCTGGACGTAAAGAACTCAATGTGCTCTCATTACCGCTGTTGGAAATTGTTCCCAAGGGTTGTACTTCTCACTTAATTCAGATCACTTATGTAATTTCAGAGTATGAACTGTTCCAGGGAACTGTGGTGTTCACTGATTTTTGCACTGTTCGGTGAACTTTCTATTTAAAGGTTTCCCGGCGTTGAGGATGGAGCTAATGCATTAAGTTCAGCAGTCTCAAAGAACCCTGAAAGGCTCAGATTAGAAAATGCCTCTTATAAGATGTCCCCTGCCCTGCTTAATGGTCTGAGTGAAAAAGCAAAGATACGAGCAACTTCCAGTCTGTTGGGTCAGGGCCCAGACTCACCTGCAATAGCTATCTTCATTAATCTTGTGTTTATAGTGTTGAAAAAGTAAGTGCTGCCTGCAAAGTGCGATAGCTTCATAGTCAAGTTTGATATCTGATTCCTGGCCCAACTCTCAGTGGAATTTAAATTGGCTTCCTGTGTGCAAATGTGTGAAGGCTCAGTGATTAGAGCGGCTAGAGATACAGCAGAGAATGCCTGCAAGTGCTGATGCTGTGCCTGGCTTAGCTAATGAGCTTTTCACAGCCTTCCTTGCATGGAGTATTTGTTTTCTCTACAAGAGAGTTTTATGGAGTTCATCCTGGGCTGAACTGAATTTTTTAAGCAAACTTTCAAAGAAGTCCTATTCTCCTTTCTCTGCTGTTACCAGCCATCCCTGAGTTGTGCAGCTCATGATTTGCTGAACAGGCCCTTTCTGTGCTGAATACAAATATGCAAGATGATAAATGGACAGCTGTAAAGCTGAATATTAGTTCAGCAAGCAAGCAGGCCATGGACAAGATGTAATTTTTGTTTATTTATTTCTTTTTAAAAATAAACTTCTAGGTAGTACAGAAGCTTTCCCTGCAGTGTCTGGGTTTTTTTGTTTGTTTGTTGTAGATTATATAATAAAATTTTTAGTTAAGCCCAAAGCTGTCACAATGACGTAATCAGGCATGCACTTACATCTGGGGGTAACTGGGTGATGCAGTTTCTGAAGCACAGTGACTTGAGATCTCTACACGAAGGTTGAGCCCTACCTAGAGCTGCCTTCCTCTTTCAGTCTCCCAGTGGTTTAAACTCCTGCTTTCTAGAGAAGGAAACATTCAAGAAACTGAGCTATGTGGTGCATGGGGACAATCCTGTGAGCCAGTTATCTGAATGCACTTTGAGTGAGCAGAGCAAAGCATTTGTAGGTTTATATCCTGAGGTAAATCCAAAGCAAATGCTGGGTTCATGCTGATACATTATGCATGCATGCATCTTAAAAAACCTCATTGAAACAGATGGGTAATCATAAAATAAATATCCTTACTGTACTTGGAAACAATTGAATGCAGGTACTATGTTTGTTGAGCACTTGCCGGATTTTTTTAATCCAACTGATCCTGAAACATGGAATGTCTTAGGTTTGGGGATGGAAGTTTGTGGGAATTTGTTGGCTGCTTTCTCATTCTGTTGATTTTTGGGGTTGATGGTTTTTTTTGTGCGTTTGTTTTCTTAAATCAGATGATGATAGCTGAAGGAAAGAAGACAGTGGTCTTAATTTGCAATTGATTAATCAGTTTCTGATTAGGTAGTGTTTCATTCTATAATGTTTTTAAAAGTGCTGAGAAAAATTTATGTCACTGTTCTGTAAAATTGTAAAAAACTAAAGGCAGGAAGTACAAAAGTAAAAACTGTTATTTTTTTTTTCCCTGAGAATCCCTTTTAACGGTTTAGCATAGAGATAATGAACAGGAGGAAAATAAGGTTAGATTTCCTTCAGATTAAGAGGTCAAGCAGAAATTTGAGTGAGATTTCCTCATGCGTGTTTCAACAGCAACCCTTTCAGTGTTGGGTGAGCTTTGGGCAGAGCGTGCTGCTCAGGCCAGCTGGCTGTCATGGGAGGGCAAATCGGTGTTCTGGAAAAGTTGGTGGGGAATTATGTGGACATGGTAATGAGGTACTGTTTTAGTTCTCCATGTCGGGAGAACAGCAAACTGTTGAGATTCATATTATATCAACAGATAGATCATGTAGCCAAAAATCACAGACATGACCAAGTTTTCAGTAATTTGTCTATTATATGCTGGTGAGTTTTCAATTAAGTTCTTGCTTTTCATTTAATTTCAAACAGTATTCCTTTATAGCAAACATCCAAGGGTTACTTTTCTTTTTCTATCCAAAGCCATTGGTCTGCGTAATTTATGTCATGGCTTTCCGTTTCCTCCCTGTGTTTAGAGCCAAATACATAGGGCTTTACTAATCTCTTTACAGGGATTTATAAAATATCTTCTGTTTTTGTGCTAGTTGCAGGTTCCCAAGCCACATATTTGGCTTCAGTTCTGGGGTTTGGATTGACCTGAAAGATCAAAGCAAAAGGCATCCAATTCACCATGAGCACTATAACTTATAGCCAACACTTTATAAGTTAGGAATTTCCACGGATACAGAAAGGATATTGCTTCCAAAATCTCATTGACATCCAGAGCTTTTTGGACACACTTTAAGCTTCTTTCAGAATCCTATGCTGAAATGGTCGAGTTCTGCTTTACTTCCTAAAGAAGTGTTTTTCTCTTTTCATTTATTTTATATTCTTACTTTTTAATTGTTTATATTTAATTCTTGCCCCTCCCTGAGAGACTTATCTTTTGCTCTTGCCAACTCGGAGTGATGTTGGCATTCCAGTATTATTATACATGATAACTTTTCTTGTGGAAAATAATTATTTGTTAACAAGTAATTTCTGGAGGACTCCCACTCCTTCCAAAAAAATACATAGGCGAAGAGCTGGGCCTTGCAAACATGATCAGAACATGATCTTTGTTTTTTGAAAATGTTATCAACCTTTTTTCATGTTGTCATTAAGTAGTAGGCATATAAATGTCACACAGCAAAGACAGAAGCATCTGGCTTCCTGGTAGTCTCCATGAAGGAAGCACATCAAAACCAGCTTATATATGTAAAGCACTACTATCTATTATGAAGCAATTGGCACCTGATCCTGGAGCATTGTTTGAATTCCTGTCACATTCTTAAACTTTCATTTGTTACTCTGTTAATTGTTATCATTTCCATAAAATGTAAGGTCTATTTTGCACCAAACTGTAAGTGGGAAAAAACTCAGCACAGAGTGCAATGACATGTACTGTCTTATATTTTCTATATTAAGTCTTACATGATCTAAATCATAGGATAATGCTACACTGGAGATTTAACTTGATAACTTAATTTCTAGAGAACAATAGACAGACACCAATGTATTCTTCAAATATGTTACTTCATTTCCAGTCTTCTTTTGTCATGCCTTCCCTCTCATTTTCTGCTCTTCACAAAGTATTCTACATTCTGTCTTTCTTATTTCCCTTGTAAATACTGGGAGAGCAATTCTGGGAAGCCCTTGGGAATGATTTCCTTGACTTATAGACTTGTTTTGCTGCTGGGGAAAAGTATAGTGCAATTATTTGCATTAATATGTCCTGCAATATTTCTTTCCAACACATGATCGCAATGTGTTAAAATTGCCAATAAATTGTCCCTACCTAATGTTGTTCATGAAGAGTAGTGCTGTCTGCTAGAAAAGTTAAGAATTCCTAACTAAACAAACTAATCCTGATGGCTGTCCTGGCTTCCCCAGTCCCCACTAAGCCTCTTGTTCTCTTGACCTAGGTTGAGATGGTCTTTCAGATAAGGGAGCGAATAAGAAAGTGCTGCAAAATACTGAGATAAGTGTGGAAGACCTTAGGAGTGGCTCAAAACATTCAGGTGCTCCTTCGCTTTAGTTTTCATGTGTCACAGGGGAGAGAGTCTATGTTTGTGGGCATTCAGAAAATTTGCTAAGAGGTCCCACAGTTGTGCAGGTCTCAGAACTGAATCTAATACAAGCACAAATATTCCATTTGGAATATCTGGTTCAATCATTGTTTCTGCCCTGATTACATGTCGATGTCCACAAATAAACTCATAAGCCTCTGTTTCTGAAGGCCACAGATCAGAACCTTCTCAATTAACAATTTCTCAAGTAACATCTGAAATCCTACCAATACGTCCTGTGTTTAGCTGCTGTTTATAAAATGCCTGCGCAGGCTAATACTCTACGCAGTAAATACCAAAGCCTTTGCAACAAGATGGGGAAAGAATGTAAGGAGATAATGTGTGTTTTCAGATACACTGTTTTAATTTTCAAACAGGGACAGCTGGTGTTATAGCAGGAAGAACCGAAGTGCATGTCAAGAAGAGCAAAATAGTTTAAACTTTTCAAAAGCGATTTGTTTATAATTTTACACTTAGGAACTTCACAAATTCTATTAAAATATTAAGTTTAGATATTGTTAAGACTGGAAATTGCAGTTATTTCTCCTCTAACCCTTGGTATTCTCCCCAACATCCTTATTTGTCAGAAGTACTTAATTCTATGAGCTCATTATTTTTCCTGAACTAATACATTTTCCTTATCTTCTAATTAACTGCTGCTCCTAGCATATTTATGATGGCATGCTCACATCTACTCTGACTTCTCTGCCTTATTTCAATGCAGGTCTCTTGCTGCAATTGACACAGCTGATGCTTTGACGTTATTCATATTGTCTTCTGGTGCCTTTTGATATCTTCCATAATTCAACCTGGTTCTGGTTTGGCAATGATGAGAATCCAAATGGATAGCTTCTAGTAAATCTCCCTGTTTAAATTATGAGTGGCTTTAACAGGTAAATGATGTCAAAATTCCTTCAGTTTTCTAAACATTTTTTATAGTTGTTCCTTAAGATTTCATTTCTGTGTAAAACACAACATGAGTAGGCAGCACATTATCTAGCTTTTCAACTTCAAGCAACATTTCATGTGTCTCTTCTTGAAACCTCACATCTCCCATTCATGCTATGATTGCTACTAATCTCTTGAAGTTTTAGCTGAAAATAATAAAATGAGTGGAAAAATATTTTCAGCCCTGCTCAATCTCTGTTCTAAACTTTGGTCTTAAATTTGTCCAACCTGTGCTGATAAAGGTAAAATCAAACAACAAAAACATCTCCACCTAATATTTCATATCCACTCCCATGACAAGTGAACTTACTAATTCTCTTTTATAAAGCTGTTTTTTTAACAGATTTCATTGCTTTTTTATTTTCATTATTATTTTTGCATGGTGCTTGAAGTGATTTAGTCCTTCAAATATGCAGGCCTTGCAGAAAGTTGAAAATTGCTTTTGTATACATTAGATATAACAGTAATATCTATTCTATATAGTGTGTAGGTATTGTATTTATTATATCAATATTTATTTATTATACATAAAATAACAATTCTTACTCTTTATATTAAAAGCAACTTAAATATGCTTGTAATATTGTACTGCTAAATACTTATTAAATTGTAGGATTATTAACATATGCTGAAATTCTCATGTTTCATGGTGAGGATACCTCACCAAAGTATATCTGCAGCTTTTACTCTTTTCTATAAAATTTTATATAGAGTGTTTATTAAGATCTCAAATTGATGACTGAAAAGCAAATGTAGCTTTCGGGCTTAATGTGCTGACAATGATTATTCATTTATAAATGCAGTCTGGTTCTCATGAGTTGCAGCGCATGAAACCAGTCTGCCAAGTGTAATGAATGCTGCAAGAGCTAGAAAAGAAGTAGAAGTCATTTGAAGAGGTCATTAATTAGAGATAGGCTTAAAAGGGAAAGGAAAGCATCTTGCTATTCTCTGGGCAAAAACTATTAGGTAGATGTAGTGGGCTTGTAGAACTGGATGATTTATTTCCATGTCTCAGAGAACGTTATTGGAAGAGAAGGATGTTCAAAGTTTCACTGCGCTACAGTTCATAGACTTTTTTCTTTCTGAATAGGGAAACTTGGATCTTCTGGGTTATAGCCTATATACTATAAGAGCAGTACTTTTGTGAGTTATGAAAAGTAAATTAATGCATTTCTATCTGGAATTCATCAGCAGTGACATTTTCTTGCTAAATAACTTCAAGTATAGTTGTTCATTGGAAGGACCTGCTGGATGTGTAAACACGTTGAAAGCCGAACAAGCTTTTGCGCAACTCCAAACTCTAGACTAATAAGTCATGCTTTCTGTAGTCAAGCCTAAACTTCTATCACCAGTAAGATTCTGCTTTTCTGCTCTACCTTCAAATCTGGAGCAGATTTCTGCAATCTTTAAGGCTTCTTCCCTTTTCCTTTGCCCATGTTCCTGTTCTACACTATCCTTCATCCTGAGGAAGTATTTCCTTCACTGTCACTGCGTTTCATGCAGCTGCTGATTCATTTCCCCTTCTTCTCTCCAAGGATCGGTTCAGCAGCCATTGAACAAATTGTTTGAGGTGACAGGAGTAAACTTTACTTGAAAAAGCAGCATCAAGGGGATGGTAGCTGGTCTTGAAAAAGAGCAATCCTGAAAGTTCTGGGAAATGCTTTTGACAATTCCTTCCTTTCTTTTCACTCAGAAGTGACATACAGTTTGACTGAGCTCAGTGACATCAAAGGAGGGCCATAAAAATGCAAAGGTTTGTGCACATTCATGCTGTTAGACCTCACATTACTATTCTGTTCTTTCATGCATCCTGGAAGATTTCAAGCACAGGGTTGAATAATTTGCTGTGTATTAGAGGACAGGTCCTATTCCTGGGCCAGGAGATGCACAAAAACTTCTTTTCTGTTTACCTAGGATATGGAGAATCCTTTTAATCCCAGAAGCTGAGGTGTGCTTTTCTTCCAGTTGGTCGTACTGAAGGTGCAAATGGACATCTGCTCTGGGACAGATAGGAGAATGCAGCTGGCATTCTCTGAGGGAGAAAGATGGCAAAATCAAAGGAAGTGTGTCCCTGTAGGATCTTCTCTGGGCTTAGGTATGTGACTCATGACCACTTCTATTACATGAGGAGTGTTTGTACATGTGAGGAGGCCTGCACCAGGACTCCTGGCATAATGACCAAACAGTGAGAACTGAGCAGTCAAAGGTGTTTGTACTGTAAAGGTTTAGCAAGCTAATGAGCCAAAAGTGCTTCTTCTTAGGACCATCTATAATGTTTCTTGCCTCCAAGCAATCTCTGCTATGCCAGACTCCTGCTGACTTACTCTGGATCTTGTGCTGCAAAGTGGGATGAGCTATTTTCCTGCAGGCATCTTTCCTTTTCCTCTCAGTTAACTTCTGGTGATATGAAATGGTAGACCAGCTTATTTTATCATTAGTGTTTGCACAAATGTGTTTGTTGGAAGCATGTGGCTTCTCAAGTGCCACAGAGTCATTTGAAGAGACTGAATTGAACATGGTTTCCCTTAAAGTCACAGAGCACTGATATATGAGTACTTCTCTTAATTAAATATCCACATTTAGGAGGTGGGGTCTACAAGCAGTCTTTTACTAGAAATTCCAGTTTCTCTCATTTTCTCAATAGCAGACCTATTAGAGTTATTCAGACACGTATAAGCTGAAAAGAGGCAGAGTTTCTTCAAGATTTCTCTTCCCAGAAGGCTGCCGCATGACATAAGAGTGCTTTCAGCATTGGCCTCCTGTAGCAGAAGTGTTAGTGCAATGCTTGTTAATTCACTGTTGTGGTATTTTAGGCAAATGTCATCAGTGGAGAGGCAAGAAATCTATTCAGTAAGTAATGTCGTCCCTTAGAAGAAAAAAATAAAATAAAGATTATAGGGGAAAATGCTTTATTATCATTACTCCCAATCATTGCTTGCTGGATTTAAAATACCAACAATAGGTCAAGTGCTTTTAGGAGACCTGTAAGAAATGGTTCTTTCCTCAGATAATTTACAGTCAGTGTAAACTGTCATCTGCTGGTGTGTCTGTTTATTTTCCTTTTTTATTATTTTATTACTCTTCCACAGTGAGACAAAAAAAACAAAACATCAGAATTCTCTGTTGTCAAATGAAGAGAAAATAAATGGGAGAGGAGAACTTCAACATGAGTAGGGAGTCATTATTTATTTGATTTGTTGAGGGGAAAATCCAGATAATTATCTAGAATGTTGCAAAGCTTTGCCTGTCAGCCTTGATACATAATGAGAATTTGTTGGTAGACATCCAGAGGGAAAATTGCTTTGAATTCTTGCATTGCCATTGCATTTTACAGTGAATTGTTTCTATTTGAATGAATGGTGGTTCAGTGCATGGATGTACAGTGAGCTGTAATGAAAATATACAGCACTTGGATAGCCAGATGGGGACTGTCCTTCACACCTGAGCCTTCACAGAACTGTCCCCTTTAGTGTGAGTAAGGCATGAGTCCATCTCTTCAGGGATCACTGGAAAAAAATGGTTTCTTTCCAACACATTGTGTCTGACTCTTCTGTCAAGCTGAAATATTACAGTACAGTCTTCCTGTCACGTATTTCACTGAATGCAGCTCAGACCTCTCAAATTAACTTACTTTATCCATTTCCATACTTCTGTCAAATTTTAATTTTTTTATCACAAACTTTGAACTGTCCACCTTCCAAAGCTTTACATCTCTTTATTACAAACTACAGAAAATAACTGCGTTTCTTGCTGAAGATTTATGTTAACATTACATTCTATTTGAAAGGTGAAATTTTAACTGAAGGTTTACTGATCATGTACCAGGATTCATTTTACTAAAAACGTAAATTAGTTTTACTGGATAAATTTCAACCCCTTCTAATCTTTCCTTGTATTTTCTATATTGATTTAAATTAATTGTTATTCTGGGGATTGCAGGCTCTTCCTTATGACTGTCTAATGACTTTTACCAATGCTTTATCACACTTGCCTTGAATTTCAATGATTCTGGATATGTGGAATTTCAATCTTCACTTCTGTCTAGGAATAAAATCATTTTTTACAGGTTAAAAATTATTTAATATGCTCTTCTTTTTGAACTTTGAAGATCCCAGTTTGCCAGTGTGGTTTCCTTGCTGTATGTTTTGATTTAAGTCCACATTTTCAGAGCATTTATAAAGTGGCATTTTTACCAAAAGCTTTAGTCTTGAGTGGTCCTGGATACAATTAAGAACTGATGTGATTTAGCTTAGGCTTTGTGCTGCCATTAATGGTTGAGAAGAATAGGGGAGGATAATGTCAAATTTCTTCTATTTAGGATTTCTGTGATATATGTTGCTACATTTCACCAAAATTCTGAGTTTTAGCTAATCGTCTTTGAATGCTGGTGCAAATTGAGTTTTTCCTTTAGCTCAAGGAATAATGAGAATAGAGTTTAGAGGAAGGTATTTTCATGTCTACTTCCCAGGATTTGCACTAAGTATTACTCACAGAATTACATTCACAGAAGAATGAAAAGTGCTGAAGTGACTGTCTTGGTAGAAAAAAATCCAGAATATCTTGACTTAACTTTCAAAACTGGAGAACCTAGTGGTAATACTCTTTGCAGCAAGTGACAGATATATCTGAATGACTCCAATAATCTAGCTAAATCATAGAGAAGCTGTAATTAAAAAAATTAATTACAAAGACTTCAAAAGAAGCTGTTGTATGCACAATTAAAGTAGGTACAGGTATTTTCCAGGTACGTCTACTTCCTTTCCTTTGTACTGGTCATTTGCAGCCATTTCTTTTATTCAACATAGTATTCTCATTTTGGACCAGTGATAAAATATGCCAGTATTTCCCAGTGTATTCCTCCAGTGAGTTTGCTTGAGACAGATGACTGATGATCTGAAATGAATGAAAATGCTTCTTCCATTACTCTGTTACAGTTCATTAACAGATTATACATGCGAAAACATCCTTAGATATTTACAAATCAGATTCATCACCAAATTTGTGAATCACAAGGAACATACATTTAGTCTCATCTGCTGGATGTACACAGATAATCCATTAAGGTGATTTATGATTCCTACTTGTCTTATCTTGCATGATCAAACTATAATCAATAAGAAGTATTATTCTTTCAGCTAAGAGATTTATAGTACCTGGTCATAGTTTAATAGCCGATGTGCACATAAATATCACTTTGAAAAGCTTTTACTTTTATGCTCCGATGTCCTTGACACAAAGCTACTGAATTGGATTCTGTATTACGAAGCAGAACACACATTTTAATAAACCTAATTCAAATAAAGTGGTGTGGGTGGGTGTGTTGTCTGTATAGTAACTTAAATGTTTTTCTAGCATCTGTGACCATAAAACATTTCCTCTCAGAGCCTTAAACAGTAGTGGAAAACTTGAACAATTTAATTAGAATCTAGCTGACTTGATAGTTGAACAAGTTGAACACTTCTTGACAAATTCCTTTCTTACCATTGTTGTTTCAGCCAGTTTGCAGATTCAAGGTAATACTGTTGTATCCATTTTAGCATACATTTATACGTTGTTTGTTTTTATTACATTAGCGTATTGTTTTTATTATATTAGAGTAATCCCCCTTCTGTGTTCCCAGTTGTTTGTTGTAGGTACAGCTAAGGAGAAATTCTGTAAAAGTAACATTTGTTGTATTATTAATAATGACACCTCAATTTCAGCCACAACAATATTAGCTGCAGTTTAGTATTGGCTTAAAATCATGAATGCAGGCATGGAATACGATGGACAAATCTCTAAGTTCTCATAAACAAGAGATGCAAGAGAAGGAAAAGATCCATCTAGAAGGAAAGCAATTCCTAAGCTTGATACGCTTTAATAAAACAAGATAAACCAGGGTTGGCACAATTTGCCTGCATTGTATTAGACAGGCGTGATGATATTGTGACATAGTCTGTCAGGGATGAACTGTCCCATGAACCACTGACACGAGTTTGGAATTATATCTGTAAATGAATCTGTGTGAAAACAGTGACACTGGATTATGAGAAAATATATAACTTCATCAAGTGTTGGTTCCTAAATCTTTTATTTTCCTATTTATTTTGTATCTCTTGGGACACTGAATATGTGTTCTGCTACCAGGGAAACATCTAACTAGGTTATAACACATAGGGAGAAAATAAAGTTTTCCTGTCCTTTCTATGCTCAGATGTTTACAATATGTAATCTGAAGAAATTAGGAAGGTAGAAAGCAAGGAGCAAAGTGTAGAGTTGAGAGGAAATGGAAAGAAATACAGCGGTGAATATAGGAACCTTGTTCCTGTTTTCCTGTAATACAGTAAATTTTAAAGCAATTTTCTGTAGGGGTGAATGCTTGTTTGACAGCAGGTGAGTGAAGCATAAAGGCGGGTATTTGCACTGGAGAGCCAGAGCCATCCCACCACAAAGGGCATCATAGTTTTAGATGCAATAGAGGCTTTCTGATAAGGCACAACAGTGTAGGAAAAGCCAGCCAAAGACCATGTCTGAGCAACAGCTGTGCTAAACAAACTGCTCTGTGCAAGGGTAATACAAATTTCGCATTATTAGAGTTACATTTCCCAGTGACATGATGTGTTTGTCTTACAGGGCTTGCTGTCTGTTGTGTAACTCTAGTTCTTTCTTTCTTTTTATTAATTCTTTTGACAATATATAACAGACTCTGTCATCTACTGTACTAAATCCTTTTGAACCTGTTTTTTGTCTTTATTTTTTTTTAAAGAGTGTTTGTCGCTATGTTTTGTGAATACAACTGCTTTCTTCAGATTCCCAAGGGAGTAAATGGAGATGAGATTTCACTTTTAACATCTGTGTGTTATTGTGGGCATCTGGCAGTCCGCGTGCCCATCGCTGGTAATAAACAAGATGCAAACATACTGCTTCATTTGTAGACTGCTCTCCCTAGTTAGCTGCAAGTTTACTTTTCTACCAGCTGTCACTGAATTTAGTAGTAATGATTTGGCCTGAAAGGACTGGTGATTAATACCTGTCAGAGAATTAGCTAGAAGAAACTGCAAGCATTTCCTTTTCCTATAGGTATGTGATCATTTACTAACTTCCTTTCTGCAGTTCGAAGGTGTGACGGATGTACTGCAGGGCTGCATGGCCACAACTAGGGTCATCATCAGTCCTGAGCTATCAGTTACTGTAGCTGTACCATGCGAGGAGTAGCAATTGTTCCAGCATCCTTTGCTCTCTTCATCTAGAAATGCACATTAGTAGTCTTTTCAAGAGTACTCCAACTGTAAACATGCTAATTTTATCTTACATGCTTATTTCCTCTATTTCTATTTTGTTTACCCAGGAAGTTGGACTTCTCTATACTTAAGAGTGGCATCAGTCTATCATGGTATATCTAGACATAATGAGAGGTTTCATTTACAGGTATCTGACCAACTAGCAGTCAGACTCCATGGATCGTGTCTTCTTACGAAGTCATTTACTGTTTGTGATTTACAAACAACTCTTACACCTACTCTGTAGTGAGCTCCCAGAATCTTTTTTTCTCTTTTTTTTCTTTTTTTTAATAAAAGCTCCCAGCACACTTCTATGCACAGGATGGAATAAACTTTGCTTGTACTCTAACATAATCTACGTGGCTTGTCCCCAGCAGAGGCAGATGTTTTAATCCCTAGCTTCACACACTCCCTGGAGCTGTCTGCTAGTGATATTCTGCTTTGTCTGCTCTTGTGGGAATGGTGACAGTGCTGCCTGCCTTCCTAACATGTGCAGCTCATACCAGTACTGTGTTAGAAATGGCAGAGACTGGAAAGTGATATGTGCTTTAGTGCTGCTTCTTCATGTCATTACAGTTTGATCAGAGGCAAATTAATTTGTATCTTAGTCTCATGCATTATATTTAAGGTTCTATATATGCTCTTGGACTAAGTATCAGCACATTTTATTAGGAGAGTTTTTTTCTAATATCCAGCATAAATAAATTCAAAAGTCCAGCTATTTATTGATTCTTGCTTTCTTCCTTGTGTTACTGCCTTGCCTTACATCAAGAAGAAAGTGTTTTGTCTTCTACTACCAAGCAAATTTCATGTAGTTACTGAGCAGTCCGAAAAATCCAAACACTACTACATCCCTAGGGAAAATAAAGATTATTACTCAATGAGAAATGTATGTATACCTGAGATGAGGATAGGAGGCAGAGGCAGAGGACAGGCTTTAACTCTGTGTGAAAAGTGACTTTCTTCTCCATGTGGAACTTTTTACAATATTTATCTTGCTATGTATTCTTTATTTCCATGAAGCGGTACTAAACATATGCAGTTATTTTGCCTATAGGTAAGTACTGTATAAGTACCTCCAGCAAAGGTTTTTATCATATTTGCATATCCTTACAATGCAAATTCTTTTTATTTTTTTTATTTTTTTTATTTTTTTGTTATAGTTATCTAAGCATTGCATCTCGTTTTATTTGGCCATGCTAGGTGTAAAAGCAAAGATGTGGCAATTCTCCCCTGTGGTCCTGGTCATGTTTCCTTCTTTCATTTGTTTTTATAGATTTCATAAAATCTACTTACTAAGGAGATCAGTAATATTTATAGGAAGTCTCTAATATCAAAAAATTATATTAAAATCTTATCCTTTTTCTATGGTTATGGTTGCAGGTACAGGGATATGTTTAACACAGGAATGTGCTGTGGCATTTCAACATGTTTACAAAAGCAAGTGTACAGCTCAGAGCAACACTGAGAAATGTGCAAAAAGAAACTGTGATGGACATAATGGAGCATATCCAACATTTTCAGCTACTACTGAATGTTAGCTAAAAAGCTTACTGTGAAAAATGAGTGCCCTGAGCTTACCAATTTTCATATTAATATGAGAAAAATCCTTTAAAATACTGCACTTTTTCTTATGCTCGCTTGAAAAATTTGAGTAGTTATTCCTGCTTGTGCTGGTGTCCAACAAGGTTTCTGCAATGCAGAAGCAGCTAAATACTAAGCAACACATTATCTCTGTTTGTTATGGTCAGTCTTAGAGCAAAGAAGGAAAAGATCATGGTCATAGGAGAGCGGCTTAAGAAAATCATAGAATGGCTTAAGTTGGAATGAGCCTTTAAGATCATCTTGTTCCAACCCCTGTGCCATGGGCAGGGTTGCTGAACACTACTAGATCAGGCTGCCCAGAATCCCATCCAACCGGGCCTTGAACACTTTCAGGGTTAGGGCATCCACAGCTTCTCTGGGCAAACTGTTCCAATATCTTACCACCAACATTAGATTAAATCTCCACTCCTTTAGTTTAAAGCTATTCCTCCTTGTTCTGTTACTATCAGACAACATAAAAAGTTGTCCTTCCTACATTTAAACTCTCCTGAAGTACTGGAAAACTGTGATGAAGTCTCCTAGAGCCTTCTCTTCTCCAGGCTAAACAAGCTCAGCTTCTTCAATATATCTTTGTAAGAGAGGTGCTCCAGCCCTCTGATCAGTTTTCTGGCCCTCCTTTGGAACCTGCTCCAAGATCTCCACATTATTCTTGTGCTGGGAGCCACAGGCCTGGATGCACTACTCCAGATAGGATTTCACAAGGGTGAAGAAGAGAGAGATAGTTACCTCCCTGGACTGCTGGCTCACGTCTAGCTCTTTGTCCATCAGGACCCCAAATCCCTTTCCTCAGTGTTGCTTTCAAGGAGTTCTTCTCATAATCTGTACACATATCTGGGATTGCCCCCAACCCCAGCACTTGGCTTTGTTGAACCTCAGTAGGTTCTGTGAACTCACTTTTCGAGCTGGTCCAGACTGCTGTGGGTGCCACCCCTTCTTTTTACTGTGTCAGCTGCTGTCAAGATCATTGATAAAGATGCTGAAGAGCACCGGTCCTCGGACAGACCCCTAGGCTACACCATCAGAAAGTTACCCACAGTGGACTCCAGGAGTCTCCTATATTGCTTGCAACTCTACTTGTTGTTTTCCCAGCAGGTTCCAGGGGCTTGAAATCCTCTTTCAGGATGACAGACTGTGAGCACAAGACAAGATGGCCTCATCAACTGGCTCCCTTGAATAGGCTACTGATCTTCTTAATCAGTAGACCCCCACCACCAGATGTCCCTTTTTGGTCTGGTTCCTAATTTCAGCCTACAAGCGCTCAACCTCAATTGTGGCTATTTCTCAGAGGAAACTCAAACTCTTAACAATATATTCTGTTCTTAACATAGAGGGTAATTCCCTGCCCCTCCTAAGTTGTCTATGCCTTCTAAAATGCTTGTAGCCCTCGAAGTATTTTAGTCATGCTATTTTTTCCACTATGTATCTATGGTAGCAATCAGGTTATAGTTTCCTAAATGCACCACATTTTCCATCTCCTGCTTATTTCCTACACTGCATGCATTGATGCAGAGGCACTTCAGCTGAGCTATCAGCTGCATTACCTTCTTAGAAGAATCCTCACTAACTCCTCTGGAACAAATCTGACTTTTTTTTCCCTACTGTTTCCTAAAGTGACATTTTTCCCTGGCTCTTCTCTATCAGTCAGTAGCACACTCCCTTTCCCCATCAAACCTAGTCTAAAGATCTGATGATAAGCCCAGATAGTTTGCTGATCAATTTATTCCTGTGGTCACTTGCATCTCATCCAGTGTCATCAATCCTGGTCTCTAAGACGAGCGTCTAAGAGCACTGATGAAGGCCAAGGAAAGAGCCATTTGACACATGGTTATAAGCGGTTAGAAGGCAGAGCAAAGCATTTTGAAAGCGCTTCTTACAGCAGGCAAATAAATAGAAGAACCGAAGAGATGGAAAACAAGTGAGAAAAACTGAAATTGTAGCTATTGGAATAATCCACTGAATATCTGATTTCTTGTAGCCATTAAACAAAGACAGCAAGTCTCCTTTCATCCCAAATTATTGAATCAATGAAGAAATTATATTTCATGTTTCATTCAGGATTTTAAACTGAATATTAAGTTTCATATCCAGAACTTTATGAAAGATATAAGCATAATCTCAATTGCTGTTGGAAATGTATGAAAGATGATGGTAGAAATAAGGGGAAAAAATGGCTCTGTGAGGTACAGAACAAGAACAGTCTTTAAAAAAGATTTGATTTCTGACAGTGCTTCAAATATTGTGAGATATGGGGCAAATGATTCAATTTTACCTCTTTTTCTATGATAAAGTTAACAGCTATCTGTTTCTACGATAAAGTTAACAGGTATCTGTTTCTACTGTGATTTCTTTAAAAAAATGATCTATTTTATGATGCATAGCACAGTAGGAGTTTTCTATTAGTTAGGGCCTTTAAGTGGAGTTTTTAGTAATAATATGGATGTTACTTCAGCAAAGTAATAGTGAAGCCTGAAAATTGAAATTAAGAGCAGTATAGGAAGTTGTGAAATGGAACTTGCACTTAAACTTCTTTGGAGAATTTGGGACAGGGATTCTCAATGACTTCAGACAAAGTTTTGATATTTTATTTCAACCTCAAACTTTTGCAGAATTTTTCATAAAGACTTGTCATCACTGTTTCCTGTTAGGTTCAGGGATCCCTAGATCAAATCGTTAATCTGGATCAGTCCATCTGAAAGGTCCAGTGGCAGCCCGCTCTTCTGACGTCCTTGTTTACCTTAGGAATACATATTCACTAATTGCTGTTTACTGTAACAAAAGTTACAGTTTTAAACATATTATAATGAAGGGGATGTTCCAGCCGTAGGCTGGACATCTGTGCTTAGTTCATCTCAGCTGCAGGGTGGACATCTGTGCCTTGTTCTTTCATCTTATCCAAAGGCACTTTATCCTCACAAAAGTGAGCTTCAGAATGGAATGCAGATAGACCTTTTCCATCTTCTTTTTTTTACTAGCCTGATTCACTATCTGTCCATGTATAACATCTAAGATGTGCCTCTACACCATTGGTTGTTTTGATTTGATTCCCATTTTGTTATGATATGGAAGTTCTAATGAACCCATCAATAACACAGAAATCTCTTAGTTATTTGTATTTTCTTTCCTTAACAACTGCTGGAAAACTAGCTGAACAAAAAGTGAAGATGTTTATTGCTTTGGTTTGTGTGGAATCAGAAGACAATTTTTATATATATATATTTATTTATTTATTGGTTGAAAATGGAATTCTTACCCAACAGATAAAATAAGGAGTCCTTAATTTGTCTGCACCTATTTTTTCCGTTTATGTTGATAAGATTTCCCTTGGTCAAAATACACAACATGATATCTTCTTCTTGTATTCACCTCCTATCTTTTTTCAATTACATGTAAAGAAATACGACTACATTAAGAGGCAAAGAAGAATTATTCTTACAATTTAGTTTTGCTGCTTTTCTTCCTTTCTTCCATTTTGATTTCTTATTCATATTCATGTCAGCTTTTGAAGGATAATTGTGATATTTGACACAATGGGAAGAAATCTACATCATCTTCTTGTGTGGGAAAGGTGTGGTGAAACCATTTAACTAAATGCTCATGCTCTGACTGTTGGATTACTTTCGTGCCAATTGGCTTCTATGCAAAATACTAGCAAATATATTGCTAGTTTCTTGCAACCCCATTAAGATGTCTGGAGAGAGGAGTGAGTTAAGTGTTTGGTAGTTTTGGGAACAATTTTCAGCATCTTTACAAGTGCACTTCAAGTTAGTATTTGAAATGAATGAGGATGCTCTCTGAGACTGTAGAAAAGACGTACAACTCAACAAGAGATGGCAGATGTTATGATACAAATCATAAGAGAGTCCTTATGGAGACTTTAAATAGGCATGAAGGTTGACTGGATGTAGGCTTTTTAAAATCTAACTTCTTCATATTTAAATGATGGTGGTGGAAGCTGGAGGCACAGATTGTGGATAGTAGCTGGCCCTTAGGGCAAAATCCCCAAACTGAACTCTTGTCTTCAGAACTGATAGCAGACATATCATGATCTTGCTTTATATATAGATTCTGCATTGATCTCAGAGTTGTTCTGTTTTTTCTTTTCACAGAAGTCTTACTGAACCAGTTAGGAAGCATATTAATTTTGTAACTGTGCTAAATGCAAGAATCTGTAGTATCATATGTTGAGTTGTGATAGCTATGTTATGGGAAAGGGTCAGAAGATAGTAAACCTTTGAAAAAGGTGAAGTTTTTCCTAGGATAATTTGATGCAAACTAGAGTAGGATCTGTCTCAACCTGTTACAAAGAAATACATGATGAAACATTCATCTTTTATGTTAGCCTCAGAGGAGCTAGCCAGTATGACCGCAGAAACAACATTGCAGGAGCAGTATGGGTCTTACTAAGCCAAGCTTTCTTGCAGTTTATTTTGAAGGCACAGCAATATCCATAAGAGTGCACTGTATATGGCTTAATTTATGGATTTGGAGAAAAGTATTCGCAGAAGTTCCACTTCACAGACTCCTGCTTAAGCTGAAAGCTGCAGCTAGTCAAGAGAATACATGAGTGTATACAGAGGATAAAGACTAGCTAAAAAAAAAAAAAATGGAAACAAGCAATTGCTTGTCAGAAAAGCACTTCTAAATTGGATAGAAGTATTAAGTAAGGTTCCCAAAGGGGTAGTCCTTGAACATGGTCGGTGCCTAATCTATATACATGACTGACAGGGAGAGTGAACTAGTTACTTGCTGATGAAACTAAATTTGGAGCAGCAGAGGCTGTAGAACAAACAATAAGGGAGACTTGAAAAGATTCTAGACTGAAGTATGAACCCTGGTGTATTAAATGAGCTTTAATGCAGACAGATGTACAGCACAATAGAGCAAACAGACAAAGCATCCAAAAGAGTAAAAGTTGATTTAAACTATAAAAGAATATAACTCCACAGCTGTGACTTCCACAGCCTACATAGGAAAATGAAAAGAGCAATCAGAAAACAAATCTTCACTTATACTATTAGCCATGAACTCACTGATCCTATAAGTAGTACCAGATTTATTGTTTTGTTTACATACCTGATTACTTGGGCCACAAAGGATTATTCGCAATCCTTTTTTTGATATTATTTCTATGTTTCAGTGAACTGGAATAGGAGGCAATTCTAACCACAAAATAGAAAATTCTGAAGTAGTAAGAGAGTTGGGGTGATTCTCTGGTAGAAAGAATTCTCTCACAATTCATTTCTCAGTAAGACGCAAGTTACGTGGCAAAAAGTAAAATTTTGAACTATCAAATATAAAAAGCAAATTCTTTTCCAGGCATTTGCGTTTTTTGGCACTGGTGAGCCTGCATCTCAATTACTGTGTTCAGTTTTGTGTCCCTCACTACAAGAATGACGTTGAGGCCCTGGAGCATGTCCAGAGAAGGGAAACAAAGCTGTGAAGAGTCTGGAGCACAAGTCCTGTGGGGAGCACCTGAGGGAACTGGGATTGTTCAGTCTGCACAAGAGAAGGCTCAGAGGAGACCTCATCTCCCTTTACAGTGACCTGAAAGGAAGCTGTAGCAAAGTGGAGTTCTATCTCTGCTCCCAGATAACAGCAATAGGATAAAAAAGAATGGTCTTGAGTTGTGGTGGGGGAAGTTCAGGTTGGATATTAGGTAAAATTTCTTATTGGAAACAGTGACACCTTATTGGAACCAGTGGCCCAGGGTGGTGATATAGTCACCATCCCTGGATGTATTCAAGAAAAGGATAGATGTCACAATGACTGACAGGGTGGCTTGGAGGGAATGGTTTGACAGTTGAACTTGATGATCTTAATGATATTTTCTAACATTAATGATTCTACGGTGTTACTGATGATAAAGTTTGAGAAGGCCACATTCCAGGCAGTAATAGTGTGTTTCCTAGTATTGTGATCTTATACACCCACATGGCTCTTAAAAGATATGTGTTGTGCTGGGGGATGTTTTTTATTTTACTGTCTTCAATCTGTATCTACAGATGAGTTAAAGTATCTCTTGTATTAATGCTCTATAGCTTCATTTCCCCTGGCTATGGGTATAATGTCATTACATTATGAAATTCTGCTCATCCAGTTGTAGGCCACGTATCCATTACAAACATCAAGGTGAATTACATAAGCAGGCCCATTTGTACAGGGGAAGTACAGGGGGTACAAACCTAGCCTGTCCAGTCTTTTTCTGTGCTGTTCAGATCCCATAGGCGGACTCTCTTCGTGGGCTCTGCTAACAGTTCCCAGCTCTGCCTTCTGCCTCTTCCCCTCTTCTCATGCAGGTGCATGTGTGGTGTTCAGACCATTCCCAGGGACCATTCCAGGAAAGAGATAACATACAAGTATTGGAGCACATCTGTATTGCCTGAAAAGCTCTTCCCTTTGCCTAAAGAAAAGACAACAGAGCAAATATAAGTGTCCTGCTACCTGAATCCAGCAAACAGAACATAATCAGGCCTTCCAATCCTTCCTCTCCAAGATGTAAGGATATGTAAATCTAAGGTACTTGTCCTCGATTTCTGCTATTTACAGGCCTTATTTTGCAGTATTTTGTTCTTACACAATAACTCATAAGACCACTGTACATTAACCTGTTTATTATGTGGTCCCCTTAGAAGCTTGCATGGAACTTCTGCACAGCATACACTGTGGTGCTGATGGCCAAGCGAGACTCCGAAGAAATCAGTGCAGCGAAGCAAAGCATTTTGTTACTGTTGGTAATACAGTTATATTTTATTGTCCTTTTGGCCTTGGCTGTCACCTTGGACAGTTTTCTGGCTCCAGCTCATGTGGGTTAATCACAGTTACTGGGGCAGACACTGGGTTGTGTACAAATTACTATAGTCAACTTGGAGAAGGAAAAAAATCAATAGTAACTTCATATAATTATATTTTTGTTTTTGAAATGGACTTGCAAGTGGATTTGGTAATGATTTAAATTGCATCTCACAATTGCTTTTAATTATGATTAAGAAGAGTGTTAAAGTTAACAAGATACAATTAAATACCAGTTTATTTAGTTTGGATTTGTTGCTGATTAGCGGATATGCATGATGTGCATTTTTAACATTCTTAAATCCTGAATTAATGGTTTGGATAATCAATTGGTATTTAACATATTAATATTCTTAATCTCAAAATGCAAATAAAAGTATGCAGTTCAGAGCCACACGTTATATCTGCTCCATCTGTTGTAGGTCTGAGACCTAGTACTGTGCTAGTTAAAGAAAATACTTGTAGAGCAAAACTTCAGAAACTCCTTTGAGTAGAATTTAAAGGCAGCTGCATGTCTTGGGTCATGTGTATATTTAAAAGAGACCAGATTCAGAGAAGGAGTGATTTTAACCTTCCTTCTCCCCTGAGCTTTATACTGTACATAATTCTGCTTAGCCTGAGGTCTGGTATCTTCACTGCTGCCATTTAACACCACATTTGAAACTGCTGTCCGTGAGTACACGTGTCATAGTCCAAGAAGGGCTATTCTAATGGAGTAGCCATGAGACTTACAAACCATTTGTTTTGTGGTTTTCCATTTATTTATTTATTCATTTTTTGTATGGAATGTCTTAAAATGCTGCTGCCTGGTGCATGCAAGCCAATATTTTTCAATAGCGTTTAACATACCACTTTATTTGGTAGCTGCTGTTTGCTGTGTTTATTTTGTTGATGGCTTGGATATTTCCAGAAAGGTTCTTTGTCCATGCACAGGCTTCTCAGGAAGCACTGACAAGGAAATGATATCTTAAATTCTCTACAGTGGTGCAATTTAATTTTTTCTGTACATTTCGCAAATATCTTGATCTGAAATCCCAGGGCCAGTAAAGCTCCTGTTTGGAATGATTGGATGTTTTGAGTGAACAAAGAACGATACTGTGCTTTGTGTCTGTACCATAATTTAGACAGCAATACACACTACTATGAAGACTGCCTTTTTGTACTTGCAGAGCAGCACACATCTCAAACACAAATAAAGGCTGTTTTCATCCACCGAAACATCCTGCATACTTAGCTTTTCTGTATCTCCCTCTGCTGTCCATCTTACCATGAAAAGCATCCCATCCCTGCAGTCCTTTTAACCGAACTACCTCAGTAATCAGAAAAATACACTTGAGCTCTTCTTACAAGAGCCTGTTGAATAGCGAGCCCTTGAACTCAAGGGACCTCAACAAACTGCTGCTTTACTTGAGCCCTCTGGGGTCTCTGACCCACCAGATGCCTTGATGCGTCAAATGTATATGCTTCAAGTATTGGCTTTTGGATGAGGAGCAGGAAGAGAAGGAACATTTAGAGTCCTCACAAAGATCAGAAGCAATGATGATGATGAAACCCTGTGCCCTGTGGCTCTGGTCTTGCTCCTACGATTTTCTTCTTTCTTACTTCTAACTTTTCATTATAAAAGTCTCTCAGAGAATTAATCTGTCAAATAAAGCTAATACCTAAGAAGTATTCTAGCATCCATATTTAACTCTCTGAGTATCAAGATAGAAAACAAGTATGCCCAAAGCAGAGACATACCTACAAGAGAACAGCAGATCTTGTCAGGGATATTTTAAGTTTCTCCTGTCATTGTGCATGTAGTTTCATTCTCATGAAAGAATAATATAAATTCCCCTTAGACCTCCCCTTATATTCTGATATACTTCCTTTGAATCTTTGCAAATGTTTTAAAACAGGCATTGTCAATCCATTTATCTTTCAAATTTGAAGAAAATATTATGGGATTTATAGAATATATTGGGAAAACTTGTACGTATGTGCATGATGGGTAAGTGCGTGCTTGGATATTGTGACATGTACAGTCTTTACGTGTAGAAAAATAACTTTTTTCATGTCAGCTATTTTTTTTTCATGCATCTTGTTGTTATTGTTCAGAGTTGTACCAAAGAAGCATCTTTGTGCAGGAGCAAGAGTTGAAGTTTGCTGCCCACATAGAACTAGAGTTTACATCTAAACCGAGTTCTGTCTAGCCTAGTAGGACAGCACTGAGTCCCTAGGTAGTCCATCTAAGGTCCCTGTAACGTCTAAAAGCAGCCCCTCTAAGAATACTCATTTAATCCTTTTCCCATTCTTCTTATGAAAGAAACAATCATATCAGAAAAGGACAGTGGTAAGGAGCCCTGGGAATTATCATTCTCCCAGTAAAACTAAGTGCTTATTCTTGCCACACAAGTTTAAGTTAATATACCTGAATTATTTTCAAGCTCGTTTAGCTCACGTAAGTCATGCCTCTACGCTACTTTCACAGAGTAGCTGTATGTTGTTCACAGGAAGCTTTCATCAGATCCAATGTAAACAATGAACTGCATTTCCCCCACATTTCTGGTTGTGGTTACCAACCCAGTTGGTTAAACTGTAAAACACCAGTTAACTAAAGTGAGAGATTTTAATGAAGAGAAAGTAGCTTGGGGAAGGCAGACTCTACGCTTTCTTCATCACTTTGTTTGTTTCTATTAGGACAAGAATTACGTCTGCTTGTATTAGGGAGCCTTGACTTTACTGAGACCTTGAGGCACTGCCACACCAGGAATAAATAACACACAGAAAGAGAGAATGTTTCCTTATAACCACTGATAGAAAAGTTATTTCCAGTTTTATTCATCTCCTCTAACCAATATATAGGGAATATTTTAGTCTACAAATTCTGTGACTTATTCACATTTCCAAGGCCAGAGTGCTCTGAAAACTTGTTAGCCTGCCATTTATTGAATCTAAAATATAATTTAAAATATAAAGTGCCCTCTCTGTTTCTTCCTTCTTTCTGTTATGTTTCCATTATGGTTGTACTTAGGGAAATGAGTCAAAATCTGAACCATCACAGAGCTGTTGGAAGGAGAGATGACAAGAATTTGGCCAAGACAGGTAGAGAAAGATCTGTGACTGGTTTCAGTGATGCAATTGCATTGTATATCCTGCTGTGTTTTCCTTTTTTTAACCACGCTGCTTAAAGTGTTTCCACAAGATAATTGGATTAACGTCCATGCATTTTTTTCCCCTGTGGCTTTGAAAAGGCAGTAGCATTGCATCCTAGCAGACAGACTGGATTTGCTTGCTATTCTTAGGTTAGAGAGCAGCAGACCCTAAAACAAAACAAAATTGGAAATATGTAGTAAAATTTAAATTGCTTTTCCTGTCTTCTTTCTTCAATTAATTAAATTTGGGCCTATTTCTTCTCTGAGAAAAGCTCACTCTGACATCAGAATTACTGTGATGGCTAATGTTTAGACAGATGGCAAAGCATGTTTGTACATTAAATCTCTGTTGCATATATGGTTTTATCGAATTTTTTTAAGAAAAGGTTGACTGCACCTGCAGGTAAAAAATATTTGTGTGTGTGTGTGTGATTTTGATTTAGGTGTTCTTTAAATAGTGAGATTCTCCCTAAATATAAAATAAAACAGTTGCTTAATAACAAGGTGCATTTCTGAACTCTGATAGGCTTGTGCTTTCCAATAGGAGGATGAAGAACAGAATTTTAAACATTTCCTGTACTGCAATTGATTGTAAGGTATCATAATTAGACTAATGAATTTTGTTTGTAAAATTTGTTTGCATCTTCGTTGCCAGCGTAAGGATTGACAGGACAGAGACCTGTATCTAAAATTTTAGGAGCCTGGGACTGATCCCAGACCCATTCCTGTTTCCCCAGCTGTTTCATCTGTTCCTGCTGCAAAGCATTCTGTTAGTCAAACTTATTTCCTGCTAGGTGATCAAAAGGCTCTTAAAGTTTTAGGTATACATCTCTGATCTCTCTACATGATCTCAATTGCATTCAGTAGTTTTGTCTGGTTCTTGCCCTTATTTAAAAGACAAAGGGAAAACAGTTGGTTTCACTGCTATCCTCACTAAATGAGATATAACCTCTGTTTTACTTTTTGTTGCATAGGGAGACTGACTCAAGCCCAGCCTCTGTGAAATAATCAATTTTTAAAAAGCTTTTGAAAAAGCCTAGGATTTCAGCATATTCTAAAAGTCTAATATCATATCCTCTTCTTTCTCCTATCATCATTTCTCCTAGGAGTACCCATAAAAAAAAATTCTTCCTTCCACCTTTCTATGTCAGATGCGAATATTGCCATTCCTTACTCAAGCAGACCTGGTAGGACAAACCTATGGTGGAATTTAAGCACATATCCATGACAACTGTGGGAAGTTTGGTGTCCTCAGTTGTTTTAACACCCACCATATGGAGAAAGGAAAAATTTAGTAAAAGGTTGTTAAATTTACATTTCTTTTGTTCATAGTTTACTTTGAGACACAGGAACTATATCATAATATGTTATTTAAGAGACAATAATAAAACTGTATGATTCTACTGCATGCTTTGCTCTTACCAATATGTAATCTTTTTTCTTAATCTCCTTGATGATTGTATCTAGGTTATCTCTATTTTGTATTTCAGAAAAGTATTTTGCTAATTTTTCCATGATTTTACATGGAATATTTACAAAGAATCAGATGTTTATTCTTAGCTAGATCAAAAATTCTTCTACTCCTTTTTAACCCCAAAATTGCTTTCCTCTCCTAGAAGATCCCATTTAATTGCTGTATCACATGACTAACTAAAATCTAACATTGCCATCTAGTGTCCATATATGCACTTCTTTAATTCAGTGGTACTAGATGGACTTTCTTCTAATACTGGGAATATTACTTAGGTTGATCTGTGGGAATGCTCAGTTGGTAAAAATGCTGTTTGTTTCCATAGTATCCCTTTTTTTTTTTTTTTTTTTTTGGAGTGAGAGGAATATTTTTTTGCCTGACTTCTAAATAATGTTATCTTCATAAGAACATTAACTGCTTGATAGTGCTAAAAACCTGAGCTTTCATGCAGTTTCAGTAGAGCTGTGATCAGTACTGTGAAGACTAGCTGGATAGGAAGTGCTGAGAATGAACTATTTATACAGCTCTTCTCACTGCTTTACTAGGAGCTGTCTGAAGAGTTCACTTAAATTAGGGTCTTACTACAGAAAATAGGAAGAGTAACCCAGCAGCTCTGGAAACAGGAACGAATAATATAAAACAACCTTAATGAAACAAGGGGGAAGCAAAACAGTTCAAGAAAGTATGTTGTTACTCTCTTGCCTTTTGATTTTTATTTTGTTCTTGAGTTTTGGGGAGGTCTTTTTTTTTGTTTTTGTTTTTGTTTCATTTGGTTTAGTTTTTGGCTTTGCTTTGGTTTGCTCTTCTTTTGGGTTTTTTTAAGAAATGTGTTCAGGAAGAATAAACTGTGAAGAATAAACTTCCAAAACTATGAAACTGCTTTTAGAAGATAGCAGTTTCATTACCTTGATGATGCAGGTGCAATGATGGGCAAGCCACAGCTTTGCAAGGGAAAACCTGAAAATCATCTGTCAGCTCCAGCTACCCACAAGCTGTGATATGAATTATCCTCTGAATGCAAAGAAGTGTTGTGTCTTCTTGGGGAATGTCCATTTCGTAATAGTGAACCCTGAGAGCCTGCAGAACTGGTTGTACATGGCTCTGTGTTCATGTGTCCTGCACTATGGGTGGTAGAGTAAGTAGGCAAAGTGTGCTGCTGTTCCTAGTCCAGGTGCTTGTAAACCAACTTAAGAGTATATAATGAATGGCGGATGTACCTCTTTTAAAGATGCATTGATTTCAGGTCTATCCACTCCTTAAGTAAAATGAACTGTCATGCTGAAAGCTTCTTTCAAAACTGCAGCCTGATAGCCCCAAGCAGACTGTCAGAATGCGTGTTTATCTACTGCTTCATTGCACCCTCATGATTTACTCCCTTGCACACACTCCCGCTATTGATCTTTTTTGCCTTCTTTCTTCCAACACAAATACAAAGCATTTCCTTGCGAAACAAGGTACCATAACCACCTTCGCTTTTGAAGAGTTCTTTCTGGTTTGTGTGTGCAGGCGGTGCCAGTCGGCAGCCTGCAGCCTCCCCCTGGCTCCCAGCTCCCCCCAGCTTCTGGGGTCAGCTCCCAGCTGCTGCAGCAGCTCAGAGGAACCGCAGAGCACCTCACAGCCAAGATCTGCAACGTGGTCAAAGATAATCGGTGTAACTTCATTTTTCCCTGAAGCTAAGCTGTATTTTGCTCATTTTTAGGGCACTTTCTTAATCTTGCCTCCAGCATAGAAGGTCAACAGATGTCCAAAAATCCTTCTGGCATCCCCCTCAACAAAAACATTGTCGGGCAGCTGTTTTTTGTTTAATACGTTCTCAGTCTTTGAAATTTTGTGTAAAAACTTTAAACTCTGTGGCTGAGAGATGATGAAAAAAATGGGTAAGGTTGGTTAATGTGTCTTTATGCCCACGCATTTCTTCAGTTAAGAGAAACTTCTCTTCAGATTCTGAACACTTATAAATTGCTCCAATGAATATTTTATGTTTACTGCCTTGTTTATATAATGCTCATGTGGTTTGTGCTTTCAGTTTATATTTCTGACTAATGAAATGATACAAGTCCTAAAAAAATATTCTGAATTACTAAATCACATTGCAAGCTTTGCTTGCATGACAAAAGCAATTTTAGTTTGGTTTTGTTTTGTGTTATTTTTTCCTTCCTATCTGTTTTTGTTGTCATTGTTATTTAGATTTCCTGTTCAGCAAAAAGTAATGAAACTTCTTCTAAGCAAGTATCCTTTTGTAGGTTCTTATTGTTTCAGTATTTAATTCTAGATTATATATAACTGTTTTTTGAATGTTATATCCTCATTCCTATAATATATACACAAATTAATTTAGCAAATCTCCAGATCCAGTAAAATCATGTTAATTTAGCATAGAAATGTCATGTTGGGGCTAACAGATTTGGAAGCAAATTCCTTCTGTTGATAAGCAATATTTTATCATTGGCTTTCTTGTGTATATTAATAGCATACTTGCATTCTTCTGCACTGTAAGTTGCTGCAGATACCCATGCCTTATGGTATGGGGAATTCCTTTCTTTTTCTCATTTCTCATCTCATGCTGTCAAGACATGTTGTCAGCAAACCCAAGTCAATAGTTTCTGTAGCTCTGCTGGATAACGTGTGACGTAGCTGGAGCAAGATTAGTCCTTCATATTTTGGTATGCTCAAAGACACAATAAATAAAGTGTGAATTAGCCCTTCACCTCTAGAAATAGCTACAGATTCTCATCCCAAACAAAGTGATATTAGAATTGCAAATCATCTTGAATATCACCAAGCAATCAACCTAATATAGAGTGGTAAGCAGAGAGAAAGCACATACTGTGCGTTCTAAGTTTAGTGGAACAAAGCCTGCTACTTTTGTAGTTATACTTCCATTTGGCCTATTTCTCTGTGTTTTTGTGATGAAAAACCGGAACCAGATGATTTATTAAGAAATAAAAGACCATACTTTGGCTATTTTATTTTGTAAATAAGATTTTATAACCATCTATTGTAGGTTGGTCGCAGCAGTATTTCTATTTAAAACGTTTTCCCCCAAAAATCTATACTGAATGCTCTTCTGTGTTATTTGTCATAAAGAGTTTAGAATTAATTAGTAAATGTCTTATAATTTTTTTTCTTTTATTTGTCATTTTTCCAATGTCTCTCAAAAAAGCTTACTTCATTACCATGGAATTAAGAGGGGTTATTATTATTATTATTTCTGATATGGGAGAAACGAAAACACTCTGAAGCTATTTGAATGTAGGTACAAGCATTAAAAAACAATAAGCCTGAAGGAAGCAAATGTTAATGCCATTTGAAGAATGAGCAGTTGTCATGCACCTGGCCATCTGTTAAAAAATGTGACAGTTAAATATTTGTTATTTATTAAAGCTCTTTACTGTAAAGTCATGTAAAAATTACTACTGCTCTTTTAGGAACTGTTTTTCACAACGGAAAAGAGTAAGTTGACACTGTATGTTATTAACTTCGAATAACATTGTAGAAAAGTAAAATGTTAGCAGTTACCTGATCCTGGAGGTGAGAAAAAGGACTGCAAATACACGAGATCTCAACCTTCTAAGTGAACCCTCAGGCGTGCTATTTTCAGCAGCTATTGTGTCTCATTTGCATATGGCTTTGTAAGCTGTTTTTCTCGATTAGGTTCTTCACAATAACTTCTGAATAAGTTTTTCAGACAGTTGAACTTACAGCACTCAGAACTATGGTGTTATTAAACAACTTCTATCTTTTCAATTAAGTTTCAAACTGGCACATTATATGCATGTCGGGCTGCCCAGTAGAACATACACCCAAGCCACTGTATTTCTAGTTCCAAATTGGCACGAATCTTGCCATCTGTTCTGAATACCCTTTTTTTTTTTTCATTAAAAAAACATAACTCCCAGGTAGGTCTCTCTCTCACAAACCTGATTCATTTTTATTTCCACACCTGTGTCAGAAATAAGTTAGAGCCTTCATAAAAAGGCCACAATGTAGGTCTGTGTCAGTAAAACTATCGCTGTATCGTGAGTCTGCAAATTCTTAACAAGAGTAATCAGTCATTTGGGGAATTTTTTTCTTCTGGAAAATTCTGAGGTTGTGGTATGTTGCTTACACAGATTTAATGCTAATCTTTCATTTTCGTCTGTTTGTCAATTTGGCAACACCTGCTTGAGATTAGGTCCTTGATATGGGATCTGTGTGAATGTCTGGTAAGAATTTGTTTAACTTGGGAAGCCTCACCTCTTCCCTTATGGAGTACAGGGCTAAAACATTGGTTTTGCTTAACCACACTTGTTTTAGGTGTTTTTTTGTTAAGAAGTCTTTCCAAATACAGATGTGCCATAAATCATTAATGATTAATAGACAGTATGAATGATTAGAGATTTCTATTTTAAAACATTTGATCAGTTCAACTTCAAGCTCTTCCTAAACTGATGGAAAATGGATATTCTGATTCATTTCTATGTGTATTAAAGTTGCGTTGAAAATCAGTACATAAAGATATTGGTTTATGCAAATTTGGGTTCATAGTGTTGTGTTTGAGACCAAGGCCATAGATGATGAATTGTTCTGCCTCTTCAAGAGGGCAGAGGAGCCCAGGAGTAAATTTTGACCAAGACAGGAGCTTGTGAACTCAGCCAGATGAGACTGGAGCTTATGCTCTCTTGTCAACACAGGTGAGTCTCACTGGGGAAATGACACCAAGCAGAGGAAGGGGTGAAGCAGAACCCTTACCTGTGAAGCTTGTATAGGGAGAGAAAGGTATTATATATATATATAAAAAAAAAAAGAAGAAAATAAAGAAAAATCATCGGGGAAATAGCTTGTAATAAAATAAATGCATTTCATTCATGGTTCTTCTCAACCCGTTTTAGGTTAAAACTTTTCCTGCCCTCTCCATCAGTGCATCACCAGGATTCATCTTCTAGGCTTTAAGAGCTATTCTTTGATTTCTTTTCCTCAAGCTAGAATGCAGAACATGATATTGTCATTTATTCTTGTCCAAAATGTACTTTCAAGCTTTCCTGCTGCCCATCCCCACTGATATGACTGGTTAAATATTATTTGCATAGCAATTGACTGGGTGCAAATCATTCCAATGGCATTTTAAATATTATGACTGAGTTTTCCTTGAAGTGATAACTGAAAGGTATACAATGTACAAATAGCAATGAGTATTTATTATCCTGTTTAGTGACTTAAGTCCAAGGTATGATGTTGTTAAGCTTTATACCAACTACTTCAGTGTAATACCTGGATTATAGCTAGGAAGTTATTCATTTGTCCTGATGAAAATGAGCACTTTCCAAAAAAAGGAGAAAAGGTGATCTGCCATTGAGATCTGAACTTCTGCTCTAGAGTTCTCAAGTCTCTCTTTATACCCCTGGACAAATAATTTCCTCTCTATAATTCTACATTGTTTACTCACTCCCTAGTTATTTTTTGTTTACTCAAGCAGATAATTTTTTTCATCTTTTATAATTTATAATAATATTTCGGCACAAGATAGATCTGAATGTTGTAAAATAGGTTTTTGAGGTCTTGCAAAGAAAAAAAACAATAGTAATTATGGGCTACTGTGTTCCTTATTGGACACTGAAAATCTCTTGCAAAAGTGCCATCAAATCTGGCAGATATAAAAGATTCATGTTCTAACCAATACAAATTTTGTTTGATTTATTAAACATAAACTCAATAGGGAAAATTAACCATAATTAAAAAGTGAAAGGAAAAGATATGTATGTATATATATCTAAAATGAACACATTTCAGACATTGGCAGTCCTGATTTGTTGTTGGTCTCGGTGATCTTTGTTTGGTTATTTTTTGCTTTATTTATTTATTTATTTACTATTAGTGATTTTACCTGAGCTTTTGTTCATAAGAACACAGTGATGGCTATGTTGTTTGAGGCCAGGATGGTCAAATATCTTTTCTCCCATGACAGTTGGAAGCTGCAAGTGGCTAATTATGAAATTATTGGTCTCTAAGGAAAAACTCTTTTTAACTGCATGAGCTGGCTTATTCCCTGAAGGACTAATGTTTTATATTCCTCGTATAATTACAGACGGGAGCTTAGAAAGTGCTGAAGGAAATACCTTTTTTAAAATAAGTAGATATAAGAAAATTATAAAATCCATTTTCAGTCAAACTGTAGACACAAGATAACTAAAGTGGAAAGCAGGTATAAGATGGGGAAAAGAATCTTCTTTTCAGATATTCTTCTTTTATTTCAAAATGTGGATGTGGATTGAATACTCCCAGAAAGTTAGTAAGGCTTTCTGCTGAGGAGAATAAGGAAAATGAGACTGGCATTGCATGGCCTCTCCCTGCCTGGACCTAGACTTACTAGGCCTAACCCACTTTAGACTTGTATCAGAAAGACAAAAGCCATTTTCAGCTAATCTGAGACATAAGAGCATGAAAAAAAGGAACAAATTTCTTCCACCTATAAAAACTCTATTAGGTTTATAGCGAGTAATATAAGTTAATTGAGCACTGCTGTCCCACAGAGACTGTATAAAAGCATAACCAGAGTTGAGTGAAGGCCTCCTGTGGCTTTTGGCCTATCTGTTTGCATGGTATGGTCCACAACCTGAGGCTGGGCAGGAGTTAGTAACTGGTCTAATTAATTGCTTACTAAAACTGGGAGGCTGCTGGTAACATTAAAATAGGAAGCCCACTTTGCTGGCCAGCACTGCTGAGTCCTGAGAAAGAGCAAGCACCATTTTGCCATAACAGCAAGCACCAGACATTGAATTGAGTAAAACTTAGAGCTGTTTCCATGCTTACCCTGTGTTATTTTCGCCCCAACTCCTTTCTTTGAATTTACCCTGGGATACAGGGAGGAGTTCAGTGCTGAAGCAGGGCTGACTGTGTGAATTTGGGGGTATTTAGATAGACCTTGTTATGCAGCCAAAGCCTGGCCCATAAACAGCACCATAGGATGGGAGGACTCGCAAACTGTGGCAGTCACGGCTGGGAACACTGAAGAGCTTGCTAATTGCCTACACTTGTCTGTATCACAGAGTCACAGAATTGTAGGGGTTGGAATGGACCTGTAGAGATTGTCAAGTCCAACCCCCTGCCAGAGCAGCTCCCTAGCCCAGGTTGCACAGGTAGGTGTCCAGATGGGTCTTGAACATCTCCAGAGAAGGAGACTCCACCACCTCTCCTCTATGCAGCCTGTGCCAGTGCTCCATACTGCACTGTGAAGAAGTTCCCATGCGCATTTGTGCAGAACTTCCCATGCTTCAGTTTGTGGCCATCTCCCCTCCTCCTATCATCACACTCTGCAGAGAAGAGAGGTATTTAATCACCTTAGTTGGGCTTTCAGGAATCTGGTGATTGCCTAGGTGGTATTTTAAGAAACTGACTGAGTGAATCAGCCTTTCACACCAAGCAGAATATTTCAACAGGCCTGGGGGATTGTTGGGTCCACTCAGCCCAGACCGATTTGAAATATCCTGCTACCATCCTGGTACCAGGTGCTATGACTGAGCACCAGGAGCAGCATGGCACATCCATTCAGAACTGCCCTGTCCAGGCAAGGTCACAGTGCTGGACACCCTGGGAAACAAAATCAGAACACAGCCTGTTAGTGACTATGGACGTAATATCTATGGTGTGAAAGAGGTATGCAGTGTTTACAACAGTGAAATACATTTAATGGAATTTGATTTGAAAAGAAAAATTCAATGTTACATGTTCAGCAAAGACCAGCATTTGCAATGTTTAAGTTATAACTATGATGAGAGCAACTAAGCTTATAATGAAATGACTAAAATTCTTCACTAGGTTTCAACAACTATAGGGCTATCAAAATGTTGCTCTGCTTTGCAAAATGTTAAGTTGGCAGACATAAATTATTTAGGTAATTTCTGTGAACCAAACGTCTGCAAAGGTACTGAGGTTGCATATAAATTCTGAAACACAAGGGATACTGCTGCAGACAGGTACAGAGCAGTGGAGCGTAAGAAATGCAAACTGAATTACATAGCATACAGGCAGCATTAAAGAAATGTATCTCAGCTTCTAGTCAGTGAACCCAAACATGTTGTACATTATGCAGACTGCTTAGCAATTTGCATAATTATAAACTCCCCTCGAAACTGTAAATAGTACTGCAGAATTGAGTAATACAAAAAACAACATTAATAAGCATTGCTGATGTGACTTTTTAATTTTTCTGAGGTCTTTAAAAACACCCAGGTTACAGCACAGACAGAACAGAGACTTTCAGTAACAAGTAATCCACACAGGAAGGAAATGGAGCATAAAAATAGAAACTTTCATTTTTATTATTGAGAACTTGCCTTGGTGACTTTTGAAGGTAACATTTCTGTTAAAGTTTTGTTTTACACTTATATATATTCCTAGACTTTGCCAAAGAGTAATCTATTAAAACACAGACTGCCAATGTGCAAGGAGATTCAGAAAGGATTATCTTCATTGCTGTGGGTGTGCAGACAGTACAGTTCCACTAGGGTACTCTGCATTGTGGCTGTGAAGTGGCAGAGATGAATTAACAACAGAATACCAATATTGACAGAATTTCATGGAACACTGCAGGAGAGCTCTTTCCAGGGAGATTCAGGGAAGAAATATAGAACTTTAAAATATGAAAATGATAGAATTCTCAGAGTGTCAGGAATAAAAAAATTATTTTTTTTGTTAACAAAATAAGAAGAGAACTGCATTGGGATTTTTTGTGAGCTTTATGTCTACTTCATATTTTAAAGAAAATCTAGTTTGGGGAATAGTTAAAGAGGGAAGCTTATGCACTAATGTTGGTTGACTGTGAATTGTTGTCTCATTCATATTCAGGTATCTTCTGAAACAGCTTCAAGTAAACTTGGCATGTTTTGTGGAGACAAAAAACAAAAGTGGAGAGTAAGGCACGCTACCAACGCAAAGGCAGCAGGCTAAACTCAATCCCAGTGTTAGGCACTAAGGAGTCAAACAGGGAGGCAGCCACAGGAAACTCAGCTATACAGTGCTGCTCAGAGCAGTGTTTTTTAGAGCTTGCATACTGATTTGAGTATAGAAAGATGAGCTATTAAGTTAAAAAAAAAGATAATAAAAAGGCAAAGATGGACTTCTTACAGAGGCTAAAAAAAGAGTTCAAAAGAATGTGTGGGATGTCAGTAAGGCTGGTGCGTCAGAACTCTATGCGTTCCTTTGCCCTCAGCTATTTCATTGCAGGGCTATTGTGTCAACTTTGAGAAGAGCAGCGATGTGTTTGCATTTACCTCTGTGAACATGTTGAGTCATTCTTCAATATTCTTTCCTGAGGAAAAAAACTCCTTAATTCTAGTCTTTTAAAAGAGCATTAAAAAAGAAATAAATAAAGCAAACAGTATCAAGGAAACAAAACAAAAATTGTAAGCATCTATGCAAAGAAAATAATTACCCCTGCAAAGAAAGCTACCTCTAATTCTTCTAGCAAGAGAATTGACATAACAATAATTCATAATCTTGCTTTCTGTTTCTAGCAAAAGGGAAAAGCTGCTAGCTCAAGCAGAGTCAGATCCCGTTAATTTCCTATATCCTCAGGCCAATTAGACAAGCTGAAAAATCAATCTCTGTCCATCTTGTCTGTGGGTATCGGCTGGGAGTGGGAAGTTGTGATGGCTAATGGTAATTTGCTTCAGAAAGATAAGAAACATAATGCTAAATAAAAATATCGTCAATAAGATAACATTTCTGAAAGCTTCGTTTTGAATACTTTTTTGCAATATCTTATTCTTTCTCTTTATTTTTCTCTATTATTTGCCATATTTATATTAATGTAAATAGCAATGAGGATTATCTACAGTTGACCAGTAACTGGCTAAATCCACACAGACATTTTATTTACATGGTAATTTCAGGCAGATGAAGACTAGGAATCCATATGTATGTCTGAATGCAGTTGCCTTTCTGAGGCCCAAATTTGAGCATTAGCATGGTTGCTTGTTCTTCCCACTCTTTGTGGATAACGTTCTCTGCAAATATTATGTGGGTTTAAGCTTCTGAGCTGCTGAACACTGGTTAGTGCAGATATAGAAAACATAGGTCAGGGACTACAAAGCTTCCTGACCTCAAGAACCATTTTCTAAATTACTTAATGCTGCTAATAGCCATATCCTTTCGTAAGATTCTATGTCACCTATATTTCACAGACTAAGACCTTATACCCCACGGTACCTTCAGCCATCACTGTTCTGAATCAAAGTGAATGTTGCTGCTGTTATATTTTATAATAGAGACCTCTGTGTTCTACTGAAGAGTGATGTTTGATTTGCTCATGAATAAGCATACATTTTCTGTTGAACAACCTTTTTCTTCCTGTTTGAGAGATGTGCCAATGTTGAGATAATGTTGTTTCGGGAATTGTCTGTCCTCATTTTCTCAGTGCATGCCAGCTCGGATTCAACAGGCAGTGCTCACTCTCCTGCCCTCCCACACCTCTGGCTGCAAACACCCTCGAATTATTCTGCACTTTGGCAGAGTTTTTTTCCAAAAGTGCTGCAGGCAAGTCCCTCCAAGCAAGTGCCCTAATTTGAGGTTATCAAATTCTGAGTGGTTTCAGTCACTCCGGGAATGTACTTTATAGTAGTTTCTCCTCTAATTACAAAACTGAAAGTAAAACAGCTTTATTTATTGGCCACCTTCTTTTTTTGGTCACTTACAAGAGCTAGCAATGGTAGGTGAAAGTATTTGGTACTCCACATACACAAGCAAAGAGTACAAGCTGTAAATTTGCAAAGACACGAGCTGTTTGTTTTTGGGAGACGCCACATTAATTCCTACTTTGAGCTCTGTACAGCATCAATCTGAAAAAAAAACACCACCACCAACAACAATCAACACTGTTTTTCTCCCCCATTCTCTTTTGTTAAGGTTTTAATTATTTGCATGGACATCTTGATTGAGTGGTTCCAGTTGTTAAGAGACACTCACTTTATTTGTGCACAGATTGGGCTTGTGCTCATCCATACAGTTCTCAGAGAAGTTCTTTAAGTCAGAGGAGAGCCTTAGTTCAGTACACACAGTCTCATTTTGAAAGAAAATTCATGTAAACCCAAGGAGATTGTTTGAATTGGTTTAATAGAGTTTATGTGGCTGGATGAAAACAATATAACCAAGGAACAATTAAAGAAAGCTGGGTGTTTTCTTAAGTATTCTCGGGGGTACCATCAACAACCGAATTTTTCTACCTGCAGTCTGTTACCAGTTGTTACCTTTCACCAGAGTTATTCTTTTATTTCCCTGCCCATTGTTTTTCTTACTTCATGAATAAAGAGAATTTAATTTGCCTCAATCTCAGAGATGCTGCATTTTTAAGTAATTGCAACTGATATGGGACTATCAGAGCTTAGCATATTATAATATGTATTAGCTGCTCCAGCCAGCTCCTGTAAACAATCTTTTTTCAGTAATATTTCATTTCTATGCAGCTGGAGGTTTGCCTGAGCATGCAGCATACATATTTTACCCTAGAATAGTTAAAAGTACATTTAAAAAGCAAAAATTCATGAAGCTGGTACTTGCATAGACTGGGCAGTGTTAATTTTACTTTCACACTGAAACAATTTTACAGCCCCTTATTTAAAATTAATTTGTGGATTTGAATCCTGCAAGAAACTTGTAAATAGATTATTCTGGATCAGACAGAGAGCTGCCAACACTTACTGAAGAGATGTTCAGAGAGCAGGCAAGGATGGAGCCTTTTTCCCAAGCTGCAGTCTCTGCTCTGTCCTTCTGCCTCTCATCCTCCCTCCTTATGCAATGAAACACTTCTTCATTAGCATCCTTTGGAAGATGATATATTGCTATCCTTAGGAGTGGTTTTGTGCTATTTGTAAAGTAAAATATGGCTGAGTGGATGCTCTTCATTATTACTTTTTACCAACTCATCTTACTTTGCCAAAAGGCTGCTCAGGTAGTTCTGCTAGGAACTGCTTATAAAATCAGCCATTGTGGGGAGTAGAGAGCTAATACCTTAATTTTCTACCTTGTCTGGAATTTAATTAGCCTGACAGAGGCTTGGGGAAGCTCTGCATCTTTCTAAGCAGTGTGGCCAGTGGAGCATGGGCACCTGTGTGCATCTGTGTGCATGGTTCCCAGCCAAACTCCTCTCTGCTTTTCATTCAGAGAATTTTTTTCTGATTGGAAAGATGAAAGTTGGCAAACGTTACAAATATTAAGGCCAAATATCCTATGAAGTACATGTACCTCTTCTCTCTTAATTAGCCTTTTGGCAAATTCAGTTAGCTTCTATCAAAGCATTTGAGAACGTATATCACTGATTTCAAACATATTCAGGGAATGTCCGTACTACTCACAGTTGGAAATTTGACCTTAAGTAGTTCTTAAAACACATAAACCAAGTAGATATAGAAGCCGTAGGTGTTCTTAGTGTAGGTTTGCAGGATCACAGCATTTGTTATTTTACTATTGTAAATAGTAAACAATAAATAATTGTTTATTTGTTCTCACGTGAGGACTTGGCAGAAGCTCTGTCATTTACAGGTGTTTATTAAGCTGTTCACCTTTTTCAAGATATGTGAAGTTAAACTTGTTCGTAGAAGAAGGAAGTAGGGAAGAAATTAACATGACATCCTATCAAATTTAAGCTTATTTATACTGAAAGAGTCAGGTAATGTGCATGCCTCTGAACTGCTCCTCTTTGGTGTCTTTTTGTGCTGGATCTTTTCCCTGTTCCTGTCCAGGAGAGCAACAGACAGACAAAGATCTTCCCTGCAGTGATTTCTTTCCTTCATTCTCACTCTATAGCATTGTGGTAGGCTAGCACCTTGACCACCATTTTTCCCAGGCCTCATAGTAAACACAGGTGAGGTGACAGCTATGTAATTCCCTTGAGTGCTGTGATAGTGCTAGGAAATTAAATAAATTGATGTAGACACAAAAAGCGAGAATACAAGGAAAGCAATGACATTGAAGTCAAAAGAACCACCCGAGAGAAGAAGCATATTTTCCCTCTTTTTGTATTATGTCATAAGACATGGGATCTGTAAGAAAAAAAACTACATGTATTGACTATTGTAAGGTGTAAAGCTAACAAAATAAGTAATACCAAATGGTACTGTTAAACAAGATATTTTACGGATGGTGTAATTTAGAAAGATTGTCAAGATGGGAAAGAGACAATCAATATAAAGAGAAATGTTCACCCACCTCTGAGGATCAAGTTTTGCACGGAAAAACTCCAGCCCCCTGTGGTCACACAGGTAAATTATCTTCACCTGTGCTCCTGCAACTGACTCAGTGCTCACCTCAGGTGATCAATCAGTGGTTCAGGCCATGATTCAACAGTTCCCATACAACTATATTTACGAGAAAACTCTGTGTTATAGCAGTAGTTTATTCCTGGTCTTTTGTTAGTGCTTATTGTTGAGCGCGAACAGTGCAACAGCAAGCAAAGTAGTCAGTTCAGTGATGGTGTATATAGAAATAACATATTGGAGAAGATTTGTTAGTGTAATCTGGTCCTGAGGATTGACTTGTCTGGAAGAATATCCTTTACATCCTGAGCTGATAGGCTACGAGTTTGGTGAGTTTAGTGGTTTTTGTGCTATAATGATAAATACCTTAAGTTCTTGTAATATATACTTTTATTTTCTTTTTTTCTTTGGTTTATCAACAACTTATGGGTGTCCTTTTATCCTAATAATGTGGGGGTAAATATTATTTTTTTATTCTGTAGCATCTTAGGGGAACATGAGTATTGAGGTTACTGCGGTTTGTGCCTAGATTCTCCAAACAAGAGGTGTTGAAATGGTGAATGTGTTGCACTTGCTTTTGGTTTACTGTTTCCAACAGAGTGAAGTAGTTAACAAGAGTAAAGATGATTTCTTAGAAAAAGATTAGAAAGAAAAATTCATCAAATAAAACATTTTCCTGCAATAATCCTTTAGCACTATCTCTCCACAGTTGGATTTGAGCTAACATTCTAATCCACAGTTAAAAGTTTGATTAAAATTAGCTCAATGAAATCACGCTTTTTCCTTCAGAGTTTATAGTTTAGTTCTGAGAGTGATAATACAACTCTTAATCAAAGGCTGATCAGTTACTACTGCTCTAGAACTGACCTGTGACTTTTTGCCTTAAATTGCACTTTAGACTCTAAATAATTGTTTTGCAGTATAAAAGAGATTCAGGTTTGCCTGCTTTGGTAATAGTGCTTTTAGCAGGAAAAGCTGCCCCAGCACCCTGTGGTATAACTGCTCTTGCACAGTGTGATGTAGATTATAATACAACTGCCACCAAGTCCTGTTTGAATACAGAGCTAGATGCAAATCCTTTCTGCCAAGCTTTCTACTTTCTGTAACCAAAGCTTTCGGTAGCTAAGGATGTAATACTTGACATGAAAAGCAATTTTTTCAGTCCAGCCTGTTCTAAGTGTCTGCCTTTGCTACTTGTGCTCCCCAGTGAGTGGATAGGTTTCTGAAGATCCAGATCCTGAACACAGCTGAAATCTCGATGCTGTCCACAGCAACCAAGTAATTCATATATAAATTAAACACCCAACCCATTCATCCTACTACAGCCCACGACCACGCAGTTGCTCTTGATAGATGAGTGCTAGTAATTCTTGCTGCAGCAGCTTTGCAAGTTGCTTCCCTCAGCTCTGGGTCACTGCCACATACAGCAGGCAGCAGGAAGGCTGATGGCTGCTGCCACAGAGCAGTGCCCTGGATGGAGCCAAGCCCGAGGCCAGTGAACTGAGGTGTGGACATGGGCACGTGCTCAGTGGTGAGGAGTGGTGCCTCTGGCACAAGTGGGGCGGAGAGCTCAGGGATGTGACCTGCTGACTTACTGCTGCCAGCTGTTTTTGGTCAGCTGGATATGTGAACAAAATTATCAAACCTTTGTGACTAGGGAGTTCTCTGTGAAACCAATGACACGTGTTACAAGAGGTTCAGATGTGCCTGTGCTGGCAGACTTTACTCCATCTACTCACCAAAGTTCTGTTTGAGGCATAAGCTGCAGCACAGACTCGTTATCCAGCACTAAGTCCAGGCCATTTTATCCTGTGTCTTGAAGGGGCTTGTTATCTTGGGCTCAGTGCTTTTAACTACAGATACACAGCTTTCTGCTTTAGAGTTGCTTCACATCTAGTCAGTTAAAAACATGAGCTGAGTGATCTTATGTATGCAGACAAAATAATAAGTAAACAAACCACTGAGCCACGTTGGCATAGCTGACACCATTCATCTTTGAGACTGTGATGCTCTGCTGACTTCAGAAAGTGAAAAAGTGCGTTTGAAATTAGAAGGTCATATTCAGAGTATTCTGAATGAGAAATGAGTTACCAAGTAAATGGGAAAAGTTGCCATAATCCTAATTGTTTGATAATTCACTGCCACTATCTATCCAAGCAAATATCAGTTCTAAAAGTAAGATAATTATTTCAGTTTTTCTTTATGTGTCCAAGGAATGACAAGTGCTGAAATCACCACAGACAAATTAAAGAACAGGCAGACACTTCTCAGTTGTTTAACCAGAAAAGTGTTCCTAAAATATTTCCTGAGACCACAGTAATAAGATCCCAAGTAGGAAAGCTTAAAATGACACTAGCAAAGTCTCAGTCTTCTCAACTTTTAAAATCTCTTCTTCAGCAATATTTGGTGGTTATGAGGGGGAAAAGCTGCTTTGAAGCTTAACAGTGATGTTTCTTCTCTCGGAAGAATTATATTTTCTCTTTGAGTTCATTGTTCTATTTGTTTCTGTGGGCTTAATCATAAGCATTACCTTCTTTTTTTGTTTTCTTAATAATAACTACTTCCAGTGGGGATTCAACTGGGAAAATTAGCTATGGATTTTATTGTCTGTGGAATGATGTCTGTGGTTTAAGAAAAAAAAACACAAATGTGCAGTCTACGAGTAGCATTTGCTTGCTGTAAATACAATCAGTTCAGATATTTTAAATGCCCGTGCCAGTCAAGGCATAATTTTCATGTATCAAAGCTTCATCCATGGAAACAAAACAACTGTGTTTTGAAAGAAACATTTCCAGATCAATGTTCTAGTGTTTTTAATGAAAATCTGTTGCAATGCAGTATTTCTATCAAGCTCCTCCTTGTGTTGCAGAGATGTTTTGTCAGATTGACTTATTTCTCTCTTTTGGGTTGTCGGTAAAGTATCTGCACTTATTTAAACTCTAAAATGTTGATTGCAAGAGAAGAATCCTTTGCAACAAAAGATATCAAGGATGCTTTCTGCATTTCTGATTTCTTATGACAAAGGCAGAATAGTGAGAGACCTCATACTTCCATTTAGATTATTAATTACTCTCTATAAAATAACCTTCACATTTGACAGCTACTTTCAGCTACAGCTGTAAAACCTTGCAGTTTTGAATCACTGTTTTAACTGCTTGGATCTGAACAGAAAAGAAAGCTCCTCTCCTGTGAAATGTTTTCCATTTGCAGTCTTACTGAATTGTCTTTATTATAAGCAAAGAAAGGTTTTTAAATGGTGGAAATCCACTTTATAGCAAAAGAGTCAAAAATTCTTCCTCTTTTATAAAAACAAACTTTAATTAATGATTTGTATCTGCTTTATCATGTTTTCTTATTCAACATGATTCCTTTTCTATTTTAGCAGACTTTTTTCTTTATTGTATAGCAGGCATTTGGGACTCTATCTAAAAATGGACAAAATTAACTTACCCATTTTGTTAATCATTTTTCAGCCTCAGTTTTCATGACATAGACACCTCATGCAGTATGGAGCTGGCCACAGAGGCAGACCTCAGCCTTTCAGTCTGAGACTCCCAACAGCCAGCTGGAAGATGTGCTCAGCTGCTTCCTTGTTCTTCCCACAAGAGCTTGGGAAGGGCAATGGGTGTTCTGGTTAATGATGAGAAGGCAATTCTTGTATCTTCTCTGTGGCTAGCCATGCACATCAGGGAGACAAGAACTGATTTCTGATGTAGGTAGATATCTGGGAGTGGTTGTAGAGAAGAATACAGGGAGGTGTTCAGCTTGGGACTGTAACGTGTGATTGAGTTTGAAGTGTGTGACTTCATTCTCTTGGTTTTACATTTCCAGGCCTAGAAGAGAAAGATAATCAAAATACAGCAGAAAATAGCATGAGAGATTTCACATGTTTTCACCAACATGAGCATGTGGTTTCTTTTTTATGGAAGGTCTGGAAAGACAAAAGCAATTTTCTCTGCTTCTCTGAATTCTAAGGGAGTTCAGTTTTTATTGGCAATATACTATTAATATATATGGAGTATTTTATGACAGGAGTAAGCTACTAGTAGGGTAGCTGCAGACTTTCAGGAAGTCCATAATATGATTTCCTTGTGGTAAGGATGCAATTAGCAGTTTCCCCATGGTCTCCCATGACAGACCAAGACTGATCGGTACTTAGAATTACTTCAAGGCAATTGGTCAACATCCTAATTATGCTTATTCAAGATTTGGTGGCTCATTGTGTATTGCATATCAATCAACATAGCAAGGTAATCAAACAAACATTATAACTAAAAGTTCATCTTTCATTCCCACACTGACATTTAGGTGATTCTTCTTACACCAAACCCTTCTGTTCTTCTCTAATATTCTTCACTATTTCTCACAATTTCAATCTCAAGATGAGCATTTCCATTTTTGCAGCTAGCTTCCCATTCCTGGTTTTCAGAACATTCTGGAGCCTTTAAGAGTGCACAATGCATCTTCCAGTTCACAGTATCTCCTCTGCCAGACTGCTTTATAAGCTTGTACTTTGTAAATCACTTTGGAACACCTTGTACGTAGAAACACTATGTGAAAGAGAACTTCATTCACTCTGCTGTTCAAGTGAATTACCACAGCAAGCAATTTCTTCTGCCACCCTCTGTCACAATTTGTGTGTGAACTTTCAAATAATTTGTTGTCTTTTTAAGCATAAACTGATGAAGGATGAGGAAACTAGAAAAGCCTGTAATTTTTAATTGATGTCAAGACGTCATCATTAAAAAAAAAAATTGACTGAGTAGAACTTGGAATGTTATTATTGAATGTGTTTGGAGTGGTTCTTTAAAAAAAAAAAAAAAACAATACTGTAAAATTTTTTTTAAACTATCATAGTTTAAATGTAGCTGAATATATTGCTGTCAGAAAATAGAATAATAATGCTGATCTCCAAAAAAAAGATAAAAAAAAAAAAAAAAAAAAACAACTGGGAAGTCCTCACACATACTAAAAGTCTGTAGTAACCTAGTCCTTCAGAAGGTTTGACATAGTGATCATGATATTCTAGTTTAATAAATAATTTAGTTAATAGAAAATGATGATGGATACAGGATTTTAGATAAACTGTTTTAACTGTTACTTGACAATAAAGATATGTTTAATACAGTTTGGAGCAGAACTTGAGTCTTTGTGAGAGACACCTAGGACGTGTTCTTTGGGTAAGGAGATAGAAAAGAGATTGTCATGTCTCAGTGACAAAACCAGTTAAAAGAGGGAAAAAAAAGTCCAAGAACAACTTGCAAAGTTAAGCAAAGCTTGACTTAGCAAAAGGTTATGTAGAAAGAAAGTGGGCTGTGTTGTATTTGGAACGTATCCTGGAAAGGGGGGAGACGCAAGGTTGCAAAGAGGTTTGGAAAAGGCTACAGTCTCTTATCATCACTCATGCAGTTTCCTGGAATGTCTTGCAGTCCTTCAGACAGGTGCACAGTACTTCAGTAATGCACAGAAGTACCTTCATGAAATGAGTTCAAAGTAAAAGAGATTTGGTTCTCTGCACTGAAAATGTGGAGATTTTCCAATTCCAAACAACATCCACGACCATATTACCTTGAATGTCATAACTGGATTGCATGACTAAAGATCAATACAGAACAAAATCACTGCTACTCAACAAGGTTTGTCATGTTTTCCAAACCGAAATTAGCAAAATGTATAATGCAGTTTGTCCTTCATGGCTCATTGCCTTGGTTGACTAGTTGGGTAGCATTATGTTTAGCACAGAAAAGCTTAATGACCCATGATTCTAATTTATAAGCAAGAAATTAGTTTTTTAAAAAGGCAGCCTGCGTAGCACTCCTTAGATTTGTCTGTCTAGACCTTCTGCCAGTCAAATCATGGTGGCATGTTCTGATACTATTTGTCACTATTTATTCAGTAGAAATACAATGCCAAGAATTATTACCCTCATAAAAAAGAGTGCAGAAATGCTTGTACTCATTTTTGGCTGATGTGAAATCTGTCCTTTAGCTGTCTAAGTGCATGTGTGTTTTCCAAAAGGGGAAAAAACAAAGACAACTTCTATCAAATGCTTATTGACTCAATAGTTGATGAGTAAATAGAGGATGGAAATTTCAACTCCAATGAAAAAAAAAACTGTGCAATTATTATTTGAATGAACTCCATTGTTGCACGTGGTGGCAAGTAGCCAGAACCCATTGTATACCACTGTATTGCCTTTTGATTAATTGCTTTTAGTCTTACTAGTGTAAACAGTGTTCATTTCTCTTGATACTTTAATTGTGTTTACTGTACAAAGGAGCAGCTGCTCTACAAAACTTAACACTATAATACATTTTGTGTTGTATCTGTCTCATCGGTAATTTTTTCTCCTCTACTGGTGCCAAATTTTTAAGCAGTTTTCTTGTCACAAAAATGAATAGACTTTGTTGATGTCATTTCCTTTACCTGAAGAATATTTTTATAGTTTTTTCATGATTATTACTCCTCATTAGTTGTGGACCTTGTTTGTTTCTGGAACTGCATAGCTCTAGGGGATGTTAACAAAATATTCAATTCCAATACTACATTTCAAGATGAACTCCCAAGTTGGTAACCAAGAATCTACTTGACATAAGGAACATAATGATTAAAATAAAGATGCTGGTACAGGTAGAAAGATGTCTTTATGTGAAGCCAAGTCCTCCCCCGTTTAGCATGAATGCATGAATCTCAGCATTATAACAGAAATGAGCTCTGAAATAAAAGTAACTAAATTGTTTGAGCTCTAAAATAATTGAAAAATTCTGGCCATGTTTGTGTTGCTTTAGTTACTTGTTTCAAATGATCCCTGTAGCTGGTTAAAAATAAGAGACAGAAATTCCTGATCAAGACTCACAAAGAGGAGAGAAAATGGAATACCCAGACCCACTGGGTCCTGTTGCTTTATGGAACAGCTCCTCTTCAGTGCCTTCAGCGCTTAACCTACATTTACTAAGTCATGCACGTGTCTTTGTCAGTTATTTGTGGTGTAAAGACAGAACCTTAGATATAGTGTTGTCTTTGATATCAACATTGATACTTGAGGCTATAGTCCGCCTGATTTCCAAATGCACTTTTCATTAACGTGCAAATTGTAGGATGTAAGATGAAAATAACAGGGATATTTCTGGAGTTGCTGTTATATATTTCAGTGTTTGATGCTTGCTCAGAGGTCTTTGTATTTCTGAGCTTTATTGAGGAAAAAAAAATTGACTGTTGCCTGAGGGAGATAAAAGTAACTAGATTCCCTGTGTCAAAGATGGAGAGAACTCTTCTCGTAGGCTAGTATATATCTTGGGTTGCTAGACGGTTTGCTATTGTCAGTAAAATAACTAACAGTGATTGTCCTGTTCTGAGCTAAATGAAGTTAAAGTAAATCCTCTCAAAAACATTTTTTTTTAGGTCTCTCACTACTTTAGGTGCCGTAATTTTCATGAATATTCCTTGGTAGGCAGTTCTGCAGGACTGGTTTATCAGGAGCAAAGTAAGGCTGATGCAGTTTCCTCTATTCCTGCTGTATATAAGGATGGTCATCCTCTTAATCGTGTGCATGATTTAGATACTTCTTGTCTTTTTTTCATAACCAGTAAGGATAAAGACAGGAACAACTCTTAGCTCCTTTTGGTATTTCAGAAAGTAGTGGCAACATTTGAATCTAACTTAATACCACTTCTGTCAGTGAGTCTTTCTTGTGTACTGATAGTGAAAAGGAGGAATATACTGCACAGGAAACACAGTCCTATTGTCAAAATGCAGATACCATCAGGAGCATATCCTTTAAAACTACGTATTGTAATTAGACACTGACGTCTGGTTTGGACTGTGAATGTTTCTTTGTACACTTGCAGGCTATTTGATACAAAGACACTCAAAGTATCTGCAAATTTGACTGCAGAGGGAGTTCAGTGATTTAATTTAATATAGCAGTTGTGCAGAATGTATTGAATTTGTAAGCACTGCAATATTTGTAAGCTATAAATGTTCTATGTACTTAAAAGCTCTTTATTACATAAATAACATTTTCCTACTTCTGCTGATTTTGTAACTGACTGAAAGATGAGGGAAGAAACTTGATGATATTAAAATCTCAGGGGGTAGAAAAAGTTTCACTGAAATCCACCTTGATTTATAATAACATTTGAGACCTAGAGAAGATTGAATTGGTTATCCATGAAGCAAACACTCATATATTGCAGAGCATGCTTAAGGTGCATGTGAAGACCTTCACATTAAACAGCCTGAGGATGGTGAAATTCACTGAACACCCGTAATTATTATAATGACCTTGTTCTGGAATTCAGTTCTATTTGCAGGCTTTAAGAAGCACTCCATGCCTTGTTAAAAATCTGCTTTGGTCTGCTTAGAAGTTCTGAGTTAAAGGATGGCAGAATTGTAAACTTAAGGATTGCATTACCAATTTGATATAGCAGCATCATTCTGTATCTCTCTCCCTTATCAGAAAACTTTTCAATGGGGAAGTGAGGACTGGAAACAAACCTGTGTTCTGATAGTGGCTTCTTCGATCTTAAGTTACATGTATGAGTTCTTCTATTTTTACTTGCTTTTCTGTTGCTTTAAGGTAGAGGAAAGAGATGAAACCAAAAATATGAGACAGAACTTAATTGTGTACAGCAAAGATGTAAAAAAAATATTTTTCCCAAAAGTGCTACACGCCTTGCTGAAACTGTACATCCCTTCCAAGGGATACTGATTGTCCTTGCAAAGGATTTGTTGCACCCTCCAATCTCAAGGGTATAGTATGTAGTAACAAGTGCTTCCCCATCAGCTACTTAAGGAATGTATGAAAGAAGCAACTGGTACTGTGTCACTCCACACCACCCTTCCCCTCCTGATATGCACATATCCAATGCATAATCTGACATTTCACTGCACTGGAAGGGTGCCTGAAGTGCTTTTAATTTGGAGTCTTAATTAGACCTTTATTTCTAGTATCAGCTGTGCACGTTTATTTGCTCACCAATGAGCATCTGACATAAAGATTTACAGAGCAAGAACATATAGGCCTGCAATTCAAATGTGTAGCCTGTTGTCTGGCTTTGTATCATCTAGACAAAATTGTATCTTGTGATTTATACCTGTTCCCCAGTTCATTTGCTTTTAATCTATCAGGGAAAATCCTTTGTAATCATAGACAGCTGTTGTCTGCTTGAAAAAAAAAACAAAGAAACAAACAAAAAAAAACCACCGAAACAACAAAATGCTTCTTCACACAGTTCAGCAGCAGCATAGAGCATTTGTCACTCTGAAGTAACTTGGCTGGGTAAATGAGAATCATAAAATAATCATCAGCATTAAACAAGTTGATATAGATTAGATAAATACAAGTGGGATTGGAATAGGAGAAATTGCCTTACCCAAATAGTATCATGTGCAGGACATAACAGGTTTGGAAGGACCATAGTATTGGCAGCGTGTCCCTAGCTGAAGAATTACCATCCTACCAGATATGATCTACTTCTACTGCTGGTCAAAAGCAATGAATCTCAACTCTGCTTCTTAATTGCTCATTTGGCAACACTGTCACTGTGAGAATACAGTACAGCCTTTCATTATAATAATAGTCAATTACACATTTAATTGTTAAACCTTAGTACCAGATAGTAAGGAAATCTTACTGTTTGACCACTGAACACGATTGTGTGACATTGAATTCTTTTTGTATCATTTTCTTTGGCTGCAAGCTTAGCAGTGGTAAACATCCCTTTTTACTTTCTGGCCATTTCTTTGGGGGTGTTAAGACTCTCCAGTCACACTGAATGAATGAATGTCATGATCAACCTTTCCTTGGAAATCTTGAAGCCACTGAGGTGGCTGCAGTAATTGAGTGGAATTTGGCCCATCCTCTTTATCTAAAATGTGCTACTATTATTTCTTCATTTTTACAAGGTTTTCTTCTGCTATCTTTAGGTAACACCTATATGTCCTTAAGAATACGAATGGGCAATGAAAGGTAAATGTGTTTGTTTTCCTAATAATATAGAAGGTACTGCCATTTGTCAAATAAGCCTTTGAAGCACACTGCTTTTTTTTGTTGTTTTCGTTACCAGTTATATTAGCATCCAAAAGGAGTATTGGGCTTTTTACTTTGAAGATCTGTACAAACTCTCTCCTTCATAAGAAAAAAAAAATACATTTTCCAGCCTTAGTGCTTTGACCTAACATGTTAAGTTACATATATCTGCAAGCAGAAGGAGTAACAAGATTAGGAACTTGGGCCTGGTGTCATCACAGGTAGGATGCTCCTTCCCACCCCTGCAGAGTCCTTGACAGCTGTCTCCCAAGATATTGCTCTTCTTCACTTTCTTCAATACTGTGTCATTTGTTCAGCTAATTGGGCAGTTTTAACTAGGTCAGCCAGCTCATTCTGTAGATCTGTCTGGCAAGAGCAGAGGTAGATGTAAGAGTGCAAACTGGAATATGTCTGATTTTGTTAGATTTAATCCTTGACTTATTGTCTGTTAATGTAGAATTGAGTTTCAGTTTCTGTTAAACCAAGTAATGAAAGCCAGAGCCACACATGTACAAGCAATGCAGTGTTTCAAAACAAATTACACAGGATTTGTTAACCTTTCAGTTGTAACTCCTTCCTGGAATATCACATTTATTGATTAAATAATTGGTTAATGAAGAAAAATACCCATCTGAATTATAAGAAAAATGTAGTATTCTGTTGCCAAAGTACATAACGTGCTACTGAGAAATAAGGAAGCTCGCTGTGATCTCTGGATGTTGCACTGTAATACTGCCAGTAATAGCAGGATATTAATTAAATGGTAGAATAATGAGTAGCAACTACTTAATGTAAAAAATGTCTTGTCACAATGGCACTGAATCTGAATCATGATTTGGGGTGCCATAGATGACATGGAAAAAATTCATCTAGGACATCTGAGAAAGGCAGAAACCATGTTTTACCCTAGGAACTTAGAAAGCTGGATTTTCATCTTGTATACAGCCTACTTCTCATATGAATAAAGGCATGTCTTTTCTCAGACAGACTGCCATATGGTAATGCCATGAGGACAGTCTTGTCACATCACCAAGATATATTACAGTTTTGCTCATTTGTAGATGAAGGATGTTAAAAACTTTTGGGCACCTAGCTGTTAATCAGATCTCCATCATGGCTCATGAGAATGTGGAAAACTGCAGTTTAAACCATCTGCAAAAACAGTAGAGCTTGGTTTCTTTTGTTGTTCAGCTTCTCTTGTCTGAACTGAACATACTGACTACAAATACACAGAAGACATGTTGATCTTAGCAATGGGAGACTGGTGAATGCAAAGCCAGCTTAAACATAGGTGAGTCCTGCATAAAGTTCAGAGACTCTGTATGGCTGAAATGAAATGCTATTTCTATATATCCATTGTTTATAAGAAGTATAGTGATGCTTTCCTTTGCCTTTTGGAGTTTCTATGGAATCTAAAACCAATAATTAATTGCTTAGTCAATTAAGTAGTGGTTAAACTAATGTGAAATTATCATCTGGAGGTTGATTTGTTTCATGAGAAGATTTTTTTCCTAAAAATCTTAATTCAGCAAAATATGTTAGAGTAGATGAGGTCTTCGAAAACAGAGAGTAGACCAAATATAAAGTGTGATTAAACCAGATTCATAATCAGAACACCCCATGTAACTTCAGGAGAGAGATGTAATCAGAGCAGAGCTGCCCTTAAACATGCTAGATGAATGTTTGCCAGGTGTTGTTTTTTTTTAATTTTAAAATGGTGTCATAAACCAAAACAAACAATTTTCAGAGGCATGTGGAAAAAGAGGGAAAAGGAAGAATCTTGATATAAACCATGATATATCAAGAACAGAGGTTCAGCACTCCTACTGCATTTTCCATATTCACAAGAATCTTCTAATTACAAATGCAGTGCTCCTCCTTCCTATTGAACTGGAACTATTTTAGGAAAATAAATGGTCTGGAAACGGGAACCTGGAGTTAAAAAATAATGTTAAAGACAATCGCTGTGAAAAGAATAATCAATTCTTGATAATGTTTCATGTCTTTTATTCTTTTTCTCTTTCTTTTGTAATCTTCCTCTTCCCAACAAACAGTACTGCTCAGCAACTTTATTAATGTGCTTAGCATTTCCTTTCAAAGCCCAGACTTGTACCTTCTGTGTCGCCCTGCCTCCCCTAGGGGAGTCTGCCTTTCCCAGCCTAAATGCAGACTTGTAGCTCATGTCAGCTTCAGCATCACTAGCAGCTTTGATGGTCTCTGGTTTCCTTCAGCTCCTGTAAGACTGCACTTCTTTCACCCTCAGGGTTGGTGGTAGCTCTGAAGGGTCATGGTTGCTCTAACATAACTGAGTGGCCGCCTGAGTGCCTGCGGAACAGTGAGTTCTCCACAGAAGCACTGACCTATAGTGTATGTTAATGTGAGAACAGGCTAAGCCTCTAGCTTCCAGTAATGAAAAGTTCATGAAAAGTGCAAAGCTGGGAACAGGAGAGGGGGAAAGGAGGAAGAAGGTGGCACAGTCTCCTGTGTCATTTCCTTCAATGCTGTCATTCATATGAGTAAATCCACTCCAGCTTTCCAGTTAGTTCACTTTTTGTTGAGTTTCTTCTGTGTTACTGAGTGATATTTCAGGAACCAACTCAAACGTTAAAAATAACTATCTCCCATCATTTATTTTTATGAATTTGTATTATTTTAGGCAGCAATTACTGGCTGACTCAGTCACTGGCAATAGAAATGTGTCATTTTAAGTAACTTGGGCCAAGATTTGAACAAGAATGAAACTATTTGGTGAGATGTCAACAAGTGAAGGTTGTAGCCTTGTCAGTGATGACATTAGGAGTTCTAACACATCCTGTGCCAACTGTCATAACCTTTAATCAGGAACTTCAACAAGATGAATTGTATATGTCAAGTAAAACGATGGGTCAGAGCTAGATTAGAATAAATGAGAAGATCAGTCTGCTTTTATTTTGTGGAGCCTTAATTTCAAGAATTAATTAATAAATAAAAGATTTCCTAAAGATTGTAGTGTCACTTGTTCAACAATAAAGAACCGGACTTCAGGCCTTGAAAAGACAGATAAAGGCAAAACTTTAATGGTTCTGTGTGCTATGCAACTTGTCTTTTAACAGGGTGAAAAATCCAGGTGTCAAAATAGTTGGAAATGTGTCTCAGAACTGATTTTAAAGTTTATTACGTTATGTAAAATGGGTGAAGCTGTATACATTTTTAAAAGTAGAGTCATTCATCCAATCTGTGTTCCCCCCTACTCCCATCAGTTCTTGAATTGGCCCAAACATTTTTGTACTATAAAACTTCTTCAGATGAAATAATTTCTCAGTTGATCTCACCAATCAGTTATAAAGCTTTACTTTTTAATTTTAGTGACATTACAAATTTAATTTATAAGTAGAAAGAATGTTGGGTTCAAAGTGTTGCTTTTTTTCTTTTGAATGGATAGTAATGTAAGTAAATGCATAAACAAGTGGTCTGATTCATATGTCAGATCTAAACACAGAGAAATGGTGCACCAGATGATAATACCCTTTTGCCTCACAGAAAGGCATCTGGAATTCACCCTTCATGTTCCTGAGGATATCAGGTTGAAGAGCTAAAGCCACCAGGAAAATGAGTGGAATTTGCTTGAGGGTGTATTTGATGTGCAAAAAGGAATGTGAAACAGTGTCTCTTGGAAGTGGAAGTCATCTTCTCTGAATCATGTTCTACCTCAGAACCAAGTATATATCAGATGTGTTCTGTGCACATTAGTTAATGGGATTACATCAACAGAAAAAGCATGAGAAGGTGATGGGACAGAGATGATAAAGAGAACAAGGTGTGCGTTTTTAGCCAATACAAAGGTGAGATTGAAGTCATTGTTTTCTAACTGTTCACATCCTTACAAGTGATAACAGCTGCTTACTGTCTTGACAGGTATGGGGCTATCGTCTTTTCCTATAGACTGAACCATTCCTTTCTGGCTCTAGATGTGGTTTAATAACTTCTACTTCACTCATATATTAGAATGGCATCTGATGTGCTTTCCAAAGCATTCTCTTTACAGTGCTTTTAAAACTTATTTTTATATTTGTTCTTTGATGTAAGAGACATTTTTTTTTCACCTAGCTCATAATACATGAAAGGCAAAAAATATAGATATGATAATAATTGCCAACTGAGAACATCTGACAGGAAATGACAGGTTCTTTCCACAAAAAGAATGCTAAGGTTTTCATATGGATTTATACTAATCTCTTTTAACAGATCCATTCTGTATTAAAGGTTTTACAGGTAATAAATGTGTTGTATCAGAATACACTGTCAGACACTTTGAAAGATTCTTGTCAAGTTATCATCACTTCATGGGAAATAATAAAACAGGAATTTTTTGTTTTGTTTCTAAAGGTATTTCATAAAAAAATGCCCACTTTGATAAATCTATAGTGAGTCTTTAGACAAAATAATAGTGACCAACTTCTCTGACAATCACATCAAATGACAGACAAAGCGGAGAAATGGCTGACAGAGCCCCAGTTAATGCTCCTGATATTATTCACCTTTCCTGTCTGCTGTGCTTATTATCATTTTCTGACACTGTATACACTGGCGTGTAGTCATATCTCTTGGTGTGTCTATTTCCCTCCAAATAGCAAAAATCCACGCTTGTCCTTATGTTTGGTCCATCCAAAACTACTTCTGACAGCTTTCAATTTTACTGTTTTTCAGGCCTCAAACAACGAATTCATGCTCACAGATCATTTTCTGCCTTAATGTTAATTACATTTTATTTTTTATGGTAGAAGAACTGAAATAGGTTGTTGCAATCTAACTATATACATATATATATATATATAATCAATATACAGTCTTTTCATAATATGGTGCAGTAGTTGAAAACTTCTTGCATGTTTTTTCACCTGTTGAAATTTTGCAAGTGAGGTTGTCCAGCCCCAGCAGTAAGTCCTCTATCTGCTTTTCCAAATTCTGTAATTTTACTGAAGTTTGCTTACAGTGTTTGAACAGCCTATGTAATGTGGATTTTTCCATCCGTGTCTGTGCTTCCAAGCAGTCTTCTATAGCCCAAGGAAAAAGGATCATGCAGCTTCTGAGCAGTGCCTACTCCAGTGCCTAGTTAGCTTTGTTTGATGTTTACCCTCTTCTTTCCTCCCAACTGCACTGTAAACCTTTGTGAATTTTAGCTCCCTAAATCACTAGTGTTAATTTTCAAATGTTATGAGCTGCAGCACTGCAGTTACATCTACATTCAAAGTATTTTTGCCTTTATGTTTGGGCCTGTTTCTAGCCAATCCCAGGAGGTCCATTGCTCTACATATCGAAAAAATGAGAGAAAAACCCTTGAAACTGATTTTCTTCTGAAGTGCATAAGTAGATCCTTTGAAGCTGAAGGGAAAACAAGACTCCTTGTGGCACTGGTGAGGTGCACAGATAAGGGTGCTGAGGGTATGGGCTGAGATTCTGAAGGGAACCCCTGAGATTTAAATGCAGTGCATTCCTGCTCTGTTTTGGCCCAATTCAGATATTGTGTACAAGGTGTCCTGGGGCTGCACAGTTGTATGAGTTGGTGCAATAGAGAGATCTCTGATGTGCTGACAAGAGGAAACTGTATTAAGAAGCTGAATTAGGATGGCAGTTTTAAACATTCAATATTATTCTCCTTTGCCTCACATTCCTGTCCTATTTGTTGATGGCTTAGCTATTATCAGGACCCGAGCAGCTCAAAGCTCAGCATGGTCAGTTCACAGAATCACAGAATTGTAGGGGGTGGAAGGGGCCTCTAGAGACTGAGTCCAACTCTTCTGAAGCTAAAGCAGGCTCCCTGCAGCAAGTTACACAGGAAGGCATCCAGGTGGGTCATGGGTATCTGCAGAGAAGGAGACTTCACAACCTCTCTGGGCAATCTGTTCCAGTGTTCCATCACCCTGACAGTAAAGCTCTTCTTTATACAGTATTAAACTGGAACTTCCTCTGTTCCAGTTTCTGTATGTAAAGGGGAGAAGGAGAGGGTCTTGGATTCCTGCATGGAAGAGCAAGCTGTAAAGAAAATTAAAGTCAACAGTTTCCTGAGAGCAGTGAAACACCTCTTCAGCTACGTTCCCAGCATCTGAAGGCCTAAGCTGTGCTGACTGCTGCTACTGGAGTAAGAGCAGCTGGGAAAAGTTGACCTATACATTGACTGAGACAGACAACATTCTGTCCTCAGCAGAAAATTGTTATTCTTCTATAATAATCCCTGGTAGAAATAGCAAATCTTACTCTACAGAGCTTCCATCTCCACCTCCTTTGCTTCTACTTCATCCCCTTTTGGGTCTGGGATAGCCTGACCGTGGCCTGCAATATTTGACCAGTGTCATCCTAGTTGTTCCTTGGCTGCTCAGTCTAAAGAATAAGTCTTATATACCCTGGCAAAGAAGGAGGCAACAGAGTAGCTTCTTCTCCATCCTTCTCTGGGACATCTCCCAGCAGTGGCCCTGATGTTGTGCTACAGCAGGGGATGCCACTCTGATGTGTATTGATTGCATGTGTTGCATCTGCTTCCTGAACAGCAGTGCCAAGATGGGAGGGGAGTGCTTTCATATGATCTGCCTAAATAACACTATGGGATTTGTTCCATGTGAAGTGTTTCAGCAAGAGACAGCAAGTACACTGTTTTTTTGTTTTGTTTTGTTTTGTTTTCTCATGTAGTTACCTGTGTGCCATACTTTGCATCCACTGACTTTCTAGTTATTTATTTATTTATTTGTAGGTTTACCCTCGAAATGTGTCTCAGATTGGAGTTTGGATCATTTAACCAGTTTTTTGTTTTTTTAATCTCTGGAAATGTATATTGTCTGTTCCCAGTGGGAGGGTAATTATCTTTTCTCCATCTAAATCCAGAAAAAAATCTGAATGTTTGCTGAGGATTTACAGTAGCATTTGCAAAAATTGAAGCTCAAAGCAGAGCCCCTTCCAGCATAACCCTTCCTGTCTCCCTGCTCTTTTTGCCTGGTGCATGCTCCCAGCTCTTTGTAAGAAGCCTCAGGCGAGTAAAATCCCAGGAGATGGGCTGCTCAGGTTGAGGTAATACTGACTGCATAGTTTGCCAAATTAGCTTATAATAATTACATTCTTAAATTGGTCTGTCCTCATGGTTAATTTGGCTGGCAGAAAATGAAGAAGCTAAGAAGCTATTTTTGCAGCATTTATACACCATATGAATATAATTGCTTGGAAGCACTGCAGACTCCAGGACTGAATGCTTTTTTGCTTTTTTTTTTTTTTTTTCTTTCTTTTTTAAAGGTATTTCTAATGAGCATGAGGCAGGCTGTGCTGTTGGCAGTTGCCTGGGTAACTGTGATCAGACCCTTACCTGGATCATTCTGATACAAGTGGAAGAATATACACTAATTCTGAAATCTGGGCTCCAACCTAAAGTATTCTATGGAAATAAGACAGGTCAAAAAAAATATCTTTAAGCCTGCCCCTAGCGCAGCATCAGAGAAAATGATGAAGCAATTGATCCCTTCCACAGGAGGCCTGTATATGACTGGAATGGAAAGGAGCTAGTTCCTTTTGCTTCTGCATCTAATTGCAAATTCTGTCCTGCGACAACAGAAACACATTACAGCATCACGGATGTCTGAACTGAGTCTGGATTTTCAGACGCAGTTGTGAACCCCAAAGATAGGGATGGTGAAGTTTTTTCCATCCGCACAAGTCAACAGGTCTGCAGAGCCCGCTGCAGTAATCCAGGTTTTGTGGCTGCCAGCCTCTGCTGCTGAGCAGGGCTGACTCTGCAGAGTGCTCCAAAATTTCAGTTAATGCGGACAATGTCTATCTGCTTTCACAGTGTTGCTTCCTGCAGGGAGCATCCCTTCTCTGTGCAATTCAATGAGCTGCTTGAAATTTCTAAATTACTTGTGTCCCTGTAACCTTGGAGACTACATTCCTCCTACTGCTACAACAAAACAGTTGGAATCAAAGTGTAGCGGCCTTTGGAGCATGCCGCAAGACTGATTTATCTGATTGTTTGAAAAAGGGAGGAGGTTTGAAGGTGAAAATTGCAAGGTAGTACATCAGTACTTCCTGGGTGTGGTAAATAGGAAATTAAACCCAATCCCCAGTGTTGGGATGTGTTATACTGCTTCTGGTTTCTACAAGTAGAAAAGAGAAGTGCTTGTAACGTGCAGAGGAGGCGTTGCTGAAATATCCCCTTTTTAGCAGGAGGTAGAAAAGGTGGATAACTGTTCTGAGAAACATGCAGGAAAACTTTAGCAAGGTGATTCTGACTTAAATTAAGGCTTGAATATTGCTAACTGTAAGCATGCTGCTTTTCATGTGGAATAGTGTCCGCATAAAAAATAATTGTGCAATAATTAAGCTACAGTAGGTACGTTCCTGTTAAAGGTGAAGCTCCCCATGCTGACAAGTTCACTCGCTGCCAAATAGAAGCAGAGACCCTAAAGTTATCGCTACCTCCTTCTGCTGTAGGATGTCCCAAAGGGGGTTTTCCTAAAAAAGGACTGAGAACATGAACTGGATTTTCAAATATTTCATTTTAGACACAGAGCCTGAGATTTTTCTTTCATTTCCATCCACAAGTTTTAAACCTGCTACTTATGAACAGAATCCCTTTTCTCTACACAAATCCAGAGAACTGTAGCTCTGAAATGTATTTGTTTGCAAGCTCTCTAAACTGTTCAGTCTGTTATTTAACCTGGTATTCTTTGAGTGCCTTTTTCCAGCTGTTCCTGTAAAACTGTGATAGTGCTTTTCAAGCTATTTTAGTTTGGGAGCTTGAGAAGAGTCATGTTAGATAACATGAAACAAAGTGGCGTTTTGTTTTTTTTCCAAGAGATTGAAGAGAGTGTCCATATATGATGTAGAGCCACTGAGACACCCATCTCCATGTCAGAAAATCTTTCCTTCTTACCAACACACACAGTGCGGGTTTGGCTTAAAAGGACCGTAACTGAGTATTAGCACTTTTCAAATCAGAAAATCCTGTGTTAGAAGGGACCCCTAAGGACCATCGAGTCCAGCTCCTGGCTCGAAAATAATATCCCATGTCTGAGGGCATTGTCCAAATGCTCCCTGAACTCCAGCAGCTCAGGGCCGGGCCTGCTGCCCTGGGCAGCCCTTCCATGGCACCGCTCTCTGGGCAGACCCTTTCCCTAAGCCCCACCTCTTCCTCCCCTGTCACCGCTCCCTCAGGTCCTGTCACTGTCCCCAGAGAGCAGAGCTCAGAGCTGCCCTCCACTCCCTGTGAGGAGCTGCAGCTGCCTTGAGCCTCCCCTCTGCCTGCTCTGCTCTGACTTCAGCTGCCCTTCACACATTCTTCCCTTCAGAACTGTCCCCATCTTTGTAGCCCTCCTTTGGACGCTCTCTAATACGTGTCCTCTTTGCACTGTGGCACACTTACCTTCACACAGAACTTGAGGTGAATCTATGCCGGTGCAGCATGAAAAAATTATGTACACCTTGAAATTATTAGCACAGATTAATGTATCAGCAGATGACCACTAAAATGAAGTCACCCCAGCTTGGAAGATCTGCCTGCTTGCAAGTTTGCTCTCATTGCTCAGAAAAACCTTCTTCATCAGTCTTCTACATCTTGAGACCTTAGAAATAAAGCTGTTAAGGAGGCATAGGTTTCTTGGAGAAAATAGGAAAAGCTCTGGAAGTCTGCTGCCATTCTGTATACTTGTTTCTTATCTATCTTCTCTTCTCTGAACTCGTTAGAGAAAACAGAAAGGAGGGAAATCTGAATAATTTCTAGCAGGCCATCAGTTTCCTACAGTGGATTATCTAGAAATATTCCTGGAAACCTAACCTTTTTCCTTTAATTTTTTTCTAAGCATCTTTGGACTGCTCTCTGGCGAATGATGATAACTAAGGGAGTATACATCTTTTCTGAAAGCTTTCTTCTTTGGGTAGCCAGCAGGCTGTCAGAAACTTGCTTTGGACCCTGTTCTGGTCTCTGTCTAAAGTCTCAGTTTCTTACTGAGAGCTGTGCACTGCCAAAAGCACTTGAAAATATAGCTTCAGCTACAGGTTCCTGGTCTTCTCTGAAGCCTAATGTAAGCCTCACTGGAACCTGATTCACTGAAACCAGTTACAGCAGCCAGAGACAGGCCTACAGATAGTCTGTCACAGAATCATAGAATGTTAGGGGCTGGAAGGGAGCTCTAGAGAGGAGTTCAACCTTCTGCCAAAGCAGGCTCCCTGCAGCAGGTTGCACAGGTAGGCATCCAGATGGGTCTTGAACATCACAGAAGGAGACTCCACCACCTCACTGGGCAGCCTGTGAGCTTTCCATGCAGCTCTGAAGCTGATATGTAGTAGCAGGAGCTCATTCCTAGCACAGACTGCCATACTTACCCAATGCTGCTGCTGTTTGATGGTAGAATACCCTGCCTACTTCAATATGGGCTTCTATGCAATGGTGGTTACTAAGTGTCCTAAGCAGGATTTGCCCTCTAGTGATCTATATGGCAAGTGCTAATGGGCTGCTTTGTTAAATAGTTTTGATATGGGTGGAAAAAGAGGTAGCAGCATCAGCTGCTGTCTGACCTGGCTTTGTGGCATGCACAGGGACAGAAGGGGTATGGGCTGTACAGCCACAAAGAGCTATGCCAATCTATGAAAATCTGTGCCAGCTCACACCCCATACTTCACTGCATGAGAGCAGCACATCCCCCTGCATGGCCCAGTTCAGTGCAGTTTGGCTCAGCTCCCCTAAGTACATTACAGTTCATCATGGTTTAACACAACACAGCTTGATATTGTTCAGTATGGCTTTGCACAGTTTGTTACAGCTGGGAATGACAGAGCTTGGCCCTAATGCTTTAAGTTCCTTTTGAAGCTTTGGTGTCTCTTTTTCAACATTTACTCTACACTGTCAAAAGTAGACAGATTTGGTCTAGCTGGAACTCCTGTTGTCTCCCACTAGACCTGGACTCACCAATTGTCATTATAGTTCCACAGAGCTGTGGCACAGTAGAATAAGATTCAGCCTGAAAACTTGCACGCATTCCCTGTAACTTCCAAAGTTCTCATGAAAAACTCACAGTCTTGATGTTCCTGGCCATTTTTTTCTTCAGTTTTGTCAGTCCTATGACCTACTCCAACCTGATTCTGATCATATCCTGATCTGAGCAGACAGTTTGAGATTGGTTGCACCCATTGCCTGAGTTTTCAATTGAACTCAGAGTAAAAAATTAGCAGCCACCTTCAAAAAGCAGGTTGTTATTAGTTAATCACAATGAAAATGTTGCTGTTGAAAGAGTTGCGTTGCTGCAGCTTAGTTCCGAATGAAAATAATTATCACATTTTCCTGGACGTTAACTTTTTGAGTAAATCCTTGAATCCAGCAAAAATATGCTGAATCATTCTACTATAGCTCAACTACTTTGTGTTGGAAATAACCTGAGTGTCTCATTTCTGATGTGGTAGCTAATTAAAGACTTTCTGTCAAGGTTGACAGCCCTAAAATGTGTGTTGCACTGATAATTAAAAATAAGAGCGCCCTACCCATAATATACTTCAGTTGCAATCTGGCTACAGAAATGTTTGCCCTATAATCTGGGTCTCTGTGGAGCATGGAAGAGATGCTCAATGCAGAGAGAAAGGTATCTGATATCTCTTCATTTTATTTCTTCTCCTTTGTTTAACTTTCATTCACTCTAGTAGAAGTGTTCTGAAGAAGGTAACTTTCAGGACATGCCCACTTCTCCCAAAACACATTTTGCAGTTTATGTTGCATATGATTGATTTTGTGGTTTTGAACAGGGAGGGCATTATGCAGCTGGGAACAATTATAAGTATGTTTATCATTGTCATCTCTGGACGTGGGAAGAGTTACTTTGGTAACGCCTACATTGGTAGGAGATGGTACAGTTTTTCCTAAGTTTTCTTGATGTTTATTAAATTGGTTTTTGTACATTTATGCTTCCTAAATGTAGATACCTAATTTAAAACATTTTTTTGCATATTTCCCTAGACAACTGACATAATTAGAAGAGACAGGCTCCTTGTATTATCTCAGAGATTTTCCCAAACCAGACTGTAGGAACCTCACCTTTTCTCTTAGCTAAAGGAAGACTCAAATTTGGATTTAGGTATTTTGATTGCATACATCTCTCCGGACCTATTAAATCACAGACAAGAATTGCTATCCTTCTCAGATCTCTGGCATGCAAATTTCTAAATTCTTTAAGTAACAGTAAAGCCTCTGTCCTTGGAAATATGCAGAACTTGTGTGAATGAGGCCCTGAGCATCCTTATTCAACTCTGAAGTTGGCCCTGATCTTGACTGAGGGCTTGGACCTTCAAAGGTTCTGTCTAATCTGAATGATTTTGTGAGTCTAAACATGACAGCTCAGGGCACAACCTTGCAAGAATTTCTTTTCAGTCTCTCGGTTCAGAATTGACTCATCCTCCTGAAGCATGAATATGAAGGAGAATCTGCAGATCTAATACGTTTATAAATGATATAATTATTATTCTCATCTTGCTAGTAAGAAAGGTGTATCGTACCTTTTCCATTACAAATCTCTGTTCACTACCACTCTTCAGACTCTTACCATTCCTTGTAAGATAAGGTGTTGAGGAAGCAGGAGCAATCATTTATTCTGTGTTGAGTAAGTCAGTGGGGAGAAGTTCAGGACATGGAGAGGTTTTTACTTGGTGCACTGTTTACTATTTTATTCTCTTCAAAACGGTGCTTGAACAGACTGGATGAAAAGAACATCAGTGAGTACAACGCTAAGTGAAATGATCTGGATGGACTCTAAGGGCTTCTTTCCAGCCCATCATGCTAGTCAGGGTAATACGTTTGTCTCCTGAAGTGAATAGCAGCATGGAAAATCCTGTAGTAGCAGGAAAGCAGAGCGTGAGTGTGTGCCCAGAGGATTGTAGATGGCCTGTTGAGTGTGGAGACTGTAGCTCTGAGTGTGTCTTGTTGAAAAGATCCAATTCAGCTGGCACATGTTTCCAGCTTCAGCAGCATGTCTGGGAACAGAAAGCTACTTGTGAGCCAAAGCACAGATCTAGGCTGATCAGAACAGAGAGGGGAAGTACCCTGCCAGTCTGCTGGAGCTGTCAGAGAAGCACAAGGCTCCCCAGGGGCTATATAAATAAGGAGCTGTCTGGGCGGGAGGTTTGAAAGGAAGCCAGATGGCTGCAGTTGCTTGCAAGGAGGTTGATATGCCAAATAACTTTTTACATCTCTAATGTGTGAAAAAGGTTTTGCCCTTGCCTTCAAAGTAGCAGAGAGTTTGTCACGCTGCCTGTTACTTCTGGCTTTTTTTTCTGGCTTTTTTCTTCCCTTACAGCAGGGTTTGCTGTAACCATCCTACAAATAGCTCATGAGATACCTACTGCTTAATCTGTGATCTGCCTAGCAATGCTGCTGCTGTAAATTGTGGGGATGCAGTGTTAGATTGGCAGCAAATGCAGAGTTTAGAGAGCTGTGCGTATCTGGCTGAATTCCAAATGGATAATTACATTCTGCCTACCTAAAATTCCCCTTATGGCTTTGCGAAATCCCTTGCTCAAAGCTGTTATTATAATGTTGCTATTGACTCTTAATTGGTGACTACCTTCCACTCTACAGGAGACTGCATTTCAGTGACAAATGAGGTGACCTGCTATGTACTGCAGTTTCCCCATCATAAATCCACGTGAAAACTTTTTTTTTAGTGCACCCCCTCACCTTAGTTGCTCTCTCTCCAGCAATATGTTTCTAAAAAGTGTGCTTATAAAGTGCTCACCTCTGGTTCACTTAGATATATCCATTTATCAAAGCTCTTCTATCATACATACGATCATAGACTCTTAGAATCATATAAGTTGGAAAAGACAGCTGAGATCATCAGCACCAACCACCTACCCATCCTCATCTATACTGCTCACTAACCTCATCCCTCATTTCCACATCTCCACGTGTCCTGGACGACTCCAAGGACAGTGCTTCCAGCACATCCCTGGACAGCCTGTGCCAACGCCTTACCACTTTCTTAGAGATAAAATACAATTATTTTCTACTGCTTTGCAGTTGGTGCTTTGCTTTGATGCTCAGAGTTTCTATCAAAGCAAAGTGGCTACTGCCAGGAGCAGATATTGAAGGCTGGAATTAGACATATTCTCCTATATTTAACTGTAATTAAACAAACACTTGAGAATCTACTCATCTGCTTTGTGCTTTTTTAGGCTCATCGCCATGCATTAAGCATATTACTTTATTTTCCACGTAAGTTATATACATGGAAATGACTAAAAATATTAAGTTGTCTGAAGTAGATTTTGCATTAATCTTGCAGAAATTTTTAAACTCTGTGCATTTAGGAACCATTTCCATCCTTTTTCCTGAAACCTCCTGTAATTAGTAAAAAAATATCTCTGTTTATGAGAATGTGTCGCTTGCTGCTAGGAAAAAAAAAGGAAAGCGGAACAAAGCCTATGGAGCACACTGGAGAGTTGCAAACTTGTTCTCAGCTTTTGAAAACAGCTCTATAATAAGCCTCCCACTTAAGGGTCTGTAGTAAAAAAATAAAGCTGTGATGTTCCTGCTAATGACACCACGTTTCAGTAACCTGGATAATACCCTCATAGTGTTTATGCTCTGAAGGCTCTGTGAGAATAAACAAGTCTTTGCTGTAGCAGTGCAGCTCCTAAAGCCTGGTCTGGGGAGGAGTGAGTCTCGTGGTGATGGAGTAACGCGACTGCACTTGTATTGCATCCCTTCGTTCAGGGGAGGCTCCCCTGGGGCTCTGCTTAGTCTAGCTAACTGTTTTTGAAAAAACTGTGAGGTGTTGGTGTCTTCGAATTTGTACATAACTGATTTGAGTGTTCTTGCTGGGAAAGAATAGGGCTATGACAGGTATCATAACTGCACGTGATCACCCCTGCATCCAGGTTAAAAGAAACACAGTGCCTACACCATAATCGTTCAAAGTTGAGCTGCGTTGCTTTTCTTGCTCGTTCCTATAGTTGTTATGAGGAGTCCTATCTCTACTAGTTGCCCCTATGCCCTTTACAATGCAGTCTGGTCCAGAAGTACAAATGACTTTGCTTTAACAGTGACAAATTCTGGAAGTCCAGGAGAATGCCTTGTTAAGGGATGAAAAATCACTGTTGCATCTGCACTTATTTTTGAAAGGCCACTGTTCTACCTTTTATAATTAAAAGTATTTTCTGGATTCCCACATTATGCACTAGACTCTTTACTTCATGCAGCTTCAGTTTGAATGTGCTACTTTATTTTTTCTTAGGACAAACTGGAAAATACAGTGGCATTGCTCTCCCTGCCTCTCACATCTGCAAAACACACAAACTAAAAACAGTCTCCCATAAGCCTGAGATCTGGCTCTTTCAGCCCTCTACTTAGTTGTACAGCTGCTAAGTGACTTATTTATTTTTAATGTGGAGGATTCTGCTGATTTCCCCTAGCACTGAATCAGTCACTGTGAAGCCAGTTTGGCTACAAGCAAATATCCACCAGTTCAGTCTTGTTCTTGCAGTACATAAGAGCATCTGTTTTGATTTTGCCAGCCTCAAAGCATATTTGTGAGATGGCAAACATTATCACCGTGCTATTGATAGGGAAAATTATCCCTCAAAAGGAAGCAGTGTATAGTGCACAGCCTATTCGCTCAATGTGATCGAGGGCTGCTCTGAAACTAATGCCTCTTATTTTATTAGGCTGCCACACAACATCAGAAGTGGATGTTGGTGGGATGGCAGTTGAAGTTGAACCTTCTCACCAGTTTTCCACTGCATTTTGTTGCTGTGTGACAGATGGCAGCAGAGGGGCAGTCTGACTCAATGGCATCTGACACAGGAGTGCGTATTGAGCAAAGGTGTGTCACTGAATTCCTCCATGCAGCCATTGATATTCATCAACATTTACTGAATTTATAAAGATCAAGCGGTGCATGTGAGCACGGTGAAGCAGTGGGTGGTGTATTTCAGCAGTGGTGATAGTGACAAGTGATGTGAAAGACGAGCCATGTTCCAGATGGCCATGCACAGCTTTAACACCACAAAATGAAGAGAGCCTGTAACAGCTCATCCACATGAATCAGCAGATTATGACTGAGGAAGTATGTACGGAGCTGAACATCAAGGTTTCCATAAACGATGGTGACAATGTTGGTGTATCGCAGATTTTGCTCTAGATGGGTCCAGTGAAAGTGCAAACAAAAACGGTGCATGCAAGTTTGTCAGGACCTTCTGAACCAATACAAAGCTGAACATGACAGCTTCCTTGATTGCATAATTACCAGTGACAAGATGTGATGTCTCCACTGTAAACTGGAGCCCATAGAGTGGCAAATTCCCCACCAATGAACAAGTTCAGAGCACAGCTCGCAGCAGTTATAGTGACATGCACTGCCTTTGCGGGTAGGAAAGGGGTGATCCTTCTGGATTTCTGGAACCTGGACAAATCAACAACTGTGCTACCTTGCAACACCGACTAAACTGAAGGCTCAAACTTCCAAATTCAGCCCATAGATAAGACAGTTTTTGTCTTGTAGCATGATAATACCACATTTCTAGTCGTGGCTGAACCATCCTACCACACTCACCTTATAATCCAGATTTGGTGCCTTCTGACTTCCATCTGTCCAGGCTGAGAGATGGAATGCCTCTGCAGCAATTTCCTAGCTATGACTCCGTCATAGCAGCTGTGAAACAGTTGGTCACCCTCATTGGTGCAGGTATTTACAACTGCAGTAATTCAGGCTCTAGTATATTGCTGGTGTAAATGTGTAGCTAATGGTGACAACTACACTGAAAAATAGTATTTTGTAGCTGAGAATTTGCACTATCAAATAGTGTTATTCCTCTCTTGTATCTGCTGTAGTTTCCATGGAAATAAATAAGAGGTATTACTTTCACGGTGACCTACATATTATTGAAATTTGAATTCTGCAGCACTGTTGTCATTTAACTATAAACCACTCTGCTTTAGGTTTCGTTTAGGTTTTGTTCACTTGTTTATCCCACTGCCCTCCTCAGGGCCATTAGAGTTGTACTGGAGCATGGGGAGAAGTACTGGTGCTCAACCTCCCACATTACTTGTTCTCTGAGAGTGTGTTTCTGCTAGCAGGATGTTCAGTGAGCCAGATTATATGAATTGATATTTTGCAACAACTGTAATAACAAGGTTAGAAGAAATGACCAAAATGTTGCATCTTCCATTTTGGCCAGTAGGTGAAGCTAAAGAGATTTACTGGTTGGAAATACTGCCATCCTGTCGTTAATAAAACAAAAGGTTTTGGGTAGCACCGTGCAGGTATTTTTCCATGTGAATTTATGAGCGCATTTGAGGAGAGTCGTTTTTCTTCATCTGGTTCCCTTTGCCTCAGAGTGAATGATGGCTGTGCCACTCCTGGCTGCAAGGCGAGCAGAGAGCAAACAGTTCATAAATGTAACTGCCTTCAGAAAAAGTCTTCGTGTGTACAGAAAAGCGCTCTAGCAGAGGAAACAGGCAGGGTGGGCAGGTTGTAAAACAAATGCATTGCTACTTAGAAAGTTGTCTTTGCTTGGTTTATACCTCACTTGCTGCTTGATACAGACCAAGTGGAAATATTTTTAGTGCATGTATCCGGGAGCTTTTTCTTAGGGCTTTCTTCCGCTTGTCTTTAATATGCCATGTCAGTTATCTACTCCATTTGTGCCTGTTCTTCTGTTGACATCTACAGTACTGCATAACAAAAATAAATCTGGGCTGTTAGCAACAAATAAACTTGGACATATTTAATTCCAATTCTCTTTCACACTGTATAAAAGGAAAAATTCTTACAATTTTTTACTGCTCTCAAAACAGTATAGCTCAGAAAACTCATCTGGTTTTAGGAAGGGCTCCTTATGATTCTATTTAGGAAAAAAAAAAGATTTTAATAAATCTACATTCAAAACCTTTGTCAGTAGAGAATCTCTAGGATTCTCCCCTAGTGACAACAGAGCAAATGTTTGAATGTTTGAACTTAAACACTTGTTTGTTTCTAACAAATGGCACTGACATAACTTACTGCTGTTGCCTGCATATGGTTAGGTCAAAGTAATACATTAATCTTTCTTTAAAAGAAAAGCTAAGATCTTTGCACACTTTATATATATATATATATATGGGAAATAGAGCTTTGAATCCACATTTTCTGCATTCTGCTCATCTTTAAAGTCTAGATTCTTTCGGAAACACAGAACTGAATCTGCAAGTATTTGTGAATTAAAAGTTAACAAGCTCATGTAGGTTAACTTTAGTGTAGGTTTTTATTCTTTCTATGACACTGCCATTTTCCTATTTGCAGTATAGGTGGTTCACTTAATATCATCAGATCTTTACAACAGCTACCTAGTTAATGATTGCAAAATAGACAGAAGGCTTTAAAATGAGTGGTAAAAATATTTGTTGGTGCTATCAAATCAAGAACGGCATTAAGCACTGAATTTTACTCAATACAGGAAAAACTCTGTAAAATCATTGGCCACTGCTAGTTTGAAATCAGGCCATGTAATGGTGTGGCCCAGACAGTATCAGAACTAAAAAGGTTGACTCCACTTTAATGGCTTTTTTCCTATGAAGGAAGGTGCAGTTCTTAGTGAACAGTGTTCCCAGGGTGTATATATTTCTTTCATACTTCATATTTCATAGAAACATAAAATTGCTTGGGTTGGAAAAGACCTTCAAATCATCAAATCCAACTGTAAACAGACCAACCCCCAGCTCACTACAGCTTTCCTTCTGGTAGTTATAGAGAGCAATAAGGTCTCCCCTAAGCCTCCTCTTCTCCAGACTAAACAATCCCAACTCTCTCAGCAACTCCTCAGAGGACTTGTGCTCCAGACCTCTCGCCAGCTTTGTTGCCCATTGGTCACGTTACAGTGCTTCGATGTCTTTCTTGAAATGAGGTGCCCAAAACTGAATACAGTACTTGAGGTGTGGCCTAACCAGTGCTGAGTACAGGGGGACAATTACATCCCTGCTCCTGCTAGCAACACTATTTGTGATACCAGGATGCTATTGGTTTTTTTGGCCTCCTGGACACTGCTGGCTCACGTTCAGCCAAGTATTGACCAATACTCCCAGGTCCATTTCCTCTACACTGTCTTCCAGCCACTCTGCCTCAGGCCTGTAGCCTTGCCTGGGGTTGTTGTAGTCAATGAGCAGAACCCAACACTTGCTCTTGTTGAACCTCATCCCATTGGCTTCAACCCAGCAATCCAGCCTGTTCAGATCTCTCTGTAGGGCCTCACTACCCCCAGGCAGACTGATACTTCCAGCCAACTTTGTGTCACCTGCAAACTCAATGCCCTCATCCAGGTCATCAATAAAGATATTGAAGCAGACAGGCCCCAGTACTGACCCCTGGGGAATACCACTCATGACCAGTCCCCAGCTGGACTCAACTCCGTTCACCACCACTCTCTGGGCCCGAACTTCCAGCTAGTTCCTTACCTAGCAAACAGTGAATGAATAGATTATAAGGTTCTGCCAAAAGAATTTGTCTTCTAACTGATAAGAAAAATAGTAAACTTGCTCTATAGCACGTACTTCTGGTTCAGGATGATGTAAGAGTACCTGTAGATTGCAGAGGTTATGTTATGAACTTCACCGACTCAAGCTACGGTGTTAGTTATTACATGCTGCTTGTGCGTATCACACCTTTATTCCAGGAAATGTAACTCCCAGAATTCCCACTTCAATATACGCTGATTTAAAAAAAAAGGAAGAGACAGCAGGGTCCACACTCATGACACTGAAGACAGATAAGTACTTGAGAAAGAGAGGAACACAGCTTAAGGGTTTGAACCTCTCTAATTTTAGCAGAAAATAAATTCCATTGATTTCAGCAGTAGGCCAGCTGGGCTTACGTAACATAGTTAATGAATGAGCAAAATTCCAGGAAGTCAGACTGATTACTTCATAGGCTGGTAGTATTGTGTGTTCAAAACAAAGCTGTTAAACAATTCCCGTTTGTATGACCCACTTCAGGGTTACAGCTGAAAGTGGTTCACTTAGTAAGTGGAGAAGATGGCTGAGTCAGGTACCACTTGTAGCAGCAGGTTGTAATCAGCACTGGTGTGAAGATAAAATTACAATCACATGCATTTAAAAGCAGAAAAAGCTCAGTAATATACAAGTCAGCTTCTTTGACAAAAGTAGTCTTTGGATGCAGTGGTGGAGAAGCTCTTTCACACATTTTGCTGCTGCTTGTAACACTTCATGTTTTGTTAGGAAGAGTTGGTGCAGCAAGAAGAGATGGGTATGAGTGTTTTTGTTTTTTTTTTTTAACCTTGGAAACTCTTGTATGTAAAAAAGCTCAATCAACATTACTACCTATTAACAATTTTTTTGTTTTGTTTTACTGCTAGTGTTGTCTGCTTTAGGTTATAATGAACAGGAGTACCTTGAATAACTAGTTTTTGAATTTACATCAGAAATCAGTCATACTTTAAAATCAAGGGAAAAAAAAAATACGTTTGCCTTGGCTACAAATCATCAGAATGACCGTAAACTTCATGTTCTCTCATCCTGTAGTTGTGTCAAACTGGATTTTGTGCCAGTTTTTACAATTATATAATGTCTATTTGTTTGGTTGTGGTGAATAAGAACCTCAGGACAGGTGAACAAATGAGCTTTTTATGTGTTACAATTTATGTTCTATCACAGCTGCTTGGATATTTTAGAATGAAAGGCATTTAAGGCATTTCTTCAGGATGTTTTTACTATCTGATGCATGTCATTCTTCTTTAAAGGTACATTTCAGATTTAAGCAATCTTCAGCAGAATTAAAATGTCCTCATTTCCATTGGTTAAGGTAGTAATTAAGAGAACAAGTAATGATAATGTAGTCTCAGACGTTGCAAGTAGGGGAAAGGAGGATTTATAAGGAGAGAAGCTCACATTTTGAATTAGGTTTCTTAATTTCTTTCAGTTTCAGACTTTACACTTGCTGTTCTGACATCATTTATGTCCCATTCTGCCTCTTCTTTTTTGGAATCAGCCAACTAATTGCTCATTATCCCAATGATTTTGCATTAATGTAAGTGACTGCAGAAGCACTTTGCACTTATGTTGCAAAGCAATAAAAAAAAAAAAAAAAAAAAAAAACAAGCCTAGGAAATCCTCAGAATGTGAAAAATGCATGTTTTCTTTTTCCATTGAGGCTTCTGATTAAGTTTCATATAAGGTATAAACAAGATTTTTCTGAAGTTTGAAGTTCCTTCTCTTATACCATGCTAGAATTGTAGAACTTGAACTGAGAGAACTATTTCACTGTGAGTTATAGAGGTCCTGCCTAGGAATTATCTGTACTCCAGCATAAGGAAATGCTCAATCAGGGTGATTGCCTCTGTAAAACCCAGAATAGTCATCACATGGAGCATTAGGGCTTTATGCTTCCCATCTGCCCGTTTTTCTTGACCAGCCTTTGCCTTGCCTAATTTTCTAAAAAAGTGCTGCAGAACAGCAGACAGGTTCTTCACGTAGCCTGTTCCAGTTCTGCTTACTTTTGCTAATATTAATATCATCCTTTTCTCTATATGCAGCCTGAGTAAATGAAATTGCATTCATTTTTTCTAAAATTTTTCAAGAGTTTACTTTCATTTAATTTGTTCTTTTGAGTCTCTACTTTTCCTACCTCACTGCAATATATTTCATATCCTTCTTTTCAATCTTACTTTGGGTATGTGCTTTTCTACAGGAGTAAAATGTGAAGCTTCCAAAAATTGCTTAACTGCTGTTTCCTTGCAAAAGCTCTGGCTTGAGTTGAGTACAAATGTAATTTCCCTTTTTCTCTATGGAACATCATCTGTAGGCCATTGCTCTCTGATACCTAGCCTTGAAAAGAGAAGGAATAGTTTAATTATTTTTAGGCACCTAGAAAAAATTGCAATCTGAGTGCAGCAGCATTTACTCCTGAATTCCAACACTTTCTCCATCACTGCTGTCCCAGCTGGCTGCCTGTCAGAACTGACTCATTTTCTTTGGAACATGGTGGTGTTCCCCAAAGCTGATGATGTTTCACGAACAGGAGGAGGAAAGGGAAAGCTCATGAAGGAATGTAACTGTAGATGGAACACGGCAGTTGGATATATTAGCCTTAATTTGACATGTTTGTCTTTTACAGTTTATTAACATAGAGTTGAATAGTAATACCCGGTGAAGTTAACTTTTGAAAATGTTTGCTGTGGTCTTGCAACGTTGTTTTGTTGTATTATCCTGTCCTATCTAGTTTAATTAAATGCAAAATGTGTGTATTAGCTACTTTAGTCTAAGTGAGAATGAAAGAGAATTGGAGGAAAAAAGGCAACAGTTTTGAAGGGAATTTTACTACTACTTTATAAAAAACAAGGAATTCTTCCAAGGAGCATTTCAGAAGTACTTAACTATGCATGTTATGCTTAGATTTTTGTATGGAAATTTGGCATCATCTTTGAGGCCTAGGAAACCTGTCCTTGAGCTATAAGGGAAGATTAGTTTCCTGTACCTTAACCTATCACCACCCTCAGCCAACTGACATGGTCCTCTTAGTTTGTCTGATGCTCCTGGCATGATACCTTCCTGCCTGGAGAACTTTTCTAGACTGAGTTCGCTCACACTATCAAAAAGGCCCCAAAAGCATCATTTTTGAATGAAAGAGGACAAATCTGTCCTGGTATGTTACCCAGGTGCCACTGGACATTCCTTCAACAATACTGCATGATTAGATCCTGATTGAGCTTTCCTTTGATCTTTCATTGATATGGAGCTGTGCCCTACTTCATTGGCAGTTGTTTTAGCTTTTCTGGTTTTTCTTTCCATTTTGTATTAATAAGTAACTGTTCTCTTTGGGACATAACTAAATATTCATATTTGGAGAACTGAAATTAGAGTCAGCACATCCTGACAAAACCAGAGCCGCATAAAAGGTTTTTACATATAAAGGATCTTCTGGTCAGTTTCCAGTTCATCTTCAATTTTGCTGCTTCCTTTTGGACTTTTTCAGCATTGCTGAGTTCCCACATGAACATCTGCAGCATAATTTTGTTCATAAGTGCTTTATAATCATACACGCTATAAATATTAGATTGTTTTTTAGAGGCCACTTCACTTTGATTTTGAATATTAAGTGGAACAAATAAAAAAAAAATATTATTCAGACAATTGCTCTAATTTCAGTGTCCTCATTTCTGGGCTAAAATGTGACTGAATTCAGCCAGTGCCAGAGTTTGAAATACGTAGTCTTCTAATTAAGTAGTATGCAGAATCTCTTGAAGTGCTAGCAGTAGGGGCATAAACTGGATTGAAACACATAGAAAACTCTTCTGCAACAGCAAACTCAAAAGATTTCTTAATAGCTGGTTAAGAACATTAGAGAGAATTTCCCCAACCCGGGGCAATGAGAATGCTTCTTTTGTGGTATGTTAACAAAAAAAAAAAAAAAAAAAAAAAAACAGGTATGCAAAAAAATAACCCCAACAGCCAGAGATGCAGATATCTTTGGTTTTCCTAGTAAACCTTTTTTGATCAACTGAGCTTGAAGTGCAGCGGGACTGCAGTTTGCTTAACCCAACCCTAATAACCGTGATTGACCTCCCAGATCTGGGATATATGTCTATTGTTGTCCACTCACATTCTAAGTGTATTTTTACCTTGTACTTTCTTTTTCTCCAGTATCTGGGTGGAAAAAGCTCTTCCTGGTTTGTATGTGCCATGGAAGTTACTTTCCTAAAGCAGAATTTCTGTGGTCATGCTTAAATTTATGTTTCAAATGTCTTAATGTGGTTACATGGAAATGCTGGGTCCCTTACTCCACTGCTGTTTTTATGCTTACTTCTAGGGACCCAACAAGAAAACAAGTAACTGGGTCAAGAATTCTTGATGTTCATTTTTAAGCATTTAAAAAAACATTGGTATAACCCTGGTGACATACTGCTGATTACAGGTACCATATAAAGGCATATTAAGTGCTTTTATAGATGAACAAGGCAGACTCCTCAGATGTAGAACTTGCCAACTGTTCAGAAGTGAGATGGCAATATACGTCATATGAATTAGTAAGAGGCAGTATATGCAGCATGTGGATCGTATAATTTCCTACCTGGCTTTTCTTTTCTGGTATCCACATAGTAGAGAATAGACTAGTAGCTTTCTATAACTCAGGAAGGAGGATGCTCTAGATGTCTTTTTTCTTATATTCTTTTTGAATTCCTATTTTTCTATGAACAGATAAATAAATAAACTTTTGCCTGAGACCAACTCCAAAGAACAGAGGTAGGGGCACTTAACCTTTGTTGGCTTTGTACTGTTTGCAGTTTTGTTCATGCCAGTGTACTCATGTGGTATAGATTTATTTATTTACTTATTTATTTTTACTATTATTTAAAGAGAGAAGTTATCATGGATAAAAGTTTCTAGACACAGATTTTTAAAAGTCCTGCATCAGAGGAAAAAATGAAAGATGTTTTCTGATTTCAGTAAACTTCTGTATTTAAGATATCTTCATGTAAATCTTTAAATGTCAAGATTTTTAATAAGTCTGGTTATGTCTCATAATAATCACTTCCTATAGTTTTCTATAGTTTAGTCTTTTAGTCTCTTGTATTGCTTTGAAAAGATGAAATCAAAGAATCATAAGATGGAAAAAAGAGTTCCAATATCATCAAGTCTAATCATCAATTCATCACCACCATGACCACCTAAAAAATTTCTGGGAGATATAATGGCATTCTCTGCCCATGTCCTGAGCAGCAAATTGTAAGAAGACTCAAGAATATCTCATTTCAAGTCGTGGAAATGAAGTCCTGTCTGCTCTTTCGGTCTCTAGTCAATCTTTGGTCTCCAATTCAGATCTTGCCATTAGGAACTTTCACAAAGCTCTGTGCAGGTGTCTCTTCCCAGTATTTCCTAAGCTCAAAGTGGAAGCGAGCAAGATAAAATTAATTACAGTGTTGGAAGATGGTAATACTGCAGAATTTATCTCTGCCTACATTCATAAAAAATGTAGTGGGCCTGAAAGTAGTAAGAGTAGTTCTGGACATGCTGGCAGCAGTGCTACTGGTTGCAGTTAGCCAGATAATTTATCTATCCCTTCATTTAAATGAGCATGTAATAGGACAGGCAAAGCAAATTGCTTATTCTTAGAGTGATGCTGAACACTTCATCCAGCATTACTATTTGCAAGTTGGCATCTTTCTTCTTGAATAACATCTGATAATCATCCTTGTCTGTGTGTCTTGTATGTCAGCATATGCTGAGCTCACATCTATTTTAAAAGCAGTTTTACTAACACAGCTGCAGCCCTGTGGAAGGTTGTTCTGCCTGATTATGCCTCTGCACTGTTCCAGCTAAAGGAAAGTTCTGCAGCAGGCCCAGTTCCTGGGGAAACAGTCTTATAATTAACCTATTATTGCAAGATCTTTGGATTTCTTCCCCAAGGAATGAGAATCCTGTCGAGACATGAAAAACTTGTCAATCTAATATAATAATAGAATAGTGAAGCCCTGTGGTCTAATGACGCATTAGAATTATGAAAAGCTCTTTTCTGTTTATCCCTCACAAACTTGCACTCAAAAACATTATATAACTGTTAATCCATAATACATTTATCTCGTCAGTTGAAAGACAGCAGTCTGCAGTGACCAGAGTTTCTTGAACAAAGCAGTCCTTTAGGGCTTTTTTTTTTTTTTTTTTTTTTTTTTTTTTTCCATTTTCTAGCAACTTTCTTTCATACTGCAAGCATTATGCTCTAATATAAAATGTTACAGCATAATTTGAGGCTGCGGTCTGGTTCCTGCTAATCACTGTAATTGCTTTCCTTATTCTTCCCAGTCTCCTGTTCCTTTTCCATTAGTCTTAGCCACCAACATCACCAGGCAGGAATTTCTATCCATAATCACCAAAAAATGAAAGAGTTCCCTTGCAGGTAATTGCAAAGCAGATAGAGAACTTAATGACTGAGGTTTCCATAATATTTAGCTAACTTAGTAATGTTTATCTGCACTGCCGAGCCCTTCCCAGAATGACTCTTTCCAGTGAATGCTGCATTGTCTGTGTAGGGCATCAAGAATAGAAATTAGTGCTGCATTCAATTAGAAAATACAGTAAAAGTTTTGCAAGAAGAGAATTAAGTATTAAAGGGATTTGTATTATTTAATGCCTCCATGCCATGCCATACAGGCGATGAATGAAAATATCAGGAGAGAATTTGGAAGGACACTTTCTTAAATAGAGTTCTTGATAACACATCTGCATTTTTTTCACAGGACTCTTTTTCAGAAATTAGCTCCACTGTCTAAAATATTGCTCTGAAGTAAACTTTTCTGAAACATCCAAGCAACTTTTGAAAACAAAGTATAGATACCATCTCTCTTTGGTAGTTCTTCATGTTGCCCATTAGAAGGAATTATTTTTTAATCATGGGTCAGTCATCTTCTTTAGTGAACAGCAAATGAGTCATGATTGTGTAAAAGTTTCCTGTGCATCTACAGAAAGGACAGAATTCTGTCTCCAAAAATCTGGGACACAGACATTTGCAGTTAAGCCTGTTGCCTTGCAGGAATAACAGGGTAACTTCAGAAGAGGAAAAAGTTGTTTTCTTATTGCTGACTTTCTGATGAGCTTTCTCATACAGTCTATGGCACCTTTTTTAACGCAGAAATCTTCAGCCAAGAGTTAGCATGTAAACATACTGGAAAAGCTCATCCACCCTATTTAAAAAGTAGTCATGGGTCTCTAACACGGTCTGATTCTGTCCTATTAAGAAGTTTTATTTAGTATTGGATGAGCTTAATCAATAAGCGGGAGGTTGCTAATAGTATACTATATATTATACTATCCATGAAGAGTTGAGGAACGGTTTTCCCATTGTCAACAAAAGGATACAAGAGGAAAACATGAGCCATCAGGGGGCCCTAGCATCTCAATTCCAGTAGAGGGAAGTATCCCCCAAATACTTTTGATGGCTTACATTTGCAGCACTTTCAAATAGAAGATAAGCTTGATGTATGTAGAGGAAAAAGCCAATTTCAGCCAGTTGTGTGCTTGATGTTGAACTGTTGCCTCCTTCTGGTTCGATTCTTGTCTAAGATCGGTCTCTTAATGGGAAAGTTCACCTCTTCTTTGAGGGTGCTTTCAAGTTTCTTCTGTGGAATAATAGTTTTTAAAAAGTAAACTTAGGCCTGTCTGAGCGAGCTTGGTAGAGATAAGTCATATGCTGATGTACTTCTGATATGCTAAATCATTTGAGTAAGTTGAACTCCACCCTTAGAAAGGACTCAGCAGCATTCCTTCTCTAACTACCTTCCTAGTACGAGTTTCAGCTCTTTGTTCCTCCCAACAAAAGGAAAATATAATTATCCTGTTTATCTCTAGTTTCCAAGTACATCCTGATCCCTTGGATATCTTATGTCCTAGTTACAAGTGAGTGCTGTCTGTGAAAGCTTAACATGAGGCAGGATAAACTGTGGGCTCTCTGACTTGGCAGAATTTGTTCAGGGCAGAAACCTAGCACTAGTCTTAGCAATGACGACAGTTTCTTTCACTGATTAAGTGGAGCAAAAGTAAAATAAATGAGCCTTTCAAAACGTTAATGGTGACCTTAGGCTGCATGAGATATAATTAATGCCTGCTTATTGCAATAAATACATCGCTGTTGTGTTTACGACATGCACTAAATCCTCTCTCTGATACAAAAACAGTAAATAGCAGTAGTAGACAATATATTACAAACAGTATATTTTCCAGAGTACCATTACAAAACCATTAGGCAAAGTATGTTCACTTTCCATGAGTATCATGGAACATTCTTTATAATTAATAGAAGTTGGGTATTTTAATCTATGTGCAAAAGGCAAAGAAAATTTAGTGACATTGTTCCTTTCAATTACCTGTTAACTGTTAGGAAATTACACCTCAGGCTGCAGAAAGTGTGCTGTCAGTCGTCCTTTTCTTGCTAGAAAATTGTTTGTTTGTTTTTTGTTTTATTTTTTTTCAACACTTTCCTGTCAACAGTGTGAATGATACTATTTCAATTTTCAGGGTTTGGTTCACTTAAGTCTTTCATCAAACACCAGAGATCTTGAAAACTTGCTTAGACTGACATTCTCCCATTATTTGATGGGAGATGCACAAAGGTTTTCATCCTTTGTTTTTGGTTTTCACGTTTCAGAAAGTTGTGGTTTTATGAAATAATGTGACCACTTTGTCCAATCTTCTGTGCTAACACCAGAAATGTATTTTTCATCTCAAACCTGAATATAACTGGGTGTCTGGTAACAACCTTTACTGTAAATAGATAATTTAATCACTTGTATGTTGCTTTCTGCCTTGTTTTTCTCCAGAGATATTTCTTCTTGTGTTAAATTTTTGCATGTCTCTTCCACTTGGAGGTCAGAGAAGAGTGGCAAAACAGAACCTAAACTAAGGTTAGGTTCAGTACACCTTCACCAAATCTCTCTCTCTCTTGCAGACCATCTCTGACTCGTAACACATTGCCTACAGTTATATTTGGCCTCAGTCCCATGGTGTCACTACTTTTATTCCCTTTCAGCAAACCCTGTAGTCTGATTAGATACCTTGGTGCTGACTGCCCTCATGCTCCTATACAAATAAGGCCTACATGGATCAAGTATACTTACGTTTTATTTTGCTTTCTAAGTGCACATAAACCCATTACCACAGTGACAACTGCTTACCATTGTAGTAGCTAATATTTCCATAGGTTAATACTGTTATTGCAAACTCAGTGAAGTCATGTAAAGTTAAGGGATAAATGCTGGAATCCTAGTCTGTGGTGCACAGCACAAATAACAGCAAGTCCTGTTAAAAGTCCTTTTACTTTCTTGTTCAAATATTTACACCTTTTTCAACCCCTAGAAATTCAGTTTCAACATCATTTTAAATATGGTTATGTTACTTTTTTAATTATTATTTTATTTTTTTTTATCTCCAGAGGAAATCACAGTGATTCAGTAAAAGAAAGGCTTTTTGGAAGAGGAATTTGAAAGCTGAGGGAGACAAAAAGACTCAACCTGCAATAAAGGTAAAAGACATTTCAAAGTGCAGTGTGTTCGAAATGGGCCTATTTAGACTTGCAAAAGCATGTTCAAGTCTTCTCTGTTTCAAACAAGGCTGCTGTCAAGTAAAGTTTAAACCAGTGAATTAACCTAAATGACCAAACTTTTATTTTTAAATTAAAAAAAAAAAAAAAAGAATCTATTTCCCACAGCCTAGTTGAGGTGGGTTCAGTTCACAAGTTTTGTTCAGAGGAACTTTAAAGTTGCACGAGCCAATACATTTTTTTTTGTTGTTGTTTGTTTGGTTTTTTTTTTGTTTCACATTTGCTGCTTCACCTTTACATGGCAATTTCTGGTCCCCCAAGCTCCTGCTGCTGGGTTGAGATTCTACTGGGCTTGGATTGAGCATAACAAAGTGTCTGGGGCCTGAGTGTCCTGGCCATTTGATTGGAATTGCAGTTGTGAATGTGTGAACAAGTCAGAAGACAAGAGGTTTAGTGATAGCAGGTTTAGTATTGGAAGATTAAATACTTTTATCTCTCCAATGATTTTTTTTTTCACTCTGCTTGGCATTTTCCCTTTAAATCAGATTTCTATGGAGCTTCTAGAAAACTATTATGGGAATGTGTATGAGATTAAGCAGATGTTGCAGTTCGTTATTATCTGAGACTTGAGATTCAACACCTTCTTATAAGTGTGAACAGAAAAAGTATTGTAAGAAAGTCAAACTCTTGAAAAATGTCCGAATAGATTTGGTAGCAGTTTACATCTGAAGATAACAATACTGATTTTGTCATGGAAAAGCCATTGTTCACAACTGTTAAATTGATTGTATCTACACTGGTTCGCTGTTGTAACACACAAGAAAATGGAAGTGAGGTTTTTTTTGGTTTTTTTTTTGGTGTTTTTTTTTGTTTTTTTTTTTGCCTGGAGATATAAATGGATTTTTCCTTTCTGAATATCTTGTTGTAACCCTTATCCCTTGCATTCTCTGTAGAAGGTGCTGAGCTCAAAGACTGAGCATGTAATGGACTGAACAGCAGCACCGTTTGTTGTTTTAAACTTTTGCTAGCAAGATACAAAGTGAATTTTTCTACCAGAATGGAATTGTATCTCAGTCCTTGTTATGCATTTATCTTTCAGCCTGACGTTCCAGCTGTGAATGGCTTTGTCGGTAGATTCAGCTTTGTACCGTTGGCGGCGATTTGGAACCAAAAGTGCCCCCCAGACTGTGTCAGAATCAACACCTCTGCTGTTTTCTGTCAGAGACAGGCAGAAACTCAACTTAAACAAGTGGAGAATTGTGTTTCCCAACAATGGGAGACAGCAGAGAGGCTGGGACCAAACTTCTAGGTTTTATTCTGGAAACAGGATACAGACTACAAAATACACATGGCTTACTTTTTTGCCCAAAAATCTTTTTAAGCAGTTTCACAGGTAAAAATAATAATCATTAAATGATGTACGAGACCACTGCTTCAGAAAGAGTTCTTATATTCGGGAGTGATAGAGAAGAAGTGTTTCTGTAGCTATGTACTATGTCTTCAAAATTTAAGTGAAGAGAAACTGTAAAAAAATGTCGCCAAATTCATGCTGAAATGTCAAACAAATGAGGGGTTTATTGTTTCAGAGCTAGAGCAGATTTCCTCATAGAAACTTTAAGTTGCATATCAAGATAAATCTATGATGAAGATACAATTTATACTTTCTTAATTTGATCTTCCATTTTCCACACATGGGATTTTTCATGGGTTCCTGAGTGAACCCTGATGTTAGTTACAGACATGTGTTTTCTATACTCTACTCTTTTACAGTTATTTTTTTGAGAGTCGTGGTTTTTTTCTGTTTTGGGTTTGTTGTTTTGTTGTTTGGTGAGTTTGGGGAAGTGGGTAGTATTTTTTTATTTGGCTTTCATTACAATCTATAATTATTTTCGAGACTCAGTTTGTGTGGGATCATTAGAGAAGATTCTGCTCCTAGAGAATATATATATTCTATATATATATTCTCTAGGAGAATATTGTGTAATATTGTGAAAATTAAGGTAGCTATAATATTATGGAAATACATCTCATAAGCTTTTCTAAAGAAAAAATAAGCGACGTTTAAGTAATTGATTATTCTGGTCAAGGATGAGGTTAGAGATGTGAAATGATTAATGCTCATGACATGAGTTAGGATTTTCCTAATGAAAATACACCTTATTTCTATCTGCTTATAAGTCCTTTTTGTATCTTTCTTTACAGACTAGCTAATCTTTATTTCCTCTTCCTGGTGGTTCTAAACTGGTTCCCACAAATGGAAGTCTTCCACAGGGAGATTACTATGATTCCTCTGATCGTGGTGCTGCTTGCCAGTATGATTAAAGATGTTATTGAAGACTATAAAAAATACCAATTCGATAAGATGATAAACTCCTCTAAAAGCAGGGTATATGAAAAGTAAGTAGACAAAACCAATTATTGTCCTTGTGTTTGACATGGTGGAAACTGCTCATTTTGACTGTGCAACAATTCCCTTCCTGACCTTTTGGAGTATAGGAAGTTTGGAAGGGCTGTTGTAGACTTCTGTTCTGCTTCAGAAAGTGCTTTATTTATCTCACTCAGAGTAAGAATTATCCTGAGAAGTGCTGAATACACCAGTTTTCATTCCAAGTTTTCAAGCCACGTCATCTTTTCCCGGTAGCAGAAATTTCTGGAGGAAGTCTGGAAAGGATCATTATACTTTTTAATGCATTGGAACAGCACCTTTCAGTAATTTCCTGATAAAACCATGAATACAAAAATTAGTCAACTGCATTCATGTGTTCAAGGTGAAGCATAACCAGGAACTGGACAAATTTTATAGCTTTTCCATTTAGCTCAGTGAACAGAACAACACATTTTCACTCTGGAGATGGTGCAACGCCCACTTGCAGTAAGCTGTGTTGTTTGCTCAGTACTGACTCAGAAGGAAGAAATATTTTCAAGTGCAATTCTTATTGCAACATCTCAATTTCATCAGAGGTTTTTTTCCAAGTACTAATTTGGCTTGAGACTACCTCACTTGTCTCTACATAACATAATAGGAGCTTTACTTTAAAAAGTTTACATGCTTGTTCCTCTTCCGTTTTTTCTCATCTTCTTATGCCCAAGCCATAGAGGAAAAATTTCAAGAAAGCTACAAGCCACAGTATTTAACTCTTATCTGTGATGATTACTTGTGTGACAAGGGCACAAGGTCCTATAAACCAAAAGAAATGAGAGTCTGCAAGGAGAATAGGGTGAGAGAGGTCTGAGTGAGAAAAGGAAACGGGAGTCCAGAGGCAGGTCTATCAGAGGAGGAGCATCAGGCTGTGGGGCAAGCTGGGTAAGATGCCCTTAATTGCCTGTATACTATGTATAATTCTTTCTATTAGAGCTTTTGGGTTTGTATTAGAGAGTGGGGAGTGCTTGCTTGTTTGTTTTAATAAATCAAGTTATAATAAATCAAGTTACGGGCTTGAAAGCAAATAGTAAATAGAGAAGGTGGAAGAGACGGGTATTTTCTGTAGAGGCACATAATAATCTGTTGACTTCTGTATGCAGAGCTCTGCCCTTTACCTTTGAACTTCCTGGCAGCTAACAGGCTTATAAAATGATTCAGAAACACTTGGAGTGAATGTTGAAAAGCATTTATGTCCTTAGTTTTGTCTGGGCGGTGTTAAAATAGAGGCGCTTCGTGTGAGCAGACCGATTCCAGGGAAATACTTTGAATGGGGCCTCCAGGCATACAGTAACAGGAATAACAAAACATTCAGGATGTTTTCATCGTGTGTGACGTGCAGCTTTCCCAGCAAGCTTTAGGATCTGGAGCAGCTGGGTCAGGAAGATACCTGTTCCTGGGAAGGTGGATGAAGGAGTCAGAGAGAAACAGCCCTGGGCTCCTGACAGCTTGAGTCTCTTCCCTCTGCCACTTTGGAGTGTATCTGGGTTATTGAACTCTTCTTACTTCATTAGCCTATGATTTGAGGCTACTTTCAGAGAACAGCAAGATGTCAAGGAGAAGTTTTCCAGGCTTCTTCTCCAAGATGGTATGGAAAAAACATTTTTTCAAGGAAACCTGCTGTCGATGTGTTGCTTCAGACACAGAAACCCAAAACAATGTGCTGGAGAAGAGAGGAAAATTAAAGAAAAGAAGGAAGAAAAATGAAAATAAACGAGTGATCGTCTCCAATTTGTCTTTTGGACATATGAAGTGGAAGGAAAATCCAAATAGGTACTATGACTCCAATAAAATTAAGACTACGAAATATACCATCTTGACTTTCTTCCCTAAAAACATCTATGAGCAGCTTCACCGCTTTGCCAATATTTATTTTGTGGTCATTGCACTGCTGAATTTTGTGCCAGTGGTGAACGCTTTCCAACCAGAAGTTTCTTTGATCCCTATTTGTGTTATAATGGCCATGACAGCCATTAAAGATGCTTGGGAGGACTTTCGGCGGTATAAACTTGACAAAGAAATCAATCACATGGGTTGTTACATTTACAGCAGGTGAGTTTTTTTACAGCTTTTAGTTTGAAAAATATTGGCTCGATCTTTTATAAATTGTGAGGCTTTTTCTGTTTAAAATATTAATTTCCGTTAAAAAAAATCATGGTGATTAAGTGAAATGGGGTAAATTTGCAGTGACTAGATAATGCCTGTACCTATTTGGAAAGATATTCCTATTTTGCTTAAACCTGGAGTGGCTGTCGACCTCTTAGATATGGAGTGTTTAAATAACTACTCAGCCCTGGAGTTCTAAGGAATTTTCAACATGGCTAAATTCTGTCAATACAGTACAAAACAAGATTTGCACGATCAATATAGCACCGAACAAGATCCTGAGCAAATGGGTCTTTGTTTGCTTAGAGGACAAGAAACCTTTGAAAAATGTAGCTAGCACTTTGAAATAATTACAATTTTATACTACAAATTGTAGGCTGGCTTTCAGGGTTTTTTAGTTTAGTTTTTTTTTTCTTTGTTTTTACTAGATTGTATGTAAAACTAAACTGCATATGTATGCATTTAAAAAATTTGAGATAGTAGTTCATACTTCTTGGACTTCTCTAAATGAATTATCTACAAATATCTGTGACATCGTCAAAATGCTTCATGACCTCTTAAGTTTAGGGCTTTTTGTTGTATCAAAACAACATAGAATATGATTTCTGCCTGCTTAAATATCACACAGGGTGTCAGTGGAGCAAAACTTTTAATTTCCCTAAACTTTTTCATCACTCAAATTAATCAGTAGTGCTTTATGTAGTGTATGTTCTCACAAGCAGGATTTTGTAGAACTCTAGCTTTTGTCACAGAGTTCTGTCATTGCTGTTTGTTTCTCTTGCATGTATATTTGTCAGATATTTATTTTTATATCCTTCTGGTTAAACGGAGAACTACTGGATTTGCTTTGGATCTGCTTACTTATCCCCACATAGAGATAATGACTTGTCAGAAATAAAATCTGTCTTTTTGTCAACTTGTCTGGAAAGGTGGGCATTTTACAAGTTTAAGTATTTCACATGTAAGATTTTTTATCTTCCACCAAGAAGGCTGTCAGTAATCCTACTTAGAAGAAGGTACTCAAATTGCCCTTTTTGACTATTTTTGAGATTGCCAGTGTTGCATTAATCCATGGGCAATGGATTGTTTATTGACAATTGTTAAGACCCATATGGCAGAGAATAAATGATGATGCAGAAGGTACTGATGAATGGATCGGCATGGAAGTATTGCTTTCTCTTGACATAAAGCAACAGTGTTAATTTATGTGTAGAAAGACTTTTACCATGTGCAGGTGAGAAGTGGGGAATACACTACAAATTCTTTTCATACTAAAGAAAAATGTCCAACACAGGATAGAATGTACATACAGATCCAGACTCAAGTTGTAGCTATAGCTTTTCTTATGCAGAAAGATGAGACAGCTCATCTTAACATTGCTCATCCCATTCCAAAGGAAGGTCTTTGATCTATGAATAAATCTTATGTTTTACCAGATTCTTACGGCCCATAACAGTGATGTAAGGGAAAGAAAAATAAGGAAGTTTTCAGACTCAACCATTCATTGTATCTGGAAAAATTGTGGACGGTGTGACTGCCATCAGATCTGTAAGATCTGTAGTTACAGCTTATTATATCATGAATAATTTTAATCAGGCTTCTATAACGCTTTGGGAAGCTGATATTTCTTGTTCTTCTTGCTAGCTGCAAAGTCACGGAAGAGTATGATGTCTTCTAATTTTCCTCCTTGTGAATCATCTGCCATAGGTAATTTTTTTAACACAAGTGAAAGTCTTTTTCAAGAGACTGTGAATCTTGTTAATCTTGTGACGCCAAAGAATCCTCTGTAATAGAATAACTCATCCTCCATTGTCAGATGAAAATTTAATTAGATTTAAAGTATTAATCTTGGAGAGTATATTGTCTTTATTTCAGATTTCAATAGCAAGAGCTCTAGTTCCTGTTCCCTAAAGCATACAAAGTGCACTCTCTTTGCTGAAAGCCAAATGTTCTCCAAAACTTTTTAGAACACCAGAGGAAATGCTGTAACTTGTCTTCTTTCAGTATGGAGCAAGGGAAATTGAATTCAAGTAGACTGTCCTGTAAACACATTACTTCTGATTTTCTTTTTGTAGAGGTCAGCTGTGTTGGGTAATCTAACCTGCTAGTCAAACGCAGCAAAAGATACTTCAAGTAGTGTACTTAAAGAATGCTTAATTGAAAATGGGGAACCAATAATATTAAACTGTCTTGGTGATAGACCTTAGATCTGATGTTTGATTGTGGACATGTTACAAAAAACCCTTTTAATCAGAAAGTAATCATAATTGTATACAGACTGTTGTACTGCCACGATAAATTGCACTATACCAAAATATGAGAACTGAAGCATTTTGCTTCTTTTCTCTTGGTATTCTTTAAATTTTACTTAGTCTGCTTATAAATATACCTAGTCCGCTTTTAAATTTTCGTAGAAATGAGGCTTCTACCACTATAGTATGTGATTATCAAAGCATTTTCTATAATATTCTGCTTTATTATCCTTCTTTAATTGCATTAAAATTCCTCAAGTGACCTGGTTTCATGCAACCCTAATTATTCTTCATCATCAACATTTAATTATAGTCTTCATGCATGTGTAATTTCTATCATGTTCATTTTGCTACTCCCAGGCAGCTTTCAGGCAAAATATGTATATAGAACACCCTTTTAATCTTTCTTGTCAATCAGACCCTCCACTCCTATTTTGATTACTTTTCTCTGAACTCTCTCCACTTTGTGACTAACTAACAGGGGCCAGCATTGAGTGCAGTATGCAGATCTGTAAGTGAATACTAAACCAACAGTTACTTAAAGCTATTATTTATTTCAGCATTCCATAACCACAATGTTCAAGAAACTACTTGATGTATGATTAACCTGTGGGCTGGGTCTGATACACCTCTGGGATTAAACTGTAATGGTCTGCAAACACTCCATAACATCCAGATAGGATTTTATTTCACACTTCCGGAAAATGGAACCTAAATTTTCCTGACTATGATCGGATAATCAGGTGTTAATACAAGGTCCGTGCACAGTTTAAGATGGCAGAGCTTACATGCTTGATTGGATGCACATTCATCAGGCAGCTACACCTGTAAAAACATTCACATCATCTAGGCAATTAACACTGCTTAATTTTAAGCACCTACACTCAGATACCTGAGACAGTGATTCAGAAAAGCCTAGTGTGTGTTGACTGAATTATGCAGCAGTGTTGTCAGATATCCAGGTAAGTAAGAAAGAATAATGATGAGAGAACCTGACTATATTCACTATAGGAAAGTTTTTCTGCTATGTTTACAGATCCTGAGGCATTCAAGAATGTCCTATAAGGATCAATTTCCTCTTCCTATGTAGGTCCACAGGTGTTTGGGTCAGAGAAAAAAAGTCAGTCTGGCCTTTGTTGTGATTCTATATTTGCTTGGTGTAAAGTTCGAGAACATGTAAAGATTTCCACATCAGTATCCACCCTAAGGTAGTCCCATAGCAGTGCTGTGAAAATAAGAGACAAACAGATCTCATCATTGCATTGCACTGTAAGAACTGCTGCCAGCTGGAAAGCAGTTTTTAAGGAGAGTTAAAATATTGCAGTTTATCTAAGATTTGTAATTCGGTGTGGTAATTTATGAGATAGGTGTTGGAGCCATTGTACAGAAAATTTCTGGATAGAATGACTGGGAGATGATAGAAAAGGGGAGGGAAAGTGCTTGCAAACAAGAGTAGACTTCCTGTCAAATCTCAGAGAAAAAAGGCAACTTTCCTCTGGGCCCAGGAAACATCATATGCAGCTCATTCCACCCAGCGTGAGCCTGAAAGTTTGTCAAGTAGAAAGCAGAGGAAATCCCCATTTCGCCAAGGGCACAGTGAGCAAAAAGTGGTTTGTAGCCAATACTTTCATTTAAAGTCTTCTTCAGCAGCACTGTTTTTGCTTTTTTTAAGAACATTTTCTTTCTGCTTTATTATTTTTGTATTATTTTTGTTTTCTAACAAAGCATAACTAAAAATACTAGGGTTCCGCTGGAGGCTTTATTGGATTCATTTTATACACCAAGAAAAGGAGTCTCGGGCCTGTGGTCTGATAGAAGTCCCACCATCTTTCCTCAGGCAAAAATGCATTTGATTTTCTTGGGCACAGCCACATCAAGGCTTCTATACCTCAGTGGTGCTTCCTCTGAGTGATGAATAAATATCAACAATGGGGGATCTTCTGGCTTCACACCCCAGCTTTTGCACGGCTGAAGATGCTTTAGTAAGACAGCAACCGAGTATGAGCATTGATAATTTAAATATGTTTTTTCATATAAATTAGCAATATAAATACGTTACTGAAACTGCAGGGTAATTGTCTGCTATGGTATTACTGCAACTCAGTATCTGTTAACAAAGATAAAATGACACTTGTTTGCTTAATATTGAAAGTGAGTATATTGGCCACCCTGCTTGCACCAGAGGGTTAGAACTACGTGGTCTCTAAGATCCCTTCCAACCCAAGCCATTCTATGATACCTTTGTCTCTGTGGCCCTGTCACTGGCAGTGAGTATTCTCTGCTCTGCTGTTTGTACAGCTTTTGTATGTACTCCAGGTAGTATGGGATTTTTGTGTCTGGGTTAAATATGGATAGCAATCTTTAAGTCGCTGACTTGGAATTACTCACTCCAGATTGTGCTAGCAGAGTAATAGCATCTTTCTCTAGGAAATATTCACAAAAAATTAGATATTTATAATTACATTAATTAATGAATTCCAAAAACAAACAAACAAACAAAAAAAACAGTGTAATAAAGCCTAAGCAAATGTGTGCTCAAATACTTCTGAGTACTGCTCTATCTCTTCATTTGGTGCATTATAAATCAAGATAGAGATGAAAAAAAAAAAGCAAGTTAAAAGAAATCCAAAACATTACATATGAATATAAAATATATTTCTACATTTCTGGTACTTAGCTTAAGTCCATATAAACTTGGAACAATTACGGAAGTTGAGTATAGACTTCTTTATTATTGAGATAACATCATACTATGGATGTTACTATAGGCAGTTTTAATGCATAAGAAGTTAGGATCTGCTTCTATTATAAAGGAGTTTGAAATGCCAAATGATGTCTTTTTGACTTCAAAAAAAAAAAAAAAATGTTTTACTTGTAATTAAGAGATTTTCCTTGCTATCTTACTGTGTTACTGAGGTGCTGAGAAAGTGTTTGCACAGCCGTTGTGGGGAGGAATGGCTAAGGGTGCTTGCTAAGTCCTTTTAATGGACTGATTATGGCTAAGTGATGTGATGTTTTGATGCTGATGTTGTTCCTTGAGAGAAAAACAGTCTCCTTAGCTACCTTAAATGATAATGACATGGTGTAAGCCAGGGATGACTTGGCATGGAAATTCTGGCTCAGGTGATATCTCCGGCTCAGGAATACTGTGTCAAGTTGTGCTGTATTGTGAGCTATGGGCAAGTTTCAGGATCGGTTCTTTTCCAGTCTAGTGCCTTTGTCAAGTTCTTAATCTGTTCCTACGTTGTCATTTTTTCAAGATTTTATGGCAGCGGCTCCTAACCTTGCATCATAACTTTAAAATGGTCTTTGAAAGTACACTGTGGAGTTTTCCATTTAAAAGCTGGTAAAATCTTTGATAACATGCTCAATTTCTATTTGCAGAAATAGACAGTAAAATTTAAATATCTGTATAATTCCAGCTCTTAACTGCATAGCACTGGGCATGTCAGAGCGTTTTTTGAAAGAGTGATTCTTGAGGTCAACTATTTTTAATATGACATTCTAATGAATGTTACAATAAAACACAAACATTTGGATTTGCCTATATTTTATACTGGTTGTTTTTTGTTTGTTTGTTTGTTTTGTTTTTGTTTTTTTTTGTGGGTTTTTTTTCCTAAGTGTCTGGTGTTACAGTCTAGTGGCAATTTACAGGTGAAAGGCAGAGTAACATCTTTACTGAAAACTGCAAAGGAAGCTGACCTGAAGCTGTTAGTAATTCAGAGAAACCAGACCCACTGAGCTAATTGGTTGGTGCGACCATTATACGTGACAAAGATTTCTGAAGATCTTTAAGACAGCCTAGGACTCACAGCCATGCTGTGGCATGCACATGGAAAACGATTTTATTTAACCTCCTCTGGGGAGCAGCACAATATTTTCTTACTTCCTCCTGTTCACCATCCCTCCTGACCCAGTCTTTGTTTGAAGTTCATTTTTATTGAATCGAAGAATGTGAAATGACTTTGTGTCAGCAATAATTTATTCTCATTCTCCCACAGTTTCCATCCACGGCAAGCTTTTCGGTATGATTCTTTCTCCCAGAAATGCCTTCATAAAGTCTATTCAGTTTGGTCCTTCTCATCAGATATGACGAGTCTGATATCAAATTCTGGCAGACTTTGCTGTGACTGTTTGAGGCTGTCTCTTTCTGTCTGCACTGCCCTGTGATGGGTGTTGTTGTGCTACCTGTTATTCCAGGGCAGCGAGGGAACGCTTTTAAGTGTGGTGGTGATAAATTGACTGGTAAAGGAGAGAAGATAATGGAGAGATTTCATCCTAGAGCGTAACTTTGATATGTCACAGCCCTGATGCCTGCTGCCATAAGAATCAGACTTTCAACTCTTCACCTACTGAAAATTGCCACGTTATTTTATTGCGTAAATGTGCGTGTCTTTTTTATACGTCTCTCAACAAACCATCTTAGATTTACAATGCTCTTTTGTTTATTCAGCAACCAAAGCATGAGGTATGAACTTTAATCAATGAGCAGAAAAAGGGCAGTGCTCCCAGTTACAGGAATTACTACAAAGGAAACTGCTTCATTTGGAAAATCTTTTGGGGCAATTGGGCCAGTGTCACTGTTGGGTGCAAGAGGTTTCTTGTGAAGCACTTTTCTTCCTTTTATTCTTTAATAATTCTCAGCAAAATTTTAGAAAACCCTCATGCTGTCAGAGTCTTAATCTTACAGCTCCAGCTAAATCTTTCAGGAAATAGTGTTCTCTACAAAGAAAATGCGTTGCTTTAATGAATTTTTTGTTCACTGGGAGAGGGGGATACCCTTCACCTGAATGCGAGCCTGGAAGACTAGCAATTCCTGAACTCTAATCCCCATGCTAATGAAAACAACTTCTTTGATCTGAAAGTGGTTGTTTGGCTTTCCTGACTCACTGTCTCCTCTGTAATTAGTGAGTGAACTGAACCTTGAGCCTCACATTTAATACAAGTTTCCTAGGGTGTTCTTGAAAGAATGTTACAAATCTATGATTTCTGTGGTTTATTTTATTAACCCAGTTTCTTTAGGCTGACATGGAAGACAGCCAGCTGGCTAAGTCCTATCTGTAGCATTTCATGAGCAGGAAATTCAAGAGTGCTCCATAAACATCAGAACTGTGCAAGAGCTGACGTAGAGAGAAGTAGGATTGCCCTGCAGATGTCCTGGCAAACAGCATATGCAAACTCTACATGACATCCAGATGTCTGGGGTAGCAAGACAACCCATCTGCTTGTACTCAACTGCTTCTGTGATCTCATTTTCATGCTTTAAACAAACAAGGAGTTCTACCAGGAAAGCATTAGATATGGGAAGAATTCCTAGTTGCTTAGTGGCTTTACTGTATTAGCTTTAGCATCCACTTTGTTGAGCAATAAGAACTTATCATGCACCTGCTTAAATATTTTTTGAGTGGATACCATTCTGGAATATTTTTTTCGAAGAGCAGTAACATCAGATTCACTTACAGCAAACATCTGTTTCTCAGTGTGATCTTTTATGTCTATTGTTGAGCAAAGGAAACAAGGATATGCATATAAGTAGAGGAAACAGAAAGAAGAATGAGCAGCTCAGGAATGAAAAAATAATGTAAGAAGGAAAAATCCTTGCTACAATACCATTATTTAGCAATTTTTAATGACTCACATCTAGCACCAAATAGTTTCACATAGTTATGGGAGTTTTTCTGTTTGTTGTTGTTGTTCTTGTTTTGTTTTAATAAAAAGCAAATGCCACCAGGAAATGCGGAGTATTTAACTGCATGTGTAACCTTTGCAGGAAGTGGTTATTTTATGTTGCTTTTAGATAAGAACACAAACAAACTGCCAGAGATTGCCTGACAGAATTAGGGCTGACTCTTCTTTCCCCAAGACCAGGAAAGCAGGTTAGCACGAAGTAACTTTGGCCTGACTCTGAAGCAACACTTGGATGTGTGCCTTTGAATTTATTTCCTACATCACTGCTCCTCTTCTCATAATACATACACTTCACTGAAAGACACTCTTCTTCAGGCACTAAATGAGGATGAGACTGAGTCATTACAAAAAGCCTTTTACTGTGAGTCTTGTAAAGTATTGTGAGCATTTTTCCTCTTACAGAGCAAGATACAAGATGACAATTATTCATAGAAAAAAAGTTATTTCTTCATAAAGAACTGGGTCATTGCTGCCTGTGCAGTTTTCCCTTTAACTATTTGTAAGGTGTATTGTACAGTCCTCAGTGTGTTTAGATGATGAAGAGGAGCAGATTGAGAGATCAATTATTGAAAAGGTACTTTCAAAAAAGTATTGCTGTATCCTGAACCACTGAACACCTTTTTTTTTTTTTTTTTTTTTTTTTTTTTTTTTTTTTTTTTTATGAAATGGTCATTTTTTTCCTCAATCTTTTCCCTAGTCCTCTTTTTTAATTTTAATTTAGAATCCCTTTGTTCTTTACCTGAACTTTTTTCATTCATCTTAGATTCTAGCTGCTTTTTATTTTGGGGTTGTTCTTTTGTTTTCTTTTTTTTAATACCAAGGAGTCCTTTGTCTGCTGTTCTACCTTTTTAAGTTGTATCTACAACCTAAGCTTAAGATCTGAAATCATTTTGAGAATTACAAATTGGAGAGACCTGGTGCAAGTGTAGGTACAATAATACTTCTTTCAGGGTTTCTGTGCTGATATTTGAAAGTACCTGTGACATACCCGTAAGTAAATAAATAAATATTATGTTTATATTTCTTGTGTAATATACTTCTGTTAGTCTAAATAACTTTCTGAATTTTGCTGTGGAATATATATGCTCTATGCTAGTGAATGAAAGAGAAATTTTGTTGCAGTTTCAATTTACTCCACGTAGGTATTATTATTTTGCAGGTGAGAGACAGTGAAGTGGTACTATGAAACTGTCTGAAGCACTAATTTCTAGGTGTTTTGCAGTGTCTTTTTAAAAAATACAGCAATGTGGAACCACTGGCCCATTTTCTTTTTTTGAAGCCCCGCTTAGCAGGAAGCCTGCCTTCCTAATGTCAGTATTCACCCATGACATATTTTTAATGCCACAGGAAAGACCGTGCCTATGTTGAGAAGTGTTGGAAAGATGTACGAGTGGGAGACTTTGTGCAGCTGCAGTGTAACGAAACCATCCCAGCTGATATCCTCTTGCTGTACTCCTCTGATCAAAATGGGATTTGCCACTTGGAAACAGCCAACCTTGATGGAGAGACCAACCTTAAGCAGCGACGCGTCGTCATGGGGTTCTCCAGCCAGGTATGTCTACTGAAACTACAGCCAAGGACTGCTCTGAGCAGCAGCCTGACTGCTCTTTAGCTCTAGCCATGAAGTGCAGTGAAGAAGTCTACTTTCAAATTAGAAAACACCTGGGTACTTCAGTGTTCACGAGTATTTTGTTTAGTCTTTGAGTTATTGTGTAGGTACACCGCATGCACAGGACCCTTTATGTGTAGGAGGTCTTTTTATATAAGCAGAGCGGAATGCAGTTTGACCATGATGACCCCAGTGTTCAGGAAAGTCAGAGCTTAAATAATTATTTCTATTACCCTGTTATTTAAAATTATTAGTGTAAATAGCATGTCAATTAAAAAAAAAAAACAAAGAATGCACTTTGTATCATACAAACTGGTTTTAGTCTTCCTGCTGCAACTTGTTCCTTGTTCTTGTAGCGTTGTTTAATCCTGTGATATAAGTGCTCCATAAAACTTCCCAGATTTAACTGCAGCTATAAAGCGTGACTCCTTAAGGAGGAAAGAATGAACTGAGGTTAGTTCTTTGGTTTAGGAAATGCTTTGGAACACTGAATTCCCCTACCTGCAGCAGACTGAGACAAACTTTTTCTCCTAGCAAGCCACTTTCTAACCTGAATTTTCAACCATAGAACTTTTGTCGTCAAAATAGCTATCTATCTATTTATTTATTTATTGAGAGAGAGGGGTCATCTTTCTCTACCCCTTTTCTAGCTAGAAATCTACAAGGTAGTAATGAGCTCTCCAAGCTCCTCTTGCATTTTGCTGTTCTCCTGTTGTACAAATACTTTTAAAATAACCAAAATATGTATGATTTTACTCTTGATTTTCATGAGATGAACAATATTCCACAGTTTTTAAAAGAGAGCCTAAATATTTTCACTCATGTGGGACAAAGTTTATACAAAATGCTCTGATATTCATCAAGTTATTTTTCCTCCAAGATTTATTTTTTAGATCAGATTCTCAGCTTGTTTGTACTTAGATTTTATACATATATATAAAAAATAGAATGTATGTTTTGTTCAGAAAAAAAACAGGAGAGAGGAAATTGAGACTTGGGCACTATCACTGTGAGAAATTCCTCACGGTCTGGCAAAGCTTTTATAATTCCAGTGGGGGATTCTCAAGATTTTCAGTTTCTAAAGGAGTGTGACTTCTGGAAGTCTCTTTGCTTTAGAAGAAGGTATGGAAGCCCAGAAGCAGATCTGAATTCCAGTTCTGAATTTCATGAGAGGAGTCTGGATTCAAGTGGGTTGCAGTTCTTTTGGTTTTTATCTCACAGCAGTAATTATTCTCTTTCATGTTTCTCACATCCCATTTTTATTACATATTCTTAATCTGAAATCAAAGTCTTTAGTATCTTTGCAGTTGAGGAAAAGAGGTTATGGCAAACACGTACCTTTCATGCTGCTGGCTTTCCAGACTGCTTCAAAGAGCCCCAAAAGCAAGCCTTTTTCCTTGAATACAAGGAAAATAAAGCAAAAGTGTGTGTCTTGATTCAGTTCCCAGCTCTAATTCAAGAAATACTTAGCCTAGAGAGCTCTGTCTTGTTTTGTCTCTCCCAGCACTTTGGGCTCTTTTACTTCTCTTCCTTTTGAGAAGATCTTTTGTTTGTTTCCTTGTTTTACCATTAGTCTTTAATTTACTCACATTTGAATGCACCCAAATTATTCAAAGTTATGGTGTCTTATTTTATTCTCATGTACTCTTGGCTGACAAAACAACTCTTCTAATATATTTAAAAATACATATTAATATTGAAAATATTTTCAATTGTTCTTGCTGTTGTCTGAAGAATGTTGTTATTTTACAAAGAATTATAAATATTTGTTGCTTTTACCTTAAACGAAGGCAAGTGCTGCCACTAAGTAGCATTTCTATTTTGCTAATAGTCAAATAGATTTGTGTACTACTTGAGAAATGAAAGATTAAAACTGTTGGAAGCTCCCAGCCTTGGCTGTACTGTATGTGTATGAAAATGCCTTACTGAGAAGGTAAAAAATTGCAGGCAAGCTGTGAACCTGATCTAAACATTTATTTTTTGCAAAACCCTTGCTTTTTGGTGCGGTGGGTTTACCAAGCCCATTAGTTTTACCTCTGACACTGTGTTATGCTTCCACAAATAAAGCTTATCTGTTGATGCTGGCATGGCATGGGTATTTAGCTGCTCTTACTGTTTGGCATTTCAGCTACTCCGGGTTTGTTACTCATTCCCATTGTGTTTCTTCTTGCAGAATAGTTCATTTGAACCAGAACTTTTCCAAAATACCATCATCTGCGAAATGCCTAATAATGATCTCAATAAATTCAAAGGGTACATGTAAGTATTTGTTATCCATAAATGTATTTTCTGTCTCATCTTTAATGTTTCACTTGGAGATGATACAGATGGAAGCGACACAGTTTGCAGAAATTGGTGGACATTACTATTCCTGGACTCAGAAGTCAATAGAATATGCAGAATGGAATTTGGATTTTAAGGCAAAGGAGGACCAAGGCTTTGACATTGAATTTGCAATTGTTTTATACAAATTGTTCTCACAAGACTTTGGCTTTTTTCAGAATTCAGACATGAGTGCATTTGTGTCTGACCTGAGGGTTAGGCTAGGCTAGATTTTCTATGTAAATCCTTTCTAATGTTTAAAGATATCCAGCTGCGTTGTTCTGATTTCTTCATGTATATGGCTATGGGGAAAAGATATCCAGGATCTGACATATAAACCCAATTTTTTTCTTACAGATGAAAAACACAAGCAAGCACCAACACTCTCAATGAAACCAATGCCTTAGAATAGTATTTACTAGTAGCTAATTTGGTAGTTAATGTCTTTGCAATGATGCAGTGAGAATGCTGAGCCTGGAACTTGAGTAAACCAGTGGATTCTTGTCCATTAGCCCTTGTCAATCCTAATCTGGTTTCGAAATTTTGAATATTTTCCCCCTTCTGTGGTATCTTAACAAGTGAAAATTGGACAAGTCTGTATTGATTGGTGGCTTAGTGGACCACTAGGTATAATCTAAATTGAAGCAATCCTTCCTATTAATCTGCTGTAATACTGCACAAGAACACTGAGATTATACAAATGTAATAAATACGTCACAAGACAACACACAAAAAAACACAAAAGCACATCCTTAGGGCCCAGGACAGGCTTCAACATCTTTAAATCTTTGTTGAAAATCTATAACATAAATCTCTTTTTGAAACACCTATTATCTGATCTGCTTATTGCAGTAGGGAATTAGATGACTTTCTCTCCCTGCTTCAAGGGTAGATGAAAGAATTCTCTGGAAAATAATTTACTAACAGTTAGTGGAGTTTTCTTCTTTAGGCTGCCTTTGTCTGAGGTGTTTTCTAAACCCAAATGATTTTGAGCAGTATTCAAACAAAAATTGGACTCTCAGCAAAACAAGGTATGGCCAGCTTAGTGTGCTGCTCCAGGAGGTAAGCACCCTTACAGTGTTGCCAGCTTACATTTTTCTCCAAGAACCCTTAATAAATTATTGAATGTCCGTCTTCTTGCTGTAAAATTGTACCAGTGCAGAAGAGCTGTCTCTGCTAAAAATGATAAGCAAGAAATTAGTGATATCTGTCTGGCGTGCCCTGGCCACAGCAAATACTGCTGAAGGGGGATGCAGGAAAGCTTCTGCTAGGTGATTTCACCAAGGCTCCCCAGGAAAAGGGAGTTCTGGTGGTACTTTTTGAAATGTACTAACAAGGACCTTTGAATTAACAGTTATTAAGTAATGTTACTTCATATATGAGATACTAAAAACCGACTGCACCAAAGCCTGGGCTTCATATACAGAAAGCACTCTGCGGTAACTCCTATTACGTTCAAATGCCAGTGAACACAACTGAAGATCTGTAATCTGAAGCTGCTTTGGAAATTGCACACCTGCACTCCAACATATTACAGTGACCTTCTCCTGTTCCAACACTGCAAACCAGATCTGTGTTATGATCTTCCTCTACAGTCTTTGATCAAAGTCATTATTCTACCATCTATAGCTATTTGGCATCTAAACCTTTCTACTGCCTTGATGTCATGTTGTCATGTACAGCTGCAAAAAGATATAGAATTGTACATAGACCTAGACAGCACTGAACCTTGCCCTCATTTAAGTAACAGTGCAGTTTGCTGGTAAATGCAATACCAAAGATCCAGTAGAAAGTCATAAAATATACATATTCTGGAAGAACTCTTACGTTATGCCTGTATTTATATAATAAAATCAGTTTCAGATGAAAAATCTCAGGTTTGGTAATCACTTCAGGATGAGCCTACAAGAATTCATAACAGAAGACTATGCAAAAGTAGTTTTTATTTTCAGAGGCAAGTAATAAATTGCCAGCCTGATAGAGTATTGACCTTACAATTTTCAGTAAGTTTTCACCTGTCTATTCTACTAATAGAATGAGCAGAAGTGTGATGGGACATCCTCAGCCTGGGTGAAAAATCTTCCATCCAGTGTAGGTGAGGAAGAAAGCCTCAGCCCAGACATTCTTCAAGGGAGCTGGGGTTCACAAAGATGAGAAGCCCTCTGGTGGCTATTAGAATTTTCTGTGACATCTTACTGTAGTCTTTACTGAAAGTGAGTGAAGCACAAGTGAGGTAATGTCTTCACAGTTCTTTGATTTCATCTTGAAATGGACATGAAAAAAAATAAATGGTTTGAAGTCATATCAGAAAAGAAAAAGGCATTTTTTGTCATCTTTTTATTTTCCCAGGGAACAGCCAAATCATGAACGGATTGGTTTTAACATTGAAAGCCTTTTGCTTCGTGGGTGTACAATCAGAAACACTGAAGTTGCAATAGGAATTGTTATATATGCAGGTAAGAAGTACATTCTATCTCATGAAACACAGAATTTCCCTGTAAATATCCCTAAGTAAACATGAGTAATCTAACCTTGCACCATAATTTGACATTTAGTTTTAAGAACTCGTAGTTCAGAGGGAAGACTGCATAACATTTTGAATTATAGGTGTTATCACACGTCTCTAAAGCTAATGAGTCCTACACTGGTTCTCTGAAAAGTGACAGTATACCTGTGTGTGTCAAATATCTTGCTACATTTATGTGAAGATATCCAGACCAGACAAATTTGATAAGGTTAGCTTGATTCCCAGCTCTGCAGCTCTAATTATAACACTAATTTCATTGGTCATAAAATCTACACTGCCGCCCTAAGAAGAATCTCTGTGGCTCCTCAGGGCAGAAACCATTGCAGCTCAAGATGCATTATGTGCTGACATAGACACAGCGTGTCTCTGCGATTGTGCATTTCATGCAGTAGATACATGAACCACACCAGACAGTGTCAGTGTCCAGATCAAATGCAGCAGTCCAGGTTCAACAGTGGGTCAGCTCATCTTTTTCTCAGTTTCTTTTACCGTCACAGTGTTCCCACTGCTTTTATTCACCGAGAGTGATTTATCACTGATTTTGACATCTGTGCCCTCTTCCCCTTCATAAACAGTCTATCAGCTTCCCTCTTCATGGTCTCAATGAAGAGAAGACAGTTTAAATACAACACTTAATCCCATTATTGGTTGTTTTGGGTTTTTTTTCTTTCTATGTCATGTCACTTGGTGAATATCTAACCACCATCAGAGGGGTTCAAGGCTGAGCCACCGAAAAGAAAATAAAAATCACCATTTTTGCGAGAGTCAGTTACCCTAGATTCCCTTCCACAATCCAGAATATTTTATCTGATAACAGGCCATTTTATTTCACTGCTATGGAAGAGGATTCTAAATGGCTACAACTCCCATATATTTCCACAGCCTTCACTCTGTTAGCCTTTCAACACCTGTCTTTGTAAAAACAACACTAGGAAGAATGATGCCTAACAGACCAAGGGAGAATAATTCCAAAACTAACACCAGTTTTTTGGAACTACTATATATGAATTTCTATAGGAAGCATTTCCTATGTAATTGGAGTAGTTTAACAGAATTGTAGAATAGTCAGATTTAGAAGGGTCCTTTAAGGATCATATGCTCTGACCCTCCCTGCCCCATAGTTAGGCAAATCTTTCACTAGATCAGGATGTTCAAAGTTCCATCTAGCCTGGCCATAAACACTGCCAAGGATGAAGTATTCACAGCTTTTCTGGGAACCTTGTTCCAACCTGCACTAAAAAAAAAAAAAATCTTTCTTATATTCAATTTAAATCCAACCCCTTTTTCCATGAGGGAAATTCTTTTTCTGTCTGTTATTAAAACCCCTTTATACATTAGAAGTCAGCTATAACACCTCCCTTGAGCCTTCTCCAGGCTTAACAATGCCAACTCTGTCAGTTCCTCTTCACAGGAGAGGTGTTTGATTCCTCTGTTTATTTTCATGGCCGTCATGGACCTGCTCTAAGAGGTCCATGTCTTACCTTCACCTGTTAATATTTCCATTTTCATTCTCTAGCCATTTCCTAGCACACTTCTTTCACCAACAGCTAAGATCATAAATGTGGGCCTGTGTTAATGTTGCTTGAGTTGCCAGCTGCAAAGGTTGGAGATTTAATGATTCTCAAGATGTGGTGTCATTGGTCTGAATGAGACTTCAATTCAATTTCCTGCTGACATCTTTTTGTTCATGTCAGTATAAAGGCTTATTCTTTCTCTTCTAAAATTAGACTCACTTGAGCCAGTAACCAGCTTCATTTCTGGGTTTCTTTGACATTGATTATATTCTGGCTTTTAATCATGGTCTGTGACCTTTTCTGAACATCCAAAATCAGTCACATTGTAACATGGCACATTCTCCATTTTTATAACCCTATTACTGCTCAATCTTACTTTCTAATGGATGCTTTGTGAAGCGCAGAGCCATCACTTAAAGTGATTGTTTAGCCTGTGCAGTTCTCATCTGACCCAAGTAGAGTTTCACCTTTCATGGCTACCCAAATGTCCCACATAAAGCAATAGCGCTAATGTACCAAAGCCACTTTACAGAGCGATGGTCAATATGGTTTTCCTATTGTGCTAGAGACAGCATCAAGAATTAAAAATGTTTTTCCAGGTATAAAGTATCAGAATGGAAACAACTTTTAAATGAGGCCATTAGCATCCAGAAACTGAGAATGTATTGGAGTGCGATAGGTGAGGTGCTGGGTTATACAGCATATAAATCTGTGAGGATTCTAGGAGGGGAAAAAACCCACCATGTATATATATATATGAATAGATATATATGAATAGATATATATACAGTTTATTCCTCTTATTTCAGATATTCCATATCTTGCAGAGTTATATCCTTATTAGAGGTGTTGAGAAAATTCCTTTTCTTGTTGGGCAGCTGAAGTGGAGGGGAATGAGAGAGATGAAATTTGGAATTAAAGCTCCTCCAATCTCACTGCATAAATCTGTTGACATTTCCCTGAGGGATCTTCAGGGGGGACTAAAGGGCTTTGACCTGAGGTGTTTTTGCTGGGTTTATTTGTCATTGTTTTTTAAAATGCAAAATATTCCATTAAGCCTGACATAAAAAGAGAAGTGAGAAGCAAGATTTACACAGCTGCTGGAGGAACAGAACTGCAGGCTGTAATGCTCTCATTTTCTGTGTAACTCAGTGATAAAAACATTTGTTCACAGAAAGAAAGGCTGTATGCAGGAGTGAACCCACACCTTCTGCTTCACAAGTAGTGCTCTGACTTACCTGACTTTGTGCAATAAGTGGACATGTACATATACATGAGCTGAAAAGGAAGGAGCATTGGTGGCGTGAGTCGTTCCTACCAGCGTAGCTCTGGCTTGTGTAGAAATTACATATTCATTGGAACGGGAAGCCAAGAGTCCCTGCTCTTAGTGAGTGTCCTGAACATAAGGCTGGAGAGTAATTTTCTCTCTTGCTCTCTACCTCAGTTAATAATCTTTGATGTAAAGCTGGAGTGAATCCAATAGCAGTGATTAAATCACTCCTTACTTCCAGCTTTTGGTTCAAATCACTTCTCTAGAAAAAGCCAAAAGATAGATGGTCAAACAGTACCTCTAAACACACACATAAACAACAACAACGCAAATGCAAGTCTGCATGGCCTTTGTTTTCTATTATGGATATAAGTATAAAATATACGATTCAATATAGCAACAGATGGAATCCAGATATCCCATTTGTTGGAGCCACAGTTCAGATAATATTAATAAAATAGAAAAAGCAAATTCTGTTTGTTGGCTTCTTACAGAACTCTTTTTTCAATACAAATATTCCAGCCCTATTTTAATTCAGTATGTTCTTAGGATTTAGTGGGCTTTTTTTCATTTCTTGCCCTGCTGTTTTGTTAACATTTTACATTCACTTGATGAAGAAGTAAATAACATTAGTGTCTTTCACTGCTGGACCTGATGTGTTGGATTGTGTTTAAGTTAATATATGAAATGTGTCTAGTGGTTTTCAAATAGCTAATGAATAATATTTTCAACATTTTTCAAGTGTGGTTTCCAGGAACCAGTATAGCACCTAATCAAGTTGATTATAAAACTCCAAAAGACAATATTATTGCGCTTTTTCCTTCCATTCTCCAGGCGATTGAGCTGTTACATAGAAGCATATATGTGCTTCTGAGTCTCAAGAGTTTTGAATACTGGTGCAGTCCCTGTGTTCCTATTGAACCTGCCGCCTTTGAGAAAGTAAAATGTATGTGACAGCTTAAAGCTGAAATGTAATTGAGCTCTTCTGTAAACCCCTACCTAGATTTAGTGTCTCATATATTCTGACATTCAGTCAAATGAGAAAATGGGTAATAAAGTTCTTCAGTGAAGCTGACAATAAATTATTATTAGTCATGAACATTCCACTCTCACTTTGTGAAATGCTTTTTTTTTAAACAAAAAACAAAATGTTTTGTAAATGCGATGATATCCATTTGTGTTTTTAAGGTCATGAAACCAAGGCCATGCTGAATAACAATGGACCTCGTTACAAGCGCAGCAAGATAGAGCGACGAATGAATGTGGATATTTTCTTCTGTGTGGGACTCCTGTTCACAATGTGTCTTGTAGGATCTATAGGTATGAAGCACTGAAAAAATCTATTTTTTTTTTATTTCTATTTTCTACATGGTGATTAGGACTGATGTTACTGAGACAGGTAAGATCAGATCTAGAACTAAAGGCCTCAGGCTTTTGGACTTTTTAGTTGTTTGGTCTTATAATGCACAAATTAAAATGGCAAATCTGAGCAATTCAGATGGAAGGAAACTTAGCCATGGCTAAAAATATTTCGGATAAGATCCATCTCCCCTATAATAAAATATGTGTAAAGCAAGCAAGTAAAAGCTGTTGAGTTAATGCCTAAGAATCAGTACTCAGGGGTGCTGCTCTGAAAGTAACGCCTCCTATTTTATTATGTTGGTCCATGATGTCAGAGACAGATGTTGATGGAATGTCGGCAAAGGTTGAACCTTCCCACCAAAATATACTGTTACATTTTGCCACCCTGCAATAGGTGACAGCAGTGGGGCACTTTGACACAATGGCATCTGACATGGAAGTGTGTAAGAAGCAAAAGAGTGTCATTGAATTCCTCCACACAGTAAAAAATGACACCCATTGGCATTCACTGATGCTTGCTCCATACATGACAACAGAAGCATAACGATGCAGCTTTACCTTCATTTCTACAGCATTTTCCTTTAATACTTTCATGGTGACTTCAGCAACCCGTGAGCAGCACATGGGTAATTCATTTGGTTTGCAATCTTGGCAGCTTCCTTCTTCTCAAAGGCCTTTTTGGCAAAGGCTGAGATGGATCAATGGCTTAGGTAGGAACACTGCATTTTTCTGGGGTCCTTGCAGTGCCTCACTCCTTGAATGAAGCAACTGGGTGGGGCTGGGGTTATCTGACTCTAGTTTACTTGACTGATGATCTCAAAGGCCTCGCTTTCATTGCACGGAAGCACACACTTGCTCCAGTTGCAGTCTGTCCCTGGCAGGTCAGTATTAATGAATCAGCTGACCCAGAGGAAAAGGGTCTGATTTTAAGCCCACTAAGCTTTGAATGGGTCACTGCTTTAAAGAGGTAACAGAGGTTCCCACGAGAATTTTGTGTTCAAAGTCCCTTTTCTTTTTAATCAATTTCATCTCAGCGATAACTTGCTTAGTGCTACTGCTCTAATTTAGTTTTGTAGAGACAAAGCCAAATCATGTGGCCCTGTCAAGCTTTCCTGATCCTTCCCCAGAGCCCTATGATGTGACCCTCCAGTCAGTCATCACTGTAACACTGTTAGAAGAAAAGGCCATCCAAAAAGATGAACAATAGAACTGACTTAATCACTTTTTTAATTTTGCTGCTTCATGTTGCAGTGGGCTCTCTTGGCACAGAAAAGGGATTTCAGTTTGACAACTGAGCTCTATGCAAGGGAGAGAGAGAGACTTCATTTTCATTGTTCCCTGGCTGCTGTCATGTCGATTTAGAGACTTGTCTTTGTCTGGTGTGTAGGAGCCCTTGAGTAATAAAGTCCTTTAACTTAAGGTTTGAAGTGGTCTCAGATGAAAAAAAAATCAGCGTTTGAAAAACAATTTATATGCTCAGGTCGAAAAAAAAAAAAAAAAGGAATGATTTTAAAATATTCATAGTTAAAGTGAAACATGAAAAGCAGGAACAAGTATACCAACTTTCATCTGTTCAAAAGATCCCATTGCTCTACCATGAGTTCCTCTTTGCAGCCTTGTCTGAATGTAGGGCTCTAGGAAGAAACAGTACTAGTGAATCCACCAGTATTTTCTTTGCACGAAGTGGAAAAAAAAGGGGGGAAAAAGTGGCTTATATACCATAGCTGTGCTTCCTCAGTTGTGATCAAAGTCTCTAGCAGCCAGAAACTACTGCTGAAATAATTTTAATTCCTTTGGCAGGATTTTAGTAGGCAGATGCTCCAAAATGGGCACTTGCTTAATTGGTGCTAATAGAAGTTTTATCAGAACTGGATGCACAAAGTGGACTAATAGGGGATTTTGGCGGGAGAAAGGCATCTGGAGGAATGACATTGTGTGGAAACTAAGTCATTTGTGCTGGCTACATGTCAAGTTTCTGACTCTGTCAAATTAGTAACATCCTTGCATAAAGTTTAGGTCAGTAATGACAGTATGAAAGGTGGTAAAGAAATTGTGATGGAAGGTTTGTAAGTCCTGAACCAGAGACTCTGCTGCAGTCGTGCAGTCTGGGAGTGTCAGTTAACCAATGGAAAACTGAGAAAATGTAAAAAAAAAAAAAAAAACAGCTGCCTGAATTAATTTTTAATTTAATGTTGGTATGTAGTTATGAAGATTTCAGATTGTCTTTACAGAGGCAGAGATACATCTTTCTGTTAGAAAGAGGAATAGGACCCTTCAGCACTGGGGATTTTTAAAGCTCGGTGGCAGAGATGGAATCCTCCCATGACAAAACATAGAGTGAGAAGAGATCTACACGGACACAATGGCCATGGGAGAAACCTGCTGAAGGACAGGTGGACAAAAAATAGCCATGCCCAGCACGTCTGTTACGTGCATGTGCTACCAAGTTCTGCATACATTTTGCATTCTTCAGCATATTTGCAGGACTGCTTGGGTACTTGATTTGGAAGTGTTCTTCTTAATTAGCACTGCAGTCCATATCAGAAGCTTTATCGGTCACCATCCTGCTCAGTGTGTTTCAATATCATGTCATTCCTACAGGGCACGGCATTTGGTCTGGAAGCTTCCCAGAACATCCACCGTATGACGTCCCAGATGAGAATGGCAATTTTCTGTCTCCCGTTCTTTCCGGCTTCTACATGTTCTTGACTATGATAATCTTGTTGCAGGTAAAAGACAAAGCTTCTCTGTTACCTTCAAGGAAGAATGTATTAAAAACTGACTACAGTCAGTATTAAATATATTTATATATATATACCAATAGTTTGTGAAGTACTTTCTTGATCCTATGTGGAAATGTTGCAAAGAGTATTTCAAATCATCAAAGTGGGGAATGCGTTATCTTTTTTTTTCTTTTGAAACAATTTTTTCTTTGTTGCTTTTGAAACTTTACAGGGATATATGTGGTAAGGATAGGTACATCTCTGGTTGCTCCAGAATCTGTAGAATATGCATTACAGAGGATGTTTACATCCGAATATCAGTTGTTTGTTTTTTTTTCTTTTATGTCCATCATTTCTAAATTGAAATGACACCTGATATCTCAAGGAAACAGTGAAACAAAATTTGTAGTTTTTGCCAGTGGGGAATAATAACTAGGTAACGTTCTGTGGGTTTAGGAAAGAAGCTAAATTAAAAGGTGCTCATCTATCTGAGTCTGATTACGCCTAATTGAGAAGGAACAATTTACTGGATGGGGGGAAAATCACATTTACTTTTCAGATTTCTTGATTTATCTGCTGAGGTTTAAGTGGACAGTATTTCTTTGATATGAATGAAATACAAAGAGAACTTTTTGAGCTTAGATTCCTTAAGGGCTTTTTCTTCATTACTGAAACAGAATATTGATGCATCTTACAAATTCAGGATTGTTTCATGGTGGGGAAGCTATTGGATGGGAAATGTTACATGTAAAGGCACTGCTTGTTAAACAGGTTTGCACTAAGAGTCTGTGCTAGCATATCATTTCCAAGTTTCAGGAGGGTAAGAGCGACAGGTACCTTGGTCCAGAAAATGCATTTTTGAAAGAGTATCCTCTGGAAGACTCACCTTTTGGTTTGGTTGTCACTGAGATTTTCATCTCTTCCAGGTTTTGATCCCCATTTCTCTTTATGTGTCCATTGAGTTAGTCAAGCTGGGCCAAGTCTTCTTAATTCACAATGATATTGAACTGTATGATGAAGAAGCAGATTTCCCCATACAGTGCAGAGCCCTAAATATTACTGAAGATCTTGGGCAAATCCAGTATATTTTTTCAGACAAAACTGGGACGCTAACAGAAAACAAAATGGTATTCCGACGCTGCACTGTTGATGGACATGAGTTTTCACATCAGGAAAATGGTGAGATTTTTCTACGCTTGTTTTTTTTTTCTCTGAGCTACTAGATCTTAATAATTTAAATATTAATATTTCAGCCTACTGAGCCTTCTCACGGGGTTTGTGAATTTGTATCCTTTTTGTGAAAGACTCCTGTTACAGAGACTCCTGAAAATTTTAAATGATTTGGAAGTTAGATTGGATTGGGTTTGTTTGGGTTTTTTTGTTGCCATTGTTATTGTTTCCTGCATTGCACTTGAGAGTGCAAAACGAACATTTACTTCTTCATTTTTTGAGAAGTGCCAGCCAATCTTTCATAGTCTTACAAATTGAGACTAGTTGTAATCAAGCTCAGTGGATCCAGAAGTAATTACCATGGTGTGTTATGAACTAAGTTTCATCAGTGCCTGGAGTCAACTCTAGCTGCAGGCTGTGTCTGAAGCCTCTTGGCATTCAGCACTGAGTCTGAACTTTTGACTCAGACCCCACCTTGGTTGCTTCTTTTTCTCTCTACATAGTGCAAAGGATTTTATTAAGCTGGCAAGAAGCTGCCAGAAAGCGCTCTGTGACTTAGTGCATTAGAAAGTTTGTAAATTACTGTATTTCATTAACCAGTTCCAGCCAGCTGCAAAGAACAGCTAAATACACCCAGCATTAGGCAACATCCTTAAATATGACTGATAGCTTTGAAGTGCATTTTTGTATTCTTGCAATATTAAACATTGCAGAGAGGGAGTTGCCAGAAGCCGAAGTGGATAATGAAGTTTATCCAGTTAGGACTTTTGAGATGTTTTAGTTTTAGGTGGATTTAATTCATAGGTTTTTTAACTAAGCATAGAATTCCTTCTGAGCCATGCCAAAAAACAATATAAGAGTTCAGGTTTCATTTTCTATTTACAGCCAAGCGCCTGGAAACACACAAGGAGTTGGACTTAGAAGATGAGGACTTTGCAAAACTTCAGCACTTCATACTTCCTCCAATGAATATTGAAAGACCAGCCACTTATCAGAGGACCATGAGACCTTTAAGGAGGTCCCAGAGTGCTAGGGCTCATTTTCAGGGGCATACAAGAAGCAGGTCACTTGGTCGTCGTGATAGCAACCAATCTCAAGTGGCATTCAGCAGTACCATCGTGAGTACAAGCAGATTGATTTGTCGTGTCTTTAAGCATTTCTCTTTCCTATTGCATTTTCTGATGGGGAGCTGACAAGGGGACAGGAGAAATCCTAGCCCTGGTAGTGCTAAAGGAAGGGAGAGGCAAAGCATTGGGGTCCTCACGGAGAGGATTCTGGAAGACAGGAGCTAGATGAGGATATCAAAGGTTACAGTACAACCATAGGGGCAGAGAGGTGAGGTTTTATGGTGAATGTTTGATAGGATGAGGGCATAGGAATTTGAGATCCAAGATGACTTTTAAAGATCCATTGCAACTCTAAAGATACACGATTCTACAATTCTATGATTCTATTGAAGCTGAGGTTCAACACAAGAGCACAGAGGGGAACACTTGGTTCAACTGAGGTTTAATACTTGGCACAGAGGGGAACAATTGTTTTTTATTGTTTTGGCAAGAAAATGAGATTAACTGCTGTGAGAGTTCTGGGCTGGGGCTGAATAAGAGGAGTTGGGGGTGGGAGAAGGGATGAGAGCCTGGGGCATGACAGTGCAGAAATGGGAGGTACAGGTCATCCAGGGAGGATAATGGTGGTAAAAAGGTTATGAGATTGAGCTTGAAATTGAACAAATCTCAAAAAGCCACAAACTTCTGCTATCAGCAGTGCAGCGTATTGTCTCCAGTAAACCATGTTTAAAAATTCACTGAGCCACCCATGTTATATGCAGAACCTGTGCTCTCCAGAGCAGTTCTGGGAGTTTGAGAGTGTGTCAAAAGATAAATGTCGCATTTCTTCAAGACAACAGGAAAACCTTAGACTCCTCTGAATTTTAGATCTGAAACTTCTCCAAGTCTAACACAACTTAATTAAGGTCTGTCTTCTCTTCTTGAAAGTTTTTTAAGAGGCATTTCAGACAAAGCTTTTATAGACTCCAGGAGAAGGTCAAACACTTTCAAAATTAGAATTCCAATTAAAACTAAATGCCTGGAGAACCTTTCAAAAATCTTAATTTTCAGAAACTCCAATAAATATAGAATTCTCAGAACTTCAGTTTCTGCCACTGTTCTTGGCAACATTTTAACTTGTTGAATTTTTGGGGGGTTGATGTAAGTTTAAATTCATTTTAAGATCCTACTTGTCTCATTCAATTTCTCTGCCATGTTGAAGTAGATATTAGTCAGTATTCCTCCTGTTCTTGGAATGTGGTGGGTCTGTCAGTTTTTGTCCTCACATTGTCCAACCCAGTCCTCCAGGAATATTGAGAACCTCTCTGTTATCTATTTCCTTTGTATGTCAGTGTGATAAAGGAATTCCTCACCAGATATATTTCTTCAGAGACAGTGTCTTCTGCCAGGGCACTTCAGTTTCTTCCAGATATAAACTGCCATGGTTGGTTTGCCATTAGTTTGGTTGATTGTGTGTTTGCTTACTTGTTTTGTTTTGCTTTGTGGATGTGGGGATTTTTGGTCTCTTTGTTGTTGCCGTGTTGGGGTTGGTTTTGTTGGTGGTGGTGGGTTTTTTTTGTTTTGTTGTTGTTTGTTTGTTTTTCCCATTGTAAAAGCAATATCTGAGGAACTAGTATCAAATATCTGCCTTATAGAGGGAGGTTAAGCTACTGTCCTGGGGATAACTGGCCTTTGCTGCTGCCAGTCTATCTGGAGACATCAGTTAACCTCTGTGACAGATATGAAGATGCAGTAAAAATGAAGACACTTAGGTAATGCCCAGAGACTGTGCCGAATGTTGATATCCTTCAGACAGTGCACAGTAATATCTTTTTTTTATAAAGCCAATTTTCTCATAGTAAAATGGGGATCATAACATTTTCTATGTCTCTTTTTCCTGTCCTCTGATGCATCTGCATGTTGCTAAGAACAGCTGGAGTATCTTGGATACTCTGGTTTTACAGGTAGTACTGTGGATTTGAATGCATCTCAATCAAAATTTCTCATTAAAAATCCATCAATCCATCTTTGAATATGTGAGTGAAATGTTTCTATTTGACTCATTGGATTTAAAGCTTGTGGAGTCTTCGTGGATAAATGTTTCAGTTTAAATACAAGCAGTGAATAATTCAGTGGTAGTCAACAATTGTAAAATGATGTTCTGACTGTGAAATTTGAGGCTCAGCTTCTTCAGAACAACAAATACAAATAAAAGCTAAACTTTGCTCTTTATAATGAGCAATGCAAAGTCTGAAGGCCAGTAGCTGGGATTGTACAATTCGCTGTTGTTGGCTTTTTTCTTAACGAATGCCAAATTTCCTAGGGTTGATGTGCCAATCATATGAAAGATACTCATGGAAATTGGTAGCCTCAGGTAACAGAAAAATTGAAGAACTTTGCACTGCTGAGAGGACACAGTGGTTTTTGGGTAAGGGTTAGCACAGCATCTGCTGTGAGCACCTGCATATCAGAACTGTTGCCAGGAAAAACATTTTCAAAAAAGACGACTGTTAATGTAATAACATCCTGCAAAATGCAAAGAGTTTAATTGGAAAATAGCTATGGCAGTCAAAGAATGATCATGTACTAATGTTAAAAATTGATATGCAAACAACTTTTAAGGAAGATTATCTATGCAGCAATCACCAAATTTGCTTCTTTTTAATCAGCCTTATGTGAATCAGTGATAACCAGGTTGCACATAGTATTTTAAGTGCATTTGTACTGTGGCAGTTGATTGTGCATGCACATCAGCCTGTCTTAGACTTTGTCTCGGTATTCTGAGCAGCTCTGCAATTAGGAAGCTCTACAGCTACGCAATGTATTTCAGGCTGCCTGTTTTTGTGAGAGTGTTCTCTGCTTGACAAGTTTTGAAGTTTTGCTGAAATCTGAGAATCTCTTATCAATTAACTTGTTCATCTCAGTGCATCTCTGAGCTCAAGATGAGGATGATGGGTTATTTCATGGCATTTGATAAAGTTAATTAAACTGGAGACTGCAGATCCTGGAAGAATAACTAAACAGCGTTGCTTGTCTTTCCTGGAGTAAATATAACAGTTAGTATGTGGAATCTAAATCCTATGGCTTACCTTCTTCTTTCCCTTTCCAGTATTTCTGCTTCTAGTACTTGTAATCCATGACAGTTTATGAAGCCTCACTGTGTATTGGTTATGAAGTTCATAAGATCAGATGAATCCCATGTCCAGATACCACCCCATAAAGTTCAGTGGCAAAGTCTTTTCAGTGGGAAGGTCTTGGACAATGGAAAAGCAAATTCCTAACTTATTAGCAGTTGCTAACAAGTTTGCTATCTCTAGAAGCAAATAAAAAAAAACATGGAGGTCAATCTTTTAGCTGGACAGGTCTGTTTGTATCCAAACTCAAGTGATTCCAAAAATCTCTAGTTGAGAATTGTTGTCATGTCTGTAGCATTATACTGATACCATAAAAAATGTGTAATGTCTTGAGTTTTATGTGGTATGGAAAGAAGAATGGCGTAGACTTCAGACATCTCTGAAGGAGAGAAACAAATGCAGTGACTGATTTATTCATTTCATAAACATTTATGAGAACTCTGGAGGGAGAAGAGCAAGTCAGTATATAAACTGTCTAATGCAGTTGGGAAAAGAACAGACTCACCTGATCTCTCATACCTCTTGTGAAAGTGGAAACGTATTTATCCTGCCCGTCAGGCCCTCTAAAGAGACAGCCTTCAGCCAAAGCAGAGGACACGTCTTCACTTTAGAGGCTTGAAGATGTCATCAGCCCCATTATTGGCTTCTTTGTGTACCTCAAAAAAAAACAAAAACAAAAAAAAAACAAAACAGTGCTGGTTTACTTTATTAATGTGATTCGTTGTGGCTGCTGCAACTTCTCAGAGGGAAAAGATAGTGTACTATAAACCACAGAGCTATGATTGACAGAAAGACTTCAGGTAATATTAAAAGAGTAAGAAAAATACAAAATTATAATAAAATTTGGAACAGAATGGAGCAGTTAGCATTTTCCCTGTCTACCTTTAGATGTTCCTATGAATTAAAATCTTGACAGCATATTTCTTTCTAGATGTAATGATTCCAATAAGGAGTGCCCTGCTATTAGAATAATTTCATGGAGAATTCAATTGTCCTATTGCCATCAGGTTCTACTGCCATCAAATAGGAGAAATGCTGTCAAACTAATGGGGAAATCTTAACAATTGAATGGTACTAGCCGTTTTAAACTTCAGCACATTACTAACAAGATTACTATCATTGAAAGCGTGACAAATTTAATTGATCAGCATCATTGGTGCTGCTGTTTCATTTTCTGTTTTGTTCATTTGGTTTTACATTTGTTCAGGATAATTGATGAACAAATTTGTTTGTCTGCATTCTTATATCTGAATAAAAGAATCCATAAGGCTGAAGCTAGGGAAACAGAGAAATTCAAGTCAGTCCTGCTTGCACTAAATATATATATATGTATATATATAAAAGAGAGAGAAGCTTTTCTGGTACAGATTGGGTTTTGTATTATTTTGTTTTTTAAAATCTGTTTCTAAGGTCACAACTAACTTCACATTTTTTTCATTTTTCCAGCGAAAAATGTTGTGAATGTTTCAGTTGAAATACAGTATGTACTTCCTCATTGCCATTTTTGGCATGAGTTAGTGGCAGATGTTGAGGATATAGATGCAAAAAAAAAAAAAAAATTGGATGGGTTTAGGAGAGGCTGAGATCCACGCTTAAGGATTTGTGGTTTGTGAGGTTCATTCTAGCTGTGCCAGTGCATGTGCAAATTATAAGAATAGCTGGACAAACAGGGAATTTCTAATCATCAATATTTGTAATTTAATATAATCCCCAACATAACTGTTTTGAGAGTTGTAGCTGCACATACATGTTATTTTTGGGAATTATCCACTTAGGCCACGTGGGTCTGCTGTATATAGCAAGCACACTGTGGGCAGCAGACAAATACCTGTTGTCTGCTGTAGTATGGTACTGTTAAAGGGTTTCTAAAGAATGACCATTTTAACTTTGCAGCTTCTGGTTCCTTCTAAGAGACCTGAGCAGAAACATGAGAAGCAGGCTCTTTCCCAATATATATCAATTTTCTAGAGGGACTGTATCTGTACTTAAGCATTTCCCCAAACACAAAAGAAAAAGCATGAAAGCACTGAACCAGAATTTCCTATAGCAAAGAAAGCATATTATCTTGCTCTGTATTCGGATTTCAACTATGTTCTGTGCTTCAACAAAATGAGCAATAGATTTATTTTCAATTATTAGGACAATTTAAGAACCAGTATTCATGTTTGCAAGCGGGAGTTAACAATGTACCATTCAGCTCAGCTCTACACAGCCATTAAGGTGGTTGATTGATTGCTGCTGCATATTTAGGGAACTCAAGAAAACTGTGCCAGATTGAAGGAGGAGATGGTAATAGCTGAGACGAACTGGAAAGCAGCTAAATCACTTTGTCAGTTCCTTAAAGAACGCATCCAAAAGCATTGGCTCACAGGAAGGTGTCTCTAACTTGGGAAGCTCCAGTTAAATATGGCCCTGAATTAAATCCAAACCTCACTCTGGTAACATGAAATTTCCATTAAAAGTAATATTCCTACAGCCCTACATCAGATTAAATTGTAGATAAGTGACATTGTTAAGTAGTTTGGCTTGTGAAATTAGGTTTGAATACTGACAGTGTGGTGGTAAAATTACACTGCCATTTCAGGAACAAATGAAACATGCATCCATTCATTTATTTGTTGTAAAACTTAGGAAGAAGAATTTGGGACAACTTGTCTTTTGGGTACAAAGCAAAATGACTCAGGAAACAAAGCTGTGTTGTAAGCAAGCCATAAGCAGGCTGTATTCTCTGCTGAAAAAAATTCCCACTCCCCCACTGAGATAGGAGATCCCAAATGCATTTCCAATCTGGGTTGCCCTTTAATTCATTAGTCAGCAGTGTCAAAATGGGGGGTTGCATTATAGACTATTCCAGACATAGATCTCAGAAGAAATAAAATTATAAAGCTCTTCTGCTTTAAGGAATATTTCCTCCTAGTAATTTAATTAGTTATGGAGCCTTTAGAAAGCCATCCTGTTTTCTTATACGTTAAGTAAAAAGGCGTTTACCTTACATAATTCTAGGTGTGAACTCAGTAAGAGACAGCAAAAAACTACCGAGCTGAGAACTCTTCCTTGGTGACAGCTGTAAATACAATCAATTATCCTTAAGTAATTTCTCTTCCAGGAGAAGGATGTGACTCCAGATAGCAGGCTGCTGAGGAGAGTGAGAGAAGCTGCACTGCAGACTGAAAACCTCTCTCCTTTTATACATATGAAGACTGCCACCTCTCTCACTGACTTTTTTCTTGCCCTTGCAATCTGCAACACAGTCGTGGTCTCCACAACTACTGAGCCAAGACAAAGGGTAAACTTTGATTAAGTACTCAAGGGAAATTGATTACGCTTGCATTTAACAACATAGAGCAGTGCTCAGTGAAACCTGAGCAATTGTTTTTTGGGTGCACTTCTCTAGTTCCTTTACCTTCTGTGTAGTGTGTACTGTCTCACTCCCTCTGTACATCCCTACCCAACAAGGCTCTTTATGTTTGATGGATAGCTATGACTACTGTGCTATCTGCACTTTCCCTTTTAAATTTAATATCACATTTACGGTAATAAATATGCTGAATATACTGGGTTTTCTCTTATCTCTCAGGCCATTAACAGAATTACAAGAGCCTTGATTCCATCTCTACTTCAGAAGAAGAGACACAAATCACCATCAGATTTGGATGTCACTTCCCAAATGACTCCTCGACTGAATTCCCCTAACTCAGTCAAACAAAAAAAAACAACATTGCAGCTCTTTTTTATTATTGTCATTTAGATGCAAAGAAATATGTTGAGGTTTTGGAAACTATCTTATAGATCATATTTGTTTATTTTTATCCATGTTATACCCAAGGTTTTCTCCTATTTCTAGGTTACAGTCCCACCACCAATAAAATCTTCAGGAATCACCCTGGAGAAGATTCATCAGATATTTCAGCGGCTGAAACTAGTAAGCCTTAGCCAGTCTTTTTCATCTTCTCAGTCTAGTTCAGACCTAGGAGCTAGCTTCAGTGCAAAGAACACCGAGGAGCATCTTGCTACGCTGGATTGCTGTGACAACGACGATGGCTGCTGTGACAGCAGTAGGGGTGCTGGGCTCCAGGACAAGGGCAACACAGATATTGGCAGTGCTTCCTTGGATGAGGTTTTTCAGACTGTTACTCGTGGTACCTTGCCAACAGACTTTTGCTATGAGGCTGAGAGCCCAGATGAGGCAGCACTTGTCTATGCTGCCCAAGCATACAGTTTTACTTTAGTGTCCCGGACTCCCGAGCAGGTGACGGTACGGCTGCCACAGGGCACTCTCCTGACTTTTGATATTCTCTACACTTTGGGATTTGACTCAGTAAGGAAAAGGATGTCCGTAGTGGTGAGACACCCTGTGACCAAGGAGATTATTGTCTACACTAAAGGAGCTGACTCTGTTGTAATGGACTTGTTGGAAGACCCTGGCAAAGGTAATTAGACAAAACTATTTCTGTTGTGTCTCCTACACAGAGGCATAAGAAGTCTGCAGTACCCTATTTTGCATGAAATATTATATCTAGGCATCAGGAGTATAAAAAAAGAACAAGCTCTCCATGGTGTTATCCTTGCAGATCAGAACTGAGGAACTTATTTAACCTGAGGAGTGCTGAGAATATGGAATGGGCTAATTAAAATTCACTGACAACACTAACCCGTGTGGATTGTGTACTCTGCAATAATGCTGTCATAAGGAGCTGACCATGGCATTTTAGCTTGTCAGCAAGAGTGCTATAACATTAAAAAACAAACAAACAAACAAAAAGCAAGTAATGTAATCTTAAAGAAAACAAGGAACCTTACTGAGCCTTTGGTTTATGCAACCCACAACCTCTTTGAAGGGATCTGCTGTTACAATGAAATCCAGTTTTCACTAACATCCACCCGTAGGTCATTAGGTCTAAAATGATCTGTGCTTAACATATGGAATCTTTTCCTTGTATTTCACAGCTGACACTAATGCAGAGAGGAGAATGAAAAGAATAAAAGACAAAACACAGAAACATCTGGACTACTATGCCCGTGATGGCCTACGAACTCTGTGCATAGCTAAGAAGGTAGGAAGGCATTCCTTAATGTTGTTAGTAGTTTTGATCTGCACATATCAATAGTTGTATTACAAAAATGCAGTAGTTTTAATGTTCTGTGGTCCAGAAAACAAGACAGATACAGCCCATTTTCTTTCCCTCTCTTTCATTGCTCTGTAGTATTTTTCTTCTCTTTTTCTCCGGTGTTTGGCCAGTTTAGGCAGACAGTAGATTCTTCACCAGCCTCAAAGCATTCATTTCTGTTTACCCTGAAGTAATTCTAGGTGACCTTCTTTAACAGAGATTCCAGGAAAGGAACAGAAAGTCCATAAGAGAGCCAACCTTCTGTTTTCCTTGGCATTCAGCTTTCCAAAATCTTGTTCTCAGCCTGGGTCAGTGCATTTTAGCCTGATACAGAAGGTGTCTGTGCAATAAATGGGTCATATCCAAACACTTGAGAAATGTAGAGCCATCTTCAGAAACTGTGTTCCAGATCAGACTCCTAGCTAAGGGCTGTGGAAACAAGAGTTTCTATAGGCTATGTTTTTAACTCTTAGCTCCCACAAACAGGAAGGCAAGTCTATTTTATTCATTGCTACCTGTTCCTGCAATCTTGTGTTGGAAAAGTTTGTGTTGTTTTGAATGCAAGAGTACTGTATCAACCCAGATAGGAGTTAAGTCTTGCAATCCAGAATGTTGGCATCCTTCTCCTCGTATTTAAATTTAAAATGAGTTCTGCTTAAATTGTGTTATGCAGGTCTTGAGTGAGGATGACTTTCAAAAATGGGCCAATTTTCGTCAAGAGGCTGAAGCTGCAATTGACAACAGAGATGAGCTGTTAATGGAGACAGCACAGCATCTGGAGACCAAACTCACCTTGCTGGGTAGCTAAAAATATGAATTGTCATTGCATCATGTATCTCTTGCTCTCCTGTGATATTCTTGGCAATCAGACAGACAACAGCTTATACTAGTTTATATCAAAAAGGCTTCCTGTGAGGTTTGAAAATCTCAGGACGAGAGTACACAACCCAGTGGTGGTGTTTAAACAAGTTCTTACACATTTTGAGTAGCAGTAACTTTGAAAAGGTGTACTGAAATTTTCATGTGCCATGAGCAAAGAACATGTTCATCGGCTGTAACTGCAGCTCTGCTGACATGTTAGATAATGATGTTCCCATTATTTGATGGCCATTTTTTTCCCCAGATAAACCTATAGAACATTATATATTAAGTTCATCTTTTTATTTCTGAGCGTGAATTCCAAGGGAATTTCTGTTATAGAACTGTATTATAAAAAATAGTAACTGCACAAAGGCATTTTTGCTAGCAAATTCCTGCCATCACTTCACTGTCATGTTTGCTTTCTGTGTTTTGTAAAATAGTGATATTTCATGCTAAAAGTTATCTTTCTGGTACTCGTGCATCATCCATCACCATAGTATCTTGTGCCAGTATTCTGTTAAATTGCAGAGCATTTCAGAGCTTTTCTTTTTCTTTTTCTTTTTTCCTTTTTTCTTTTTTTTTCTAAATATTTTAGTTTTTAAGACTTTGGTTTTTAGATTCACCCCATTCTTACTTTTCTGTGAATACAGTCTTTTCCCATAATTTTTTATCCTGAATTTCTGTCACTGTGAGCTAGTGGCATTATGGCTTCTTATAATCTCTGCAGTGGTTTAAAAAAATTAGAGTAATAACACTAAATGCCATAAGCAGAATGACATAAGAGGTAATATAGGTCTTGTCAGAATCTGTTACCTTTGCCTACTCTGAAGGCTCTGTGTGTGTTCATACTTCATTTCACAAAAACTGTTATTTTAGCTTGAATCAATATCTATAACTCGCCATATTTATAGCATCTTCAAACTGACCTCTAGTGGAAGAGATAAGAAGAAGAGTATTTTAACTTTCAGGTGGTGATTTAGGTCCTGGATGAGTGTGACATCTGTTTCTAAGTTTGCACATTTTAAAAAAGAAAACTTCCTGTACCTTTGCTTTTCCCTTTGATGAGTGGAACCTCTAAATTGGCAACAGGATAGCATTCATCTAAATAGCCAAAGTTCATCTTTTCTGGTTGCTTTTATGGGGTTTGATGCAGTACTTTAAAAATGCATATGGTGTAATTCCTCTGCCAGTGCACTGTCATTTTGGATTATTAAGAAGAAATGAAATGCATTGTTCTAGCATCGAGTAAAATGAAGAGCCAGAATTTGATTGATGACAGATTTAGGTCTTAATCCAAATGAAGATTTTGTTTCTGTGTGTTTATTTGCTGGACAATACATTGATTCAACTCTTCATAAGCTCAGCATAATGACTGAATAATTTTTCTTAAAAAAAAAAAAAAAAAAAAAAAGAAAGAAAGAAAGATGCTTTCCAAATGAAAGAAAAATAGTTCACATCTTCTTCTTCTGTTCACCCAGGAGCAACAGGGATTGAAGATCGGCTGCAAGATGGAGTGCCAGACACTATCGCAGCACTTCGAGAAGCTGGAATACAGATCTGGGTGCTGACAGGAGATAAACAGGAAACAGCGGTTAACATTGCATATTCCTGTAAGCTCCTGAACCAAAGGGACACTGTCTTCACCATCAACACGGAAAATAAGGTGAGTACAGAGAGACAGAGAGTAGTGGCTCTCCATTTCTTCACAGCTTGCAGCTTGACACTGTTTTGCTTCAGGCTGCAATCACCACAAGAAAGCACAGCTAAGTCCATGAAACTGCATTAGGCCACGTACTCTTTAGACCACATGTAATAGGATGAACTGAAACACAAGACAGTTATGTATAATTTAATTCACATAAAATGAAATGAGTTTCCCAAATAAAAACAATACTTTCTAAAAATGACCTCTCTAGTGAGCTTTATAATGAGTGTAATATGCAGTTGTGATTCCTTGTATATGCAGGCCTGACAAATGCAGTGCCTGACTCATTAATAACATTGATATTTGCCTTTTCACCTTGCAGTGGAAATTTCAGCTAAAGTGGTATTATAAATCCAGGTGATATTTGTAGGAATTTGGACATTTGGAAAGTACTTGCATGAGTCAGTCTGGAAAAAATATATGCAGTTGTAGATTTAATGAAATTCAGAACTTTCCGGTTGCATTTTCCTGAATAGGATTAGGTTGAATCACAAATGTATTGGTGAACAAAAGTATCTTTTTGAGTAAGCAACATTTCACCTTCTCACGTACCTAAATATAGTTCTTGTGGAGTGATTAAAGATGCAGTGACTTTATTGGCACTCCATCATGGCACACTTAACTGTAGATGTGCACAGATATTCCCTGAATTTCCATGGGCAATAAGGAGGTCAGGTGGTGGGAAAAACAAACATGCTCCAAAATGAAAATTATCACTTGAAGGACATTACTGACAGCTCCTGTGATTTATGAAAATAGAGCAATTCAGTAGTGCAATCTATGGCTATTCCTAAAACCACCTGGACAGAGAATAGATAAACTTCCAACAAAGGCAAATGCCATTGTGGACAGTGAAAATTAAAAGCTTTTAGAAAAACAAGCCTTGCTTTTGCAGATTTGGAAGCAACGTTAATATGGAACCAGGGAAACCACTGCTTTCAGCAAGTAGAACATCCACCATGGTGCACAGCTTCACGTCTCATTGCTCCAGGCAGCCTGACAAAGCAGATGGCTTTGAGAGACAGACTTAGGGATGAGCAACTTCAGGCTTGTGGCTCAGCCAGAACCATTTGCTAAGGGGAAGCCAGCCTTTACCATTTCTGATGTCCAAAAGGCCATCTGTGCTGTCTTCGTCCTTATTTTGTTGTTAATGCTCTCATACCATACAGCTCCATGTGCTGTGTGGTGTACCATGGTGCTGCTCTGTTCAATTTGCACAGCATACACTCATGAGCAACACTCAGCAGCAATGGGAGTTGTCATGAGAAAAGCCTTTCTGTAGGTAGAAGGAGGTCAAAGGGGGAAGGCAGGACATCTTTCGGGGCTACACAAATCAATCACTTCGCTTTCCTCTATTTTTCTCCCCACAGGAGGTGGGTTCCTAATCCAAGCTTGATTTTCTCCATAAAGCCATTGTGAGGGTAATTAAATAATGCTAAAATACTGACTGTTTTTTTTTGTGATAGGCAATTGTATAGAACAGTTAGATGGCCTACTTTTTAGCTTCTTTTGTCTGCAGCTTGTAGCTTTCCAAACAGGACTAAAATCCTATGCAAATGTCTCTCTCTTTTAATGTCACGGATATAGGGAAACACACAAAGATGATGTGGAATTTGGCACGGAATGCATTCCTTGCTTCACTGTGTAATTTCATTTGATACGCATATCTGCTTTAATGGAAGGCAGAATGATTATATTTAGGATGGAAATTAGAAGATAGCTTCTGTCAGAGGAGGGTTGCTATGAGCAGTACCATCCCACCTCCAGGTAACTGTTATGTGTGCTCACCTACAGCACCTGGTGGGACCAACAGTCTGGGTGCAGGTGCACGCTGCATGCACATGTGTGGTTATATGAACTCATGTGGTTCAAAATGAAGCCAGAGGCACAAGTTCTGGGTAGTTTCTTGATAGCTGCAATGGGAGAAAACAAAACATACATACATAGGCCTTCTTCTTTCACAAAAGACCAGTAATTTTGATAAAGTTAACCCTTAAATTCAATACCCATTGAAGGATAGAAATTTGATGGAGGGTTAATAGAGGATTATAGCTGAAGTGGTTTCAGGTAGAAAATAACACAGCACCTCTTTATACCCGTGGTTAATTTTCTACCAGAAGTTCATCTTTCTTCGTGCCTAAGTACTGAGTATTTGGCAGTTCTTTCCCTTGCAGGATTCTGAATTCAAGAGGTTGAAATACTTTAGCATCTTTGCCTATTTCTCATTTTGCTGTGTGAATGAATTTTGAGCACTGCATGGAGAAATACCAATCTTTTTTTCTATGCCGGATAATTTTACCCAACCTCTTCTAGTACTGAGGAAGATGTAAGGGCACCAGTTAAGGAACCACACTGACAGTGGCAAAGACTGTCTTTCCAACCCTAAGCCGAGCAGCTTATTGAAATGCTGGAAATAAGCCATCTTCCAGTAAGACATAACCCAACACAAGCAGGCAGTTTGGAGGGATTCATTTAAAAATGAAAACCACAGCAGTCCTGGAATTTCCCATACAATTTTTGGTTTGCTCACAGAAAGATGATGTCACTTCAATATTTTTTGGAGATTTTTAGCATGCAGGCTAGATGCAGCTCTTTATTAGGTGTCAGAGGAACATTTGATTCCAGAACCTCCCACTGAAGTGTAATTTAAATCTTGCAAACATCCTACACATCTACCTTATGCAACATAAAGTGAAAATAATGTTTCAGAACTGAATCATCACTCAATAAAGCTGACAAAAAGGTAGAAAAAGGAGTGATTAGCTCCTCAGGTATCCAGTACTGTGCCACAGAAGGAGGACTTAAGGCACTAACAGGCAACAAAATAACTTTGATCATTGTGGTCTCTTTGATAGTGGTGTGCCAAACTGGGAGATCCATGTGGAAGCGATGAAAGTTCCCCCATTAATCGGTGTGGGATGCTACATCCACTCAGGCTGTGTGAATGTGAAAAGAGGCTCTGGTCCAAAATGAGGCAAATTTACTAATAGGGAAAGGCTTAGCTTGTGTTTGAGGCACAGAGCTGGGTAATACAAAGCTTTATTTCTGGCCCTTTGACTCAGACCTGATCTGTGACCTAGAAAAGGCCAAACTGTCAAAGTTACTGAGTAATTCTGAACAGCTGAACCTCTTGTTTCCATGCCATCATTTATTTCTGAGGGAAGCAGGAGCTGAACTATCTCAAATCAGTCACATCAGAGCTTGTTTTAAAAATATCTCCTTTAACAAAAAAACGATTTTTTTTTTTCTTTCTGAGCTCTCAGCATTGCAAATAGAAATACGTCCTCCTGAAGGGAGCTTATTTTCCATTTTGAAATAATTTCTTATTCTTGCAGTTAACTACCTGATAAGATGTGTGGTGTTTTCACTGAAGGATTTGATGTCGTCACTGGAATAATCTCCAATCTGATGAATTAGTGCTTTTCTCAGTTGGTTTTCCCCAGTGTTCATCTGATAGGCTCCAACCCACTGGCACGGTTAAACAAACATACACTTTGTAAGGTGCTGTGCTGTGAAGGGAGATGGAGATAACTATTTCTAGCAGCACTTCTGTTTTCTCACAGGAAACTTGTGAATCGCTCTTGAATTTAACCTTGGAAGAAGTGAGGAAGAATTATGAGGTTGAAAAACCACGGAGGAAACTTTTTGACTTTATCTCAACATCTTTACCAGTCTCTGAGGCACCTGGCCCTGAGTTTGGGCTGGTGATTGATGGAAGAACACTGGACATCATCCTGCAGGGAGGTCTGGAGGAGCGGTTCCTGGAGCTGGCACGGCTCTGCCGCTCAGTGCTGTGCTGCCGTTCCACTCCGCTACAGAAGAGCATGGTGGTCAAGCTGGTGAGGAGGCAACTCAAAGTGATGACCCTGTCCATAGGTACTGCTCTTTGGAATCTTACAGCAGAAAGAGGGAAGCGGGTTCTTTCCCTGCGAGTTATGAAAACGTGTGGAATGTGTACATTGCGTGAGCTGCTTCTAACTCCCCTTGGACAGACATAGTGGAATACAAGCACTGAATAGTCTTTCCTGACCCATAATCATATGGAAGTCCTCCTTTAGCTTTCAGTGAGCAAATATGACCCCCATTTGAACAAGATGAAGGCACTCCACGTTCCATAACTCCCAGTTGTCCCTTTCAAGCACAGCAGTGCAAACATATGTACACATTCCCTGTAGACTCTGCTCACCTAGGGAAGTGAAGCAGTCAGTAATAGTTACTGTTTTGTGTCTTCACAAAGACCTTTTCCTGTCAGATTTTCCCAAGCTGGTGAAAACAGCGTTATTCCCAGAGCAGCATTAAACACTGACTCCTTTGCTTTTTACCTCCAAATAATGTGAAATGCGTTGAGTTTCCTGCTCACTGTTGGTAAGTGATCCCGCTAAAATCCTTGCAGAATTGATTTTTATGACTTAAAACTAAAAAGTACTTCTCTGTGAACCAAACAGGGCATATCAAAAAAGGAAGAGCCTGGTATATTAGATATCTTGCTTTGCTTCAGATTTCAAAATACAAAGTTTCAGCCTTCCACTCCATTTCATTTGCTTTACCAGGTAACCTAATTCACAGACTCCATATTGCAGGCAATCATTGCTGTTTCTTTCCATGGAAATTTGGTTATGTATACAACGTACTGCTGAAAGTTGAAAGGAGCAGAATAACTCCCAAAACTGACTTGTAATGTTGTCAACTGCAATAAAATTTGTCTCATAATTCAGAGTTCTGTGAAATAGGGTGCTACAAAGCATGTTGCTGAGCATATGGAGTTCATCAAGCAGAAACATACAAAACAATGTAGATGTAGATGGTGTCAGGGTGTCCATGCCACCAGCCAGCTGGTCCCAGTACCAGGCTGAGGAGGATATTCCAACCAGGATCAGAACCTAGAGGTTGTGATTACTTGATTCCATCAGTTACCCTAATGAAGATGCATGGTACAACAGAATAGCCTACATTTAACAGCGCAGATGTGAGTGTTTTGTTTTTTATTAGCTCTAGCGTAGACATGTTAAGCACCCTGTCTTGTGCATTTGTTGTTCAATTCTGTCTTCCCTTTCTAGGTGATGGTGCAAATGATGTAAGTATGATTCAAGCAGCTGATGTTGGAATTGGAATATCTGGCCAAGAAGGCATGCAGGTATCTCTTCAATTTACTTTCTCTTCTGTTTTGTCAAAAAGGCTCTTGCTCATTAATAAGTTTCATAGCAGACCTGTAGTCTGAGTGCCACATTAAAGAAGCAGGTCGGGATCATTACCGTCATAAAAAAAATATGCAGTCCATAATAGTGAGTCCAGAGAAAAAAAGAGTTTGAGCCAACTATTAGCATGCCTGGAGAAATAAGTATTTGCTCATAAGCCTGGAAAATAAACAGATGCTTGTCCACTTTTAGGTTAGCATCTGGTCTCTGAACAACCTCTGTTAAAACATTTTCAGATTTTGCTGGTTTTCAGTGTTTTCTGCCTCAGATTCTTTGCCACATATCCCCCTTCCTTGTGCTCATCAGATGGAAAGTTCTGTAGATAAAGAAATTTCTCAATTATTTTTATTACAGTGTGCAATAGCAGAAAATTGTTTTAAAGGCCATGTTCAGATTCCATCTCACTGAGTGGGAGAAAAGGGTTGTAAAGTAACTTCTGTTCCTTTTAATGAAGGCTGTGATGGCTAGTGACTTTGCAATATCCCGATTCAAGCATCTCAAAAAACTCCTTCTCGTCCATGGACACTGGTGTTATGCTCGCATGGCAAAGATGGTGATTTACTTTTTCTACAAAAATGTGGTAAGATGATTAAAATTCTGGAAACTTTCATCCTAGCAAGCGCTAAGAAAAGGGCTGCTTTATATTTGTTTTTGAAGACGCTGCTCTCTCATTTTTTTTTTTTATGAAACTGCAGTTCCTGCTTCTGCACTTTGCAAAAGTTTAGGGTTTGCTATTTCCATCTTAGTAATGTGCTGCATAAAGAATTGAGAAAAATATGGAGTCTAAATATCTTTTGAAATAGCATTATTCCATAGGGAAAAAGGAACTCAAGGTTTCGTAATTCTATATAGCAGTTCAAGAAACTTTATTAATAATACCCATGAGTCTCAAAACAAAATTTGCATATGGAGCAGCAGATTATTAGTGCTGGAATACAGAAGATGACTGCACTAAGAAACGATTGCCTGCGAAACCTGATTTTTTTGCATTTGATAGGAACCACTTGCAAGCAATGATGCAGTCGTATCTGGCATTTTTATTAAAAATTTAATGTATATGCAAATTAATGGCGCATTGAAGAATAATGTAAAGTGGATAAAACTGACAGGAGTACAATTTCTGCAAGACTGTGCAAACAAGTCCATTTGACATGAAATCTTCTCTGAGCGTTAAAGATTATTTACTAAGAATTCAAAGCATTCATATCTTTATATGTATATAATATATATATATTTATATATATATAAATTTTTGAATAAGGATTATGTCTTGTCATTGTTCACATTTGTAATGCAAATGGAAAAATTTCGATTTCCTAACTGGGCACCTTTTTGCAGTTCAAAGAAAATTGTGGTGTGAAATAGCTCTCCAGACCAGGATGCTGCTGTTCTATTATCTCCTTGGTACCATTAGGGAGCGGGAGGCCTTTGATTCCACACTGACAGCAAGCCTGTAAAAGGATTTTAAAGTCTGGCACTCAGAGCTGTGAACAATTTGTTTAATTATTCTCTGGTGTTTTCTTAAAGAAACCTAACATCTTTTATAAAGCTGTATCACAGTGGGTCAGTGTGAAGCAGTCCCTTAAGATATACTGCTTTATAGAACAACATGCAGAGTTGTCTACTGAAAGCAACTTTAGCTAAAATAATGTATTCTTTGGAAACTGTGTTAACAACCAATGTACTGCATAAGCTTCTTAGATGGGAACTTGGGAGGTGTAAACTACCTGTGCATTGCAAACTAAAGGGTCCACATGAGATTTCAGAGAAGAGAATAACATGGAGGACAGCATAAAGGAGAAGCCACAGGAAATGCATAGCTCCACAGCCTTCACAACCCAAAAAGAAATCATAACAGAGTGAAGGGATGTGCTTTTGCATATATGAGGAACAGTTCAGCTTGTAACCATACACTGTGTTTGTACTTCCTTGTTCCACAGAGCTATGTCAACCTGCTCTTCTGGTATCAGTTCTTCTGTGGGTTCTCAGGCAACACAATGATAGATTATTGGCAGATGATTTTTTTCAATCTTTTCTTCACCTCGTTACCCCCTCTGGTCTTTGGTGTTCTGGATAGAGATGTTTCTGCAGAAACACTCCTGAGCTTGCCTGAGTTATACAAGAATGGGCAGAATTCAGAGGTATGTCTTAATTCCTGAAGTAACTGCTTGGTAAGCCAAAAGACTACAGCATTTTTGGTTTCAAGAAAAGGAGGGAAGAGTTTCAGACTCACCTGAAACTGAATGATCTATTTACATTTTCTGTTTCAATTACATCCAGAAATAGAAGGGTTAATTGTAGCTATCAGAAGAGCTTCTAAAGACTATAGAACTGAACTTTCATTCTGGGCGTAAGTTTGTTTGTTCATGGTTGGAAGATGTAAATGAAAAGGTTTATTCTGCCATTAAATATATGAAGCTATCTGGTTTGGTAATAGTGCTCTGCAGTGTAATAAAGTGAGGTACTAGTGAATCAAACCTGTATTTTTTGATTCTGATGTGAAGAAAAGAGGTTGGGGCAAATATGTGTGTGTGTATTGTATATAAACACACTGTATATGTAAAAAAATAATAATCTGAATGAAAGCATCCAAATGCTGAAAAAAGAATGAGTGATTAAAAAGAGAAATACAACAAATGGAGGCTGTAATAGTTTAGCTGGTTCCTGATTAAACTCTGCTGAGATTTGGTGTTTCAAACAGTCTCAACATATGGAAAAAAATCTTTAAAAGACTGCAGCATGCACTGAAAGAAAATGTAAACCCCTAAATCGATGAACAACTAGAGTTTTATTTTCTCCTCTTGTGTTCAGAAAAAGACTTGTTAAATACACAAAGGTTTATGCCAGAGTTTGGTCTTCAGGTTGTTCCAAGCCAAAGCTGTTTCATTTATTTACTTCTTTCACTTCAAACTGTCAGAAATGGGAACACTCAAAAAATATACATGTAAGATTATATTAAGTTGTTTCCTCACATTGTCTTTCAGGTTTAGAAAACTGGTCTAATCTCTGTATGTTTGTGACAAATGCATATATTTATATATGTGAATAAGTGTGTGTGTTTTTATATACAGTAACACATATTCCAAGACCAAAATGGTTTTAACATTTTCAATTGAAAATTATAAAAATGGTACTGAGCAAAATTTGATGCGCTCTTTGTTTTAAATCACAAAATTACAGAGTAGTTAGGAACTGTTCCTATCTCTCCTTCTTCTCATAACAGTTACTTCCCTTATTGTGGATTGTGTTTTTTTATCACTGACAAATACTTTGGGGTCGCATCATGTTTACTACTGTTTTGAAAAATCTAGTCAACGGAGTGCAGAATTTGAGGATTTTTGTTGGAGTTCCCATCCCTTCTCTTAAGAGCTCTTGAACCTCACATATATCATTGTAAAGAGGTCATTGTTTCTGCTTTGACATTATGTCTGCCTTGAAACAGCAGGACCCTTCCTTCTGTCACTCCCAGAATGTTTCTTCTCTACAAGAGCTGTGTCATTGCAGGTCTCTAGATAAGTTTAAATACGACTTGCTGTCAAATTAAAACAGCGCAAAATAGATGCTTCAAGGGAAGGATCCTTAAAAGAAATGAATTTTATCCTACTCTAATGGAAGAGCTGTTTTTGGAAAAGAATTTGAGGAATAGGATCCTTTGGGGAAAGATGGAAGCAGTGATTACATTCCACTTTACTACCCCTAGCTGACTGGCTAATCTTCCCAGTAATCTTACTGTCTAGTTAACACAGAGAAAATGTCTGTTCAGGGATAAGTCTTTGCTCTAAATCACCTGTTCAAGAGGCATTTGCTCATGAAGAGAGACCAGTTAACTATAATGAGTAGCTGAGCAGAAGAAAAACAAACAAATATGTCTGCAGGATAGATCAGAAATGTGTATGCCATCATAATGACTGTTATCTGTAAACTCCTACAGATATACAAGCTGTCGACTTTTATTATTACAATGTTGGATGCCTTCTATCAAAGCCTCATTTGCTTCTTCGTCCCCTATTTGGTAAGTACAGGGTCATTCATTTCAGTGAAAATTAGATGAAAAAAAGAAAAATTATCTACTAAAAAGTTAAGGTTCATCACAGACTACTTGCCTATTTTCTAGGCATACAAGGATTCTGACATCGATGTGTTTTCCTTTGGAAACCCCATCAATACTGTTTCCCTCCTGACTATCCTTTTGCACCAGGCTCTAGAAATGAAAACATGGGTATGTATTTGGCCTGTCCTATCCACATGATTTTATTTTCTAAACGTAACATATTATATAGACAGAAAGTTTTCTTTCAGAGTCATTTACATTAATTCTGTGTCAGAAAAAGTAAATAACATATGCAGTGAGACTTCACAGTATGTCAGAATATATTGTTAGCCTCAGGGTAATAGCTTCATGAATGTAGAAACAAAATGTACTTCTACTTTGTATTTGGACTGGTCAGTACGCTACTTTTACAATAATTCAGTAACATAAGCAGAACAAGTCACTCAAAAATTGTTGTCACTGTCATCTCACAAATTAATTTCCAGGTATTTGTCATGCACTCTTCAAGAGTGCAAGATCTATTGGGTACCTGCTTTCTAATCTTTTTTTGTATGTACTGTCTTGCACCCAGAGTCAGTGTCTCAAATGTATTATGGTCATTTTATGGTCATTTTGTTCTTACAGACACTGTTCCACTGGATCACGATAATTGGGAGCTTGGTTATTTACCTTGCCTTCTCTCTGATCTACAATGCTGTCTGCGTAGCATGCAACCCTCCCACTAACCCCTACTGGATTATGGAGAAACAACTTTCAGAGCCCATCTTCTATTTACTGTGTGTTATCACCCCAGCCATTGCACTTCTGCCAAGGTTTGAGCAAAACACTCTTTTCCTCTCAGTTTTCATTTTGTGAATTTGTAGACTAATAGCAATAAGGATGCCTATAGATAGGAGATATGTCAGGCACACATGTTGTGCAGAGATACGTTATTGGTCTGGAAAACAGAAACTTGGGTTCAACTTTCTGGTTCATGAGCCATTATTTTATTCAGTCATATATCCCTAGACAAGGCACTTACTGCCTTAATTTTCCCACAACAAAAAAACTTTCTTTGTGGAGTGCTTCCAAGTTTACCGATACAAATCCTATACATAATTGTTCATTATCCAAACACAATGTGGTAGAGCAGATGAAGACCAGAAAGCAAGTCTTTGAAATATTCCTATACCTTTGAAAGCTACAAAACATATTCTGTTGCTTCAGTAGATTATAGTGCATCAGTAAGCCAAATTTAAGAATGTTTCTATGTCAAATACTTTTCTACATCCAATCCAGAGTCTTAGTTTTATTGTGTGTGACTAGTCAGGTGAGGTAGTGATAAGTTTAACTGAAGTTAAATGATATTTGGGGGAGGGATAATTGTTTTGATAGTTTCCCGGGAAAGGCTGGCTTGAAAACAGAGAGTCTGCTCCCACGGATGTATATGGTAATCTTATTACTTTCGGTGATTAAGACCTTTATCATTCTTTAAGAAGATCTGTTTTGCCTGAGTTGCACCACTTTCACATCTAAAATTTAAATTTGAAACTTTAAAGTTTTACTTCTGCTTAGACAATTAAATAAATGGATCTGTTTGATTGACCTGCTAGTGTTATTCTCATACTAATTGTCATGAAGTAGCACAGCATGCTGGAATTGGAAGAATCAAGAAAACATTTTTAGCAATTGTTGTTTTTAATGCTTTAAAGAATTGAATTTTGAGTATTAACTTTGTCCTAAAGAAGATCCCCAAGGAAAAATAATATTTCTCTTCAAATTACTTTTATTTCCCTAGCTGAGTAGAGATGCATCTGCAGTTTCATGTTATGTTATATAACTTCGGGTCAGGATAAACAAAACACAGTTCAGTGAGGTCTCATGTCTTCTAGGCAGAGCATCGTTTTCCAGACTTTATTTTCCTGCGTAATTTTTGTCTTCCTATCAGTCCACATTCACAGTGTCATTTTTGACCCTGAGCTTTCTACTCAGGTCTGCATCAAATACATTAAGAATTTCTACTTCCATATCAAGCATTCAGGAAGGTTAGGAGTGTTGGTGCCTCAGTAGAGTACTGGCCCTAAAGATTTGTTGTTATCTTCAGAGTTGGAAAACTGCTGTTCCATCATGTAGGTACCTAAAATTATTTTCTGTAGGGTCCTAAGTTCACAGAATATCCAGGCCCCAGGTTCTGCTATGACTTAGCTGTGCCAGCATGTCGCAGCATATCTCACACTGCAGGGCTATGGGAAGGGCAGCAGCAAGCAAAGCCCGTCGGTGGGACGGGCATCCAGTCTGCCAGCTACTTGCACTGAAGACACACAGAACAACTTAAGAGCAAGGAAAGAGCAAAATGTGATCCACACCTCATGGGCTTGGCTTCTCTGTAGTTGTTCTTTTCGCTTCCCAGCTGTAGCTAGCAACTGCATAGCTCTCAGATCTGAGATTATATGAGCCTGACCATGGGCACAGCTAATATAGACTGGATATAAAGGAAAATTCTTTCTTTACAATAAGGGCAGTGAGGCACTAGCACAGGTTGCCCAGAGAGCTGTGGTCTGTACTCCCTGCAGACCCCCAAGGTGAGGCTGGAGGGGCTCTTAGCACTTAACCGAGCCATAGGTGTTGCAGTTCATTGCAGGGGAGTTGGATTAGATGGCTTTTAAAAATCCCTTCCAACTCAAACAATTCTATAATTCTATGTATTTTTGTATTCCTGTTTATGCAGAGAGGAATGAGAAGTCCATCACATTAAAAGCCCTTTCTGTACTTAGTCTGACTTGGCATTTTTAACATTGTTATGCTTATTTATGTATGTATTTAGCAACCAGATGCAAGAATGACACTTTCATTAATGCAGTTTCAAAGAACCCTGATGTTTGCTGTAAAATCTGTATGAAGGTCACGTATGTAAAGGTCAAACCCCATTAGAAATGTTGCTTTGAAAGAGGCTTTCGTTTCCAGACAAGATAGACATGATATGGAGAGGTGTGTGTACTCTCACTGCACACAATATAGTTATATAAATTCTCTGTCCTGCTTTGGCAAGTAGAACACAGTATTTTACTGCTTCCTGAGCAAATGCACAAGCTGATTTTAAATCTCCATTTTTATGTTTTCTATCAATCTAAGGTTATTTCTTTAGCCCATTTTAGTGATAGAATCTTGTGCTCCAGAAACACTGAATCTCTTAGTGAGCTTCTGTGTATCTTTCTTGCACTATTCAATGACCATGTGGTGATTCTAATATCATTTATTTAGTATTCATATACTTGTAATTGAATCTGTACAGGTGAAGGTAAGAGTACAGCTGCACTAACATCCAGAAGCCCACTTTCACCTGCCAGGTATAAGGTGTTTATCAGAGGCCTGCAGAGCACTGGAAAATTAGCAACAGTATTTGTGTGATACAGTGCAGACTATCGGAGGAATCCACTGCTAAGACAATTCATTCTCTTCCTCTTTCATTAGGTACTTTATTTTTGCTCTTCGAGGAACCTTTGGAGCATCCCTGATTCTGAAAGCTCAACAGTTAGATAAACTTCCTAAAGGGCAACGAGATAGTGAGATCCAGAAACTGAGATCAAGAAAACAAACGACTTCTGATGCACCTGTAGCATCACCAGCATCTAATGAGGACCTTGACCAAAACATCAGCCACTTATGTTTTTCACCGTTTTTACATCCAGCAGCAGCATCTGTACCTCAGATGGATGCAGGAAGTCAGGGACTTTTGACCTCTGAGGTGAATCCTCTCAGGAAATGGGCACATGAGGAAGGATACTATTTCTTTAACAGGTGGGCAGAGGATGAATCTACAGCTACAGACTCTTCTACAAGACCTCTCTCTGGCCGTTACCCCCCAGTACCCAGTAGGGTAACATCTCCTGGACAGGATGGTGGCAAACTAACAAAAGATAAAGCTAAGAATTTTAATTCTGGAAGCCATCGACGATCTGTGAGTGCAGTGACACTCTGAAGAAGCATTCAGAAATGAGATTCCTTTTCTGGACATGGTATCTCTGCCGTGCAGCCCATGTAGAGAGAGATAGCATAGGGAAAATAAAAAAATATATTATACTTTATCATAATGCTCACTACAAAAGGAGAAGATTTACAAACTTGCTGGGTAGTGCAATTGGATTTCTAATATGCAGCTTCCCGTAAGTGCATATATCATTGAGGATTGCCCTTAGATGACTTGTTGATCTTCCTGTTTTTGTGTCATTAGAGAAAAACCACATAATCATTAAGCAATTGCTGAGAAAGCTACAATTACTTTCTTTCATCCAGGAATATTTTTCTTTCACAGGACTTGCGAATAATGCACTGTGATGTTTCTATGTTGAAGTAATGGATAGAGAATCCATTCAACATTTAAGACAAGTCTTAGAGTAGCGTACACCACACTAAATTTTACAAGAAAAGTCTTAGAAAGACATTACTAGCTAAAAAAATTACAGTTCTAACAGGAAAAAAAAAAAAAAACTGGTGCTGCAGAATCACAGCATCTGAAAGAGACTAGAGAAAGTTTAATTTTTTTAATATGTAGACTTTATACACCTTAAATATCAGGTCTACAGTGCCTCTCCTGCACAGTAAGCTCTATGTTTTATGTAGGCACTCGTTTCACCTGATACTTTTAAGAAAAGAAAAAAGCAGTTTATGAAATAGAAGAATTCAAATACAGAACTGCAAGAACTGACAGGATGCCTCAACAATAAATGAAGTCTACTTCTTCGTACTCACAGAAGTAGACAGACATAACAAGTCTGATTCAAAGATTTATGTTCCAGAATGGTAAAATTCTCCCCGCTCTTTCACCTGGAAAACATTTTCTTCCTTTAATTCTCTGTGTTACCTAATACCACTGCTGCATTCAGTCAGGTATAAATTATGTTTTTCCCCTCAACTACTTACATTCTGTAATTGATGGAGATATTAATGACAAAGACTTTGACAAGTAATATATGAAGGTGCACTAACCACACTGCAGCACATGGCGTAAAATGACCAAAATATGCATAATATGCTCATCCTTTTTGTTATCTCTGGGCAACAAGATGCAAGGAATTAAAAAACATAAAATGTCACCTTCATCACTACCTATTGCAATGCAATTAAGGGTGACTTTGGTATTTCTTATAGAAATGTCGACTAGTAGGATCATTTCCCAATTTTTCTTCACAATGTGGGGTGAAATCTTAATAGTTTTAAACTAAAGCCATCCATACCTCTGTGAATCTATCACTGTTTCTGATTTAAGTATGTTTTTAGCTTTTTTAATGTATGTTATTTTAGCAATTTGCCACTTATCATAATGTGTGAAGTCTGTTTAATATCCTCTATAGCAAAGTGCAATTCGTGTCCTGTGTGTTACCGTACTGTAACTACAGTCCTCAAGACATTACTTTAAAGCAACTCAGGCAAGACTGAGTAGCATATCTGCTACTGGGATCTCTGGTAGCCAGAGCACGACGATGGATAGAACTGTAATTGATAAAGTATTAATTGTCAGTTGTAAAGCAATTCAGAAAGAGTTTTTTGCATGATGTACAAATGAAGGGAATTAGGCATAGCTGAGATTATTGTTAATGGGGTGTGAGATTGCTCAGATGTTTGCTCACTAGCTAGTAATGAACCTTGGGTGACAAGACTTAAGATCAAGTCTACAGTTCACAGCTGTGTTTTTACATGAAATGGTCCGTTTACTTAGAGATGCCAATTTCTTATTACATATTTTATTACAAAATGTGAAGTTTTTTTATAGTAATAAAATGTAATGTGGTCATGACTTGGTGTATTGTTGGGAGTGTGACTAGCACATAACCAGAGGTGGAAGAGTAGTTTTGTTGTTGTACCCAGGAGTGGCAAACCCATGTTTTCGGAGACAATTCCTCTATACACTAGGCCTTGCAGTAGATGTGCTTGTCATAAAGCAAGGAGACGGAACACACCAAATAATCCATGGACAGACCGCACATATTTAACCAAATCTGAAAGACCTGTAGAGATTCCGGAAATCAAACCTGAGTTCATTTTTTCTTGACAATGCTTCTGCAAAACAATTCTGCCATGCATTTTTCTTGAACAGCTAGGCTTACATTCAGAAACAGCATATAGTTGAGGGGGCTTCCTCTAGAAAGAATGAGAAGAACTGCTTATGATCTCCATCAAAGTAGTCCCTGAAAGCTCTAGAGTGATGAAGTCTATGCTGTGTCAAGTGATGAACAAAGTGGAAGACAGACCCTCTAACTAGCTTCCAGGCTATAGCCAAGATTAGTTACAGAAGGGGCAAAATTTGCATAGACACCATACAGATAGACCTACAGTCTGTGAATTTTGTTGTGTGGTAGATGATAACAAACTGATCCAATAGGTTAATTCACTCAAAGATTCTGCAACATAGAGGAAAAGTAATTCTGGTTCCCAAGGAGGGAGAAAGGTGTATCCTCTGTATCCTGACTGGTTCTATGGCTGTAGAAATCTCTCACCAAATACATCTCCTGCTAGGCGACAGTGCTACCAGTCATCCTCTGAAGCAGGTACTGCCCATAGTTCAGGACGTGTTCATTACTAAATAGCTGCTGCTCTCTCCTATGTTTCTGGGTAAACAATGATCGTGAACTATCTCTCGTTAGAAAGGCAGTGGACAGGAGATAAATTAATCCATTTAGAGAGTAGGCTCTGGATGTAAAACACTTTTTCTTTTTTTTTCAATTAACGCAAGCCTACTGTGAAAAAACAAAGCCCTCCAATGTGTTGTTTGCAGAAGGGACATATGTTTACTAAATATGTTCTTTAGGCCTAGCTGGACTTTCAAGATAGCTTTTTTTTTCAAGATGTATTTAGTAATACTGTCAAGATTTAAGTTCCATTAGTTTCATGTGAACTCTTTCCAACACAACAGGTGTCTCATGTTTTAATACATGTTCTTTTGATAGTAAGTGTTGCATGTACTTGGACTACAAAATACTAAAATCATTGGTTTTTGTGAAGTCACTGCATATTTTTTTTTCTTATGGTCTATCATATTATCACAATGATGATCCTGCATAAGCAACAGTGCTTTGAACTATTCAGATCTATACCTACCTAGCAAACAGAAGGTGACATCTCATACACAGCTGGATGGGAACTGATATACCAAGTCAATTGGTTGAATAACAGATGTAATCCCATGCTGCTTGCAATGGTCAGTGAAGAGCCATCCATCGTGTTCCCACAGAGGTGAGTTGTTTTCTTGCTTTAATGTGAAGAGCAGGAAATACATATGCATACATATTTGTTCATGCCTGCCTTAGCATCACAAGCTGAATATATGCTCCTTGACAGCTCAAATCTGTTTGGTATCAACAGCAACTCTTTCAGTCTAAAATCCAGAATTAGTCAGGTGAGATAGGAGGAAGATCCAGTTTGTTCTCTTTTATTTCTCAGAAAAAAATAAAAAGAAGAAAGAAATAAAATGGGCTTTTAAATTATGTAGAGAGAGGTGTGTATAATGCTGCAGAACAAAAAGAAAAAAAAAAAGCATTTTTCCCAAGGACAAATTGCATATATTTTGCCACTTTGTTGGCTGATGTTGTACTATTTAATTCATTTGTGTGATTGCGGTTCAAGGTGGTGTGCTGAACTATTTGCATCAGGGTAAGGTGACTGCAGGCAGGATGTGGTATGATTAGGTACTTGTGAGTTGCACTGATGAGTAAAAACATAAACGCAGAAACAAGAGATGCTTGAAGTTAATGATCTCAGAGGGTGGGACTTGGAGAACTGACCAAATAGCGCTGAAGATCTGTGAAGTACTTTTGACATTGGCAGTGATTGGAACTTGCTGCAATTATCAGGACATGTGACCACCATGAACAGAACTGCCCAGCTCTTGCAATTTAACATTGATAATTCACAGCTCCTTAAAGAAGAATAAGACTGAATACCGAGCCTGAAGAGTTATTTTTCCCAGAGTAGCGGGGATGTAACTGTCTGTTGTCTGAGAGCTCTGAAGGCAGTGGTTATTCACCTTTGCCTGTGCAGCTACTGAAGTATTCTCCCACCTCCACAGTCTGTCAGGGTGGCAGTTATGACAGCCACGTTGTAGTAGTTCATGGCATAGTCATGAATTCTACCCTTTGTGAGCAACCCACACGTGGCTCCTGTGCCAACCCAAGTCCTGCCATTGCCTGTGCAGCACCTGTCAACATCCTAAGCAACTCAAATGGAAATAAGGTATTATTCCAGAACCCTGACAAAAAAAAAACATTGAAATAAGTAGCCAACATGTTGGAAGGTGAATACAAACACAGCTGGTGCCTTTCTTTTGTGAATGGCATTTCTCCTTTTTTTGTACTGTCATTTTGTTTAACCTCAAGCAGACTAGCAAGGAAACTCCTCCAGCTTTATTGATTTTATTCAAAAAGCAGAAATGCAGATCAGTAGGCTGCAGACAGGTCAACAGAGATCATCTAGAATCATCCAGATTCAACTGCAATTTTATTAGAGCCCGTCTTTTTTTGTTAACACTTTACTACTACTTTTGCCAGGAAGAGTAAACATCTATTTGTGCTTGATGTGACAGGTTCCTCATTCACAATGTTTAGGCAGCTCATGGCCAGAAATGTCACTTTCTAAGTCAACATCTGAAGAGAAAAGCAGATTCTTCATTTTCTTGTTGTGCACGTTGGGCAGAGCAGGAGATGGGCTCATTAGTACTGTGATTAGGAGACTGCCTTAATGACAAACAAGGAACATGAACTTGTCTAGGATCTTCTGCAGATTCACAAAGTCCTTAAACCATTTTCAGGCATCTTTCAGTGGTTTCTCATGTCTTGAAATGTCTGTTTAGAGTGTTTTATGAGTAAAATGAATAAAGCATGCATCCACATACGCTTTATTAAGTACAGAGAACTGTAGAGAATGACCCCCAAACTTGTAGCAGGCTAAAACATTTCTGCTTTTAATCTTGTTTTGATAGCTTCAAATGTGACCTCTCAGACATTTTGAACATATATGTGTTATGGAAATTTGCTCTTAAAAATTTTTGCTCTTTTTCATAACACTGAGTTTTACAATAAACAATGAATATAGCCCAGAGATATCACAGAGCCAGAATTGTGCTTGCAGCTGATTACTCTTAGATAAAAAATAAAAGAGCAGATGTGGTACTGAGGGACATGGTTAGTGGGCATGGTGGGGATGGACTGAAGACTGGACTAGATGATCCTAGTGGTCTTTTCCAACCTTAATGATTCTATGATACCGTGATTCAAGCATATACCAAATAAAAGTTTAAAAAAAATCCTAATACTGACTTGGAAAGCCACTTATTTAAAAAGAATACTCTGACACCATACATCCATTTGATTTGCATTCATTTAAAAATTAGACTGATTTGCAGTTTCTTGAGACTACTCTATATAACTGGTTAGTTGAAATCTGTCATAATGCCACAGAAATGTAGGAAAGGAGAGCACCTCAGGAGAGAATCTAATCTCTTCTCACTAAAGAGGTACAATCTACATCAGTTATTTGTCTATCAAAATCTTCATTTAAAAAAATAAAAAAATAAAAAGACTGGGAGAAATGAGATTAAACCCAAAGTGGGGCTTCCTTGAAGAGATCAAAATAAAGCTTTTCTATGTTTCCACTGTATGGAAATTTATCACAGAATAATGGTAGGGATCCAGAGCAACTTCACATGCTATGATAAATGAGAAGGCTTCTATGGTGTTCAAAGCATTATCACAATCCATTTCATACCTCATCTGTTATTATAAGCATAAAATGTGCAAATGTTCTCCACTGCTGTAAATGTCAGCATGCTAGGGGCAAATGCTTTGATTTTCTATCAGCAAATAATGTTAAATTATATAGTATTTAATCATGCTTAGTGAGAGTGATGAACTTTAAAGAATGAATTTCTTTCAAATCACTCCATCTTCAGTTCTCCTGGAAATGGACATCATTATTTATAAAACACTGAAGTTAACTTCCCAGCCTGGAGGTTTCAGGATGGCTTAAGGCTGATGGCAGTACACTAAAATACAAAACCATTTAGATATCAAAATTGTTTTGACTGAGGCAATCAGGTATTTGAGTAGAGAATTTTAAAGTTAGCTTTGAAAATCATAACTTTAATACACAAAATAATTCTGTCTTCTTTAAGGGCAGTGAAGTTAATTGCATTTAAAGAAGAATTTTCATCACCTAGTGTGACACAACCTCAAAACTGTAATTGCTAAAAAAAGCTGTAACATTTACAAGGCCAGATTGTAAGTGGTTGTAAGGTAGGAGTGTTCCACTGGAGTAACTGGATGGCTGTGGCTTTCTGTCACCTACACTCTCCACCTGTCCTTTCTGTAAGGAAAAGTGCCGGTGGAGGTATGTATGCAGTACGTGGAGGAGACTTTTACTGGGAGTAAAGCAATATAAATCTTCAAACCCCAAAGCCACAGTGAAAGGCATTGCTGCTAGTATCTTAGCAACAGGAGGAACAAGAAGATGAACCATACATGGAAATCAGTTACAGACCATCTTTAAGAGCTGTCTCTGGTTTATATTGATAATTTTCTGAAGCCAGATCTTTAACCACAGCATCTGAAAGTACAGGATTTTTTTATTGGTGTAGCCCTGTGTTTACGGTTTCTGCTGATGGGAGCTATGTTTTTATATTTAGATCAGTAATCACGTACTTATTAGAGAAATCTTATCAGCGACCAAAAAGAAGCATCTCGTAGTGGTCATTTTGGTAAATGTCACAACTCTATTATGGTGTGGAATTAACTGGAGGTCAATTTTCCATACAATACTTTTGGCATAAAAAAACCCACAAAACTTTTGAAGTGAAATGGGATTTAGAGAGTTTAGTCAAACTAGAATAATAGGTTCACATAAATGTTGATGCACTAAAGATTCAGAATTAATTCGTTGCTCTTTTATTGTAAAAATTTCAATACCTGCTGCTTGCTATCGTGCCTACCATAATAAAAATTCATGACAATGACCACAAACATCAAAAGTTTGACATCCATTTTGTTAGTAACGTGTTCTTAGATTTGCCTGCTTGTTACATAGAACAATATTTTATTCTTCTGGAAATGCATAGCCACCAGAGGAAAATCAGGAAAAGCTCAAGTTAGTTATGTTTGATAAAAAGCAGATAGTCAAAGTCAAAGGTCTAATGGAAAACCACTATTTTGCCATTTATTTTCTTAATCTATGCTGTTCGGAGGATAATGAAAATCCTTTTAAATGGTGATAAGGGATAGGAAATTATTCCGAATCCCCCTAAATGCTAAGGTTTAAGAAATATTTTGTCTGCTTAATACTATTTACCCAGCTCTAATCAATTGCCTGTCAGCATCAAAAAGATTCTTTCAGCTCACAAAAGGCAAAACATAGAATTTATTACAAAAGTATTGCTATTATTGCACATGGTTCTTTGTTAAGCCATTCAACTCTGCTAAATAATCAGATATTCAGGAAGAGGAAAGTGAATAATTCCCCTGGATTTCTGTAAAAAGAAACTGCACATAAGTGGTTTTAAGGAAGCCTCAGCAAGACTTAAGTTTCATGTGTGAAACTGCCTGCCTGACAGCACATCCCTCCCCAGACCTTTCGAGGCCTTTTGTTACCAAACTCAGAGCGGACTCAAGGGCATGTTTTAATCACTATCCTGAGGTTAAGAAGGTACTGCCTGGCTGCCCAGGCTTCCCTGAGCCAGTCCCTAGCGACGCTCTACCCCCAGAGCAGAGTTCCTCAGGTCAGAAGGCTGCAGGAGCCAGCAGCACAGTGGATAACGTGCTGCTAAAACAGAAGACGAGTTATGGAACAATATATATTTTTCCAGACCTAACTGTGAAACTGATGGCATCATAGTCTCTGCCCTGTGCTTCAGGGCATAAGAGGGGTCAAACATCCTTTCCCTCATGATCATGAGACTGCATGGAGCACAAGGAGGCACACAGTAACCTCTCTATGTGGTTCATGCTAAACAGCATTCTTAAACAAAACCAAAACACACAAATAAACAACCATGGGGAGGCTGTCCCACTATCCCCCAGTGGGTCTGCCTCTGGGAAACAATCGTTTCGAAAAAACAAATGTGTTGCTTTGAGGCTCACTGGCTGCCAGTGCTGCTCAGGATGCCTGGCAGGATGCAGCTCCCAGTGTTGTGCTCCCAGCCTGTAAGAGGAATAATCATCCTCAGCATTAGCTTGCACAAGCTGACTTTATATCATGCTGTTGGCTAAAGTAGAGGAGTCAGGAGGGGGTTGGACATGTTGGTGTGAAACGTAGGGAGGACCCAGGTAAGTTTTTTCAGTGGAAATCCCTACCGTGGTATGAAAGGGAAAGCTGAACAGATTCAGTGTAAGTTTTAAACACTTTTAATTTCAATTGATAACATCTCAAATACTAAACTGGAATTAACTTCCCGTAGAAGTACAAATATTTATCATCAGTGTTCCATGTCCTGCCAGTCTAGCAGCTGAATTCAGACTCTTTTGAGTATCACCAGTCAGTATAATGAGACACTACGTACTCACACTGCACCTGTCCATTACAGCAAATTAACTAGTTCATTGTCTTAACAGGCACTTGGTAAGCATAGCTTTGAACAACTTCTCCAAGATTTCTTGATTATAGCCTTTGAGTACGTTCTGGGGAGACAAGTGACAGCTGTCCTTTCTGGTTTGGAAACAATCACATTAGGCTGACTGCTACTGGGTGATGCTGCTCAGAGGAGAAACCTATGCTATGTGATAGCAGATGATGCCTCGATCCTTTTTTTTTTTTTTTTTTTTTGAACTGTGAGGCAAAGACTGACAGGAGAAATTAATAGGAGAGAGAAGTGCTGTGCTAATACCTGGAGACCCATTAATAGCAGAGAGCGAGCTGCTCAGCATTACCTGAGATGTGCTTAATATAGAAAGCAGTCTTCATTTTAAATAATTCTCCTTGAGCTTCTGCTCAAGGCAACAGGCAGGCAGACAGGGTGCAATTCAAATTCATGTGCTGATATGGCATGGCTGGAGATGTCCCTCTCTCCCCCAGGGAGACCCGAAGAGCTCTCTTTGTCAGGAGGGAGCAGGTGTTTGGGGTGAGAATCCCACTCCTTCTGGGGCTGGTTATGTAAGGTTATGCCATTAATTGAGGTTTTGCATTGTAAGATAATGAGACATACATATTACTCATTCTTTTTAGCTCTATCTACATGCCATTAATTGCTTTGCTTTTTTTGCTGTTGTTGTTCAGTTGGGTGACTTCCTGCAGACTTCTGCTGCTCTGACACACCACAAACAGATTTTAGCTGCTCACTTGGGAACAACTGCAGACTCTCCTGGAAGGGAATTCTCTTCAGGCAGTAGGATGGGGAACAGCAGTGCTTTACCTCATGCAGAAGCTAATGACAAACAGAAGTGCATACTGAGCAGACAAGGAAAAGTAAATAGGGAACACAGGGAGATTCGATATCCTCTGATAAATGTGAGACAATCCATCCTGAGCTCACAGCACAGCTTTCCAGACTCACCACCGTGAGCACTGTGCCCTGCTGCTTCAGTCAGGGCCTGCTGCAGGGAGGGGGGACATCACAAGGTGCTCACAGTGGCCTGGAGCAAAGGATCCTTGTGTGTGAGTGTAGGTGTGTCTCAGAGGGAAGGAGTATACCAAGTTTTGCACTTTGCCCTGAATTTTTACAGATTTCTCTTTCTGGGTCACTGTTCCTTGCACAGATGCAGTCCAACTTTATATAAGCTTTGTGAAATGAGGTCTCTCCTCATTAATTTTTCAGTTGCAATCCCCATCCATTCCCTTTTCTTTGCCTTCTGATTCTTCTGCTTGGATGTTTTCCTTCTGCTCCTTATTTCTGAAGGAGGTATCTAGACATGAAAAGCGAGAACAGAGCAGAGCTGAGCTAATTAGCAGCTGCTGTAAGCTATTGCTTACCCTGCACAGGAACACATCTCAAATCGATGCCAATTTGGATCACAGAAATGTTGCTAGAGAGAGCCAGGCCAAAGCCTTGAAAGCCCATCGACAGTCCCTTTTCAAACTCACGATTTCACTGCAGAAAAGCCCCACTGAGAGACATTTCCCAGCTCGGTAGGCTTCAATCTGCAGGAAAATTGTCAGAAACACATTTCTCACCAATCCCGCGTAAATGGAAACACCTTGTTTGTGAGCGCTCTGAGTCAGTGCAGCAGCGTTACTATTCCAAAGCAGGAAGGAAAGATAACAGGAATCGTCGTTTTTATTTTTGTTTGCTCATTTTGAGAAAAAGAAAATGAAACAGAAGAGAAGGAAAACTATGCAAAGAAATAAGAGGCTGTTGGCTCGTTTTATCCTTTTCCCTGCCATAGTGCTGTAATATTAGCAATATGGTTCCAGCTGCTGGCACAGAGCAGGGAGAAAGCCGTGCTCCTACTGATTGACCATACAGTCAGAGCTGACTCCCAAGCCTGGTGTTCACAAGCACATACTCACATCTGTGTGCCTCTGCTCTCTGTGCCCTACCGTTGTTTTAACTTGTCTTCCTCAATGTGAAAGAGCATCACAAAGAGGATTCTGATCAATTGCATTCCATTTCCAGTGCAGGTAGGAAAGGAAGGATTTAGAACACTGTCAATGAATGCTATTCAGGTTAGACATTGTGCAAATGTGGTGGGTTTGTTCTTTTTCTGGAACAGGCTATGAATATTGGTGCTTATGTAAATATTTGAATTTGCTCTGATTTCCATAAAAACAACATAGAAAGATTTGCATTGATTTTATGAACCGGTTTAGTTATGAACCATGCTATAAATGGAGAAAAGGATAATTTGAGCTTGTTTGCAGTTCACAACAGATGATTTGCAATAAAATATTCTATCAAAATGAAAGCAGAATGCTTGGTTAAAGTCACTGCATCAACATTACGAGCTCTCATTTGTTCATCAGACTGAGGTATGACAGTGTCACCTAGCAACTTTTCAAGGGCATTCAGACTCGATGGTGCTGAACTCCACAGAGAAGACTATAAATAAATTAATTTACAAATTAGTACTTTTTATGAGCGTCAAAAGCATCACATTTGACATTAAAAAATTAACACTGTATAGAAGGAAAGAAACTAAAGAATAATTCTCATGCTGGCAGCTGCACGCTGGGAGGATTTAAACTGAATTATCATGAAATAGAGTTAACCCTTGGAAATAAAGGTGTGTATTTCCAATATCTTTGCTTTGAAATATGTGCACACATACATATTTCAAATTTATGTTATATTTTTTTATATTTATATTTCAGAATTATATACATACACATGTATTTATGCATATTACTTCCAGATAATTCCCATGTTTTTCCAGGTACTTACATTAACAGAGAAGAAAGATTCCTGTGTCACATTTTTCCTGTACTTCTTAACACTTCCTAGCAATGTACAGCTGCTTATGCTTCAGTACGTGCTTCAGCTCTGACAAGCTCTGCCAGCCCACCTGTACCTGAGCACGGGGCCTTGCAGCCAATGTCTGCCTGTGCTGCCTGCACCTGAGAGCAGTGCAATGCTGAAAGTTAAGGTAGTTACAAAACCATTAAAACATATCCCTCTAATTGAGCTGTTTTACAGTGAAGTTTCTATCCAGATAGAGAAGCTGGATTCTGCTTTTCTTTCATTCTTTTTCTGCCAACTTTCAAGACTGAAATTCCACTAATTCTGCGAATGCTAAGTACAGTCAGTCAGCAGTGCACATCTTCCTGCAAACCTGGTTTCCCAGTGCTGTAATCTTCGTATTGTAAACCATGTATCAAAACACTGAAGCAGATAATTCTCTGTATATGGAAGAGCTTGACCAGAATTAACAGGCAGGATAGTCAGCAAAACCAAGGCAGATAAATGGGCTGTGGTCAGCATGATGCCAGACATAGAATCATAGAATGACTTTGGCTGGAAGGGACCCCAGGGATCACCAAGTTGCAACAACCCTGCCACAGCCAGAGCTACCAACCTTCAGATCTGGTGCTAGACCAGGTTATCCAGAGCCCCATCCAAGTTGGTCTTGAACACTGCCATGGATAGAACATCTACAACATCTCTGGGCAGCCTGTTCCAGCACTTTCCCACTCTCTCAAAGAAAAACTTCCCCATGACATCTAAAACTCTCCTGCTGGCCAGCCAACCAGCTGGTCTCATAAGAGATGGCATAATAAGTGCATTCATTAAGACTGGGAAGAAGCAAAAATAATACAAGCTTACTGAGACCTAACAGTTTATAAGGGAGAACCTTGAGCAGTCTGGCAAGCTGGGTACAGACCCTCCACTGCACAGCTGAAAAAAATAATAACCCTTACAGTGCTTTTCCAGGCTGGATGTGAATTATTAAAAGCTTTCACAGAAAGAAAATTTTTAGTAACCAGATAAAGATCTCCCTGAAAAATTATCAAGCAGATAACACATCCATGCATTTGCTAAAAGTAAGGGAAGAAGTTGCAAGTATCCTAGAAAAAGAGATGAATGGACACCCATACCACTGCACTGCCTGACTGTTCACACTCTCTGATCTTTACATCTGTGGGAGTGTGGATCATGCCTGGCGTGGGTGCCGGCACTGCCGGCTCCGCTTCCATTCCAGATGCAGCCCTGCAGGTCCTAGCAAGGCTTCACAAAGGTGGGGGAAGTGTTGTTGCTAATGGGATCCGCCTGCAGGCTTGTCTGAACCAGCTAATCCACAACTGAGCCAACAGCACTTTAAATCAAATCTAAGCCTGCAAAAGCAGAATTGGTTTGAGTGTTAAAGAAAAAAAAAAATGACTTTAATAGCAGAAAGAGTGGAAAAAACATTTTACGGAGATTCGGTAATGGCTCTGCCCCCAAACCATTCCTTTCTCCTTTTCTCCTTTCTTGTGATTTTTGGGCTTAACCTGCTTCATAACGGAGTGTCCAGGGCTGGATGCTGGCTGCTGAGAGCAGCACAGCCCCACCAGATAGCAGCATGGCCCCATCAGACAGCAGCACCCTTCATTTGCACCCAGGGGGGCACAGGCAATGCCTTGCTGCCTCCTTCTTCGCAGTATCTTCGCTTCCATGTGCCCCGGTCCCACTGGGGGTGCTGCTGTGGAGATGGACAGGACAGGAAGGTCAGTATGTACAACCCCAAACAAGCAAGGACCAGAGCTTTATGTCTCTTAGATTTAGTCTCCTATCTCCATGGATACTTCCTTTGTGTAGCAGCGGCCAGGGTAGGCATCTGCTGACTGGTTTGACCCCAACCAACTCATTTTCTATACACTGATAAAGCATAGGTCCTGGTTACACTTTCTGAGCAAGAGCTGAAGGCTCCCCATTTACTGGGCAGGGCTGCCAGCAGGGACAGCCAGGAAGCCTGACTGTGACACAGGAAAAGCCATAGAAAACTAACAAGGTGAGACTTCATCCTGCTTAAGGCAGGTTCTCCAGGCTCCAAGAACACCAGCAGTTCTGGGGGACCTAAGGCTGGAGTCTGGGTCGGGTGCTCAGTGGAGCAGACTGGCGGCAGCCTCTGGTGCACAGAGGACAGACAGACATTCTGAAACATTCAGCACAGCCAATCTTCCCTTGGCATCCTGACACACAGTTCAGACATTGTGGCTTCTCCTCTAGTGCTCAGATGTTCATGATGCTGGGCTCATTCTGCCCTGAGACCAAAGGAAGGGCAGAGAAAGAAAGGACAGCCCGAGGAGCTGTTTGTTCTCAGTGGGAGAACAACATACCCTGTTTTGGTTGTACAAAGCCATGTGAGAATGCAGCCAGGAGTGTGACACAGGTTGCTGCAGGACTTGCTCAGAGCGAGCTGTCCCTGAGAGCAACCTGCAGAGTCTGACAGTCAGTGCCCTTCACACCCAGGCTGCCATGCGGGGAGCTTTGCACACCCCTCATGCACGCAGTGGGCTGCCTTGCCATCCTTCCCTCCATGGGAGGGGCAGCAGGATCACACCTGTAGCAGATTTTACTCCCAAATTCACTCCAAAGAACATAACAGAGGGCATTATTTACTCTCATGTTACATGAGTGCTGCTGCCTTGGCTGCTCCTTCTCAGCACAGTGGGCAGAGGTGAGGCCCCATACCCAGCAGGCTGACGGCACCCAGCAGCGTCAGCTCCACAGCTGCTGCGGCGGGCAAGGTACTGCTACAGCCATCAAGGAGGGATTGTTTCCCTCTTAAGAGCATATGCCACGTGCCATGATTTCTGAAACCAAAGCATACATATTTATTTATGCTCCACAGCACCCATAGCTTCATGGAAAAAAAAAAAAAAAGCAAAAACCAATGTGACTGAATTTTTCTTATGCTGGCTCTGTAACAAGCATATGCAATGGCTGACGGTAATTAAAAACTTTCAAACTCTGGCTTTGCCAAAGCCAGTCAGAACACTTTCAACTCCACAGGCTAGGATGAAACCAAACCAGATCAGAGAGCAACTCCTGCTCATAACGATGCTTTCTCTCTCCCCCTTCTGTCCTCAGCTCCCTTCCAGACACAAGATATTTTTAATGAGAGAGAAGGAGTAACTCAATTTGTCCTAACATCACCAAGCAATGCAGATTGCAGTGCAAAGAACTGAACAAAAAAAAAAAAAAAAAAGATGTGCTGCCTGAAAGCAGATTGTAATAAAAGATAAAGTGATCGTTCCCCATAGACAGTGGAGTTTTGTTATCATCTCCTCGTGCTCGTGGCAGGTGGAAGCATCCTGGGACTGAACAAAGGGCAAGAGAATAAAGTGGATTGCAACAGTCAGCAGCAGAGGGCTTCCCTTGGGATTGCCAAGAGCATAACATGGGACCCAGCAAGAGAAACAGAGAAAAACACAGTTTATTTGATTTGTTTTCTGATTAATTAATCACTGAGGGAATCTAACTACATGAAGTTTGATGTGGCTTTCCTGAGTTTTCAGTTCCACCTTCCATTTGTAATAAAAACTATATATTTATATATATATATATATATTTTTTTTCTTACTCCAACCCTTGTTCACTGTCACAATAGAATATGATTTTCAACTTGATGCTAAAGCAAAGCTGTAACCCAATGGAACTTCGGGTTTCTTCATCACAGGAACAGTTCCACATCCTTACTTTTGAGGAAGAGAGTTCAATTTGTTGTATTAATACCTTGCAGCCCATATGCTGATGAGGTGATGAGTCTCAGTTTAATAGTTCTCCAGTGATCATGGTTGTCTGTGGGTAGGAAACACAAAGAATGTGTGGAGGTGTCCCATACCTTCCTGTGATCTGACATGTTTCACTGAGACCCGGCTTTGCAGTAGGAACAGAGGTACCTAAGGATGCAGAAGAATGCCTGGCATTACTTTGTCTCCAATGGTAGTGGGAACAACAGCAAAAGCAAATCCCTTCCCATTCGAAATTGATAAAAACTCTTGGTATTAACCAAATCAATGCAAGTTATGTAATTTAGGTGACTGGTGGCTGCAATGGGCTGCACAAAGGTATTCCACCAGCTTAAGTAGAATTGGGAATGCAATCAGCTCTCAAAAATGAAGAAACAGCTCACAGCTAAGGTTAAAAGCAGAGAGAAAAAGAGACAAATCCTTGCTGAATATCTCCAGGATACCGGTGGGGGGGTTAATGGCTCTTTCCAAAAGGGACCTGCTATTGATGTATCTCCACTTCTGCTCACAAACAGCAGGGCCTTACTTGTAGCATTTAGTGGCTCAGATCAATTCACAGTCCCCAATAAACTTGGCTGCAGTGGTAGAAAAGGCTTCTCCCTTGTACACAGGCTAAATCAATCACCTCAAGATTAAACACACATGATCTGAGAGCTCTTGCCCACAAGCTCATTCACAGTACATCTGCTAACATGCTGACATTGTGTTATCGATGCTGGGCCAGAGCTGCAGCCAGGTAAGACAGTGGCAAAGGAAAGCCACCCCACCAGGCAAGTGCTCAGGAGAAGGAACAGCAATTCCCACACTCCTGCTTGATTCATCCCTGTGCAAAGTCACACTGGCTGATTTAAGCTGCCAATGACAATGATCAAGGTCTTCCTTTGATTTGTCCTATGTACTCCCTCAGGCTATTTATAATCCATACAGAGATATTCCTCTGCTTAATTAGTCTCCTAACAGTGTGAGTCATAGGGGGAATGGGTTGAACTCATATCATACACCAGGGGACAATCAGCTTCTCCAGCTCCCATGTCTCTTTACCTTCCTGCCCACGAACATTGAGGCACAGGACTGTGTGTCTCCTGGAAGTACTGCACCTCTCAGGAGGGCGCAGCCTCCCTTGGGATTTAACACAGAACAGATGGACATGGAGGGGTCTATTTAAGGGGACAATAAGGAGAGAAAGGGTGAATGGAAAGCCAGTGCAGGAGTAAAATAAGTAAAGTCGTGTGCTTGCGTAGCGCTGAGCACTCCTTTTCATCCTCGCAAAGAGGACTCCCACTGTGTTCTGCATTAGGTGGCTGCTGGATGAAAAGCTGTGATAAAGTATTATGTTGTAGCAGAGGTATTACTTTCTGAGTCGCTGTCCCCGCTATGTACTGCAAGGTGCAGCACCTCATCGCCTGTGAAACTCAGGGCAGTGACTGCAAGACTCTGCAGTCTCATTTTGCTCAATTCAAGGAACACCTGCAGGGCATTTTTTCCAGTTCTAATGTCCCAGTATAGAGTTCAGCTGAAGTTGCATCCTGTATTTAGCAGACCATCATATGCGGTGAGAGGACTCCCCTGACTCACTCTAGAACATAGTTTCCCTGGAGTACTGGAATGGGATGAGAATGACACTTTGAAGACGAGAAATGATATTGAGTTCCTTTACTCCAAATTAAACTGGTATTTTAATGTAAATTAGTATATCAGCTTATAATGTTGGGAAAGAATATTTTACAACATTGCACACACAAATAATAAATTGTGCAACACAGATGTTACTTCTTATTGTAATTTTCCAAGTGAAGAAGAAAACACTCTGCCTTGCTTTTAATTAGTTTTACTCCTTGCAGAGGCTGAAATAAAAATTTACTTGTCTTTTTACTAAATACCATCTGCAATATATTTCCATTCCAGAATCTAGTGCAAAGCATATCTGCAGCTTGCTATGCTACAGCATGATTTTATTTATGGTAGAAAGGTGGTCATAGAATCATAGAATGGCTTGGGTTGGAAGGGACCCCAAGAAAGGTAAATGGACTGCAATAGTTTTCATGCAGCATAGCTCTGACATAAGGAACACCTGTTTCAATCAACATCTCAGACATTTGGGGCCATAAATGCCTGTGGCCTGAAATATATACCAGCATAGGGTCTGCCTGTAACCTCATGTCTGTGTGTCACTAGGTGCTTTGAGACAAACAGAGTGGCACACAGATGTCCATAGATGGAACTACACGGTGACTTGCTGAACCATGCACTCTTGTGTTTTATCCTTGTTTGAGTGGTCTTACAGCGGTAAAGACTGTGGGAAGCAAGCCAAAAACACTGAATGCCTTTCTGAGGCTAGCATCTCTCAACTTGCAGCACAACTGAGAGTTTCTTTAAAAAAAAGGGTAAGTACTTCTGGTGACAAAACTCCTAACATTCACTAATTTATTTTCCCGTTCCCATTTTGTATTTCCAAAGCACAAAAAGATACCAATATAAATGCCTAATGCCAGAGGAATCAGGTCACATTCATCACTATTTACTGATGTACAATTTGCATATATGTTTGCTTCCAGCTGCACAGTTACAACACATAAGATAAGCGGCTTAGCTTCATGTTAGACCATTGCAAGAGCTATTTGAGCCCTAGGACTAGTGGCTGGCAGATGGGTGTTTCCTCTGGAGGCATAGAGCCAGCTCACAAGCCTTCACAGCACCAGGGTTTCTCCTTAACAGGAGCCTTTAAGCTCTGCCCAAGCAGAAGAGTGAAAAAGCACCACACAAGCTCCTGGGACCTTCCACCTTTCACTGTGACAATTTAAGCCTCTCCAAAAATTCCAGTGCAAAAGATATTACTGCACTACTCTGCAGCTTTACAGGCTGTATCTGCATGAGTGCAACTCCCCTTTGCCCTCCCTCTCCACTTAATCAGAAGACACAGATGCCCTCCTGCTTGGGTTGGTGTTAGTCATACTCACCAAAAGGAAAACTATTTATCTACGTGTCTGTCCCCCTCTGAAGAAACAATAAATTTACCTACCACTGCTTTTTAAGGGGAATTCTGCATCTAACTTTCACTGGCCCTCCCAGACTGGTATTAAAACGCATCCAGAGCCAAAATGGTAAAACCACGCCTGAAGCCAACATCAGCTCTCTGAAGGTCTGACGCTGTGAGGAAGGGATGCATGGGGAGGTCATCACCTCCTCTCATTGCAGCTGTTGTAGTATTGATCAATCTCTACATAAAAAACTGGAAATGAAAAAGAAGAAAAAAAGAACAGCTTATTTCATATTTTGCTTTCTTTTCTTTGGGAAACCATGAGAGGAAATAACTAACTGAAGGACTTGTTGTGCTCTCACAGGGAGTAAATAATTTTAGTCTGTTTTTATCAACTGCTTTTGAAATCCTGGGTGCTTACCATGGCTTGTCATGTCTCCCGTGAGTGGAACAACACAAACCTACATCAGAGCTTTTCTGCACTCCACACCCAAGGTGCGAGCACCTAGTGCAGCCCCAGAGCAGGGTTTTGTGCCAGCCCCACCACCAGACCTCAGTGCCCCCCACCTGACATCTACCTCCCCTGCAGGTGAGCCCTCCTGACACGCCAGGCAGCAACATGCACACAAAATAATTAGCTTAAAGACTCTTTCCTTGTCATTGTAAGAAATCTCATAGTATTCCAGGTAGCCCTACTTTTCTCATCTTATTAATTTTGCTCCGGTTAAACGAAAGCTGATAAAATAGAAACTGCTGTAAGACCCAGGGAAAATTAGGTTATGTAACCTCTTTTTTATTTATTTAGCATGATATCAAAGTTGTTTCTTATCATTCTTCAGGTACATTGTGCTCAGGAATAAATTAAACTGTCTATTCAACAAAGAGGAGCTGCTTTTTCTCCTGCTAATTTTCTCTCTCTTTCTCGATTCTCACTCTATTATTAAAGGGGAAAAAAAGAAAAAGAAAAAAAAGAAAACAAGCTTAGCTGGAGCCAGAGGAGCCCTCCCAGCTCTGCGCATTCCCCACCGTGCAGTTACCTCTCACAGACCAAGTGGTCCATCTATCGGTCTCCGAGCGATACGACAAGCAACAAAGTCAAAAGTACAATGATGTATCGCTTTACATAATGACTTGCTGATGCTGACAAATGGAGTGACAGCTGTGCCCTTTTTAGGGCAAGAAGTGTGCACAGAGATCAAAGTCATGCAGATCAGGCCCTGTGTTTTCATCCCACTGCTACTCTTTCCCACCCTGGGCCCAGCACTTGAGCTGAGCTGCAGAGGGGCTGCTGTTTGGGACCTATTCTGCTCATGATGGCGAGGTCCAGGTCTTGGAGCTCGGGACAGACCAGAGGTCATGATGCTGTCCAGCCCAAGGCTATGCACCCCGGATTTTTAGTGTGAGACAGAAGTCATCCCCCACCAGCCTTGAACAGCTTCAGCACTAAAAGGGAAACCTAAGGAAATCTCTCACTGATGTCCAGCAGGGCAGATCTTCAGAAATCCCACTGTGTTCCAGGGGGTGTTCAGGGCAGAGGTAAGCATGATTTGCCCAAGGTCACCTACCTTGTTGTTGCTACTAGCAGTAGCAACTGCAAAATTAGTGTAAGAGCTACCTCTTCTGGAGTCATTTTATTGCAGCATTTTACTGAGGGCAGCAAGTGGCACTCCTAGCATCACTCAAGCAAGGAGGAGCCTGGGTCATGCTGGTTCCTGGCCACACAAGGACACGTAGTGCCCAGAGTTCTGGCTAGGACCAGAGTGTGTTGAAGCATGTAAATCAGAGAGACAGATGGAAGGTCTGTGCATGTGTGTGGGTTTTTCCTCTCTCTCAGGCTCCCCCTGAGCACACCATGAAGGGCAGGATGGCATAAGTAGGTCTGTCCTATGATGTCGCTCTGCAAATATGGGAGTATTAAAATAACTCATCAGAACCTGACCCAGCAAAGAGATGAGCAATTCCTGAAAGCCACCAAGGTTCAGCTCCTGTGCTAATACTTTAACTATCTGTGTTAATCTCAATTAGGCAGCAAAGTCTGTACTTATTAAAATTGCCAGCTTTCTACTTTGTGTGTGTAAGGGCAAGAAAGAAGTCAAGTAGATGTGTGGGTTACACTGCTGAGGGAAAGAGCTAAGTAAATAGAGGAATAAAAAGTCTCATTGCTAGTGAGACATCAGGACTCCTAAGTAAATATGAGAAGAACCTATCATCTGTCATTGCTTGATGTGGTGCTTCTCCAGACAAACAAGGCAAGAGGTGCCACAAAGGGCTCACTGACCTGCCACCTCCTGGGTTTCATTCCAGCATTAAAGCTGAAGGAGAGGCAGTGAATAATGGAGACAGATGAAGAGTTGCTGGGACACAAGGCAGATGGCAAAAAGGCTATGCAACAAAAACAAATTGCTGAGGACAGAAGTAGTTTTTGTGTGAATCCATGAGTGTATACATGTGCATCGACATAGCTAGAAATGGCAATAACAGGTAGTGATTTTTTCCTGTTACATCCAATGTGAGTTTCCTGTCCTGCTTTTCTGCTTCACACCCGCTGGCCTGAAAAGGGCAGTGCACCAGTTCAAGATTCACCATCGCCTGTGGCAGTTATTGTGTTTGTGCTCATATAAAAGCATTTTATATCTCTATAAAAGACTTTGGTTTTTCTATTCAAACCAAAAGTAAAATCAATCCTTTCTTTTCTTTCTTCTTTTTCTTTCTTTTTTTATTTATTTTTTTTATTTCCAGATGACAGCAAAACTGTGAACACAGGTAGGAAAATAATTGATGCATTCTAAGAAACTGCCAGGTGTGAAATATGTTGAAGGCTCAACAACCCTATTAATGCTATGAGAAGGTGTTAGACAGCAGATTTATGTAGCAGCACCAACACAGCATAAGATATATATGACAGAAATTAAGACTGCACAATTCTGGGCAACTGCTCCCTTTTTTTTTTTTTTTTGTTAAGAGCAATGCTGCTGCACATGATCTGAAACACAGAAGCTTACAGGAGGAAATGGGACAGGTCCTCATAGAAGACTCCAATAGCAAGTCAAGACCACCAAGAACTCCCAGGTCTTGGGGAGCATAGCTGCTGGTGACAATCAAAGGGCAGAGATCTCCCTTCTCCCTCCCTTCATGTTTCTGCTGCTGGCATATTTGACCAGGTTTTAATCACTCCTCCACAAGAGCTTCACTCCTGCTGCCTTAGGCACCCTGTCCTGCCTATGAAATTGTTTAGGTGACCACACCAAAGAGATTGTCAGTGTTTTTCTCCCCACTACCGTCATCCCCCAAATGTCTGGATCCCTATAGCCATGCTCCTTCATGAATCTTAACATAGAAACTCCCTAAAATTTGGCCCTGATCACTTTCCAATATTTGAAGCCTTAACTTTGGCTTAATGAGCCAAGGGCACTTTTCAAAGAATGTCATTACTGACTGCATTGCCCCAGGGGGACTTGTCTGTGTTGATTGCCTTTGTTTTACACTGTCCAGTATCCTGCCCTGACCAGGCTCAGGAAACAGACTTCCCCTTTCCTTCCAGCTGAAGTATCAGCCAATATCTGCCATGTTTGTCTAATAGATGATCAAGCACTATGCTAGAAAAGCAAACCTTTCTACATTAGCCTGAGCATTTTTCTTTTAACCAAAAAATTAGGGGAAAAAATATGCTCTGAAATGCATCAATTTCCAATTAGATCTGGAAATTTTCTGGCATCCTATAATACTGCTCTTGCATTTCACAATTGTGCTGGCATTTTAGACAATGTTTAAGATGAAAAATTAGCTTTCAGAAAGTAGAATCTTCCTGATTAGAATAATTTGTTGAAACTGTAATGGAAATATCAGAACAACTTCATTAGTCTTCATTAAATAAAATAAATGTTATTCCTATTCGCTTCACATACAATCATATACTGCAACTATTAAAATTGTGAGGACATTTCTTTTGTCCCAGAATTTAATGGATAAAGCTACAAACCTCGTTGCATGAAAAACAACCTACAATCACCAGGATGACGCACACTTCATCTTTTTTACGTTCATTAATTTCCTGTAAATAGAACACAGTCACATTGCATTGTTTGCACTAATGGAGAGCTCAGAGGAGTTTACCCTGTTAGTACTTATCATTTATTTGGGTGATAATTTTAAAAAGCTTTTAAATTAAAATGATAAAGATGGTTAAGGGGAAAGATACAGCCTTTCAGAATGTTTCAAGTATGATAGATTATCCCAACAAAAAAAAGATAGTTCTCATTTAAGAGACGTGCCAGGGCTGGCTGCACACCTCCAGCAATTGCTCAAGCCCCTACATCGTGTTGGGCATCCTGCCCATATCCATTCTGGCATACAATCATCACACGCATCTCCTGCTTTACGTGAGGCTCCTGTGCGTCATTCAGACGGATCCTGGGGGCACCCTGCTGCTCTGCAGGTAAAGCAGTGGCCCAGTTACACGGTTACGCGGGCTGTGGCAAAGTGGCCCATAATTTCCATGTCACAGCTAGGGCTAAGCTGCAGCCACTGCAGTTGAGGAGCTGCTGATGTCACTGGCAGCCACAACTGAGCTCACCACAGCCTTCATCCTCAGTGAGTCCCTGCGCATTGCCCAGCCCTGCCGGAGCTTCACAAACAGAGACAGTCAATGGGAGATGGCATGCTTGGTCCTCAGTTTGCATGCTATCAAACAAGAACTCATCTACTACAAAAAAAAAAAAAAAAAAAAAACATGTGTTTGTGATAGGAGCACTGACCAAAGACCTGGAGGAAGGAGGGACCAACCCCTCGGTTGGAGGACACTTCCCAGCTCCCAGGCAAACCACCTCCTTTCATAGGCCTTGTCTGCACCAGCCAGTCACCATCCTGGGCACATGAATTTAGGGGAAAACAAGAAAACCGATGGCAGAGCTGCATGTGAGCAAATAGCTGATGAAAAGCTTAAAGTGCTGCCACGACAGGTCCAGGCTGTATGAGACGCCGTAATTCCAGTGTATCGAAACTTCTGAGTGCTTTGCAAGTATTAATGTTTAATGAGGCTTCTGATGTATTTTTCTGTCTGAACTTGTCTTTCTTTTCTAGATCTTACAGTTCTCAAGCAGTGCTGTGCAGTGGTGTTCCAGCTGCATTCTCATTGCTCCGTAGTGCATTTACCAGCATATGCAGACCTCCACTGCTGCTGCTCCCATGAGTTCTTCTCAGCAGAGTGACAGTGTGACACTGGTGTCCTAGCGCTGCTTCCAGGAGCTACTCCTCATCTTCAGGCTAACTGGGATTTAATAACTGAGACTGGCAAAGATTTTCTGGCAGGAAATTATTTATAGAGGCAAGGGGGATAGGAAAGGCAGGAGCAACCAGGATAGCTCTTTCACAAGCTGTGGTGCACTAAAGCCAGGAAGACAAGCATTGGACACATTTGGTTGCCCACAGTGAAATTCAGAGCAGGAACCACCCAGGAGGCTTTGAACTCCCCCTAGCAGCAGTTTGTGTGCTTCTGCTGACATTGCAGGGAGCCTAGGAGACTCAGTATGTGACCTGAACACAGAATTCGTGAGCCAAAAGAAAACAAACACAAGCAATACTCCCATTCTTCCACAGATCAGGTGCTCCCTTTGTGTACTCATCAGAAAACAAACTGTTAGCACATCCATGTTGCCAAGATCAAACCAGTTGCTCCCATTAAGCTGCAGAACTGACCAGCTTAGCCCTGCCATCTTTTACCTATGACTGCTCACCTCCCTGGGACTGCCAGAACATGTTGGAGGCCAGCACGCAGAGAGCAGACCCAAAGGACCGCTGCATTTAACTTCACTAGTGTGCCTCACTCAATAGGCTTTACATACTTATTTTTCCAAGCCTTTCCTGCCCATTAACTGGGACACCTTGCTTGTACAAGGCCAGCCACACCACTCATTTAAATTTATGCCTGCTATCCATCAGCACTCATTATCTTATTGCCATGCTGATATTATTATTACAGCTTAGCCTGGCAATTAATTACTAGCTAAAAAAAAAAAAAAAAACAATTCCAGCAAACTACCCATATAAATCCCATTTAACAAAATATCTTTTGTTCTCTTTTTATTCTTATTAAGACATGCAAGACCACTATAATTTCCTCTGGGTAATATGCTCTCTTCAGCTAAGCCTCTCAGGCCTGAACTTCCCTGCTTGCATTTCTGCAAAATTTAACAGCAAACATTTAACAACATTTTTAAAAACTATAATCCAGACAATAGCGTGTTCCTTTGTCATCTCTCACTGTTGGGAGTAGAGGTAGGTTCCTGCCAATCTGAAGCAACTAACACCAAACAGCACGCACTCAGATGAGGAAAATCCCCCATCCTTAACCCGCACATTCTGAACCGTGGGCCACTCCAGCATCTGGATGCTCAGCATCCTTCCACATATTATGCAGCCAGCAAGTCACTGCCATAAACGATAATCCTAATGCAACTTTAATATATGGTAATTACAAAAGCCAGAATTCTGTGAGCTGGGCAGAAACAAGTTGGTCGCTATTCCCCATTTTCAGAAATCACCAGGACTGGCCTCAGAGCACGAGCCGGTCAAAGCTTAGTGACCAGAGTGTTCACTCTTCATTTCATCAGATTAAATCATGTATTTCTATACCAAAAGTGTTGAGGTTACTTCCTAGCAGTAGGAAAGAACTGAATATTATTGGTATCAGCTGTAAATCGAGTTCATCATAAAGCACTCATGAATGGGTTTTGCTCACAGTATTAGATTCGGGGAATGGCATATGGCATATCAAGTAATTAAGACTCTAAAGTGTACATTTAAGGCCTGCTGATAATGAAGTTCTTAAGAATTTTGCAATTAATGGGAGAACTGGGCCTTTCATAATCTATCTGAAAGTGGAATATATTATGCACCATGATAAGCACGGCAGCAAACAAGCTGTCCAGGCATTTGTTTCCCCTTGGAGCTCAAGAACCCTCTGGGAAGTGAAGGGCCCCCACTGCTTCCCATGCCTACACGATGCCCATGCCCAGCCCTGAGCTGCCCCCATGGCCAGCCTGAGGCAGAGCGGGGACTGTGGAGGGGTGGGTGTCCTGCACAGATGGCCAAATCCTCTGAATTAAGCAGCAGGATTTTTCCAGTGCCTACCTTCTGAAGAGACAGCCACCTGGAACAATTATTTGCTTTGTACAAAGAGCATTTGTCATCCTCCTTTGTGTGCTTTATAAACTTTTGTGCAAATGTCTTCATCCCTGGAGCTCAGCTCTCGCACAGTCCTGCCCCGTTCTTATTCTTTTCACCAACAACTTCTAAATTCCTGAAAATAAGGAATTTTAATGGGAGTGCTGATTCAGCCTGAACTTTGCTGTACCAGCACGGAGTGCATTGAAAGGATGAAATAAAAGGACTTTAAAAACTCCAGCTCTGTGTGTCTGATGATTTTCTCTAGGGAATAACCTGGCAAGTTATCTGACAATACCCATCCAGAGAAGCTTTCAGTTTGCCTGTGTGCCATGCATGCCAATGAAGTCAGGGATAAACAATCCATGCAGCAAAGAGGTGTATTATTTATGCATCGTCACATCCATCTATATAGAAAATTGGCCCTAAATTAAAAAAGCAGTTATCAATATTGCCTACGTGCTGGCTCTTGGGGAGAAGCTTGAGGGAAGAAGTCAAAATATCAGTAATAAGGACTCTTTTCCTCCTATCGATGTAAACAAACAGCCTGTGCCACTGGAGCAGTGTTTATGTTAGCAAATACCCCCAGGTACTTCACAGAAATCAATCCGCAGAGAAAAATTGCATTAGATAATAAAAATTCAGCAACTCCCAAACTCGAGCCCAAGCCTTACTGCATGTCAGGGGCTGGGGGTGAAGGGTGAGGGGAGAAATGAGGGGGTCAATGCTTTTAATTTTTCAGAGCGTAGCTCACAGAACGCTACTCTCCGAGCCCTGAATTCGCGCCAGTTACATCTCGGTTCGATCAAATTCAAGGACAGGAGATACTGCGGGAGAGAAAGCAAGCAGAATTGGCTACAAGCTGCAGGAATACGTGTTCAGAGGAAACTTCTGCAGTGGAGTGAACTGGGAGGGAACCACTCACACAAAAACCAAATGACTTGCAGGTAATTTTCCACCCTCCTCCTGTGGTGCCTTGCTCCCATTGCAGTGCAGCAGGGCCGGGGCACAGCAGCCCACAAGGAAACCTCACCCCAGTTCTGTGACCCCGAGGAGCTCTGTGCCCTGCAGTGACAGTGATGGAGAGGACAGAATTGTGGTTTCAGTGTAAAACTAGGCAGGGTAAAACCTTGCTTCAGGCAGTGAATAAAGTAAGGTACTGCCTGTAACGATGGTAATCTGTATGGCTACCCTGCAGTGGATCTAGTGAAAGCAGGCAAAGGTGTCTGCTAGCCTTAACGTTACTACCCAGGAAAACCCTGGGTAACAAGGGTTTTGCTGTAACAAACTGTCTTTTGCTATATCACTGGAGTGCCTGGCACAGCTGCAGCACTGGGACTGCATTTAATCATGGTATCACCTTTTCTGCTCACCCCACTCTTCTTCAGAGCAGGACTGGGCTCAGGTGCCCAGTACCATGCAAACTTCCCTCTATTATTTCTTCTGCTCACTGGCTTTCCTCCCTGTCTCAAAAATCACAGCAAAGTTAAACCTTCATTGTGGAGAAAGGTTGGGAAAATCACCGAGAAGCTTGAGGAAAGAAGTCAGAGTTGTAAGTGACCCAGAGATCCCTCTGATTTGGAGTTGCTATGGGGTGCCCATGGTTTGTGCTGCTTGTAGCACCAGGACCTGTCAAAATCCGGAGCTTCTGGAACACCAAAGACATTGGCCTTCTCCCTAGCAACACCTGTGGCCTACACAGGGTATAAGCTGCAGGTTACATGTTCCCTGGGGTCTGATGTAAGGAAGCCTTATGCCACTGAATAACTGGGAAAGCACTGGAAGTGAGCAGAGAGGTATGAAACAGGGATGAAGAGACAAAGTCTCCCCTGAGCAAGAGGTGGCTGTGCCGCTGGAGATGCAGCTCAGATGAACCATCAAGCTTTTGCTTGCTCATTCACCTCTTCCAATTATTTTAAGCTCAGGAGGTTTTTCTCCTCACACATGTCCCTGTACATCTTTTCATTTACGACAAAAGGAGGGATGGTGCCACTTCTATCAGTGTCAGACACTTTGTGAGAGCTCATGCCCTCTTGCCAGCTACCTCTTATTACCAAACAACGTCAGAAACCTGATAGTTAGCAAAGAGAGGAGATGGAAAGGGTTGAGGTTAAGGAGAAATGATGGAAACTTTCTTTTCAAATATCAAACTTGTTTTCTGCACCAATTATGAATGAAGACTGCAGTTGGCTTTTGTTCTATTGATTGGAGAAGGGGATGATGGGTGAAACATAGTGGAAAGGACGTGAGATTTTTACAGAGCTGCTCACATATGATTGATTCATATCACTGAGATTTAGAAGGCTAAAGAAAATCCATACAAAGGATTGGAAGGGTTTTCCAGCTCTCAGAGACCATCAAGGCCATAAATGCATTGCTGCTATTTGAAAGGGAAAAAAAAACAAACATTGTAGGAGCCCTTGGACTCCAACACTTCAAGCTGAGCCACTCTTTCTGTAGATTTTACATTTCCCCTTGTATTATTTGTCCCTTATTTGATCAGGCAGCATATCTAGCAAGAGAGCAGTTTTCTGTGGGCAGTCACTTCTCAGCACCCTGGTAGGCTCTTGTACCATGAATATACCAAGCAAAACCGACACCACAGCACTGCAACTGAGTGCAGGTAAAAGCAGGTTTTAGAACCCGTAGCATTTGAATCAGCTACACAAGGTCTGTGCCACAGCTGCTTTGTCTTTTGATTGGCTTTTGCAGACAGCCAAGTTTGAGGACCCACCTGATTTTTCCTGTAAATGCACCACTTGGCCAAACTGCTTTCCCTTCCCCTTCTTCCTCTTCCCTTCTTTTTTCCCTTTACCTTCTCCTTCCCTTTTCCTTCTTGTTCTCCTTCCCTTCCCCTTCCTCTTCCCCTTCCTTCCCTTCCCCTGATTCACAAGCTGGTTATGGAGTCCCTTAGCAGTACAAAAGCTATTTGTCCTTAAAATTATAGACATTACATCCTGTTTATGGCATAGTGCGATTTTTGGGAGGGGCAAGATGAGCTGCATAGCTCTTGTAGTAGCTGTCAGGCTTTCATCTGAAAACTCCATTCTGGGTAGTCTGAGAGGTGGCATATGCATACACAGGAATCTATTCTAGTGGTGACCCCTGAGCTTGCTGTGACAAAGAGGTGCAGGGTCCAGGCTGCCCACAGGAGGCTGCCACTTACACCTGTGATGCTGATATCTCACATGGTTCAATGCCTCCATGTCTGAAGATCCCAAAGCATTGCACGAAAGAGACAATGACTGTAGAAACCATTCAGCACACAAGTGAAAAGGAATCAGAGCAATCGCATCAGAGGAGGGGAAGCACCTACACAGGGCTCTAACACTTATCTGCCACAGCTACCAGCTCTGACTATTTAAAGCAATCGGAGATTTACATCAGGAGACTTTAAATATAGAAGTCATTTTGTGTAAACTCTTTCCTTCATTGCAGCTATGAAAAGAGGAAGGAGGGAAAAGCCTTGCTTTTTTTAGACTTGGCAGGAAACAAGCAGTTAAATAAGCGAATACTATAAAATGAAAATCTTAAAGTGATTACAAATATGAAAGGAGTGAATACCAAACTGAAACAGCCGTTTAATCAAGATAAAGCACTGAATCCAGCAATTGGCCTCTTTCCATGATCCTGTAGAGCTGTGCAAAGGAGGCAGCTTACCGTAGTATTACCAATCTCAGATGCTCTCTGTTGACTGCCATACCCCGATGTCTTCCACTCTTCACAGCTTTTCACATGGAAAATGACTTCCTTTATGGATCACCCTTGATGTAAAGTGGCTTTAATTATTCAAGAATTGAAATAAAGATGAAAATGTAATTGCATTTTAATTGCTGTAATAATGGCAGGAAGCTGCACTGTGACTTAAATACTGAGAGATGAGGAGTGAGACTGTGTTTGCTAAGATGCCGTTCCTTTAAACGCAGCTTGTCTGCATTTTGTCCCAGTCTCGCCTCATTCCCCCACCTCACAACCAGTCCCACTAGTGAATGCCAGATTTATTCTTAAACTCCTGAGATGGTTTGTTCTGTTAGACAGTGATACCTACTAATTAGAGCTTTTTACCATAAGCAATTTTAAGGCTGAGGGATTTTCTTGTTATTTACTGATACCGAAGTGCACCTTATCACCCCGAGCTGCCTGCCTACCACAAGCACCTACAGAATGTGCAGCAGCAAGGATGTTCCATGGCAGGCAGCAAGGCACAGGCCAGGAGGAAATATGCTAGATTTTCCTTGGCATATGCCATCAGCAACATAGACCCCCCAGGGTTTGTAAATGGGAGGGGAGGGCAATAAGAAGGCATTGCTTTCTCTTTGCTGCACATTCAGTATCTGCACTGGTGGGAACAAACCCTCCAGCAGCAGTGAACAAACCCTCCAGCAGCAGTGGGAAGCAGCATCACCCTGCAGCCCTGGGCTGGGGAGTGTCAGGGCCTGAACAAGACTGACAACACCCCCCAGATAGGAAATTAGGGTGAAACCCACTGATCAACACCCATGCATGCCCTCCGAGTGTCTCAGTTCTCACACAGACAACTTTTCCTTCTGCACGAGGAAGGTTTCTGCTTTTGTTGCCATCTCTGTCACAACAGGAGCTTTAATCCCTCACACCAGCTCCCTGCCTCAAACCAGAGAGCTCACTCTCTCGCACACGATTCCTCCTGTGACTGCACCATTCGGCAACACAAAGCCAGACAGAACAAGCTCAGGAAAGGAAAAGATGCGGGTGGAATATAGAGTGAGGCTATTGACTTGTTGTGCCAGACGCTGGCTGCAGTTAATTCCAGATGTGAGCTGAACAATAACTAAAATCTTATACTTTATCACCTTTTAACGTATCTGGAGAGATGTCCAAACAATCACTTTCAGTGAGTGATTTCAGGCAGTCATTAGCCTCACACAGGGAGAACACAGACAAATACACAGGCGAGTCTATTGTAAGCAGATGAAATTCATCAAAAGAATTTTTAAGAATCAATCTGTTACATAGTGGGGAAGCAAACTCCCCTTTGTCTCTCACCCTCCTCCACCTCTCCCACTATTCCTCTTTCTCTTTCAATGCTTGTGGTGCTCAGTAGGAGCTTGGGACTGACAGTGGCTATGCAGCATTTCTATCAGCAGCCCTAAGAGAATCCTCGGGGTTATAAAGATGTTACTATCTGGGGTAGCTTATTTTTGCTGGAGGAATCATTCATTCAAATTGCAAATCATAACAGAAGCAAATTCTCCTATTTATTAATTAATTGCTCACTTAAATAGAAGTGAAAATTTGCCAGGTTTTGGCTATGCCTCAATAGGCCCCTGCTGTGGGAATACTGGACTGCTGCAAGCTGCACAAAGCTTTTCCCACCAGGAAAAAAAAGAAAACAAGAAGAGCACTGTAAGTCACATTGTGCCCCTCCTGGAGCCCCCATTTGTCCAGGATTCTTCCAACCTGACCAGGGCAGCCAACACCCCTGTGCAATGTCAAAATACAATGCCTTGCATGAGAACTGTTACAGGATGAAAGGAAGCATATGAAAAAAAAAAAAAAAAAAAGTAAGTTGTTAAGTTGAAAGCAATAATGAAGAAAATATTATAGACATTCTGCAGTCCCGTGTAATGGGAACACCACCATAGTTAAGTCTGAATTACAACTTGCATTCAAAAGTAGGAAGAAATTACTCTACTGCACATTTCGATGAATGAAATTCATCTCATGAATTAGCATATGTTGCTGTGAGACAATTTCCAGTTCCAGAGGAAGCTGAACCTTGTGTGCATGGATTTAAAAGATTTATTTTTCCTTTTTTTCCAAAGGAAATACTCTCAAGGTTTCCTCCCTTTCTCCCCCAGATGCCATCAGGGAGTCCTGCCCAGGAGCAGCCCACATCCCAGCTGGAATACGGGAATTTGGGGCAGCCTCATAACATTTTGTTCCTGAGCAGTCCTCACAGGATCATCACAGGACATTCACTGGAGTTTCAACATCACTGTTAATTAGACACATCAGAGCTCCATCTCTTTAGCACCCTCACAAGAAACACCCGCACTCTTCCTGCTCCCCTTTTCAAATACAAATAAAATACTTGATTGTTGCCATTAAAAATTCAGCACCTATGCTGTTTAAGCCATCAAGTCTATTGCAAACAAAGTGCTAACATATTTTAAAGTAATGAACCAAGCACAGTATCTAATAACAAGGCCATCACATTGTTCTTGGCAAGTGCTGTAGAGGGATGAAATTATATCTGTGACAAGGGACATCCCTTAATTTGAATATCAGCTCTACTAAACAGAAAACAGCAAATGCATTTGTTCTATCCACCACCTGATAGCATGCAAAGGAAATACTTGGTATGGTCAACATACCAAGCATACCAACATGAAAACAGGGCAGAATAATTCCCCCATCTCCCCAGGAAGCTGCAAAAGTAACAGACTTTTATGGGGAAATGTAACTGAGTCTATGGGGACTTAATTTGTGAGAATCTTCCTTTCTTCACGGTAGCCGTTTGGGGCTTCTTTCCAGTGTCTCATTATGAAAACGATTATTCAGAAGGGAAAATAGCATCATACAGATGCTGCTATCCAAACTGTAACTTTTGGAGGAGTAAGAGAACATGGCAATTTGGTTTACAGGTGAACAGAAAGGACAACGAGAGGAAGGAGTAGCTCTGATGGGGTGAAGCCACCTCAGGAGCTAACATGGCTCCCAACTCTCAACACCCACAGTCAGGATGGATGGGCTCTAAGCACCTGACGAAGCTGTGGGTGCCCCTTGTTCTCTGCAGCGCAGTTGGACCAGATGTACATTAAGGGTCCCTTCCAATTCGACTCTTCTATGTTTCTATGATTCTAAAGGGAACACTTGCACAGAAAGCGCCATCAAACAGTTAACAGTCTCACAATGCAGGTCCCACAGTCCCTAGCCACCCCGGAGCAATGCAGGGACCAGCAAAGCCCCATGAGTAGCAGCAGAATGAGCATGCAAAGAGCTGGAAGGTTAATTAGCTCGTGATTTTAATTAATTTGCCGTTCCTAATAGATGCTACAGATGCAGTCCTGAAGTCTTGCCTGTTGGCAAAGTAAATGTATTGTGTATTGAATGGCCAGCATATGCATCTCCTGTGCACACACGTGCAGAGCTCCTGGGAGCTGTCTCCCTGGTGAGAGGTATCTTGGTCTCCAGGTGTGTCTTATTCCCCCCTGTTCAGACAAGTGGACTCCTGCCCCTGCCCTGATCTCTTGTCCTCCCAAAGCTCAGGCACTGCCATGGTTTAAAGCATGAGAATGCCCATACGGATTTGAAATCAGCCCCTTGAGCAACATCTGCAGCACTGGGCTTACGGCTTGCAGTTGCCGCAGGCAAGGAAGCAGGCACTGAAATCCCTTGCACCCTTGTGAGAGTTGTACCATAGACAGCAGTGTTTACCCCCAGAAAGTAGTGTCTTTCCACCATGAAATATCTGCCATGCTTCTTAGAGGGTCAGTTACTGCATTGCTTAAAGGCAAGCTGGTGATCTGTGGTTTAGCACAGGGCAGCTGCTCCCTTGACATCACAGAGAGGGGTCTGAAGTCCAGTGTCAGGCAAAGAATTATATTTTTCTTTCCTCCTCGCCATGTGAGGAGGTGGAGGGGAGAAGGAATAGGTGAGAGAATCTGATCTGAATGCTACCAGTCATAATTAACAGCAGATCTCTGTGACACCCACGTGGAAGAGCTTGTTTAGGACAGAAAGTTGGCCTCAGAGTCTATTGTCAGCTGGGAATATTGATGTGATTAACAATGATTTGATTTGGATATCAATGCAAGGGAGATTGTTTGCTTGCTTTGTCCAATTTAGTCCATGAAATATTGGCTTCAATACAGGGAGAAATTCAGCTGAAGCAGGAAGGGGGTTTTGAGGAGGGGTGGAGTGGGGAGTGTTTGCTATTTTGTCAGACATCCGTCTGGATTCTAGATGGTGAAAACTTGAGCATTCAATCAAATGTTTTATATGTGCCTATAATAATCCAAACAAAGGAACAGCTGACAGCTCATGATCATTTAAAGATAGAGCGATTTCTATTTAGCAATCTTGTGACTGCATTTTCTGTATCTACGTGCGAGGCTTCCTAATCATTATGTGGGTTTTGTTGCAATTTGGCTGCAAATGAAAGACAGTGAATTTACAGGAAACCCAACAAAACCAGTCAGTCTTTAAGAGGAATAATAAGAAGCCGTTCTCCTGGGTTGCACAGCAAAGAGGCCACATATGCCATTGCTGGGTATAAATTGTTGAGCTTATGTCTTAATCTGATCTATATTTGGAGAAATCTTGTGATAATTCATCACAGTTAATGTGTATTAGAAAGGAGAGAAGCATTTGTTTAAACTTTAGTCCTAGTAAATTGTTTCTTCTGCTTTAGCTCCTGTGAGCTTCTGTCAATGGCTTCTGGGAGAAGTGCAAGGATCCCTGGGTGAAGGTTTTGTGGAATGGGCTGTGAAGTAAATTGGTAACTGATAAATAGTCTCTCCTAATACAAATATGATTTTTCAAATATGTAGAAAGCCTGCTGATGAAATCCTGGATTCCATCTTAGGGTTTGATTCTGACATACTAATTTTGCTTAGTAGCCGCTTTTTCCAGAGAAACTCCTGTAAAAAATCAGCATAAGAAGAAACAGCAAACAGCACATCAGGGCTGAAAGCTCATCATCTTAGGAATTGGGAAAGTTTCCCTTGGGAAATTTATCCTCCTAAAAGCAGCAGCTTTGCCACTTATGATGTAATTATGTCATCACTCACTGGGTGGGAAATTGATGTTTTGCCCTCCCCTCTTCCATACTCTTACTGCCATATGTAGTGGAAAAGCTAAGTCACAGCCTGAAGCAGTGACTGAGCACCTGGTGGGAAGGCAGGGCCAACCTAGGAGAGCATGCAATGTACCTGAGTGACCAGAAGGGGTGAAGCCAGAATCCACCCCTTCCCAGAACTCATAAAGAGTTGTCAGAGGAGCTAAGGGTATCTCTCTAGAGATCCCTGTGTATCTGAGGTCTTCAAAAGATAAGTGGCTTTTTTCCCTCACGTATCCCTGTAGTATTTGCGCTTGTCCTTGCTTGCTGTAGCTGAACACGTTGTTACCCTGCATTACTGCTGTACTTTCCATCACATTATAGCATTGCATCATGAAATGCTTGGCCTTGCTGCTTTATGTTGCAGCTGCAAGACTCTCCCTAGCTTGAATCAACATTAGATGTTCAACATTCAGTCAGTTCTGAGCAAGGAAATTCTATGAAGCATGATAGCAGATGACCTCACCTTTTGTGGGGGTCCTTTGTATAACCATGGGCTGGCTGGAGAAGGCTGCAGGAGATGGGTTGTACCGGGCAGCACTGCCTTCAAAGATGGCTGGCTGACAACTCCCAACTTTCGTCACACCTCTCTTTAAGCACAAGTAAAGGTTTTGGGCCAGGGGCTTGGATACCTTACTGTTCGCTCATCTACATCCTTGGGTAGAGCTCATCCCTTTATCTGTGTCATCCACAGGCCCAACTTCATTGCAACAGTTACAGACTCAATCTCCTTTCTTCTTGGAAAGCCCTCCCCTGTCTGACCCAGGTCTCAATCTACCAAGACAGAAGTATTTCCTTTTAATATAAGCTCCATGCACAACACTGGCATCGCTTCAGCATGCTTGTGTCAGCCTGAACTCCTTTGGCAGATGAATCCCATCAGCAGAGGCCTCCCAGTGCCTGCGGGCAGCAGGACCACCGCAGCTCAGCAGGGCACAGGCATCCCTTGCACCACTTCTGGAAACTCGAAACAGCTTTGGAGCAAAGCAGGTGCCAGGACATCAGCTTATAGAAGATGCTGTGCCGTTTAGAAGAGATTAACACATTTTACATACAAAAGCACTGAATGGAAACATTGTGTTACTCTATATTTGGACACTGGGCAATACCAATATAATCCAAAGGGAAGCAGAACAATCACACAGTGGAAAATGCCATCAGCATTGAGGCTGAGAGCAGACTGCTGCAGTTAGCAAGTTGCAGTGATTGCAGCACTATGGGCCGTGATCTCCTTGGACCTTACAGCTTTTCCACTAACCTTTTCTCTGTGCTAAATTCTTCACACTAGTCAATTTGAGCAGTGATTCAATTCACTGCAGTCTCCTTCCTGATTCATTACTGAAGCAATTCTTAAATAAAGGTTTAGCATTTAAAACAAATGGTTCTGCCTTCCGAGATGGGATGCAAACCCCAGCCAGCCACAACTGCTCAGACTCCAGTTCTCACAGGTGAGTTTCATCTGATGCATTTGTATTTGAATGATTCAGTGCTATCCTCCAGCCTCTTTGCACAGCTATTCAGTGAGGCTTTTTATCCCCCTGCTGTATACTTATGGCATTTAGATGTTCTTTTTCACATAAAAAGAAGACTTCTCTGAGCTGGACAGTGGGTATAGCTTTTCAGACCTTCAGAATAATCCCACCATTGCAATTATTAATTAAGTGGAGTAGTTCTACAATCCAGGCAGCAGAGAAGACTGCACAGAGAATGAGCATTTTGGGGTGTTTCTGTGCCCCCAGGAGGGCAGTGCTGAGAGAGTGGTTTCTGTTTCCATAAATGTTCTCCCAGCAGAGCACATGGACAGCTGCCTCCTTTCCCTGTGTTTCACCAGGAAAGCTGGCCAGTGGCAGACACCAGTACAAGTTCCATCTGCACTTATCCCTCCATGGTGTCAAAGCCCTTCAGCCCCTGTGTCACAGTGAGCCAGCTAAAGACTTTTGTTTGCCAGAATCAATACTGCCTCCCTGGCCCCACACCCATGACGATGCTCTGCATGAGCCCAGAGCTGACCCAGCAGCCACCAGGCTTCAGGCAGGCCCAGCTGCAATTAATTCCAGCGCTATTGATAACTAATACCACTACTGCAGGTAGAGCAATAGCTGAGCCATAGCCAGGCTTGCCCACAACACAAGCTCTTGGCTCAACTAGTAAGGTGTTTGCCCTGTTCTTACCGGCATCAGCACTGCTGATGAAAAGCAAGCAATGCATTTCAATAAATCCGGAGAGCTGTGTTTGGCCTCCCAAGCAGCTCTGAAGTCAGCTTAGTAAATGGGAGCTGCATGCCACTGCAAAGCTTCTTGGGGACAGGGGAAGGAGATGCAGAGAATGTTTCAGAGGTTCAGTTGAGCAATCTTTGTGCAAACAGACAGTCCCTGAAGCAAAGGCAACTGCAGAGCTCTTTGGATTAAACGAGCCTGGGATCACTGAATGTCTTCTCCTTGCAGAGCCCAGGGAAGGATCAGGACAACTCCTAGTGCCAGTCAGTGGAAATAGTGCTTCTGAGATCACCCTTTACTGTCTCTGCCCCCTTCTTCCAATACCAGCCATAAATTCTCTGCAAAAACAAACATTCTTAGTGCAAATGCCTTCCTGCTTTACAGACTGCATCTGCAGAATTACAAATATTCATTCCCTGATTTTATTTTACTTTTTCCCCCAAAAATGCTTGACAGACGCTTTGCATCACACCTCTCAGGGGTCCACACCTCGCTTTTCCCCCCCTTTCCCTCCCTTTCCCCTCATGAAAGCATCCCCTCTCAGAGACCAGCCCTCCCCCCCCCAGCCCTCTCTGCGTTGCGTTCCTGCCCTCTAGCGCACACGGCGAGCTCAGCTCTCCCTGCTGCTCTGAGGAGAGGGAGAAAAAGCTTCAAAATCTTCACTGGGTTTAGGACTTTTGAGCTACCTGTTCCCAGTCCCCAGGATGGGCATCTCCCGGTGCTTCCGAACCAGCAGAGCCCCGTGGAGGGAGGCAGGTCCTCAACAGCTCCTGTTAGTGCTTGTTCTCATCAAATAACGTGTGTGTGGTTTTGGTTCCTTGTCCAGTTTTGATGAATACACTTCAGAGAAGGGAGTTTTCTCACAAGATTCCTCGGATCTCACAAGGGGTCTCCATGAAGCTGTGTTTATTTAACCAGAAGTTCAGGGACCTTTGTCCCCCCGAGGACGTGAAGTTAAAGGGAAAGAAACAAACCCTGATGGAAAGCAAAAAGAAGTAAAAATATGGAACCAGAGCATCCCTCGTGTCAAGCCATAGAGGAGAGATGAAACTTTTCTGGCTAGCTAAGAAAATTATAGAGAGGAATTTCAAAGTTTCCTACCCACCAACACTGGATTTGTACAAGGCACAGCCCCTACTGATGCAAATTTCCCAGCATCAGTCCCTGTTGTCATTGTGCTCACTTTCTCCAAGTGTTAAAAGAAGCCAGTTTGTCTTTAAGACCAACCAAGAGATCAGCAAAGCGCAGCAAGTCATGATGTAGCTCCTGACTTAGCTTCCTTAGTGCCTTTGTGTGAATCAAAATGTTTTCTCTTAAGCCAGAAATATTTGGCTCGTGGTATGACTGCATCACCACAGTGTCCTCAAGTAGAGGGTGTGTTAATGCTATTTTAATCCCCAGTTTGGCGTGAAGCCTGCAGTACCCCCAGCATAAGGATGGAAGTGCAGTGAGGCCCCATATATCTGCATGCTGCGCGTGGCAATTTCCAGAAAAGGTGAAGAAGCTTTGATCCTCAGGGCTGACCGAGTTCCTCCCAGCACAGGACCCAGCGGAGGAGAGGACAGACATGAGTGTATGATATCCTTGCAGCTCTGTGCTCTGTCCCCTTCCCTGCTGTGCTGGTTTGTAACAGACTGTGCTGGTGCTCGGCAAGGCTCTGCCCTTCCCTGCGAGTTCACCTCCATGCCAAGGGCATGCAGAGCTCTGCACATCCTGTCAGCTGTAGCTGTACTGAGAGAGGGAAATGTTATAGTGTAGAGCTGCTAACACCTAAATCCAGCCCTGAAACCAAGCCCCATGTCTCCTTTTTTTGCCTATTAATGCCTCACTGCACATTGCACGGCCTAGACTAGATGATTCCTTAAGATCTTACCCAGCCTTATTTCCTCTGATTCTTCTTGTCTTATAGAACCATAAGTTTCTCCTCCCAATGCAGACTTACTTTCAGCCCCTTTGGCAGCTTTTCCAGTCTCCATTAGAGCTGCACAACCCCGAGCACAGTGTCATTGCTTTAGTACAGGCAATGGACTGCGAAGTTTCATCATTTAAATTAATATCTTTCACAGTCATGCAGTTCTAGAGCCATGCCTGTCTAACAAGCATCGATTCTTCTGTGTCCTGGTCCTCTCTCGTCTGATGACAACAACAGATGTGCCACAGATCAGACACGGTCTGCTCACTGTGCCAAGGAGGAGTGGGGAGACACTGCCCATTACCCAAAATGCAGAGTGGGAGGGCTGCAGGGTGCTGAGCATTTCCCATTCCTTGCATGTTTTCTCTCAGATGTACTGTCAGATGTGATCAGTTCAACTTTTCCTCTACAGATTAGTACAAAGAAACACAAAAATCCTCTCTGAATACCTTCATAACACCTCCTCAGCTGCTTCATCATTACCTATTGTGAGGCATCTCCAAAAAAAAGAGCATTTCACTGTGTGGGTCAGGTGGCATAGACAAAAGGTGGTGATGCTCCATTACACAGAGTTATGCTAGCCGAGGAGCATGCCTGTCAGCACCTCGGGTGTCTTCCAGCAGAAAAATCAGCAGCTCCACACCTGCCCAGGTGGAAAAGAGCAAGAGTTGTGGGGCAGGCATGCTCCCACAGCCATCACTCAGAGCACAGTTCCCTGCCATGGTGCTGAGAGCCTCCGAGAAAAAAAAGCTCTCTCTGCTGAAGCTGTAATTACGCAAATCCCTTAGACGAGTTTGTGTCAAAACCATTGGTCAAGAAACAGTATTAATGAGACCTAATCCACACTTCGGAGGTACCAGAACATAACACCATGGCTCAGGGGGTTTAAGGCAGCGGAGTACACGGCTCAGCAAGGCTTCCTTAATTTTATCCCTGTGATTTTGAAGGCTCGTATCTGCAGAGAAAAAGAAGAGGGAAGAAAACAAAGAAGAAAAAACTCAGCAGCTTTATGAATTTAACCCTTCCAGGTGTGGCAGGCAGTCTGAGCTGGCTGGGGGGTTACAAACTACTGAGCCTAACCAAATGCAAGTGCCCCCGGGAATTCTGTGCTTTTGTGAAGAATTGTTGGACTATCACTGAGGTGCTAAATAGGTTAACGGCAAGCACATCTATTTGCTTCTACCAGAGCGGGCAGACACCTGGAAACTGCTGGCAAAGGGCTAAATAAATTACCTGGGTTATTTACTGCGGAAAGGCAAAGGCTGGCAGTGCTCCAGCCCAGCCAGCCCCATCCAAACGTGACTGTGCCCTTCCACCTGCCATTACAGACAGCCATCTGCTAGCAAGGGCAGGAGGTTGGGGGGGAGCAGGCAGTGGGAAAGTATCCCAGGTTGTGAGCTCTCAAGGGTTAAAGCAACGAGAGGAATCTTAAACAAAAACAAAGACAAGACCAATTAAAAAAATATATATTAAAAAAAAAAAAAAAAAGAGCTAAGCAGCAGCTCTCGAAACAAAAAAAAAAAAAAAAAAGAAAAAAGCGGTTCCAAAATTAATGAGATTTTGATAACCTCCTTTAAAAATTGAATATTTCCATTTTAAAATGTACAAAGACTAAAATCTTCATAAATATCCTATTAAGAAACTTCTGCCGCTGTTTTAGAGTTTCAATTGAAATACAGTGCATGAAGGTTGCCATAGCTACAAGCAAATTTTTAAATAACTGTTTTTCATCAGAACAGCTGCAGCATCGTGCAGAAAGGAGGGTGAAGTGGGGAAGCTGGAAGGAGTCCGACCAACTTCAAGCTCCTAATCAAGCAGCTCCGAGATCTTCACAAACACAGACTAGGAACTTTTAATACGCTTTCTGCTTTTTTTTTTTTTTAACAAAATATTGCCCTTTGTTACTTGGCAGCAGCCCAGCAAACACTGTCAGCGCTGCATGAAATCTCAGTCAAGAGAAGAGCTTTGTTTTCATGCGGAAAAAGATGAAATTTTCCACTGAAGCCATGCCATGCTGAAGCCTGGTGCCACGGCCTCGGGTCTGCTCCGGGGGGCTCGCTGCGTGACCTGGTTGATTGGCAGCAGTGTGCCCCAAAGCGCCTCGTGAGCCACTGATACCCATACCCACAGCCCTCCCACACTGAGAACACAGGAAGGAGGGGATGGGAAAAACAAGGGAAGCTGACAAATGTTAACAGGATGGTTTGGGACTGGTTTAGGTGGTCCTTCTTGCTGCGGTGTTCACTGCTTGGTTCTCTTGCAAAGCCTCTCACTGGTGGGAAGAGGCAGAGCAAGGTTCTGAGCAACAGTGCAACCAAAAAATGGACATCTCTGCACCGTGTGTATCTGTTCAGAGGAGGATGGGCTATGGAAAGCACTGATGGCCTCCTTTACACTAACGCTTTTCAACAAGTGATATTAACTATGGCAGGATTCCTAGAAAACTTCAGATAGATTCATTTTGTGTCCTCAGCCAAGTATGTCCCTGCGTCTCAGTCTATAAAATGAGAATAAATAAGGAATAAAATTTCTCCCAGTAGTGCAAGGAGACTCAAGCCCAGTAATAATTGAATTGCTATCTATAGAAAGTAGAAATGCATGGCTGTTTGTTTTTTCCTAAACAACAGATTAATGGCCATTATTTAATACGTCCTTGTGAACCTGCATGGATCATCACAGTGGTAACTATTCTTACACAGTCTGCTTCATTTGTCTGTGACCTGTTTCTAGGAGGTCTGGGCTGTACTGCACAGCATGGGACTGTGCCTGCACATGTGTGGGGCAGAGCTGGAGGTTCACAGGTCACAGCAGATATGCACATGTAGAGACAAATCTGTAGCACAGCTTATGTTTATTTCAAATCTGACTCAAATGTTTCCTTATAGCCGTCTTTCCCAGTGGCTACGTGTGCTTGTTCCAGTATGCACAGGAAGTAGCTGACAACAAAATTTGGGGGATATAAAAGAAAAAGAGAGGAAAACAAAGGTGAGAAAGTTAGAGAAAGACTGGAAAAAAAAAATTGAATGATATGAAAGTAAAAACTTCTATCTCTTCAGATTCCTTTAACAAATTACATCTTTGACCAATCTATATATTATCTTTAAATGCTGAGGCAGTGTCAATCCTATTTTTAGCGAAGTAAAGGAAAAAAAGGTGAAACAGACCTGTCCCTCTTGCTCAAAACCAGACACTTAATGGCAGACAGAGGCATCTCAGTGCCCCTGCACCTTTCAGCTGCCTGTACCTACTGCTCCGCCCCAACTCAGCAACAAGCACACAGAAAATGGAAAGCAAGGACAGCTACCAGAGGGGCAGCCTAGCAAATATTTTTCAGAGTAACTTCAAATCTAATGTAAACTGAAAGAGCATCTCCTTACCAGTGCAAAAATAGGCTGGTAGAGATACCAGTGTACATGAGAACATGCATGCTGCTGAAGGGAGTGACCTTCCAGGATGTCTGGAGCTAGCAGCTTTTCTGATATAGGCTTTTTTTCATTTGTATATATATTTAAAAATATATATAGATATAAAAAAAAAAGAGAGAAAGAAAGAAACAGAAGATAAAAAATGCACAACCTGCTGTATTGGTGGGGCTGCCAGGAAAACAGATTGTGAGTCACTGAAAGCTGCTGACCTTAGCCAGCGTATTGCGACTCCATGGCTTTCAAGCCCTGCTGTTTCCTTCCCAAGGCAGACGAGAGGCTTGTCAAAGCTGTAGTTTCCATATATACACATGCACAGTCATGCACACATTAAAGCGCTATTTCTCTCAGCTGTGCAGACATCAGAATTACTGAACCTGACATAAACTCATCATTTTCCTGGAAGCAAAAAAGGCTGCTAGCCAAAAAAAAAAAAAAAAAAAAGAGCTGCACTTGGCAGCAGCTAGCTTGTCTTGGGGTACCAAAGGGTAGTGAGAACAGAGCCTCCTCCACAGCAATGTGCAATGTGCAGTCGCTCTTTTGAAAAGGGCCTGAAATCATTTGCAGAGTGGAAACACTGGTCTGCAGCCACCACTCTCTGCTCTCCCATCAGCATTCACCAGACAAGGCATGCACAATAACAAGAAGAAAGGCAGAGGCTTTCGTGGGGTGGGGGGGCAGCAAGAGGGAGCAGTGGTGGATCAGCAAGAGGGAACAGAACCTCAGCCCAGGGAGGAGAGGCTTGGTGGGACACTGGGGCACACTCCTGCCAGCAGGAGAACACGGTGCTTGTCATCATTTATTTGTTGGGAATAAAAAGCAGAAAGCCATAACTGAAATGCAGCAGGCATGCAAGCAGAATTTGGGATAGTTGTCCCATTCTAAGGTTCAGGACTCAGTTTCTTTACATGTAAAATGTGGGTGGTGGTGCTGCTCTGACACAGCTGCACCAGGAGGATTCAGCTTGGAGGATTCAGCCCACTGCTTTACCCTGAACAAAATACACAGGCTGAGACCTGTGAATAAGCACCAGAAAGTCGAGTAAATCAGCTAGAAAAAGAAAGGGAGAGGAGTAATATTTTCTAGCAAATGTTTTACTTGGCCCACAATCAAGTTTCAATTCTACATCATCAACGAATACAGCCGAATGACTCTGTAAAGAGAAAAAAAGAATACAATGACAAATCAACATTTCACTCTGAAATGAAACAAGAGGAGGCCTAGATTAAAGAGCTCGGTTTCATAAGCCAGGGCACAGGAGGAGCTGAGAGAATTCGGGAATCATATCAACCAGCACACTGCACACTCTGGGGCACACTAGGAATCATCAGTGCCCTTGGCACTGCCTTGGGCTGCAGCAGGAAAGAAGATGGGCATCGTGGGTCCTGGGCACGCTGGGCTGCCCGGCTCACGCTGGAGAGGGGTCTGTGTGTGTACTGCAGGGCAGAACAGGTAGGCAGACAGAAGGCACCTTGGTTTGAAGCCACGTGTTCAAATTAATTTTAATTCTGTGGGAGTGCTGTCAGCTCATGACTTGAAAGCTTTACTGTCTGGTTTAAAGAAAAGATCCCTGGAGTATCCAGAAAGAGAATGCTTTGTCATGTTGGGCAAGCAAGGATTAAAATAACTGCAGGAGCCCACAGCAAAGGAAGAGCACGCCGAGTGGCCTGCACCGAGGGCTGGAGGGCAGGCTCACTCCTGCACTCAGTGCAGCACTGTGCCTGCACGCTGCAGTTTGCTCTCCTCTACCAACTGAAGAGCACAGAAACCACCCAGAGAGCTCTGAGAGGAAACAGGCTTGAGAAGGACCATCTCTGGGAAGAGCTCTTTCCTTGCCTGTTTGTCAAGTGAACAAGTAGGATCAGAACATCTTTTAACTCAGGACAAAATATCAACTCATTTTCATTGCATGTGGGCAGCGGAATTATTTTCCTACATGCAAGCCTAGTATGCATAGAGAGCTGAATTTAAGAGCTGACTAGAAATTCCAATACTTCCAGCTAGATGCAGGCAGTACTATTGTTAGTTCACAACTTATGGTAGATTTCTGAGCAGAAGCAGCATGCTTTAAGGACCACCCTTGAAAATACAGGAGTGCAAAACTGCGGTACCAAAGGCAATCTTGATTTCATCAGTGGTCTTGTGAGGCTGCCTTCGCACACACACATCCCTCGTGCTGCATCAGTGCCTGCAGGCTGGGCTTTGCCCAGGAGGTGGCTGATGCTGCCCTGCCTCGGGCAGTCTGTGCAGCTGCTGTCTCACACTTTTCTTTTGCAGGTTTTGCTAACTCTGACCTCCAATTTCATTCCCACTTCTTGACAGCAGAAATGAAACTTAGCATTTCTCTTTCCTTTGTGTGTGTTACTCCCTCTTCTTGTTTAATGGATATTTCCCAGCAGGAGCTGGTGGGACTGGTGAGTCCTTCCAAGAACCATCATCTCACAACTGGAGAGCGTGTTATGCTTCAGACAGCCACAAAGAAACTCTTCAAACCCTAGAATGAAATTTATATGAAAAGCACATCAGTACAAAGGTACATCTGTATCCACAGGCAACAGTGATTACATCTGATTATTTTTAGTGTAAATACCTTTTCAGAATAAAAGGCACACGGCAGCTTTAAACTACTTAGCTGAACACGCTCCTCCTGCACCTGTGGGATTTTAATATTCCTATCCTTTTAACAGCATTGCACCACAGGGATGAGATCAGTGACTGATCCATTTTACCGAGTTTGAAAAATGTAATTTAGGAAGGGTTATTATTGCAGAAATGAAGTAGAAATCTCGTTGGTAATTATACCTCTTTACGTGTTTTGAAGACCATAAATTATATTTTCCCGATGCCTGAAAGAAAATAAACTTTAACACAGATCTTCCAAGGAAGAAACACAAACTTTATCAGCCTGCCACTTGAATGAGTCCAGCTCTAAGGGGAGGCTTCACTGCTGAGCCTTCCAGTAGTGTATACACACTTTGCAGCCACTGATTGCAGCCAAAGCTCCTAACCCAAACACTGTAGGAGCACATGCCATCCTCAGGAAAGAAAATTTGTTTATGCAAAGGTGCTGGTGGTGGATGGAAATGTATATTCTTTAGACAAAGCTGACATTCTGTTAATGAATTTTCTGGAAACGCGTATTTGTCATAGGGCAAAAAAGAGTAAACTGTAGCTGTACAGCAGCAATCCCAGACAGGAGGCTGGAACAGACCTGGCAGGACCAAGGTGCTGCTAGTCCCATGCAGCACACCAGAGCCACATTCAGCAACACCACGCAATTTTTGGGAAGCCTAATTCAGACAACATATCTCAGCACTTCACACGATACTTCAATAAATCTGAGAGGGGAGTTGAATTCAATAGCAAGCAGCAATGCAGAGACAGACTGTCAGTCAAGGAGAGGTTCAATCACTGTATAGCTACTCGACATGAGAGAGCCTGGTCTTTGCAGTGAAACCTCCCTGTCAGGGTGATTCACATCAGTTATTCTTTCTCTTTCCTATTTGCTGCTATCACCATCCGGAAGAGTCAGCGCATGATCAAGTGCTTCTTTGATCTCCCGTGTATGTGAAGACAGAAATATCCAAGCTGAAGAACTGAGCCCCATGGGTCTGACAAAGGATTCAATTACAACCCATGGAATTCAGTTCTCAAAGCTGAGGATACACGACATTCGTTTCAAGGCCGTTCCGACGCGCAGCACTATCTCATCCTCTGCTCTCTCTCCCCGGTGCCTGGCTTTCCTCCAGGTGCTGTAAAACAAAGAGGGAAATCTTCACTGCAGCCAAAGCAACTCTATCCAGACCATAGGTCAGATGCAAAATAATGGCTCGAGGACATATATATTGAGGAACAGGCTATTTTATGCTTTCTTTTGGCACAGAAGAGGCCGCATTCATAGACAGAAGGTGCCCTAACACACAGCAGAATCCCTAGTAATAAAAAATGAAATTTATAGCTAAGGTGTATAAACAATGCAACACTCAGTACTTCCCTGGAAGCCTTTGTTTGAGAATTTCATAGGGATAAGGTATATATTTCCTTTTCTTTTTTTTCTTTTACAGATGTAAAATCTTCCAGGGTCACGCTGCAATCTTTGCTAACAAAATAATACTTCCAGGTACTCCAAAGAAGGCAGTCCAGCACTGGTACAACTCTTCAGTCATCACAGTCTGGGTGTCAGAAACGCAAGCAGGATACATCCATGCCACGGCTGCACTGCTCTGTTGTGGTACAGCCCTGTTGATGTGACAGTCTCTTCCCAAGGTGACAGCCTTACCCCAGGACAGCAGCTTTAAGTTACATATAAGGAGCAGCTCAAGTGCACTGATGATCAAAGCTGGCAGCTCAGCCAGGAAACACCTCGTTGTTACTGTACAAATGTAAGAGAAGTCACTGGTGTCAAACTTCACACCCCAAATGTAGAATTTTTGAGAAGAAACAGACTGGATAGGATGTTGGATGATGCGCTCATCCCTACAAAGTCAGTAAATTAGATAGTGCATCTGCACAGCACCCTGTGCAATCTGTGTTGTCCCCATTAAAAAAAAATAATAAAAAAAAATCAGATTCATTTGGAACAGTTTAAGCATCTTTCTTTATATTCCAGATGAGATGTCACAGAAAGTCTCTTTAGGATCAACAAAAAGAAATATTTTTTCTGAGATAAAATATCTGGAGTTTGAAGGGGGTTCGGATTAAATCTTTCACTTTACCCTCAGAAATAAAACTAAAGTGAATTTATTTAATAGCATGATTGAAAGAGAATAGATTATTTTGTCTTGGTACTGGTTTTCTTAAATTATAAATAAGTATGACTTTATAAAATAAAAACGTTGAAACAAAATTTTATAAGTTAAAAGAGTTCAGAGGTAGTCCCCTGAGAAAGTAATTTGATTCAAAGTTGAAAAATATTTTCAAATTTCCAATAAAAATGCTCAATTTATTCTAATTCTCTCCCAGGATAGCCCTCTGGCAGCACTTTGGTGGCTGCCATGCCACAGCCTGGGCATCAGAGCTTGTCTTCTTTGACAGGATAAGAGGTAATGGTCTTAAGTTGCACCAGGGGAGGTTCAGGCTGAGTATTAGGAAAACAGTGGAGGTGTGGCACTCGGAGACATGGTTTGGTGGGCGATAGTGGTGGTGGGTGGAAGGTTGGACCTGATGATCTTAGAGGTTTTTTTTTTCCAATCTCAATGATTCTACAATTCTGTGATTCAATTCATTCTGCTTGTTTGGATTTTCTAATTGGTCAGTGGAGCACAGCTTACCGAGATCAGTGCTGATGTGAAGCAAGATATCTGCCTACAGCCCAGCGCTGCTGTGGTAGAGACTCTTCTAGTCAAAAATATGAAAAAAAATCAAACAGTGATCAATGAATGCATGATATGATTCAAAAAAGAAAGGGCCAAAAAGAATAAAGCACAGAAGTGCCCTAGATCAGACTCCAGGCCCCACACTCATTGCACAGAGTTGATAGGAGTGCCCTGGAGCAGCCAGCACTGCGTGTACACCCAGAGGAGGGGTACACCTAACCTGGGCACTCATTTGCATTCCTCTGGCTGATCAGACACACTAAAGACAAGGGGAAGCATTATATCCCCCTCCTCAATGCTCAGTAAATGGACCTGAGGTAGCTGCAAGCAAGCTAACCTGCCCCAGTGTTCCCCCCGAAGGACATCCCAGCTGGTTCTCCACCAGCACAGCCAGTGTCTTACTTAAATTCATAAACTGCCGGTATGGATGGGTGCGTCTTCATGATCCCAGACATTTTCAAGGTAAATTGACTTTAGAGGCTTTTTAACTACATAGGAGATGTATATCAAACTCCCTCTCAGTTTGCCTGCTGCATTTAGTGTCGTCACAGCACATTAGTTCTCTTTCACCTCAGAAACACTCACTGCCAGTGTCAGGCATGTTCTGCCTTGACCCATCATCAGCTTCACATGTGGCATCCTCCATCGTATCAGTGTCATTCCTGGAGTGTCCCCCAACCTCTGAGAACTCGTTTGCTCAAGAATTAAATTCACGCACTTGCAAACAAGAAGAAAGCCTATAGAATTACACTGCAAGAGCAGTTAGGAGGTGAGCCTCTCAACAGGCCATAAATCCACTTATTGAAGAAACATTATTTTTTCCTATTCCATCAGGGTCACTTAGTACCTCACAGCTTGGAGGTCTTATTGCACTAGAAATAACTATCCCTATAGGACAGGCACTTAATAGGCAATCATCGCATTAAGTTTTACTGCTACACCAAAAGGAGAATCTTTTTAGAGTGATTAAGTAAGTAATGTTAAGTGCCTGAAGACTATTCTTCCATAAGTTTCCTTTCGAATTAAATATGTTTTAACAGGAAATGAACATAATGATCCTAAAGCTATCAAGTTAATGGATTGTGTAAAACCAGTATTTTCCTTGCCATTCCCTATTTTTATTCCCCACGTTGCCAATAGTACCTTTCTTGCTAATACAACATCTACATTTGTCTGAACGCACACCAAAGAGTGAGATTCCAGTGCTTCGTAACCAGTCAATGATGTACTGCAGCTCCGTGTGAATCCAGATACCTTTTTAAATGAGCTCATTGTGAGTGGTAATTAATTAACACTGATGGGGAACTTGAAATAAAAATATGAATATGGTCACATTTCATTAGGAACATAATGCATCTTCTTCGTCCTCACTGAGTTAAATTCATTTTCCCCCCTACAGCTAGTGGGAGAACACATATCCCACAGCTATGCTGCCATCTGGCTGGATGAAGCAAGGGGACAGAGTGGAAGAAGGAAGCACTTGGGCCACAGGACAGACAGCACAGCAGATGGGCACTTGGTACACTGAGCAGCTCTGCTCCCATCGCATGCACCAGCACAGCACTGCTCTGCATAGGAATTTAAGGATCAGCAAGGAGGTGCCTGGACACAAGGTAACATTGCCTATATCTTAGCACACTCATTTTTGTTAGACCATTTTGGTAAAGCTAATATCCATGTTTGCAGGCAAGGAGTGCTTGTACACACAGAAGCTACAAGTCTTCCCTAGTTTTATAAAAATCACATTCAAAAATGAAAAATACAGAATCAAACCTCCAGTACCAGCACAAAGAGAAAGCTTGGCACTTCAGCACTCTGCTCTACCAATTCCATCAGACAGAGACACCTGTGTGCTAAGCACCCTCTGCTCCAGCATCGCACCCTGGGCCCTTACCACATCCATGAAAGCTGTCAGCAATGTCAGACAAGGAACTGCTTACAGGGATTCCTCCTCCTGAACCCTTCAAATGCATCAAGCCCACAATGCCTTCAGCCCAGGAAGAACAAGTAGACTTTCAAAATCCCCCTCCACCAAACAAAAAAAAAAAGAAGTTTAAAAAAGAAAATCCAATTTCTTTTAATTTGTATTTGAAACCAAAGATTTCTCATCTCATGATGGATCGGTATCCACTCCCCCCATGTTTTGCTCTGGGCAGAAGCAGCTGCGTTTGTTCCCAAACTGCTTTCTGAAACTCCCCGTTATTTCTGGATGCATTTTTAATTTCAGGCAGTAGCTGTATTTCTGCTGCCAGTGCCCATGTCACGAATAACAAACATTCAATTTCCTCCCCTGTAGAATTATTCCACTCTGCTTATCTGGAGGTTCAGTTGTGTTGTCTCCATTTTAATCACATTTTCCAACAACACATTACTTTGTGCAACAGACCATTTTCCTTTGTGAAAGATAAAAATTGTCGCATATTCCATTTCATTTTTTGACCTAAAACTGACAGTTTTCACATTGTGCCGCTCGTTTAAAGGAAAAGCACATGGCAAAATGCATAAATCGATATAAAAAACATATTACAGCCCTACTGCCATGTATGAACATGGTAAGTGTTTAAAGCAATCACATGGAAAATCACAGCATGAAAAGCTTGATTCAGGATTTCAAATCTTCCTTGCCATCGGCAATAATTATGAGAACTTCTAGAAGAAAGCACTTTTAGTAAGCCCCATGGTGCATGGTATGGTTGTACTACAGCACAGTTTCAGTTACACTTAAAGGAAGCCACAATAGGTCACAGCTCTCCAGACACGATTCTGGCACGTTTTTGTACTGAAAAATACAGACATCCATTTCTTTCTATGTACTCTCCGATGACAGGAGGGGGCACAGCATGGGGAATGTAAACACAGTAAAACACGCATCTTGCACATGGGCACAGCCGCAGTAACAGCTGCACTGATGCTGCCCAGATGTTGCAAGGAGCAGTGCAGACAGCCAGAAAGCCCGTTCTCAGCATGCTAATGAGAGTAATGAGAACTGAGAAGTTAAAAGCCCTGGCAAAGCTGTGAAACTCCAACCCTATTTATTCCTTCTCATTTCATCGATACGTTTTTAAACCTAATGGCAAAACATTCTGTATCAGTGACAAACGGCGTCAGGAAAAGGCCTACCTCTTCACATATGGAGCCAGTCTCAAGTCCAGAAATGCTTCCTCTCTCCGCTCAGATATCCAACCTGGTGCATGTTACAGATGCTGGGCATGAGGCATGTGCTGTCTCTCAACACATTGTTCTATGGACTGCTCACCCAAACTGATTCCTGATGCACACAGTGGAACCGAGAGCCAGAAATGACTTGTCCTGCCATACGTGTCAGACACAGTCTAAACACACAGCAACATAGGGAGAGTGGAGAAAAGCAAGCAGGAGAGAGTAGGTGGCTATTCCCTGCTCCCTTCCCATTTCCACATTTTTAAGAATTCTAAAGAACTGGCAATATCCTATCTGTGGGAATGACACAGGTACATCCAAGTCTTTGTCCCTGTGCAACTGTTACGCTCTGCATCACTAACCCAAAACAATTAGGCTCTGCATGAGTAGTTGAAAAAACAGGCAAACGTTAGTTAATAATTCTAATTAATCCAAATGTTTTTTTGTAATTACTGCATCATTTAAAAAAGGAATGCCGTGATCACTCAGCAAGCATTTTATTCCTATTTATACTAGTCTATTATTATCCAATTATCTGTTTTAATAAATAATCTCCATGTTAGAATCCATTAGAAGACAGAGATATTCATTCTTCAGACAGGTTCAATACCAAAAGACACAAAATACAGATTCTGGAGTTGAAATACAGAAAAGGGAGTTGGATTCAAAGACCTTCAGACACCCCTTCAAACTCAAATGATTCTACACTTCCATAAAAGATGGCTGTATTTATATTGTAACTATACTGTAGCTACTGAAAATAAGCTGCGAAGGTCGAGCACACTTTCAGTTTGTACGTAGCCCATTTCAACATTAATTCACTGAAATCGACTGGTGTTAAAATTAGAACAACGAAACAGCTCAAGTGCTGTGGAAACTGGCCGTAGTTCTGCAGAGATGGGCGCACAAGCATACAACAGTGAATGCAACTGGCTCATGACCAGCGTGACACTGCTGGGAGCTGGGTGGGTGTTACACAACCCGTGGGCTGCAGCCCACTGCTTGCTGCCAGGTCCCAGAACCTGCTCTGTGCATCAGCTCATTTAGAAGGTACAAACCACACGGCTCTGCTCCTCTTGGCAGAGAGGCACCGGTGCTGGCAGACGGAGCCAGGAGCCGCTCTCTGGATGCTGCCAGTGAGCGCCTGCAGGTGCAGACGGCTCCTTGTTGTGTGTGGGAAATGGTCCAGCCATGGCTTTTCCAGAAGGGCCCCATTAGAGAAGGCTGAGAAGCGCTGATGCAGACAGCCCGCAGGGAGCCGGCCTGCCCTCCGCCGGGATACGCTCAGCGCAACGTTAAATCTGGCTCCTCTTGAGCTCGCTAGAGTTGATTTTAAAGAAAATAGTTCCAGGTGCCATTCAGATTCAGCACGACCACCTCTCAAACGTTTAATCAAGCAAGCTGACTGCTACAAATGACTGTAGCAAAAAGTAAAGATGTTCTTTTAATTTCTACACAGACTTTTAACATTTGCTCAAGTTGCCAGTGAGCTATCCAGTATGCACTAAAGAATCCAAGCTTCGAAATTGTTTCTAGCAGCTCTGTGTTTTCCAGACTTCTCCTTACTGAATCCCCCCATGAAAACCACAAGCAGTCACGAATACACTTGAAACCTCTGTCCTGCCAAGGAGTCCCCACTGCAGCCTCATCCTACAGCTCCGTGAGCTCCAGGCTCCAGTGCCCAGCACAGAGCTGCTCCGCACTCCTAGGAAGCACCCAGCCCCAATGGGGCACAGGCATCTGAAACACTGCAGGACAGAGAGTAGCTGCAGCTTTTCACAACATAAGGGTCAAAAGTCTTCCAGAAAAAAATTTATTTCAATCATAAATGAAAAAAAAAAAAGGCGAAAAGTCAGCTTTTAATGCGGAAGAAGGTGCATTATATATTTAATCTGACCAATAAAAGCACTAACAGTACATTTTTTCTCACTTTCTAGTCATTATTTCTCACAGAAAATGAAATCTCAATATTCTGCCAGACTAATACAGTGGAAATATAACTGGTCCTGATAATGGTACAGACCTTTGTCTGCAGTAATCAGTCATGTTTTCCTCTATTAGGAAAAAATAAAAAGGAAGATGAAAAATGCCATTTTGCTGAACCTGGAGTGATTTTTGTTATTTTCTGAACAACAAATAAATAAGCAAATAATTATAGCTACACTAGAGTGTATTTCTTGGCCTAAAAAAAAAATACTTTGTTCCTTTTTTTGCTGTCATTATTGCTGCATAAGAACAATATGAAAATGGAAATAGCATTTCCAAAGAAAGAATTGGCATTTAATTGTGAAAGTGTCAAAATATTTTTACTTCTTTTTTTGTTTTGTTTACCCGGTATTATTTGCACGACTCCGTTCAGCTCTGTAAAGAATTTCAGTTCATTCAGAACAGAATTTCTTAGCAAACAAACTATTCAGAAAAAAAAGAGTAAGAGTAGCTGTCTAATTAGGTGAATAAAAGGAATGATGGTGGCTGCCTTATCCTGCAGGCTCCAGAAGTCCATCTCCACACCTACAAAAACTTGGAAATTTCACCAAGAAAACCCGCAGTGCTCCCTCAGTCCCTCTTCTTCCATACTATAAAACTAACTTTTGGATGCCCAGCTAAGCTCAGTGCATGCGAAAGAAGGAATAAAACCGTCTGCAAAAGAGTAAAGGATCAGTGTGAACGAAGCAAGGTGCAGCCAGCTAAACCCTCCTGCTACAAAAACACTACACTTTCAAAGTCAGACGGAGAGAAAAATGTACTTACATCAACTAGCCCGTGCCATCTCCCTGTTTAGACAGTTGTTAAAGTACACATTGAAGATAAAAATGAACATACATAAATCATAATGCAAGGAAAATATGGATGCACGTAATGATAACATCACCCCTTCTTTCTGTACTGCCATTGGATTCAGAATAAAATCATAACAGCTCTGCAGTGACAATAGTAAAATCCCTGACTGGTGAAGAGAAGCATTAGAAAACGTGCAGCTTCCCTGACAAAACGTTATTTAAAAGTCATTCTAAATTTCTCATAACTTCAGCATAAATATAACGCAAAATGACTTAAAGGATTTGATCTTGATTCTGCTGCTGTTTACAAAATGTAAACCCATCAAAACTGACAGAATTACGCTCGTTTAAAGCTGGAGGAATTGAGGAAGAATTCATCGTTTTGATTCAATCTTTAATGTGCAGTTTTCCTCTCACACACACAAGGCACGCTGGCGCTCGGGCAGGAGATAAACATGTAATAAATCAGCTTACTTTTCTTCAGCTCTTACTCACAGTGGAATCCCCAAAATTCATTTTATTTTATCTTTTTCCCTCTCTTCAGCTTTTTCTCTTTCATTTTCCTTCCTCCTCTTCAATCACCAAAGGTTTGCTTTTCTCATTTTCTATTTTACATCACTCCGCTTTGTTCTCTACAATGGAAAGACAGACAAGCAGAAAGAAAGGCACACAGACAGACAGACAGACAGCACAGAGAGAGAGAGACGGCCAGTCCAAGGCAATAACTCCGGACACCCACATTCTGGAGGAACCGTTGCTCTCTCAAAAACATTTTATCTTTATAAAGGGAAGGGAATCAAGATTCATTTGCATAAGGGTTCATTCCATCTCTTCAGCTCACATGTTTATAGCTCTGGAAAGTCCCTTTCTGATTCCCTGCTTGATAAGGAGCCAGGAAGGTAAGCAGCAGCAGGGAGAGGTGAGAACTGTTTTGCTGACCTTGCAAGCAGGGCTTAAGTGCAGTACTCCGTTCTCCATGCTCGGAAGACCCAGCTGAGAGATTTGGGTGCTTTTTATCCTTTGGACTTCAAGGTTCAGACTGTGCCTGTGCCTCTAGAACTAAAGATTCAAGTTGGAGAAACCCCCACTCTTGCACAGGAGGAAGCTCTGGTCAGGCGCTCAATACTTCAGCTTCCTGTCTGTACACTCCGCGGTCTAATCTGGGGAAATCCTGAAAACATTATCAGATGCCTGATAAGCTCCTTAGCTTTCAAGTACATAGTGATTCAGTTTCGGTCAAAACCTCATTTGAATAAAGTTTTAAAATCTAAATAAAAAGTGAGACCCTAACAGAGCAGGGATTAGACTTGTAGTCTAACATCACTGGTATCCAAAGTAACATGAGTGGTATTTAAAACTGCCATAAACAAACCTGCTCTTCCATACCTGCATCAAGTTGCTCAGTGTGTACAATTCAAACTTATTAAAATGGGCTGGAATTACATGTCTGGTTAACTAAATGCCTTCATTTATCCACAAATAGCACAGCAGAAACAGCAGCACGGATTGCTCACCCCATCCCAGTGCTGCTCACCACTGACTCGAGACAGATTGCTTCTGAGAGAGGGATTACTTGAAACTCCAGTGCCCACTCATCCTACAAGCTTCATTGGCAAAACTGGCAAGTGTGGCAATGCTTGCTTTGTTCAATGTAGACACTCATTTACCAGGCATTAGATGGATATTTCCAAACCCTTTTCCAGCCTCTCAGCACAGGGTAGCAGTACAAATCCTGTAGTGGCATGCTTCACTCCCTGATCTGTGGATTTAGTCCTGGAAGATTAAACTTCCACTACCATAGTCTGAACACCCAATGCTTGCCATTTCAGACTGACATTGAATCAGGGCTCACCAAAGGGAATCACTCCTTCCACCAGTCCTCTTCATCTCAGCCTGGCCATGTTGATGGCATATTCTGGGAAGTACTTCTCACACAAGTTTTGAAGAGCTTGGAGAATCCCAGTCTGCTTACAGATCTAGAGGGAACTGGGAACACTCTTCTAGGTATTGCAGGTCTGCAGGCAATCCAGGCTTACTTTTCTTCCCCCTCTCTGACCATAAAGTATATTGAATGCTTTTCATGAGAGCTCTGACATCTGCACTCACCCTAAGGGTTACCACAAAAACTAAGCTCATGCACGGACCAGTTACTTTGGAGAAGAGAAAATTTGAGAGGATATTTGTTGTTAATAACCACATTCCTCTGAATCTGTACAAAGGCTCAGATCGTCCATACTCAAAGCAGAAGACTGTACCATTTTTTGTTTCATCCCAAGGGCTAGTTTACAGATCCCTAACTTGGCAAATGCACAAAATACAGTTCACAGGAGCAGAGATTTCAGACACAAAACTACTCACTAGTTTAATAGCCCTATTAAAATAACAACAGTAACTATCAGGCAGATCCGTTGACTCTGAATGCAGATCCAAATGTGAAATACCCCAATGTTTCAAAAGCACCTGGAACTGAAATTTTATCTGTCAGCAGCATGAAATACCCATGTGTAGTCAAAGAAAATACCACGTCTGAGCTTTCAGGCACTGCCTTGAGCTTTCTGATGTAGGGTTGATGCTCGCCGAGTTTGGGTATGAGAAGCAAAGGCCATGATAGGACTTATCAATAGTGATGCTTGAATGAACTTGAGCAAGTCTTTGCATAGGAGAAAACAGTTAAATTTCAGGCTGCAATTCAGTAGCATTTGCAGCAGTCACTGGTGAAGCTTTCATAACATACCCCCACCTCAATCCCAAGTTTAAAAACTTCCTTGTAAGCAGCACTGAACTAAATTCATCAGTTTCCTGCAAACCTATGCACTCTTGCTGGTTTGGGCAATCTCATGTATTATCCCCATTTCTTGGGTGACAAGAGCTAAGTTTCACTATGTGCTCATCAGTTGAATATCCTAAAACAGAAAGTAGCTCCACAGCAGCAGAGAGACCCACAGGGAGATAATGGCACCTCCTCAGTCCATTTTCCAAACAAGAAGGAAAACGTGATCAGTAAAGCCTGAACACTTACATAGGCTTTCAGAAAGCAAAGGTGGCGGGTCATGTTCTCCAGTTCACTTTGTGAAGCTAAAGTAAAACCTAAAGGTAAAAGGAAAAAGGTTATATAGTAACTGAAAAGAGAAGATATATACACTGTGCATTGTTCTTGAGAGCTGACATTAGTCAGGATGGTTACTATCATCCTCACGTCTCATCTGGAAAGTTTTGACTAGCAGAATTTGTTATTTGACAGGAAGTCTAGACCTCATCCTAATTCAGTGGCTGGAATTTCTTGAGGCAACATTTTGTTAAACCAAATGAGATAACAATACAGCCCTGACTGCGCTGTTCTCAGAAACGCAATATGTGGACAAGCAGTACTCTGTAAAGACATCAAATCACAGCCCAGGCTCTCCTGTCAGCACCACCTGGCAGTTTCAGCTTTTTTGCTTTATTTATTGCTATATATGTCCACTAGATTCTTTATAAATACAAAGGGCTGATTTTCCTCTCTCACTGGGGAGGAATGTGCTCTCAGAAGAGAGGGTATCTCATGAGTAAAGCTATTTAAGCAAAAGCTTTATAGCAGTATGAAACATGAAAGCATTAGAGATAAATCAGATCCATATATATAAGTATCTTTCACAAAAGCTGTCTTCAAAAAGCACAGTAGACATATAGACATTTCTTGCATAATTTCATAAATCTTCCATTCCTGCTTACAGCATTTCTCTGTGAAAAATAGTGAGATGAAACTGTAAATTATAAATTCCAAGAGGAGCTGAAGCTTGCTCCCACTCAAAACTATGGCAAAATCCACACTACTTGCAAAGAAGCTGGAATTCCTCCCTCAATGCTGTCAAAATCAAGCTTTCACTTAGTTTCTCTTCAGAGATGAGTTCTATGGGTCATTTTTTCTGCTGCATAGAGCCTTAAACACACATATAGATATCTATTCTTTTGTACTTTTTCGTTTCTTAGTGTCAGATTTCTTTGAGCTGCCATATAAGTTTTGTGAACTCTCCTACTGACTTCTGTCTCATGGCTTTAATATCCAATGCAGCCATGTGATTCAAAAGAGATTAGGCTGATAAAGAAACCTAGGAAATTCTTCATGAAACATGAAACTTTGCACGTTTACAAAGATATATCACAAACCAGATCAGCTTTATTTTGCAGTGATGGATACATAAGCTAGGAGACAGTGCTCCTGTTACAAGCAGCAAAAGGCTGTGGCAACATACTTGGATGGAAGAGGAGAGAGGAGCAGTAGGAGCAGCCCTTCTGTGTGCTCCTTTTGGCCTGTACAGCCTGCAGAAGTTACAGGGCTCTGCTGGCAGACAGGGCTCACAAAGAAGGGGGAATGTGCCAAGACAGGAGAGCTGAAGCTGCCCTCCGTGACATTCTTTTCTATACTGGGAAGCGTTCCCAGTAGGAAACGCCTGCAGAGATTCACACAGAAGCACCATTAACCTCCCCCACAAAGCCTGTTTGTGTACGTGAGTGCACATACATGCCCATATTTCTTGTCCTAAAGGAAGAACTTTGCTCCGTAGCTGCACAGAGGGCTCTGGTATCATCAGAGCAGCCCGTGTACCCTGCAGCTTTGTTCAGAGTCCCCCATGACAGGCAGTCTATCCACCCCAGCATCTTGAAAACTGACAGAGTTATCCCGCTCTGGTTTATCATTCTCTTAGCCATTTTGCTATGAGTGGCTTTTCCATCTAAGAAGGCAAGGCTCTGAGAGGTGGGTACCACACGGCAAGAGCCCCATGATCGCAGTGCTGCCCAGGCTGCAGCAATGCCTGGTGAGCACAGGTGCTACACACACCTCAGCTCCTGGCAGGAGGCACTCACCGAGAGGAACAGCACATTTCAGCCTGCAAAAATAACAACTGCTGCTACCCTACCAGCCAGCTGGAGAAAAAGGATTGATGCAAAGCTGTGTGAGGCAGAAGTAGTACAGTTTCTGTAACCAGCTTCATACATGACTTCACTAGATGCTTTGCAGTCAGAAGTCAAAAACAGGAAGGTTTCAAATGAGTTAGGAAGGCAGGAAGTGAGTCAGCCCTGAGCAGAGGGACAATAAACAGCAACCCCTTCCACTGCCTCAGACACAGCCATCCTGAGCCAGGCAAATGAGCCTGGGACCAGGGACCACCAGTGGGCAGGAGCTGACAGTTATCCTCCTTGTACAAGCAGGGTGACCACCACCATCCCGTGCACTCTGCTGAGGAGAGGTGGCTCAGTCACAGAACTGTAGGGGTTGGAAGGGACCTCTAGAGATCATCTAGTCCAACCCCCCTGCCAAAGCAGCTCCCTAGACCAGGTTGCACAGCTCAGAAAACTGCTCTGGAGTCGATCTGCTGGGACTGGAATTTCAGCGCTTCTCAAGTATTTTGAAACTTGAGCACAGGCTTCTCACACATTCAGATGAGTGCTGTGCTCTTGGAAATAGAAACGCCGACACCTCCTCCGCGGCTGCAATCCCACTCTGCCTGAATCTCAGAGAAAGCACTCTGAAAACTTTGTCACATCAGCCTCCACAGAACAAGGGGGCCCGGGAACATCTCAGCAGGCTGAAGCATAAACCAGACTCTAGCTGCTTCCCTAGAAACAGATGTTTAACACAGAAATCATCTGGAGTAATCAGAAGCCTAGGCCATTTGTGCGACCACAGCTGAGCAGCGTTATGGCAGGAGATCTGAGGAGCTGCATTTTGGGGATAGGTGCAGAAGAGGCACAAGACATTTTGCAGTTGTACCTACAGGCACACAAGCTGCATTTAAAAATAGAACCTGGGTTCTGAAGTCACAAAAGCAGCTTTGAAAATCAGCCTTGAGATATCCGCCAGCATTGCCTTTCACACAAAATTGCCACATTCCTGGTTGCAGCACCAGGAAATAACATCCAACACTAAAGGCTGGGCAGTCACACAAACAGACCTGAGGTTAGAAACAAATTCCCACCAGTTTTTGCAGATTCCCAATAGGACAGAATAAGTGAAGTATTGGCTGTGAGTGCATCAGGCTCCTAGTATGTTGGTCTATGTTTCAAGTGTCGAACCTGGAGGACATACCATTTCTGTACTCTGTGTATCAATCAGAAAGACAGGACATGAATTTCAGTTAAAAATGAAAATTAAAAAAAAAAAATAAGACTGTGGAAGAACTGACAGAACTGGCTCAGTTCCACTGCTAGCAAAGGCCCTTTCCTCTCTGCTTCTTCCTCCTAAGAACAATCTTCTATAAAGCAGCAAGCTATAAGCAAAGGGCTTAAAGTAGCAGCATGGTCATATATAGCAGCGTGAGGAGTGAGGATACAAACAAGAAGAATATGAGCATCCTCAAGGTGAGCAGACTTCAGTACCAAGCATTTCCAGATCCTTCCTAGATTCAAAAGACACTTAGAGTAAGACTTGGGAAGAACAATACTTCATGGAGGAACGATACTTCAGAAGAGGGCTTACAAACACTGAAAGAAACTGCAGAGAACTCCTTATCCAGAAGGAGAAATAAAAAGTAACTGGGGTAGGACTGGGTAGAAGGTAAAAAAGTAAAGTCCAGCACCCGGTTGCAACTTGCAGGCTTTGAACATTTTCCAGCAGAGTAATTATTCATAGAAAACTGCTGCGCTGTTCAAATCAAATATTTCCCACAGGAATGTTTTCATTTTGATTTTTTTTTTCCTCATAAGTTCCAAAGGCTTCTGGAACCAGGGAACATTGCACCTATGAAATGATATCTCATTTCTAACTTTTATGAAGTAAGATTTTGTAAAGTCAGGTTTGGAACTGGAGTCTTTATTTCATAAAAATGAGACACTTCATCTGACAATTTAAAATACCTAAAAAGAACTTAAGTTCCTTCACAAAAAAATCCAGGAGATGAAATATAATAGGCTCTTCCCAGCAAAGCATCACACAGCTGCTGAAGGCAAAAGATACGTGGCTGCCTACATACAGAACAGTTGTGCTGGCTCTTTTGTCAAGGTTTGTGTGTTTTTTAAAAAGTAAAGGGATGGGCAAGCACCAGACAATACCTCAACAGCTGTAGGAACAAAACCGAATGAACGACACTTTCAAGCTGGAAAGGAGCAGAGTGCAAAAAAAACTGTCACTCACTATGTGATGCTCAATATGTTTAGGCCAATAGAACTTCCTTAAAGTAAAAAGAAAAAATCAGAATCACTGTTTGTTTCTCCTGCCAGAAGTTTCCAAGCAGCAGACATACAGAAGCTCTCTTCTGCCTTATCAGATGTTTAAAGGGAGGTGCTATCGTATTGAATAAAATGGAAAACCCTTTGAACTAATAAATACTGGCAGCACCTTCTATTTGATTAAGGAACAAGATGACAGCTACTTTAGCATCGTATTAATGTACTGATTCCTGAAGCTGGAATGTTTTTGCTCACCAGGCTTACAGAAAACAGAAGCCAAACAATAACTGATTCAAGCTGTATCTTTTCCCCCTCATTGCAGCACTGAGTCATAGAGAGCTTGCAGAACCTGAACTGGAACAAAGCCAATATATTCCTGGTGAGAAAAAGGTTCAGCGGAAAGCCAGCATCCCCTGACAGGGACATCCCAGCATAGAAGCTGTTTGTACCTGCTGAGATTTGCCATAAGCCCGTCCCTCTGAAGACACCTGGTTCACCAGCACAAAGAGGAGCAGCAGCTTTATTGCTATCCCACAGAAGTATTCAGTGCTGCTGCTCAGATCCAGCAGGGACCTGGTCACCACACAGACTTCTTGCACCTGCCCAAGGTGCACCAAAGGGAAGGCTGGCCACTGTATTTTCTCTGCAAGCTGAAGAACCGCACATTGCTCAGGAGAGCAGTGAGGGTCTGTGGGGCCCTGCAGCTGGGATTCCCCTGCAACAGCCCCAGGGACATCCCTCACCGCAGGGGCAGGCACTGTGGTTTTGTTTCTCTGTGGATAGCTGGGAGTTTACCAGAGGAGGAAGAATAGGATGGCTTTCAGTTCAGCTCCCTGGGAGCTCTGCTTACTCTCCCTGTGGCACAGCTCATCTCTCTATCTTCTGAGGTGCATACTCAGACCACAGAGCTGGAAAGAACCACTGCAGGGAACATTTCCAGGCATTTTTACTTAAGCGCACCAATATCCCTTATCCAGCTGGCTGTTTAAAGAAGGTTAATAGCAACATTATGCCCAAATATCAGAAAAGAAAAAACAAAACAAGCAGCAGTAACAGAGAGAAGAGTCACTGTAGCACTAAAAGGCACTCAGTTGTTGCACAACAACCATGCTGGTAGCGTTCACAAGGAAAGATGGGAAGCTTTTTTGAAGCAAGAGTCAACCTCTGCCTTCTGGGAAGACAGGGGTCTGTAATTTGGGATTACAGGGACTCCTCCTTTTCAGGATCCGTGTCACATGCGCAGGCAGCTGCAGTTACAGAAAGAAACCACAGCAGTGGGTGCAGCAGCCAGAAGCAGAGGCTTTGCCCTCTCTGCCTCTCTCAGCACTGACCCCCGCGGTGCAGCTGCACAGAGGTTGGAGCACAGTGACAGCCCCACCGCAGCAGGAACTGATGACAAATTTGCCCGACTCTCTGGCTTTCTGACAGCTGGTTATCAGGGGCTCCCTCTTGCGGCTCAGCTCACCAAAGACATGAAAAAGCGGCTGCCAGAAGCGTTGGGAAGCCCTCGGCTGTGTCCCCCTCCCCACCACCTGCCCCAAACATCGGCTCAGTCCAAGGATGCTGCTTCTGACTGCTGAATCCTTCAGCTCCCTTTACCGCCCTCCTCCTACCAAGCTGCCAGCCACGTCCTTTCACTGCTGTATTTTCACAGCACCAGCTCTGATGCCCTCAGATGCCGTCACTGAGGTCTCTGAATCCTGCAGCCGTACTGTTGGCTCACTCATACCATATTCACAGTGATAGTGTCCTCCGTCACTGGTAGAAAGCATTATTCTCAACTAACATGGAACACATCATCAGCTCTTTGTCCTCATCCTTCAAAGCTTCCACCCCAGAGCAGCTACTTCTCCAACAGGGCTGCCTGCACCAGCCCTTGCACAGCCCCAGCTGTCAGCATGGTAATACCCAGTTCTGCTTCCCACAGCATGAAGCTCAGATGTGCCTCATGGCTCCTCCACCATGCCTGCAATACCAAATCAGAAAGCTGTCAATTTTTAACCTGCAGCAAGCAAAGGGGGAAGTCAGCAAGAAAATGAAGCCTTCCATAAGTACTGACTGGTTGTACCTCAGCCAGAGACACCCAGCAGTGCTCTCCTCCAGCACTCAAAGCCACAGAGAGGTGAAAAGGACAGAAGGTACAGGCTTGAGTAAGAAAGAGGAACCAAAGGAACACTGTCTTTAACACACGAGGCTCAACAGGTTTAAAGCCAGCCAGAAGGATGCTTGATGTGCCTGCACAAGCTGCAGTCAGCCCCTTCCAACAGCAGCACAGCTGTAGCCCCAGGCACTTTTGATACTCCTGACTGCTTTCAGCCAGTGCCCTCAGAGTTTTGCTCATGGAAAATTTAATCTGAATTGGGAAAGAGCAGAAGACTCAGGATGTGGTCTCCAGAAAGCATCAGAGCAAACCCCAAAGGCAGTTGAGCACCCATGTGAAGGCAGCACAGGCCTGAGGCTGCAGTGCTGAGTATGCTGCACAAATGTCATTTTTCATCATGCTGCTGATTTACTTCTGGGTTACTGGGCAGAAAAAAATAAATAAACGAGGCCAAATCTATCTTCAGAACCTGCCCCACCCATACTCCTACTTCTGCAGGGCTCATCTCAAGCTTCTTACCACACAGTCATCTGATGGTACAGCTCAGAGCAACCCTTTTATCTAGAGGGCTCAGGGTTAATCATGAAACTGAAACCAAGTGCATATTTCTGAAGTCAAATCAAATGCTTAAATGGAACAGGCTCTTTCTTAAGTTGATAAATAATCCAAAACCAGCTGTTTGTCTGGGATTTTCTACGCAAGCCGAGTTCCTGAGGAAAACATTCAACCTCTTCAGTACCAAGGTTGTGAACTGAAGTAAGTGCCATCTGAACTGAGCACTGCTACCAGGACACGTCTCAGTCTTAAGTAATAAAGCTTAAATGTGCTCAGGTCAGAAATTGGTGCATTTGGAGACATTCTGTTGGCTGTTTTAAGATCTGCTGAAGCTTGTGGAAGTTGAGCTTGCAGTACTGTGAGGGAAGTGGCATCGCCAAGTGCCTGTGCCTCTTGTCACACAGTGAGTACTTTGGGGACATCAGAGAGACATTATCGTATTTCTATACAGCACTTTGCTAGCACTATTAAAACTACAGTGAAAATAAAAGTTACAGAATTCATGGCTTTACCAGCCCTAGGGAGACCACTTGCCTGCAGGCTTCTAATTTCTGTTCCTTTTAAACAACGGAAGATAAAAACACCCTCAGCTGATATACTGTTCCCTGTAGCCACAGGGTAAAGCCAGGCTGGATTCCTTACAGCTGACTCTTACCCTCCATTTCACATTAATGGAGGAATGAAACCCATTACGGATGCCTGAGCTGCACACAGTGCACCAAAGGCAAACATCATCACACCACAGCTGTCAGGCTGCGGGAGCTGTAATGCATGCTGTTACCACGGTGCCTCCTGCTGCCAGCACCTTACAAATAGGATGAGTTATCTGACGTGCACTGAAGTAATCTTACTCAGCCTCCTAAGGGACTGTTTTTAAGTGAATCTCTGAGTTCTCTTTGCAGAAATTTAAGCAAGGGTTTAAAGTGGTTGTTACTATTGGGATGCTGAGAAAGACAACATCTGACAGACTGACAGCAGCCAGTAAGGTACCTCGTTACAATGCAGATTTCCCAGTCACATCACGGTTACATCGCCCTCTTAAGGACTGCTCAGACTGAGAACAACTTACCAGACACGTATCATCATAGCCATGGGTTTACATCCTTGTCAGGAAGCCTCAACCTGATCAAGTGAACCCAAAGAAGGCAAGCAGCTTTAAGCAGGGCTTCTCTTGGGTGGGACAGTGCTCAAGTTGTGTCTGTTCACAACAACGCCCCATCAGAGAGGCAAAACTTCACAATATATGCAACTTTTTATAAATATATCACCAGCAAAACCATTCAGGAAATGTTTTTTTTGGTTACCAGTCAAAGTTGGTGTTTACACCTCATGGAAACAACAGGTAGCAGTGCAGAATTCCCAGAGGGCAGGCTGCCTCAGGAAGCAACATTCTGTGCTCAGAGCTGTGACAGAGCCTAAGAGTTTATGTTTTCCAGATATGAGAGACTGTGCCTTTGTGACTGTGATGTCACTGAGTCACGGCCAACAGGAAGCTCAATCCACAGAGGCTGAGCCTCATCACAGCTTGCTTCTCACGTAAGTCTCAAGAAGCACAAAAATACATATTTCCCTTTAACCCCAGAGCTGAGAAGTACCCAAAATGGGAAAGATAAAAGTTAACTGAATCCAACAGAGCTTTCTGACAAATGCTTACAGAGCAGAGCTTCATGGCAGGCTTGACCTGCATTCAGCAGAGAATCCAATGAGAATCAGAAAGCCTCAGGGGAGGCTCGAGGGTAAAGTTTACCAGCAGCAGGAAGACTGTCTCAATCATTTATGAGCGTGACATATGCTATCCATACCTACATGAAATCTTACAGCTAGCAAGTGTGCTCTGAGTGCTTTGATATCCATCAGCATATACTGTGGACACAGCACAAAAATGTAATTAGTGTATATATAGTATAAGAATAGATGTACGCACTTGGTTACTGAACATTCTAGAAGAGCCTATGAATAAGGCTTGCTAATACAACCTAATAAAACCTTCCAAAACACAAAACACTACTATCTATGCTAGTACCTCTCCACATGAAACAGATGGACGTGCAAATATCTACGCATTTCTGCTGATGAGTGCCTCAGCCCTGCAGTATCCCATACAACATCCCCTGGTATTTTGCATTACACAAATAACTTTTCTTTTTAAAAACCTGCAAGGCTGCATAGGAGGCCACACGATGGCACTGTGCGATCAGTTTCAGTGCCTGAGTTACCGGCATTTTTACGTTGAATCGGGTCTGAGCTCTTCTCCCAGTTCAAAGGAACAGGTAGAGACGAAGTTAGAGGATTCTGCATTTCTTTACTTTCTTCTGGTTACGCCTTAACTCCTGTGATTATACCCCAACTCAGGTTCCAGGTGAAAACACCCTGCTAATTTAAGTATTTCTCAAGTCTGAAGTAAGGATCATCAAAAACCCGAGACCTGCGATTAAAGGAAATCCTGTTCAGTTTTTGTTAGTCTGATATTCTTCTGATTTTCTTTTTTTGAAGTTTCAAGGCAAAGGCAAGAAGCCAGTGACAAAGACAAAGAGCAGCTACTGTACAATTCATTGATATTTAACACTGCCTGAAACCCTGACAAGTTTGAGAGCAAAGCAGAGCGAGCACCTGTTTTTATTTCAGGTGGCTGATAGTTCAGAAACAGCCAACCTGATTAAAGGTCAGGATTTGCAACAGGACAACTCCCAACAGGCTTGTCTACCTCGGGCTCATCTGCTTCTGATGACTAATAAAGCATCAAGGACTTGAAACATTTTGAGGCCTGTTACCCTTTCCAGTCTTGAAAAAGGATTTTCTCTCTCTTTGACAGCATTGCAGGGCACAGCACAAAGAGAAAACAGTTTCACATTCATATCACACCTTCATGCAGCCATAGCATGCCTGCAAAGCCATCACCAGTCTGCACCAAATTCACCTGATTTCTTTTCCAGAATACTTTTCTTTCAGTTAATGTGCAGTTAACAAACTTCCTGTTGCTCCAAGCACTAGTAGAAGCCTGAGCTGGAAAGCTGCTTTTGCTGCTGCTTTATTAAGGCATTCTGGAGCACCCAGACTATCTGACTGCAAAGCCCTGGCTGCTACACACCGCAGGACTGTAAGAAGCTACTAACAGTCCTGAGAAAAGCTTCTCCAGGCTGCTGGTTCCCAACTTCATTTTAAAGATTCAGTAGAACATAGCAAGTCATAGGGCAGCTTGTGAGAAGAACTGTAAAAGCTGTTCTCCAAACAGTCTTCAATCACCTTTATCCAGTTTTTGTTTGTTTAAGTAGGATCTATGGATCAAAACATTTTCCCTTCATCTTCATGGGCTCAAAGTTACACTCTGTAAGTCTATATCTGCAACCTCAGGTTCCCAGCAACCCACAGAAAGTTGACTAACTTGCAGAGATTGCTCAGAATCTCTGTTGAGAGGCATTAGCAACATCTTCAACAAATTTTAATTAAAACAGTTAAAAGAACAGCCTGCAGAACATAAGGAGCTTAAATACAAACACAGAAAGCACTAAGTCAGCACCCTTTCAAGGGCATAGCAAGAACATCAGTAGAATGTTTAGCACTTAATGTTTTCCACACTAGATTTGAGATGTAGAACAGAACACCTGTCTAGGTGCTAGACCGATAAGAGAGCCACAAGGAGGGGAATAATGAAACTGTAGGTTTGTAAATACAGAGGGACTACAGAGGGACCAGTGCAAACAGGGAGGTGTTACAAAAGAAAGGAATGCTCACCTAGCTACGAGGATCCAGACTCACAGAGAAAGAACTCCAAAGGACTTCTTAATACTTAGAAAAACACTTAAGAATTAGAAATTCAGTTGTGTGCATCAAGCAAGTAGCTGCATCTGCTATTAGTTTTATCTTGTTTCTCACAAAAGTGAGTTCACACAGCCACTGCAAGTAAATATATTGCTTCTTTTTCCAGAACTGTAATCAGACGTTTATAGTAGCAGATATCTGAAATACTACACACATACAAGCATCATCAAACTTGCACTAAGATGGAATAGCACATTAGAATCACAGAATCACTATGATTGGAAAAGACTTCTAAGATCATTCAGCCCAACCATCCACCTATCAGCAATAATTCCCACTACACCACATCTCTCATTACAACACCTAAACATCTCTGTCCCTAGAGGTGTTCAAGAGGCTCCACTACCTCCCCAGGCAGCACCTGAGCACTCTCTTAGAGAAGTATTTCCTACTGTCCAACCCACTTTGAAAATTAGGCTACCTACAACTTGGACATGCAGCACATTAGCTCTACTGAAAGAAAAAAAGCCAGAAGAGTCTTATTTCACAAGTAACCTTTATTATAAACATAAAATTCAATAGAAAGATCAGGATACACTCTTAAAAGTCACAGTTCATAGGTGGCATATCAATGATGTCCTCCAGAGTGGAAAGAAAGTCAGTAGGTGGCCGTGGCAAGTCTGAAAGTTAGAAATAGAGCAGATTAGTTACTCATAAGATCCAGAAGTTTACACACAAGCTAGCTGCTGGTGGATTAGCATAAGCCTCTTGAATGGCTATGTCAGGTACTGTTAGCCTGTACAAGCCAATTCCTCCTAACAAATGAGTTAGCAATACGTTACAGAAAGTTACATGGCAGCGTAGCTTTGAGACCACTACCCATGCCAGTAAAGCTGACCAGTTAAATTCAGCTCAGCTATACACAACGAGCTGCTTAAGACAAGTGTCCCACTCTTAGAACAGCAATGGCTGTTCACTATTGCAGCTAGCTGACTGGCTTCCCTCCCAAACCACTGATGAGCACTGTATGCACTGAAACTCATACTAGTTTTCCACTTACCAGACTCCCATAGCATCTCTTCAGGCTTCACAGGTGAAGAAGTTAAGTTCACAGGTTCGTCACAAGTACTTGTGTGTAGCATGAGAGGGACACCGTACAGCCCGATATTATTTAATGTGTGCTCTTCGTGAACATCAAAACTCTCAAAGTCTGTTTAGAAAAGGCACACTGTAGTTCAGTAACAGCATGCAATAGCTCAGTGAAAGTCTTACAGCATCAACACTAGAAGTCTCATTAGGTTTTAAAAATTAACCCAAGAGTTCTTACCTAGAGGATCAGAGGGAAACATGCTTTCCATTTCCGGACAGGCTTCATCACCCACTGCATCCCAGCTTTCCAATCCAACAGTCTTTTCAGCAACCTTAAAATGAGGAAGTTATGTTATTTGCATGATCATGTTTTTCTCATTGTAGTACCCTTCCTGCACTTGTAAGCCTCTATAGCATTGAAAAGAGAAGAGTGCTTGCCATAGAGGCTCCAGCTATGTCTGAATTCTAACATTTTTTTGATACAAATAAGCTGCAAAAGGGCAAATGCTTCAGCTGAGCTTATATTACTGTACACAATAGCAACAAATCTCTGCAGTGTAATATTTAGGCTCATAACAATAAACCCCTGCTAAATAGAATCTGAACAAGGCAGTAACCCAGCCAATGTTTTGTCTAGGGCCACTTCTTTGCCCTTGAGCGTTCCCTAAGCTGTTGCAGGCATATCATGCATTCCTTTCATTCCCATCCATTGCAGAAGAGTTGTACTCACTCTCTTCGCACTGCGAGGCTGATTTTTCTCTCTCATCTGTTCCTTCTTGCTCACAACTCCTACAGTTCTGTTCACGTTTCCAAGAGCCTTTCTGACAGAGTGAGATGTGGCTGGAGTCGTTCTGATTGTCTTTTTCTGAAGCGGAGTACTGACTTGCCTTCTTCCTGATAAGACCTTTGCTGCAGACAGGAGGGGAAGGCAAACTTTAGCACCACAGAAACCCTAAAGCTTGCTTCTCTAGAGGTGTGTGCTAGAAAGCTAATTGCTGTTCTTCACTTATAACTCAAAAGCCCTGTCTGTGACAAAAGACAGGGGACTTCTACATTTGTGACAGCTGATAAACTTAGTTTTAAGTATCTAATTAACCCATTTGGCTGCTTTGGTGATTACTAAGAGCCAGGCCGCGCTCCATTCCTCACCGCCTCTCCAGAGCATGTACACACATGATACCGAATGGCGTCTTAACCGGCTCTCAGCAGCACCAGCATCACCGTTCTCCTTCTCCGCAAAGACCAGCGTTGCCATCTCCAGGCTGACGAGACCACCCTGGAACGGCACACAGAAAACCCGAGCAGTTCAGTGCCAACAGAAGCAGCAAGCGTTCGAACGAGGCCGGGAACGGCGCAGCCTCCATCTTACCTGCGGGGAGAGCCGGCCCGACACCACGGGAGCGCGCACTGTGCTGAGCACCAACACCGCCCGCCGCCAGCCTCTACCTCCCTCCGCTAACTCCCATTGGCTGCTTCGACTAACGCTCAGCCATCCGATTGGCTCAGCGGCCCCGGGGGGCGGGGAAACGGCGGGACCGCGCCTCGAAGGGGCGGAGCCGCGGCCTGGCTGGGGAGCGGGAGGCGGAAGTACGCGGCTGAGGGGGTCTGTTGTGGCGGGGCTTCGTTGGGGGTGGGGCGGCTGAGGGACGGCTCTGAGATCCGAGGGGTACCCGAGGAGGCCCGGCCCGGCCCGGCCCGGCTCGGCTCGGCCCGGCCCGGCTCGGCTCGGAACGCGTGTGGTTTGTTAACGTTCCAGGAGGAAGTAAAATGGCGTCTGGGACGGGTGTAAACGCGGCTCCTTCGGGAGGGCCCGGTGATGTGAGCATGGAGGAGCCGAAGAAGATGACGAGGGAGGACTGGAGGAAGAAGAAGGAGTTGGAGGAGCAGAGGAAGCTGGGGAACGCTCCCGCCGAGGTGGATGAGGAAGGAAAGTAAGTTCTGTAAGGCCGGGATCGGTCAGAACGGCTTTGTGCTTAACGTGGGGTCCCCGGTGAAGTCAGATTGCGCTGCGTGTTTTTCCTGTGCCACCCGTTGATTCCATAACGTCCTTTCCAGAGATATCAACCCTCACATTCCTCAGTACATATCCTCAGTCCCGTGGTACATAGATCCTTCGAAAAGACCGACGCTGAAACATCAGAGACCTCAGCCAGAGAAGCAGAAGCAGTACAGCTCCTCTGGGGACTGGTACAAGCGGGGAGTTAAAGAGGTATGGGAAGCGCCTGTGCAGTGCCACTGGCACCCTGTGGTTTCTGGTTAAGTGTTGTGGATGCTGGAAGTGGAAGTTTGTGCTCAGCAGGCGTGCTGCCGTGTTTGGCAGTCACCAGAATGGGCCTTTCGAGTTTGGGTGGAGCGTGCGTGCTCCAGTACTAGAAAAAATACACATTAGTTGGTGGAAAGGGGCACGTGGATCTTGCCACAGGTTTGTTTTAACATTTGCTTCTTTTTTTGCTTAGCACTCCATAGCTACCAGATACCGGAAAGGGGCGTGTGAGAACTGTGGTGCGCTGACGCACAAAAAGAAGGACTGCATGGAGGTAAAGCTGAGTGCTGTTCAGATTTTAGCGGTTCAGAAATGAATGTTGAGTTCAGTCTTAGTGAAGGACATCTAGTTATAGGTGAAATAACAGTTGCTTTGATAAACAAGTGTCAAAACGCTGCTTGAAGATACCTAAGCTACTTGTTTTGTAGCAAAACAAAACAATCCACATTTAATTCTGTGATAAATGCTGTAATAAAAGTTGGAAACATTGGGTATTCAGTTCCTTGTGTTAGTTTATGTTAACTCAAGTGCTGGTGTGGCAGTCTTTCTGTTCCTTGTCAGCTAGGAGCAGTCCTCAGAAAATCATCTTAATTGCCTTTTTGAGCTTTAGAACTGAGTTAGAAAATAATGAATCTTTTGGAACCAATTGCAGCTGTTTTGAAATACAGAACTGAACTCCTTGCAAGTCAGAGGCTTATCATGCTAAACTTAACTGGCCTTTCAAGATTTCCACTGATAGTGTTTTTGAAGAGGGGTATCAGTGAGTGCTGTGTTTCAGTTGGATTGACCCATCCGACCTTTTTTTGTATTTACTTTGCTTCCAGAGACCCAGGAAAGTTGGAGCAAAATACACAGGCATGAATATTGCACCAGATGAACACGTGCAGCCTCAGCTGATGTTTGATTACGACGGAAAGCGGGATCGTTGGAATGGTTATAACCCAGAGGAGCACATGAAGATTGTAGAGGAATATGCCAAGGTTGACTTGGTACGTCGGTGTTACAGTTCACTGGGGAAGGATTTAGTGTCTGGGTTCACTGTGAGGAGGAGTGTTTGTTTTGCACACTGCTAACCTTAGACCTTGTGCTGTGTTCTTAATGGAAAACTGCGTGCTGTGTGAGCAGGCTTCACCTCTACTGGAAGGGCAGAAGTTCAGATCTGGGTCTTCCATACTGTCTCTCCCAGTTGCTTGCATTTGCTAGCCAAGCCCTATAATACCTGTACCTGTCTGAGGTGCACATTAAATTGTGGGCAAAAAAAAAAGAGGAATTTCAAAGCTGTGCTGAGTTCTGTGACTGTTGTGGAACAGTGGCTATTGTTTTGTGTCTCTGTGCTTTTGTAATATCAATCACATGTAGAAATTCACTCTGTGCTACTTTAAAATGTCACATTAGATGCTAAAAATACCTTAACCACTGTCATTCCTGACTAGATTATGGGAGCACTGTGGTAGAACACATTTGTTCTCAAACACTACTGAGCTAAAAGAAGCTGGATTTCTTTGATTAGATGGCGCATAGCAGTGGTACAGCTGCACCAGCTGTAGTAAGCTTGCTTATTTAACAGTATACCTTCAACCAGTGAAGTGGTTAGTTACATTCAATTTCTTTTCCTTGTGGCTCTAAAAACAACTTGATGAATTTTAAGTGTAGAGATTAACTTCAGGTTGCTGCTAATTTACCAGCACCCAGAGGATTGGAAGCCCATTTTCTTGTAATAATAGATTTTAAGTGGCAGTAATCACAATAAATGCTTATGATATTACTGTGTGCTCGCTATGAAAAGGAAATACTAAAGCAAATGTATTTGCATGGTATGCAGGCCAAGCGTACACTGAAAGCCCAGAAGCTTCAGGAAGAGTTAGCATCAGGAAAGCTGGAACAAGTGGTAAGTGTGTTAAACTCTAGTTTATTTTTGGTCAGGCTGAACAAAGGCAGAACAGATTATTTCTGCTCTCTGATGCATTTATGTTCTATACACAGTTTTCTGTTGCTTTATATGCCCCATGAAAATGTTAAGTTCTTCCTAGCCCAGGTCATCGTGTGTCGTGTACAAGAATTCAGAGCACCTTCTGCAAATGAGAGTGACTTTGTCTTTTGCTTTTCAGCAAAACTTCCTCCTGATTGTTAATCTTCTAAAATTAACGACGTGGTGTTTTAGATCAGGCAGCTTGTTTTCCATGTGGCAGTCTTCATACCTAGAGATGCATATTGTTGTTTTTAATTTAGAGATTGTTTTGTTAAGGTTGGTATAAATGGGAATAGGAAGGTACTTTCTTTGTCATAAAACAGAGCTTCTTCTTCAGTCACTGCTATGATTGTTTGCAGCATCTCTGATTACATGAAGGCTGAGCATAGGGACCAGGACTTGACTGTAGCTCTGCCAAGTGTGCGTGTTCCACTTAGCTCTGCAGGTTCCTCTTGGATTGCAGGCAACACTTCTGATGATGCTGGATGTAGAATTCTAATTTGAAAGGCATGTGTACTTTTCCTAGGTTCAATTTCTGGGTTTTAATTCCGATTTTCTAACGTGGACAGAAAGTGGAGGTTGTTACTGCTCAAAGGAGTTTTTAAATCTGTATTTCAAGACAGAACACATCAAGCAGTGGATTACATACAGTCAGAAATCCATTTTCCAGAGGTTGTCACGCTGCGTTTTGTCGCCAGATGGCAGAGTGAACCAGATCTCTTACCCAGCACTAAATACAGAGTTCTGACCTTCTGGATAAAAGCTGTTACTTTTTCTTCTTTTTAATGTCTGTATTCACCACAGAATAATGTTCAAAGTTAAGGGCTAAGCAGATTAATAAAAAAGTTAGGCTATATTTCTCCAGATTAAATTCTGTCTTCTGATTCAAGTTCGGTATTACTGTCAGTGCTAATTAAATACTTCCATGCTTATCTTTTTAGTACAGAGATTTCTTTTTTTAAAAGCTTTCAGAATTTAATCTTAGTTTTATTTTCGTGGTGTGAAATATTCTAATCTCTTCTGCTGTAAAGGTATAACGAGCTTTAGATAGCAGTACTGAGCCTTTGCAAGAGTGGTGAATCCAAGAAGTTGGGTTGGTAATTCAGTGATGGGGTCTACGACTTGTGTCTTATGAGCTCTTCCCTAGAGTGTTCAACATGCAGTGATCTCTGTGCATTCTGAGCCACAAGTCCATTGTGTTTTTTAATCCAGCACCAAAGTCCTGCTTTGGTTGGTCTCCATCTGCCTGCCTCCTTTCCTCTCTGCGCTATCTTGTCTTCTCTGCTGATGTGCTCTTTGTTTGCTGCAGAACTCCCCAAGACACCAGTGGGGAGAAGAGGAACCAAATTCACAGACAGTAAGATGAATGCTGCATCACACCATGGGCAGAAAAAAGGAGTTGTAGTTAGAGAACCAGCAAAACAAGGGTGGCATAAGGGTTTCAGTGCTGGGCTCCCATCGCTGCCTGCCTGTTCTTCTTTCATCAAGGGTTTATTTTGTTATTAATTGTTGTTTTGTTTTTCTGGTTTTGATTTGTTTGGGTTTTTTTTTAAGTACCTATGTGTTTTCAAACCTTAAAGGCATGAGCAAGTAATTCCTTAAGGCATGGTATGATTTGCCTAAGTAGCTTTTTTAATATCAGTTCCATATCCATATTAGTTCCAGTTTTGTAACTGGAAGAAGTGGGAGTTCTTGAGTATTTCTGGAACAGTGAATGTAACTGCATGATCCATAAGCACACATGTACCCATATTTAATGGAACTACTAAAACCAGATTCACTCTGGAGTGCGTGAACACTTTTACTTAGAAGGTACCCATCTCTGTTCTCAGGAAAGAGATCACAACAGCGAAGATGAAGATGAAGATAAATATGCAGATGACATTGATATGCCTGGGCAGAACTTTGACTCTAAGAGACGGATCACCGTTCGAAATTTACGTATTCGGGAAGATATTGCAAAAGTGAGTAAAGAAAACTTAACAGTTTTCCTTTTTTCTTCGTATTAGTGAATTTTAAAAGTTGAACGCTCTGTTATCACGGAGTTTGAGCTGAGTCTCTGTGTTTGGAAGTTAAGGTCAGTTCTCAGTTCCCTTCCAGCTTTTGTTGTGGCCTCTTCAAGGGCACTGTCCTAAGTGGATATTTTCTTTTAAGATGTCTGCATTGGGGCATCAGCAGTGATTTCAGTTCTTTGAAAATCAAAAACTTCAGTAAAACACCTCGTATCATTTTCTTTCTCTAGTACCTGAGGAATCTGGATCCGAACTCTGCTTATTATGACCCCAAAACGAGAGCAATGAGGGAGAATCCATATGCCAACACAGGCAAGAATCCAGATGAGTAAGTTGAAATGGAGTCATGCTGGTGCATCCAGCACAGCTGTTAAAATTAGATGGCTTTAATAGCTCTGTATTTTATTTCATATCTGTATGTTGTTCTAGTAATTAACCCCGAGTCAGTTATGGACAGAGGAATCTTCCAATAATGCTTTACAGTAAACATGGAAAAAACGTTCAATTTATTACATATCACCAAAATACTACTTTATATATTGCATTTAATCCTCAGGGGTACATGAAATATCACTTACTAATCTGATATAAAACAAGGATTAGAACGCTCTTTTCTCTAGAAGCGATATTTATGAGCAGTAATGATGCAGAGTATTTCAGTAACCAAACCTGAAACTTCCTCCTTTGTTTGTTGGGAGGCATTTGGTACTGGGGAATAGCATGGAGTGTCTGTGTTAAGTGCTGGAGTTGAGAACAAAAGTTCCCCATGTACTTATGGAGCCTGCACAGGAAGTCTGAGTATTTTACCATTGTTCAGATAAATCACTTGATTAAAAAATATTATAGGGGGGCTCTTGGTTGCACATAATGCTGTCTCACCTAAAACCTGAGTCAAGCACTTGAGCTGTGACCCTGCCTTGACTCGTGTGCTGCTGTGGATGTAGGAAGCAGACAGACTGCAAGGAGAAACATTTATTCAGGATACAGTAATTGGATTAGCTTGCTGCCTGGAATAGCATGGCAGTGGCTAAATGACAGCCCTTTGCACCTCTCCTTGCCCCCAGGTAGAATAAAGCTAGTCAGCTCTATTTCAGATGCAGGTGCTTCTGCTTCTCCCCAGTCATAATTTGACCTCTGCTGAATCTGTTTCTGCTTTCAGACTGGAAACTTTTCAGGGTGGGAAGGTGAAAACTGAACTGTTAACATAATTTGATTTTTCAGCCTGTATTCCAGATACAGTTTGTGAACCTCTACAGAGAGGTGTGCAAAAGGTAACCAAGGGCAGTAAAGCTCTTACCAGGTTTTAAATCACTGAAATACACTGAAACTGAGCAGGAGAGATTGATAAACCCAAAAGTTGAGAATCACTGCTAGAATATCACCTGCCATTCACACATTCACATCTAAGCTTGACTCATGGTGTCTTAGATGGAGCTCCAAGAAAGTGTCACAAGACAGACCCATATGAATGGGCATCTGGTATTGGACAGCATTTCAGACTGTTTTTGTGACTGCTGGGAGCCTAGGCTTCAATTTCATGCACTGAGCTGATTGCTCCTTTCCCTCCCTCCATTTGTAACTCAGGGCACAAAGGAGTTCATTTTGCTCTTGGTGTCGTATGATTGTATTTAAAAGACAATCACACTAGCAGCATGCTAAAGAATGGTATTTTCCTTTTTTGCAGAGTTGGCTATGCTGGTGACAACTTTGTTCGTTACACTGGAGACACCATTTCAATGGCACAAACTCAGTGTAAGTGGTTTCTGTTTTTCTGTGATTTGCTGAGCTTTTCGTGTTGGGTTTTATTTCTTGGTTGTTGTTTAAGTAATGGACTTAGGACTTGAGTTAGCACTGCTCTTCTGCAAAAGAGAAATCTCTTCTAGATTAAGATTGAAGTAGGAGGTTTCCTTTCAAGAATGGAACTTGAATGTGTACCTTAGTTTGAGAATAAACATTGAGTGACACCTCTTGTGCATACAGTGTTTGCCTGGGAGGCTTATGACAAAGGCTCTGAAGTTCATCTTCAAGCAGACCCTACAAAATTAGAGCTGCTCTATAAATCCTTCAAAGTGAAAAAAGAAGATTTCAAGGCACAGCAGAAAGAAAGCATCCTAGAGAAGGTAATACACTTTTGGTTTTATTTACTTAGAATTCTGTCAAGCTTGAATTCTGATTCTTAGGGAGCAAATACATAATGTTATGTGAAAACACATCAGCTGTTCTGACGAGCTTTGTGATGTATTAAATCTTTTAATTTATATGTTACTTAATCCTTTGGAATTGTTATATTGTTTAATACAATACTTTGAAGATCTACAGATATTTCTTCAGAGCTTTACCCTTAACTGTTTCTCTAGTGAAAAATCTGACGCCAGTATGCAGGATGAATCTTCTGCTGTAGTCCTCCAGGAATAAAAGAAAATGTCAGGAGGCCACAGGAGATGCATCCCTCTTAGCCTTTAATGCTGCATTTCTAGATTTATGTACTATGGCTAGAGAAGGCACCAAAGGGGAAGTTCTTGAAATGTATGCTTAACTATATAGATAGGTTTCCTTGCAAAACTCTCATGGGATTTCTTCTTGCATTATAGTATGGAGGACAAGAGCATCTAGATGCCCCACCAGCTGAACTGCTGTTAGCTCAAACAGAAGATTATGTGGAGTATTCCAGACATGGAACCGTGATCAAAGGACAAGAGAAAGCTATTGCTTGCTCTAAATATGAGGAAGATGTGAAGATCAACAACCATACAGTAAGTACATAGTTAAAGGGAAAAAGCCTTCCTGTTGGAAGGGAACGATATGTAGTAGATGCAGTGCAGTATAACTAAAACAGCATTTAAATTTCTCCTTCTACAAAGGAGGAATTTTAACCTCTCATTATTGCAGTGTGAATTTAAAGAGCCGTGATGACTGTCTCAAACCGAAGAGGAAGTTATTGTGTTTCCCTTTAATGTGAATATGAGTTGGCCACATCCTGTTGTTTTATTTGTTTATTTTTAAATAATACCTGTAAGATTAATGTAGAATTGCTGATTTCTCATAACTTCTCCCTTTGGGGTTGTTGGAATAGGTTACTCAGCAGGAAATAATGGCAGGAATATATTGCATCCTGCCTCTTAGCTGAGCAGCATTCTGACTGCTGTCATCTTTTCTTGCAGTGCATTTGGGGCTCGTACTGGAAGGAAGGCAAGTGGGGTTACAAATGCTGCCACTCGTTTGTCAAATACTCATACTGTACGGGAGAAGCTGGGAAAGAAATTGCTGTAAGTATTGTCTCTTTCTTGCTTGGAAAGAACTAGAAAGCATTCATCTGTGTAAGCCTGGGATGATTTTGCTTTTTTTAAGTTGTCCTCCTGCTTTCAAACATGCTTTGTAAATGGATTGCCTTTCTCTTGTCTGTTATACAGAATGCTGAAGCAAACTTATTAGAGGAGCAACCCAGGGAAGAAGAACACATGACAAAACCCAAAACACTGATGGAGGTGGGTTGTTTCCCTTTTTAAGGGAGGTATTTTTCTTCATCACTTTAAGCAGCCCAAATGTATGTGTAAATACAAAATTATTTAAGCCATTTTAGTGAGTCAGGAAGTTATCAACCGTAATTATGTCATTCACATCTCTATTAAAAATTAAGCTGTCGGTACTACGAGTAGACAGTTACGATTTAATAGCTTAAATATTACAACTGTTTACTGAATCTTAACTGCTGTTGTTTTTCCACCTTGTAGATCCACCAAGAGAAACAGAAAGAGAAGAAAAAGAAGAAACGCAAGAAGAGCTCAAACTCAGACAGCGAGGGTGAAGAGAAAAAGAAGCAAGAAAAACTTAAAAAGGTACACTCAAAAACACTCCCCAAGTTTTTGTGGCAAAAAAGAAATTCAGATGCATTTTCCATCAGTTTTATGAAGTCTGTCATAGCTCTGCAATAGAATTCTGTTCTTTTATGCTGATTTTGAGCTGAAGCAAATTTAAAATGCTGCTGGATGCTGTCAAGAACATTGCTGGTATTTCCTGTTTCTCAGGCAAACATGCAGCAAATGCTATAGAAGATGCAGAATACTCCCTTCCTGGTCACCTACTACCACTGCAGATATCTAAAAGGCATCACAGAACACAGCAGTTGGAGTATTAAAGAAAGACAGAGATCAAAAGCATTGTCAAAGCTCAGTGTAGCTGTTTTTAAACCTGTAGTTAGGCACCATCACACAGCTAATGAAATCAGTATATCTACAAGCTGTCTACTGTCCAGTGCTGAATGCACCCCGTGCAGACACAGCACCAAGTCCTTGGGAATCCAAAGCAAATTAATGCTAAACTGTAGTTAATAATAAAAATAATAATAATAATGTGGAGGTTTTGGTTTTTTAATAGCAAGGAATAATAGTAGTAGTTTGAGGAACTGAATAATTTGTATTACAGAAGATATATTTTCATTTAAACAATTATGCCCTAACTGAAAAAAAACAGAACCCACTAATATGGCATTACTTTCTGGATGGTGATTACTTTTTAGGTAGAACCTAGGAGTTTCTTACTTGATTTTTGGAAATGAGAAAAGAATTGAAGTAGCTTGTCTGTAAAATGCCACATTACCATTGTCTGGTGGTGAGCACTAAGAAACGAGCATTCAGCAGCACACAAAGTATGCTGTAGGTGGTAAGGCATGTGTGCATTGCTTCTCCCAGCGTTCTGCCTGCTCCATCTTTGTAACACTAGGATTTGATGTAAAACTGTGTTGGTTTGTTTTGGTTTTTGCTTGGCTTGGTCTGTTTTTTCAGTTTAATTGCATTGTTTTCTCCCATTTCAGGCTCTAAATGCAGAAGAGGCTCGACTCCTGCAAGTCAAGGAAATCATGCAGTTAGATGAGAGGAAGAGACCATATAACAGTGTATACGAGACCAGGGAGCCAACAGAAGAGGAAATGGAAGCCTACAGAATGAAACGTCAGAGACCTGATGATCCCATGGCCTCTTTTCTTGGACAGTAGTTGTGTTGAAAATTCCAATTCCCAAGATTTTTTCCATGCTTGTCTACAAGTCTGTAGATAGTTCCCTTCTATGTAGTTCAGAAATGACAGATCTCTCTTGCACCACAGAGACTGGTAAATAAAAAATTCCTTCAGTAGACTTTGAGCAGTCTAGTACTTAAAGCTTTGTGATATTTGTATGTGTGTATATATATATATAGTCACATGTATGTACATAACTGTATATATGCATTAAAATATATATATATACACTCTGAATTCCTGATTGGAAGAGAAAAGGTCTGATGTGGGCTGTAATGTCAAAAGTTCCAGGTTTGTTTGGCTGTACATGAAGGCTTAACTGCTTCAATTAAACTAATTGCAATGAAGAAATGATCAACAGGTGTCAGTGTTAATGCAGAGCAGGAATTACTGCATATGAATTTGTACAGCTATTGAAGCCTAACTTCTATTTGTAGAAGGGCTTGCCCATCACATGGCTTTAAAAGGAGGAATAGCTTTTGATCAGTTTTAACTGAGTATTTTGGAATGTGACAGTTGCTTTGTACAGTTTTGATTAAATTAATTGAAAGGTCTTAAAAGCTGTCTAGCTGTTGTAAATAAAAGTTGAGGAGAAGCTGACTACAGAGCTTTTAAATTCTCATTCCAATTTCTGCACTTAGAATCCACATTTCAGCTGTGAAGATCTGAGTTGTTTGGTTTTGTTTGATAACAACACGCATCCTTATAACCTCCTGAGTCCTGTTATGTGTGGAAGTGACAGTTAGATATCGTTTCCAAACAGAAAGCAGGTGCTGCATGCCAGCAGAAGGCACTATTTGTTCATAACCTGTAACTCTCCACTGTAACTATTAAAAGTGGAAGAAATGGGTGAGGAAACTTGATGCCATAGCTTTGTACCTGGGAGGGTGAGAATTAGTGCTGCTGTGGCTTAAAGTCCGTTAAATGAGGTTTATATTGCCACATCAAGTGTGCTTATATTAATGGTAGGACAGAGAAACTATAATCCTGGCTTCTCATGGAGAACCAAATTGCATTTCAATTTTGTAAAGAGTGAATGAAGTTGAAGATCAGCAAGTGGTTTAAAAAACCCACAATGTTGTACCTACTTCCACCTGTAAGGTTTCTCCTATTATTCTTTCTCTACATCCAGCTACCCCAGATGTGGATTTAAAAAGTCAGAGGAGAAGAAGGGTAGGGGCATAATTTCCCTTCTGCTTCACCTATGACTCACTCTCCAGGTTTTCACATCAGCTCATCTTCACCTTTCTGGTTTGTGAATAATTTCAAGGAAAAAATGATTCTTTTCTACAAATGATTATATGCACTAAGTGCAAGTTTGCTGGGCTTGCACATGATCTGTCAGCCACCTTCTGAGGCCTGAGCATTTTAATTTGGTGTGCAGTGTAATGGAGACAGTGTGTCAGGCTGTGATGTAGTCCTGTGTTAAAATTTACCTGTGCTATTGTCATTGATGAGCGCTTCGGATCGTGTTTACTGTGGTCCAGAGATCTGTTGTGACCTCATGCCTTGGACTGATTTTTTCTGATGTGAGCAATTAAGAATGAAAAACATAACTCTCCAGTCTGAGCAGCTGAATGCCACAGTGTGTATTTTATGTGGATGAGTTGAAGGCTCGTGTCTTTAAAGGCTTGCTCATTTCAAAGCTCATGTAACACACTCAGTGCTCCAGGAAGGTACAGGTTTGTCACAAAAACATCCCAAATTCCACCATAAGTACACTTATGGATTTTCTTTTCAGTGCCTGAAGCCACGTCTAGCTCTCTGGCGTGCTCTGTCTTGCTGTGCTCGGATTGAGGCTGAGGGCTGGGGGACGTGTGTCCTCTCCTGGAGCCTGGAGCAGCCAGCTGCAGGGGGAAAAGCAGTTGGTCTTATGCAAAATACGGCTGTTTGGATTTGTGAATGACTCCTCTAGGTCAGCCTCAGTTACAGGGAAAATGCTGAAAAAGTACAGTTCTATTTCCACAACAGAGGTTAAGTGTTGAAGAACATCACGCATCTAATTTTCCTCCATCTGCTTCCCCTTGCATTTGGCATGCAGTGTGACTGCGTGTCCAGAGATCACCTCCCCTTGAACAGGCAGGGTTGTTTTTCATTTCTAAAATGAATTGGAAACCAGCTTATGGGCAAGTTTGGACAAAAACAAACACACAGTGGAAATGAGCCTGCTGTAGCAGCAGCCACGGCTGAAATGGTTTCTTTGTACACGAAGACAAGGGAGATGAGAAGAAGTGCAGTAGCCTGTTAACAGAAACTTGTCACATTCTGAAATCATAACACAAACCAGACCCACCCGGAGAGCTCGCAGCAGCTTTCTCTGCTTCTCACCCTTGGCAAAGCTCAGTGTTTATTTTCCCATCTCACTTCCCTGCAATTGCTTCGATGACCTCTCTTTTTTTTCTCCCTGTTTGAATCCCGGTTCTCGAGGCAGGCTCCATCTGCAAACTGTGAGTGAGACGGCTGATTTGAAGGTGCTAACATTTTTCAGCATGTGGGTAAGATGCTCTTTATTTTTGGCTGCTATTTTTTGCTGATCAGCTTAGCGTTCTGTGCTACGTTCCTTCAGGGCACGTCAGATGATTCTTTTACTGTCCCTACGTTTCTTTGTAATTGGATCTTTTCTGAGTGGATCAGTGAAAGAGAGGTGCTGTTCTACATGTGTGCAGTTGTTCAGAGATCAGAGGGTAGCAGGAATCTCAGCAATAGTCAAGAGTGAAACAGAATTGGTCCTTCAGGGTATTCAACAAAATCTGAAGAGACAGGATTTTCTGTGCCCGCTAACGCAGTGGCTGTGCCCAGTGCAGCCCAATCGCTGAGTTTTCCATCCCATCTTTGGATATACTCAGGCTGAAACACTACATGCAAGCGATTTCCTGCTTGCTCTCCTGGTGCCATTAGTTTAGCTGGATGCAAAAAGGCAAAAATATCGTTTTAACTTCAGCTGGTTATCTCACATGGAACAAATCTGTTCACTTCTGAGATAACTCAGCCAAAGAGCCACCCATAGACAGCAGGCAGGGGAGGGCTTTGCTTCTGCTGAACACTACCATGGTCAGACCCCTTTGTCAAGGGAAACATTGCTCCAGGGACAGATGAGCAAACCCAAAGCTTGCTAGCAGCAGACTTAAAAAGATACTTCTTGTAAGGGACCTCATGCTGGGCACACACAGAAGCAGAAGCACTGGGTGCAGCTCCTAGTGCCTGAGAGCCAGCACAGCCCTGCAGCGTGCCCAGTGCTTTAGGAACAGCAGGAGTCCACTTCTAGTATAATTATTATTGTCTGAGAACTGAAAAGCCAGCTCTGATGCTAAATTCTCCACTCAGAAAGCAACAGAGAGAGAAGGGATTTGTTCTGTAGCTATTATTATCTGTGCAGCCTGTCACGCTCGCATGCAGCGTCTCTGGGGAATGCTGCTTTGCCTTGCAGGACAGAAGTACTGCACTGTGGCACTCAGCTTTCCTGGTCTGGGCAGAGCTGCCCTCATTTCCACGTGCTGCCATCACTGTTGGTGATGCTCAGATCCCAACGAAGAGAGTTTGCTAACCCAAGCTCTAGTCCCCCTTGGCCTTCAGAATCCACACCATTACGCAGAGATTGCGAGGTTTCTGGATCAACTCTTGTTTTTCTACTTTGTTTCTTCACTACGTGTGTATCTAGCCTCCAGCTCAAGGAGATCATTTTGCATTATTTCCACTGAATACCAAATAAGCAATCTGCTCTTCCTCTGGGCTGCTTTCAGATGCTCACTTAGCTCCACGTAACCTGCTCACACACAAAGCAAAGCCATTGCATTTCCACCACCCAGTGTCCTGGCTGCAAGCTCGGGCTCCTATAGAGCTCCACAATTTCCCACGCCTTTTTGTAAGAGTTCTTCTTTGTCAAAATGTGTTACTGGATAGCTCAGCAGAAGCCAGCTGTGGCAAGTCAAAGAGACTGCTGGTTTTGAGTTCCAAGATGCGTAAGACAAAAGAAAGCACCAAAAACAAATAAACAAAACCACACCACCACTTGTCTTCTGCGGAGCGCTGGCAGTGTCTCACTGATGTTTGGGCCGGTTCCCACTTCCCTCCTCCCAAAATAGATTATTTTGATCTTAATGGGATAGGACGGCGGCTTCTAAGCAGAGCTGATGGTCTCAAGCGCATCCTTTAACTTTAAAGAGCGATCGGACTCGTTTTATGTGGGCTTTTGGAGAGGGACAATCACTCTCTGAAGAGTGCTCAGAGTCTTCCAAGCTCCTTTCAGGCAGGGCAATAAAAGTGACTCGAATCACCATTCCACGCTAAGCTGCCAGACCTGCTGGAGAGAAAATGCTTTTTCCTCCCATCAGTACCTTCCAGAAATAAGAATGAAAAAAAAAAAAAAAATCAAAGGCCCTACATTCATCTTTGAAGAGAGAGACACCTGCTGAGCCATCGCCCCGCTTCGCCTCCAGGGCTGCCGGTTAGGCCAGCCCTATCTGCAGCTGTTCGTGCCCTGTCTGACTCCTCGTGTCTGCTTATGAAGGCACTGCCACGAGGTCACTGTCTGTAACAGTGCAGTGCGTTCACTTTCCGAGTGCCAGCAACCTCTGTTGCTGAGACACACCACCACCTCTTGTAACCGTCTCCTGCAATGGATTAAAAGAAAAAGAAGAATGGAGAGCTGCGTGCCAGGGCTGCTCTGCTTCAGTGCAGAGAGGCGGGCATTAGTTTGACAGGTCGTGCTGCCAGCACGCTCTCCAGCTGTGCAGTCTGAGGGCCATGTCCTGCTCACACTTAGGGTGGGAAAAGCCACTGCCTGGCGCAGGGGAGCAGAGCCCGTGAACAGCAAGGCTTTGCAATTACTTTGAAAGCTTAAAGCAAAACCTCACCCTTTCCAAAGACAGGAACTTTCCCACCCTGCCATCACAGTGTCAGAGTCTCACACACCTCACCTGCAGCACCTCTGTGCAGTACCTTGCTGTCTCCTCTCAACATTCACTTTCGCAAAGCTGCTGCTCCATGAAGATGCCATTCACACCAAGCCTTGAATGATACATCCTTACTGCTTCATCTAAATTATTCCACGCACAAGAAGCTCGTTTGCACCCTCAGCATGAGATCTGCTTCCCGTGCTAGTGCTCAGGGATCGAGCATCGATCCCCGTTGCCCACGGCCCTACAAATTGTGCCCGTAGGGGCGGTGGTTACAGCAGAGCAGAACCCACCCAGGCCCAGTGCCAGAGCTCTGCAGCAGCCTGGAAAAGGAGAGGAAGGGAAAGGCTCCCCAGGCACGAGAGATCTCCAGCCGTGTGCGTGCAAAACTTCTGCCCACGCCACGTGACAGAGGAAGAGGCTCAGATCCATTACACAATAATACAAATATGCCTTCGGCAAAGCTGAGCCAAAACCTAGAGCTGCAGCAGGAAGCCAGGAATACACGCAAGACGGGGAAAAACATTAATAGAAAAGAAAGACCCACCGAGTCAGCCCTGCAGAGCGCGCTCGGAAGGACGCAGTCACGGGAGGACGGGGTTTGTGCTCCATGACGTGACAGCAATCTGCAGCAAAACATCTGCTGCAAGCCGAGCAGAATCCCAGCGCCTGTAAAGATCCTGCTGAAGAGATTAAGCCTGGGTGAGTACATTCCCTTTCCCCCTTTGTTTTTTTCTTGTTTGTTTTGTTTTTTGTCTCCCTCTTCCTCTTAACCTTGCCTTGGAAAACTTAGCAAATTTGGGCTAAATCGTCACGCGCTCAGGTTTCCAACACCTGCAGAGGAAACCATGAAGATGACAGCTCGGGTTGGAAGACATAATCAGGGAAGGAAAAAGGAGAAGAGGCGATGTGGTTTTGGGTGCGGGAGATGCATCGTTCTCCTTCAGCTCCTTTAACACTACTTTGTGCAGCAGATCAAGTTCACATCTGCTATAGGAACTTCATTGGCTTACATTAGAAGTTAAATGCATGCCTTTCAGCTTTCCCTCTCCATGCAAGGCTGCTCACCGTCACCGCACTGCACGAGGCCACTTCCCTGACCAAAAATCCCCATTTGGCCACTACGTCTGCTGCCAAACCACCACCACCACATCCTTGAGGTTTTCCCTCCGGTGTGGTCTCAGCCCAGCTGCCCCACAAGCACCAGGAGGTCCAAGTGCTCCTTTGCTCCTGCGGCTCACTCTCTCGAGCAAAAGCTTTTCTTGCAAATGTCCCTTTTAATGGTTATTCATCTACAGAACTGTAATTCACGGGGATCCACAGCATCATTTGACAGACTACACTGATCCCAGGGGATGCCCTGGACCCTATAGCAGCAGTTCTTACAGGTTCAGCTGAAGGACACAGGGAATCACCGTCTCTAATTCCCAGCTGATGGCACCTGTCACCACCTGCCCGTGGCTCATCCTGCTGCCTCAGAGCCCAGGCATTCTCTGCACATTTTGGAGCCTCACAGAGACCACGGGCTGCAGACAGATGGCCCAGCAGTGATGGAGCTGCAGGTCTCAGCCTGGAATCTGCCAGCATCCAGCACTGACCTCAGAGCAGCTCAGCACTGCCTGCAGCTGCCATCACCACATCACCCCCCCAGGCAGTGCTCTGCCATCAGCTCTCCCAAGGCTGGGCAGAGGGTGTAGTCCCACACAGCATGCATTTGCCATAGCCACAGGCCTCAAGAACCCTATTACAAAAAGCATTAATAAAAATGTTGCTATAAAAGTAAGACCTCAGCTGAAACTGTGCTGCATGGCCTCCGGTGCCAGGTCTGCTGCTGGTACTGAGGAGAGGAAAGATGCTGGTCTGTTTCCAATTTGCTTTTTGGAACTCGTCGTAAGTTCTACACTGAGATGCAATTTTCCTTTTAAGGTGGAATGGAATGAGGTTTTTTTTCTTTCAAAGGGATTCCTTTAAAAGGTTATTTATAGATCTTCTTGTGAATGTGATGCTGCTGTGATGTGGGATGCAGTTTGCTCTTGTGGAGCCCCAAACTAGCAGTGACCCAGGAGCCATGCAAAGCACCCATGTGGCCAGATATTCCCTGTGTGCATGTGTTGGTACCCGAACCTCCCAGCCTCAGGGTACCACGTGTGTTACCCCATAACCAGGGGCACTGCTCAGAGGTAAATAGAAGCACTTATGCTAAGAAAGTTTCAGAGAAGGTGCTGCTGTCTGTCCCATGCTTTGCTCTTGCTCATTCCTTCTCCACACAAAGCAGTCCCAGCTATGCTTTTCCCCAGGCTATGTTCCACAACAGAACACCTCCTTGCCACAACTACTTAGTGTCAGCCATCTCCAAATGCTTCTCCCTTCTCTCCTGCCCTGTTTGAGGTGGCTACTGGGAAGCGAAGGTGGAACATTCCTTAGGATTTCCCCACTCCAAAGGCATTTTAGCACTTTGTTTCCCTATCTGTGAACCTTTATTCAACTGCCCATGTTAATATTGGTTTGTGGTTTCAGTCTCACAAGGCCACTAAACCAACGCTTTTCACCAGCAAATAAACTTGGGTATAAGGAAAGCAGAAGAATCCAGAAGAACAAAATGGCTTAGCAGCCACATCCAGCTCAGAGAGCTGCTCTGCACTTCCCACTCCTCTGCATGTTCTTAATTATGTCTCTCAGAACTGGGGGGCTCCCACTCACATTAATGCATGGCATATTGCAGGCTGGATCTGGAGCATGTAATGTGCATTCCCACCCCCTTCAGGAGCTGATACCAGGGCAGGAGCACTAAGGCAACATGAAATGTGGTTCAAACATCTCATTTCCAGTGCAGGAGTTGAACATAATGCCACCAGGGAGATGTTAAAGCCTCCCAGTATTTGGCTTCGTGCCTCACAGGATCCTGCCTGACCAAAAGGTCAATGAAAGATTGAGGATATCACAATTCATCTCTCTATTGCAAATCTGCTTCAGCACCAAAGCGTGAAGACGTATCTGAAAGGCAGTTTTCTCACTTCATAATCCCTGCTTCTGAATTTAGACATGGTAAGAAAGCCCACACGAGTGGATGAGCCTTTCAGAATACTTAACCTCCTCCGGTACAGGGTAACTGTAGTGAGGGAAAGGACTGCATTTCATAGAGACTCCAAATAAGAGCGTACACCTCCTAGTCTGGAGCTCAGAAATTGCATCAGTGACACATGCCTACCTCTTTAGCTTGGCTTCTCTTAATCGTGGAGTGACTGAGAAAACAGTGAACCAGACAGAGATGTTTTAGGCTTCATCTCATTTCACCAAGAGCTACTCCAACTATAGAAGGTCTAAGAAAGAAACTGTGCCAGGGGATGCCTTCCATCCCCCACCAGCTTGTTTCCACACTCAGATTGTTGAGAAATAGCTCTCAGCACCATCAGCATCTCCATGGTCAGTGCCTGCAGCTTATGGCTGTGGCCTCCCTCATTGGCAGGAAGAGGAGAAAATCACACGGGCACCACCACACACGTAGCATCCTCCAGAGCTGGGAGGGGATGGCAGGAGGACCTTCCTTCATCTGCCAGAAACTGATACCATGGGAGAAATCCTCTTTTTAAGTGTATCTGTAACCAGGTGCAGAACCAATGCAAACACTACTTGACTCTCTTCTGACATTGAGAGCCTCAGATGGGTTGTGCATGAAGATGAGCTCCTGTTGGTCAGCTGGATTTTGAGCACCTTCCCTAAGCTGCATCTCTGAGCACTGTTTTAAGATGCAGTGGGGATACTCTGTGCAGCTCTTTGCAAACAGCTCACGTGCAGACATCCAGAGGGAGGTGTAACTGCATGATAACTGTTCTGCATCACTAACAGTTCCACAGGAATAGTTTTATTCTAGAAATGATTTCCTATCAGAAATCCATCCAGGAGGGGAGTCAGGCAAGCCCCAGAGGATTGGCCTCCCTTGTCAATGAAGGCAGAGGCAAGGCTGCTCCAAAAACAAATGAAACAAATCTTGCTGTATTCTACACCTAAAGCAGTGGATTACGGTCGAGCCAGGAGACGAGCAGCAAACAGGGCTGTTCTCAGCCATCCCTCTTTCCAAGGTGAGAGAGAACCACCAGCCCCGCAGCAAGGCAGGTCACAGTGGTGGTGGCTGCAGCAGGGCTGGTCCTGGCTGCAGGAAGTGGAGCTGAGCATGATGAGGAAGGGGAACCCCAGGCAGGTGTCCTCAGCTAGCAGAGGCTCAATGCATACTGTCAGGCAAACCACAGTAAAGTTTCCTTGCCTGACTTGGGCCCAAGGCCTCCACAGCTCAGCTCAGCCCCATCTCACCCTAGTGTTTGTGCTCGGACTCTGTAATAAACACAGCAACACAGCAGCAATGCAAGTCTCAGGGCTTTGGTGTGAGCTTCTCCAGCTTCTCCTTCCTCTGCTCTGTTAGTCCAGAGCATCTGCTTCCTGTACCCCTCTGCCATCAATGCTCAGCTTCTGGGGGAAAAAGGAGAAGGCAAATAGGAGCAAAGAGGTAAGAGAGAACACACGCCAAAACAAAAAGCTCCCCCATCCCCCAAAAAGAAAATGTGCCCCATTTCCATGCAGCCCTGGCAGAGGGCACCTGCACACAGGTTGCTGCACACATCAGCCAAGCCCCCATCTTGTTTCTCCAGGCTGTGCCATGATTTCTGCTGTCCTCCTCCTCTGGACTGTGCCCTGCGTGGCCAACCACATCCTCGGGGGCTTTGCCAAGGCAGCAGTGCAGGAGGGCCCCCAGCTGACGTGCAGCCTGCCAGGACCCCCCGGGCCTCCCGGCCCTCCTGGTGCACCTGGGACTCCGGGGACAGTCGGCAGAATGGGATTCCCAGGGAAAGATGGCAAGGACGGCAAGGATGGGGACAAAGGTGATCACGGTGATGAAGGTAAGAGGGAAGAACTCCTTTGCAAAACAAGGATGAGATGTAAAAGCATGAGTGCAACGGCCCAGTTAACAGCAACGTGTCATCCCACATCCACATCCCAGAAAAGACTGCATCTCATGAGATGATTCCAGGAATTCAGCCTCCTCCTCTCATCAGATCTTGCCAGTGAGTTTTGGATTCTCACACTGTGTCCAGGCGCTCCCACGTAGAACTGCCACAGCAGCAGGTGGAAACTTTTATTTTCTCAATATCAAATCCTTGAAGGTCTAATCAGCTTAAGCGACAACAGAAAGTATTTCAAACATCGTCCCAAACCCTGTGCCAAAACCTTCCAAAACACGTTATTTGCTGATAGATTCATAAAGCTGCATGTAATTATTTTCATCTTCCCTTTGTTATTGCACATATTTCCTCCACAGGGAGATGTTCTGTTTTGACACGCACACGTTAGATGAGAGACAAAACACTGGTCTCTGATTCCCGTTTTCAAGGGGAACAGAATCAAATGAAAAATTAAGCACTGATTCCCTGGAGTGCTCTCAGTGGGTGTCAGGCACTGCTCTGACCATGCTCCATCTAAATCACAGCACACATCCACCCTCCTCCGATCCTACAGCAGGGCTCTTCTTTCTGTCAGTCCTCACTGTGAGGATGAGGACCAACTGGTGTCACAAGGCAGTGATTTTCCATCACCACACTAGAGTGCACTCCTGGTTCAGCTTAACACCAGTGTGCCAGGGCTGCATCTTCTCTCACACTCAGAAAAGGGAATCTGGAGGAGTTTCCACTCACAGCCCCCTAGCCTTGCCATGGCAGGTTATAGGACACAGTGTAAATCCCAGTGAGTTACACGATTGATGTTCTGATGTGCGTCCAGCCCCAGGTGGCATTTCATTGGATTCTTACCACTGCAATTTTACTCCCAAATGAAAATATACTGCTGCAACAATACAACCCCTTTCCACTTGCCAAACCTTCACTAAATGTTTACAGGGTTATTTGTCTTTCAGGTCCACAGGGCAGAACAGGAAACCCAGGCAAGCCAGGACCAAAGGGGAAAGCAGGAGCTATCGGCAAGGCAGGCCCACGAGGACCAAAGGGTTTAAAGGGTAATCCTGGAAAAAATGGTGCACCAGGAAAGAAAGGACCCAAAGGGAACAAAGGCGAGACTGGGATGCCAGGACCCTGCACCTGCAATGCCAACAAAGCCAAATCTGCTTTCTCTGTAGCTGTCTCTAAGAGCTACCCAAGAGAAAGGCTCCCCATCAAATTTGACAGGATCCTGATGAACGAGGGAGGACATTACAATGCTTCCAGTGGGAAATTTGTATGCAGCATCCCAGGTATTTACTACTTCACTTATGATATCACTTTGGCCAACAAACATTTGGCCATTGGCTTGGTCCACAACGGGCAGTACCGGATCAAGACTTTTGATGCCAACACTGGGAACCACGACGTTGCCTCTGGATCAACCATTCTCTCTCTGAAGCAAGAGGATGAGGTGTGGCTGCAGATCTTTTACTCCGAACAAAATGGGCTCTTTTATGATCCCTACTGGACAGATAGCTTATTTACTGGCTTCCTGATCTACCCTGACCAAGATTATCTCAATGAAATATAGAGTGAGAAACAAACCTGTGGGGGGAAAAATATAAGAAATTGATGGAACAAAGCAAAGTCCAGCAAAGTGTAGCCTGTACATGGACATGTTTTTTTGGCACTAACAGCCCGTATTGGCAATACAGATATTTACTTGATGTCACCAACTAGTCCATGAAGTACATCAGGATCTGTAGGACCAAACTTTAAGTGACCTCATGACTGTAAACCTGGGAACCATCTGATCTGTTTTCCCACTGCTGTTGAAACATGCCACAGACGTGTAACTCAAATACTGGTGCAGAATGTTTTGATTTTGTATTATTGTAATGCATGGAGACCAAAAACCATTTCCTGAAAACTGAGATTATCTGTGCCATTGACATTGGAGATTGTATCAGTGCCCCTCTTGCTCCCACCCTCAATAATAATAATAATAATAATAAAACTTGCTGCACTTTACCAGCTACTTACAAGTCAGGAAGTTATCAGCTGCTGTTACAAAAGTACCAGCAACCCTCAGCCTCATCAAAGCAGTACTAATAAGTGAAGGCATCCGGTTTAAATAGGACACAAAGAAGAGAGCTCATTTAAAGCTAAAGGTAAACCTCCTGGTAAGACACAAGCCATCTCATCAAGCACTGCTGGTGTTCAGAGTTCAGCCGCAATACAGCAGTACTGGAGTCATGCATCTGCTTTCAGACAAGCGTCAAGAAGGTGTGACCAGAACCTGATGTAGGCTGTGGAAGCCCAGTGCCAGCCAACCTCCGATCTGTGGCGAAAGGGAACGCTGCAGATAAGACTCAAGTTTTAGAGAGAGCATGAACATTCAATCCAGAAACAGGCTGATCAACACTTCCACTCCTCCATCCCTGTCAGCATTTGCTGGAAGGAAATACTCATGGTGCTGCTGAGATGCTCCTCATGGGCTTAATGCTGCAGATGGGTTCTATCTTACTGACATGCTTTGCTTTTTTGATTTTGTTCGTCACATATTACAAATGATCCAATCCTAGCATAGTTGTTCTAAACTGCATTAAAACACGGCAGAAAAGGCCAGAGGTGAGCTTTTTGTCCTTCCTGTGATGAGCTTTGCATTTTCCCCAGTCCCAGCCAGCAGCCATACAGGGATGTATGCTGTACTGCTGCTCAGCTGGTTGCCCTGCCCCAGCATGTGCAGCCACTCTCTACCAGAAGCCTGTCTGTGGTCAGAGGGAAGGAGTCTTCCTCAATATCTGACACATCCTGGTTTCCACAGTCATATTTCTTGTCTCCTGTACTGCTACACAAAAACTCGTATCATTTTCCAGTTCCTCCAATCGGTACATTTAGACATTGAAGACATAGCCCAGAAGAACAAATTAATATATAGATATATATTAATCTTACTTCTACTAGTCATTATATTTGCATGGTTTTGTGAACTACAGGAATTCTGTTATATCTTACAAAAATCTTTTCCAATACTTTTTTTATTTTTAATAAAGCTGAACAAAACTACCACTGGAACCCCCTTGACACTTATTAAGCAGTTTGCCTAAAACTATTTCAAAGCTGTTAAGACACTGCCAGTTTCAGTGATGGAGTCTGTAGGGACAATTGCTATCAGAGTATTTCCTCCCTCCCAACCCTATAAGCCAGGGAGCACACACTTTTCTGCTCTCTGTGTGAGGCTCTCTACAAGGTGGAACAGGGTCTGTCCATTCCCCTGCAGCTGCTCACCCTGCTGGCAGAGGTCCTTTCCCAGCAGTCGCTGTGCAAATAATGTATGTTCCTTTGCAGTGCCCTCATTTAGTATGTCCTGGCCTGTATTTTGCAGGCAGCAGCAGTTCAAGCATTGCCTTTCTCTCTCAGTGCCCAGCCCTGCACTTCCAGCCCTGGGAGGTGGCAGGGCTGCTGCCAAAAGGGAGAGTCCTTGTCCCCCTCATCAACCATCCCCAGTGTGATTTTGGTTTTGGTTTTCCAGCAGGTTACTGCTGAACCCACTTGGTACAAAGCGGGTGCCAGTGCTGGGAGGGGATGGCAGAGCACAACAGGGAATGAGATTGAGGCAGGGAAGCAGCAGTCAGCAATAAGCTCAGCTGCACTGCCAACCAGCTTCCAGGGCTGGACTCCCTGTTGTCCTGCTATCTCAGCAGCCCCAGCAGGGAGCATTTCCCCACGTCAGTCCTCTCAGGGGCCCACTAGCTGGTTTCTCCTGATGAGAAGCCATGGGAGTTGTTATAAGTTCTCTGGCAAAGCATCCTTTTTGATCTAGTGAAAAGGAAAATGTGCAAATGCATCCAAGTTTGGAAGATCAAAATGCAAGTTATAAAGAAACCCCCTGCTAAGTGCTCAGTAGCACAGAGCTTGCTTTCTGTCCGGGCCTATGAGGCTCTCTCTGCTGATCAGGAGCACGGGCTCCAACAAGCCCACATTCACCCCTGGGAGCTGCCCCAGGTCACAGTGCTGCTTCTGTGCAGCACAGCTCAGCTTCAGCTCTGTGGATCTGCTGCCATCAAGGAGGAAAAGCTCAAAGCAATAAGATGTAGCAGGCAGAAGGGAGAGGACAGTTTCTTCCAATTATTTAACCTCTGATTGGGCTGCAGTCATTCAAAAGATATCATACATCAATGATGTGTGTGCTCAGTACACAGATTGCTCTGAAAAAGATTTAGCTCTTTTTAGAATGTTTTAAGATTAAACAAAGCAACTTGCATGCTGAACAAGACGGCTCCACTCAACACAGTCCTGTACAAACATCTCCTCCATCAGCTGCAGGCTTCCCTCCTTCTGCCTCCCTCAGAAGAGGAAGAAGGGAAGGGCAGCAGTGCTGGGATTACCACAGGGCTGACCATGGGAACACTGAGTTTGGGGTGTTTTTTCCTCTCTTAAAGTAACTGGCTCAAGCTTCAGAGCATTTAAAAAATGATATATTCTGGCTTGTACTCGCATCTTCAGGCTGCGCTTCGGTTTGCTGTTTCATTTTTCTCCAGCCAAGCAGCTATTTATTTGGTTTTTATGCGTACTTATGTTTTTATTTTTTAATAAAAAATGAGATTTCCACAAGACCTTTTTTTTTTTTTTTTCCAGGAACGTGGAGTTTCTGGAATAACACCAAGTAAAGAACTCAGGCTTTCACAGCCAAGCTGTCACAAGGGAGAACTGCTCCCACACAGGCTGCTCACCCCAGCCCAGGCAGCTCCCAGCCCCTGCATCACAGTGGGAGCAGAGATGGGAATGTCTTGGCCAAGCAAACGTGTGGGCAGACACTATCAGGAAGATGGGAGGAATGTCCTGGCCAAGGCAGGATGCTGTGTGGGGGCAGTGGATGCAAACAAGGCTTGTTACACTGCAGCGGCTTTCTCCACTGTGAGCACCAGAGCAACCCTTGGCTGCCTGGGGCACGGAGTTGTCCAAAAGCAGGTCCCTCTGGGCACTCAGCACGCCAGGAGGAGGCGTGGAGAGCAACACCTACCCTCAGTAATCAGTTAGGAATGACATATACACAGGTCCCCCTCCATGGTAGCAAAGGGTTTCACTGCCACATGACCACAAGGCTTTCTCCTCCAATCATACCTCCATCACTCCAGCAAGGTAGGGCAGAGCACAACCTTTCAGACCCCATCACATCTTCCCTCAGGGAGGCCAGGGAACTTCATGCAGGAGCTTCATGCAGCTGTGCAACACTCACCTGGATGTGCACCACTCTCCTGCCAGGGGATGTTTCTGGCTGTGAAGCAATCCAGGCCCAGCAGCAGAAGCTAAAGCATGCCCTCTGGATGACACGGGTCTGTGATCGCAGCCAAGTAAGTCCTGTGGCTAGGAGGAGGAACAAGGGATTCCCACACTTCAGCTAAAGCACGTTCAAAGGGAGCCTGGCTGGGCATCAGCTCTTGGGCACAGAAATGGGGTACAGCAGGCTGCTAGGAAGAAGAGGGCCCACAGACCCCCCAGCAGCCAGTGCTGAGCCCACAAAGTCATGGATCTCAGTGTTCCGAGGTGACAGGGCAGCCTCTCTGCAAGACCCACTGCAACAGCAAATGCTGATGAAGGAAAAAGCCCTGCTTACCTCTCGCTGCTCCTAGCTCTGTTTTCCTCATTGTTCGCTTTGTGTGTGCTTCAGACCCCTCTGTGAGCCCACAGAATGCTAAAAGTTATAGAACGTTAACCTGACAGAAAGGCTGGGTTTAACAAGGTGGGTCACGTAGTGAAAATGCATGCTGAGTGACAGAGCTATAATAGAGCAGGGTGAAACAGAGAGAGAGGAAATCGTAGATAGGTACAGAGAACCAGAAAGAAAGAAAGAAAATCAGTTCATCTTTCTGTAGATGAAAACCACCACACTCGTTTGAGTGAAAGCACTCAAACTGGCTGAAATTATCACTCATGTTGTTGCTGACACCATCTGGCTTCAGGATTTGGATGAAATGTGGGCACCCGAGTGGCATCAACCTCATCCATCGAGCTGGGGAAAGAGGAGCCCTGTGGGGGTACCTGGGCAGGCAGCAGCGATCCCTTCTGGCACTCACCCCTTGCTGGGCATCAGAGCAGCTCCCCGCTGCCTCTGGTAGCAGGTGGGGGCAGGCAGCTGGCTCGAGCTGCAGAGCACAGCCACAGGCTCTGTGCTGTGTGTGGGACTTGATTAAGAAGCCCATTCTTTTCCACCAAGAACACTCCAGCTCCTTGCTGATTGATGCAGGTGCAGCCTCTGCAATGCAGCATTTCCACTGTGTTCTTCCCCAGCCGAAGCTCACTGTGCCAGCAGGTGAAATACAGGTTGCCTGAGCCCCTGCCTGGTAGTCTGGAGGTCTGTGCCTCAGCTATTTTCAGGTAGCTTTGTTCAGTCTGAATGCTTTTTATTGCTACAGAGACCAGAATGCTGGGGTAGTGGTAAAGCTACTGACTTGCTCAAGTTAATCTGATTCTTAAAGAAAACCCCATGATGCTGATAATATCACTGTCTTGAAACTAGGCTTACATCACGTAAGTCACGGTGGCTGTACCTGTGCTTTACCCAGCCTTGCCTTATTAACGATGAGAGATCTGCATAAACTTTCTCTAAACAAATATAACCTCTCAGTAAGCCTAATTATTTTGTGAATTCTCCTGGGATCTTTCTTTGATCTTTCCCAGTCTGTTTGCTAAATCAATTGCAGTTCAACATATTTTTTAAGTATGTGTTCAGTTTTAAGCAAACAAAAGAAAATAAGTGTTTTTGTTGATTAAATTAGGGCATCTGAGTACTCTGTTTAAGGGACAGTGGGGTAATTAGATGTACTTGAAAGAAAATCGGGGAGAACTGTTTCTGACGGACACTTGGTGGCAGCTTTCATCTGCAGTTTTAATGGCTGCTGCCACTTCACTTCATTGCTTGGCTTTTACAGCAGGGACCAGGCAGAAAACTGATGATAAACAACCAGGGCATGTTTTCACCAGAATCAGCGGTCAGCTGCTTTCTGTGCTGGCCAGGAAAGCTTTTCCCAGGGACACTAAAATCAACAGAGATGTTTGCTTTGATGGAAGCGTGCAGGTTTTCTGTGTTTCTTTTGGAAACCAGAGAAAAAACACGTCTCGTTAGGGATTTTCTGTTTCGCAAAGTCCTGTGCAAAGTGGCTGACAACTCCCCAAAACTAATGCAGAAATTGGGAGTGTCGAGAAGGGCAAGCTGCTGCTGGGCCTGTCTGCGGCAACTTTCATCCTGAAGCGTTCAGCTGTGAGGATTGTGGCACACAACAGGTTGTAGGGCGGTCATACTTTTGGCTTGTTAGACTCGCTGAAACAGCGCCGGGGGGGGGGATTTCACCCTGAAACGCCCATCGCACCTCTCTCGGAGGTTTGGAAACGAAGCTGCGTGGTGCCTGAAAGTTTCCGTGAGCCCGCGAGTGCCGCTGAGCGCGGAGCCGGGCAGCCACGTGCCGCCGGGGCCGCGCCTGCAGGGCGGGCGCTGCGCTGCGCTGCGCTCCCCCCGCGCGGCCCCAGGAGCGCGCAGGTGCCGTTGCCGGCGGCGCGGAGGGCTCGGCGGTGTCCCGCCGGGGCGGGCAGCTGTTAATTAGGGCCTGTTAAGCCCGGACGGGCCGCGGTTCTCCCCTTGTTTTCCTTCCCCTCCTCTCCCAGCTCGGCCGCGGGGCCTCGCTGAGCCCCGGCCGTGCCCCCGCCGCTGGGTGCGGAGCGGGCTCGGTGCCGGCGGAAGCGGCTCGTCCGCTCCGCTCTCCGTCCCGCCGGTGCCCCCGTCTGCTTCCTAAAGCTTTGTCTGGATGGGAAGAAAAAGGATGGAGGAGCAGTGGTGGAGAGGGGAGCTGGCGGCAGACATCCATCAGACCCTGAGGATGAAGGTTTGCTCCCGCTTTTGTTCCTTTTCGCTCAGCTTTAGCTCCGCGTTGTGTCCGGCCGCAGCGGGAGGGCTGTGCCGCGGGCTCCCATCGCTGCTGCAGCCCGGAGCTGCCTGGGACTCTGTGACTTCGCCGTGGTGGGGCTGAGGCGTTCTGTAAGGCGCTGGGAGGATGCGGTGTTGTTGAGGAGCAGTGTCGGGCTGCGAAGGGGCTGGGGTGACTTTGTTTGGTAGTTGAGCGTGTTGGAGTCTCGGTGCGGACCTGTCTGTGTCTCGGGTCAGAATAAACACGTCTTAATCGAAGCACGTGAGCCCGATAGGAAAGTTACTTAATCGTCAAGGAGGCTGAAATGTGTGCTGCGGGCTATCCCGCCTCTTTGAAGTATGTCTGTTTAAGGTGAGGAATGAGAGGTAATGTCTTTTCCTAGAACGCTAGAAGCGAGTGAGATGCAAACTGAATGTTTTTGTGTGAACTGCAAAAAGTGTTATTCCCACCCCCATTGGATCGCGGTTCACGTTGATCAGTTCCGAAGTGGGCTCCGCAGTGACACATGTGCACTGTTCTGATGGCTGTGTTCTGCACGAGAGCAGATGCTCGATGTGTGGGCTGTACCTGGCTTTTCATTCAGACAGGGCTAAAAAAAAAAATGCTGCTTCCCAAAGGCTGTATCTCAGAGTGGAGGAAATTAATAGCCCCTGAATTGTCCAACCAGTGAAATGTCAGCCCTGTGATAACAGGGCCATTGCAGGGATAGGTGATAATGGAAAGGTACCGATCGTTCCAGGCTGCTGCCCCAGACCAAAAATCAGATCTTTCTGAATGAAACTGCTGCAGCACCTTTACAAAGCTCTCATTTTTAGTAGCTCGGAGTACACAGTAAGTGTGGAAAGCAGAGTAACACATCAGTGTGTAGTGGTGTTGTTGGTGTTAGAGAAAATCCCGTACTTCAGAAGGCATTGTGAATGCCCCTGAAAATGGGGGGGATGTCTGGCTGCTATTCCTCTCCTGTTGCTGTACTGTGTTGAGCTGTTTCCTCACAGGATACGTTCATTTCCTGCAATTAATGAGAATTACTGGATCCGTCTGCATTTCCTTTTTTATTCATCTCTTGTGTGGCTTCTCAGAGCAGGGCCAAATTTTGCAGGGCCTTTTTTTATGAATTTAAAAGGTTAATGTTGTAACCCGATCTCCTTACAGCCAGTCCAAATGGCAGTTTGCAGTTACTTTCAGAAAGGTAAGGAGAGCTGATCCTCTTCCTGCTGAAAGCAAGCAGTCCTTTAAGTGGTAAACACGTCTGAGTTAGTTCCTCTAGGTGAAAGCTCCTCCACACCTGTCTCCCACCTCCAGGGCTTTAATGAGAAATGCTGTTTACAGCAGTGAAGTGTTTCTACTCTGACTTGCAGCTCTTTCTGAGTCCCCAACCTGTCCTGCAGTCCCTGGAGCAGAGACTTGCACAGAGCTCGTAACCCTCCTGTGCGGGGCTCTTTTCTTCACCATGAGTGCACCTCTTGCAGTTCCAAATCATCCTGTGAGAAGTAGTGCAGGAAACAGCTGAGGCTGTGTTGTGAGAGAGCGAACTTTTCCTCCTCTCCCTGCACGCAGCACAAGTGCCTGTAGTTCTATCCTTGTATTTTCTTATAGTTCTGCTGAAGCATCAGGTTTACTTGACCTGTTGCTGGCCGGATGGTTATGATGTAACAGGTACTGTTTTGTCTTCTAGCCGGTGAGTCCACTCATGTCCTTGTTATTTTAGAAACCTGTGATCCCTTGTACATAAATAAGCATCAGTGGTAAGTTTGGCACGCTCAGATCTGCCTGGCACTGCCTGAAGTTGGGATTGGTGCAGAGCAGGAGGGCTGTGCTGGAGAAGGAAGGCACAAGGGCACTGTGCAGGTGGTGCTTCTGGTGTGGGTTTTTGTGTTGTTTTTCTGTTGGTTTTTTTTCTTTTTTAAATGAACTCTAGATGAGAACAACAGGGGTTTCAGATACCTGCAGATGTTCAAAAGGGTTTAAACTCTGTCATTTCAATTAATCAAGAGGATAAAGCATTAACCTTTCATTCTGGTGAGCTTTTCCACTCTGAATCAGCTGTAAGAAAAGGTGTTAGTAAATCTCAATGCTTCTAACATCAGGCTTTTCCCAAAACTGGCAGCCCGGCAAAAAAAAAGCATAATCTGTTCACTTCAAAAGCTCGTTTCTTTTTCTTAAACTAGTAACAATAGCATTACTGGCCCCTAGCTGTAACTTGCTTATGTTGTAGATGGCAGCATATGCATGGAGCTGAAAGGAACAGGTGTTGTAGTAAAGTACATGGTTATTCATGACCTTTCTCTTTCTTTCCTTCCTTCCTTCAAGTTGGAATTTTGATTTTTCACACTTCTTTCTCTGATCCTTCACAGATCAGTTGCTGAATTCTGAATGCTTTGAATGAAGTAAGAAGGACTTAATGAAATGTTTGATAAAATGCCACAGTGAAACGCAGGAAGTGATAAATTTTTCAAGCACAGTAGCAGTCTGGTTTTCCCTCAGATTTCACATATTTCATTCTGTTGTAAGGATGCTGAAGGGCAGAATAAGATCAAAGTGATTTTAAGTGCAGTTGAAGTACAGCCCCGGTCTGACATCTTTTTTTTGTTTGTTTGTTTTGTTTTTATGGCATCTTGGTGGTATGACTGAATCTGAATTTAAGTGTCTGCACATCACAGAGAATCTTCAGCTGACCTTAATCACTGTAACTTTGAACAGGTATGATGGCTGGTCTGTGTTACAAGACAGCATGGCTTGTGCTTGCCCAAACAAAGTGAGTTTAGCTGTTTTGGAGACATTTCACGTGCATTTTTGCTGTGAGAGGAAATGCATCCTGCTGGCCATACCTGCAGAGCACTGCACTGTCTCTTTTCTTTGCTTTTATCTGAGCCGCTATGGTTGCAGGGAGTGCTGCATGGTTTGCCTGGGGAGAACAGAGCCAGGCTGGAGTATTTAAACCTGGTACAAAAGCAGATTCAGTTAACATCTTCGTGGATTTCAGTGCCTGGGGAATATTTGTCACAGGGGTTCGTTTTCCGCTGTCAAGAAGCTTGTGAGTTGATGAATTTCGCTCTTGTGCTAAGAACTGATCATTCTTGGTAGGCCTTATGAACATGATGTTACATCACTTGTTAACTTCTAACTTTTCTCCTGTTTGTCAGTTCATTTCTGGCTTTAAATGCGGGGAGGAGGAGCTGTGCTGAAAAGAAACGGGACGCAACTTCTGGCTGCAATGAACACCCAAGCACTCTGATGTAGCACTCTGACCATAGTAGGTGTGGCAGCTGGGACTGGAGCAGCTGCTGTAGGGCAGCTGAAGCACATCGTGGTGCTCAGTTTCCTTCCCCTCCTCTTCAGCTGTGGTTGGCTAATCTAGCTCAAGAGGCGAGACTCGTGTGCTTCGGAGAAGTCCTGTTGCTCAGCATCTCATCTAGGATGGCTCTGAAGTGCGTTTGCTTGGCCCGGGTGCAAAGCCATCTGACACACAGGTGAAGTCTGGTTCTTCTGGTCAGTGAGTGGTGCAGGAAGCAGGCAGGTTTCCTCCTGGGAGCTGCCTGCAGCCTGGCAGTCCTTCAGCTGTTATTGTCATCTTTAGCACTGCTTCAACATTTTTACACTGATTCCCTTATTTTAGAAGGTCAGGTCTCGAAGCTGATAGGAGCTGGCTTGTAAATGGCCTTTGCCCTTAAAGCTGCTTCTCTTTCAGCCTGCGCACAGTCTCACTCTTATGAGCCTTTCTTATCTCAAAATATAAGTGTCAATCCTCCTGAATGCTGTGTGCTGCCTGTCTGGAGGCCTTTAGCTGAGACACTGACCAGTCATTCTGTTGAGGGAGCTCGCTCAGTCAGCTCTGAGCCACATAGGAGCCCGTGCCACTGTGCTCCGTGTTTCAGTGCATTGCAGCCAGGTGGCAGAGGGAGATAGGAGTGAGCAGGTTAAGAGCAGCAGCATGCGAGAGGACCAGCAGGCAGCAGGACTCCCAGCTTCTTCTCTATCACTTTACAGGAGCTGGAGGAAAATTCAAAGTATTGGAAATTATTCTCACTTCCTGGAAGTTTTGTTGTTCTTTCCTTTAAGGGCTAGGAGCTGCTGGTTGTGCACCGGTATCCCCAAAGTAATAAAGGCACTTTCTGTATTCAAAGGAGTAATTTTCTTCCTGGAGATCTTATGCTCAAGAACCCTGTGGTGGAAGGTCATTGGAAAAGAATGCATACCTGCAGTCGTATTTATAAGTATTCTCACTCTGTGTAGGAATTCCAGACTTCCCAACCATAACTCTGGTCCATACAGCACATTTCATATTAAATACATAAGCTGAGCTTTGGTATAGATAGAGAGAATAATTCTGCTGGGAGATCTAGCTGTTTCAATAGCCAGAGACAAACTTGATGTTCCAGTAAGTCATCTGGTAAGAAAAAGTATTTCAGAGATAAGATCAGAATTTCCACCTATCTTAGTCTGGGCTTTGTACAGACATTTAACACAAATGCAGTTTTTTGTTTGTTTGTTTTTACTGTTGCAAGCATTGAACTTGAAATGATTTCTTCCAGAACTCTTAGGCTGTGAGTATACTACAAATCTTGCTCTCAACCTGTTTACTACTGATGGATTGAAATCCTGGTACGTAAGGCAGTTGTGGTGGTGGGGATTATAGGGTGTTTCTGGGCATAAAGCAACCTGAGGGTCATGTTCCATTGCCTTCCTTCTCTACATGTTGTTATTGCTGAGGGACTTTTTTATAATCCCTAATGTAGGCTGCACCAGATTTTAGAGGGCTTCTTGCTTGTCCACAGTGTGTTCAGCCCAGAATGCATTTCCTCACTTTTATTTTAAAAGAGGCCTGGTAAGCAATCATCTGTAACAGCGCCCAGCTTGCTGTCTTTGTGAGCTGCTTCTTGGTAACGAGCCTCTCTGGTTTCCAGTTGTGTGCACCCCTCTGAGCCTGGCTGTGCAACTATTTTCTCCTGCTGAGTTGAACCTCCTCATGGAATTCTTCCTTCCAGTGAGATGGGAGAGCGTGGGCAGGCACAGCTCCAGCTGTGCAAGGTGGTGCTCTTCTGCAAGCAGCGTGCCAGCATGGATGCTTCCTCTGAACTCATCTTTTCAAGTCTGTGTTTGTCTTGTAGAATTAACTACTCCATGTACTACTTTGTGTTCTACTAAAAGACCCATTTATATTGCAGTGCTATGCTGCTTCTAATTTATTTTCAAATGCATGTAATAGAAAAATAATCTAGAAGTGGAATCTGAATGAGATGCACCACACTGAAGCAGTGTTTATAGTTTGCTTGCTTTTATCTGTGCCTATCAGTGTATATTCAGCCTGTTTTGATTTAAGGCTGGCCACTCAACATATTAGTGGTACTAGCTTATGGGCCTTCCCCAGGGTCTTCACTGCCTTCCTTGCATAGTGGCTACAGAGCTGTGTGAAACACTTTCAGGTGCAGATATAGCGTATGTAGACCAAAAACTTCACCTTTAAAATGAAAATTTGTATATCATCTATGGAAGCTTGCAAGTTCACTGGTTAATTTTTATACTACTGAAATACATTAGCATGAAAAATGGTTGAATTTGCTGTAACAGCAAATTTGAAATAGTACTTAATCGCACAATTTGGGTGAAGAAATTAAGTCCTTAAGGGACAGCTCTCGTGGCCAAGAAGTTTGGTGTTCTGTAGGAAGCAATATAAGCTGTTCCTGGGTGAAACTACTTGTTCAATGCTTGTAGGGAAAGAGCGTTATGACTGAAGTAGTTGACGTTAATTGAATGCCACAACGTGTACTACCTCAGCCCTGATTTCTGCATCAGTCACACTGCTGTATCTGCTAAATGTTTGCCATAGCAGGTGGAGGGTGTTGCTTTGGGATTCCAAATGATGCCATCGGATGTTTCAGTACTTCTTTCCTCCTTTTTCCCCCCCCCCCCCTCTCCCTTCCCTGTAGGAACTTAACCTGCCTCTGTATAAGGCCCATTCACCGCAGATTGGGATGCGCCGATACTTCATTGATCTCTTGACCATCCTCAGCAGCCGCTGCAATCTCTGCCCTACAGCCCGGCACCTCGCTGTCTACTTACTGGACCTCTTCATGGATCGCTATGACATCACTGTCAAGCAGCTGTATGTCACTTCATTTGCCTGTCTTCTCCTAGCAAGTAAGTTGGCTTCTATTTACTGTGGCTTTTTTTCCCTTCTCTGAACAGATGGTTGTTCTCCTTGTGTATCTTAACGCAGAAGACTGCACATGATAACCACTTCCAATTGTTTTCTTCAAGAAATGCTTAAAAGTAATACTGAGGGACATGGTTTAGTGGTAGGTGGATGGTTGGACTTGGATGATCTTAGATCTTTTCCAACTTTAGTGATTTTGTAATGTACTTAAGGTAGAGCCTAATGAAGTCCACAGAGTGAATTGAAGTAGCCTTACCAAATTCTGCTTGACAATACAGCTTGTTCTGCATGTCCATGCGATGGTGTTAGTGTGCAGAGAAAGTTTAGGTAGCTAAAGCTGGGTTGGTGGAAGGGAACAATGAAGATCAGGGGGCAGTGGGAAGGAGATAACTCCCCCAGATTTGCTTAGTTGTAAGGAAGAATTAATAGAAGAGAATAATGCAGCCTCTCCTGGAGAGCTGTCCTTGGATACATGCCTCTGTTATGATCACTGGGCATAATCAGTTCCTCATAAATCAGTTTTCTTCTACAAGGGCCAAAGGAAAATTGCTTCTGAAGGCACTTAGATATGCTGATGGTACTGGACTGTATGCGCTGGTTCTGGGCTCCTAGTCATTGCTATGTAACACTAAAGCTTTGGTGTTGGAATCCATTTGGCAAATAATCTTGAATGATTGTGGTTAGTGCTTCCTTGATATCTCTGCAGGCAGTGATGTGCAAGTGGAAGAAAGCGAGGTTGGTGCATCAAGGAATTGCAGACTTGCAAACTCTGTTTCTAGGTTACAAGGAAATTATCCTGCCATATGGGAGCCAGGCAGGGCAGCACGCTATTGTTGTAGGCAACAAAAGCTATGCAAACTGCTGCATCCATGGCTGGAAACTGCTAGCAGTCGTACTGGTTAAGGTAAAAACAAACAGAAAATACACTAAGAAGAGCCAGAAAGGATTTCTTGAGGGAAGAAGGTGATACTGTGGGGTTATTGATTAGGATAAAAGTATGCTAATGTTTTTCCTCATGGAGAGCATTCTGAAGAGCTTGACCAGCAGAGATAATGGTAACAACAAACCGTAGCTTACCATGATATGTGTATAGTATATTTAAGCATTGTTACTGTTGACTCTAGGAAAAGATAGTGAATTATACGGGCAGTTTCTTGCTTGTGTAGTAGAAAAAGTCAATATTAAAAGCAGAAGAAAGAAGAATTGAAATAGTCTGCATTAAAACTGCACCTACAGAAGCTAAGTGATACTTAGTCTGAAAGAGCTGTTGAAGTTCTGCTTACCTGAACCTTTGATGAGCTCCTTCAGACTAGCAAATTGGCAGAGAGCTATCCTAGCTGTGAAAGAGCTTTCTTTCCGTTTCCTATACTATTTTTTCCCTTTTTTTTCTTGAGAGTACCCTTCATTTTTATATGCGTAACCTTCTAACTGCAAGATGCTTCACAGCAGTACTGCTTTATTTTCCAGGTACATGGTTGAGCCTTCAGGAATAGAGAACAGGATTTTGTTTATATGCGATACTTCTCTCCCATTCATCCACGACATAAAATTGATGCCTATGCAGTTCTTTTTAGTAACTTCTTTTGGATTTACAGGAAGGATTTATAGGTATAACTTACATTTGCACTTCTGCGCAGGTGGGGTGACAGTGGTACCTCAGACTTCTTTATATGGGTTTTCAGAATTGGTGTAACAGTAAGATCTTGGGTATTGGCTTCCTGTATGAGACTGGGAGGGTTGCACAACTGACTTCTGTAGCATCTAGGATTTAAAAAGAAATAAAGTTTAAGATTGTCCTTAAGTAAGGGGCCAAAGTCAAAGGAAACTTTACATCACCTCTAAAGAAACTGCAGAAAGGAAGCTGACAAACCACCCCATTATAACATTAGGGAGAAATGTTTCACAAAGTTTTTTGTTTTTTTTTTAAGGCAATCTGAATAAGGGATCAAGTCCAAGTTTAGTGAGCTAATGAGTATGAGAAGCTTTCTGAAACTGACATGAGCTCAATGCAGCATTTGTACATCCTGTTATGGAATCACCCTTTATAGGAAAGGGAAGAAGGCTATAATTATAAAGGTAGCCTTCCTACCAGTGCGTGGAAACAAAATGCTAAGAACTGAAACAAAACAGCTTTGCACAAAATTAATACCTAAATACTTTGTGTAGGTAACGTTTCAAATCTTGAGTGTAGGAAGCTCTGCTGTTCATTGTCTGAGCCATATTAATGTGCTGTAAAGACCTTCTGCTTTGGTACATGTAGTTTGAACTGATGGGGAAAACCATTTTACACTAAGCAGGAATTCCTGGATTTAGTTTCATTTCAAAATGACAAGTATAGAATAAATGGTATACTGTAGTCACCTGACATTTCTCATTATAGGAAATAGAGCTGTTTAGGTGTGTTTTTTCTTTTCCTTTCACTGCAAATGCAATAATTAAGACTTCCTGCAAGGCATTGCTGAACAAGTAGGCAACTTCCTTCAGTAAAGGATTGCAGAAGTACTCTTCAGTCTGTAGCAAGACACTTGTACTTACAAGATATATGTTAATATAACTTTTGAGAGCAAACCATCATCTTTGTAAAAGTAGGGTTCAGTTCTTTGGAATGCTGGTGTTTACCTCACTCAAAATGAATTCTGAATATTTATCAAAAGCTAATTCTGTGTTATAAACACCTTTTGAGAAAGTCTGCTTTTTCTTCCTGATTGTTTCCTTAGAGAAAAGCAGGTTAAGGGCAGAGAGCAGACCACAGACACGATGTGTACTGAGAGGTGACATTTCCCATGTGAGTGTGGGGGTGGTGGGTTTTGTTTCTTTTACTGGGGGACATTAAGAGCAGTTGTGTTAGCTGGATAAATTGTTGTCAGCTCTTTCTTAGCTTTCAGGTTAGCCTCTCTGATCTGAAGGATCTCAGACAAGTTTTTTTTCCCCTCCACCTATCAACTTTGTCATCCATCTTTGAGCATGCAGCAGCGTTCTCATGTCACAAATTAGCTGTTTTTTAGTTAGCTGGAGCTGACTTCTCTTGCTGTGTTCTTGTCAGTTTCCCCATCTGGGAAACTGGATAGTGATAGTGTTTCCTACTACAGTAATGATTGCAAAAGAGATGAGTGGGAAGATAATGCTCTTCCAAACAAATTGCGCTGGCAGCCAAATCGCATTCAGCCTGGACTTGCTTCAGCTGTGAGGAGTGTGAGCATGCGTACTTGAATCATCTAGGTGCTCTCTACTTGGAATATGCATGGTTCTTCTGCAGGGTTTGCACTGTGTGATAACTCAAAGATCTCTGGAAATTTCTGCCAGGTGCTTCAGCCCCCCAGAGCAGCTATAAAAGCTTTGAAGTTTACTGTCATCAGCAGTTATTTCCTCTGTATCAGTTCTGAAAATGAATGATAACTGTTCACAGTAATCTAAAGGTGAACGGAAACCCATCTGGGGAAGAAAGGAAATGTTACTGGAAAAATTGGTGTCACGTTTTAATTAAAAACATGAAGAAATAAGTTTTGTTACTTATGTACAGTAACTGTATTTTATATATGGCTCAGGTAAACCAGAAGGATGGACACCTGTGGTCTAATGAGCAGGAGTGAAGTAGATGAAGCCAGGCTGTTTTTGGTGGTGCCAACAACAGAGTAAGGGGCAGTGGGCACAGGAAGTTCCATATGAACATGGGGAAAGACATCTTTACTTTGAGGGTGACAGCACTGGAACAGGCTGCCCAAAGAGGCTGTGGAGTCTTCTCTGGAGATACTCAAAACCCACTTGGACCCTTTCCTGTGTTACCTGCTGTAATGTATGCTGGATATGTCTATTACATACAGTGTGGAACTTTTGTTTATCTATTACATTCTTTTATGGTGGAGTGGCTGCTCTGTAATGCTTTCAATGCATCTCATTTCCACGATGTCTGAGCTGGTTCAAAGACAGCAAATCAAGATGCGAGAAACATTTTTCTGAATAGAATTGATATCCTAAATGGGTAGCAAGATCTTACTTTTAACTTAATCTGCTGGCACGGTGCTGTTTTTACTTGACAAGAATATTCTGAATGTTATGCCAGCATCCCCTCGGCTCCTTTTTTCCTCAGAAAGAGGGCTCGCAGGGTGGCAATGGGAGGGTCACTGAAGCAAGAGTCACTTGTGGGATACACACATTTAAGAATAAAAAGGAATAATAACTACAGTGTACTTCTAAATAACTGTACACCTAACCGAGTGAGTTTGGGTTTTTCAGCAAGGATGTTATTTAAGCAGTACAGGAAAGAAAGTATTGTTAGTGGTGATTGATTCTTGCTACTTTTTGAGAAGGCAGGTTAGGTAGCTATGTCATTTTTGCTTTAGTAACTGTGTGAGTTTAAAAAGGCAAAATCCTGGGGGCACCAGATCTGATTTCTTTTTTTTTTTCCTGTACTTTTTGTCTCTTTTTTTTTTTTTTTTTCTTTTTTAAGAGTAATAAAGATTGAGATCACGTTTTTTTTCTGTACAAAATGACAGCACTTTCTAGCTACTTGTGGAAAAATTCTCTACTTCTTGAGACTACTGCTGTTTCAATAAGCTAGTAAATGCAAATTAGAGAAAGGTGTGGCTTTGCTCAGCAATTTGGACTCTAAAAAAGCATGCTCTCAGCTAATCCTATGGGAATTCTGTATGTTAATCACTTGGCTACAGTGTACTTCTTCTAGCTTTTCAGTGACCCTAGCTAATGAGGCCTTCCAAGACAGGATGGAACAAAGGGAGATTATGAAGCAGTGAGGGCAAAGGTGGTGGTGCCTGAGGGTTTTTAACGTCTTCCTTTTTGTAGCACGTGCATCTAGCTTCCATGCCCAAAGGACAGTGTTTGTACCCCAGAGGAGATCTTTTTTCCCCTCAATATTAGATCTTGCTTTGCTCCCCCCTCCCCACACACACCCTGTCCTGCCTTTTTTCTTCATGCTTTACTGAACGCCTTTTGGCAGTCTGCTTCCAGTTAGTTAGAAGATACTGGCCTCTAAAATGATTAGGGGAAGAGAGATGACATAACAGAATAGTGGTGGTGTTTGGTTTTTTTTTCCAACTTCATTCAGTGTGTAGTTTGAATAGAAGAGTTGATTTGCTGTCCTCTGTTCAACTTGAATGGAGGAAAGCATAAGGGGAATGTGGAGCTCAAGTTACCTTGGTACGAAGACCTCCTGAAATCTGTTGTGAAACAAGGGTATAAACTAACGTATTTCTGTAATCTAGCACTGAAATCTGCTCATTGCATTCAGCGAATTTCAGGTTTTACTCATTTCTTGTAATGTTGCAGAGTCCAGTTCCTGCCTCCAGTGATCTATTAATCTGTTCGTTGGTGTGTTTATGATGAGACAGAAATGGCTTCTCCTGCTGTGCATTCAGATTTATATGGTGCAGTTGTGTCATAGGGATCATGTAAAGGAAAGGCAGGGTGAATCGATGGCTTGCTTCTGGCCATCTCAGGATAAACCCAATGCCCGTATTTTGAGCTTTGCTTGTTCAGAGTATGCCAAGCACCCAGTTTGCAAGTGGCAAACCAGTCCCAGCAGTCTTGTACACCTTTTTACTAACAACACCTGGAAGTCAGCTGTTGTTAGGGTGCCTGCTGATAAAGAATGATGGTGTGAAGTGTTCAGGAGCATCAGTCAAGATGAAACCATGAGTTAACCTCTAGCAGCTGAAGTGTTATGACTTCTGTCCTGGTATCCCAATCAAGTCGGGTTTTTTTTTTATTTATTTTTTTTTATGTGTTTAAATTTAATATTAAAGTTTATATTAAGCTTTTTATTTCTTTAAAGGTATTTCTCCTTTGTGTAGCACATCTGTTTGGGTTTTTTTTTCTTATTGGAAAAACTTTTTAAGCAAAGATCTGTATCACATTTAGTTTTGTTAATTGTTTTAGGCTATAACATACTCTGAAAAGTTTGTGGTGGAATGTACAGTTTGTATCATAACTTGGGAACTTCTAGACGTGACCTCTCTGTTCCCAGGTACATAAATCAGTAGTTGTCAACTTCAGCTATGACTGCAGTATATTTTAAGGTCTCTCTACAGATGGTATTTTTATCCTTTGTATTGAAAATTGGGGATGTTTAGTTTAGGTAGACATTTTATTCAAACTCACTTTTCAATAAAAGGCTTAGTGGAGTATATTATGATTAATTTTCATTCAAAAAATTAAGAAGGCTTGTAACTATAGACAACTTTCTCTTTAAATAGAGACTTGTTAGTTTTTATTATTTTACTTTTGAAACCTTATGTATGAACGCTGTGTACAGTATAAAACTGTCCTGGAAAGACATCAGTTTCTCCCTGTTCTTACTGAGCTACTTCCTTATAGAAATGCATAAGCCTCCTCGATTGCAATGCCAGGCATTCTGCCATGAATAAAAATGCTAATGAATTATAGCATCTGTTTCTGTTATGTTCTTAGCAAACTTTCAATGACAATGTTAATGTTAAGTAGATACAACAGACCTAATTTAAGATGGATGCAAAGAAGAGGTGCCTCTTTCTGGAGAATAAAAGGAATACTTAATAAGGAAAATGCAGACAAACATCTAAAATGTTTGTAATAATTGTAATAAATGGTTTGGCCTACTCAGTTGCAAAAATATACATTTTTCTGTGAACCATTGTTCATAAACTTAACACCAGAAACATCACAAATACTAGACTTCTATTTTTGTATTCTTTCTGCTCTTCAGTCCATCTGTTCTAAAGGATTAATCTTTATTTTGGTTTTGGCATCAAAACTACGTTAAATACTCCCATATCATTTATTATTATTCAGTGGTGACCAGTATGACACTTTATTTCTTTATTTTTTCCTACTTGTGTTGCTGTATTCTCTTATCCCTCTTTCATCTGTAGTAAAATTGCCTTTCACTGTTAGACTTTCTGGTCTGTGGAGCGTTCTTTGGCTTCTGGGCACTCATGATGTGCCTTAGCTGAAAAGCATCTTTTTTGACAGGTAAATTTGAAGAGAAAGAAGATAAAGTTCCAAAGTTGGAGCACTTAAATAATCTGGCATACATGTGCAATGTGAATGTGGTACTGAGCAAGAAAGATTTGCTTAGGATGGAAATGCTGCTTCTGGAAAACTTCAACTGGAACCTGTGCATACCAACAGCAGCACACTACATTGACTACTACCTCTACGCATCTGTTGGTGAGAACGACCTTCACAATGGCTGGCCGATCACCTCACTGACCAAAGTCAAAGCCTTTATGGAAAAATATGCATATTATTTCCTTGATTTCTCAGTGCAAGGTAAGAGACTTAGTTTACGCTAGAATGACCTTCTGTTTTGCAAAGAGCAGAAATCTAAAAGAGATAAGGGTTTTAAAACTTGGATGTTATATGGAGTGCACAAAATGATCTGTGCAGGCCAGTGTCTCATGTGGCAGTCATTTCAGATGGTAAATAGTTGTCCTTTCCTTGCAGATTAGTCTCATCTCTTCTCAGAAATATGTGAGATCCATTTTTTTTTTCCATCTTAGAACTTTTATTTGTCAAGACTATCAGAAATGGTTATCTGACACAGAGTATGAGCTGCTGTCAGTTGTAGATGTGACCTTATGCAGTTTAATTCTTTCAGTTATATTTTTGAGGGTTCTGTGCTGTGAGATATGATGTATTTAGAATGACTGAGCTTGTAATGATTTGGTTTGCAGCACCACTTCCAATATCTGTCTGTGAGAGAGGCAATAAACTGTAGTATCCTTGGAATTCCAACTCTAATGTGAGTGTATGTGCCTGCTGGTACTGGGCATCAGTTCACTTGAGACAAGTTTTGGCATAGTTGGTCTGTTTCACATGTTTAGTAGCTCCTTTTTATATGGGAAGCCTCGAGTCACCAGTAGTACAAAGGTTTTCAGTAAAGCCTCATTTGGTTTTGAAAGACTTCTCATTGGTATGAATTACTGCTCTGAGATGCATGGAATAAAGTTGAGCATTTAACTTAGTGTTGTTTTGCCATGTATGCACTTAGTAGGCTCACTGCAACGATGAGCAGGAGTATAACCCATACTGTTTTTTTTCTTCTTCATAGATCACAGTTTCCTTCATTTCCGTCCATCTCTGATTGCTGCAGCTTCTGTGTGTGCCTCACGTATCTGCATGCAGATTTCTCCTGCCTGGACAGCACAACTTGAATTGCTCACGTGTTACTCCTGGGAGCACCTTGCCCAATGCATTGAAATGATGCTCATGTAAGATCAAAATGGAAGTGTAACCCCTTGCCATTCTTAGGGAGTTGTTAATACTCAAATAAAACAAAACAAAAAATACACAGAGGAAAAACCTGCTATAGCTTAAATATAGATAATGTTTTTAGCTATAATGAAGATTACATTGATAATCTCTACCTTTAGTATGGGGAAAGAAATAAAATGTAAAGATTAGATCATTTCACTAAATACTGTTTTTTAACAGCGTGTGGATGGCACACAGTTTGTTCTCCTCATCTTGTACTGGTTGTGTGGTGATTGGATGGAAGCTTTTACGGATGCTTGCTGAAAGCTACTTTCCTTTCTTTCTTCCTTGTGCCCATAAAGATCTTGCTGCAGATGGACACCAGTGTATCTCCAACACTGGGTATACAGTGGGGAGATATTTCAGAAATATATTTTCATGCTGTGGACTTTAAGGTTTCATCCCCTTTCATAGAAAGTCCATTGGTAAATATACTTGGGATACAAAAATTACTCATAAAACTTTTTAGGATGTAAAGATCTCACCAGAATAATCACTGCTGTGAGCGTGTGAACTATCACATGTACCTACGGGCAAAAACCTGACTGGTGAAAGTTGGGGGATATATGTGAACTCTGAATTTTCCCTGTTGATGATTCTAACTTATTTGTTTCAGATATTATGAGAATGACATCAAAGAGGCCAGCAACATAAAAAAGGAAGTAACGATGCAACATCAGCAACAGGAAGTAATGGAAAACCTGAGACATGAAGCCACTACTCAAGTTCTGTTGCAGCAATCCAGTTATCACCCTTTGGTGCAGCGCTCCGCTAGCCTTTCCCAGTTCCAGTCACCAGTGCAGGATCTGTGCTCTGCTTATCGTGACTCCTTACAGGCACACAGGCCCAGCACTCTGCTTGCTGGGAGTGCTGACAGCTCACTGCACTCCTATGCTGCTCTTCAGGCCAGCCTGCAGCCGTCTGCCCAGACTCTGCACGTCCAAATGCCTGTTGCTGTGCAGGTGGCCTTAGGGACAGAGCCCAGCCACTGCATTTCCGTGGCTTATGGTAGTAGTTACTTCAGCAGTTGCTGTTCGCATCCAGCTGGGTGTTTTGATGGGTAAATATTGGTGTGGAAAAAAAGGTGACCGGAGCAAACGCTTGAAGAAAGGACCCTGTGAGTGATACAAAATGTGTATCTGAATGAGAATCGTGAAGGAACACAATCCTCATGACTTATCCACAGGATGTTGATCTGGAGCTGTTGGTTGCTGGAAGCTGGGTGCCTTTGCCAAGGGCTGTACCTTTCTCTTTTAGTAAGAGAAATAGAAATGCAGCAGCATACCTCATTTAATGTAACTTTGAAAGGCACGCATGTAGCAACCCTGTGGAGATTGCTGCCTTCCAGTCCTCAGTCAGTGACTCACCAGTCCAAGTTGGCTGAAAGCGTGTGGTAAAGTGTTATTTCAGGATGGAGTGCTCCTTGAATTTCTGGTTAAGCAGCAGTGTTCTTAGAGGATGCTATTGAAAACAGAGTGCTTTCTCTCTCCTAGGGGTGCGTCTTTTGAACAGTGGCAGCTTATACTGCTGGAAGCTTCTACAGAAAGTATCCTGAAATGGCATTCACTTAAACGTGGATGCTCTGTTTCTGCAGAAATTGACACATAGAACACTTTCCACTCTCTTTGACCTGGAGTGATAGTTGAGGGGTAAGACTGTGTAATAAAAGGAACAAAGGCTGGAAGACTATCGAGTAATTGGACTTAAAATGATCTTGGACATGATCTGTGATGCTTCTGAACAGAACACCGCTTTGCCTTTGTTTATTTGCAAGAAAAAAAAAAACATTAGAAATCATAAATCATCTTGGAACTTAAACATGCTGCTGCTTTTTGAGACTGAGGTTATAGTTAGTAAAATTGTTTACGAGCTTTATCAGGGATTTAACGTTACTTGAAGACATCTTCTTTGAAAACCTCTCAAGCTTCAGTCCCTTCAGTTATTTTGTAGTTTGGGGTCAACGGTTTGTGGCAGTAGTTCAATTTTGCGCAGAGGAACTGCTGGTAATGTGGGCAGAGATAGGGAACTGGTTAACTTTATTGGGAAATTGGTTCAATTGCAGCACTAGACAATGCTGATTTAGTTTGGGTTGTTTTTTTTAATATCACCTTGGCTGTATTGGAAAATGAAGCTGGTGAATTGCTGGTGTTACTTCTTTTGTAATGAGATGCACCGACTGTCAGATACCCAAACGTTTCCTTTTCAGTTGAGATCAGAGAAGATTGTGTAGGTTTTTGTTTAACTGCCATGTAAATATTTACAAGAAACAGCCATCTGAAATGTGAAACTTTTAGTTTTGATATGCAGCCACTATTGTGTGCTTCTTTGAAGGCAATACTGTTGGATTGTCCTTTTTCCTTAAGGATCTCAGGACTGCAGTACAGGTAATGTGCAATATGCTTTTTCTGACTTGGGGCAGTTTTTCCAAGTCGTGTGTCAATGCTGTTTTAAATTATATTTTTAGAGAATTGTTTTTAAGGGTGTTTTAAGGTGGGGGGGGGGAAATCTAGCCTGCATGCTAACGTGTGCTTGTGTAACCATCTTCTGAGAATGCAGCATTTGGTGTTAAGCTGATGATTTCCTGCATTCAGCAGGCTAGGGGAATTTTTTTCATTTAAAAAAGGCTAACTGTAAATGAAGAGACAATACTCTTCAGAAGTTGATGTAGAAGTATAGAGAACGTAGTTCATCTTTAATTCTGTTGGCTTTGTATTTATATTAAACTTTATTTTCAGAAGACTTTAGTGTATTTTATAATTTGTCACTCAGCAGAACTACTGAACAAGACAATTGTAGCAGTACTGTTGAATGGTTTTTCTTAGTTTTTAATCACCTTTCTAGTTTAGGTCACATACACTGTTATACTTTGGGCTGCCATTGTGAGTAATGTGAAAGTACTTGCAACGCTTCCAGTGAAAGCTTCCAATAAATAAGTGTACAGATGAAACTGTTAATTTTTCTATTGTTTTCTCCTGAGCTTTCAAGAGCACTAACAAGGAATACATGTCTGTACCTTCTAAGTACTCAAACATCTTGCAGAACAGTGGTAGGACAAATGTGATGGAAAGGCCTTGTCAGATAGTAAATTGTGAAGGGTTAGGCAGGCAAATCAGGATGTTGGTCACTGTGTAGAAAGTGAGGTTTTAGTCCTAGTTTCAAGTGTTGGTATACATAAGAGAACACAAAGCAGGCTGTGGGGGTGGCTGAAGAAATGGGCAAAAAATGTGCAGTGACACAAGGTAGGACATGGGAGCTGGATCAGTCAGTTCCCAGGTTGGGAGGGAGTGTTATCTGGAGGGTAGAAAGCCACTACAGTGGGACCTGGATAGACTGGATCAGTGGGCCAAGGAAAATCATATGAGTTTCAGTAGGGCTGAGGTTTGGGTCTGCATTTTGCTTACAACTTCTCCCCTACAGGTTTGTGGAGGAGTGGCTGGAAAGCTGCCTGATAGAAAGGGATCTTGATGTACTGATGGACATTCAGCTGAATGAGCCAGCAGTGTGCCCAGGTGCTCAAGAAAGCCAATGGCATCCTGATTTATATTAGGAATGGTGTGGTGAGCCGGACTAGGGAAATAGTTCTCCCCTTGTACTCAGCACTGGTGAGGCCCCACCACGAGTACTGCTTGAGGTGCTGGAGTGGGTCCAGAGAAGGGCAACAAGACTTGTGAAGGGCTTGGAGAATATGTTCTATGAGGAGAGTCTGAAGGAACAGTGGTTTTTTTAGTCTGGGGAAGAGGAGGCTTAGGGGAGGCCTTATTGCTCTCTTCAAATACCTGAAAGGTGACCGCAGTGAGAGCGGAGTTGGTCTCTTCTCACTGGTGACAGGACAAGGGGACATGGCCTCAAGTTGTGGCAGGGGAGGTTTAGGTTGGATGTAAGGGAAAACTTCACAGAAAGGGTTGTTGAGCACTGGAACAGGCTCCCCAGGGACGTGGTTGAGTCACTGCCTCTGGATGGCACTCAGGGACATGATTTAGCAGTGGGTTGTTAGTTAGGGCAGTGAGCGTTTTGTTGTGGTTGGACTTGATCATTTTGAAGGTCTTTTCCAACCTGAGCAATTCTGTGATTCTAAACGTAGAAGCTGCACCAAGGTAACACTGCACCTGCACAGTGGTAGTTTGTATGTTCTTAAACTTGAAGTTTCATAAATGCCCTTGGCTGCATCTCCTTGAGCACAGATACCCAGTTACAAAACAAACACCACCACCACCACCCATATTCAGGAAAAATAGCACCGTGCCTATTGTACTTAAGTTTCTTAGAAGTACTTTTCATACACTTTGAACCATAGGCTGCAGAAATATTTCTGATTTATAGTTTTGATTATGTTGTTGTTATGTTGAATTTGGCACTGAAGTCCAGCTTTTCATTTTTCATCTCTGTTGCAGGCAGTTTTGTTCAACAAAAATGTTTGTCAATTTGTTCAAGTCCAAAGTATTTATTGTAACTTCAATGTTCATACTTTAGTGAAGGTTTCTAATGATGGTATTTCCAGTCATTCAGCATGACTGAGAGGGGTTGCTTCCCTTTCCTGCACAGATGTTACTAAGTTCAAAATGAGAGCTTTATTGTCCAGTTCTGATGACTCCCTTTAAAAGCAAAATTATTATCAGTGCAGAACATAAGAACTGAAATTACTTATTTGTTATCTGTCAAAGGACTTTCCAGCAGAGCCTACAGCATGAGGCTTTCAGACAGCTATCTGTGCAAGTGGCAGAATGTCTGCCTACCTTTATATACCGACCTTTATGGGCCAACTCTGCAGCTCTCTGTTTTTTGCTTTCATTTACTTAATCTATTGCTTAGTGTTGCTTTCTACCCTATCTGTGTTACAGGAAGGTGGGATGTGTGTGAAAGCTAAATGGAGTGTTCTTGTTGAGGGAAAAAGAAATGAGTGCTACCCCTTACAATATGTCTGAAGAGGCTGAATTGCAAATAATTTGTTGAAGCAGTAGATGTGTTTGCTACATGTACCAAAAGACTCCTGTAAGACAGAGCAGGTTTTAGATTTGACTCGTGTTTTTCTATTTAGGGATTCAGCATTACGTATTGCCTTCAGTGCAAAATAAGTAATTAACTGAGCAACACCTAGGCATAAGCTGTGTGTAGCCTATTTCAACTAAACTAATGCAGTCTGGAATGTACAAAATTAAGATGAAAAGTACAAAAACAGTTAAGAGCTTTTTATTATTATTATTATTATTATTATTATTGCAAAGTACCTGAAATATTGGGATTGCCAGTCATGAACAAGAGAGAAATCAGAAAATGAACTCTGTGTACACAAGACACATGCTCTGGCTTGTTACTAATTAACAAGGGTGAGAGCACGCAGCTAGATGGATCCAGAAGGCAAGACAGATGGAAAAATGACTTCATAGTGGGAGTCTGAAAAGGAAAGTCTTTGTGGACCAGATGTGGGCCAGAAATTACTTGGAACAGTGCATGCAAAAACTGTTTTATCAAGTTCCTACTGTGTGCAAGAAAACAGATTTCCACGTGTTCTTTGCAGAAAGGATTGTGTTAAAGAACTAAGACTCCAACTTATCTGTTTATAAAACCTTAAGCATCCTTGAAGAATTTGAATCAACAAGAGATACTGATGAGAACAAAGTAACCATGAGAGCAACGTGAAAACAGATTTTCTGCTTTTTAAAGCTCCTAAATTTTTGCCTTCCAATCAATGGTAAGGCGAAAGATGGTCCTCAGGTCTTATGCTCTGATGACTCTCTAGAAAGAAGCTGAAGTGGATGATGGACATGCCAAGTAGTGGCGCTGCTTCAGTATAAATAAAATGCCAGTTTGTGTTTCTTTAGGAAGCGAATAAACATCAATAGTGTGATACACAATCCTTTGCATTTGTAAAGCAAAGAGAAAGGGAGAGCAAAGTAGATCAGAACTCTTTTTTATTTGTATTGCTGCATATTTTTGAGTGTACCAGAAGACTGGCTTTGGTGCTTAGATGCCTTAAGCAATCTTTTTGCTGGTTCTCTTGTAGGTTACGCCAGAAGAAGTAGAGATCTGGAATAAAGAACAAACCAAAAATGTGGTTGAACAATGAACTTAAAGCTTCAGTATCACAAATGGAAAGACCTATTAGCTTGCCCACAGGACCTGCCATTTACTGAAGCCTATTCACCTTTTAGTAGAACATACATGAGCAATAAGCTAACTAGCTTGGTATGCTCTGAAATACACTGTATGCGTGGACTTGGTTATCACTAGCTCCAAGTTAGCATCAGGTTTTCAGACAGATGGTTGTTCTCTGAAAGCAGTGAGAGTGACAGTATCACTTTCAGGGTCGTGATCCTTTCATCCTTTTTCAGGATGGTGATCCTTTCTTGCTTGACAGGGTAATTTCCTTGTGGGTAGTAGTTAGTTACTGAAGACGTACTTAGATGTATGCAGTTGACATAGACAAAGTCACCATTCAAGAAGATTTTTGAGAATGAGAAATCGTGATTTACCACTGCCAAGTGACTTCATTGATAAAACAGGACACTTCTTAATATAAGCTCTTTCAAGGTTTTCTTTCTAGTAGTAAGGCTGAGAAATAGATAAGGGCTCAGTAGAAATTCTGTGAGGAGTTACAGCTGATGTTTTTAACAATAAAGTTAATGGCATTTTGTATAAACACATTTCAAGGTGCAGGTGGAAAACTATGCATTATTTCCTATTCTTTAGGCATATGCACAGTGAATGTAGTCAATAAGATGTAGCAGCTCAGGAATACTTCAAGCTGAACACTCCAGCCTCTTAACAGCTATAACACAGTAACATCTTACATCATAGACACAGACACACAAAATTATATAAAAATAATATATATGTGAACTGATTATTGGAATTTTAAGAGATTATCTAGAAAGAAGGACAAAGTTAATAAACAGATTTTTTTTCCTTTTTTTCTTCTTTCTGGTTTTTGAAAGTATTTTTCTGAATTCAGAACTTTTTCTTTTAAGACAAAATAATCTGAATATTTGAGAACTTACCTCCAGAAGTTTTCCTCCAGAAATCTCTGCAGTGTGATGATAGTTAGGAAAATCAGCTACAATTTTCCCACCTTCCATTTTCACAGTTGCCTGCAATAGACAGAGGTTTAATGGTCTCTGAGCTTACTGGCATTTCTATTATCAGTTAAGCTATATGCTTCATGTTTAAAGTTTTCCATTTAAAAGAAGGAAACCTTGTCTATTACATATGCAGGTTAATGAAGATGACTAAATTCTTTGTGCTTTAGTTCCTAAATCTAAACATTCATGGTATAAATAGAAAAATGTTCAACTAACAATACTTGTAAGTTCCATACTTATGCAATAAGTCACAGATGCTATTCGCCCCTAGCTCTAAAAATGATCTTACTACAGACTGTATTTTCAGTTATCAACTCTTTGTGTGGTACTTCTATTTTGACAGTCAAAAGTGAAACTCTATGAGTAATTTTTAAAGTACCATTCTCAGGTACTAAGTACCTGTCTGCAAGCAGCATAAAAGTCACCATGAGCTGGAAAAGTCACCACGAGCTGGGGATCTAGATCCTGAGTTTCTTAACTTCAGCTGCACTGGAGTTCACCCAGATCATTAAGTGAACAGTTTGGCTGTACAGTTTGCAGTCACACCTTTATACTATGATCTGTGCCAGCTGCTCTACTTTCTATAAATTTCTGAGAGGAAATGGAGAAAGAGGTTCCAGACTCTTTTCCCTGGTAACCAATGACAGAACAACATGGAACAGCACACAGCTGCACCAGCCAGAGGTTCAGATAAAACAGCAGGAAAAAATTATTTACTTTGAGAGTGATAAAACACTGTGTCAGCTTCCCAGAGAGGTGCATGGCTCTCCATTCAAGAGGCATTTGGACAATGCCCTCAACAATGTGCATTAACTTTTGGTTAGCCCTGAAGTGGTCAGGCCATTGGAGTAGATGATCTCGAAAGTCTCTTCCAACTGGACTATTCTAACAGCTACTTCTGCATGGAAGAATTATGCCTGGATGCTAGTCTAAGATCACAAGTCCTACAGCATTTCAGCTGACTGCCAAAACCAGCTGTGCAGAACTAGCTATGCAGTTCTATCGTAGAATGAGTCTTGTCTGCATGACTAGTCAGCCTACTACCACAGACAGACCAGCTAGTCATATTGGGAAGGGAAAAAATTGTGAAATGAAAAATGCTTTTTTATTTTTTATTTTTTTTACTATATACAAGGAAAGAGTCTTACTAATTTAGGTATGATTTAGTGACTCTGTGCTAAAAGGCAGTGGTTTCACTGCTGAGTCATTTATCCTGCCTCTGGGTTTAGCTACTTAGTAGATTTGGACTGCTGAAGATCCTAAGGCCAAAAGGAAGGCAGTATTTGTAATACCTCTAAACTGTAAAGCGGGCTAAGTAAAATTGTTTTGTTCCATACATCAGACTTCACAAAGATTTCTCAAAGCCAGAGACAAATGTTCCTTTTCTCCCCCATATAATTAGAATGGCGTGACTAAAAAATCATTCTGGAAATCATGCAACATTATCGCCATTCTCATTTTGTCAGAGCTTCCCCAATGCAATCATCTCTTCAGTATAAAGCATTTATCTACTAATCTGTTGTAGGGTTAGTGCTGGACTTTAGTCATCCCAAACTATTCGTTAAAATAGGTGAGAAATGAATAAGGTAACAGAGCAACCATTTCATGCAGGTATCACAGTTTTGGTCAGGTGCAGATCGGTTGTACAATCTTACTTATCTAAATTGCTTAGGTTGCAACCAGTATTAAGGATGATAGAGAGATTTACTTATCTTCACTTTACATAATCCTTACAGTTTAAATTCAAAAAGTGAACAGTGCAGTCAGGCTAAGGACCACAGCACTCCTCTCAGAGTGTGCTCCTGTTGCTGTCTGGTGCTGGACAAGGACAGCTGGCATCCAGCTCATCAGAGATTTAATGAGGACTATGACTGCTTGAGCCATGACAAGAGTCATGTCCTCATTCTTTACTAGTTAATAGTTTTGAAGTTCTAACCCTCATCAAAATGCAGTCCTAGCTTTAGATGTTCTGCTAGGACATCAAGGAACTGGGATAAATATATGATGTCCAAGCTATGATAAATTAAGTTACAGGTTAAGGAAGATGGACTAGAACAAATACAATTTTTACTCTATATTAAAAAAAGCAACAACAACTAAACACAGAACTCAAGGGGTAAATTAATATACCTTGAACTTTCTACCACCCATTGTCTCCATGTCTGCTTCCTTGCCTATAGTGAATGAGTTAGTGGTGGTGTGTCCTCCTGGGAAATGCTGCGTCCAGGTGAAATCATTTCCATTCTGCACCACCTCGGTGACTATTTTGCAGTTCCTTCCCATTTCAATCTTGTCAGCAGGGAGACCTTAAGAAACAGAAAAATACAGTGTATCAAATCTAGTATCTTATCAGCTGTATTTGAAGTAAAGCGTGCTACTGGGATGTTTATTCTCAGAAACTGATGTCTGAGTATCTGATTTGTGTGTTGGTTTCTTTGCTTAAATTACTGATATAAAGAAAGATAAAGGGAAATCAAGGCATTTTGCTAAAACAATAGGTTTTGATCTGGCTTTCTTTTCCCTTAGAAATGGTACATAATAAACAAGTAGATAGAGGTATATATAAATGTTCTCATACTTAGGCTACACCTCCAGATACATGCAATTCATGTGAATGAAGTTGTGCCTCTGCTATACAGCTCTGCATAGCAATTTACTATTTGCATTTGCTTCTTAAATAACTGAATACAAGTGCTGAACTTATCCACACAGATCACAGTGTTCCTAACAGTTTTCCAGGGGCGATCTCAGAAACTGCTTGATGCAGTTTTCTGAAAGGGTTCAGAGAAACCTGTTCCAGTATAAGACTGACAAGTATTTTCATACTTGAGATTTACACTTTCACTTATGAATACTTAGGGAAGAAAAAAATATCTTCATCATCTTTATACTGCAAACATCTTTGCCCTTCATTCTGCTGTCACTGAAAAGGAATAACTTCGGTACCACAGGACTATTTCCTGCAGATGACAGTGATTCTTAATAAGGAGAACTGATTCTTCTTGCTGAAGCATGGAGCACTCGGACCAGTTATATCTCCTGTTGATCTCAGCATATTTCAATAAATAGCTTCATTTAAACAAGTATTTCTAGCTAATTTATAACCTTTAAGACTCACCCCAAGACATACTTACCAATCTTCTTCACAAAGTCATCGTAGTTCTCATCGCTTTCGAATTCGTATTTGCCTGTGAATGCCATGTTGCCCTGGTGATGTGGCTAGTAGAGCAGAATAGCTGCTGGAACAAAGAAGAATGGATAAGTGCAGATGGCCTGAGGACCTTGTTTTTATAAGCTAGACCAAGCTGTTCAGCCCACCTGTAGTCACGCCCCTTGGAAATGTACTTTTATGATCTACGTGAGTCACTAACATGGATGCCATTGACCTGTATGAAAGTGAAGGTTATAATTCAATAAAAGATCCTCAACTAATCTGGAGATCAGCAGAAATCAAGGGCAAAAGATGGCTTTTGGTTTTTGTGCATATTTAAAAGAAAGTGGTTTGCATTTATTTTGAAGATCCCATTGATTTTGCAGACAGTGGTATAATGGTAAAGTAAGTTACAACAAAACAGAGAGAAAACGTGTTCAAAGCAGTGACCCTAGATCACAACCTTGCTGTATTTGGAAGCACATCTTGTATTAGTTAATGTATGAAAATAAAAAACAAGCTGCACAGATTCATAAGTAATTCTGCCAGGACGTGGGCAGTGCCAAGATTCTGTGTAAATTACTCCAGTTCCAAATCCTTCCTTATCCCCTCATGAAGAAAAGAACTGTGAAATACATCACATTACTTGGATATGAAGTATATTCGATACGTTGATAGATGGCACCATGTTCATCATCAGAAGACAAATTACACTTCATATTGCTTAGCGAATATTTACACTAAGTACAAACATTTTCAAAACACATTCTTATGTGAGAAATGCAGAATTAGAGTTCTGATTGGTGTAAGATGCTACAAGTCAGAGAGCTCATTGAGTACTTTAGAATGCAGACAGGAGCAGGGTAGGAAATCCCAGCTGCTGTGCATTGCTCCACTGGCCAACAACACAAACCAACAACTTTTAATCTGAACAAAAACATCAGGACACCTGATGTTTGAGTAGGAAAACCTTTCCTGTCTCAGGAAAATCTCTGCAGTTCTGAAACTCTTCCTTACAAAGTGAGAGGGATACCAGAACAACACACTAAAAGGCTGAATTGGGTATGAAGGGCACTTCTAATGGAAAATATTCTCTGACCCCAAAAACTTCGGGAAATTGAATCAGTTCTGTAGGAGATTATACCTGTGGACTAGAAGAGATCATGCCTAGCACTTATTGCTTTGAAACTTACATTACTTCTGTTTTTCTCCCTCACCTACTTCCTATTCTGAGGTCTGAGAGAGTAACTTCAAAATCTCACACCTTCTTAAAAAGAAGATATAAAAGTTTAGTACAGAGATGTGTTTTTTGAAGTTGACAACAATCCTTTCAAAACTATTTGTTTTGGCACGGCCTCTTGGTGGGAAAGCAGTCTTCTCAAACAGATGCAGAAGGTGAACAAAAGGGAAACAAAAAAAATCATGGTCAATTTGTAAAATAAAAATGGAACAAATGTCCTAGGAATTATTGCCTTCCCACCCCTAGCCGCTCGCTCCCCCCAGATTCGCTCAGCTTTAAACCGCACCACGCTGTGCAGCGGCTGACTGTATTGTGCAGGAGTTCGTGACGCCACAAAAGCCATACCATCTGCTGTCTGCTGGCAATTAAAAGGATGTCTCCCCGCCTGAAATACAAGGCAGCCATATACCTTTCCTCTGTGAATGTTCTCCCTGTTCTGTGAGCAGCATTCAAAACATAGAGGTGTAGGAGAAAAGTACTTCACTGTCTTGCTGTTGTCTGTATGAGTACGTACATGTATATAAATACATATCAGTCACAAATGCAAAAGATTTAGAACAGAGAAAAACTTGCTTTGCAGTCAGCGTTACCTCTGCACCTGATTTAAGTGTCTGTCAAATGATTCTATCTGTTCTAAAACTACATTTAACATGTTTCCTTTTAATTATATTTCTTCAGCTCAATCTCAAACTCGTGCAGGAGCAGGTAACTGAGAAAGAAACTTCCTTTAGCAGCCAGGCCCAGATTCTTAGGCCTTGAGTAGATAAAGTAGTGCATCTGCACAGAAGACAGTGAAGTGGCTGCACGTACAAAAACCTCTGTTCTTACTGCCATGGTAAAGCTAAATAGGCACCAGTAAAGCTACAACAGTGTGAATTCTGCCATTAATAGAGGCAAATAAACCAACACTTTTAATTTCACTCTAACATAGATTGTAAATTATTATTTACAGGAAGGCATCATCAACCCTAATGCATATTTAAGGAACAAAAAGTGACATGTCAGAGCATGTAACGTAGGCAATGGATGACACAGCCAGTCAGAAACCCTAGGTCCATGCATAAATCCCGTGCCCAAGGAATGAATGTCACATTAAATTAAACATTCTTATAATAAACGAGTTGCTAGAAGCAGACAAGGAGAGCTCTGGTCAGCTAATTTACACAGCCACCCAGGGAGTCCTGCAGTTGCTCCATTGATGTGCACAGCTGGCTGTGTAGGTCTCTGGATCAGAGTCCTGCACACCCTGTATACTGACAGGTGTCCAATGTCCAGCGTCCACTGTGCTTCTGGGATTGGGGACCACTGACAGACACTGTCCTCAGGTTAGCTCAGCAATGAAGGCCCCTGCCTTGCACCAGGCTCTCAATGTTTCAGAGACACACACTCTGTGAAGAAGGTAAATGAACTCCAGCCATAAACCCATCTGTTTACATTAAACTTATTAGGGCCAATGTCATTGGTGCAGACACACCACACGATCCTTGAAGGACAGATCAAACTGGATAAGGAATATGGCACAACTCCATCGAACAGGAAGAAGATAACCACATTATAGGAACAATATTTGAGCTTTTACGTTCTCTTTATAAAGGTTAAATTATACTGATAACTATCTTATGATGTGATATCAAAGTGCTGACAACTACACAACTCTAAAACAGTAGAGCTTGTCTGCAGTGGGAATGGGGGAGGCACGGAGCCAGCATGTAGTACAGTGAATTACAGGTGAATAGCTACACTTGACTGGGTGTGTCCCTCTGAGTATGGGTTTATTCACCTCCAAAGAGTTGTACACTACACTGCACGTGCTAGCTGCAGAATATTCTGCAAATCTCCATATAAAAATAAATTTATATGGTGTCAATAACCGTGCTTACTCTGCCTGGGAGCTTGGGATCAGAACAGTTTAGACCAAGTTTTGAGCAAATTTCTGTACCTGTTTCTGCAGAGTAATTTTTCACGTGCACTGTGAATTTGAATCCATTTTCTGCTCACTCATTCTGAATTAAATCCTCACTTTAATTTCTCCCTTTTTGTTATAGAATGTAATGAAATTCAAGAGATTAATTGGAGAATTCAGGATTTCATTACATTGTCTTTCAAATAGTGAATCTGGACAATGTTTATTCCAAGAATAAAGGGATGGAGATCCTCTGATTTTAATGAGGTTATGGTCACTTGCGCAGTTGCTAAGGTTAGTTAACCAAGTTCCTCTCTCTTCAGTGTCAACTAAAAACTGTATTTATTTAATGACCTTACATTATCGTTTACAATATTCATGGTTTTTCTGCCTCTTCAGAGCTGTGAGCTTCTCGCATTACTTCTGCACACCTCTACAGTAGTGCTCCATCCTTGGTGGGCTGGCACTGAGCAATGTGGTACAGAATGACCCAGTTAAAAAAAGAATAAATGAAAATACAATTATGTCTCTTTTCATAATACATATACACTCTATTATGTATTTAATCTACTCCATCTACTACTGTGTAGGTACCTGCACACTGATGCAAGCATCCTTGTGTATGTTATGCTTCTACTTAACAGAATTTGAAACCTGACTGAATTAACAGCAATATCTAAGACCAATGGAAAAATAAAGGGTGTTTCCCTGCTCACATAAAAGGTGCAAACAGAAGCCATGACATAGGAATTATAATGGAGAAAGACAAAAGAATAAAAATCCTCAGGTGCAGAAGTTGAAAACAACACTTAAAACCTTATTAACTGTAGCTGGCACTACTATTTTCAGCGGAAGGATATGCAGCTGTTCTTTATGAAGGCCAAAGAACTATTCTACAGAAGATCGTGCCATCTGGTGGCCAGCTCCCAAGGTCTGCCTGCCATGGGAGGATTGTGTCCTGCAGCAAGCCCTGCCTCATCCAAATAAGCGCCCGACTTCAGTTATAGCAAGCCAGGGTTTGTAACCATCCTGGTGCCACAGCTGAACATCCAAGATCAAACTCCAATCTCCTCATTCTCTGACTGCTTAACAAAATAAATAAATAAATAAATAAATAAATAGCACTCCACCTGAACCAGTCAATCACCTCAAAAAAGTCATGTTAAATGTATCATGATTTATACCATTATCTTCGTATGTTTTGTTTTCAGACACATTTCTAAAGGACAATGCTTTCCTAAATGCTAGGTTATGGCATCACTGAAATGCCATACATTGTTAGCCTTTGCTTAAGCACAAATACGTTTTATTGCTATCTTTGCAATCAGCAGCACACAGGACTGCCTCATATATATTTAATAGAATGTCAGAGGTCAGAGGCTAACTGCTGGCTCCCCTAAATCCAGTCAGCATCATCTAAAGTGAAGCTACAACTTCAGCAAAAACAATACAATGAATCTAACTTTATGTGCAAATGTTATATGTGACAGGTTGGCATTTATGAAATCTACTGAGCGGGTACAGCAGTCACAGAAACACAAACAAGGGCGTGAGTGCTTATACAGAGCAGACAGAAGGCAAGGAAGTGGTATACACAGGCTTTTTACATTCAATTTGTCTGACATAGTAAAAACCCAAACCAAACCAAACAACCACAAGACAAGCATTCACAGACAAGCTCATCAATCTTAGAAACTTTTGTGAATCACTGATTTAACATCAGCACATGGCAAACCTCAGATTTGAGCTGCCAGGGCTTTGGGAAAGAATCAATTAATTACAGTGAGAAGTTACACAGAAGGGCTCCGTGCTGTATTTTAATTCATTCAGATCGTGTGAATTGAAACTGTGGCTGCTGGAGATGTTCAGCACGAGTAAGTTTTCAAGAGAAATAAAAAATCTCATGAAAGCTTATACCCAAAGGAAAAGCTCAACTAAAGCAAGCAGTTAATTCCCTCTGCCTCCCAAGTCAGTTACCTCTGATATGCAAAACAGCTGAGTTTTCAAATGCTAGTAGGAACAGGAGGGAGCAAAATCAAAGGCCAAGGATATCTTTACTTTCAGAATTTACTTGCCACAGAGTCATAAATATAACGCCTTTACATTCTTTTTGTCATGTTGGAGTTACCCTGCCCTTGAATGTCTCCCAACATGCTTTAAAGTTTATTAACCTTTCAGAAGTGTTGTATAAAGGCAACTGATGTACACTCAAAGACAAAACGGAGATAAGGAAAGTAATTCCATTAGTGAATGAACAAGGTTGAGTGACTACCTTTGAAGTGCTTTTAAAACTGGAATGCAGCTGAACAAGGAGTACAGACTCAGAATAAAAGCAGGAGCTCTCCAGTGAAAAGAAACTTACCCTTAATGATTCTGTCAGAATGAAACTTGATCAGGAAAACTTGTAAATTCTTAATACAGCTATACCTGGCAACTCAACAGCCCTTCGCTGCAAATGGCTAATGATTATTATTAATTCCTTTGGTATTCGGAGTAATCATTCATAATGAATTCAGAATGAACACATTTGCTGTTAACGTAATGTGCAACTCCATGAGAGCTATATTATAATTTTGCCCTATTAAGTATCCATTCAGCGTGGTACTGGGTGTTATTATTCTCAACTCACAAGCAGTAGAAAAGTAATTACCAACAAGATGTGGCTGAAACATTGAAGAGCTTGTATGAAGTCCAACCATTTAACAGAAACCCCATGGCCAGCTCCACAAGACTTCTACAGGTGACTTAGTAGAGATTCTGCCCTTGCCCTAAATGTAAGATTCTGAAGGTCTGAATCTGCTTAAAGAAAACAAGAAAAAATCCTACCAGAAGGCAAGAGATGGGAACGTTTACAGGGGAGGAAGGCTCAGGTCCTCGAGGAATTTTGGGGAGCTCCTGGAAGGAAATTTGCACTTTTTTTTCAGTCAAAGCACTATATCAGGAAAACTTTCAGTCTTCTTGGATCTCCAGAAATGCACCACCCAGAGAGGAAAACAATTGATCAATTGCTTCAAGCTGATGGAGTTTCTGTAATAAGTGACTGGTTTTGCCGCACTTTGCTCCTGATGGTTTTGAGCATCTTTTCAATGGGACTGAGGTCTGATTGGGCAACTAAAAAGACAGAAAGCTAAACCTTTGGAAAAAAAAAAAAAAAAAAAGAATAGAGTAGCTCTCAGGTGGTTTCACTAGTTTTCGGCTGATTCCATTCTCTGGACTGTCCCAATGTATGGCCATACCCTGCCAGTACAACAGGAGGTACAGGAGAGGATGGGAAGACTATTGGCACTATCATCAGCACTGGGCCCTTTCAATGGCCCAGAGGTGACTGCAAACCACACAGTGATTGCAAGCAGCCTGAAGACATAACAGCAGTGCTTAAATTGTGGCTGTTCTTGAGCCATCTCTTGCTTTGCGCTGACACAACAGTTTATGCAGTAACATAGCAACCAGAGCAAAGGCTTGGTCTGAGGTCCTGTCGCATCACACCTCGATTCCCCGGTCACGCCTACTACAACAGATAAATAAAAAGGTACTTTAGAGAAGGATCAGTGCTTTGATGACCTCACCAATAGCTGTATTGGCATAGTGGAAGCACTGGCATGGAGAAGGGCACAAGCAGCTCAGGGAATATCTGCACAGGTGGTTATGCCACTGAAAAACGCTCACTGCGATCATGACCTGAGTTATGCTTTATTATCCATGTTAAAAGAAAAAAAAAAAGTCCAAACGGATGATTGTAAACAAGGCCCTGTAGGGCAAAATCCAAACTGTGCTCATGCTACTGGAGCAAGTGATATGTGCCCAGTTCAGCTCAAATGAATGATCTTTTCTGTGAGATTAAGGCTCAGATTCTCTGTACTTAGTATTTCACACTGGCTGTTCAGAATTCAACGCTGAGGTAGATTAAATCAGAAGCACTGAAACAAAGAATTGGGAGGGATATAAGTAATCATGTCAGCCTCTCAGAATTTACAGCATTCTAAGAAGCGTTTGTCTTTGCTATTTAAGCAGGTCATTTACTCTCTGGTGTGTAAACTTTCTCATTTAATTTCTAGTTTAAGTTAATTCACAGTTGTTCTAAACATGTTTGTATCTGTGCCGGCATTGCCATTTCTCTTAAGCAACACTTCCTCTTCTGAGTTTGGAGGTAAAGTGCTTTAGAGAGCACTTTTCCTGCTAAACTAAAGCAATCAGGCTAAGTCACACCAAACTCTGTTAGACACTTCTGAAGGTACAGACTACTTACTCTTATCATCTTGGTACTCCTCTCCGCTTCCCCTGATTTCAGATAACCTTTGTGGAGCAGAGGTGATTAGGACCCAAAATGTTTTCCAGCTCAGCAAGTTGCTCTACTACGCTACCCACCTTTAATAAAAGGTAATTATGGTACATACTAAAATATTTTAGATTTAGAGTTCAACTGATATTGGCAACACCTTCTACATCCAATCGTTCCTTTCTTTTTTCAGGACTGTTCCCTTTCATTGGTCCTCTTAGGCTGATTTTATCAATTGCCTCCAAAACAGTGCTAATGGGGATTGAGAACAGAACTAAGAAGGTAACTCGGACCACTACAGAAGACTCAAAGGTTTTTGTTACGTCACTTTTGACACAGGCAATCTGCAAGTGAACAATAAAAAAACGATTCTGGCTACTATCAGTTTGGCTCACAAAAAACTATTAAGATCCCTCCAAAATACCATCTTTGGACTAAAAGTCACTATGATATCAGGAGTTTTAGCCTAATTAAAAGTTGCTAAACAAAAAATTGTAATTCAGTTCAGGCTGGGAGAGGCTCTGAGCTACCTGGTCAAGCTGTATGTGTCATAGCAAGAGAGGCGACCTTTAGAGGTCCCTTCCAGCTCATAGGATTCTATGATTCTATGAATATTTTTTCCACATACACATACACCAGAAGTCCCTAACAGAATGTAGCTCTGGTTTAAAAATTCCTGCCTGACATCCCTAAAGATGGGAATCATTACAACCACACCTTCTGATTTTTCTGACCAAAAAATAATAGCCACGTCCCCTTTACCTACATGGTTCACATGATGCGTTATAAAGATTTTATTACTTGATATTATCTATGTGATTTCACTCAGTGATACATCAGGACAACACAGCTTCAAGTGGGAGCTTATTTTCAAGGTAACAATTTAATTCAGAGGCTTGTCACATGACTGTGGTTTCTAAGCAATCCAATGAGGACTGCTCAGATTGTGTCACCCGAAGGGGAAAAAAGCTGAAATTCAGTGTAAAATGAACGTGCCCCATACGTGCAGTTAACATCAGCAGCAACTGCTGGCAGGGAGGGCCACTGAATGCATCTTTCTGCAATAAGCTGTCACTAACACATACCACCACCACCATTTAAATTCTTCCTTAGCCACATTGTGTTTTGAAGGCATCAATCATGCCCCAGAATTCTTCTATTTTCCTTCTCATTTACCTGCAAAACTCACACAATCACAACAAATTTATTTAAATGAGGCTTAGATGACAATGGGATAAATAAGGGATGAAACCAGGCTTGAGTGCTTCACGAACTAGCCCTGCTTCTGCACTGCAGATGAGTTCTGCACAGACTGCTGGCAGCACAGCTCTCATGATAGCTGGACAATTTTCTGGTATCAGAATTAGACCTTCTGCATGTTCACATGCACTGAACTGATGTGCATCTTTTCCTTCTCTCCTGCAGCTCCCTATGACTGGGCAGCAGCTGGCAGCTTGTGCCACCTGAGAGACACAGCATCTGATGACTTAGTCCATGTAATGCTGGTTTGGGTTTTCTTGGAGAAATGCAGCTCAGAGTTCGCCTTTAAGTTTACTGATATCAATAATAAACAACACGTAAAACCATGTTTTAACTTGTTATTTCTGTAGGAATTCTGCTAAGAGCTTCTCTGTTTCCTCCCAAACGTTATAAAATAATAAATCAGTTTAAGTGTCACCTGCTGTACAGGACAGATTTCCAAAGTCTAAAAATTAGTATAATGAACACAGAGAGCTGAGAGTTCTTAAAAAGTGAAAATTACAATAAATTATTTGTCCTTTCTCAATTTCACTCACATAATTGGCTTATTAACCATAGGCTACTACTTTGCAGCCTATGGTTAATAAGGAAGGACATAATGTTCATTGTTAGAAGTCCATTATCTAATTAATAGAAGAATACTACCAGTCACTCTTGAAATATTTAATATTTCCCCGTGTTATCTGAGAATCTAACACAAATTGGAGACACATTCAGCATTTCACAGAACTCCATCTCCATTAGCTCCACTTAATGTCGCATTTACTTAATACAGAAAATTAATTTGCCTTGCTAAGGTGATGTTTTAAAAAGAGAACATATTTTAAAGCATAAGCCCTTTTGACTTCTCCATTTGTATCCAATTCAGATTTCTACCGCTTAAAGAAAGAGTTTTAAGTAGTGTTTCAAGGTAGAACAAAGACATCAAGAGCTTCTGTCTTTTCCTTATCTTTCTCCTATTTTCAGGAATCACTGTGTTGGAAGAGTGACAGCAATCCAGAGAGACGTGGAAGGATCTGACATAACACCAGCACTCAGTGTGTTTTAAACTGCTATGGCAAACGTAGTGCTACGGAACACTCAGCTAAAGCTGCCCCTTTAGAAAGTGCATATCACAAAGTGAAGATGCTCAGTTGCACTACACAAAAGCTTGTACAAACCACATACAGAAAAGCTTGCATAGGGCTGGCTTTTTTTTTGGTTTTCTTTGTGTTTTTTTTTTTTTTAAATAACTGTACCTACAGAACAGTGCCACTCCCCTCCCTTCATCTTTTCTTCCTAGCTCAGGACATCCAGAGTATTTTCTTTAATACACTGCAGAATTTATTCCACGTTGTGTCATGAAAATGCAAACTATCAATGGGGTGCTGAGCTAGAGGCTAACCTGAAGCTCCAGTAAGACAGAGCCACATTTAAAAACACATTTGTTTTATAGGCTTCAAAAGAAAACATTCTAGGTATCCTGGTAAAAATAAATCAATTGAGAGAAATATCCTCCTACTTCAGGATGCACTGTTCCTTGGGAAAACATCAGCACATTTTCATATTTCTGTCATGGAAAATATAGAAAAACAACAACAACAACAAAACCTCCTCATTTTCCCCACATTACGACACTTAGTTTCATATCTTCCTTATTTTCATGTGCCTTTCCTTCTGTAACTTCAGCATCTCTGTATCTGGATCATCAATGGTTACTGAAGCAAACACACAAAGCAGCTGAGCTAAAGAAAGGCCAAATTCCCCTCTTGGCCTGTCAGGGGAACTTCCATGCTACAAGGGTTACCCAGAGTTCAGCATGCATGGAATAAACACAGCATACTTTATTATGCATCCTGCTTCCCAGACTGCTGCTCCCCAGCCCTTCATTTTTAAAGCAATAGCACTGTGCTTTAAATACAGATCAAGTTGTTTGCCCCAGGTCATACGAGATGGGATTAATAGGCAGAAATCTTGATTCTCTGCTGTCTGTTACAACACTTAAACATCCCTCCACCTTTTGGGTATAACCGTTTCTCCAGCACATTGCCCTTTATTTCCACTGATTTTCCTGAAATGTATTTACCTCCACCTATTGCACCTGTACAGCCTGCTGCTATCACTGTGCACATAAGCCCCAGGAGCATTTTCATTCTGCTGCTCTGGAGGATTCCTTCAGCTGAAGTTTCTGAATCTCTGTTAAAGTCAACATTAAAATTAGATATACCAAGGCAGATCTGCTTTGCAGTTGATATTCCTTGTATTTTAAAGTCAAGTTGACTCCTTCCCTCTCATTTCCTCCACTTCTCAGTTCCCAGCTCCAGCAGCTCACCTGCTCAGCTAGATGGAATGGATGGCTATCTGGTGACAGTGATAAGTTATTTACTGCCCCTATAAACTTGACAAAAAAATAAAAATTAAAAAGTATTTTTGCTTAAAATAAAGAATCTGAAAGCCAAAAAAGGGAAACCAATATTCAAGTGTATTTTTCCTATGCTAGCACGTTATAACGTGCCACACTAGAAGTACTTATGCAGGTTAATGGTGCAAGACCAGTACAGAGAAGGACACATTTCACTTCAGGAAGTACAACAAAAGCCATTCTTTTCTCTGTTTAAAAGTACTTTTTGGGCTCCAGCTTTGCTTTGTTGTCTGATACACTGTAATATCTTGATGAATGTTTTACCAAAGTTTGAAAATATTTATATTTGTTTAGACACTTTTCTGCAGCAGGGAAAACACATACATGGCATGCCGTTACCTCACCATCTCCAAAAATGCCATTCTTTGCACCTGCTTTTTTTATTGTTATTATTATTAGCTGCTTATATTAGATTTACTGTGCAGTATTCCTCTCACAGCGGGTTCACCTTGGCTCTACTTATTTTGGAATCGGGCAGCAATAGCATGCTGGTATTAGTCAAACAATGCTGATGTAAAACTGGAAAAATGAGACCATGCTGTTAACATTTGTGATTTTCATCTTCAGTCCAGGAATAAGTACTATTTCTCTAAAATATCCTTTGGAATCAAAAGGAAAATCTGGAATACACTTGAAAATCCAAACTTCATCTCATAATACCACACAACAGTTTATATCCATTTTCCTCCTGCACCATGAGAGATCAGTAGGGAATTAAAAAAAAAAAAGCTTACATTTAGGTTAAAAATGAAGTTTTAAAATTTTCATTTCTAAATGGCTCAGTTTGGTAGCACATGGAGATCAGTTACTGTTCTTGGGATGCTTAAAAAAACCTAAATGCAGTTCAGTGACTGGAGGAAGTCATCTTCCCAAGCACCTCAGTTCCTCAGACAGAAACTGGATTGTTAACATTTGCATCAAGCTTACAAACCACGTGGATCCCCCAAGAACGCATCCTAGCACCCAGGGTAATCCTCACCACTCCGCAGTCTGCGTGCTGAAGCAGATTTAAAACCACCACTCCCAAATCTCTTGAGATTTCCTGCATAGAAAGCACGGCCTTTCAGAGCAGCTGCTGACCATCGGGTAGAGAAGTCTGAGTCACACTGCCATCTAGTGAGAAAGCCTCAAGTCTATTCCTTGGCGGAATAAACATTCAAATGAGCCTCGCATGGACTTCCGTGCAAAACTCAGTAGCTCACAAGGTTAGATACAACATGCGTCATGAGAGACAGGAGAAGAAGGAACTAAAAGGCTTGAGAACTTCCAATAGTGGCATTCTTGTGGTATTTACAAGACTAAGATGCAGGCAGATTATAAACTTAGCAACTGAGAATGCTGTAATACCTTCACTAAGCAGCACATCTTCCACAAACATGGAAAGCTATCTGTATCTGCTGGAAGCATCTCATGAGATTCTGCAGGCAAGCCATTATCATCTTTGCTTCAGCTGGCTCACTTAACACACAGGGGCCTTCAGCAGGACTGCCTTGGTTCAAGGTGGGATGACTTTTGCTTTCCCAGTGCTTGTTTGCTTTTTTTTTTTCCTACCAAGAAGCAAAATGGAGAGGGGAAAATGTTTCATGCAGAATAAAGAGGATGGTGAATAAAGAATAATCAGGCTACAGCATAGAAATCTTTGTCAACTCACCAATGCTGAGAGATGTGTGTTAAAGACATTCTGATACTGATTTGAGTTGCAAGGTGTGTCTCTGAGGAATTAAATATAAATGTCAAGCCTTTACATATGAATTTAAAGCCATCTATGATTACTAATGGCTAATTCTTTACAGTTTTAATGCACTTTTTCATCAAGCTGTCAGTAACATTCAGAAATAATTGATCTTCCCAAGGTCAAAGAGTAGGGCATGTGGATTCACTACTACTACTCAGCACACCTGAAAATCAGCTCTCACCATCTGCTACAAAAGCTGAGTTTCTCTTGTGAGCTGCTGTGTCTGTGGGATAGTCTCCAAGGGTATGCTAGATATGAGCCACTAGACTGTTATATTCTGGAGCTGGTAAAAGAGGCAGGCCAAAACAACTGCTTAAGGATAGAGAATATAATTCAACCTGCTCTGTTAATCTCCCTAGAACGTTTGGCTGATGCAAGTTTACTGTGAAGTTTTACATAACAGCATTAAGTAGTTCATGACTTTCATTTTGGAAAAGTGAATTCCTTAATAGAGGAATTAGAGTTGCTCCAAACAGAAGTACAACAGGAACAGGGAAAAGAAGATAGGGAAAGAAGGCTACCACATGGTAAACCTCACAGCTAATCTAAAATGGGAGCCTATCTCCCACTGAGCAATACTGGAATCAGCAATGAAACATGGCAGAGTAGCTTTAGTTGCTGTTAATTAACACCTCTGGTTTTACTTAATTTTTAAGCCCAGCTTTCACCTTGTCATCTATGCAAACGTTCTACATTTAAGGGCAAAACATATATGGAGAGGCTGAAGGAGTGTGTTTGTCTCAAAAGTTTTAATCTTTGTGAAAAGTCTACTCACTACAAAAATATGAAAACACCCCCCCACTGCTGTACAGTGGGTTACAGTTACTGCTGCCTCCAGACACTGGCATAGGAAAGAAAATTGCTACTCAAACAAATGGGTTGTAACACAGAATCTAGGTGCCTAAATGGATTTTAAAGCCAAGGAAAAACAATTGTTTTCCACTGCTGATTTAAAAAACAAAAATCTACATGTCTAATAGACATTTTGTACAAGAAATTTCTACCCTTAGGTCCAGCTTACACCTCTGTGTACTTTTCTCCCCCATAGCACGCACAGCATTACTGTTTGTAACCCAGGTGTCAGTAAGAGCTCTTTGGCCAGATACATTTAAGACCTTTTGCACTCTAACTCTTCACAGCTGCCTCCAGTTTCTCATCCTAAAAGAAAAGCTTATTCCATTACTCGTACACGCTGCTATTGCAGCACTTGCATGAAGGCTGGCCACACAGGTAGGCAGGAGATCTGCTTTCCTTTCCCTCTTCAGGCTCCTCTAAGCTCAAAAGTAGATTGGTCAGAAATGATGCATTGGCTATGTAGATCCAGGCATAAAGGAGTAATTCTTGCAGAGAAGCACAGAATCACCAGAGCAGGCTATTGGTCACTGAGTGATATTCACAAACTGGGAGCAGCAGGAGAGGTTTTTGTTCAGATCCTGTAATTAGGGACTGAGGAAAACCAGAAATGTAAGGCTGGCACAAGGAGCTGCAGTGAGAAGTAGGTGAAGCTGACTTGTATCTACCTCGTTATTCCTAGGAAGGATGACCAAGCTAGATTTGATTTATATGGGGTCAACAAAGCACAACAGTTCAGGAAGAGAAATGGCTTGAATCAGCTTCACAGTGTCCTGCTGCAGTGAACTGGAAAAGCTCACAAGCAGGAGACAGGCTAAGAACACAGCCAGTGCAGGTCCTCCTCTACTCAGTCTCTGGTGACTGGAAACATGACTAACTGATAAAAGCATTGATTACTGAAATTCTTTCAGCACTAATTTTCAGTCATCTGTTTGAAAAAGAACCCTTCTACAATAGTGGGTGTTTTTAGTTGTGTGTTTTTTTTTGAAAGCTTTTTGTCTGGTCACTGCCTTCTCTTAAGTTATTGTGACCTACATACAGACATGATCCAAATAAAGCCCTCTTTCTTTAATTTTTTATGTGACATTTCTTAGCTGTTGCAGCTCTGGGGTTGCTGTAGCCTCTGTTTTACTTTTCTCACACGAAGTCAGACACGGTTCTGTACACGTATTTTTGTTTTCTCCACTACTAAAATGAACGTTCAAATCTCTCTCAAAAAAATCCAAAGGGTTTACACGCAGGAGGTGGCACTGACAGATACACCCTTGGTGTGTTGTTATCCTGAAGCACTGAAAGAGAAAGCCTGGAGTTATACATCTGCCTGCAAGAATTGAGGCACACAAGAAGTTCCTCTGATCTAATGCATTACCAGGGAGCAACAGTAACTGATACTCCCATCCCTTAGCTGCCTGCCAACATGCAGTACAGTGTGCTAGCTTAAATCATTTCCACCAAGAAAGTTTGATGAGGCTTGAACGGCACAAAAAATTACTCTAGGGATAAGGAATTCAACCCTTGCTATTTAAATCAAGATTGGTAGGATCATTACTACCTGATGAGTGTTCATTAAGCCTAGATGAGATAAATTTGGTAGTCACTTTATCTCCCAGCGGCTGGAGACTCACAGAAAACCCATTTCGTGGCACAAAGGTCTGTTCCATTTGGAATAACTCAGCCCATGAACTGCTCTCTGTCTGGATCGCTGGCTGGAAGCAGAGACGTGCTGCTTTTCCAGAGCACACAATTCACTGCACAGCTGGCATTCTGACAAACAAAAATCACCAAGAACTGAACTGCCCTGTAGGATCCCCTGCCTTGTGATTTGTCCCTGTAGGTCAGGGCTGAACCTCCCTCCTGCAGCAAGGGGCTCTGTCAGGGCTCAGGCTGTAGCTGCTGCCTGGACATGAAGCAGTGCAGATCCCGCTGCTGTTGGTCTGGCACCTTTCACTAGCCCTGCATTACTCAGCAGTTAGAGAGAAACAACAGGCATTTCAGCATAGCAGGGGAGAAGCAGCTGGCTAGAGGATGAAGGAATAGAAAGAAGCAATTATACCATTATGAGTATCAAACAAGCCCACATCACTCTTACTTGTGCTTGGGGGTGCAACGCCAGATCATATCCACCTTTGCTGCTGATTGTTTTTTTTGACAGAAATTGCTCCCTAAACAGTCATGTTCAGTGATTATTTGTCTCCTTCCTTCTTTCTCTGATTACAGCCAGACTGGGATATCCCTGATCCGCATAGAAATGAATATTTTAAAAGTCAGTGTTGTCCTCAAAGGGGCTTGTGCACCATTAGGTCTCCAGATTTACTGCATTAGCAAAGAACACTGCAGCAACGAAGCAGCAGCAATAAGCTACAAACGAGAAGAACTACCAGAAAATGATTTTGTCTTCATACACACCTAACTGAAAATTAAAATGATCACCAAGGTCCTGTTTTTATATGAGGAATTTTCACCAAATTTTGTAATCATGCTTACAGAGCCAACTCTGTCACAGCAACACTTCTTGACTCAGCACAAGCACTCTGTTTTGCCTGTGATCATCAACAGCAGCAAATTACAACTATCGAAAGACAAAGCAAATTAAAAAATAATCTTATATAGCAACCCATCAAATGTTTAGTCTCGTGTTTAAATCTACACACTTAAGTCACTTTCCCACAGCCAACAGCAGCTTGTGCAAAATAGTAACTGATCTCTGTGGTGTACGACAGTAGCACAGATTTCCCCAGAAAGAGAAATGGAGAAAGCACAGTTATAATTGCAATATGTGTACCCAGGCTAATACAGTTGGCAGCAGCATTAATGAACACACCGTACGTGCTGCCACAGTAAGATGGGCCACAGCATCTACTGCCTTCAGAGTTTGGAGTCTACTGCCACATGGTTTTATTTACTTATCCTATTCCCTCCCTAAGAGAATACCCAAGTCACAGGCCAGATCTATTCCTTACTAGGTGTTTTGCTTTTTGTTAATCCAAAAGCAATCATGCAACATAAACATCTGTCAATTTCTCCTCCCACTCGTGGTTTCTTGTACCTCTTCTGAGGATATTCCCCAGCTGTACTGATAGAAAAGCCCTGAAATTTACTTTCAGTTCAGTTCTGATTCACCAGGTGGACCTTCTCTCCCACTGAACCATACACATTTTGATGGTTGTTTTATGCCTGTGACTGGCTTTACTCGCTTAACTCTGAATTCACTCATGTTTTCCATCAGTTGATAACAATTTGAGAACTTATTCTGGCTTGACTAGATCTGACTCACTGTGGGTGATGTCAGAAGTTAGAATCAAACTGAGATTAACAAAAAAACTATAGTCAAAATGTAACTATGATCTCCGTACTGATACAACAAGGAACTGAGGAACTTCTGGCCTCCGACACAACCAGAAAGCAGTATTTATCTGATCTCTCAATGGTCCAAGCCTGCATCAATCAGTTTGGTTTTATCCTGAGGGAAAAACATAATGGCTATCATGAAGCTCTTTCACACTCAACTTTTGCCACAAAAAAAACAAAGCAAACAAACAAACGAAACACCTTAACATTGAAAAAGAAAACCAAAAACAAAAGTCACTGTACCACAGAGATAAAGATTTTAGAAATTCAAACACATTTTCTTTCAAGTTTAAATCCATGATGGAAAAAACAGAGAATCAGCAGCAAGTGTCCTTAATAACAAGATATTAAGACAGCAATCACCATTCAGAATTGTAAAATAGCATCAGAGGATGGGTGGGGTTGGAAGGGACCCTAAAGATCACCTAGTTCCACCCCACCCCTGTCCTGGGCTCGTCACCACCCACAGCCCCACGCAGCCTGGCCTTCAGCACCTCCAGGGATGGGGCACCCACAGCTCCTCTGGGCATGGCCCCTTGTCCTATGGCTATGTCCTGTCACTCATGATAACATCAGCCAAAGCCCAACACCCTACCAGTCTGTGTAAACAGTCAGCCCCCTCCTGTTTATAAACTCCTTTAAAGGAGCTTTGTAGCAGGCACAATGAAATCTCCTTGATTCTCCAAGCTAAACAAGAACAGGTCTCTCAACCTTTCTCCATAGGAGAGGTGCTTCAGCCCTCCAATCGTCTTTGTGGCCCTCCTCTGGACCCACCCCAACAGATCTGCACCTTTCTCGCTCTGGGGGCCCCAGTCCTGGATGCAGTACTTCAGATAAGGTCTGGCAAGGGCAGAGTAAAGGGGGACAGTCCCCTCCCTCACTCTGCTGCCATCCCTCTGTTGATGCAGCCCAGGATACTGCTGGCCTTTTGGGCTGCAAGCACACACTGCTGGCTCATGCGCAGCTTTTAATCCACCCAGATCCCCACGTCCTTCTCTGCAGAGCTGCTCTCAAGGAGTTCTTATCCCACTCTGTACACGTTTGTGACTGTCCTGACTCAAATGCAACACCTTGCACTTGGCCTTGTTGAACCTTACTAGGTTCTAGTGGGCTCACTTCTCAAGCTTGGCCAGGTTGTGTGGATGGCATCCCATCCTTCCCTTGTATCAGCTGCACCACTCAGCTTGGTGTCATCAGCAAGGCTGCTGGGAGTACGCTCGACTCCTCTTTGCCATTGATATACATCATTATTATTGTAATGGAGCGGCCTACACAAGAATTTAAAACACTCACATACAACAGATGCAAAGTCTATCCTATGCTTGTGAGTACCCAGGTGAAAAACACAGGCCAAAATTCTGCGGACTTCACCGGGTCCTTGTTCGGTGCTTTGCCTGTTGAGCTCCTGTTTAAATGTAATTTTTTTTCCTGAACAGAGATCTCAAGGAATGTGATAACTAATCAAGCTGTCAAATACTTGCTACCAGAAATCTTATTAAAAGTCCAAAGATGCTACGATATTAAAACCTATTGTACATGCACAATTTCTAGGCCTAGCAAGTGAAAAGAAGTCCTTTTTCCCCTCTGATTAGTTGTGTCTGGAATTTTTTCATTGATTTAGGATGCATACATGTACCTATATTGTGTTGTATGATTTACCACACTCTTTTTGCTACAGAAATGTATCACTTGATGACAGTACACATCATGAACTCAAAGTTGCATTTCAGAACATTTTTGTCATTCAAATGAATGCTGAAGTGGAACAAACAGATCACCCAGACATATACCAGACTGAAGAACAAGAACAGTGATAGAACACTCAGTAAACATAACATCTAACTGACACAGTGTTCAGCTTGGGGGGATGGGGGAGAAGCAATACCAAAATTGAAATGGTTCTCCAAGCACTAATTATTTGAAGTGTAGACTTCAAAAACACAAACAACAAGCCTTATATGAGATGCAGATTGCTTGAAAAAAGTGCTGCAAAAAAGTCAAAGTCTTTTCCCCACAATAAACAGAATGGCACAGAACTGTTTACTTGTTAACTGTTTTCTCTCTTCTAATTCCATTAGTTAGGTTGAATATAAATAGAGGAATCCTATAAACAAAGCAACAAAAAAAGACCCCACAAAAACAACAACAAAAAATGCAGTTATCATATGCCCTCCATTTTCAGAAGGAAGCATCTCTTCTGCTGTTTAATTTACACACCTTTCAAATGGGTATCAACCAATCAGGGGAAAATGCATTTTTAAACCAGTTCCATTTCTGCAGCCTTCTACCTTTTAGTAACACAGAGAGAAACAACTACACTTCTAACTAACCATCCCAGTGGAAAGAAATTTAGGCTGCCAAAGGTATCTTTTCCTTGTAGGTTATGCGTTATTGAGCACAGTGGTTTCAACTGTAACACAAAAGAACTCCATCTGTAAAAACAAACTGTGCTATACAGCTACATCAGCATATCCTAGGTACAGCAGGCTTGGCCCCACTTTGTGATAAGCCACCACATGGGGAGTTAGATTAGTGTAATTTGGGAGAAATGCAGCATAGTTATACCAGTGTATGTCCTCACAAGGATGGTGAAGCAGTTGTTGAAGGCTTGCATTTTATTATCAGTTGGAGGGATGTGAGGGGAGAGTTTCAGTTGGATAACTTTTATAACACAAATTTTTTTGTTTCCAGAGATGCTAATACTGTGTAGCTAATTCAACATCAGGCAATGCTGCTATTGCCCCAGCAAAACAGGGTAGTGTGTTTAAACAGTCTGCACTATTTTCATGCATTCTACTACCGTTTATGAATCTGTAGTACCTGAAGAGCACCACTATTCAGGATTCTGTCCTTAAGGCAGGCATAAAACTTCACAACTTGTTCTTTAGTATTTAAATTGGCTGGTAAAAAGAAAATGAAGGGAAAACAATAAGATTGTGGTGAAATTGTTTGCCTAGAAGACAATGTTACAAGCTTCAATCACAACACTGAAACTCGTGGCCTACTGATATTTTGTAGAAATATGCACAGTCTCAGTAGACTCCATACTGTGATTCACTACTGACCAAGCAGAAAATGAGAGGATATTGGTACATGATAAAAATGCAAGCATTCCTCACACTCTCTGCAACAGAAAAATGGGGCTTTACAAGAATTGCAGAAATCTGAACAATCTCGTGGCAGCTTTCTGACACGTTCACACAGTCCCACAGTCAGCCTGCCAGGCCCCACAGCCCATGCATGCCTCTGGAGAACAGCGTAACGGGGTAAAAGCATTCAGTGAGATAACAGTCTCCACACTTTGGTCTTTGTAATGACCAGCTCTAAAAAGCAACACCGCACACTTCACTGAAATGCTCTGAAACCCTGCTCAACATCCCAAAATAGCTGCCAAAACTCTTCACAACTGCCTAAACAGCCCTCTCTGAACATAAACAAAAATCCAGTTGTGCAAAAATTCCATTATTTCAATTATCACACAGAACACAGACAATAATCATGACCAACTGCAAACACAAGAGCTGAAATGTAAGACCTAGCCACTCACATCTTAGGAGCTTCAGTTAAAAGGAATAAACAACGTGTTCTGCAAATTATCAAGATCTTCTCTAGCCTTATTTTTTGTGTGCTTTTAGAGTTGTCAATGGACAGATGTGAAGTCACAGTTAAGCTAGGCTGAAAGCACTGTGACAGAGATGTTGTTATGACTTGCTTTGTATCTGTGATTTCATAAACTACCTTGTGACAAGAACAAGGAGAAGGATTGATGCAGTCAAAAATGAGAATTAACTCCACATTCCCAAAACTCTGGGAAAGGCAACATTTATTATCTTGGATTTTTTTTCCCCACTGATCACCATGTGCCCTTATCAGCAAAAGGATAATTAAGTCTATTACATTAATAATCTGAGACAGCTCTGTGGACTGGCTGCCAAGACTTGCCCTGGCCTAACAAACCACAGTGGTTTATTGATTACAGCATCAGAATCACAACATATTTTATTTTTGGGACGACTGAATGTTTTTTCTATAGCTGTAAGGCTTGAGCTAAGGGAGTCTCTGAATAAAGGCAACACAGCTTCCCCACCATTGACAACCAGGCATATCCTTAAAAGATAATAGAGCAAGCTTTTAGCTTGGAGAATTTGCTCATGATTTGCAAACCACTTGCAAATACAGTTTTCTCAGAATTGCACATTATCATCAGATAATTTGGTAAAGGCAATTAAGGTGATCTGGTGCTACCAAAGGAACAGGATTGCCATTGGCCATGGTGAGCACTGCTGATGAGCTCTGACAAGAGGACACACTGAGCCTGAATTTCCCATAAACTGATCCTACCTGGAACTAGATTAAGTTTTGGGTAAGAACAGATGTGAATCAGATGTGCAATGCCAGTGGTGGATACCTCTTTGTTCTTGAAATAGTCTTAGCACAAAAGGTTTTATAACTCAGGATCCACAAGAGAAAGACAGAAAGAAAAGACAGACAGACAAAACAAAAATGAAAAACAATCCTCTGGTAAAACATCACCAAAAAGAAACAAAAAAACAAGGAAAATCAAAACTGCTCTGATTTTAGTAAAAGAACAGAACATCTGATAGGGGGATGAAATGTGAGCATCAGCCACAGACATAATCATACACAAATGGGCCGTGACCCCTCTAACTGTGGTCAGCTTGTATGTGTGTGCGTGTGTGTGCACTTTCAGACACCAGGAGGGACAAATTCATCGTTGTTGTAATTAAATTAAGAAGTCAGTGAAATTACATCAAAATGAATATTGCCCTGGATATCGCTCTACTGATGTGATTATATGGTTTGGGAAGACTCCAGCTCAGATGGCTTTTTCATCACATGAGAACCACAGACTTCAATATCAGTTGTTTTTTTTTATGGAGGAAGAAAAAGAAACAAGTATTTAATTGAATGACATTGCCAAGTAATATTTTGCAGCTTTCACTGCTTCTTTGGCCTATTTATTTGGAGAGGAAAGGCCTGAAACACTTGGATACATTGCCTTTTACACACATTTATTCTTGCCTTTTAACAGTTAGAAAATCTCTTATCACAAGACGCAGCAAGAATGAAGGTAGTAGAGAATAACTTTAATTTATGGATTAACAGGGTGCATCTGAAAGATTAATCATCTTGTTACTTTGTCTTCATTACATTACATATTACAGCACATTTTATCCTCAAGTTGTTTTTAAATGTTCATTGCAATTAAATCCTCATTACACTTCTGTGAATGAAAGGTTACTGCCCATACTTCACAGCTAGCAAAGCTGAATCAACAGTAAAATATAAAAAGGACAGGGTTGGGGATGTGTGGACAACTCATGTTTGCCTCAGCTAGGGAAGCAGAATGGTTCCAAACGATTACTATTCAATTCTACTCCTGTTATTATCCTGCCTTCTTAGACTACTGCTCCTAAATAATGGACTACATAGGGTTCCTGTAAGTAATTAAGGTCAGTATTTTATCATTCTTGTTATTCCCATTCAACTCGAGGTTTATCTGCAGGCTACAGCTAAGGAAAAGCCACACCTCAACAGTTGTGACCCCAATTGGGCTTGGGGTCAGGAGCTTCCCTACAGATGTAGTCCACAGCCTCAGAAATCCTACTGCATTTCCATCTGTCAAAGAAAAATAACGACTTTGATATATTGTTATTGAACGTAAAATGGACTTACAGAATTCAGGAAGTTATGCAAGAAATCCAAAATGAACTGCCATCCTACATCACCCATGCTTAAGTTTAAGCCTCCCCATTTATCACTGGAGCTAGGGCAGCGTCACCAAACAATGGCAAGGAGTGGAGTTTGTGCATACCACACCAGTAATGCATTACATGCCTGCATGTCAGTAGCACACACGTTTCAACCCCTAACCTTTGTCAAACCAACTGATTCTTGAACAATACAGCCATTAATTTGAAACAGGTGTTTTTACACAGAGCCAGGGGAGAAGGATGTTAAAGGCATAAACTGGGTTTACTATTCAAAGAAGATAAAATGCAACGCTTATACACAATGTAAATGCAGCTTTTCCTGCAATACCAGAAAGAGTAAAGTTTGTCAGTTCATGCAGTTATTTGTGTTGTGGCAGCAGGTAATGGCTGCAACCAGGGTTTGGTTTCAAGAGTACTCGAACTTAGAGCAATCTGGTCCATTCCTACCAAAAAGAAATTCAAATTGGTTATGATTAAAGAGCAGCATCTTTACAGTCTGCAATTAGCTGAAACACTCTCTGAGAAACTTGGTCTCAATTCTGTTGTGAAGTGAGTAACATCAGTTCACAGAGAAGTAAAAGATCCCCTCATAAAGACAGGTAGAAGAGTTCTCTCTCATAGAAGAGAGGCAATATTTTGAAGTTCTGAGGCACAGAGTAGTTAGAGTGGATTTATACCATCTGTCAGAGCAACTTGGGCTACACTATGCTGCATGCTAAACCAGCCCTACTTAGTTACATGTCCATATTGTTTACGAGTTTGTTTACAAATCCCAGCTGACTTAGGTAGTATATGGGCTTAGTAAAAGAAACAGACCAAAATGATCACCTAAAAGTCTCAATCTACATTTAAATGTCATTAAAATACTTTTAAATTCTGTCTAAATGTTGTTGCATTTTTCTTCCTCAGTACAGTCAGACAAAAGGAAACTTCAAACTTAGTGTTACATTACTAAACAAAGAAACAGAGGGTCAGGAATATCCATCAAGAAAACATTTTCTTCCTGGTTCCCTGAGTAACCTGCCCCCAAAAGGTATGCAAATGTAATTGACAGGTTGCATTCACTTCTCACAAAAAAACAAAGCCCACAACATAAACATAATCCAATTCATATGTAATAGTTGTGGCTGTCCAACCCAGGTGTAACAGCTTCTGTGTCTTTGTCCCTTTACTATTTCATTAAGCACAAATTTGAATATAGATGTACTCCAAGTCAGATTTGCAAAGAGGAGTGAATCTCCTAGACAGTTCTTTCCTTGCAGCAGTATGGAATTCTTCAGCAAGAATGAAAATAATTACTTGACATCTAACCCACACTCTGTAAACAACTAGTATTAAACCAAAACACTCAAAGAATCCTAAGCAACAGATCCGATGTCAGATATCTGAAAACGAGTAACACAATGAAGTGCAGAATTCCCAATTGGATAATAAGAGTAAGTACTTGGTATTTGGCTGAAACATTACTCTCTCAATTAAAAGTACTATTGGATTGTTACTTTTTCAGTTACCCTGACATTCAATAATTTTTTTCTGCCAAAGGTGACCATCAGTCAATAGTAAATATGTTTTGTTTTTGTTTTTCAGAGATGCTGAGCAAATGCTTCCAGCTCCCATTTTCTGGAACAAAGAACCAAAGCTTGCTGTGCTCATCCCAAAAGAAAATCAAGCTGTACATAATTCGACAGACACAATGAAACCTACAAGCTGTTAACAAAACTACTGATGGCTGAATGTGAATGATTTGGTTTACTTACAGATTTCCAGGAAATATTTGTACAATATATTTTCTCACCGTAATTTTCACGTAAGACTTGAGAATTAAAGAATGTTGCAAATAAGAAAGATCTTATTAAACATTTTCCAGCCACATATTTGACTAATACTTACTGCAGTGTTTATTTGCCACAAACATTCCAAGGGCTTTCTCATGAATACCATTCTTAAATAATTAAAGGAGACTGAGGAAAAATGAAACAAAAAGTAATGCAGCAAGATGTACGTGTGGAGAAAGCAACTGTATTTCTACCTTAACTAGAAAAAAAGAAAGAAAGAAAGGAACGAGTCAAGAGAAACAGAAATTGCAGGAGTGAGAACAGTCGTGCAATGTCAGAAGTAAGACTGCATCTTTAGTCCCCTGATAGGTGTTTATTTAGATAGCCTTTAAATAACTAGCTGTATTTTTCTGTACTGTCATTCATTTTTTGATTTTTAGCCACACAGACTTTTGTTTCTGAAGAAATATTCTGAAACTCAGTTGCATACATAATATTTACAAGGTATACTGCATTACTTCAAATATAATTTGTGATCATTTAATCATGCTGCAATTACATTTTGCCAGCTAGTGACTTAAGAGCTGCAGAGTGCTTGGCTTTGGGCAAATTAGCCGCATATCTTTTATTCATATTTATTCACTTAATGCTTTTCAGACAGAAATCTAGAAGCGTTCTCTTCCACAAGTGTCCGAGAGATGAAACAGACAGCTAAGCTAGAGTTTAGAATGTAGATATTACACAGCCTTAGTTACAAGTAGCCCCTTTTATAGTAGAGAATATCTAAATGGCCACGCATAACACACAGATTTTATTAAATTAGGCATTCTTGACTGGAACTCAGAAGCTAAAGAAGAAGGAAACAGAATCAGGAATTATTGCTCTTGGAGTATAAAGCATTATCAAATTTGGCAGAATACTGCCGTTTATACAAATGAATCTCTGGGTGATTCAGAAGTAACTTAGTGATTCCAAAAACATCACTCGCAGGGCTTGACGTGTCACAAGATAAAAGAGAAAGCATGGCAGGTAGGGGAAACCAAAAAGGACATTCTAAACCTTCCCTTCAGATGCAAAAGTAGCTAAGAGCCAACCCTGTTGCAGAGCAGGGCTTAACACATCCTGATTGCCACTCAGTGCTTAAGGCTACTGCATTCAGTTCAACTGCAGAGAAAAGAAAACACACAGAAGAAAATCTCAAAGTCATCCAGACTAGTATCCTAGGAATAGTACTGAGAGAGCTTTAGTTGTCTGCTTTACATTGCCTCTCAAACACAGTACCTCCAAGGACTGGTTTTGCCATGGAAACCGTACAGGGAAAAGAAAGGAAGCTACTTACTGGTGCTGCAGCAGCTTGAAGAGATTTTGCCACAGCAGCAAGGGTACCTGCAGACAGCTGCTACAGTTCAGCACGGCACTATGACAATCACAAGTTGCATGACAAGGCCTTGCTTTGGAAAGCCTTATTCCACCAGAATGCAGCATCCATAAAAAGAACCATTCAGTAATAGTTTCCATGAGCAAACTTGCACTGCGTGAGCCACTGCTCTTGTAGGATGCTGATTTAGCACTGATTCGGGGAAAAACTGCGTCACTCAGCAAATCATTTCAGTGCTCCCTAGGGACTTCCAACTCAAATTCTGGTAAGGTTATCAACAAGCTTATCTCACATCAGGACCATACTGAAGTGAGTAACTGACACACAAATGGTGCTATAGACTTCACAAAAAATATGTCAAAAATTATAAATAAGAAATGATACATTTTCCAAGTTTTATTCTCCATTTAAAATTGAAGAGGTACACATTCAAATAATCCATGATAATTATCTAATTCCTGGTAGAAAGGTGCTAGAATCTAACAACCAGATGGAAGATCCTTAAAACGACTGCAAATTGTTGAATAAACATGAGAGCCAAACCTTAACAAGCTTTCTGTTAGGTTGAGCTTTCAGCAACTCTCCAGACATGAAGGCCTTGTCTGTGTTTTAGAGCTGTAAGCTATATCCTCAGTTAAAGGACTCCAAAGAGCCACAGAAGAGTTTCACAGCTAAATGTCAACACAGTGTGCTCTGCAAGGCACAGTTGCTCTTCCAGTCGCAATCAAACCTAGGGAGCTTGATAAGAAATATTTCAGACACATTGAAAACACGTATGGCATTCCTATAAATCCATCATCTTGGAACTGAAATGTGAGTTCTCACTTGCAAAAATCCATAAATGTGAATGGACACATGATCACGGTGCAAAAGCAGCAGCCAGACTTGGTAAAAATTAGCATAAGCCAGCATTCATTACACACAAAAAATAATTCTTACAACATTACAGTTGAGTGGCAAACTTAGAACAGAATTCCAAATCCAAGACAAAACACACAGGTTTACATTCCCACAGGAAAGACAGTTTAGACTTCTTGAGCAAATGTTTTCTTTAATATTAAGATTTTTTTCAATACCACCTTGTACATAGGCTAAAATATTGTGAGACTTTGGCTAAAAGACCACTTAAAAACATGCATAATAATTTATTCCATTCTGTTTGCTAAACAAGAACCTTGAGCAGGAAGAAAAGAAGAATTCAGCTCAATTTACCCAGATCTTAAATTCAGGCAACAGTCCCCAAGCACACAGCTTTGGGCACTAACAGAATCAACCATGGTTTGCAAACCATGGAAAACAGAACCAACACTGTTTTAAAACAGGAAAATTAATCTTTCACAAAAAAAAAAAAAAGAGAGAAAAAAAGTATTATAGAATTATTTTTCATTTTTAAGTCTGTTTGAAAAACACAAATTGCTCAAACTGAGAAAACACAGCTAGATGCCTCAGCAGACTGGTCACTCGTTTCCCCAGAAGAGCCTTGTTAACATTTGTAGACCCTTCCTCACCCTCACGTTTTGAGAATCCAGCAGTACTTCTGATAACCACAATTTCCATGTTTAAACTGAGCAACGAACGTATCTGTAGAGCCAAAAGAACAAGTGTTCAACTGAGGAGATCGTTTCAAACCAGACCTTTCTGAATCACTCTCCTGATTGTGCTTCACCTCCCCACTAACTACAGAGCTCGTAAACTGGCCATTTAATTTAGGCACCTAAATTAGGTCACATAAATATGTCACTCTCTGACCAAAACACTCTTGAAAAAGAAACTTCCTTACCCAAGTAGTCCATGTTAACTAATTAGTTTATTCCAAACCACATCTACCTCATGCAGCAGAAGAGAAGCATTTCCTGAGAAAGAAATGGTCAGACAGGCTGCCATCCCACCGAAAGGTTTGCAGCCCCAGCAAGAAGGAACTGGAGTTATTTCACAGCCAAACCAGGCATGAGGCAGCTCACGTGCTGACACAGCAGTATCCCAGCCCAACAGCTTCTTGAATCTACACTGAGACATCCCTTGTCTGGCACACTGCAAAGGCTGAGTAGTCCTGACAACACTTTCCAAACAATTTGTGAACTCTGCTTTGATTTTTTGGTTAAAAACTAATCTTGTCATACCGAGTGTCCAAGCCTCAGTAAAACCTATCACCCTAACAGGGCACTAAAATACTGAATCATAGATGAATTGATTCATTCCATACTGCAACTTTTAATACTTTCAAGCAACTGTGGGAAAAGGGCTGGTGCTCGATATACTAAGAATAAACTACAATCAGTAAGTTAATCATTCAAAAACATCAGGGGTTTGTGAGACACTATATACCCAGCTTTCAGCACACTTTTTTTTCTTTAGTTTATACTAAAATAATAATCTTTTTTTTTGTTAAACATCAGTTAAAAGGTATTCACCCTTATAACACAAGACGTAAGGTAACTGACCCTAAGATATGAAACACTAGTATTAGCAGCTTTGCATCTCTAATTAGCTTTATTTTATTTCACTATGTGGAGATGCTGTGTGGATATCACAAGTACCTATAGAGGCTCAAATTTCAGACATCAGTGAGACCCACACTTCCTAAAAATTATAAAATAAGCATGAGACACATCAGCAGTGAGCTAAGGCCAGAGCCTTGCCCCAGGGGCTCACTTATATTTGCAACTTTTTAGGCAACTCAATCTATAGTAATTGAGTGAAATCAATTTTATGTAGACATTGGGCAGAGAGCCAGTCATTGATTTCTTCTCTTGTTCCTGAGAAATTTAGCTGATAGTTTGCTTTTCATATTCCAAAGTAGATTTCCAGGGCATGCCTGCTTACAAGGTTTTATAAATCCTTTGTGATAATGCCCAAACCTAGCAAAAGGAGCTCAGCACCCATATGGACATAAAACTCAGTTATCAGACATCATTAAAATGCCTTTTTATTCTCCCTCTGCAATCAATAATGGTATTCCAGAACAGTTTGTATGGAAAGTAACTGTTTTAAGAGCACTACTTTCCTATCTTGCAATAGAAGCAGCAAGTCTGCAGCACACAACCAAGACCCAACCTTTACTTTACTATTTGCTTTTACTCCCCTGAATTACTTATATCAGCTTCCATTGCTCACATTTATTTTCCTTTTGAATATGAAAGCCTTGAAAATTTCACAGTAGCAGACCATGACTTGCAAACACTGACTGATTCTGAAATGGATTTAGTAACACAATATAAAACTGTGGTCCTTAAACCACGACCTACAGAGGGTTTTTATGAGACTCTCAGACTTTACTCGGAGTCACAAGAAATTGTTGCCACCATGATCCCAATCGACAAGTGGAAAAACATTGCATTTCCCGCAGTGTGCTGTTTCTTGGTGTTGCTCCTGTCTGTGAAGACAAAAGCTATTGGTTGTATACAGCATCAAATCCCTTCGATGTGTGGAGTCACACAATAAGTGAGTCATCTGAATAAGTTTGTTAGAGCTTCAAATTGTAAACTTCCAACCTAAAATTCTTACATACCAGAAAAATACCTGCTGTCCTGCCAAGACTCTGTGAACACTTCTCATAAATCCACACAATTGCTTAAGGCTTTCATATACCTACATATGGATCTATTGTAGCATCAACAACCATAGTGAATGCACGTGTATCTAGCCAAGCTTGGATACTGGTAACAACAAATGCTAGCCAGTTACAGGGTGCAGCCCATTCTTGAGACTGCTGTCACTCTTTCACCTGTAATGTTAGCTGAATATTTCTTCATCTGTTGCAAAAGCCAATTTTGGCTTCACTGGAACCCTGATTATACTCTGTTGATGTACGATGCTCCGTTGCAACCTTACAGATACACCCACACTCTGTGCTGGACCATCCATGGCAGTGTACTTTTACTGAACTAGATACACACAGAATGACATCACTACCACCATACATCAGCTTAAATATACACTAACACAACTGGAACACGTACACGCTGTGACTACTCATATAATTTGAGATTTTCTCTCAATATTTAGTTTGGTGCAGTAAGACATTTTGGCCACGGCAGAAAAAAAAAAAAAAAAATCAGCATCAATATCTGGCAGTAGAAGCATTTAAATAGACAAGGCTGCCAGACGTGATCCTTATCACGGCTCAGCTTAGAAACACAATTCTTCCACGAGTGTACACTGATGCAGCGATAAAACCATATCTGCTTTTCACCACAACCACATCATATCCGTTCACTCACTCAGTTCAAGCTTAGTACAACTTCTGCCACTCCCAGTCTGCCTAAATGCTGTTAATATATCTTCATACAGACACGCATTTTTCCTGCCTGCCAATTCATCATTTCATGCACTCCGATTTTATGAGTTCCTTCCTCCCCTGAATTCATAGCTTCTTTTCTACTTTTGTCCTTTCTGCCAATCAATGAACAGAGACTCATTTTAATCTATAGAAATGGTGCAATTTGTTTCATTAACTTCATTCATTTTAATTTGGCAGTTTGTAAAGGCTCCAGGACACAAACAAGGCCCCAGCTATGCTAATCACTATGCAAACCAGCCACAGAAAGCCAAACTTTATCCTCAGGAGACTACAGGCTACACTCAAAATAAACAGAAATTAAATGGTGATCAACAAAGATCGGGATGGAGAAAAGTTATACAGCAAGCACTTGTGTGTTCAATGAACAAGTTTCATCCTGCATTTACATGCCTACTGCTAAGAGCATTCCCATTCAGGGGTCCCTGTTCACCACGAGATCAGAACACCATACCAATGTTCTATTTACTTCTTTTTACGAGCACACACAGTTCCTTTCAACATGTAAACAATACTGACAAAGAGCTGGATATATATCATTTTTAAGACCCCAGCCCCCACGTTTGAAGTGGTTGGGTTGAACAGGTTACAGGTTACCTCCTCAGTTTGTTATTACAATGAAACAAGAGGTGTTAACAATGCATACACCCAGCTTTGTATCCCGTGCTACGTTGTAAGGGCTGCTGTGGACTCCAACAGATGGAAAAAACGAGTTTTAGCATTGTAACAGTAATTGTAAGTGTTGCTTACAGTAGGCAAAGCAGGGTGGATTTCAGTAAGCATTAATCTCCCCGAAGTTTTAGAGGAGGAAATCTTCCATTTTCTGCCCATCCTTTACAGAAGCCTGAATTTAACATAACAAAAAGCCTGCTGGGCTGAGCTATTAGATCTCAATATCCCATTAGCTCAAGGACCAGCAGCCTCTTTGTATAAATTGGTAATTTCTTATGAGCTCCGTATTTAATGCCATTTTTCTATGCCAGGGCACAGCAACATTAGGAAAATGAACTGGATCTAACTGAACTATCCGTGTACCACAACTAAAATCACAAACGTATGAAGCAGCTATACAAGCCATGCTGTTTCCGATGTATTATTTTCTGACAAAACTGCAGAGGACAAAATAAATTAGAGGAAAGAACAGCATAGCCCTTCTTCCACGTGCATGACCATTTGTAATGCCAGGCTCATTCAAGATAAGAACTCTTTTCACATTATTTGCAACTTCTGGAAATCTTTCAGTGCCACTATTACACTCTGCCAGGTGAAAAACAGAAAACAGAGAACAGAAAAAAAATTGATGTCCTTTCTCAGTGATAGTTATGAAATTAAGGTAATGCAGTAGTGACAAATCTGCTCACTATTCTCCATAATCCTGAGGAAGAACATGTTCAGCCTTAAAGGCTCTTGGACAGTTGCTACCTCTCAAAGTACTATAGCCTGAGGATACAGGACACATATCTTACAATGTTGGTCAAACAAAATTGTTTCCAAATGATCTAGGCAGTAATATTAATGGTAGGTAGTTTTGTGAAAGCTTACCACATCTGATTTCTTAAAAACCACAGATCATATGTCGAATCCATCTGCTGTGTCTCTGTGATACCGAGTGACAGAGCTGCGAGCAGGCCTGGCAAAAAATAACAAAGAAAAAATGAGAATCAGTATCTACTATTTGTTCCCCCAGTAACATTCTATCCTACCCACTCATGCTAACAAACAAGCAATATAATAGCTGTGGTGGGAAAAAAACATAAAAAAATAAGTGATTTTACATACATTTTTACAGCATTTAACTATACAAACTAATATTAACTATACTGCTAATGTATGCCTCCAGGAATGCATTTAGGGTTTTTTTCCCCTGATATTCCTGTATGTTTTTATACACTTTACACCACCACGTAAAGCGAAGCACTATCAGATACAAAGAGAGAAGACTTCATACACCTTATGTGAGTCAAACCACTGTGCGCAAGGCAACAAAGTGCATTAATTCTGCTCTTATTCTCTACTAAAATCCTATAGCTAGCAGATTGCAAGACTGCATTTGAGTAGCAGTGAACGAGCTGTTATACACGGCTATTTTGCTGCTAAAGAATACTGCCAGCCCTTGGCTATCAATAAAAAAATGGCACGCACTGCTGTAATCTGCATACAGCCCTATTTTCCAACAGAGAGGGAAAAAAGGTGAGCATGCTACCAGGACTGGCATTCGATTAGCATTTTTTCCTCGCCCTTCTCACACAAGTTCCATGGGTTTTGCACCCACTATTTACACGTTTTCGTGCAAAAAAGGCGGGATGTAGCTCCATCCCTACCCCTACACTTGGGAGCAGCCCCAAAGCACACCAGTAAGAAGTCACTAACTCCAAGAAAAGGGGATGCTTTGCTTTTAAAGACAACTTCAGGGCTTCGAGTCGTTATTCGCAGCACGCTGCGTGTCGCCAAGCAGCTGTCCCTCACACGGCCACGAGGAAGGGAAGCACCCACGCCCTGACAGCACTGCTCGTCCTCAGCTGCTCCCCCTCAGCTGCTCCCACCTCTCGTCGCTCCTCACGCCGCTCTCCTTCCCGCTTCTCAAAGGGAAGCGGCTTCCGACAACACGTGTACCGCTCCCGAGACACGCCTTTAAGGCCGGCTTCTCGCCTCAGCCTCAGCCCCACCCCCGGGGCCGGAGGAACCCCCCGGGGCCGCCCTCGCGCCCCCGCCATCTTCCCCTGCGCCCTCTCCCGGCCGCCCGCAGCGCGCATGCCAACCGCCGCGCGCGCCCCCCTGACGGACGTTAGCTCCCGGCCAATCACCGCCCTCTCCTGGGAGCGGCTCCTCCCTCCACCAATGAAGCGGCGGAGCAGCCCCAGAGGCCCCGCCCCTCTCATCTGTAACGGCCCTTGAGGCGATAAGCCACGCCCCTTCTTCCTCTTCCCGACTCTCTATTGAATGAAGTCCTCGCTGACCAATGGCAAGTTCCCACTGAGCTCGACTGACGGCCCCGCTGTCCATTAGAAGCAGAAAGCTCCGTCGCGCCCGCCAATAGGCCGCCTGAGGGGCGGGCTCTCCCTCCCAGGCGGGCGGGGAAGGCCGCGGTTATCGATCCCGCTGCTGGAGGGAGGCGGCGGAGAAGCAGCAGAGAAAATGGCGGCCATGGCTGCGGAGGCGGCGGCGACTGCAGCGGTGCCGGGCGATGGGGGGGCGGGCGAAGCCGAGCCCGAGATGGAGCCCATCCCGGGCAGCGAGGCCGGCGCGGACCCTCCTCCTGCCGTCACCGAGGCCGTGGAGTCGGCGGTGCCCGACGGGGAGGAGGCCGACGGGGGAAAGGCTGCTCCCGGCGAGGCCGAGGAGCCGCCGCCCGTGCAGCTCGCCCGGAGCCCGGCCGGGACGCGGGAGCCGGAGCCCGAAAGGACGGAGACGCCGCCGCCGCCGCCGCCCCGCAGCCCGGAGGTGGGTTCGCCTCGGGCCGAGCTCCGGGCGGCGATCGGCGCGGAGCCCGAGGAGCGGGCGCAGCCTTGCCCGCCGCCCGCCGCGCATCCCCAAGTTCCCGAGGAGCGGCCGCAGCCCTGCGCTACGGCTGCCGGGGGCTCCGCGAAGCGGGAGCCCGGGGAGGAGCCGTCCCGGCCGGAGGAGGAGGAGCCGGATGCTGCCGCCGCGGAGCCCGAGCGCCCGCTGCCCGCGGCCCCGAGCGGGGGGGAGGCGGAGGCGTCGCTGCTGCCCGGCTCCGAGGTGCGGGTCACCCTGGATCACATCATCGAGGACGCCCTGGTGGTCTCGTTCCGGCTGGGAGAGAAGCTGTTCTCCGGGGTCCTCATGGACCTCTCGAAAAGGTGAGATCTCACGGGGAGCCGTCCCGACGCGGGCGGTCTCCGCTCCTTCCTCCCGTGCCGGGAGCCGGGCACTCGGCATCCCCGGGGAGGAGGTGGCGGTGCCCGAAGCGTTGCAGAGAGCCGGGCACGTGGGCTCAGCTTTGGGCTGGGGTGGCTTTCCCGGTGTGCCCCGCAGCGCTGCGCCTGGGAGCGAGCTGCGAGCCGCAGGTGCGGGCACGTGTGGCAGGCTGCTGTCTCGCATTGCCTAGGTAACCTCGTATTTCTGGACGCGCTGTTGTTCGCGGTGATGGTTTTCGAGCTGTGCCATCGCAGTCCTGAAGCGTGACTGTTAGTGCTAAGCGCTCCTTGCGTGCAGCGAATGAGGTGAAGTTTGATTGTGCTTCAGCACCATAATAATTTTATTTTGGGGGCTGTTACTGCGAACCGACTTAAAGCTTTAATCGCACTGTGAGCTCCGGGTTTGGCTTTTTTCATTGCCTTCCTGTAGCAGGGTCCTCTTGGGAGGCCGCAAGTCATCAGTGAGGGCATACAGGCATGAAGAGTTTAACTGCCATTTACAGGTGAAAATATGTCCTGTTTCTTCACTAAACATGTGAAATGATGCGTGAGAGAAAAGTGAAATGTGACCCAGATTATTGTTCAGAAGAATTACAGTGTATGAAAGGTGTCTTTTATCACTGTGGTTGCCATTGCTACCATCTGTTTAATAACTTCCTGTTATATCAGTTTATCAGTGTCTCCTAAAAGAAAGGTGCTGGTGGCCAGCACCTTCATCCTAGGCCTGGCAGCTTGGTTGGCTTGTGGAACTGAAGGCGTTTTCTGGAACCTAACTCCTGGATAATGCAGATGGAGTAAGCTTTACATCTCTGAATTGTTGTAATGCAGAGTTACCAATCTTTCAAAGCCAACTACATGATCTGCAAAAGGTATTTGTTTTTAGTGTGACAGTCCCTCAAAGAAGGTCAGGAGGAGTTAAGTTCTGCTGCTAGCTAATATCTGTTCTTTTGTAGGTCTGACTTCTTTACCAGCAAAATCCTGTTATTAATCTAGTTAGGAAGGTGACAAAGTACATACTTCTTGTTGGGATCTGCGTTAAGAAGGAAAATGAAACATCATCATCTCCTTTTCTTGTAAAAGATGCCATACCTTATGCACATACTGCCTTCAGACATCCCCTCATTTGCCTGAGGTTTTCTGTAGATCCTTCTCTCAAGCAGCAGAGCTGTTGTGGCTCCATGCAGCAGTGGACATCTGTGTCAGGTGAACCCCGGCTCTTCTGCACTGTGGTCTGGGTGGAATCGTGCATCTCACTTTCCCCTGCTTTAAGCACAGGCCCTCAGGGAAGCCTTCCACGTAAGAAGCAAAGACCTCTGGAAAAAGTGTTGTGTGAAGGCCTGTGCCATTTCTCCCACATACTCTCCTGCAGTTAAATTTATTCTTTCTTCTCCACCTGTATAATCTTGGGCTTCCTGCAGGGGATCCAGAAGGTGAAATTAGATGATTAGATGAAAACCACCTCAGATTCAGTGTAAGTTTACATGGAAGCAGTGAGATTCCTGTGTAGAAGAGAGTGGACATAAACAGTCTCCTGTGGCTCATCCAAGTGCACAAGAGTAATTTTATAAACTTTCCTGATGCAAATTTTGTTTGCTGTAGATTGGTATCTTAAGGCCACTGTTGAAGAGTTTTTTGTTTTAAAAAAAGTTTTAATTTTTTATTGGAATCACTTTCTGAAGTTAAGGAATCAGTAGATGTATTCGCTGTGTGTGCTGATACTGCTTTTCCTACATACTCAGAAGGAAATAATTCCTGTTCCTTCTTGGATCTTTATTTCTGCTTTCCTCTTAAGGGCAATGAAGCTGATTTTCTGTGCAGTAATAAGAGGAGTTGTCATGAGCACTTAACAAAACAAACACAAAAACCTGACTGATGGACTCTTATCTTGTCAAGGCATGTTCTAAATTACTTTAACTTCAAGGTCAAGGAAAAGAAAAAACATCCCCATTAATTCTATCATCATTATTAAAACGATGTTTTGACTTTGCGTTTTATTACTGTGGATCCAGTATGAAGTTAATGGTGTTAGAGGTCTGATTTCCTTCTGTTCCCCCTTCTTGCTGTACATAGGGTGTCCCTTTAGGTGTTTGTGAAACGGGTACAAGAACCTCAGTGTTCAGTGGACTTTATCCCAGTTTTGTTTGAGGTGAGAAGGTGTTTCTGCCCCTAGTGATGGCAGTGGGGTACACGGAGGATCAGCCTGTCAGCAGCTGCACTGGAGGCCCTGAAAATAGGGAGCTGCACCTGCTGAGTCCCAAATCCGTATCTTATCCTGTAAATCTCCTTTAAAAAAGGTGATATATCCCTATTTACATTACGGACTTATTGCACAAATTAAAAATGTGATCCTACCATTAAAAGGTAATGGCAACAGTGATAATAAAACTTAAGTGCCTTGTTGCGTTCTAGGATGAGGTCCTGATGTGGGCTCCGTGGTGCATACCTGATAGAGCCGATGGAAGAAGCAGGAGGTGCAGCCAACCACTGGGCGAGCAAAGGCTGTCGTGTCCAAGTGGATTGTGGAAGGCTGTAGCCAGTTTTCCATGGCATTGTTCAAACTGTCATTGAAAACTTCTCGTTAGGGCTTTTAAGCTGCCTGTGTGCATCCTTTGGCTAGCGCTGTTTGCTTAGGGTATATGAGATGTTAATGCCACCTGCTGGCTTACAGTCACTGTAAATCTTGCTTGGCACCTGGAGGAAATGTACAGCAAGGAAATAACTAAGGAAAGTAGCAGTTGTGAAACTTAAAATGTAGAATTAAGAGGTTCTGGTTTGTTCTTCTGGAGAGAGTTTAATCCTGCGCTGTTTTTCTCTGCATTCTTAATCTTGTGGGAGGAGGTCTGGGGGAACTGCCTTTGCTTTCTGTTTTTAGCTAACAGTCAGGTCTTAGACTTCATATGGCGATATCATTTGGCTAAAGTTTTGTTTCTAATCCTGTGGATGTGAGGGAGAGTTGTCTTCCTACTGCCTTTTCCTCTAAGGTATTTCGTTTGTGATCATGATAGCTTGTAGGGGAAGAGGCAATGGGAGCAGAGTTGTGTTGTGACCCCAAAGCCTTGGGCAGCCAAAAGAGGATCCCTTTATTTCCAGTGGAGAGGTATTTAGGCTTGCATCTCAGCTGGGGTTTGACTGTGGGAGATGAGGAAAGACTTCCTGCAGCAAGATGTGAATGAACTGTATGAGGAGAACAAACTTCTTCAGATAAGTTCAGATTGTGATAATCCTGGCAATATTTTTCATTTGTAGTGTTCTTTCCCGGAGTCTCTTGAATCCTATGGTTTTTCTGGTACAGTAAGGTTAAATGAACTGTTGCATCCGTACCCAGTTTCTTCTGATGTGCAAAACACCTACTATATTTTTGAACTGCATACAGTTAGCACTTCTTGAAACTTGTCTGTGTGCTGAGATCTTGTTGGCTTAAACTCTGCAGGGTGCATCTCGTGTATTGTGACTGTGTGCACCAGGGCAAGGGGAGGACAAGAACAAGCACTCTGTGTTGCTACAGACTGAAGATCTGTTGATGTGAGGAGGAAGCAGCAAGAATCTTACCTGGAAAAATGGCACGTTTCTCCTTGTTTTAGTTTCTCTTTTACTAACTAGTAACTTCATTTAATAAATGGAGACACTTGCTCTTTCTTGTCTAGGGGAAGTTTCAGTTCTAAGGAAGTACTGGTATTCTACAGCCTGTGTTTTCAGCAGTAAGAGATAGCTGTGTTACTTGGGGTTGCACAGTTGCTTTTTCTTTTTTCCAGTTTGCGAAGTGCATGTAAAATTCATCACCTGATCTCTGTTGTTTCTCAGATGTGTAAACAAGCTTGGTGGAATGCTAGTGTTCAAGAAAAAGCTGTGCTGCTGCTTTGGTGTTTGTTTTATCCCTGGAACACTGGAAGCATAGGTCTGATGCGAGTGTCTGTGGTTAAAGCAGTAAATCGTGTATACTTTGTGACTGACAAGTGATACTGAAAGGTATAGTGTCAAATTTAGTTAGCCTCGCTCAGAGCACAGGTTTGGATCAGAGGACCTCGTGATACTGCTTCCAAGCTAAATTTTTTGGCGATTCTGTAATGTTTCAGCCTCTGGATGTGAAAATAGATTCTCTTGTATTTCTATTTACACCCAAAGATTCACTGAGTTCTATTTGTTGTCACTTGTCAAATGCCTTTTTGAAAGGCTTTCTCATTCCAAGTTTCCACTTGTAAAAGTGGCTGGCAAAACTGGAGTAGCTTTAAGGTTTTCTTGTGTAGGTATAAAACACATTGTAACTGCTGCTTATCCTGAACAGAGGTGCTTGTCAAACTGCTTCTGGTTTTGAGCCAGTGCAAGGAGTGTGATTTCCATCACCCCCTACTGAAACCAGTGATCATCCCTAATCTTGCTGTTATGTGGGGTGTCTGTGTGGGCTGTGCCTGAAACTTCCCTTTCCTGTAGTAGCTGTAGGCCTCTGCTGTTCTTTGCCTGGACTTTGGTTCAGTGGATGATGGCTGAACTGTGCTTCCTTAGGGCATGCTGCTCTGTGTTCCAACAGCGTGGGTTCTCAGTGTTTTCTGAGAGTAGCTTGACTTGACTTAGCTTGAAGCACTGAGACAAAGGACAGAGGTGAAGTTTTCAGTATGCTTGAGATGTGCTTTTTCTTTGATGAAGCTATAGGACTGATTAATCTTATACATCTTGCCACTGAGTTGACTTAAAGCATCTGTAAGTGACATCCTTCTCAATTTTCTTGGATTTGACTGTTATTTGGGTGAGCTGGAAGTGTAGATTCAAGACAACTTATAAAGTTTTGTAGCTTTATAATGCATCCAAATGTATCAGCTAAATGTCTGCTTTAAAATGTGATCCTCATGTTTAATAATGCCACCAGATGTAAAAATGAACAGATGACTTTAGTTGGATCTTCAGCCTTAGGAGCATGACAGCAAAATTGCAGTAGTTAATAGGAAGCCCAAGCTTAAAATATCTGCATTTCATCTTTAAAATAAGCTTACTTTTGTATCCTTGACAGAACTTCAGAAGTTACACAAAAACAAAGGAAACTTTGAGAATTCATGTGTAAATTCTTTCCAGCAAGAAGGTGAAGGATGCCTTCCCTCTCCTCTGGTAGGGACAGGAATGGTTAGGAGCCATCCACACACCCTTCAGGCTTATCCTCTTAGACTTGTTCTGTCTCTGTGGTGGCTAATTCTTCCGAGTCTGCATCAGCACCCTGAAGCACCCTGACTGTGTGGGCTTCTCTGATGTGCTTTCATGGAAGTTGACTTTGAGGCTGTAGCTTCTCTTGATGACATGTGACTCCCATAGAGAGTTGCTCACACAAATGTTCTTTGTCATATTTGTAGAGCTCTAATTGAAATAGGCATTTCTTGGTGTCTTTGTCCTACTGTTACATTGCTTGGGAGGTAAGTAAACTTTTGAACTGTAACTGAAAAAGCATACACACAAGCCAAGTTAGGTGCCCACTACTAAAAGGGGTGTGTGCCACAACGAACTCTATCACACCAACTAAATCCCATATTAAAAATAGGTTACTGCATAATCTGTGTTTTGGATACACACTGTTTTCCAGAGTTCTGAAATAGTTTGTATGGAAATAGCTGTGATCTAATTGTATATTACATTGACTATTATAATCTAAACCCTCAGTTCAGATACACGTGAAGCAAATATACTTAGCCCAGTGTTACTTGAGTGTGCTGCTGTACTCTCAGCATTCAGAGTCTTTGGGCCTTTATCCATGAGGTGGAAATTGCTTTGTCTGATTCTTCTCTTGCTTGCTGCAAAATATGTACAGATAATATGGGGCGAACAAGAGTAATGTATTGAAAGGTAATTGCTGTAGTCTGGCTTAGTGGTGCGGATGAGAACTTTGATCAGAATCATTTACAACAGAATTCATTTAACCCAGCACTAAAAGTGACTGTGCTGTGTTGTCGTCAGCTCAGTGATTGCAGACAAACGTGAAATTCTTCTGAACCCTTTCAGTACATTCTTTCCTTCCGCTCTTCTCGACACAAAGAAGTATACTTTTTTTTTTATTTATTAAGAAAGGTAAAAGTTAAACATTGGAGACTAAAGATGAGAGCAGAAGACTTTGCAGAGTGTTGCAGACGTTCTGCCCCAGGATGTATTGGTTAGATGTTTATGTATGTGCTATGGGACATTTAGTTGGTATTTGTTCCTTATCTCTTGCTTATTTAAAAATACTTCTTAACAGTGCTCCGTTTTGCATATGAATTGAACAATAATTTGTGTTCATTGTAATAATTCTGCTGTAGGATTTAGATGTGAACTCCTTACTTGGCTTGAAGTGCTTAGGTTTGCATGTCTGTAATAGAAATCTCTGTGACTTCTAGGTTTGATATAAGAAGTAGCTTCTGTGTCTTCACAGAAAGATGCCATGGCTTCCCTCATTAACTTGATAAGTTGATAAGCTGTGGAAATAAAACCTGAGTGTTTTTCTCACATCTGTCTCTGTGTAACCTCCCGAGTTAATTCTAAGTTCTTGCTGTAAAGATCACCGGACTGTCCGAAGGCATCTCATCTATCTGCCACTTTTGTTATTTAATTGCTATTCACTATTTGCCTTTAATACAGACGTGTATCATAGTTGTGTATATCTGATATCCCGTTCCAGATGTGATTAGATCCTACTTATTGCTCTGGTTTCTTGTAAACCTTCTTAGAAATATCTTTCTTACAGTGAGTTTTATCCATCTTCTTTTTGGAGTGAATTTTTCAGAACAAAAAAGGGTCAGGACAGTTTTTTTGAAAGAGCAAACCTGGCAATATGGAAAACTGATTCTAATTCTGAATAGGTTATTAAATAGAGGTGCCTTAATCCCTGTTTAAATATCTATTTCTTATTCTCTTTTTTTCTTTTTTTCCCCCCTTAACAATTCAGTTTCACATCCTCATGAAGGAATCCTTCTATTGCATCATAATATTTGAAGGTAGAAGTATATATTTAGTGCGTTAGTGGGCAGCTGGAACTTAGACACACCTTGATCTTGTTATTCTATTATTTTTGATAAGGAGGACACTGTCTTATGCCTTTCCAAGAGTAGTATTTTCTGGAATTTTTTGAAGAAAGTAGTGTAGTAAGGACAGGTGATACCTCAGGATCCATGCCTTCAAAAAAAGTGTGATTTGCTAGGGTCAAGACAAGGCAGTTTCTTGTAGTATTTGGACACTGAATACTTCACTTCAACATTAAACTATTTAGATGCTCTGCCGTGTGTAGTCTTCAGTAGGTTTGTTCTGGTCACATATTTCATTCTGCTTCTTCTCTTAAGAAAATTTGCCACTGTCTACTTTCTCTTTGTGCTTATTACCTTGCTCTTCTTTCCATCTTTGTTCTGTACCACTTACTGTTTGCTTCCTAAGTCTTTCTGCTCTTTGTTTTTAATTTCCGTGTGATTCTTCGAGTTGCACAGCTGGAGAACTTCATCAAGGAGGAATTAACAGTCGTATTAAAAACAGAATGTGGGCATAACCTGCTGTAGGATGGGACTGAAATAAAAAGACATTCGGCTCCTGGAAGTAATGATCAGTCTCTGGGCATGCCCGATTTATTTTGTACTTGTGAACTATGTCTTTGCTTGTTACATCTTTATGTATTGACACGCATTTTGCACAAGTCATGTTTCCATTTACTCTTGCAAAACTGGTACCAGGCATCTGTGAGTGGTCTGTAATCTTACAGCTCATTAATTTTTAGGTAGATGTGGTCAGCAAATTCCAGCTCATTCATTTAAACATCACGTTTTGTGAGATGGACTGTGTAGCCTCAGAAATTCGGTATGAATGGTTTTGTGTCTTAATGAAGTAGGTTTTCATTTACATATAAAATATCCACTTCCAACGGTGCTGTTTCTCAGCTTTTTGGCCAAAATATTATGGAGCTTCTTGAAGGAGAAGATGGTCTAAGGTGCAGTCATGGTCTTAAATGGCTTTATGGTGTCAGTCATGTTCCTGGTGTTCATTTGGGATAGAAATTTGCTCAGCAGAGTTGTTGTTCCATCTAGGAGTTCTTGTTCTCAACTCCTATGCTAAATTGTTTTTCAGCTCTTGTAAATCTTCCTCAGGTGGTGAATGATGGGATTTTCTTGCTGTATGAGGGACTGAAGCTCTTAGTGCAAGTAACACTGAAAATGTTGCTAGTTTTATTACTGTAAGCTGACAAGTTTTTTTGTTTGTTTGTTTTTTGTAAATCACACTCAGATCTGAACAAATTATTTCTCATCCTTAGTGAAAAGTGTTTGTGGAAAAGCAACTCCTTGACACTTGCTGGACTTCTGAGACTTTAGGGAACTTAAAGCTTAGTTACAAGTGAGTATCTTCTGAATTATTGCTGGACTGTAGGCTGGAGAGATGCCTGCACCCTCTGTGTAATGTTAGTAGTCGTCTGCAGCCCTCAGTGGTGCAGCAGGCTGCATTTGGTTCCACTTTTTGGGACGGACATCTGGAGTCCAACTGGAGTGGGCCCGACCCTAAGGAATGAACTTTTGTACGGTAGTGAGGTATTTTGTGATGTAGGGTGCTTGTCAGCTGTGTGTAAAGACGGAAGCGTTCCAACTTGAAGTATAGAAAGAGGCTTAACAGATAAGCAAAAGGACAGATAAGGGAGGGCTTTTGCTGGTGACAGCGTAAAGAATATTCTGACAAGTTATGACACTTCTTTCAATACAAATTTTGAAGAAATAAGAAGCCAGCATGTAGGTGCTTGTAGAAACTGCATGTTTATTGCAGGAATGTGAGTGGAAAAGCGCTCAGCATTTACCTTCAGTTGAGAGGCAACCATAGATCACAAATGAATTTCAGTTCCATCAGTTCAGATGTTGCAGTTAAACAGCTGCACTGTGAACCAGTGTTAACCTGAGGACAAGTCTTGGATAATTACTTCATTCTCAGATCACGTGGGATAAATACAAATGGTGTTTGTTTGGTGATTTGGAACGGGTAATTTAATGTTTGAGTTGCAACCTCGTCTATTATGTTCTTACTTCAGGAAGTTAAACCATTAAAGTATAACCTAGTATAAGCCAAACACATCTATGTGTTGGACCTGGAGTCTGTCAGAGAGCATGAGTGCTCCATCAGAGCTCTGTGTAAGGTTGGTACTTTGGATTGTAGATTCTAGTGTGGGACACTAGGAAGGTTAAACAGGCTTTTGTAATCCCTCCCTTCTTGTCCTGAAAGATATAGTGATGCAATATGAATGTACTTATTGTTTAACTGTTTTCCCAGGAGAAGACAAGCGTTATGCCTTGTGAACTGATGACATGTCACCTTTAGCGTAGCATTTTGCAGAAGGTGTTGGTTACCTGTTGAGCAATGTGCTACTTCTGTTAGTACAGCAAAGTTAAACTGATGTATAAGACTTGGTGGGATTTTCATTCTATTCTCTTAGTCAGGGCAGTGAGAAATCCTGTATATGTGTTACCTCGAGCATCAGGGATCTTAGAACACCTAGAGCTGCCTGCAGAAAAGTAGACAGTGTTTTATGAAATTATGAGGAAAGCTTTGCTAGAGGGAACCTGAACTCGATGTTCTAAGGTGTAAAGCATTGGATGGTTGAGCACTAACCTTCTGTGGGACATCTATGTGAAGAGTGATAGTGTTCTTAAATGCCAGTATTTACATGTTGTATGTTAGGCTGAAATCTAACAGAAGTTCAGTCTTTTGTGCTGTGCTACAAAACGAAGAATTCTGTTCAAGTTACTGAAGATGCCTTCCTTCCTCGTGTAAATGGAGTTGGTGTGGAAATCAATCTTGTGTAGATTTGGAATTGATGGGGTAACTTGCTGAGTATGGACTTTGTGTTTATAAGTGTTTTCTAGGCACATAAATGCTGTCCTAGGCAATATTTTTGGCTATATTTTCAAGGATTGTTGATGCAATAGAAACTGGTATAAGTGAAGTTACGTGTTTTGTGTTGTATGCTGACTTGGTTCTGGTGTTTTGCTGTTTCTAAACACAGCCTAAGACTTGGTATAATGTTTCAGCTTTGTTCAGAACTCTTTTTTTTTTAATGGTAGTTAGGTGGACAGCTTTTAAAACGCTTTTTAAAAAATACAGCGAAAGATCCCTCAAAACCTGTAATGTTTTTTTTTGTTTTGTTTTCTTTAAGGTTTGGACCCCATGGAATCCCTGTGACCATATTTCCTAAAAGGGAATACAAGGATAAACCAGAAGCCATGCAGCTCCAAAGTAAACCATTCCAAGATGAGGCACAGGTGAAGTGTGAATCTAATGCTGCAGTCCCTGATGACTCTTCTCTCACGCAGCCATCAGAACCAAGCTTAGCTAAAAGCCTATGGACTTCTAAACCACCTCCTCTCTTCCATGAAGGAGCGCCATATCCTCCTCCTTTGTTTATCAGGGACACGTATAACCAGTCAATACCTCAGCCTCCGCCCCGCAAAATTAAGCGGCCCAAACGTAAAATGTACAGGGAGGAGCCCACTTCTATTATGAATGCTATCAAACTACGACCCCGGCAGGTCTTATGTGACAAGTGCAAAAACAGTGTTGTTGCGGAAAAAAAGGAAATAAAAAAAGGTGGCAATGCAAGTGACTCTTCAAAATACGAGGATAATAAAAAACGAAGAAATGAGAGTGTGACTACTGTGAATAAAAAACTTAAGACTGACCATAAAGTGGATGGAAAAAGCCAAAATGAAAGCCAGAAAAGGAATGCTGTGGTCAAGGTTTCCAATATTGCCCACAGCAGAAGCAGAGTAGTTAAAGTTACTGCACAAGCAAATACTTCAAAAGCGCAGTTAAACACAAAAAAAGTTCTCCAGAGCAAAAACATGGATCATGCAAAAGCTCGGGAAGTCTTGAAAATGGCCAAAGAAAAGGCACAAAAGAAGCAGAGTGCAACCTCCTCTTCCAAAAATGCACATTCAAAGGTCCACTTCACGCGGCGTCTTCAGAACACCAGCTCAGGTTCCCTCCCACCCCGATTGCGTTTAAAGCCACAAAGATATCGGAATGAAGAAAATGACTCTTCTCTCAAGACAGGACTTGAGAAAATACGGAGTGGCAAGATGGCAACTAAGCCGCAGTCTCGCTGCTCCTCCACCCGCTCAGCAGGTGAGGCCCCTTCAGAAAATCAGAGCCCCTCAAAAGGCCCTGAAGAGGCCAGCAGTGAGGTTCAGGACACAAGTGAAGTGCATGTAACTGTTGATCAGGATGAACACCAGACATTGGGCAAGAGAGGCAGCAAAAGCAATATAACGGTTTACATGACCCTTAATCAAAAGAAATCTGACTCTTCCAGTGCGTCAGTTTGTAGTAGCGATAGCACAGATGATTTGAAATCTACCAACTCTGAGTGTAGCTCTACTGAAAGCTTTGATTTTCCTCCAGGCAGCATGCATGCACCTTCTTCCTCCTCCTCCTCTTCGAAGGAAGAGAAAAAGCTCAGTAATTCCTTGAAAATGAAAGTCTTTTCCAAAAAAGTCTCTAAATGCGTTACGCCAGATGGCAGGACCATATGTGTAGGGGACATTGTTTGGGCCAAAATTTATGGCTTCCCTTGGTGGCCAGCCCGTATCCTGACCATAACTGTGAGCCGGAAAGATAACGGTCTTTTAGTTCGACAGGAGGCTTGTATATCGTGGTTTGGGTCCCCGACAACGTCTATTCTTGCTCTTTCACAACTGTCCCCCTTTTTAGAGAACTTCCAGTCGCGCTTTAATAAGAAGAGAAAGGGTCTTTACCGCAAGGCCGTCACAGAGGCAGCTAAGGCTGCTAAGCAGCTGACTCCCGAAGTTCGGGCCCTGCTGACACAGTTTGAAACGTGAACGTGGAGAGTAAGGTAGGCGAGAAATCTGGAGGCTCCACAAAATTCATAGCCTAGTTAGAGGACTGCCGTGAAGGACTTGCCGAGGCAGAAGTTGCAGTCGGTTGGATGCTCTTTTTATACTAAAGTTGTTCCATTTGTAGCGGTTTCGTGGAAGTTAAACGAATTGAACATGCAATCAAAATTAGCCTGAAGCGAGAATTTCAGTATTTTTCAAGTGAGAATTTTTTTTTTTTTTTTTTTTTTAAAGAAAAAACTCCTCAAACACCCGATGCATAGGAGCCATAGCCTCAGCTGAAAGGCAGCTTATTTGCAGGGAATTTTTTAGTAGTTTCTACCCAGTACGTACCTAGTTGCTGTGTGGCAAAGGGTTGACACAAGGGGTGAAAGTAGTAGCTGTGATATTTTATTTTTCTTTTCTTAGGTGGCCCATCAGGGAAGTGTAGAAACGTAAGCCTTGTCTAAATGGTCTTTAAACACGATTTCAAATACTTTCTAATGTATTTAGTCTGGCCAGTGCTAATTGGTTTGATGCACGCGTGAACATCTTAGAGGCTTGCCTCAGTCCACCAAGGCCAGTTTAAACGGCGTTACAAGACGTGCTGAAGTTTTTAAGGAAGACAAATTCACAAAATTAAAGACCAGATTAAATGGGGTTTTATCTTAGTGACCACTTAAACACTCAGCCTTTCTATGCACATGGGGGCACAAATGTTAACACTTCAGGGTCTGAGAAGCTGAGAGTGATGCCTGTAGCTCTAAGACAAAGCTGAGAAGTTGCTCAGTGTTTGGGATCAAGGGCTGTTAATGCTGCATAGGTGTGAATCATAACTTCTGGTCTTTCTTCCTGAAGAAGTCTTTCAGGCCATTTGCCTGGAGTTTTAGATTTAAGAGAGGCTTTGTTTTGAATGTGTAAATAATTGATTGATGAAATTTGGTCAGATTTTCTCCTGACTGGTTGTTCCTAAATTCTTAGGATACGTCCTAGTTAATTACACTTTGTGAATTGTCAGATGTGTAATTGTTGCATTTTGGATGTATCTAACTTCTTTTTTTTTTTATTTTATTTTATTTTTTTTAAGTATTTCCGTTTAAGGTATCTGTTTGCAGGTCAGAAAATGAGAATTATGTAATTGTGTAATGCTCTGAAATGTAAAAACAAACTGTAAATAAAATTGACTAAATCTGAATTATTTGTGTGTGTTTCTCAAAAAGCTTTGAAAAAAAAAATCTAGGATGTTAGAGTACTCGATATATATATCTATATATATCTATATGCTGGATTTAGAGGACACCCTTTTAAAAAGCAAATTGTCCTTTTTCACTCATTCTTAAGTGCTGGCGAAGTCCTGTTGGTATATTTCAGTCTTAATTTTGAGATGAAGCAGTTATCTCTCCCCTTGTTTCAAAACCAGCTCTGTAGAGGGCTTTCTGGAAAGTTGATCAGTTTTTTTTTTTTTCCCCTTAATTAGTTTTTGTTCTGTGTATTTGAATAACAACTGGATAATGTCATTTGTACAGTGGGGAGATGTTTTTGGTTTTCTCCACCCATCAGAAACTAAGCAGTCCTGCTCCACTGTTACTTCAGCTTTCCTTGCGTGTCTGTTGTCCGATGCTGGGCACTTTCATGCCATTGATTGTACAGACTGTACATTTTTCCCTCTAGTTTTGGTCCTCGGCTGACCATATGTATTGCTCTCTCTTTTCCAACCCACTCCTGTTTGAGCTTTGCAATGTGTTGTGAAGAATCTGTCAGCGTTCATCCCAGAGTAGTTTCCATCCTGTTTTTTTTTTTTTCCTGTAATTGCTTGCCATGTAGGCAACCATGACAGATGTAAAAATCTCAGCTGAGACTGAAATTAGATTTTGAGCAGACGTGAAAATGGGGGTAAGGATTTAATCATCAAACCCTTACAATCTTGTAAACTTAAAGTTTTGTATATTCATGATATTGTCTGGTCTTTCCAAAGCATTCGCTTTCTTTAACCTTTTAAAATTACTCTTTTGTGCCCACAGAACTATTTGAAGTCCCAAGTGTTGTGTACATGGCTGTTAAAACCCTTCTCCAGTATATGCTGAGCTCTGTTAGGTGCTAGTTAAGCTTCCAATTATGTTGGCTCTTCCTTGGCCTTCTAGGAGCCACCAAAAAGCCCAAATCAAACCAAACTGGTCAATGCTTTTTGAATGTGATAAACACACAATAAATTTCATAATATGGAAAAAAAAAAATTGAAAATCCTGTTTCACTTCTATGTATTCTTTCCTGCAAACAGAAACAGTTTCTCTACTGAAGTAAATAAGCCGTACTTTGTTACTAAAGCAGTGATTTTTGAAGCCAAGAACTCATCCAGCGTGGTTTAGGGGTCTGCGCTGGTTTCTTGAGGTTTAGAATCTCGAGCAAACTGCTTTATAAGTTGTTCTGAGCGGGGTAGCAGTGAAGTTGATATGTATGTTGTTATTTTTTTATTTAAAGTACTTGGAAGCTTTGCATTCTTTTAATTTCTATAAAGTTAGCATAGTGCTAGAGTGTGTGTAGCTGGAACTTACGTGCTCACTGAGGAGGTTGAAGAGCAACAAGTACAAGGGGTTTCTTTTGATTGCACTGTGTTCAGAAGAGCTTTATGAAAGGCCTTTAATGACTCCGAGTTGTGATTGTAGCTGATCAGTCTTTTATGAATTCTTTCCTGTGTTTCACAGTTTGTACTAAACCCAAAGCACATCATCGCTGCAGACTTAACAGGTCCCAAATCCAGCAGAGAATTTCTTTCATCACAACACCGCGTTATGTTCCATTGAAAATACCTTATTTGTGGGTCTGTGATTTTTCTTTTTGCTCTTAAGTAGCTGAAATTCCAGATTGGGTCCATAATGGAGAAAATGTTGGGCTCGCTGTGAAGTCTGGTGGTGACGTTTAGCCTTGATGGTAGCAGCGTGGGTGCTGCGTGTGGATTAGCTTTGAAGACTTGCACAGCATCAAGCTTTGCCTTAGCTGCAAAAAGCCGTGCATCCTTATTGCACACCTGAGCCCAGCAGTGCCCGTAGTGTGAGTGTGGACTCCTGTCCTTGCAGTTCAGGACGTGTCTACTGTCGCTGAGTTACCTCCACAGTGTAAGTGATCTAAGTAATGGCAGTGTCTGCTTGTGAAGTGCCAGGGGAGTGCATCTGTGTGACTGAGCTGTGCACCTTGCAGGCAGGCTGTGTGTTGAGAAGAGGAACAGCAGTACAGAGACCGTCATCTTTCTATCAGCCTGATGTAATAAGCAGATGATGCCTTTCTGAATTAAGGAGATAGCTCAGTATGGTTGCATGTGCACAGTGCTTCCATTTGGAGGGAAAAAATAAGGCAGGTAGCGATGAGTCTGTAATACCAGAATGTTCTTCCTTCAGATATCTTTAGTTTTAGTTAAAGCTACTTTATCTTAAGCCATTTTATACCAAAACATATGAAGATTTCCTTTAAGAGTTGAAAACGTCGTCATTTAATGAGTAAAGGTTGGACCAAATGTGAAATTGAAATTCCAACAGGAAAGTGAACAAATATTTCTTACGTTTCTCATCAGAGTTGTAATCTTACGTCAACGCTTAAAGAAGGAAATCATCTCCCAGTGGACTTACTCTCTTTTAGACAGCGTTATCTTTGGTTCAGACCTACAGGACTGGCAGCTTCTTTGCTAGCAGTGGTGTTAGGGATGCACTTGTGTAGGCTGAGAAGGCTTATTTCTTTTTGCTGTATAGGAAAATGTTTTTTGGGGAGTGAGGGTGAAGCTTCCAAGTGTTCCTAGGTTTAAGAAATACCACTGATGGTTGTTTTTTTCACTGCTAGGCTTGTTTCTTGTCAGCTCTCCTGAAGTTAATGCTTCCGTGTCCTGACGCTGATTTCAGTTCCTCTCAGAGGAAAAAGCCACTGAAGAGGGGAACGAAGGTGGCAGTGTGCTGTGCCTTAAGCCCTTTGGTGAAAGCGTAGGCATATTATTTAAAAACAAACTTGAAAGTGATCTTACAGCGCAGAGTTCTTAGCGGTTAAAGGCTGAGGCGCTTTGTTTTTCTGTTCTTACTTTCAGTTTACTTTTTATGGGTATGAATAGAAAGGTCATAGGGAACCTGAAGGAGAGGAGGGGAACTTGGTGCGTTGACTTCATATATGAAAACATTAGGAGAACTGGGAGAATAATACTGAGAATAATAGGGTACTTTTCAAGTGCAGTCGGAGGGCATCGTTCTGTGGCGTTACTGGGTTCTGGCACCTCAGGCGTGTTGCTCCCTTATGTTTTGAAACACAGGTAAAGTACCTGGTAGTGATACAGTCAGGCTATACTCAGCAGCAATACCGTGCGGTTAGCCCTATAGATAAAATAAGCTGTCGATAACAAAAGGGGTCTCCTCACAAAAGTAATTTCCCTCATGCTCTGTCGTGGCTGAGCTGCTCAGGGGTCGTGCACGCTGAGCAGCAGGCCGGGCAGCAGCCTGCACTGAGGGCTGCTGTGGAGCAGCTGGCAGCACGAGCTGGCAGATCCAAGCTGTGCGATGTGGCTGCAAGTATTCAGCTCAGAGTCTTACTAACCTGCTGTGGGAAGAAGCTCTGCTTGGATACGTGGCTGCGGTAATCGCAATGACAAATTCTTGCTCGGCGTTCAAAATACCTCAACTCCTGTTCTTTGCCACGTAGTATTTTAGTTGGATTTCCTTAGTGTGGCCGTGTGCTTAAAGAACGTGGCCACGAAGTAAGATCCCCTTTTAAGATGGTTTTTCTATTCCCCGCTCACCTTACTGGCATTTCTTTCACCTCTTCTCATTTGAGCTCATCTTTCTTCAACATCAGTGGTAAGAACTGCTTCTGGTAATTCATATGGGGACTTGCAAAACTCATAGAGCAGCAGTGCAGTGGTTCTTCTCTATCAGACATCTCTGGTGACTGCTTTTGGTTTTCAGTTGTTAGAGCCTAGGAGTAGCTTGTGGCTGTCCTGTGAGCTACACGTGTACATCTCAGTCTTTGTTCTGTAACATCTGAGATATGTATACTAATACATACTACAATTTAATTTATACATGTTTTTTTTTCATTACTGTGACACAACTGCCCCTGTGTGAACACAGGGAAGGACAGCAGCTCCCTGTCGTGGGGACTTGGGCTTGCTGACTGTGATCATGCGTTTTTCCTGCAGTTTTGTTCTTGGCATCAGATTCAGCAGTTAGGGAGCAATGTCTCAGGGTGCCCCTGCAGCACGGCTGGCTTTCTGCCGGGTGCTGACAGACCAAAGGGAGCTCAGATCCGTGGCTAATAAAGAAAAAGCATCCATGTGCTCTTGGTGTGGAGCAGGACAAGCAGCAGCATGGGAAGGGAATGTGATGGATGAGATATTCTGCATGTTAGAAGACATGAGCTGCTGTGCACATCCAATAGGGAGACAAGAGGGAGTAAGGGATTGCCTCGCGTGCCTGCAGAACCACCCTGCAGTCTGCAAACACACACTGCTAAAAACTTCCCTACCTACTGCGGTCTGAAGGGATAATGGTACCGACACAGGCTGCAGGTGTAAGTTGGAGCAAGGACCAGATCAGGATCCTGTTTTAAATCCGGGCTTTGCTCTTGCTATGTATGAAAACAAATGGCTTTGTGGAGTTAATTTGGGCTGCATTTGAGAAGTTGCTTTCAAAGCCAGGACTGGGCTCATTCTGAACAACTGTAGCACAGTTTCTATGTCAGTGATTTTGGCAGAGATGGAAGAAAAGCCTACTGGAACTGCAGGTCTGCTGATACCTGACGGCCAGGTGAACAAAGGGGAAATATTCCTGTTTAAATGCAAGACAAGAAGTCGTAGTTTAAAATTATAAGACAGAGTTAAGTACTAGAATTCAGAATTCAGTCCAGTTACAGCAGCAAAATCCTGGATGATATTTTGAGAGCTGCGCAGCTTTTGTAATTGCAAGCTTTTGGAAACGAGGGAGGTTAACCTCTGTCAGGACGGGGGTAGTTAAATTCATCCTGCATTTGGCTGTGGGATAGAATTGCTGAGCTATCCTGGCCCTGTCACAGCTCCTTTACTGCAATTTTGGAATTAACAGCTCTGATATTTAGGGAAAAGAATCTTTGCAGAACTGTGCAGATAAGGAGCTGTTCTGCCCCACGTGCCAGGCGGGGATCACGCTTGGTACCATGGAAGCACAGTGTCCAGGCTGCTCTGCACCTCGTGCCAAGGGGCCTCTCCTATGCAAAACCACGTTTGGATGACATCATTTCTATAACGTGTCAACTTCAGGCAAGTTTTTCTTTTAAAACATGTCGGTCAATTTTCGTGTTTACTTATTAATGGTTTTGATATCAGATTCGCAGTTTGAACGAGAGCTATTCTTACATATGCTGGCCATGTGCTGTGCAGTTGAGATTTGGAAGGCGAGCTGTATTCCCACCAGCTTGTTCCCATCAGCAAGAGGCTGCAATGGAAATGTAGCATAACTCTGCTGACAGACTCTGCCCGACTGTCGTTGCCTGTTTGTGTTTTAACAGGTGCACAAAGGGGAAGGAGGTGCTTGCTTTGTCAGTAAAGCAAGCGGGTTCAGTTCCAAGCAAATATTTACTTAAATGCTGGTTTTACATCTTTTTTTTTTTTTTAATTTAGCTTTAGGAGGCACTGATGTTTAATTGCACTGCTGCAGGGGTTCTGAATTCTAAAGCATATGGCTCCGGTACGAAATAAAAATAGCTCCTTCCTCTGTCTTTGCCCCCTGGAGGAAAAATTAAAAAATAAAAAAAGAACCTGTATTTCTGCTACGAGGGGAAAAAAAGATGCTTTCTTTCGGTGCGTGTTGCTGTTAGAATCATAGCTGGAAGTTTTGAGCATCGAGAATTCTTGGATGCAATATATGGTTATTTTAGGGGGAAAAATGGGGATTTTCCGAGCACTGAGGGCGTTGATCTGTTAAGTTTTGGCTTGGGCGTGTTCTTAGAAATTCTTGATACTGTGTTAAATGTATTTCAGAGAATTAGGCACGTGAAGTGGAGAATGCATTTCTGCTTGGCAGTTAAGCTTGAAGGCCTCACTGCTGGAAACTCTCATGCTGTAAAAGAATGTGACGCTTCTGCTTCCTTTCTGGTAATGCAGAACGTGGAAGAGAAGCCTGTTTTAATAACCAAAGTCAGACATTTCAGCAGTTAAGTCACTTTTCCTGGTTCTTCTGTTACCTGTTTTTATCCAGAGCTGAAGTGCTGGCAGGCCTAGGGCTGCCTGGCAGGGCAGCAGTGCTGTGCTCTGAGCATCGCTGCCTTTCAGCCCCTGGGCTGCGTTGTGCGCAGCACAGCGAGGGGAATCCTGAGGGCTACGAGTGTTCCTTGCACTACAGCACACGACTGTGTGTGTGGGGTTTTAGTTCTCAGTTGCTATAGCTGAGCAGCCAACTGACTTTGTATAGTCTGCCTGAAGCCTTGTCTATACAGAACATTGCTGCTGATCCAGATACAACAGGGCAGTTTTAACTGGGCTGCCCCTGTGAGCAGACATCCCCTGATCACGTTATGTACTTAGAGCAGTCCAAGCCATGGCTCTTCCCTGCTGGTCTCCGGAATACACACACAGCTTTGACTCCAGCATAATGGCAACCAGGCAAGGCTTCCATCGCAGATTAATCTGCATTCATGAATTTTCCCCAACGTGCAGATAACAGGTGTCTGCTTGGGATGTATTAGAATAGCAGGTTCTGCAGTACTTTGCTTTATTGATCTCAAGAGTGTCTTTCAGTCTTGTCAGCTTTTTTTCCTCAGTTTTTGCCACTGAATCCTAGCAGCCTCGAGAGCAACTGGTCCATTTGCTCTTTCACCTTTGGTTGTCTCGTATTTCTTCCATACTGTAATCACTTCAACAGAGATTATGATGCTACTGCCAAAAAGGCTTTGAATTTCATTTTATAGGCAGTGAGGAGCCATATGGGGATAGTTGTTAGAACAAAAAACGTGAGGCAATGCACAGAGAAACTCCAATACACTCTACAACTGAGAGTCATCTGCTTTTAAGTGACTTTAATTGCGATAGTAAAGACATTCTGGGTAGTCTGGCCGGTACTAATGGGGTATACACAACCGTGCACAGCTTCGTGTGAATACATGAAGCCAAAGGAAGATGTAGTTTCATCTTTGTTTTTTACCTGGGGAGGAAAAATGGTGTTTCATGTGCTTTATGTGCTAAACAAGAGGGAAGTAGCTGCTGTTTTACACATTTTAGAAGTAAGGCGTATCTAAGACAGAAGAATGTAGCCATGGATTGGCTTTGGCTGCCAGCTGCATGGCTGTGGTGGCACGCTGTCTCTCTGCCTGTCAAACCTGCATTCATTTTTCAGTATGTGAAAAAAAAATGTATTCTTACAGACTTCATGACAAAACAAATGTAGAATGCTATCAATTATGAATAGTCCGTGCCCAAAGTTTTTACTTTAAAACATAGAAAATATGGTCACGATTACCAAAAATTACACTCTACTGCTTCAGTTCTCACTTGAGATAGCGTGGCACAGTTTGTAGTGTCGCTCTGGTTCTGAGCACCAAGGGCTTCTTTGGGCAGTAGGGCCCTCACACAGACAGGCTCCCGTTGCTGCTTTGCTCTCTGCCAGTTGGTTTGCTGAACGACGCGTTATTTCCCTGGATAGCAGCTAAGTGCATCTGGATCTGCTACGTGTTGTAACGAGTCCTCAGTTTTATCTGCATCAGCTTTCCCAAAACTCTATTCCTATTTTAGTTCTATTTCATTATATAGGATGTAAAATTATTTTTTCTGTTGTCTTTTCATGGCGTGATGAGCAACTGAACAGGTGAGAAATTGCGTAGTTATCTGCTGCATCTCCCCTGTCTTCTCTGGAGTTAGGCCCAGTTTCATGAGTTGCTCTCTCTTGCTCTCGTTTTTATATTTCATTTGGATATTATTCAGGAGAGTTGTCAGTCTAGAAGGAACTTCTGGAGTTTCCCACCCTACGTGTGAGTTATACACAAAGCCGTTGTCAGCACAGGAAGATGTGGACGTCCATCTGAAGTAGCTGCAGCAGTCAAAGGAGCAGTGCTGGCAGCCAGCGAGGCTGGCCAGGTCCTGCTGGAGCCCTTTTGTGAGTAGAGGGGCTGGACCAGAAGTCCTCTAAGAGGTCTCTTCCCACCTGGATATTATTAGTTTGAAATCTGCTTCCTCTACATTCCAGAAGTGCCACTCAGGGCAGACTGTGCTGATCTGTGCTGCCTGTGGTGGTCGGTGCTCTCATGCAGCAGTTATTTTTCGCCTTGTTTCTGCCTTACCATCATTTCATTTGAGTTCTGAAGAGCAAATGGGAAAACATAAGCAATAGTGGATGGCAACACGCTGAGCAGCTTCAGCCTTAGAGCTGCCGTGCATTCTTCAGGCCTCACCTTCAGCGTGCTGCTATAGCATCAGCTTCAGTTTTGCATTATAAATGATCCACCATTGCACACACTTTGTTTTCATCTCCCTCCTTCACGAACGACCCCTAAAGTGTTATTTATAATTGAAGTCTGATCATTGAGGTTCTCTCTTGATGCTGAAACGGGGTGAGATGTAACAGACATCCTCCATCAGCAGAGGAGTTTGTTTGCTCGTGTATGTCTTATGGTGATGTCCGTACCTATGTCTGTATTTGTCTTCTGCACGCAGTGCACCAAACCGAGCAGGTGAACCGGGATCTTTCCCGGCCGCCTCAGTTTTGTTTGCCTACTTTGCAGTATATACTGGAAGACATTTAACCGTTCTCCCTTTCTCTCCCCTTTTCAGCTCAGAGACACTAGTCAGCTGCTGTTTTTATGGAACCTCACTACACTGCCACGAAGAGCACCAGCTCATCAGGACTGAAAGAAATCTGAGACTGAATTGTCCTATTTTTCCTCTGAAATCTTCACCACGTAGTAAACCTTTTTTGAACGGGAGAAGGGGTGAACACGTCGAAGCCACCCCTCGCACCCTGCTAGGGCACCTGTACCTAATGTACATTTTCTTGAAAGTTTAAAAAAAGATGTTAGGAAATATTTTATAAAACTTTTTTTTGCAATAAATGACGCATGAAATTATCAGAGACTCTACGACACTTACATGCAAGGAACCACTTGAATTATTAGTATGAAGAATCACTGCAAATAACTGTTCTTTTGTAATGTGACGGTCACGTTTGTATGTTTCGATAGGTGCCAGTGACGGAGCCAATTGCCTGGGAAGTTGACTGTAACTTTTGAACCTTTATTTTAATTCTTAACTTTAGCATTGCAGTTTTCCATTCTATGAGGCTTAGTTAGTATTTAGTGCAGGTGTTAGCAGAGCTGTGACCTGTGATCAAAAGCATGTCCGAATCCAGTTGTATTGTAAAATATGAACAGTCCTGCTACGTGAGACCAACGTTTCCCATAGAGGTGATGGAAGGGACAGTGACCACAAACTCCGTGTATCTCTGTATTATGGGAAAGCTCCTTCTGTGTGAATATGGTTGCATTCTATTTATGCTGTTGTGACACTTAAGGAATGGAGGATGGTGGAAGGGTTCCGACGCAGAGAGCAGCGTTTTGCTTATGATACTATGACGAGATGGGAGCTGTGAATGTAGAGAGATTAAATGGAATGGCATTTCTATTTCAAATCATGGGTTCATTTTTCCTTTTGACGCAAGGATTTTTCAGATACGTAACTTGTAGAGCAAAGGCTTTATTAGTGTTTCTGGTGGTTGTTGACTTCTTTGAATAGCTGTAAATCAAAAAAGAAAAAGAAACCCAGTGGGTTTTATCCATTTTATCCCCTTTCCCCAAAAGGTGTCTGGTCATTACGACTTATTTCAGTGGTGCTTGTGAATGCTGGACACGCTGCTGAAATATTGACTTATTAAATATTAATTTATTTGCCACCCGTTATTTGACGCTGTGTGCACATTTTCTCAGCAGTATCATTTCCTACAACGTTCTTAGAAGGGGATTTATTACATAACCTGGGAAACAATATTTGCTCTGAAGAAATGAAAATGTGCACATAATCTACTACAAGTCAAATTTTTGTTGGTATAGAAGCGGAAAGGCTTGTATTAAACTCTGTTCCTCTTTACTGATATCCTGATTTGATTGGAGAACGCAGTGTCTTTGTCCAGATTGTTTAGAAAGAAAGACACCTTTCTGAGAGGCGTCTGTCAGCACGAAGGCGGCTCCACAGCCTTCGTTACGGAGCCCGAATTAAGACACGCTGAATCCAAACTCACCGCACCTCCGTTGTTTGGCTTTGGTGTTGGCGATGGGTTTGAACTCATTAAGCAGCCGGGGAGGAGGGAAGCGAGGGGCTGGGACCGCCTTCCAGCTCCAGAAAGGCCAACCAGCACCGCGCACGCTGAGTCTGGTTGTGCTGAGTGCTCGCTCAGTTCCGTCTGTGAAGAGGTAATTAATTGATGAAGCTCTTCCTTTGCACCACTCAGGTCCTGTTTGTGGCCGAGATGTGATGACAGTTCAGACGTGATGTGATGAAAGGGAAAGGGACGTGGTGCAGTGTACGTGCTGGCCTTGAACCTCCGCACACCAAACCCCGATTGCGTTGGTAATGAATGACGGTCTTGGCCTAACGAATAACGTTTATATCCACACCCGAACAACCAAACTAAAAAGCCACCAAACAACACGGCACAAAACAGTTTCTGCTCAGGAAAAAGGCCCAGGACTGTAATAGCAGGGTTATTGGGTTATTGCACATTGGATTGAAAACTGATTGATGTTGTAAGTAGAAGCCGGTAGTGCCTGCCTGTGTGACATCTGACTCTTGACCAGTGCTCTGATTTCCTCACGGTGAGCACTTGTGCACAGCAGCTGAAATATATATATATATATATAATATATTTTATATATATATATAAACACTTAAGAGTGATGCAGGTCTATGCATTGGATAATATGGGTATATAAGCAAATAGCATAAAAGTAAGACAAGGTAGCTAACTGTACTCGTGTTTGTTTTCACAGAAAGCGTTGCAGCCATTTTGTTTGAAACCAGATTTTCATTTTGAAATGAAATTGTCAGGGATATTCTAATGATAGAGAATTACAGTAATGTATTGCTTTTCACTTTTTTGCTGTAGTTGCTTAATATTTAAGCTTTGCTCCGTGCTACCTTCTTGTCTGTATATTGAATGGTCACTATGCCTCTTTCATTTTGTAGACTTGAATGAGGAAAATGATTCATCCTTTAAGGTTTGCTGAGAAGTAAATGATAAAGAATGTTGTGTAACATTTATTCAAATAAAGCCTTGATTTTTTTCAGCGCTCTTTTAAAGGGAAATAATGTTGAATAATGCTTTCATGTCGTAGCTTCCTCGATTCCTTATTAGTCCTTGATCCAAAAGGTTTTTTATTTCTTTCTTTATCTCTGGGTTAAAGATTGAACTGGGGTTAGTTGCCCGCTGCTGGAAGGGAGTCATCTGGACCAGCCTGTATCCAGACTCAGGTTTCACCGCGGTGAAAGATGTCAAGGCGTGCTCAGCCAGCCGGATGCTTTCCCCAAGAGATGGGGAAAAGCTTTTCTCCTTCTCGGCGGTAATTAACGAGACAAGGTTAGCCGTGCTTTATAGAGCTAGATACAAAGTGAACCCTGTGAGAGGCTGCAGCCCCTCCAGCCGTGCTTCCATGTGGGCAAGGAGCTCAGGGCTGCCCCAGTACTGCAGGCACAGCCCAGCGGGGCACGAAGCAGCAGCAGCACAGGGCGTGCTGGGTCCCTGCAGCCCACCTGCTCACCTGTGCTGACAGCTTCAGACTGGTTGTCTGCAGCAGGTAAGTGTAGGAAAGTATTTGTGTGGGTAAAGAACGCGTCGTGCTGAGAGGCGTTGTCCCATCGTGGTGCCCTGAAGGACGAGCAGGTTGTGCCCCGTGTGATGCCAGCTTTTCTTACTGAGCCATCGTTGGTTATTAAGACTTTCCCCAAAACTGAGTTAGCTGATGGAGTGAAGTGCACGCAAATGCCATCTGCTGCTGCCCTGGTGCGGGGCCTCTGTGTGGCTCCTGGGATCAGCTGGTGCCTCCAGAAACCAGCAGGGCTCGACCTCTGGTTCTCGCATGGAGCACAGCTCCGCTGTATGTTTTTCTCCACCTTCCCAGAGTTGTTTCTTATTCTGTCCGGATTACAGGAACTCCCATCCGCTTTCTCTCGTTATTCATCCATTCTCGCAGCAGTTCCCCTTGAATTGGTTATCCTCACTGGGGGTCGGTGGAGAGGGGAAAATCCTGCTGAAATGTAATTGCTCGCTAATGGCTTTTCCTTAGCGGCATTGTGTTGGGAGCTTTCCCTGTGGGAGTGCTGGATTTGCTGTGGCTGTGAAGCCCATGGGAGAGGTTGGCCGCGCAGGTTTTGGAGGTCTGCAATTACTGCGCTGATTAACGTGCACTGCAGCAGCTTGGTGGTGAGAGTATAACAGTAAGCCAACCTTCGGCAGTGAAGCCAACGCTGCACAATGCCGCTCTGTAATAATGTTTTCTGCTTCCCCAAAGCGTCAGAAGGGGAATGCTTAACGAGGGCCAAAGCGCTCGTGGTGCTGACGTGCCAGCTGAAATGTGAGGGGTTGCAATGGAGAAAGACGATTTCTTTTAGGGTGAGACCAACGGGCGGACTTCTGATGAAATCGGGCAGATCACCGACAGCGACGTGGCGTGGCCAGCTGTCACATTCGTGTCATTTTTAAACGTGAAGAGCGCAGTGAGAAGGAAGATAGTTAACTGCCCAAGGCCGCCCCCATAGTTAAGGAAACGGCATCTCACATTATCTTTGTGCTCCCTGCTGATGGGCTGGGCTGGTTCCTGTTTGACAGCATCCTCCGGGGCTGCTGAGATTTGCGTGGCGAAGTCCTTTTCCTGCTTTTGCTCTTTCTGGAAGGTTGGGAATACACGCAGGTTGCATACAAGGTGTCGTCGTGCCTTGCTTGGAGATCCGACCCGTCCTGGAAGGAAGCTCATCCTTCTGCTCTCCCAGCAGCACAGCAGTGCTTGCACTGCCAGGTGCTGATTGTAAAAGCAGACAGCAGTGTGTGCAGCCCTCTGAACGGCTGTGGGGACGGCGACCTGCCCTCGGCATCAGGGGACACTCGCTGTTCTCATTTCTGCTCTCGTTCACTGGTCCCCGCTCGAGTCGTTGGATGTGGATTTGTCATTCTCCCTCTTTGTGCAGGGAAGCTCTGGGGCATATGGATGGCCTCAGAAAAAGGGTTGGGTCGTTTCCTGGTTGGTTTGGCGCTGGCGGGTTGTTGTTTGCATTCTGCAGCCTGGCTTTATGGTTCTGCTCGTGATCTTCCCTTCAGTGTCTCAGTAGTGTTTGTTTTTATCCACCCGCCGGGTTTGGAGCCCAAGCCATGGGCAGTCGGGGCCGGGCAGGCTGTGCCACATGTGGCAGCTTTGGGCCATTCTGAATTTTGGGTTAACATTCAGAGCTAACGAGGGGTACTTCTGACTTTGAAATGCAGAGTTTCAGCTCAGAGCTCTGAGTCTTAAGAGCTCAGAGATAGATATTTCCAAACGTAGTCATCCTGGTCGTTAAATATTAAAGGCAGGCTGTGCCTGCTCCTGGGCTCATTCAAATATTTAAGTTCTCTGAGCCTTTGGAGAAAGTGGCTGGGGCTGGGGCTCCAGAGCACAGAAGGAAGAGTCTGTGCTCACGATGAGATCTCAGAGCTGCTAATACAGTACAGCTGGACGTGGCTAACCCTCTCCTTAATCACTCTGTTGTCTGTTTGCCGTTTCAAAGAGAGCATTGCAAATAAGCTGCGAGAGCAAGGGCTGGTGTGCGTACATCACGTACGTTTTCCTTAATGCAGTAAGATTACAGCAGAGCCATTGCTTGTGTCTTGGCTTAGTCAACCTGCTGCTGGCTGCACCTCTCAGTGCCTCTGCTGTGTCTGAGCTCACACTGGATGCATGCAGGTCTGTGGGACTGCAGAGTGCTGCTGTGTCACAGCCATGGGCAGCAGTAAAGCTGCTCTTAGCCTCCTCTTTCCAGAGCTGCCACGTTCTGCATTTCCTCTTTTCTTAGACAGAGCAGTGCCCCAAGATGGCAGGCCGCGGCAGACAAGCTAATGGAAACATGTCACTCTTCCCCGAGATAAAGACAGATGCAATTGCTGGATGCAATTATTCCAGCGGAGCCCAGCCACCCTGCTGCCTCTCCAGGGACATGTTTTATGGCTGGCACACGCCAGCAACGCTCCAGGAATACATTTAGACCATTCCTTCCTCCTCATGCAGCGTGGGGCCCCCTGCTCCTGCAGCAGAGCCGGGGATGAGGTCGGTGTGGGCAGCAGTGCTGGGCTAGGAAAGGAGAGCTGCTGGTGCTGTGCGTGTGCCAGGAGGGCTGATTTGAGAATGGTCTTCTTGAGAGGCAGCTGCTAAGCAGCAAGCAGGTACGGGGAATCCTGGCTGCAGGCCGGTACGTAGCTGCAAACAGCCATGCCTCCAGCTGGGAGGATTGCCGCTGAACACGCAGAATCAGAAAAATATGGTTAATGTTTTTTGGCTGTTTTAGGACATTTCATCCATAAAGGACTTTGCTCTGTCAGGGTAGGCTGTGATGACTCTGGCTTAATGCCACAGCAGCCGAGAGCCTGACAATTCACTGTGCCTCAGCAGAATGTTTCGTTGACAAGCGGCTAACCAGAGCCTCTGCTGATGAAAGATACCCCCAGCAATTACAGCCTTTCATGCGGGAGGCTGTGCAGGTTTAGGAAGAAAACTAAGCAGCTGAACAAGAAAAAAGCTGGGATTCTTCCTAACAGGGAAAGCTTGCGAATGAGCCATGTATTAATGCACATTAAATGTGCCCGTACACATCTGTACCTGCAGTTAAAGGGAGGTGGTACTTGGATATAATTGGTTCTTGGCTGCAGCAGCAGGCAGCAGCGCCTGGCTGCTGGATAATCCCTTAGGAACAGCACAGCTCATTAAAGCACAGGAGCTGGTGACCAGAGGCTTCTCCTTTCTGTACAGCTGTGTCTGCTCTGCTCTCATCAGGGGTAGGTGGGTCTCAAAGAAATTCGGTGCTGAAATGCACTCATCAGGGAAGGAAGGGTTCAACTTCAAAGCTCGGTGCTTTATCAAATCCCAAACATTCTGATGTGAGGAGCTGGGAGCGGTTTCATGTCCTCACTTACTGGCTGGGCGGGCAGGGATCAGCAGCACTGCGCTTACAGTAAGAGCTGGGCATGGATTATGTGAGTCCCAAGGTCTCCTTTCTGTACTGGAGAGCGTTGTCTCCTGTTTCACACTGATGTTTTGAAAGGCAGACGATGCAAATTGAGAGCATTTTGTTGTTGTTGTTGTTTTTAAGAGATGTTAAATCCCCAAATCCTTTCAAGGTGGAGAGGACTGCAGGAGTTCAGCTCCTCTGCGCACCAGGCCTTATGCCTCCCACAGCCAGAACCCAAAATGAGCTGGGCTGCAATCCCAGAGGCACTGCGCTGTGGGCATCAGAATATCAGGACATAAAACTATCAGACAGCATGCAAAGGGGGCTGCAAAGATGGTACAGGACCAGCACAGCAGGCGGAGGGGCGGCTCGTGGCGGCTGCAGCCCCACACAGGGCAGGAGGGCAGCGCTGAGCTCTGCTCTCTGGGGACAGCGGTGGTTTCTCAGTGACCTGGCTGCCATGCTCTCTCTTGGGTTTGCTCGCAGGGGTACGTGTTCAGTGCTAACACAGTGCTGACTCTGAACTCTCTGTGTCCAGGTGTGACGCAGGAGCTGGAGCCGCTGTGAGTGCTGGCAGAGGAACGGAAAATGAAGACGGCTTTCCTGGGTATCCCACTCCCATCACACACCAAGAGGCTGAGGTAAAAACAGTGATACAGTCCGAAATTTACTGTTATTATTAAATGCAGGTTTTTTTTTTACAAGAGAACTCTTAAAGGTTCCTTGATCTTAATTTAATATTCCTGCACAATAAGAAAGCTGACACGTTCTGACAGATGATACAACTTTAGCATACGGTGATGTACTGGAATGACATAAATGACCACGCTGGTCAATTATTTGCTATTACCTATTCAGGAAGGGTAGAAACGAAGATACAGCAGCAGTTTTAGATATCATGGACTGAAGAGGCTATGGAGCACTACCACCAGCAGTGCCAGTAAAGCTCAGGATCAAGCTCAGGGAATGCTACTCGTGGCACCAGCAGAAAATGGAGGAGCCGCTTTTCAATGGCCTTGTAACGAAAAGCTGAAGTGCTGAAGATGTGCTGAGCACTCCTGACTTTTCTAAATTTATTTCTAGAAGAGCTTTCTTGTACAAGGTCCTGGATACGCTGCCTTGGTTATAATATCTAGAGCAGGGTGTCCAGCTTTTTGGCTTGCCTGGGCCACACTGAGTGAAGAGGAACTGTCTGCGGCTGCAACAGAACCTGTGTTGTTTTGCAACACTGATGCACTGATCCCTGGTTCAAGGGCAGTGACTGTGGTTCTCAGTGAGTTCTCAATGCATTGGTCAGATTTTTTGATCAAATTTTACCCTTCCCGTGTTTCATCTTTGAGAACAGTTGCTCACAAATGTACGTGCTGCCAAAAAGCAATGATAGAAATGATTGAGGTGCGGTTGTGAAGCGAGGGATGTTTTCCTCTAAGTTTGAGCTGAATATCTGACAGCAACTCTGTACAGCTGATTTGAAAACTCACAGGTAATGATGTATTTATGCTGACTGAAAACGGAGTCACAAATATACAAAAGAAAACTGATTATTGTTTCAGAAATCTTGAAACTTATTCTCAAATTCCGTTATCAGAAGTGAAGGCGAGGCTGTGTACATCTCATTGTTCGCAGGGCTGTGTTTAGCCATCGTACCAAAATGCGTGAAGTTATCTGCCATAACTTGAGCTTGCCAGTAAGTTTCATTTTGAATGCTGTTACCGTTTGAAATATAGCACAGAAAAGTTAAGTTTCACCCTGAAGATGCATGTTTAACTCATTTAAATGAGCGACCAAATTCACCAGAAACGCTAAATCCATGAACCATTTTTCATCTATTACTTCTGGCACCACTTCTCCTCTCGATTCCATAACTGGCTGGACTTCGTGCCACAAATTGTAAAGGAAATTTTAGCATTTTACCCACAGCCACCTTCCTTCAGAAAAGCAAATGGTGTCCCCACAGCCACCATCCATGCACTTCAGGAACACCTGGAGCTGGCGATGATTCGGTGCCTCAGACACGATGAAGCTCACAGCTCTGATGAAGATTTGCACGACATTATCCATTTTTAAAGCTTTCACGCATAAATTGTCTTGATGTACGATGCCATGAGATTTCATCAAACACGAGTTGCTGGCAGCGATTTCATCTTCTTCTATTAATTTTCTATGTCCCTCTTTTTAACCAGCCATTGCTGGGGCCCCAGCAACTGCTGCAGCAGATATGCTGACAAAGGCTAAAGAAAATTGCTTTAATGTAATTTTTACTGCTTCATACAAATCAAGAGATTTAGTTGTGTTTTTCAATGGCAACAAAGAAGCCATTTCTCCAGTGATATTATATTTGTTGTCACTACCTCTAATAACAATGGCAAGTTGAGCTGTATCTGTAGCATCAGTGCTTTTGTCCAACACCAAAGCATGAACTCTGAAATGAGCAGCTTTACTCTCTGGGTTTCTTTCATTACAGTTTCCCATTTCTTCACTTTGCCTGTCTACAGTCCGGTGAGACTAACTGAAAACTCCATTTTTTTTTCTCAGGACAAATTATATCTGCCATACTTCCCATATATTGCATAATAGGCCATCAGAAAACAGTTTTAATTTCTTTTTTTTTTTTTTTTTTTTTCAATCAGCTTTGTTACTATACAACTAGCTTTTATAATAGAGCCTGAGTTGTAACTTAAAAAACAAATAAAACTTGTTGGGATGATAGACTTCTTCCAGTTCTGCTGTTCTGGTTTTAGGAAGCGTTCCTTGATCCACATCGAATCTGGCAGCATGTTTTTGCATATGGTGTCTTTTCAAATTGTACTCTCTGAAAGCTGGCATGGTTTTCTTACACATTAAGCGTAGTGCTGTATTGTTCGCCTTGACAAAAGAATCCATTTTTTACTGAACATTTTTCAACTCTCTTCCTGCATCCACAGTTTTTCTTTTTTTGGGGTTCTGTTTCTTTTGAGAAGACACTGGGATGAAATAGTACCTGCAATCACTGCTTGTTACAAGTGGCACAAGAACACATCACGTGTAATACACAGAGGTTCCAATTCCACTGAGTGTGGTGGCACAAGAAGTCCCATCAGCACTGCACCCTGCCCTCCCCTCCACAGTGCTCTGTTGTCACCTACACAGTCTGCACTCGAGCTACACGATGAGAAGTATCACTAAAAATAACGTAATAATGGTGAGAGTTTATGCTCTTGTGGGGCTGCTTACTACCTGAACTGGGCCACGTGTGGTCCATGGGCTGTGGGTTGGACACGCCTGGTCTACAGACAAAAAGCCACGTCCTGGAAGTCAGGAGCTACAGTCTACCCACATATTTATGTATGTTCTTTTTTCTGTTCCTACCCTGTGCTTCAAATAGCCTACAGTAAGAAAGAATAAGTGAATTTGACTAGAAATAAGAAACAGAATTAGACCCGGGTATTTCACCTAGAATGGCCATGTAGCTCACCCTCTTTGTCTGCAGTGTATGCTGGGGACAGACTCAAAGTCAGCAGAACAAAAGTAGGTTAAAGACAAAAACAGAGATATATACAGACTAATAATCACAGACTTTTCAATCCTTAGAGTTGGAAGGGATCTCTGAAGGACATCGAGTCCAACTCCCCTGCAATGAACAGGGACACCACAGCTAGATCAGGTTGTCCAGGACAAGGAATCTGAAAGCAGGGTCCTCTTAGTCAAGAATTAATAGAAAAGAGGCAATTTAAATCCATCAAAAATAGATTTTGTCATTCCACTATGCTTAGCTAGTCTATTCATAAAGATACATCACCTGGCACTGCACTCTACAATATATGTAATATTTACGGGTAAATGTAATATAAAATAAATGTTGCACACGTGGATTAAGGTCTGTATCTCTGGCAGATCTCCAACAGTTTGCCACTGTCCTTCAGAAAGGAACGGTTCCTGTGAGCTTCTGGTCAGATCTCTGCTAGGTCTCACATAATTCAACACTTCCATCTGAGAAGCAAACCTGAAGTCATTCCTGAAAACCCTGGTAAGCAGCAGCATGGTGGGAAGTCAAACCAAACAACACATAATTTTCAGTAAGTTGGAACAAAGAAAACATGACTTAATTCTGCAAGAACAGCTCACCCACAGCTGCAGGAAAGTGGGGGTCTATGTCTCAGCAATCAGCTATTCCAGAAAAGGGGGGGGAGTCTAAAACCTGGCACGGCTGTTGCCCCATAGGGCTAACAGTGTTTGAGTGTATATGCAAGGAAGAAGCAAGCAAGAATAACATGCTTTCTTTATAGAGCAGAAAGGACACAAATCTCAGCATCAGTTCCGATGTCCCTTTTTAAATGTTGGAAAAAAAAAAGGCTGAGATGCAAATATCACAGGAATCCTGCAGAAAATGATTTGTCCTAAAGAAACCCTGTCTGTTCAGCTTACAGAGAGAACCAACTGTGCCCTTCATTGCTGTGCAGTGTTCAGGGAGAGAATGCCAGGTATTAACAGCTTTTTATTTTTGCAGAGGAATAAGACGAAACAAAGGCTGGGAGCTGAGGACAGACAGTGCCAAGTGGAAACGAGACACATCTGTTGAAAACACAGGGGTGAGTAACTGGTGGAACAAATCAGTAAGAGATGTTGGTTTAGAGCATTTATATTTAAAAGATTGCTGCATAAAGCATTTTTTCCTATTAGAAGTTGTAAGCTCAATGCATGTGACTCACAACACCCTGGCAGTGCAGTGGATCTGTGGCCATTTACAACAGGAGGAAGTACCAATTACCCTTCTCTTGGCAGCAGTGATGACTAGTTTAGACATCAAAAAAAAATCCCTTTTAAAATAAAAAGCCAAAAAAAACCAACAACAACAAAAAAGGAAGCCGGTTCAGGATATGGACAGTGCAGAAGAGCTGCCATCAGGCAATTAATTGGAGCTTTACCTGGAAGAAAACTTGCAGTCATGTCAAATAACACAGTCCAGAGGTTTCTATTGCAGCCAGACAGTGACACTTGGAGTAGGAATGACCTACAGATCTGAGTCCTCTCTAATGGTGTGCACAACTTCCAGTGACATTAAGCTGTCTCTTTCACACAATGCAATTAAATTACAAACAAGTATGAAAAGCGAACCAGCTGCAATTGTTCAGCTCCATTTATTCAACCCTTCACTTTAAAACTATAGGTACACAGCAGGCATCCAGCAGGGAAGCTGCACAGCAGGTAGAAATATCAGAAGTTTGGTTGTGCTTTTATTTTCCAGAACAAGCTACCCAGCCTCTGCCCAAGAAGGCCTTTAAAGATAAGAAGCAGGAACAGAATGGCAGGAAGAGCACTTGTCACCAAACACATTTGTAAGACAAAGCAGCAGATTGCAAAGACGCTGCCTGTGACTTCCAGCAACAGCCATACACTGGTAAATAATAAGCACAGAAGGCTGGCTAAAGATAATAATTAATTGGTAACAATCGAGATACAAAGAGAAACTGAAGTATCCACAATAGCTTCAAAGTGGTTTGATTTATGCATGATCTAGGGGTATGTATTGCAGTTGAGTGAAGGGTGGGGTTCAGATCTAAGCTGCCTCACATTCAGTGTCAGAGGTTTGTTGTTAAACAAGACAATACCTTGGATGCAGTCCTCTGCCCAGGCCAGGAGTTAGCTGGTGAAATTCAACTCAGTGGACTGCCTCGCTCCAGCTGCAGCTCTACTGCTCTGCTTCCAGGGCCAGACAATTCAGTCAGGCAGCAATAGGCATCTCTGTCACGTGCTGACCTAGAAGCTTTAGCAAAGTGTGATTCAGACATTCCTGAGTGGCTTCTCAGTTTGGGCTCAAATCAAGCTTATGAGATCCAGCTCAACACAGCCTCTGCCCAGGGATGCTCTGGAGCCTCTGCTCCTCAGCAGTCCAGGTTTCAGGGAATTTCAGTGAGATTTATACCAGTCTCAGTACTCTCTGCTCCACCTAATAAGCCTTCCATGAGTGCTCATTTCTGAAAGCAGAGTTGACAGCTCTGAGCCAGTTAATGAGCCTACCTGGACCTGCAGAGCCTCTCAGGTGTGGGTAGACTTCTCTCCCAGTACATTCCATCATACCTTCACTGCACTGCCCAGACAGGCTCAGCCCCCTGCCACTGGGAATGGAGGGAACGACTGCATGGTGCTGAGCTGCCTGCTGGGTGAACCCACAGCGCCAGGAGCAGCATCTTTCTTTCAAACCTCCTGTCCATACTCCTACCAGTCTGCCCAATTTTAGTAAAGGAGATCAAATCTTGCTTTGCAGGAACTGTATTCCAGTAAAACAATACACAGTTACTGTTCCAGCACATGGAAATCCTAGAGGCTGTATGCTTTTGTTTAGTTAAGTGGCATTTTAATTACACAGAAGTTGTTAAAGGCAGCACAGTCCTTACTGTGAGTTTGGGTTTCTCTCTTGGCAATGACATTTTAATTCCCATAGATGTAACACAACCTCACTGCAGACATGAAACGGTTTATAAACAATTAACCACAAAATCCAAACTAAAAATGCAGCAGGACATTGTTAAACAACAATCAAAACCAAACAAACAACAAACCTCACCCCAAACCCCACACCTCTACATCTCTGCTGTCAAAACAGAAGGAAAAAAAGCACCAAGAAAGCTCAGATTGAGAGTATTGCCTTCAGGCACATCACTGTAAAGACTGGAGCTCAAAACATGCAACTAGTACAGTTTCAGACTTCAGTACACACAAAAAGATTTCTTGAAATTAATTTAAGGTGACAACTAATAGCCAACAGAGAGCTACCAGTAATTATTTAATGAAATCATGCTTTGAAATCTGCATGGAGACAACTGAAGAAATCTGCCTCTCATGTAAACATTTCAACACTGATTTAAAGAAAAAAAAGCAGTATATGCAGTAATTACAGAGCACACCCGTTCTCCAAAATCTGAATGAACTGCTTGAAAAACACTTTTTTTTTTTAATAACTCTATAAATTAATGCTTCAGTGTTCTCAAAGCTTGTTACGTCACAAGGAACTTTCACAATCAGTTATAATGTCAATTGTTGGCCATTACGGGGACCTGTAACACAAATAAGTCTCAGAGAAGCAGATTACCTTTATAGCACCTTGCCAAGGAGGATACGTAACATCACACAGCTTCTGTATCTTCTTCAAAAGAAAATAAATCAAAAATAAAAATAAATAAAAAGTAAACAAAGGATAGCCTGAGGATAACTTACAGATGTTGCCATAAGCAAGCAAAAAAAGAAACAAGAACAGCCTCAAGTGCATCAAATTAATGTCTTGTAAGTATGTTATTTGGGGGTAGATACAAGAATTATAAGCACACTGCCACCACGGAAAGGATTCACACAAGGCAAGAACTTCACATATCAATCCAACAGAAATACTAAGCCTTTATTACCAAGAAAAAATATTCCACAGAGGAGGTCGGCTCGCTTCCGTGCATGCTGTCAGTCACATCCACCTCCTGAATGTGGAGAAGTGCATCTGCTAGATTCATCAATTCCCCAAGGCACCATTTGGCTTTGTTCTTGGCCACAGGTGCACGGGCATTCTGATTCAACTGAACTGCTTGCTAGAATTTTCTTGCCAGCATTGAATGGGCCAAAATAATGTACCTGACTGGTGGACAAGCCCAGTACTGCAAGTGAAAAACCACACATGGGACATAGTTATCACTAAAAGAAGTCAAAGGACTTTCTTTACATCCACATTGTAAATAATTTATAAGCAGGGAAATGAATTTGCTCGAGTCTATCTTCACTTGGACAGAGTGAAGAACGTTTGCTGAATCCTTGTATCGGTACGCGCAAGCACATGGTCACGAAGCCTGAAAGCCAGCAGCACTAAGCTGAATTCATGTTATCTGTTGTTGTTTGGATTTTGAACAAAATTGATGGAATATGAGCCAGTTGATGAATCCTGTTTTATCTGGAAATTTTCTGTTGACAGGCCAAAGGGGCGGAGAACCAAATTCCCAAGATCTTTCAGTTTGCCTACAATGAAAAAGAAATACGTGAGTAGTAAGCAGAGGGAAAGCTCCCACTGAGTGATGCCCAGCTACACACTCAGCTCCACTAACTTATCTACTAATTCAAGGTGAACACTGTGGAAATCTCTCCAGTTAGCTGAATATTGGCTCTTGTATGAACAAAAACAATTCCAGTTGTGAGGCAGCCAGTGTCAGCTTTGGAGCTGAAGGCAGATCAGTTCAGACTGTGCCAGGTCTGTCAGGCAGCCCTGACACCAGTGGCCACAGAAGTCACCTGGTTCTGGCTACCTGCTAGTTCCTTATTTCCCAAGTTGTAAGTTCACCTTACACAGGACCTCAACAGCTCACAGAAAATAACAGTCTCTCCTGTGCTTGGATATAACTTCGATACCTGCCAGCACTCTGTTCTTTAACATAATTTTTTCACTTCCTGCCACTTTGATGCAGCCACAGTTCTATAAACATTCAGCAATAGCAGAACTGCCCCGTTTCCTAGACTACCAAAAGGAAAAGAGAGAGCCAAAGTTCAACCTCTGCTCGCTCATAATTATTACAGATCTCTTTCTAGAAACGTATATCAATACAGTGAACTTTAAAACAAATCCATCCATGCAAGCATCTGCACCTTCTAACTAAGCAGTTCCATTTGAAGAACACAGCTTTGTAACCATTCTTAGCATGCCAGATGACGTCCTGCCATCAGGAACTCATGTTCAAACTACAGTTGTCTGTATCTAACTCATCCCTGCTAAGAGTTCTAAGCAACCGTAATTTATCGAGCACTTAGCGCGTAGCTCAGCTTCCTCACTGCAGTGCAGCAAAAGATCTGGACTGAGTTAGAGCTTTGTTGCTAAGCCATACTGAATCACAGCAACGACAAAATACAGAAATGTAAGAAGCAAACTTCTGTGCAAGTCCTTTTCAAAAAGACATCAATGCTGCAACCCTGTGACTGTACTCAAAGCAGAAACTGTAGCAAAGTCTGACCTTATTCAACAGATCTCAGAGACAAGGGGCAGACTATTTGGCAACCCTTCAAGCCAGGTTAAACACAGTCCCAGTAATCCAAAACAGACAGCTTCCAATCACATGTGCAAAACTGCATTAGGGCAGGGAAGCTTTCTGGAAACAGTCACAGAAAATTTGGATTACCAGATGAGGTGGTGGAGTGATCTGCCCAAGGTTACTCCAGTGGGTGGCTCACTCAGGGTTAGCTTCCTTCTACAGATTTATTTTTTTTCAAGCTACACTGTTTAGTGTACATTAACTGCTAAGTCAAGTTCATAATTTTACACTTCATCCGAAAAGCACTCTGGTTATTAAACTACAAAGACGTTCACAGCATCTCTACGATGGGGATGAATAGTGGCTATTGTGCTCTTAGACAAACAATCATTGCTTAGCTTCACTTTTTTGGGTGAGAAGTGTCTTTGTCTAGTGGTGGAAGAATCCTGGCATAGTCTGGCATTCCTGCAGCCAGCTGTAAACAGTTTACAAGTTACCCAAGCACTGCAGCTGGCTCAGGAGCAGGCAGACGAGTTTGCCTGTTTGAGGAAACACTGAAAGGCCTTTTCTCGTGGCAGTCAGCATGATGACTCTTTTCTGGTCATACTGGAGCGTAAACACAGCACAACTGCCTTGGCATTCTTACTTGCAGCTAGGCCAGTTCTCTGGGAGAAGCTAAAGGCTGTAAGATGTATTGAACGCTTTACTCTTCATCTCACCCAAGCTGTGACTATGCATTAAACAATTCAGTTTAGGTCACCATCCTGTCCTGACACAGAAGTCCACATGCAGCACTGCCTCTCGGTGCAGCCACATTAATTAAAATGTTAATAAAGCAGAAGAAAGCCTTGCCTCTTCCAGGAACTCAAGCCCAAAGCACTGCTTCCTCTGCTTGGAGCCCATAAACCCATCACTGTAGGAAAGCAACGTTTCTTCCTCCCCCACTCTCCTTTCATCCCCAAATTAAGATCAGTACTTAAGCTCAACCTTTCCCCTCCCCCAAAGAAAAACTCTTAAAAGAGAAACTGTGCTGGAAGGAGGCACAAAGCTGTGGAGCTGTGACTCAGCTGCGAGTTCTCAGCAGTCAAGCACTCGCCAGTCCCAGAGCAGGGTCATGTTCTCCTGAAACACTTTTATAGAGCATATGTCTAATTTCACCTGGAACTGCATCAGGCTGAAGTCATTCAGCAGAACAGTATTCAGAGATTAACAGGAAAAATAACTGGCAAAAAGCAGTTTAAGTGTCAGAAATCTGTGATTCGTTATTCACCTAAACAGAAAAGTAATGTTCTGTTACAAAAGACATGTGCACAAGGATTTCTCACGATTTATTTTTCAACTAACAATCGTAATTGTCTGTGTTTGAGTATTTCTGGCACTTCTTCTAATATAGTTGCTAGAGATTATGTGCTGTGTAAAAGTTGAAAAAACAGATATCGTTTATGCTTAGAATTACTGTGGATTAAAAAACTTCTGAAGAGGTCTTATCTTTGTGTAACTCTCCGTACTATCAACAGCATTTCTGAAGCAATTAGAAGAGCTCAGACAAATCATCTTCCTATCCCTAAATGGTAAGCAAATACTGGACAAAAACTGCCAGTCTGGTTTGAACTGTTTCAAAGGACCTCATGTTCTCTGTACTCACAGCATTGAGCTTCAGCTGCTTAGTTTCAAATACAACATTACCCTTCAGTATCAAAGAAAAAAAAAAACCTCGTTCTTCAGGCATTAAGCCTCATAAATATTTTCACTGATCTTAAGTAGCTGGAAAAAGCTGTTACTGATGGAAAGGCCCAGGTGATACACTAATAGGTCTTTGTGTTAATCACATTAATAAGCAAGTACGTGTCACTATTTTCTGGAATAGACTCATTTTATAACTTAAGCTGAAAACCCCAACTGTTTTTGATCAGATTTGATGAATTGTTTGTATAAGATGGGTTACACAGGCTGGCATTTGTCCCACCCCAATGTCTGTATCCAATATGCTTAGCTTTCCTATAGCTGTGTACAAAATTGTATTGTGATCACAGGTAGCAAGCTGCTAAACCTCCCTGAAACAATTCCAAACTTCCACTCATCTCACACCCTTCTCCCCAGGGGCCATGGTCCTTCATCACAGTAATTAGGATCTAAATAAGTCCGGCTTGCTGCAGAGACATTTTGTTTTAAAATCATAAGAAAAACAACCCAAATGTTTAGTAAGTGTTCTAATCTTAGGCAGTGAGAGAGGCAGAGTTTGCCCACGTTATGAAACCATAAAGGGAAGGAACCATAGAATCAAAGAATGGGTTTGGGTTAGAATGGGCCATTAGAGATCATCCCCTGTGCCATGGGCACGGGCAACCTGATCCTCTGGAGGATGTCCAAAGCCCTGTCCAACCCTTGAACACTTCAGTGCTACATGCATTTAAAAGCTACTTTGGAAATATGCTGAAAGTTAAGCTTTCACTTACATGAAACGCAAATGGAGGTGAGCTGGTACTAAGCAACTTTTAGTGACGTGTGTCAACATTAACCTGCTAATACTGAATGGAAAATATGAAAATAATTTAAAAGGCAAATGCCTGCTTTAGAAAAGTTGAAACTTTTTAAAATACATAGCAGAAATGGGGCTGGTTTGGCAACAAATTATCATTTTTATAATTACATCAACTTAATCATTAAGCACTACGGCCTGGATGCAAGGATTCATAGTTAGATAGTCTGGAAAAGAAGATCCAGCCAAGAACATGTACTCTGATTTATTTACATATAATCACTTATGAAGTAGTTTCAGTTTCTGACAAACTATGCAGGAATGAGCTGTGGCACTGCAAAATGGAACAACACACTGAGGGAAGGAGGAAGATGCACTCTTTTAAAAGTTTATCTGTACACAGTTCTAGTTTTCATGGCAGCATTACTGAGCTGCTCTGGGTACACCAGTGCTTAGTTTTAGTTGAACGAATAAAAGCCCAGAAAAGCCACGTTTACAGGCTGATATGGTGGCTAAAAGAATACAAGGTGATACCCACACTTCAAAAGGAACCAAGGCACAACATGTGATGTTATTCTAAAAGATATGGTTGTTATTATTTAAGTTCAGTGTAAGTGCACCTGCACTGGGCCTGACCTGGAGCTACTTGGATGCATAACTTGCTCTCCTGGGACCAACAGTTCTGTGGCACAACCCATACAGCACAGCTGGCTCTCCTGGGAGTAAGCTGGGAACAAATCCTCCTACACTCAGCTCTGGCTGCAGATTACTGTTAAGCAATTGTCAACTGACACAGTACTCAGTGGGTAGATAGCACCAACAAAGTTCTTGAAAAACATGAGTTAAAGCACCTTAAAACAAACACATCGTACAACAAAAAGAATCCAAAGAAATGTTTTAACTACCACACCATATCGTGTTTGTCTTACATTCCTTCTGGAACTCCCAATTCCTCATGCCTCCACCCATGAGCTGGAAGGGTTTATCTTTGACCTCACATAGAGCAGAAGCAATCTGAAAACCTTGGGAACATCTTTCCTAGGCCTGCACCATTAGATCTGTGATACAGCTATTGATTCTGTTGAGGACAAGATATTGGGCATAACACTTAAATGAAATGAGTCCTATTACTGCCCACATTTGAAAACTAATCTCGAAAGTTCTGAGGAGACTGTATGATAGAAAGATTCCTTACATTGTTACACTAGTGCCACGAATAAATGCCCAAATGACACCATATAATTTCAACAACATATGTGACAATTTATGTGAATCTGTCACGCTGAGGTTATGGATGAAAACAGGCTTCCATGCTGATTCTCAGTCTGGCTCTTTACAGAAGTAAATGCCAGTGCTTCCCCCCTGCACATATGTAATACAGTTAAGAAGGGATTCTCTTCTCTAGGATCCCAATACACATCACCTGATCTAGTTCCCAGAGGACCACTCCAGTTCTCAAATCTTAGCTGCCACTGGATTAACGCTTAAATAAAATTACATCTAGTCTGAAATCTAGACAAAAGTTAACAATACAGAATTAAGTTGGTAATGACAGCTTATAAAGCTGGATTTATTGTTTCAGTAAAGACCCTTTTGTGACTAGTGAGGCTCTTCAGACATTGTTATCAGTAGCAAAAAGGGAGAATCCAAAAGAGGTCAGAACTGTTTTGTATCAGTTTGTGTTAAAAACCATCCCATCCTATGAAGAGGCATGATCCTTCTAAGATTTTCTGTGTTGGTTATTTATAACTTGTTCTAAGCACAATGCTGGAAACAATCTGATGATGTAGAGCAGCTCCAGAAAGCCTTACAGCAACTGTATTTAAATTCAGTAGATCAAGACACATACAAGACAAGAGCACATCAGACTCCCTGCACAGTGAGAAGCAAAAATTAAAGAACAATGTCAACTACAGCAGAAGCTCTTCAAAGAGTCTCTTCTTCCCAAATATTTTAGGAATTACTGCAGTTGTATGCAAGACAGACTGAGTTTGTTTAACCTGGTTCTCCACAGATCAAAACACCATCCTAAACTCTCAAAACCTATCCATCTTTGAAAAAGCATTTCATCTACTACTTGTCACACCTAGAACGAGTAAACAGCTAACTGCTGACAGCTATTTCTGGAACAGGTCACGTACAGTCAACTTTCTCTTTTTATCTTACACTGTCATTTCTCCTTGCTCTTTTGTGCAGAATTTCTAAACAACACAAATGAAAAGATTATGTGAAAACAAAAACCCATCAACACCTCATTTTAAAACCAGAGGGTACACACTATCTGACCCACTAACAGCCACCAAATCCTTCTGATCAGGGGGGCAGCCTTTGTGGGTCACCTCACAACTATTAGTTCATCCGTAACACTGAGTTGTGCGAGGAAGTGCTTTGTACAAATCATTGTTACACATGAAAACCTTCATTCCTGAATCTTATTTAAGTAACTATGCTTTTGAATGATGTCAGTCCATTTAAGATACTATTGCAAGCAGTGCCATACAATATGATGATGGAGTCAGATATATTCAAATGAATTGTACATATTACATTCTCTTAAAAATAAAAAAAAATTAAAAAGCCAACAGTATCTTTTGGTATATATTGACATTAACAAATAATAAGAAAAGTTAAGAAATTGAACTCCTTCCCTAGCAAGGCCAGAGGCCTGCTTGTAACACTTGGTAGGCCTAATCCAACCTCAGCACAAACGGAACTGGAAGACCATATAAACCAGGATAAACACAAAGACTTGGAGCTCTATAGGTGAAAATGCTACAAAAGGAACCAAATGCATTTCTTCAGACACAAGCTTAAACATGCTCAGTTATTACAGCTGGTTGGATTCTCTTACGTATGGTTTAGTGAAAACTGTTTTAACCCATTCATGGGAATGTCTCCTTTGATAGTTTACTTGCACTGCAAAAGGACAAAGCAGTTGGCTTGCTTCAAGCCATTTCCCCCTGCTTTTGCCTGTATTGTTCTACAATGCCTTGAACATTAATGTACTTAAATTTAACTAATAACTTTTTCTGCTAAAACCTTCTGTAGGCAAAACTAAGCAATGGAGAACTAGGAAGAAATCATGAGTTCTGTTTAACCTGGTTATTTCCTTTATTTTTCTAGTAGACCACAATGAATATTAAGCAAGGTACATGAGTATACTACTTACCTAACATTTCTTTCTTTAATTTTTCATTCCGCTCTTCAATTTGTCTAGGTAATCGCTGCAGGAAGAATTGGAGAATTGGAATCAGACCCAAGCTTTCAGTAATACTGTAGGTAAAGCACACATAACTTTCACATTCCCAGAATACACCATTTATGGCTTAGAAAAAAAAACCCTCCTGTCAAACCAACACTTTTATCCTATTATGGAAACTGTAATTCATCCTGTGACATCAATTCATAGAAACAGCAAGTTGTAACTTGCAAGTGCAGGTTTCAAACAGGCACACATTTTTACAGCTGAATAAGGAATCTGATCTGCTTGCTTAGTATTTTAACTGAAGAGTTCAGGGAATTTAAGAGACCTAGAATTACAGTACACTTTAGCCCTATCTCCTCCACCACATACATTAAATATGGTTAAGAGAGACTACAGAAAATAAGCAAGCTCTGTATTTGACTTCTGAACGTAAATACAGGTCTAGTAAGAGAACAGCTGTAAAGTCAGTTTGTGCTGGCAGACAGCTTCAGGGAAACACACTGAGAACGTGGAGATCTTCTAGATAAAAATATTTTATCAGAAGATCACTGAATTAACTGTCTATGAACTTTAGGATATAGCTTAATGAGCAACATCTCATTACGCAGTGTTGGAGTATTTCTAACGAGGACCTCTATTTGACGATTCATCACTGGGAGAGATCTCCCAACCAACAAGCTCATCCTGAGCAAGCTGTTATTCTGAGGAACTGTTTGTTTGTGCTTTTTTTCCCCTCAGAAATAGGGCTAGTGTAAATCTGTGCACCATCACAGGTAAAACATTATCACGTTTCTAATAAGCATTACTTATGCTTATTAGTATTCCTGAGATTCCCACTGACACTTAGAACAGCTTCCATCTCAACAGGCAGTTTTGCTAGCTGATTGTAATGACCATTTTAAATCATAGTTTCATATGCACTACATTTACTATTGCATCATTTAAATACAGCTTAGATCAGTCCAAAAATAATGCCTCCTGTTTATTTCCATGGAAACTACAACAGATGCAAAGAGCACAATAACACTATTTGACTGAGCAAATTCAAAGCCACAAAACATGATTTTCCAGCACAGTCACCACCATTAACTGTGCATTTTCACCAGCAATGGACGAGAAACCACATGCCATGCTCATAAAAAAAAATCTGCACCAGAAGAGGTGACCAACTGTCAAATGTACCACACATCACCTCACTGTGCTCACATTCACTGTTTGGTCTCCATCAGCATTCACCACGTGTCAACGACTGTCATTCAATGTGCCATTTTTTCCACGTGGAGGAATTCAGTTCCATGTTAGATCCCGCTGTGTCAGTGCCCCTCTGCTGCCACCTCTCTCACAGCAACAACACATAAAGGAGTATTTCCTAATTTAGTTCCTTCCTATATTTTATAGATTGAGTCATCATGGATGGCCTTGTCATTCCGATAACGTTGCTACAGTGAAATAAGATGTTCATGTCAAGGAAAAATAATTGCCTCACCAGTCAGCCCTGCTCAAAACTGTATTGACTGGTGAACACAGGCATTTTCAACACTGATGGAGAAGAGACGTGTTATACCCCATAAAAACTGAAAAATCAATATGAAAGAATACAATGCATGTCCACAGAGGTGGGTAAGCCTGAAACCAGCACAGACCCAATACCACCACCAGTGAATCAGATCTAATTAGCACAGTCAGACACCATCCAACTTTGCTGACCCAGAGGGGCTTATTAACTTGGATGCAGATCGGGATCTAAGCTGCCTACGTGAAGATGTGTGGATATCTTCAGGCTGTAAATTCAGTTTGCACTGTGGCTTTGACATTCCCTCTTCCTTTTTCCATCTTAGTAAATAGTTTTATCTCAGTCCACTTTGTTTTTTTCCTGTTCTCTCCTCCATCGAACTGGGAAAAGAAGGAGTGAGCGAATGTCTGTGTGATGCTCAGCTACCTGCCAGGTTAAACCACACCTGCTGTATCTTGGGTGAGTTTGACTTGCACAGAATCTCTCTCTCATACGGACATTAGCCTTTAGCAGGAAATGAAGACCTAAACACTTGGTCAGAAATAAGTACTCTGTGTTTTGTCTGTTTGAATAGCACTATTCCAAAGACTCAGCATTTCTCACTCCAGAAAAATACATCTAAGGTTACTTATCTATAGAATGGTATCCATAAACACGGCTGTTCATCTGGTTCTGGGATACTTATCTCAAAGTACAGATTCTTTTGGTAAATACATTTATCTGGTCTGCCACTCCCTCAAACTGTGCCGAAGCTAGAATTCACACAACACTGTTATACACCTGCTAAAAACAAAACCTGAAGATTGATAACACATTATTAAACACTTTCTGGGAAAGCACCAATAGGGATTATTTGATCACAAAACACTGTAATTTCAAACTGTTTAATTTGGCATGAATGATGTCGAAGGTAACCAAAGTGTGCAACAGTGGGCTTTAAAACATGAGTGCTACAGTCCTGAAATATAAGCTGTACTGAAATTTTAAAGCAGCTAACAAATCAGGAACCTAAGCAAAGAATTACTGTGTATTTAACTTCTTTTAAACCATCATTTAACGAGATTATACTATTCCCTAAAGCAGTATGTGAAATATTTCTTCTATGTAGGAAAGAGAAAGATTGGCTCTAACTGTGAACGAAGCTAATTTGCAGATTCTCTTGATGCATCATTTTCATTACCAGTGGAGGCACAGAAGTGCAGCACTATTCCTGAGAAGAGCAGGGTGCTTTACATCAAAATAAAGCAGCATCTCTTAGTTCCTACATATCCTACATACTACAGATCTGCTAATTACAAACATGGAGACAATATTGTTTCTTGAATTATGTTTTCTATTATAAAATTTAGAGATCTATTATGATTATTTTAAAAAGGATAAAATCAGCTGTGTCACATTTTCAAGAGGAGACTTTTAAGCCTCAATCTCAAAATACTGCTTTTACCCTGAAACTTGGCCAAGAACGGGACCAACTCAAAGGACAATGCTGTAAATCCCACTGCAGTGCAAAGTGAGGGCATTTTGTACTAAGTACTCTGCACCACATGTGAACCTCAAGTCTGCCTACTGAAGTGCAGTCGAGGAGCAGAAGGTGCACGTAGCAGTCAAACTCTTTGCTTTCCAGCTACAAAAATTATGAATAAATGACCAATCGTTCCATAACATTCCTGAAAGATGACAGGAAGAACTGCAGCACTGTTTCTGATTCGCTCCTGGAACAAATCTTCACTGGTTACTGAAAGAAAACAGTGGTTTTGCAAAGGACAAAAAGGATGGTTTTTAAACTTTCAGGGGGCTCAGGTTTGCTAAAATGCACGTTTAAAGCTCCTTACATTTTGTACCAACTACTGTGTTCTCACACCTTAATCTTTGGAGTCCTGACTGTTGCTTTGTAACAATCTGTTTGATCTGCACAGTTCCTTGGGAAGCTGCTAAAATGCACTCACACTGTTTTACCAAGTAACCAACTAGATTACATTAGGCCTCTTTTTTGGATCCAGGCTAATGCTAAAAGACTACAAGCTACAGAAACTAAATCCCATCATTTCCTTTAGAAACGTCAGCAGATTCCTTGGCTGAATTCCTGGATCAAATAAGCCATAGTCTCAGCTAGGAGACTATAAACAAGGCCAACACAAATATTCTTTTCGACTATGATGGATGCATCACGTTCACTGCCCCTGCAGTAACGATGTTTGACAAGCCTGTCACTTATTAAGCCATTGCCAAGAGCTAGGTGATAAAACACTTCCCTGCTTTCAGATGCACGCAACAAGCATCAGGGGGTTGTTTCACAGTACAGTAAACTGACCTTGTCGCTGGGTGCTGCCAGAAGTGACAGGCCCAGTTCCTGCACTGCCTTGACCACATCTCTTCTTTCCTTCTCACCAGTAACTGCAGTAGGACTCCTCTGACTGCCGAAAGCCAAGGCAACACAAAGCTACTCACTTCAGGGCTTTTTAGGTGGCTGGCTTTTTTTTTTTCTTTCTTTTTTTCAGGTTAGTTGTCTGCCAGAGTCATATACATATACATCACCAGCCATTCTGTATGCCACAGACTCGTACAACTGTGAGGATGAGGAAAGTGGAGAGCTTTCTAAGCAGCAGGCACTTCATCTGCTTTGTGAAATCTTACCCTTACCACTAACAGGAGTTATACAGTTAAGCAGAGTACTTTTCTGCCATCAGTGCAATTGATCTAGTCCCAGAGGAAGTAATTTCAGGCAAGGCTTCTTGTCTAATACGCTATTAAAGCGCTTCCTAATGTGTCAGGACAACACCACGGTATGGGGGAGGGGAATTAAAAAACAAAATAATCACTACTAATACCTCACTTTCACAAATGGAGAATTAAAATAATTAAACCCATACTTTGCAAACATATAGAAAGTGCTTTTTTATTTTTAGAGAGAGAATTCTTGAGAGTTAACATTTTTTCTGTATGGGGCAGAACTGGATGCAGTCTCACTGATATGAAGCTGAACATAGAATACTGATGCTCTTTGAAAATGTAACAAGCTATTAAAAGAAGTCAAGTATGTCATATGGAGTCAAGCGCCCAACTAAGCATTTCGTTTAAAAACTGCACTCATTTATCCTAAAATGGTATTTAAAAGATAGTTCAATTGTCGCCTTCCCTACGGAAGGCAGTCAGCTCTTTCCAGGCTCCCTGGTGCTCACACAGCATTCACACACCATGATGTGAAGCTCCCACTCTGACAGGGTGACCACCATTTATATCTGATAGCAGCTACCCTTCATTTGCACATATTCTTTCAAAACCACAGACTGTCTCTGTATGCATGTTTACCATAACTTTCCTTTATACTGTGCCTTCATAATCTCTTTCAGAAATATAAATGGCAAGCAGTTGTTAAGAGGATCTTTCTGCACAAAAATAGCCCTTCGTGCTACACCAACCCTTGTGAAAAGACCCTCCAAAATTGTCTGAGTGACAGCTACTTTCCATGCTAAGCATTAACATATTAAACATCACTAGAAAAACCTCTCCCTGCTTGTATCTGACACAAAGTTACTTAAAACTCCAAATGAACTGACTTCAAACCTTCACTGAGCAGGTTATTTACATGACAGATGGAGCTTCATGAAGTGTTAGGGAGTTCACCTTTTTTCAACAAAGCTGACCCAGTCAAAGCAAACTTTAACAAACTTTTAATTATTTTTTCACTCTTCCAGTGATGAGACAAAATCAAGAAACCTTTAATCCTGAAGTATTTATAATGTTCACTGGAAGTGGACACGGAAACATAGCACTAAGCTGCACAGCTCATGTTATTTGGGAACGAGGAAAGTAATTTAATCAGAAAAGAGTGCTGCTTGCAACTACAGGGTGCCTTTTTTTTTTATGTGAAAGGCTATGTTTTTTTAAATTAAAAGCAGACTTAAGTCATTATTAGTAAAATACCTCAAAACAGCCAGTACACATGCAAAGCATAGCCAAAAAAATAGAAACACACACCAAGAACAGAACACAGCAAAATCAAGAAGCAAAAGTATGAGTGTTTAAGTAGACTTAAATTTAAATAGACCTGCAGATAATTCAAACTGCTACTGACAGACAGAAACCTCTATCTGCTGTTCATTTAAATAATCAATCGTCAAAAAAGATCCTACTTCTGTGCCAAGAAGTCATCCAACTGCAAACTTGCCAATTAGCAGAATAATTATGCTGAAAGAAAAATGGATTCCCACTAACATATTAACTAGCAAAAACTATATTACTGAGTATTTGTATTATGATTTTTATTCTGAAGTGTTTTTGCTTGTTTGCTTTTTTACAATTTGGGCACCTGTGAGGCAGTGGCTCAGTTGCCCAGTGGTGGGGCCCCATCCCTGCAGATCCCCATGGTCAGGCTGGAGGGGCTCTGAGCACTGACAGAGCTGTGGGTGTCACCGTTCACTGCAGGAGAGTTAGATCAGATGGCCTTTAGTGGTCCCTTCAGATTCCAAATTGCAGATCCATTTTTAAATGATGGTTATTAAAATGCTGCAGTGATTCACTACAACAGTCAGTGCTGTCCTGCTGTGGCCTAACCAACCTTTCCTAGCACACACATAAATACAGTTAACAAGCTCAGTCAGGAATTCAAAGTTTGTTGTGAGTATATTGCAGTGTTACTTAGAAGAGTACTTTTAAAATGTTACTGCATTCAGTTACAAGATATCGCTTGGAGAGAATCAAACTAGAACAAAAGTGAGAACTGTAATACATTCAGTGACAAACTGTGCAAGGAAGAACTTCTTCACTGTCAGTGATGGAGCTGTGGAACACGCTGTCCAGAGCGATTGTGGAGTCTCCTTCTCTGGAGATATCCAAGACCCACCTGGATGCATTCCTGTGTGACCTGCTGTACAGAACCTGCTTTAGCAGGATTGGATTCAGTGATCTCTAGATCCCTTGCAACCCCTATCACTGTGATTTTTTCATGTGCATTGTGTAGGGCGTGGAAGTATGCTATCCAATAAATAAGCTATATGCTTGCAGCTCAGAACACACATCTACCTTCACTCATTTTACAAAAGTTTAAAAAACAACAACAAAAAACACTATGCTTTATGGACCTGAGTCCTGATGTGGAAGTTGCAGCATTCCATGCCATCTTCCCTATGTAAGATCGATGAGAAGAACAGTACATTTCAGACCCAAAGGTATTGCAACCACAGGTTGCATAACAGCACTGAATATTTAGACTAGGAAAGCTAAGACCTCATTTTAAAGTTGAGCCAAAGTGCACTAGAAAGGCTTACCATACAAGCTTCTCTGGCTTGATGAACTGATGGGTCTTTTTCTAGGATTGCTTTATAATCTTCCAGAGCTTCATCTAGTTTTTCTGTTTTTTCATGTAGTTCTGCTCTTCTCAGCAAAGCTCTGATATAGTTAGGATCTAATTCCACTGCTAGAAAACAAAAATAAAGCACAGTATTTTACTTTAAATGCTTCTACAGCTCCTAAAATGAATTCTTAAGTGTGTATTAAATTTTTAATATCAGCAGTTATTTTTATAATGCAGCTTAGAATGAAGCAGTCACAGTTTAAGAGATAAATCATAATTTAGAAAAGCACACCTCACACTTGTCTGTGAAAGTCTAATGGCAATAACCATTTTTCATTTAATTTCTATGATCTGTCACTACACAGAAGTGATTTCTAATGCACAAATAAAGATGATGAGATGCCTCATAAACCTGAGGAACCCCTAAGATATTTTTCAGCTTTTGAATACATAAATATAATCCAATAAGATATACTTAAGGTTAAATATATCTAAAGAGGAAATACCCTAAAGGGAAATTAAGTATTTCATTATTTGTCTTAGTAAAAAGATAAATCAAACAGTCAAAACTGGGCTGTGAATCCACAAAAGGTTATACAAAATCAGTGCATTCACATAGAAGTCCATGGATCAAATTAAAGCTTTTCTTCTCCTTGTTCTATTGGCACACAGTAATGGGTTTACTGGTACAGTTAGGACTGAAACCCAAACTTACAAATCACAAGCTACTGTTAATTTCTCAAGAATTTATTCGCCCATTTTTCATCACAGGAAAAGCAAGTACAAAATCCTGCCTGATTTTAAACTGCTAACCCTTTAAAATTGTTCTCAGGATAGCTAAACCTCAGATTATGTAAATGTTCTATAGATTATTTCTTCTAGAAGGACAAAGACAATACAACAGTCAGCAAGTTACAGGCTAGTGTGAATTGCTCTGCTGTGCTGTAAGTGTTGCATTGCAGCTTGTAAGCCAAGTCCCCAGGGAGCATCAAGCGATGGCCGGCTGAAGTCTCACTGCAGCAAAACATACCAGTTCTCTCTTTAAGCCACTACAGAATGGCCAGAAATGTTTTTGAAAACGCACCACTACCAAAACAATGCAAAACCCCAGGGTAAGAGAGATCAGATAGAATTTGTTACCTTCAAGGTTACTGTTAGAACATACAAACCCCTATTTACTGTACAAGCAGCACTGGCACTCAGCCATTGGATTAGTTTTCTGATTGGTAATTCGGACATTTTTCCCCAGCTATCATGGGGAGTTCAACAAATATTCAAGCATGGGTGAGTGGGTGGAAGCAATACACAGCTGAAACGATTTCACTAGAAGTTGCAGAGATAAAACTATGCAGGACAAAAATGGGAAAGCATAAGCCCTTGTAACAAAGCAAAAGCCGTGCATAAAAGGGAATTGATAATGCCTTTAATTCTACGAGGCCCCACAGTTCTTTGGAATCTGGGATTAAAACCAAGTTTTAAGGGGAATGGCAGGTGGAAGTGGGTTTATAACAGTAGGTATAACAACTTCCATAATAAAAATGCTTTCTTGTTAAAAAAAAAAAAAAAAAAAAAAAGGAACAGCAGTCTTGTTGACACAAAAGAAAATTATTACATAGTCTAGATAATAAGTTTCACTGACATTTCACAAAATAAGTAATTCTGGATGGAAATGTTTTCCACTATGATTTAAAGACTGTTACGGCCAAAATCATAGCACTGTTGTAAAGCACTAACTGGTGTCATTTATGCATCAAAAATCTAGCACAAGAGCAGCACACGGGAAAGTCATACCTTTGCTGCAGTCATTCAGGGCAGCTTCTGTCTTGTCCTGGAACACAGAACAGTTCTGTTACAGTTAAACTGTATTTCCTGGGAAACAGATTACTCACAATTGCAAACAAAAGGGTTTGTCTGGCACTCCAAGGAACTGGGATGTTCATGTAATCAAGGCTTTTCATACCATTGCTTCTGATTTAAAGCTCTTTACCAGTGATTAGCTTCCTCTCTGCAAAGGCTGCCAGCCCTCATATTACACGGCTGCCCCACTAATCAGCCTGCACTGAGCAGCCAGCAGCAAGCTGCAGTCAAAGGGCTGAGTCACATCTGCAGGCCTCGGCTTAACTGAGCTATGGCTTTTCTACGTATGTCAATTAATTAAGAGGTTGGAACAGACTGTTCCCAGGACTCCCAAATAAATTCTTGTACGAGCTAAGACACCTGAAAAGCAGATATCCCTTTAGCACTAATACAACTTCCTCTAACAGGGACAATGCCCGAGGCTGCCAGAAGGGATAGGGACAAGATTTTAGTGTGCCCAGACAGCCACAGTTAGAGGAGGAGAGTCAAACAATCTGCTTATAATGGAGAAAAAGAAAAGGAGCCAGAAGGCTGAGACAGAGAACCTATTCTCATCTAAACTAAAAGGGCTTCAAGAAAAACACAAAACAAAACAAAAAAGCTGTTCTGTGCTATTTTCTGGAGAAAGTACTGATCTGGGAGGTTCCACTGGTCTGTACAGGTGAGGTTTTCAGTCTGTGCATAGCTCTTTTATCATCTTCTGCTCATTTGAAAATCATTGGATTAGTTTTCTAGTTAACATCTGGATTATGAGGATGTTTTTCAGTTTGTAGCTTTCGTATTTGAAAGGTTCCAACATCTGCTACTACTGAATTCCATTTTTAACTTGTCTGGTCAAACAATTTAGTATCCCAAAAGCAAGTTAGATAATTCTGGCAGAGCAAGAAATTATTTATTTATACTTAAATATGGCTGCCAGGTACATTTCCAGACAGAGCTCCATCTGCCTCAGTATTAGAAGAGAACTGCAAGAAAGTTAACCTTGCAAGAGGACAAACATTATAGGAGTTACTGTTCTACTTTTCCAGAACAATTTTATCTTAAAACAAGTATTTTCTCTAGAATTTTTACCTTCACTTATTTAGAAAGAAGTAATTTAGCACCACATTTATAGCCTGAAGAGACACACTTCTTTAAGTACGATAATAATCATTATAGAAAAGCCATAGAAATATTCCAGACAATTAAATTTACTCTCAGCACTCCTGTGAGCCAGAGAAGCATTACCAAATTCTTGCTAATAAGTCCTTCTAGCTCTTGTTGTAGACAAATAGCAGCTTGTCCACAGACTGTATTAACTCAGACAGGCATAATGGTTCTCCTCCCATTCTTCCAGTTATACAGCAGTCCAACAGCTTGTTTATAAAGATGAATTCCTCACTAACATGAAGAACCTTTAACTGTTACTCTTTAAAATCAATTATCAGCTTACAAAGTAAATTGTTTAGTTTCTGTTCAGACAGAGTGGGTCCTAGGGCTTCCATTCTGCCTACAGTGAATTGTGGATTCTGGGAACAAGTGGGCACCTGTCCCTGGGTAAGGAATAGAGAAGATATGAAGAAAGCTGCAGCCATTCTCTCCCGACAGTGCCCTGCTATGTACATCTATGCTACAATACAGCAACCATGAAGGGAGCACACTAACTGACTGAGTAGTTAGAAGTCCTGTTATGCCTGAAAGCATTTGAACATATTACAAGTGCCCAGGTTTTTGGAAAGAACACTAACTAGCCACACATCTGAGCAATCTAACACATGCTCTGCATACGCAGAACGTGCGTCAAGACATCTGTTCCACATGAACTTTTAGTTTGTCTAAAGAGAATAAAAAACTACCAGTGTTTGAAATGTAACGTCAAGAGAAACTCTGAACAGTTCCAACTGCAACTTTCAGTTTTGAATTAACCCTCAGTAAAATCAAGTATAACAACATTCCTGCTGGGAGCTTGGGAGAATACACAAGCAGAAAAGCCTGCAAATGCAGTAATTCCTTTTCCCTGTTACAGACTTCTAATGACTTCTTAATTTCACGTGATATACAATCAATACTTGTCATTTCATAGAATAAAAAAGGATATTCACCTGTTTCATTTTTGCAGCAGCTCTGTTTGAAAACAAAACAGCCCTATCCTTTTGGAAGCAGGCTGGACAAATTTGCAGAGCCTTTGTGTAAGAGTCTTCTGCCTCCCCGTAGTCTGTAGTTGCAACAGGGGAAAAAAACAACAACAACAAAAAAGCAACAGATCATTTATTTCAAACTTCAGTACGGTCAATGAATCACATGATTAGGATTTCTTTAGAAACATTTCTCACTGTATGATGCAACATTAAACCAGCAGTCAGAATAGCTGCTCTATGACAAAGTGCACAATCTTTCTAGAAGTGGCTCTTTGCCCAGAAAGGAACACCTGCTGGACAAAGTATTCCACTGGTACCTCCTCTCAGCTGCTTGGAAGATAACAGCCCCAGCTCCTCAATGATTGCCTTAGTGGTCTGTCACCACACACCTACTGACACCCGATGGTCATCCATCATCAAATCTAGTCTAAAGCAAGGACCAGTGGTGAAGCACATTATTTCTTTCCAGTAATGGTGGAAAGAAATAAGGGAGAGGTCTTATACTGACTGTGAGCAATAGCCTGCTCACTGACAAATGCATTCTCCTCAAAACAGAGCAGTTATTTCTGTCCATGTTAACTAGTGTCCATCCAGGTGCTTAAAAGTTTATTTCTGATCAGAAAGCAATTTGCCAAGCATCAGCAGCACAAGCACACTGAACAGATCTGACAAATTTGACATGAGAGAGCTATGGATAAGATCTCAAAAGATAGCTCAGCCAATTGTAATATTGGCTTGCTATGTTCATGGTTCCACCAGTCCCCTTCTGCCTGCTCTGGCACTCACCTGAATTAGTAAAGCATTACCCAGCAATCTTGCTTTCTCAGCACACAATAAGAGACTTCCAACAGGAAGACCACTATCTGCTTACTGGAGTATACCTCTGGGAAATGAAGGTTACCTTTTTGTGTCCCTGCTGACTGAGGGAACCATTAATCTCCATTTCCTGGTTTCTTTGTAAAACCTCTAACCTTCACAATGAAAAGGTGGGAGTCAAAAATTGTTTTCCCCTTCATACATTTTACCCAGAATTGCTGGTAGTATTATCTACTGCTCACCTCAACCCTGCTGTCACAGATTAACCATGTTCACAACACATCCAGTTCCAGCGTAAGTCAGAAATTTGCACATTTAGATCTTTGTTTAATGTAGAGGTCTCTGTGTGTGTGCGTGTCTGTGTGTATCTACATAAATGTGCATATCTCCATACATATACATATAAAAAAATGTATATACACATATATAGAGAGATGCACATTGGTATACACAATTTATATGTGAATATGTGTACAGATGTATATGCACAGCTATAATGTACACATAAAGGACTGAGTCAGTAGATAAAAAGACACATACAAATGTACACGGTTATGGGAGAACTACTGAGCCACTGAACCTTCATCAATTCTAAGCAATTGCATTAGCAAAACTGAAGACTGGTGGAAGTCTTTTTGGATTTGCAGAAAAAACCCTGGCGGTTGGAAGGCAGTCAGTTTTGTATCATGTTCTTGGATTTAAACACAACTTTCATGAGAATCTTGCTTTAGCAATCCAAGTCTTTGTGATTTAAACTTAACTCTTAAGGAAGTCTGCTATCTCTTTCTGTTCTCTAGAGCTGGGTGAAGAAATGAAAGATGATAAAGCTGAATAATAATAAATGCAGGATTTTCCCATGATTTTTCTGCAAAATCACTACGACAGCTAAATATTAAATTCCCCAACTCTCATACGATATCCAAAGATTACCAACACACCTCCTTTCTTGAACTGCTCATTTCCTTTCTCCTTCAGCGTTGTGCTCTCCTTTCTTCTTTTCTACAACAGAAGAAACAACATCTCAAAGTATTTAACTGAAATGAGCAAGTAGGTCAGCTGAACTTCCAAATAAACTATGAATGAAAATCAAAATAAAACACAACCTGAAGAGTTTTAACAAGTACCGAGATCCCTTGCTCGCATTCACTGAGATGATAGACTTCATAATCCATACAGCACTGCAGTATGCCAACAAGGTGGTTAAAAAGCCTCAGTTCAGGAACAACACTATGCACCAAGACCATTCATAATTAATTATATAGTTTCAACTAACATGTTAGCCTCTTAGCTGTTTGCTTGCTTCTTAATTCTTCTTCAATTTGTAGCTCAACTATATGGAATGTATTTAGGCTGGATGAGGCTCTGGGCAGCCTGGTCTAGTGGCTGACAACTCTGCCCACGGCAGTGGGGGTTCAGACTCAATCTTCGAGGCCTTCTTCATCCCAGGCTATTCTATGATTCCTTGATTTTACATGTAAAGTCTCAAAAGTTTTGTTTGAAATAATTTCCACCTCAGAAATCCATAGCTACCTTCAGAGGTACAAAGCATTTTGAGCTTACTGAATTAGAAACAAGTCTGTGCATAATACCTCTCTGAAAGATTTCTTATGCAGAGCGAATAAACCATCAGACCCTGAGACAGGAAGATTGTTCTGTTATACAGTGAAAATTGCACACGCTGTGCAGAGTTGCGTTCTCATCCATGAATATCTTAACAGTACTCTTGGCACAAGCAGAGTTGACATGAATGCTCTTAGCCTCTGACACTGAAAACACAGGATGTCATCAAGCCATCTCTGAAATGTATTTACAAAGGCAGGCTTCCACACGCAAGCATACCTCACAGAAGAGGAAACACTTGTAAGAAAGAGAATATTAACAAGCGGCAATGCTCGTGTTTGTGAATCATTTCTACAGTTAAAAAAAAAAAAAAAAGAGAGAATTTGGCCCCTAATTGGCCCCTAACGTGCATGCACAGGGGACTCAAATCAAGGTGTTCAGAAATTACAGACCACTGAGCAACTGAAAAGCCAACACTAGAAAGGGAACAGTTTCCCACAGATTGTGTAAATCAAGGATTAATGCAATTATCAATATCACACAGAACATCTCCTTGGAAACAGCTAAATATAGTACTGTGTGGAGCACTGCACCATCTCACAGCTATGCCAAGCAACTGACAAACAATACAAAATCAGAGGTTCTCTCCTCTTACCCTTGTTGCTTTTGGAAGATAATTTACCTGACCACTGTTACCATGTCACTAATAACAGGTCACAGTGCTCTGAGGGAAATGCCATTCAGCAGTCACACACACGAAGATCTCCAGCAAAATCTCACCTGACCCTACAGATTCTCTATTACATCAGTAACATTTTTCCTATTGCCTGTTAAAAACATTGTCCAATACTGATTGACCTTTACATTAGAAAGAATTAATGAATGAAATGTATATCACTATTTAGAAAATCAGCTTTCCTTCAGGGTTCTCTGCCAAACCTATACAAGTCCTTCTACAGTGTCATCAGCACCAATGTAGGTGAGCCGGTGAGTGCTTTCTAAATATGAGCATAGGAACAAAACTGAAAGATTGAAAGCATGCATTCTTTGCATATACAAGGGATTCTGCAGTTCAGCACAGGGAACACATAGCTACATTTGAAAGCTGCACCCTGATTTTGGAAGCACTTGTCACTGCTGCACACACATTTGTTAGCTCCATAGAAATAAGATTTTTAAAGCAGCTTACAGATGTCTTTATATGAAGTAGAAGTTTGCACAACAGAGGTCATTTTCACAGTAATGAACAAATCACCAGGGTTGGAAGAGAGACCTCCAAGATCAGGTAGCCATATTTCAGCATTGAAGAGGTTTGGAAAGGATGATCTTACCAGCCAGGATGAAAGATCTACATGAATAAACCTCATCCAAGATAAGAAATGCTTGAAACACAAGCCCTGTTGACTTCATTGCTCATGACCTATTTAGAACTGGCCTTTAAGTTCTATTAACCGATTCACTGTTGCATAAGATAGAGTTGTATGCATTGTAACAAAAGATTCCCCCCATAAAATGGTTGTGGTACTCCTGATGCAGAAACCCTAAAAAAGAAGGAATACTAGATGAAAATATTTACCTGCATTATCATTTTATTAAAAGTATTACAGAAAAGTATATGCTTATCCCAGTCAAGAATTAAAAAGTAATACAAAAATTTATTTGAAGCAAGAAAACTTCAAAAGAATAAGTGGTATAATCTTTTTAGAAGAAAAAAAAAAGCTGTTTTTGAACTATGGGCATCCTCCTTATTTAGTGAGGACTGTGAGCTGGTTTCTACAGCAAAGATGACCAAGGTGTCTGTATGACCCATGTTTGCTGGGGAAAGGTGGGCAGACAAAAGTTCTGAGAGACTGAGGAGCATAAGGAGTGTCACAGTGGGATGTGATCGTTCCCACTGCTCTCCTCTCAAAGCCTGTTGTCTGATACGTCCTCTTGGTCACTTCAATACTTTGGAGGAAGATGAGGACTACTAATCACCCAGCTGTTCCAGACATAAGAGTGTCAGTGAAAGACTTGCAGTGACTTCAGATTATTTGACCAGAAAAGGTGTTGTGTAAGCACGTCTCAGAAGCATTGGTAAGAACACCTTGTATGGCTCTGCAGCTTGCTCAGCTCCACGGAAATGGTTCAAAACAGGGATTTCTGTTACAGCCTCACCACCATTTTCAGATCCCTGTATTAAAACGTTTCAGGCCATCACTTAACTGCACTTTTCAGAAAGATGAGATCTGACTGGTAACTCACGCATCATTCTGTATTTGCATTCAAAGCAAGACCCATTGGTGATGCACAGTAGGAGATTATCCCCTAAAAGTAAATTCCTATGGAATGCTAACGCATACATGTTGGTACTCCCCATCCTAAATGCACTAACCTCTGAGGCACATTCTCTGTTTCTGAAATAAGCACAATCTGTTCTTGCACATACACGCACTTAAAGTCCTAATACCAAAGCAGCAGAAAGATGACTATTGTGGATTACCATTGACTTAGCCTGAAAGGCCTGCTGCAGCATGCACTGCTCCAACAGACGCTGCTGGAATCGTCTATACAGATTTAGGGTTAAAAGAAAGAAAGAAAAAGAAGCACTATTAGAACGCATACCCTCTTTGCTCAGCAAGCTGCATTTCCAGCTTCAACAGACTGGTCATCAGTTTACGGTGATCATATCAGACCAGAGATCAAAAATCACAAGTGACTTGTCCTTGGGACAAATTTTGCACTATGTCACTTCAGTGTCCCCACCCACTCAGTTTTCAGAACAAGGCTGAGGTAGCTACAGGGCAGGCTACCACTCCTCAGCCAAGGAAGTAGGTCAGACCAAACCCCTGGAATGCTTTGCTTAGGGAAGAGTATCCTGACCTACTGTGTGCCCTAAGGCTGCTCACATAAGGAGCACAGGGTCAAGGCACAGCTTCCCACCCAACTTACATTCTGTTAGGATCTCCTGCTAGCCAAAACAGATGAAATCTTGCTGTTTGTTTGCTTGCAAGTTTTCTTAAAAAGATGATGACAAACAGCAAGCATTAGTTGATTATATTTATAGAAAACAACAACAACAACTGGGGGAAATAACTACATTCAACTAGAAATATTATTCTTAAAGGATCTGATTAGAAAAGTTCACAGATTTGGATACTGAATGAGAATTGTCCACATTGTGAAGAAATTAAGACCTTAACACAGACCTGTGTGGCAAGTAAGAGGTGCTGAGAATCAAGGCGTGATGTGAGGTAACGAGAAAAGACAGCTTGGCCTTCTGACAATGAGATACAACAATTCAAAAGAAAAACCACCAGATACAGTCCTTGGACCTCAGTTACTCTGCCAAGAGGCTTGCAGTTAAAAATAAAGTCATTAAAGTTTTATTCTAGTACTAGAGAAGGCAGCAACCTACACATTTTTTGCTGTTTATTTTGGAAGGAACCAATATAATAAAAGCGTTGGAAGTGGGATGCCTAAATATAGCTGGTGAGAGCTGGAGGCTGAATACCTTCCTTTTGTAATGCTTCCAACCACGCTTCCTTTGGCTGTTCTTATGCATTTTATTTGATCAATTGATTTAACTTTGCAAGGGAACTGTTCTTGGCTCCAGTTTTGTGAAGAGCAGCAAATCTAATTCCTTTCCTGCAAGGTTATTCACACAGCGTGACAGTGAGCATCTGCACCTCATACACCCCCTGTAAGGTCACCGAGCAGCAGTCTTGGAAATTACCAGGGTTCAAAGGGTGCACAGAAGCAAGCTATTTGAACAGCTAAGGAATATACTTCTGAGCTTCAAATATCAATTCTGTTTGTAAGCCATCTATTACTAGTCATCTGCCTCCCCCTGCAGTTTTGTGAAGCCATTGCTGTATCACGCACTCAAGGATTTGAACTTTGCTTTATGGTTGTACGGTGCTCACTATAACTTCACGCTGAAGATGGATTTAGTCTTTCTCCTGCCAGTCACTACCTTTCCTGAAATGGTAAGCAGCACTTCCAGAAACAATAGGTCACATCCATCCCGGGCAGTCAGTTTAAGTTAGCATGCCAGAGTGAAAGCCATGACTACCCCTGAGTGACAATACATGCCACCCTGTCACTTCTGCTCCAGAAGCAACAGCCTCAGGCAGAAAAGTGGAGCTGACCACTTAATCCATCACCACACGAGTCAAAACATTTAGTCACACACAAGCCTCTCACTTCTGTAAACCAAAGGTCTCGATTTGACAGTATCAGCATGTTCCAGAGAAATGCAAAACTAACATAAGCATAAAAACAGCAACACTGCAAGAAAAACGAAGGTATAATTTTTCACTCTATGAAATTGCCATCCAGCAATTAAGTTTATAAATGCAACTGGAACTATAAATCACACAGGGAGGCTCGAACTCCAGACATGATACAGTCTCTTCTCACCAGCACTCAGAATTAATTACTGTAGAGGACACTGATATACTTTTTAGATGTACTCTGATTAACTCAGGAAATAGAACAGGATGTTTTGTTCTATTTTTAACCATTAATTTGGGCAGTTTTAGTCTAGCAAACCATAGTCTGATTTGACCAAAACAATAGCACATCTAATGTTGCTGCTGTACTGTATGCAGGATTCAGGTTACTAAAGTAGGTCATCTTCATACAGGAATCACCTTCTACTGTATTTCTAAAGGACTGCATTTTGATTCAAAACCCAAAAGTTTTGCAAGTATTACTGCTATGCAAAATAACTGTGAACACCTATGAGAAGCATTAACAAAAATACGCTTTTCAATAATCTGTGCAATTCCAACCCCTACAATCCTGTGATTCTGTGATAAGCCCTACTGACAGTTGCATTGTCTTATGTATTAACAATCTGCTTTTGGCCCACCTAGGACTTCTCCTGCTAAAAAGTTCTGAGTGATCAACACCTGAGGTCTGCTCCAAATTATGCCTCACTTCTCCACATCCCATCTTCCATTTGTGTCTCTGGTTATATTTTGTCACTACTGCAACAAACAAACAAACAAAACCACACCACCACCAGAGAAGTGAGCTTTCACAGCCAAAGTTACTATCTCGTATTGGACAAATATCTGGAATTGGGAAAACACCAATTACTGAAGTGAGTGATTATATCCAAGAAGCCATCTCAGAAGAAATACCACATCCATTCTTAAATCCCCAAAAAGCAAATTCTCTACACAAGCTGTAATTTATAGAAGAGCACTGAGATCAACCTGAGCAGAGGAGGAAGAGGGCAGCAGTGTAAATGCCTTGATGAGAACAAAGATGTTCTCTAATGCAACTGAGAACTCCTGGAGGTTTAAAAAAAAAAGTTTTGCTGCCTAGTCCAAAATTGAAAATAGGTGTAACTCAAAAGCACTGTTTCAAAGATCAGTTTCACTTAATTCAAAGTCACTAATGAAGAAACTTCTCTACTAGAGCTATGTTCTTACCATGCTGACATTTCCCAGCGTTAACACAGAAGATGAGCATTACAGCTAGCTGGAGCTCTAGCACACTTGTGACAGCTCAAAGACAGGAACTGTTGTAGAGAAATACTACGTATTTATTCCAGAGTCTTAGAGCAGTTAGAAGAGTGTTACACACCCACAGTAAGAGCTTCCTAGGCCAGGTGCTTAAGTCTTTCCCAGACAAGGCCCGAAGAACAAGCAACATCTGTCATGAGGGATTCAGAATCTTGCTGCTAGATAAACTCATAATTAATGGGTGCCCCTCCAGAAGAGGACCAGGTCAGACCGAAACAATTACCACGGAGCAGCTGTTGGGTGTCTTCTGATTAATTCTGCAGACTAGACCAATGTCAAAGCCATCACTGTCAATGGCAACTAACCAGAAAATCTGTTTGTAATGCATCAAAAACAATTTACTGCTCAGTGCCTCTGCTGAGACAGCAAACAGCATGCTTAAAAACAAAACAAAAAACTCTTATCAAACTGAATTTTGTTTCAAGCTCCACAATTCTCAAAAAGCTGTTTTGTTTTTTTTAATTCTCAGAAGTCCAAGCACATAAACTGCCTCTATCATAAGCTACATTTTTTAAAGAATATTCCTTGCAAGTCTGTGCTTGATATACTCTCCTCCATTCTTAACACACTCTCCTCTTCTTATCCTATTTCATTGTGCAAAGAAGACCTCTTACAGCATTTGTTGTGCTTCTGTTGAAGCAACTGCCACTGCTTTAAATTAGAAACCTCACAACAAAAGGCTCTCAGATTTTACTCAGCACTGCTACTGCAAAAGCTTACATGTAGGATATGCATAAATACACAGAGCAAGGACTAAAATCCATCCCTGCATCTCCAGAATAAATTTTCCACAGTATGGTTATATGAGAACATTGCTCAGATTTCTGATTTATTAAAGCTGTTAAATGACAAATGTGTTCAGTTTAAAAATATATATATACTAATAAGGGATAGCTGCATAATTTGATTTGATCATGGCTAACGCTCAGCTGTCCTTACTACAAGCAGTATGAGTACTTAATTTATGTTTGGTTTTGCTACCATAATTAACACAAAGCTCTTATTTCTTGGGCAAGTAGGCTAATTGAAGAAAATATGTCTCCCCCGTAAGTAAATGCCATCCTGAGGCTTCCATTTGATGTCAGCTTTCAGCAGCACTGCCTGTATCTAAAAATACAGCATTATTTTTTCATCTGAATCAGACCCTGTAACTGGTTCACTGCACATGCACACAGAGAAGTGCACTAGCTCAAGGAAGGAGGCAGCAGGGGCTTGAGAATAACTGATCAAGGGCTGCCAAAGTGGCAAACAGCAGCACTGCTGAGTGTACTGTCACAATCTAATGACACTGTCAAATAAACTTCTGAATATTTCTGCCTCATTGTATCCTGCTTCAAAAAAAATTTCTCAAAAGCATCCCTCTGAGTAACCTGAGGTTACAAACTGAAAAAGAAAAAAACCAAAAAACCCTGAATAAATGGATGCAGGCTGTAACTGCAGCATGTCTTCTTAGCACCTGCATCATTTTACAGATTCCCTTCATAACCAAAATATGAGAAGCTTCCATTTGAAAAATACAACTGATATAAATCACTTAACCATCAATTCCAAATACCAGGGGGAAATGACATGACACCAAAGGCTTTTCTGAACAGTGAATATAAGGTCTTGCAAAGTAAGAGAGTGCTAATAGAGGACTACAGTAGTTATAACATCTGCTGCAAGCTTCTCATTCATTTCGTGTCAGGATTTCTCAAGCTGTGCTTTTAACAGATACCAACAATATTTTGTTACAGAAAAAAGTTGTATTTTAAAGACTGCTTATACACTCCACCCAAAAAGCCCTCTGTGGAACATAAAAGTTCACACTATAAATACTGCTAATCTGTGGATACTATGCAGTGGGCTCCCTCCATTCTGTTCGATATATACATAAACCATGTTGAAGGGCATAATCTCTCAATACCACTGGAAAAAACAAACAAAAAATGAACAAACCAACAAAGGAAAATGAGAACTGCAACCACTCATTCTTTCTGTAAGGAAATGTTTCCAGCTTTAAACAGTTACTTTGTACTTCCACAGCACCTTTCAATGAAGAATTGCAACAAAGCAGAATATAAGTATTCAACCTTCACGTTTTTTTTTCCTTATTTTACAGTGGGTCACAGTTTTTGTGGAAAATAAAACAATTACCTAACAATTCAATGGAAACAAGAGAAGCAAAAAAGCTAACACACTTGATTTCCATGTCTGTTCCTTTTTCTACTCCTTTCACCTACGCCATTTTTCCTCTGAAGTTCACTACCTTCTCTATGACTCTCCCAAGCTGCTTTCACATCAGAGGCTGCTGCAGAAGCCTCATCATGACTCACAATCACATTGTTCCTTGCTGTACAAGCAATAAATAGTGATACTGGTCGAAATTAGAAAGGGCAATGTGATCATGTCTTTTCTGTTCAGCAAACAGATGAAGGTAACATTGCCCTCTGTCCAGGACTGGAGAGACTGCATCTGAAAGGAGTCAAGTTTTGGTGTTCTTCCACCTAGTTCTGCATTTACAAAGAGACAGTGACTTTCTGGAAGGGGCATACAATCCAGGAGAGGGCCCCACAGCTGGTGGGGACATAGGAACCATGATGCAAGCAGGGAGCCTACATGAAGTGAGTTTGTTCAGACTGCAGAAAAAGGTACCTCAGAGAGACAGATGCAAGAGGAAACAGAGACAGACTCCTCACATGGGAAAAAAAATTCCAGTGCTCACAATCTGCAACAAAGGATGTTCTAAATAGACACAAGGAGAAAAAATTTCCACCCTGAAGGCTGTTTAACACTCAATCCCATAGGTCAATAGAGCCTGCACAATCTCCAGACTGGGAGATGCGCAGCATGTTTCTGAACACCCTTGTCTTGTTGAATGAGCTTGGAGCACGGGGCTCAACCAGATGGCCTCCAGAAGTTTTTCCAAGGCAAAGGACATATCAGACCACTTCCTGAGGTTGTTTTTTTAAAAACATCTCTCATTGTTACATCTCACACTCCTAAGGAGATGACCCTATGATCTTCTCCTCCACTAGCCTCATTATTTTTGCACTTTAAGGAACTTCTACATTTACATTACTGACTGTATTACTGATGAAAAATCCCCCTTTACCTTCACTGTTATATTGGGGTCATAAATCCCACCCCACCAGCAAGGGAGCAATCTGAACAACAACTGGATTAAATTTCTCTGAGCTGGTTTATCACCAAGAATTTAGTTGCCTATGGTATCTTAGCTCTGCATATTTCAACTCTCTATTTACCCTAACTGACAATAAGACCACAACATACTCAAGTTACTCTCAAGTCCTTCCTTCTTTCCAACTTTCTGGGAGCAGCATATGGTCACCTTTTATTTACTTACACAACATAGAGAGGCCTAGCCAACAGTTATGAAAGAGTGGTACAGCTTTACCAAGTCAGGTGAACAAGAAAGGATCAGACTTGCTCTACAAGAAGTAAATCCTTATAAATTCAAAGAAACATTTGTAACATTTTATGCACTTAAAATATACGTATGTGATTCTTCATATCTTCTTTTCCTTATTTTCATGGTTTAAATCTATAGTTGGTATTCCTTCAACTGCTTCTGATGATTTAGGAGTTACTGAAATAGAAACTATAAAGCCATACAAGCATTACATTCCCCTATGAAGTAGTGCTTTCCTAAGACAATTCCTATCTTCTCTTTTCACCTTCCATTCCCCAGCTTTCTCCTTACCTCATCATAATCAGTTATTCAGTGATACTTACGAGCCAATCTGTGCAGCTAGCCTTCCAGTAAGGATCCTTATTTCTTAACACTAGATCTAATCCATGGAATGGGTTGAGTTGGAAGGAACCTTAAAGCCCATCCAGTTCCATCTCCCTGCTGTGTGCTGGCTGCCCCCCACCAGCTCAGGCTGCCCAGAGCCCCCATCCCACCTGGCCTTAAAGGCCTCCAGAAATGGGACATCCAAACCTTTTTTGGGCAGCCTGTGTCTCACCACTCTCTAAGTATAGTATTTCTTCCTAAAATCTAACCTAAACACACATTTAATTCAGTATTTTTACTCCTCCACTATTAGGGAATTCAAATTGCTATTAAAAAAAAAAAGTCAGAAACAAGATAACCTTCTGCTACGTGCTACAGAAACCTAATTACCAGCAGAAAGTAACATCACAAGTCCAAGTCAAACCCTGTAAGTAATTTAACAGGTTCTCAATAAAGAAAACATGATGACCATAATGTCTTCAAACCTTGAAAATAAATGACTGTCAAGTGACACCAACGACTGAGGGGCAAAACATCTGGGTCACACAGTCTTACTGGAGAGTAAATACGATCTCTAAAGCTCTTGAACTTTCTCTCAGACTTATTTCATTCCCATAACTATATCCAGTTTGTCACTGTGATGATCACCCAAACATACTGTCCAATATAACTGCATCAAAGGTAAACAAAACAATCACACAGTGCATTTTGTTTTGAAAACTTCAGAAATCTACAGAAATGAACTTCAATTTTAATCCACAAACACTGTGGGTGAACTAAATTATCAACAAAACTATCATGGAATCTCCTCCGAGGTTTCTGAAAGGAGAAAACGATGAATGCACTAAAATTAAACAACATAAGAAAAGGACATTTTTGTTTCTTATAATCCTTCTTAGACACAATAACTTTACGCAAGCTAACAGAATATGTGTCACCAAAACATTATGAACAGTAACTGGAAACACAGAAGTGTTTTCATGGACCCCCTTCATGTTGGTCACAGACCATACAAAAAATTACAGTAAAAATACATCTTCTGTTCAACCTAACTAATCCGGATTACCTGCTTTTCTTCCTCTGGCATATCTTTTTCCAGTTCTAGCAAGTATTCTTCATCTAGCTCTGTCTGCTTCCTTGCGCCATTCTCATCATTCTGTGAATTTCCTTCATCATCCAATACAGGCTCTTTCACCTCAAAGGTGTCATGACAGTCATGAAAACACTCATCTGCTGCGGTGGGATCTTTGGCTTTAGATGGTATATCACCACTTTCCATGCTTGGAGGATTCTGGGCATCTCTGGGGCCAGATGCCCACGAGCTGGTGCTCTCTGCCGACTCCTGATCAGAAAGCTTTAAGTGATCAAGCAATTCTTCCGGCGGACATCCATCTTTAACCTCCTCCATATCAGACTCCTTGGAGCAGTTTGATTTTTAGGAACGAGAGAGAAATAACCCTCAATCAGCTTCACGCAAACATCCTGACATCGGTGCTTACAGATACACCTAACAATAAGCGATACCACCCTAAGGAAACCGCGATTACTTGAGGGTAGGGCAGATCTAATAGATGTTGTTTCAAGCCCGCCCACAACTAACCAAGCCCAACGCTGTTCCTATCCCCAAGCCACACTCCCGGGGTGCCTATGGCCAGCACGGCCCAGCACAGCACAGCACGGCCCAGCACAGCACAGCACGGCCCAGCACGGCCCAGCACGGCCCAGCACGGCCCAGCACGGCCCAGCACGGCCCAGCACGGCCCAGCACAGCAGCAGGCCCCATGCATGCACCGTTCCGATCGCGAGCCAACCAGCCCCGTCAGCACCACGGGGCGCCGGGCACCAGGCCCCGATCCCAACACCTCAGCCCAACCCCGCCCGCTGAGAGTGACCCCGCTCCCCGTGACAGAGCAGCATAGGCCGGACCCCAAGCGGACCCCACGTACCCCCCGCCCTAAGCCGAAACCCCACACCTCTCCTGCCGGCCGCTCACCTCTCACCCTTCACCCCTCAGATCGCTTCCTGCCCGCGCCAGCCAACGGGAGGAGCCGTGCGCGGGCTGCCGGGATTTGTAGTCTCGCGGGATCAGCGGCGCTCCCTCAGTGCGGGGCGGGTGCCTGAGGCGGGCGGCTGCGCTCCTGCTGGAAGGAGCTGCTCGGTCCCGGGGCGGTGGAGGCGTGTTCTGTAGGAGGCTTTCCTTGCTGTGAGCCGTGGGATGCTCAGCATTTCAGAGCTGAGGTAGAAACTGAAGACCTGGATGCTGGATTTCTTTCGGTCCCATGCTGCTCAATCCGAGCGTGCAGGTGTTCGTGCCGGTGGTGGATGTGGGTGTTAAAATGAGATTGAAACACCGCTGAGTTCGCAAGAGCGTGTCAGCTTATGTGGAAAGCAAAGAGCATGTTCATGGCTGACTCTTTTTTTTCTCCTCACTCTGTGGAGGAATAGAAGTATATTCAGCACTCTTCAGTGTCCCAGCTGTGGTGATTTGCCCCATGAAAATGTGCCTTTCTGCTGTTGTGCTAGCACTGTGTCGGATGGTCTTGCTTAAGGAAAGCATTTCTGAACCTTCGTACTGTCCTGTTAAATATAATTCCATTTGGAAAAGGGTAAAGAGATGAAGATTCCTGTACAAAGTCGGGCCATGCAGTTTTGAGCAGGCTAGAATGCCATTTAGAGCTCCTCAGTCTGTGCAAAAAGCACAGGGATTTAGGAATGGTACAGGGTTTATCCTGAAAAAAAAGTCAATGGTGAGAACAATACTGGGTACCAGGGGTCAGCAGTCCTTCTGGGATGGTGTGTCAACCTGTGTGTTACTTCATTTCCTAATGAGAGCTTATTTGCCAGCAGAAGTACAGGAACAAGTTCTGCTTAGAGTTTTTGAGCTGTTGTTGATCAGTGACAAGATATTACCCTGCTTCCATGTGAAGCAGGGGTTTCGAGGTCCCACACATCTCTCAACTGTGGCAGCTAAGGCTAGGAACACTTATTTTTCATGAGTGGTCTTTGACCACTGCTGCACACCATCCAAAGCCTGTCTGTCACTTCTGGCATGTGTGTTGTGAGTTTACTGATCTCACATGACTGACGCTTTTTCTTCAATGTCACGTTTTAAAACAGGGTTTTTTTGTTTATTTTCTGCCTCCATCTCCTCTGATCTGAAGATGCTTGGGGGCTCCCAGAGCGATGTAACTAGAGACTATCCAGTTTCTCCCAAACACAGTGTGGGGGAAAAACTACAGTACCCTAGAAACTCAGTTCCCAATGATTAGTCTCTCATGAATCCTTTTCTCTAGATCTAGGAAGAAGGCCAAGCTTTTCCAGGGTCTACAAAGGATGGACTGCAGTTTATGATTGCTGGTGCACACTGAAGTTAGCCCTGAGCATGCTGCAACTCCATGAAAGTCTCCAAATATCCCTTGTGTGGAACTGCCCCTGAATGCCACTAAGAAACAGAAGCCCAAAGTCCTTGTTAATATTCAGTGCATGAACCCACCAGAAGAACCCAAGAAGCCCTCTGCTTTCCATCAGGCTGCCAATCCTCCAGACAGCAAATGAAGAGGCAGAAGTTAACTCCTTATTAGGTATACCAACATAGTCTATGTGTGTAACTTCTGTCCTATGTCAGCACTTAAAAACCTTACTGTCTGTCTCTCTCTTCTATGCACTTTAACTTTCTTAACAGAACTGTTGTTTCCAGTGAGTTCATAGTTTGCTTTATGTTTGGAAAGTAAAGAAATGAGTTATCTTACTGTATCTTCAGAGGTACTCATTTTAGTATGTAACACCCTGGAGATCATAGGGCAGTTGTCAGCTTTGATCACTAAATCCCTCTTGTTCAAACACAGAACGTGTAACTGCTTTAATCAGCCTTTTAGTATCTCTAATTCATTGCTTTAGGCAGAAGTGTATGAATAGCTGAAGCTTATGTATATACAGAAAATGAAGTCTTATTATCGTTTATTTAATCTTCTTGGGGCTAGGGGATTTTTTCAAAGCAGTAATGTTTGCTTAAGTGAACACCTGTTGAAAAAACAAGAACAAATAATCCCAAATAAGTAGATATGTTTGGTTAAGAGTTCAGCTATGGCAGCTTTAGCTTGTGCTGAGATTTACTCACTGTTTTGAATGGGCTTACCTCCTGAGGGTAAGCATGCGTCAAAATCCAAGGTCACTGCATGCCACAAGTGGAACATTTTAATGCTACACTGCTTTCCATGATCCAGATGTAAATTGAAGAGGTCAAGTCAGACAAAGAGTCCGTATCTCAACACTTTCCTCCACCAAAACCTTCTTCTCCTTGCCAAATGTTTCCCCGTTTCTTCCCAAACCCACAGGCTGGTAAGGTGATGTTAGCTGCTGCAGTCAGCTGATTCAAGCACAGTGGAGTGTGTGGAAAGAAAAGCTGCAGGTTGACTCTTATCTTTGTCAGTACTGCTGAAAGAAAAATTGGAAGGACCAATATGAAAGTTCTTTTGTTTCTGACACTGAAATTCTCTTCTAGATTGCAGTAGGATCTAGTACATTTTTTTAATATTTTCAAGAGAATCTTGGATTTTGCCTACCTTTTACACCAGTGAATGCAGTTCTATGAGTACCAAAGTCAATAGGGCAACTGGGAAGCGTAGAGCATTTTATTCAGATAGTTAAAGCCACGTTTTTAAAATTCATAATAGTTACTCTCTATTTCGCAGCAAGGTGTAATTGCTGTTTGGGAAGATAGCTCTGCTCTTTCAATAAATCTATGTAAATTAGTAGCCCAATATCCTTGAGTTCATCCAAACTTCTAATGAGACCAAATACAGTGAGAATTTCTGTAATTTTCAAGGGTAAAATTCAGAAAATCTACCCATATACACAATATATTTTTAAATACTACAGCTCAGCTGATTTTCTGCTGAACAAACTCCTGAGAGCAATACCTGGCACTAAATCTGACCCCGGGAGATCGTAGCACCAGTTTTTTGGGCAGATTTTCAAGACAGCTCTGCACATAATTAGGCATCTAATCTGCGTGCGTAATTACAGTGATCTCAGGGACACATTGGGGGATGCTTTAGTACTGAGTTTCATTTGTTTGTTCATTTGTTTGGAAATGTGACCATAAAAAACAAATATTCCTGCATTTTGAAAAATCATCCTTAAAATATCATCCTTTTGGTAAGAAATAAAAGCAACTTTTTGTATGCTAAATGTTGCGCTCCCTCCTGCAGACTTCTGATACCCAGATTATCCCTTTGTGGGTAAGAAATGCCTAATATTTTGTTTCAGAAAATTACACTGTTTTTCTAAGTATTTCAATGAACTGTGACTTGTTCCAGTTCTGAGCTCCCGTATCTGATGAACAAGTCATGTTTATGTAGTTTAGAAATATGTTATTTTTCACTTTTAAGTTGGAAATGAACCTAGAATTGTATTTTCTCATATAGCCTTTCGGCTTCACATAATGTTAAAAGTGTTAAGACAGTTCAAATCAGAGCCTTCAGGATGTTTTAAGTGTCATCAGTCATACAATCATAGAATGGCTTGAGTTTGAAGGGACCTTAATGATTATCTAGTTCCACCCCCTGCCATGGGCTGGTTATCCAGCACCACATCAGGCTGTCCAGAGCACCAGTATACCTAAGCTTTACAGGAGGAGCGCTGCAGGTCTAGAGCACAGTGGGGTTAGGAATTCTGCCTGTAAAAAGGATCTTTCCTCTGCAACCTGCTCCGGGACTGCTCTGCCCATCTGAGTGCAGCTCCTGTCAGTTAAGTGTTGCTGTAGGGTCCCTGGTCTGGTCTCAGTCATGAAAACAGGAACTTCTGCTGGTGGGTGAAAGCAACCGACTCACAGCCAATGTTCTGAAACAGATCTGCTGGTGGCAATTCATTGTGTATTCTAAAAAGCATGCATTACTTCAGAAAAAAGTCAGACTCGTGCTTCTTATGGCAAGAGCAATGTCAGTGAACAAGTGTGCAAGAATTTGTAAGGATTTCAAACCACACGGCTGCAGTGCTGGTGCAGTGCCAGAGGAACTGCTGCACCCACAGCTGGGATGTGTGTGCACCGTGCTGCTGAAATTCAGCATTTGGAAAATAATTTCTCTTTCTTTTTTGAATATAATTACAGTTCTCGTGTGTTTTGCACAGGAATGGAATTATTTGGAAGTGAAGGCTGAATGAAAGAGTTTCTACTAAAAGAATTCATATTATGTCCATAAGTAGCTCATTTTTTTCATAGGTTCTAGTCCTGAGTTGCCTGTACTGCATTTTCTGTTTTAGAAAACAAAGCAAAAGCCACATGGAATAAAACTTCAAGACCTGAATTTCTATGGAAACCAAATAGCAACTTCAGTTATAAGGAGGGGATTTTTTAAAGGCTCTGGCAGAATTTAATTAGCTGACTTCTTTATCTGTTAGCTTGCCAATCTTAACTCCTCATTTACTGTTCAATTTCTGATTGAAATTCACTGAATTTTTAATGCCAAAAATTCAGGAAACTGCTCAACTGGGTTATTGTATTTCTGAATCTCAACTGGAATAGAAATCCAGCAGGTGGCGATGTTGGATTTCCAATGTCCAGATCCCCGTTCCTGTCTTTCTAAACCTGGTGCAATTCTCATGGAAATCAAGGCTGAAGATCCCACTTAATAAAGCAGTGCAGAGCTGGACGTTAAGCTAACTGAAAGAATAAGGATGAGCTGATCCATAATTACCTCAGGCCCCAGAGCATATGCAAAATTTATTTTTGGGGGTCAGCCCTTTGATCTTCGCAGAAACTAAACCTTAACAAATCCAAGACAGAAAAAATAATTACAATTTTCCAAAGGTCATACAGAGTTTGAGTTCTCTGCTAGAATTAAACATTTGCACACATGTCTCAGTGGAATCAACCTACTGTGCTTCCTAAATAATGTTTTAAAGAAAATTGTGAAACGAGCAATTAAAGTCTTTTTTAATCAACTGTAACCTAAAGTTCTACTTCATCTGCTTTTTAGTTTGACTCATTCAAGAAATTGTGAAGGACTCTTATTCATTTTGACTGTCCGTTCTCTTTTTTTCTCCTTGTCTCGGCTGAAGTCTTATAAGGAGTATGGGAATTCTGTAATTAGCATGTAGGGATTATGTTCTTCACTAATCAAGCTAATATATTTTGACATAAGAAATTTCCCGTAACAACACCAGGTTTCCTATTCCTGTCACCTTTCAGTTATCTGAAAGACCCTAAGCCAGTACTTTGTCAAACCTATTATTTTGATCAATTTGGATCAAGTTCATGGGGCAGAAAAATAAAATCCCAGCCTTGTTAATTAAGATTATCCTTCGTCTTTGTCATTGTTTGCATGTTTTGTAGATGTGGTGTGCTCTTTGTTCAGGCAGTGTAAATGAATTTGTCTCATTTGAGCTCAAAACTATGTCAGTTCACATCTTCAGTGTATCTAAACTGGGATTTGCCATAGTGACATCGCTGATTCACCTAGTGGAACTGCGTGTCCTACAATAACAATAATAGACAGTAAAAAATGGAGTGGTTCAGGCTATAAACAAACCCCAGAGTACACTTAATTTGGGAATTCCCAAACTGCAGCCTGTGGCTGTCACAGATGGTCAGCAGATTTAGCTGAACAAGTACTACTGCTAGAAGACAAATGGAAGTGAGAAAAAACAAAAGTACTCCATGTGATTAGCTACCTCAAAGGTTTACAATATACATTATGAACAGACTCAGCAGAGCACGTGTTCCTATTGATTATCCACGTAGGCAGTTGCAAAAAGTCAAGTAACGTAACTGGGAGAAAAGATGGCAGGATGGTATACAGCTTTGGTCATCACTGCATTCTCTCTTTGCAGATATTCTTAGCAACATGGAAAATTTGGGTTAGTGCTTTCTAACCTAGGTTGCATTTCAGTATTCTGCACTGGAAGAAAACTTGTGCTGAGCCCAGCAGATAACCTGCTAATCCTGATACTTGAAATTTGACTGATACATTTTTAGGATACCTGTTACAAAGGTTATTACAGTTTTAAATGTATCTGTATTTTTAATTATTAAAATATGGTAGTAAAATATTTGCCTCAGGTAAAACGTGCTACAGTAAGATTTATAGTTTTCTGGTAAATTAACTTCATCTAGCAGAAGACTTTCATTTGGGGCATGCTGCCTTTTTCATTGACTTCAGTCTTATATCTTCAGTGGTGCTATTGAAAAGTGAAATTACTGAGACTTTGTAATCCCTTTGGAGTTCTCTGGTTACAGCAATAAGTGAACAATGCAACTTTAAAGTTAAGCCAGTGGTTTATTAAAATTGGCAATAAGCATTAATTCTGAGTAATTAAAAAGTAGAAAAAAAAGTTTCAGATAAATATCTTCTAAGAAGTGTGTACTCAAATTGGGATATTCCTAACATTATGGATAGTTGAGGGAAAAAAAACAAACCCTGCATTGCATAAATTGTAACTGAATAGAAATTGAACCTAACTTCATGCTTCTGCAACCAGGATGAGAGAACAGAGGAATACAAGAGAATCAGTTTACACTGTAATGACATAAATGTAATAATAGTAGTCTTATTTTCTCTGTGGAAAGGCTTTGCTCATTTTAGTTATAAACCAGTCAGATAAACATGTTATAACAAGTTGTGGCCATTAGGACAAGTAAAAGCTAATCTCTTAGGAATTTGTGACTTTTCTCTCTTAACACTTTCCCCTTTTGCTTAGTGTTTTCAGCAGCCTCATTTGTCTTCCATGTTGTCAGCATGCTGTATCTCACATTGCCATGTTTTATCAGGCAAATGGGAACAAGTAGCTTGGCTGCTTCTGGACAGTGTGTGCTGACTAACTAGGTAGCATGTATGAGCTTAAGTAGCCAGCAGGCTTTGAAAACAATCAAGGGACACTTCAAACAGGTCTCCACCTAAGTGGAAGCACTAGTATGGGTCCCTCCCCTCTAATTGGACACCAACTCTCATAATTTGGAATTGACAATCTTTTTAAATTTATCTTCTTTTCAGTGTTGAAGGATTCAATGAAGAGGTTCAAAGACCAAGAAGAAGAGAACGGAAAAGGAATCTGACATATGGACAGACATGTAAGTCTCACTTCTTTAAAATACCATGGTAAAGACTAATGCAAGATAATGAGCCGTATGTTATTCACAAACTCAGATATATATCCATGTTTATTATCTATAACCAAAGGTGAAAATAGTTTTGCATAACATACTGGAATAAGGACTGTTCCTGAATCCAGAATTTTGCGTGGGCAGGCTAAATGACATCCATTTTTGTATCTAGATTTCATTCTCTGTTTCCCAGAAATTGTTGCACACTGTCCAATATATATGAACTCTGTTGGTGCCTTTAGAATATTTTGCTTATTCTCAGCTGGCTGGCACAAATATTTCCAAACAAGAAGGAGAACAGAGTAAAAGATTTCTGTACACTTTAACCACAGAAAGTATAGATAATGGTGCTTTGATTACTATGCATTCAGAGAGAAATTTCTCTCCCATTTCATAGACAAACCAATAATTACACATCCCAAGAGAATAATGAGTTGTTTGCATATAGATGTATACAGACAAAATATTAAGTAATGATAGAGCTTAAGAAGGTCAATAATTTCTGTCTGTAATGTTAGCTGAGCAGATGGCTCTGATGAGCCACTAATATGTAAAAATCTCCTCCCCTTTTCACTGGGTCCTGTGGAGATTTTCCTTCATACTTAACATATTTGCCAAATGCTATGCATATCTTCTAGAACTTTCAGGACAAGTATAAGGAGAATGTATTTGGTTAAAAACAAAATATGCCTGCACAAGTAAGGATTATTTAGAATGACGAAAGACTACAAAATACTATTGTTTGTGAATCCTTTGCAATGGATGGAAAGAGTTAGGCATTTGACAGTGGTGTCAAACGACCTGAGTGAAGCTAAGCTGGAAGGTGATTGCAGGCATATACTGGGACACACTGAAAGGACACAGGGCATCCTGAAACTCTTCCTTGTGCAAGGGCTTTGCTGAATGTATGCTTCAGGAAGGGTGTCTGCAAACATGTGGGATCTGCAGTCTAGATATATCTGCTGAGGGTAAGCACTGTCAGTTGTTCTCTGTAAGTGACTCTTTGGTTACATTTTATCATCACTTTGGGGAGTGCGTTGAATCCTAGAGAAATAGTTGTGGTGGGAAACGTTATAGAAGCCATGCTTCTATAGCACATATGTTTGGGACCTCAAGATGCATTGTGCCAGGGAATTAAATGCCATAATGTTGTGCAAAGACATCTGAAAGGAGGGAGTATTGTTCTTTGCTCTGAGCAGTGTCTCTGCAGATTATATTTTACAGCCAGGAGATGAAACGTCAAAGCAGTTGTTAAGGTTGGAATTTTCCTAGGTTAGTGCCCTGACCATTGTGTTACTTCTTCAGATGTTTTTCCTGGTCTTGGGAATCATCACTTACCTTTTGCACTGGAACATGCTTCACTTGTAAGGTATCAAGTACTCCCCCCAGATCCAAAACACTTTCAGTGGATGGAAATATTGGTTCCACTGAAGTTACTACAACCAATATGATGTGTAGCTGCAGCTGAACTATTTCCTTTTCAGCACTTCAGGATGAAATTGGTGTTTTTTCATATCATCCTCACAGTGCCTGATGAAATATGTTAGCTGTAGTGTTGCAAACTTGTTTTGGCAAAAAGTTAAGTGTGGCTGTTGTACAGTATATTGAAAGAGAATCCAGTCTATTCTCTTGGGAATGAGCAGGCTAGTTTGTGGTCACTAATATGAATAAACAGTTGTTAGTGTACCAATAGTTTCATACCATAGCTCTTGTGTTGTGCAATTTTATGCTAATTTGTATCAGGTGAAAGTCAAGCACAACAACTGAGAGTGGGGAGCACATCTGTTTAATATAAAGTTGCTATTTTTACATTTTCAGAGTAGAGCTGCACTTCATAATATTAATGTCCCCTCTTCTCTTCCTGTTGCATTTGGAAAGATAATAGAAAACTGCATTTCCAAAGACTAAGGAATGTAAAATGCTCTAGAGTTTCAGTCTCATTCAGTGTGATTGATTTTACCATAACTCTTTACAAAAATTAGAAGCACTTTCATGATAGCTGAGTGTGTTGAAGCCTAATGGGTTTAATTTACTTGCAGCTGGGCTGTAACAATACTCTGTGAGCCATTACAGCTGTGCCTCTCAACTGGATGGCTTGTACAAGCCTCTAGTTAGTGATTAAGCTCACACAGTGGCTTACCTGGAGAAATTCACAGTGCTTTATGGACAACTTCTGTGCTAAATGGCTGCAATTCCTCTTTGGAGGCAAATCTATTTGCCCACAAAATGTGTTCATGACCTGGGTTGGTAATTAGGCAGAAAAGAAATATGCATGATGAACTATAGTTTCAACTGATAGATTGCCATGGTGTTCCAATTGCCATTTCACCAAATTGTGGATTTTCTACTTGTCAAATGAATTCTAGCTGTACTAAAACTTTGGCTAATATGGGCTTGTCCCACAGAGTATGATGACGATGCACTGACCCAAATAGTTTTTCCTTTGAAGGAAAACACTGCAACAAGTGAAACACTGAAAAATAGGTGAATATGATTTCTGTGGTCTCACTTATCGTGGCAGTCATAGAGGATTCCTGTAGTAAAAGCAAAGACATTCATGGTGGATTTATTCCTGAAAAGCCAGGTGGCCTTGCAAAGATTTCATATTTTGAGATGGTATGTCAGAATTTCTCATCTGTAATCCTTGTGGTCCTTCCTTCAGATATATGTATTTTTTTTTAATGTTTTAACAGTAAGTGTGGATGTTATCTGTATCTTCTCTGAAGCTGTGGCTAGAGATGAATTAAGCTCTGCAAATGAGCACGAAAAGAAAGAAAATATTCCATAAGAGAAACATATTTTGAAGAGACATGAGGAATTCATCCATCATACGTTAATTACATGCAATGTGGGCTCTCTAATCTTAAATTTTAATTGGGAAATTATGAAGAATGGGCTATAATTTGTTAAAGTGATATCTGAAGTACACACCAGGCGCTGCCTGAACTCATTCTCACTTCTTTCTGTTATCACTGTTTGCTGTATGAAAGCCTACAGTTTGTCATCTCTTGTGTCTGATGCTAGGGAGATAGCAGATGATTGCGTAAGATGTAACCTAATGAACATGCTAAGAAAGATGGGTCTGATGAAACTGACTGTCTTAGAAATGACAGAATATACCTATTTTGATTACCTTAGTTATTTCCAACTTCTTGTTTTCCAAATTTGACATTGATTCAGCACAAATAAGCCTCTTCCCCCTCCTTGTTTTCCCTTTTACCAGAGATACCCAAAGTAGGGCTTCTTTTTGTTTCCTGTCTTCTTGTCAAGGCAGCATAACACAGTCACATCCTAAGAAGGTTGTTTCCCTTTACACACTCGCCAGACTTAGGAAGGGAAACAGTGAAGAGTAGAGAACACATGGATCTTCAGCCACTTATGTTTTCCATGCAGTTCTTTCTAAAAAGATGTTATAATGTGAAAATCAGCAGTGCTGTGGCTCTAGCAGGGATGGATATTGCTGTAGCAGCAGGGCCTAGTAGTCTTCCCAGCCCAAATCTTTTCTGGGAAAAATTTTACTGTCTGCCCGTGGAACACCTTCACACCTCCTCTCCCTACGGCTTTGTAGGATGCTGGTCTCAGGACTTTTGGCACTGTGAGGATTTGGCACTGGCTATTCTAAAAAGTGTGGACTGACATGATGTTACTGTAGACCTGACCTGTTACAATGTTTAGAGAAAGCTGTTTTTTCAGTTCTAAAATAACTGAGGTTTTTCTTTTAGTGGATTTTAAAAAAGCAGGAAGGGAATTTACCTTGTAGGTTTTGTAACGTATATATAAAAAGCGTACAGAGATTATAAATACTTGTAGGTCACTCCAATATGGGGTAAAAGCATATCTGATTTCACAGCTAACTATAGATTTTTTTTGTTGAGGCACTAAATTACTGATCAGAGACCTCACAGTCTTGTTAGAATTAGAATCTATTAAAAAGAATTCTTAGTCTCTGCAAGGTACATAATTAAAAGCTTCAGAGTAATGAAGTGCTTTTTTTTTTTTTTTTTTTCTGAATCCCACCAGTATCACATAAAAAATTGTAAAATGTGGATAAAGTTGCTTCAATTTACTTTACCCTGTACAAGTCATACGTGACTCAAAATCTGTCTGACTTGTGCTGTCAGGTGATTAAACAAATTTATTTGGCATTAACAGTAATTTTTTAAGAAGCTTTACAAAATCCGAAAGTGTTTCACAAATTTCTGTAGATTCCCTCCAAAAAATTACAGCAAAAGCTTAGAAATACAGTTCTCTGCCATTTGTGGACTCAAAGACCATAATTTCATCTTAGTATATCACAAGTAGATGAAGTATTATTTATGGCAACCTCATTATATGAGCAACAAGAATCAGTGTATCTGTTTTATAATGCTTATACATTTTACAAGTGTTTTCCTCTTAGGAGAAAATTACAGCCTTCCTCACAATCAAAAATGGAACTATTTAAACAGGAGATTTGCCATAACTACAGTGGGACCAGAGAAGACTCAAAATGGAGTCCTGGAACATGACCTTCCTATCTTTGCTCACTGAACTGGGAGGTATTTCGTCTAACCACAAGCCACATCCATCAGTATTGCCTTAATTTGAGAAAACACATTTAAGGACACAATAGGAAATGGCTCTCCCTTGGGACCTAACATTGTTAAATTGTCCCTAAGTGTTTTTAGTACATCCCTTCATGGTTTGTTCTGCTTCAAGATACATAAAAATGTCGCTAAAATTCTTAAGAAGAAAAGTTGCAGCTGGAGGAAGGAATAAATATACCAGTTTTCACGCTTTATACCACTTCAAGTAAAAAAAAATTCAGTCAAATTGTTTCATGATTCATCGTTTGTTGCAAGAGATGAAACTGCCAATCATGTCCTTGAGGATATGCTCTAGAATTATGTCATGTGCTTCGTTACTGAGCTTCAAACTACTAATGGCAGTGGAATTCTAACTCTGCTGGATTGTTTTAATACTTTCTCTTTTTACTTAAGGGGCAAAGTAAGAAACTCTGTGAGAGCAATACTATTTTCTAAGTGTGCTGAAACAAGCAAGGGCTCAGCATATTTGTCTTTAAGCTGGGTTTTGGTCCTCCAGCGGTCAGTGCTCTTTTGTGCTCTGTTCATGGCACTGTTTATGAGGGATTTGGAGGGATTTATGAGTGTTGCTTTTATAAATCAGATCTTCTGGTAGCCTGTATGTTTTTCAGGACATTTACTGATGTGCTGAAATGTAGATTGTGAGCTCTCATCATTGCTGGTATTTTCAAACTTTCAAAATAGAACATGGTGAAGTGTAGAGGAATTGACAACTGTTGATAATAAGGGAATCATGGCAAGAAAGCAACTGCAGAGAGACTCAAGAACATCCTAGGAGTTGCAACATTAAACTTAACTGCCATGAGTGTTTTATTTCAAAATCGACATTGTGGTGAGGAAACTTGACTGGATTCCAGTTCTGCAGTAATAGGTGCAAATGCTTAAACTGTTGCGAAATTACTTTAATCTTTGACATTGTTTTCCATTTCTAAAGTGCTAATGTACAGTGAAGTACAACAACAATCAGAATTTTACAGGCAAAATCAGCAGCAGCTAGTGCCCTGGAGAGGTACAAACAACACTGTACAACTGCATTGCTCACTTCCACTCTCAGGCATCCAAACATGCAGCTAGCACACATGTACACACAAACTTTCGCACACGTTTCCCTTGCCCTCCCCCACATTTATAAATTCTTTCTATATACATGTGTGTTCGGCTGCTCTACAGCACTACCACAATAGCTGAATAATTGGCTGTGCACTTCCCTGGGTTTATCCAGCCACTTCTCTGCATTCCATATTTGTCTCAGTAGCCTCTTTGGCAATTTATTAGGAATATGGTTAGCCTCTAGGTTTTGCCATTCTTGTGACTGTGATCTGCCTGTTTCTCATTGGCTTCCTTCTTGTGCCATACCAAGAAACTGTGCAATGGTCCATTTCTTCACCTGGGATAACTATCAGAGGTTAGTGTATGAAGAGAACAGGATCTGTGCCGACTCATTAGAATCCATTCATTCCAGCATGATGTTTGCTCTACAGTCAGTTTTACCATTCATTGTGTCACAGATGTCCTCGTGGTCCTCATTGCTGGAGGCTTGGCTGCTAGCAGCAATATGTCCATTGCGCTCTGTTAGGAGGTTGAAGGTAAAGAATTGGCATGGGTCCTTTTGCCTGCTGCCTTCTTGTAAGGGACTCAGGAAAGAGCTGGGGCTTTTCCATTCCTGGAATGTACACATTTCCATATGTGGGTGAGTGATTTTGCTCAGGTAGCCAGGGCTGGGAGATGCTGAAGATAATGTCCTCTGGCTGCCACTTAGGAAACTCCCGCTGTCTTCCAGAGAGTCCTTCCGAGGATGTTCAAAGGAGCCCCGATTCCAGTTCCTGTAGCTGTAGGCCCACCACCCCAACTGCTTTCGACGATGGCACTGACATTTTAGAATCTGTATGAAAGCTCTCTTGAACTCTTTGCTTGAGCAAGGGTAGATGATTGGATTCAAGCAGCTGTTAAAGTAGCCAAGCCAAAAAATCACCTTGAAGATTATTTCAGGGGGCTTCAGAGCTGAAAACAGAGATCCTGTCCAGAAGAAACAAGCAGAGACATTATCTGAGATAACTGATTTACCCGTCTAAGAAAGATAAATATCCTGTCAGATCAATGTTAGAATCTGCTAAAAGTCCTTAACATGTGCTGCTTTCAGTTTTGGTCTTTTGATAATAAGGTGTTAATAATATTATTTTTAAAGCTAATATCCCCCATCCAAAAGCTAAAGAAGCACATATTTAGTGTAGAATTAAAACTAAGAGGAGTCTTTGTTGCTATATGTATGTCTGTTGCACTAACTTATTGTATAGCAGTGAAAGATCAAACACCCATTATCAAAACTACTGCACAGTGCACACATGGAATAAGGTCATGCCTTCTTCAAAGAGCTATTAAATGTCACCTTCTGAAGAAAAAGATCTAAATGGTTCCAGGCTTTTCAGAAGGAGCGTGCTCAGACATACTTTATCACTTATAATACATTCTTTTGCAGCTCATAAACATTACCCAATTTAGTTATTAGTAGGCTACAAACCTATTGAAACCAGAAATAAATTTTGTTAGGTGACATATCCCAGTGAATCATAAGAACAGTGTTCATCAAAGAAAGATTATTTTATGAAAACTTCCTATTTTGTTCACAACTAAATAGTGTCACTACAGAGGATGCCCAAATGAATCACAGTGGGAAAGAAACTTCATGTACTTGTAGCATTAAAAAGATGGAATTGATCAACAAAATTTAGTAAAATGATCTCTATAAAAGAATATTGGTTTGTTTTTTGGGTTTTCTTTTAAGTAGAACAGACATTCAACAGTTGTCCAGCTGGGAAAACACCTTTCTGTCTGGTTAAAGTAATCAGAAAGCAGTGGTTCATAGAGCATCCTCCTTTCAAGAACTACAGTTAGATTTTTAGAGTTGTTTCATGTGGAAGATGACGCTCAAACAAGAATGTCACATCTCTGAGAAGAGCAACCTCTTACACTGAAGTGATTTCAGATTCCCTGGGCTGTGAAAGCAGCTGAGTCAGCTGTGACTGTCTTAGCGGAGAGGAGTGTGATTCTCAGCACGTTTCCTATCTCATCGCACTGCAGAGGCCATGGCTTGGGCCTCTAAACTATGCAAAAGCATTTCTCAGTGACTTGGTTAAATAGCTCTTACGTGTCACAGCAGATACTGCTGTTTATGTCAAAGACAATCCTGGCCTGGTGCTCACTGTAAGGATTTGGGTCTCTTCAGCTCATAAGGAAACCAGAAGGAGTTCAGTACATGTTGTTTATCAGGTGGCCACTGACCTCCTCCATCAGTGTGTCCACTGATATGTGATCTGGGTCTGAAGATAAAATCAGGTACCCCTCACTTGGGTAACAGAAAGCAGGAGAGATCCTATGAATTCAAAATAATAGCTTTTGAAAATACAAAATATTATTAAGAAAGTTTGCTGACAAATTTTGTGAAATTCCCCATGGACAATTACAATAAGCTAAACCATAGAGATGAAAGCTGTGAACCAGTGCAGATAAAAAGGTGATTGTTTAATCTTACACATGAACCAAATACAACCATATTCTGTAAAAACAAAGAGACAAGATAGGGCAAAAATTAAAAAATGGAGTGCTGGAAAATGGCTTATCTTTGTAAGCTGCTGAAAAGAATATTTGTTCCTTAAGGAAAAAAAAAAAGGTAAGGAGCTTACATCTATTTTACAGTAATCTGTTTTTCAAATGTCATTTGAAAAAAAAATGGCAGCAGATTATTTTCAGCAGCTGCAGCAAGCATTTTCAAAGGTCTTTTATGTTAAAGGGCAGCAACATAAAAGAGTAGAGAATTTCTCCACAATAACCCAGACTGACAGAGGCGCCTCGTATTCAGTCCTGATTCTAGAAAAATCGCTGAGCCCTGATTGATCTTTCAGAGGTGATCATGACCAAAGCTGAGTGATTAGCAGATAAAATTTGGGAATGAATCAGTTTGGAAAGCTGAGTGGTGGTGTAATTTAATAATAAGGATCAGCATTAAGCTACAATGGGAGGAAAGTTCTGAAGTTAAGAAATTTGAGAACGAATTTGGAGAAGTTAACAGTCATGAAACAATCCTTCATTCTCTTCTTTTTCCTAGTTCTGCAAACAGCACAATAGAAATTTGCTCATTTAAATTATAAAGAAACTATTCAATTAAGTTTTGACAAGGTGAGGAAGAAGTATGCTCTTCTGAACAAGGGATATTAGTTTGATTAAAAGAAAGCCATTTACTTATAGACTTTTGTTAATTTCTCTTACTTCAGTCTGGTGTATTAAAGCTGGATAGAATTCTTAACTCTTCTACACTTTCTCATATATGTGTATGTGTACAAATACATATATATAGGTATGTGCACTGCTCTGAAGGCAGATGAACTTCAACTATGAATTTTGTCTGTGATATAATATACTGTTACATCCTAGTTTTTGGTAGGGCTTTTTTGTCCCAAAACTCAGGTGGTAGGTGATTTCAAGAAGGCCCCAGCAATAAGAAGGGTTTACTGCAATCCAAGTGGGGGTAAGTTCTTAGGTGTGAGCATGCTTTACTTGCTGTTGGATAGCACATCTCATCTGTCAGCCATCCTGACTGTAACATGCTCTTGATTTTGCCAGTGGGCAGTCTCAGCTGGAGGAAAGTAAAAGCAATCAGCTTAAGGGCATGGGCTAAGTAGTTTTCACCAGGAAAAAAAAAAGTCTTTGTTCTGCCAGAAGTGGAACCATGAGATCTGGCATGACTCTTAAGCACTAGAACACACAGTGCGTGGTACACTGGATTCAAAAAGTGTTTTTGATGGTTCTACTGCCTTTCTACCTCCAAAAGAAAAAGCAGAATTCAAGAATATTTCCTGAGATTAACAATCTAATTGATCCATATGATAAAATGCCTTGCTGACACTGTGGAGGCTAAATGCAATGGCTACATGCACTCAGCAGAATCCCACCTCTGAAGGGATCCATGGCTAATAAATAGGACCACAAGTGACGCTTGTAGATTCATTGAAAGACAGTAGGTTTGTAATACATCATAGAGAATAAAAAGAGCCAAGATAAGACCAAACAGTTAGGCTTCAATATAAAAATACTCTGCAAAGAGGAAGTAAATGAAACTGAAGTTTCCCATGTCCACTGTGGCTAATATAGGAAGCACAGTGATTTCAATTGAAGCAAGATAAATTGGGAAGTACATTCAAACTACCAACACAGGAAGATTCTGGAACATACCACCTAAGAAAGGTATATAATTTCAAACCTGAAGGTTCTTAAAAACAGAGTAGACATACATCTACTGATCTATGTATAGCTGATCCAGCCTTTGGATTCAAGGATGCCCTGAGTGACCTCTTCAGATCTTTTCTAGTCCTACTTTCTCTGATTGATTCTGCAGACTATAACTTTGCTCATCAGGAAAACTTTATGGCTTAAATTTTGGCAAGCCTGCAGAGTTTTGCATTTGCAATGCTGGAATCTCACTGACACTGTAATCTTAGATACTCTCAGTAAATATATCCACTATTTAGGTTGAGGATTAACTGTCAGAAAAATGGAATGTCCGACTGATACTTCTCTGGGCACTTATTCTCCTCAGGGTTTTAGAAAGTTTCTGAGATTTTGTGTTCAGTTCCTTCTCAATGAATGGAATCCCAGACCGAGTTTTCTACAGAGAGAGAAAGGATACACTAAATCATTCAGAGGCTGGTTTAGTTGAAAGTAGCTATATGTGCCACATACTTGTAAATGAAGTTTAATTTGGTTACTGCTATACAAAGCTTCACCGCCTTTCACACTATAAAGGTATGAAAAATAATCTGATTAATTTGTATATTTTTAAGATTAATCTTTTTCATACAAGATTCTTGGAATTAACAACAATATCTTTTGTTTAACTGCATATATGTTTTTACCTTGAAATTAACCTGCCAGAAGCAAACAACAGTGGGCTATTTTGGTATCTTGATAAAATGGGAAAGTTAAGCCTACTAGACACATTCTCTAAACATTAAATTAATATTTCCTCCTCTAATCTCCAACTATTTTCCCATCACGGTCTGATAAACAGATTAAATATTTCCCTGTACTGATTTAGATTGCTTTTCAAAATGGTTGGAAAATATTGCGTATGATTATCTCCTCAGTGATTTATTTGTGATGGGAGTAGCCAGAGTGACTCTTCTTCTCTAAATTGTCTCCCTCCTGATGTTTCATGTTTAACAGCTTCACTCAAAGGGAATGTAAGTTTCTATCCTCTTATTTCGCTGTGCTACACACTGTGATTTATTAAACATAGCACCACAATCTTACCTCTGATTGTGCCTTTTACCTCAATGAAGGTTTTGCAAAGCCTGTGCCCAGCAGAAGTGCAGAACAGAAAATATTTCAGAAACTCAATCAATTTGACCGGGTTTTATTGTATTTTGACCATTAACTTAACCAGCTTTGCTCAGCGGGCTTGACAGAACTATTCTGTTTGGTAATACACTGAGCAAAAGCAAATATCATGGAAAGAAATTAAAAAGCATTTTATTTAATAAAACCTAATTTCATTTAGGGTCTGACTGGCTCTTGATAATGAATGCTTTCCTATACAGAAAGTAAGTAAAGCACCCTCAATGACATTAGGGAATATCATGGGAAACAATTTGGTGTATTAGTTGTCTTCACACATTCTGCAGAATAACTGGCCAGAACATCACAGTGCTATTAAAATTCAGAGTCCACTGGAGTCAGTGGGAGTACTTGAAAGTCTTTGTAAGGGCTCATAAGGGATTTAGTGTAGCTTGGAGCAGTCTCTAAATTAACAGATTGAGCAGCAGGAAAATCTTCTGGACTGGTTTACTCACAATAGCCTCAACAAAGGAACACTCTTCACTTAAGCAAGATTTGATGTAGCCCTCTACAGAGGTGAAACACATATACACACATGTTAAATACACACATACATGCTGCTCTTTCATATTCTTTCCTGCTCTGTTATTTTTCTTCCATCTAAATATCCGCTCCGTTGCTACCTCTCTCACTGGTCTCTACATGGGTACAGAAAGGAGTGTGGGAAAGTTAAGACCTTCTATTTAAGGATCCTTAATGTAATATTTGGCAAGGTTATGTTGAACGTGTAGTACACAGGACATGTTTCAGTTTCCACTTCTATGTTATGGAAGAAAAATTAGACCAGCCAATGCAACCAACCAACCATTCATCCCCACAAACTACTTGCAGGAGAAGGGAGAAAACCCGCTACTCCAGTTGTGTCAGGTGATCAAGTACTGTAGTAATAATCTGGAGTTTAAGATAATGTTGATGAACTAAAATAAAACTTCTGCCTTTGATCTCTGTGCCATTGCACCCTGTGTGCTATTTCCAGCCACAGAGAGGAAGTAATCAACTGTGGATAGTGACCAACAGTTGTTTGTGACAGCAGACACTCGTTTGTGATAATCCCTGGGTACAATTATATTTCCTCAGTTCATCCCTCATGCAAAGAATATATATAAATGTATTTATACTTGGGAACAAAATCCAAGTTGTTAGAATTACAGAATTATTGCACTGGGGAAGAATTTCATGGGGTCTTGTGTGCAGCCTTTGAGCTCAAAGGAGGATCAACGCTACGTTAGCTCCCCTGAAGATTTCCCTTCTTTAGGCTGAAGAAGCTGCATTCCTTCAGCCTCTCCTCACACAGTGTACTCAACCCTGTGATATCCTTGGTTGCCTCCACTGGATTCCAGTTTATCACTGCCTTCCCTGTAAGACAGCTTCCCACATGGTTGTGCTATTCCAGACGTGGTCTAATGAGTGTTTAATAAAAGGACATAATCACTTCCCTCCAACTACTGACTCTATTCCTGTGGTACAACCCAAAATGCTGCCACCTTAGATAGAGCTGTCTGAGTATTTTTACATCCTGCGTTAATGTTTGTGTGAGTAATCTTTGTGGGAGAGAATACTCTGTATTCAAACATGCCATTCATTTATTATTTGCACCTACAGGGAGCAAAATGTTTAATTATTCATATTAATCCAAAATGAACCACATTCTCCTAAGCTATCTGCCTTCTCTTTAATACCTCTCAGGTTTTTCTTCTTCCATGGTGAAATGTTCACTTCCCAGTTATTTCCTTTCTTCATTTTCCTCTTATGTCTCATTAAGTTTTAAACTCCAGCTGCTACTCTCTTTTCTAATTGCTTTTTGTTGTGGTAATTGACATTCTATTAATTAAGCATTCATTGTTATTAAGTTATCTTTGATATAAATTAAGTCTTTGAATTACTCACAATTATCAGCTGTGTTTAGAAGAAAATTTTTGATACTTAGATTAGATAATGGTTGGACATTTGAGGAAGAGTACTGTGAAGTTTTTAGAGTTAAGGAAAGAAAGTCTCTCTACGTTTTGGGTTATCAGGTGCTGTGCTTTCTACCAGTTAATGAAAACTCATATTTCAAAAGTTCTAAATCTGGTTCCACTTATGGTGAGGGCCAACCTGGGGTAAGTGCATGATCTTGTTTACTGGAATAAACACTGCATTTGTTTTTATTGAAACTGAATGGTCTGGAGTTAAGTGCTATGCTGTGTGTCTACTGATATTCTGTAAGAGCAGATGAGCTACAATAAAATATGTTGTGGAACAGCAATGCAGCAGAAAGAGAGCATCACTGCACAGGTTTTTATTGTTATTTTAATCTTAAAGAAAAGCCATAACATTTGAAACTTTGGAATTTTTGTAATCGAATTGGCAGAGGTAACCTTGGAGGACAAACACATCCTTCCTCATTCAGAGGAGAGAATTGTTCCATTTTGTTACAGCATGGAACCATATGGCTGGAGTTAAATCTGACTTCTTCCATGTTCTCCAGAATTTAGAAAATGCCAGTATTTTAAAAATCGTGTGGTGTGTAAAACATTGCAAAATACAAATGATAGGGTATGAATTCTGAAACTTGAGAGACAGGAATCATCGCAAATATCACACCCTGTCTGTTCTCAAGAAGATAACTTCTGCAAAAGCGATTATCATTTAACAGTTAATTTGTTTTCTGTTTAAAATCTGCCTTCCTTTGAAAAATGCCCTTTGCTGATGCAGTAGATGGCTGCAGATGGCCTGGCTGGGAACCACCGCTGCTCCGCTGCAGTTCCTGCCGTGGCTCCTGCTGGTAGCTGTTAGCGGCTGAACTACCGCCACTTCCTAACGAACAGGGGAAGCTCAAGTGCTGCGTGTGGATAGCTGGTAACATTCTCCCCATAAAAACAATAAGCTGTGTTTGACCTCCGTTGTTATGAGTTTACAGAATGTGGGAAGGATTTTATTCTTGTGTTTAAGCTTCTTGTGGTCTTTTTTACCACTTGCAGAGCCAAGTCAGCATGCCAAGGTTTTAAAGCTAATTGGGTTTCTCAAGCTCCTGATTTCTTTCCTTCCAGCATTCAGTGTCTGTTTACATTCCCTAGGACTTATTTAATATAGAAAAAAGAACCCCTGTTTACAAACAGCAGAGGACAAGACAGAGACTGGTTATAAAATTAAGAGCTGATCAAGTTGGGGGAGCCCACAGCTTTCTGGGGGAAAGGGTTAGGATAACAGTGAAAAAAACCAGAAAAAAAACTTGAGGAATAGGAACAGCATCCAAAAACAACAGAATAAAATTTACTAAAGAAAATGAAAGAGAGTTACATTATAACTAACACAAGCCAGTAATGACAGTGAGCATTTGTGTGTGTCTTTTGAGCACACTGGTGTCTCTTTGGGTCGCTTGAGGGTGCGTATTAACGAAATTCCTTAATTCTCGCCCATCGAAGGCCTGATCCTAAACAAACAAGTTCTTAAGCAGGTAAGTTAAAGTAGCAGACATACATGACTGCCAAATGTAATAAAAACAAGTCTTTCTCTATGGAAATGTTCATGAACAAGAGAAAAGCCTCGGGAAAACATTTTCCTTTGTGTCCTATAGATTGGGAAAGGATGCAGTTTCTGTTTTCTTACACTAATTAAAATCCACATTTTCTCACCATCCATCTCTGATAAAGGATGTCTCATATTTAAGGTGAACAGACAATTCCCACAAGACTTGCATTCACAATGGCTCAAATCTGAGATACTCTCATAGGCTCCAAAAAATAGAATTTTGTGTAGAGTGACCAAAACCAGATCTTTCCTTCCCTTGAAGCTTTGTTGATGGGAATTGTAGTACAGGTAAGAATCAGATCTTTTTACTAATACCTAGGGTAGTTGCACCTTTTCATTTTACAAGCAACTGCAAAGGGGAGTAACTGTATTTGCATTTTTAGAAGACAGTGCTTATGTATTTAACCACACAGCTACTAACGTTGCCACTGCTGGCAATGCAAGATTCTCTGAGGTTTGCAGTTTTTCTAAGATCATGTCCAGAGATCCTGCTCTGGTCGGAAGTCCACAACTGCCCTTTCTGCAGCCTCATACAAAAGATGCTGTTGTTGCTTAAATCATAGAGAGCTGACAGCTATTTTTAAAAACATACAGTGCAACAGACTATTTGCAAGTTGATATTTGTTAGGGGTGTAGAAAAGTTAAATAGGAGCTTTCTTTCCCCAGCACAAAAAGAAAAAGGAAATCTGTAGTTTAAAAAACAAAAAAAAGAAATAAATAAAACCAATAGAGCAAAGCTTTTTCATGTCTTATCTATAGCTGTCCTGTTAGCAAAAATTCTGCGTATGTCTTAAATAACAAAATATAGAGATATGAGACCTGGAAAATATACATGATTTGAAAAAAAAACCATCAAGCACACACAGAATTTGGACAGAAGCTGTCAGAATTTTGACAGAAATTCTGTATGTCCTTGTATATTGGTCTATTCCTTCTTAGTTCAGAGTACTTGTGATGGCTTACACTGCAGAGAAAATTAACTTTGTTTCAAAATGTGTTCCCCATGCATAAAAGCTGTAAATTCAAGACCTAGTTTAGGAAGAAACTCATTCAGTACTCTAAAATTGCCAGTAAGGACAGTGATAGTATATTCTTGTTATTAGTAATTTGTCCAAAAGAGATACAGACTTTTGCAGCTGCTAACTAGAAATAACATGGGCCATGTTTATGTTTATTTTGCAATGATTTAGCTGATTAGAGATGTCTAGAAAAGACAACCCATGTCTGCTGACATTTCTTATGTTATACGCAAATATGTTCAATTGCTGAGGGTACTTTAGAGACTTTTTCTCCCCTTCTCACTTTTGAATTATAACTGAGGCAATCTGTCTTGGACATCACGGGCTATCAACAGGATTCTAGCAGGAATTTGAATAACACATAAAGATACTTCCATTAGATTTTCTCCTTTGTTATTTAGTGACTGATCCTTACTGCTTTCAGTTTCTATATATCACTTGAAAGCCCATGAAAATAGCTCTAGGTCTTGGGGTATAGAGCAGAACTTTAGTGAAGATAACAAAAGAAACATTAATTTTTGTTCCTGACTTTATTTCACAGATCATTGCACTAAAGAACATACAGCTGATGTCCTTAGAACTGCATGCAGAAGTATAACTTTATTCAGTGCTTTCATAATGACTACCAACCTGAGCGATGGCACGTGTTTGCAGATTCCTAAGGCATGAGGCCCTTGTGTCTTTTGCTTTGCTGGATACTGAAAGCTATGTCCCTTCTGGAATGATCAATTCTCTTCTGTCTTTGGTTTAAATAATTCTGAGATTTCCTGTTGCTGCCTACTGACTCAGTCCTGAATTATTTTTTTTCCCTTGGAACATTCTGATTCAGTAAAGGACTTTATTTGGGTGTGGTTTGTGTGCCTGGAAACCAGAGTATCTTTTTCTGCTGCTTCCATTAAGGGTCACTGGTGTGTAACCACAGCATTTTTTTTTCCAAGGGGCAGACATGGTTTTATGGGAATAGTATCAGGATGCTGTCCGTGCTCCTATATTATGGGTGATTTGCAGCCTTGTACTTGAGGAGCCTTTCTTTCACACTTGAGACAGGAGGATGCTGCCATCCCTGAAGCTCAATAGTCACCACATGTGGATTTCTTTGTATTTGAGTCTTTCTGCATTTGCTTTGCACGTTTACTTTCCTAAGTAAATTTCTCTTTATTCCTCCGACCTGCAAATCAAAGCTTGCAAAAGAAGTGCCGAGTCCTTCAGAATTTGTGCAGTTTTGGCTGCATTGATAAAACACACTTTTTTTCTAAAAAGTAGAGATCTGTAAGTACTTGGCAGTTCTAGGTTAATGGTTGAACTTGATGATCTTGGAGGTCTTTTCTGACCTAAAGGATTCTGTGACTCTATGGTTCTAAGGAACTGCTAATTGGGATCCTTTGGATACAATTTACTTTTGCACAGAAGATTCAAACCAGGGCTGAAGGGAGGCTATTCTAGTATAGTAGAATGTATTAAACTAGTTCTCCTTGTGTGGCAGAACACCCTGTACAGGCCAAGGAATGCTCATATGTTATTTAGTCTTAGAAGAGTTGGCTAAAAAGTAGGAGGAGCAGTTTCCTGCTGTCATCAGTATAATTGAACATTGTTCGAGAAGTTAGAGCTGTGAAGTGGACAGAGGGTCAGATTGCAATATGGACCATTAATTTCTCACAGTTCTTTATGGCTATTACCTAAAATCTAGAGAGTAAGGCTATTTAGAAAGTGGTGAGACCAAAATGAGATGGAAGGCAAACCAGGCTTGAAGCCTGGCAGAAAGCAGAACCCAGTAGCAGTAACAGCGGTGGACCTAATGTCTTGAAGTGTTTCCCATGGGAAACTTAGCAACCTAATTTGGTATTCTAGTACAGAGATGCAGAGGTTGGCCTGACGTAACATAAATCTACACACTGTACTTGAATAACATTTTATTTTAAGAATCATTTTGTATTGGCTGACCAATTAGCATGCAGAAGATTTTTATGTTCTTTTTTATTATAGAGAGGTTTCAAAAACTTAATATATTAGGGTAGTCAAAATAGTTGTACCTTTGTTATGAGGCTCTTGGGATCTTATACCATGGCCAGTTAAGTTACAAGAAGTCTGCTTCTGAATTTAGTGGGTAATATAACAGGCTCTGTGGGAGCAGCGGGTTTTAGGCTCTGAACTTGGAAGAGAACAGTGTTCTGCCAATCTCTACTGGGCTCAAGCAGTAGGCTGGGGAAGTTGGTATGCTTTGGTGAAAGTAGTGGAGATGGTAGGGTAGTGTGCATATGTGTGTTGTGTGAGGTGTACAGCTGGGAGAAGACTGGCAAGCCCTGACTGATGCCTCATTTAATAAGGATGAGACTGAAGTTTTATCTGCTAGCCAAGGGAAAACGTGTTCTGTCATTTTGGATACATTTTTTAAATGAAGTTATTGGAATAAAATTGGATCTTCATTTGTTTAAAGGAGGAAGATTTAATGCATATAGTTGCAGGACTCTGGTCTTTAGATAAAAATCATTAATTTTAGTTAACATTTTTTAGCAGTACATTTTTAGTGTAGCTCTGATGACCAAGAAAGGATTTATATGAGGGCAAAGAAAAGAAAGATTTATTTTAAAAAATGCAAGATATTTACTCTTCACAGCTGAGTCACTGAACTTATAGTACAAGAAGTTGTCTCAAAGACAGATATGTGTTCTGTTTATTTTTTATGCAGTACCAGAAATAATTCTGGGTGGCAAGGTGAAAGTTTACAAAGCTATGAAGCATTTATAAATGAGCACCATGGAGCTATTCTGTAGCTCTGTTGCTATCTGGAAGGAATATCTGGAATGAGAAACAATTTTCTCACATTTTGAGAAGTTTTGCTGCGTCATCAAGTGCTTCTTTATGCTGATAGTTTCACAGTGCTCAACACCTCGTGGTGTCTGTGCTCTGATTCCTCTCCATGGCTGTATGCAGAGCTCTGTCAGGGAGCTTTCTTTGCAAAGCCTTGTGATTCTTGCTTGAAAATCACCCTCTGTTGTGGAATGTTTATTCAAGCAATATCCATGCTTTCAACACCACATCAGTTCCCAGCACATATCTGCCATCTGATGCAATAATCCTTTGTCTGGGCTATCAAAATGAGTAGCTGTGTATATTAATGTGCCACGACCCAACAATTACAATTTTGGCTGGGCAACTGGTAGAACATCTGGGGATGGTTCTGACACAAGGAAAACTCCTCTACATATAAACAGATTTTCTAACTCATAGTTTTGGAGTTTTGCAGAAGTGAGGATTACTGACTTATCAGATGTGTTGCAGCTGAATCATTCAGAAGTCCAGAGCTACTTTGCTAACACCACTGTGCGGGCACTGTATTACTGAGTGAAATAGGGCTCAAATTTTAAAGATGCAGATGTCAATGTATGATTTAGATTGATTTTGTAAACATAAGGCATGAAGAATACAGGCTGAGGAAGAAGCCTTCCACTACAGTGAAGGTAAATGCTCAGTCTGGAAGCAGAAGCAGAAGAGACATTGTTTGTTTGCACTGATGGGGGAGTAGATTGGGATTAGAGCAGTCCAGGGCATCTGTGGAGAATTTTAAATCATTGGTACAGCTTGGATTCTACATTTGCCTGTCACTGAAATGGATTCTATGTCACTGTGTGCTTTTCACAAGGATTCTTAATAACTTTTCCTTTATGTTCGTAACTTAGAGACAAAAAATAAAAATAATAATAATTAAAAAAAAGATTTCTGTTATGAAAAATGCGGCACACAGCAAGCTCCTTAGGAAACTCTCCATTGCTCTGCCCAGTACACCAATTAGGAATGACTGAATTATTTTGGGAAAAGGCCTTTTCTCCACCAGCTTTTGTGAACAATGCTTAGTCATCCCTGACACTGTGAATAAACAGACACAAGAAGTACATTAATGCATGAGTGCACAGACATGAAAAGGAAAAGTACAAGACTATGCAGTGTCCTAAGAAAGTAAGTAAATAAGTAAATGAAATAAAAAGTCAGGGACAAGGAATGAAAACTGCAGTATTCTTCATCAGTAACACGAAAAGGAAATGCCACCTGTTTAAATACATTTGGATATTTTGTTGGATACTATGCATACCTTTTTTTTTCCCTTCCTGCAGTAGCGGTAGGTTTTTTCCCACTGCACCAGCAGTGCTAAGATGCTAATTATTTTTTCATTGTTCTAGTATTAACTGTAACAACAGCAACTCTGCCTGACCCACAGCTCCGTGAGGCACCAGGAGCACACAGCTCTGAAGTGAGCATGTTGGGAGCCAGTGGCACCCAAACTGTGCTGGGTCAGAGCCCACAGCAGCAGGTCACCCTTCAGCCTGCCAGGCACTGCTGCCAACATGCATCTTGCTGGGGTGGCTCTCTTCCTCACTGATGGCTTGGACACAAGTGGGATGAGAGATAAATAAGAGATAAAATCATAGTGTGACAAGCTATAAATTCTCCACTCATTTGTCATAAGCAGTCACTCAAACCTCCTAGTAAAGACCAGGACTTTTGCAATCACCTCTCAAAGGGAAAACTGACTACCTTCCAGGAAGCTTAATTGTTTGTCATACTTGATTGTACCCTGTGAACAAAATGGTTTTAATGGACTACTTTGCATCTGTGTTTGCTGAGTAACACCAGTAGCAGTACTAGTACTGGTTGCTGCTAGCTAAGGATGTGCTCATGCTTGCTTTTTATTCCCAAAGTTCCTTCAATAGTTCAGAATCGAAGAGAAAATGCTAACCTACTTTATAAGGAGATCATGACCTACTAGATACATATCCAGAGCTGCTACTGGTAAAAAAATGTCTATCCACTTAGGAATGTATTTTTGCAATAGTTGGAAACTTGTCCTATGTTGTAAACTTTCTTTAAGAGACAGCACAGGAGTTAAACTTCAGAAGCCAAGGAAAACTTTGCTCACAATTTTTTTCTGTTTGGAATTGTAACGTGCTCAGCATTAGCTTTATGTACATCATGAAGACTTTTCAGCTTTAGATACACCAAGCTGGGGGCAACAGGGTTACACTTCAACAGCTTCAGCAGATGTGTTGCAGTAGAGATTCTTATCTAAATTACATTACATCTCCACCAAAATTATAATTTTAAAACACTTCATCGGGACCATACTCTTGAACTCAGTTTAGTTTTCTTCTAGTCTCTGAAAGTATTCACTTACCACTTAATCAGGAATGTTTTGGTAGGGTAAGTAAGTAAACGTGAATACAGAATGTTAATAAGGGCTTCTTCACCCTTTTTTTCTCCACCTCTTTCTATATGTAGTCTGACAGTTTGTCTGTGTCTCAGAGAAGTGAATTTTGAACAGATATTTTTGAAATCATAGTAATTCAATATTAACAGTCTTGAAATGTCCCTCTGATGCTAGAACTGAAGACAGTGCAAGCAGATTTTGTAAGGATTTGAAATGCAGTGCACTGTTAAGGCTGAACTGAATGCTTTAATAATATTTTGAGGTTTTAAGTTGCTGTCAAAAATGCACATGACAATCTCCTGGAATGCCTGAACTAAGACCTATTGAGACCAAAGGGAACATTGCTGCAGAGATCAGTGGGCTTCCAGAATATATTTTTGGGATTTGATCAATGAAATTTGAACTGAGAACTAGAACTCTTTCTGCTTACTAAAGCTTAGAAGGGTTTTGCACCTCATCATTTGGTTGGGCCCATTTTCACTTAAGTCACTTTGTAATATCTGAAGACTTTCTATTTTACAGTCTGAACCTCTAACAGTAACTGAAACAAGAAAGTTTCAATGCTGAAATGAATTATTATTTTTTCATTTCTGTCCAGTGTTTTGTTACAGCTTCCTGTACAAACTCACTCAGACTAAACCAAACCCACAAGAGAGATTTTCTATATAAACTCTGACAGCATTATCCCTTGATGTGACATCACTGAGGAGAGCTCAGATGAGCAGACTTAATGCAGCCTGCACACTTTGCAAAGCTGCAGCATGAGCCTTTGAAAAAAGCCAACATCAGAAGCAAATTACTTTCACTTCCCACCCTTTCATCTGTTCACTGCAGTTCTCAAAATGGTATGTACTTATCATTCATCTGATTGTTTTCGGTGGGATTTTTGTAGTAAACAACTGCTTCTTCCTCTCCCTCCCCACAATCCCTTGGTTACCCACTTACCTAGTGGCAGAACAATGAAGAAAGGTAGCCAGCACAAGATAAACATGCCAACCACAATTCCCAGTGTCTTGGCTGCCTTCTTTTCTCTAGAGAATTTTAAAAGTTTCAGAGCTAAGGAGTTCCTGGAATTGTGACCCTTGGATTTGTTGCTGTTTAACGTGTCCTCGTGAATGTTCCTGTAATGGATCCGTAACGTCAGCTCCTTGGAGTTGGACATCTCTTTCACAACCCCAGCTTCCAAACTTTTAGTAGTCCTTTTGGCCACTATGTAGACCCGACAGTACATCACGAGGATGACGATTAAAGGAATGTAAAATGACCCCAAGGAAGAAAACAGAGCATAGAATGGTTCTTCAGTGATACGGCACTCTTTATCATCCTTGGGTGCTGGTTCTTTCCAGCCCAAAAGAGGCCCAATAGAAATTACCATGGAAAGGACCCAGACACCTAGGAGAGCTAGAATTGCTCTTCTTCTTGTTACCAAAGTTGGATACTGGAGAGAATAACGTACTCCTATATATCTATCTATGGAGATTGCACATAGACTTAAAATAGAAGCTGTACAGCAGAGCACATCAACTGCTGCCCAGATATCACAAAATATCCTCCCCAGAACCCAGTAGCCAAGAATTTCCAGTGTAGCAGAGAACGGAAGGACAGTAAAACTCAGCAACAAATCTGCAATTGCAAGGTTAATTATGAAGTAGTTTGTAGGGATTCTTAAATGTCTATTGCAAGCAACAGAGAGAATTACCAAAATATTACCTATAATAGCAAAGAGTATAAAGGCACCTAGGATAAGCCCCACAGTTATCGCCCTACTGATATCCAAGGCAGGTGAATCCAGGTTGCTCGTTGTCTCATTGGAGCTGTTTGCAGAAAGATTGCCACTATTTAATGCAGACGCTTTCAAATATCCAAGTATTGATGAATTGGAGTTCTCACCAAGGTTGGTAGTCATCTTAAAAATAATTCTCCATAGCAGGTTATGATTGGATCCTGTGTGCAACACGCAGATGGTTGAGTTCAGTTGGAAGTTCTCTCTCTACCCAAGAAGTTGCTGCAAAGCCCCGGCCGGTTTGGGATTGAGAACTCATCTCTCCAGCAAGCTGTTAGCTTTCAGCACGTAAAACTTGCACAGCGTGAAGTCCTCTGAAGCCTGTCAGAAATAATAGCCTATTCAAACTTGCTTAATTTCTCACATCAACTCGTTTGTACCGAAATTAGCAGGCGGAAGTCTTGGCTGGATCTCCAAAGTAGCTGTTTCGATCGTCACGTCCCTGAAACAAAAGACAGGTTTACTGTTTTCCCTTGTGCATTTGCGGCTCTGCTGGAAGGATGCCCCTGTCTAGCTGCTGTGACATGCGTCTCCGAGAGGGGTTTGTCAGCATTTAGGAGCTCTGCGGGAGCCGGCTGCCTGCGCTCGCACTGCTGTGCCGCTGACATCACGGGGCGGCCCCGGCGCAGCGCTAGAGGGCAATGCGGTTCAGGTTAAAGCTTCCACATCAGCGCCCGAACGCTGAGCGAACGGAACGTAGCAGTCTTAATTAAAGCGTTTGCAACACAGAAATTTGGATTGAAAACCTTAAAAACATAAAAAATAATAATAATTGAAAAAAAAACCAACCACAGTTTCATTATCTGAGGAAAATACAGTCTAGGGGATAGGGTGAAAAAAGCAATTTTGGTGCAAAATGATGTAGCACCCTTTGCCTTCCTCTCACCAAACAAAGGTCTTTGAGTTTATTTTGTAATCAAAGTGAATCGCATAATATTTTAGAGAATAATTTCCCATTTTCTAATGAGAAATAGATAGGTTCCAAAAATCTCCATTCTATCCCTAAGTTCAATATTAAATGATGACATAGACACGTACATGGCATAGTTTGTTTCAAATGATACGCTTTTCACTAAATAGACAAAGTAGCAGATTATCAAATCTCTGGTAAGATATTTATGTTTATTCTGTATTCCTGAACACCAGACACAGCTGTGGCTTCATCTCTTTTCTGGCTAGATAACTTTGGTAAAAACAAATATATTGTGAATCCCAGCCTTGAACAGATCTGAACATCCTTAACCACGGCCAAAGTGAAGGCAGTGAAAAGTATTTAGTCATTTTTCAACATACTCTTAATGCTAAAGTGTCTTCTTTGCGTGGGCTGTGAGATCACTGAGGCAGGGCCTGTTGTTCGGTCATGACAGCCCTGGGAATACCTGCAATGACCTATAAGAAAAAAACCAAGTGATTTATATTTTACCACTGCTAATAGCATTATAATACTGGAAAACATATGTAGCTTTTTGGTCACTAGATAGGGAGAAATATAGATCGTTATAGCCTGGTACTGTTAACAACAAGAAGTGAAAGATTAGCTGAACGTTTAACTGCCAAAATGCTGTTCTTAGCTTTCTGCCATCAGATTATATTTTACAGCTGTTGTCTGAAGTGCTCTGGGTTACTGTATATTGATTTTCCTGTTACAAAATGTACTGTGTTTAAAATAAAAGGTTAATTCTTAATAAGGCAGCTATGGCTGGAAGTTGCAGCTGAGTGCTGGTTTTAAAGGACAAATCATGTAAACAAAAACTCTGGCTGGGTTTTATTTGAGGAATATATGGCAGATGTTTGCATAACCATTTTCAACAGCAGTGACTATAGCAAAGCACTATCACTTGGAAACTTTTCTTTAAAATATTTACAAGAATGACATGATAACATGCCAGGGAGTCACTGAAGAGAAGAGGAACAAACACTCAGTTTATGAGCTAACCTCAGCTTTTCTGTCTGCGAGACAGAGTTTTCATTGCTAATGAAAGCAGTTAGCAGCCTTGATTTTAGACATGCATCATTTGCACTTATCCGTTCTCACTGGACTCCACCTGACCTCTCTGTTTCATTTGTGATTTCTGATTTCGTTTCTCTGCCTTGTTTGTTTAAACTGTAAATTCCTCGGGCTGAGGGGCTTGCTCCCATTGTGAAGGTGTAATCACAGCTGGCTGAGTACTGCTCTCAGTGCAGACATGGTAGTGCAGAGGGCTGCAGGAGCAGCTCATTGGGTAGCAGTGTCCCAGTGGGATCATACAGCCTGCAGTCATATTCCTGTTCTTGGTACTTGAGTGAACTTGATTAGAGCTGATTAGGACTACGCAGGTGATAATCCTATTTACAGGTTGGACACAGGCCAAGTGTATAAGCAATAAGAAGGAATCTTCATTTCTCCGAGCACAACGTTTTGTCTTTTGGCATTTAAGAAGGTTCCGCCACTGCAATATGGGTAGAAGCTGGAGAAGAAAAGATCAGTGAGGGTGTAGACTAGATTGGTGCAGTTTTTAAGCTGGCAACATGAAACATGCCCAGCCTAAAAAGCACAATGGAGGGGCCTGTAACTTCTCTTGGGCTTTGGCTGCACCACGTTAGGATTTTGTAGTCCTGACGAACCAGATCCTTCTGCAGTCTTTCAACAGTCACTTCTAGGGGCTGGCTGGTTCCAACTTGCTGGCATGGACCAGAGCACCATGCCAATGGCAGTGTCAGGGAAGGGTAGAAGGAAAGGGAATAGGGATTCTAACTGGCAATGCTTGGACTAAAACGTACATTTCTTGGCTTGGTATTTGCTGGCAGGAGTACTGGGGTCAGTCTTACTAATGCTGCTTTTCTTGCCTCTAAAGGTGAAAGAAACAACACACAGGAAAGTCCTTTTCTAGGGAAAAAAAAAAAGTGGAAGGTAAAGCTATTGCACCTCTCTTCTGACCCTATTGAGAACTTTGATGTGTTTTTGCATCTCTGTTTACCAATCTGTGTAATAACATACTGGCTGAATAGTCATGAGGCTCAGCTGATTAATGTTTGCAAATTGCTTTGAGATCTTCAGTGGCAGGTGCTATAATACAATGCAGTGCATCAAAAGCCAGAAATGAGCGTTAACTATTTGCCTGCCTGTAGATAAATAACAGAACAGGTACTGTGTGGGATAAACTACTTTTTCTGCTGAGGTCAATGTAGCACTTCAAGACAGTGCATACCCAAACATATGAGAAGAAAATTGTAGATCATATTCATTGCAGAACTGTTTTCATTCAGATGATTTATAATTTTCAGTGAAGAAGTACATTTAATAACCTGGAGGTCTTACTCAATATTATTTCAATAATGAAATATTGAAAGATGATGACAGCAAGACAAGATGCCCTTTGGCTATTCAATGTTCTTCCTCTGGAAGGCTGCTGGAGCACCGAAGGACTGGATACAGAATGTATGTTTGAGGAAACATGGAGAACAGCTTCATATATTCTCACTGTAGTTTTACATTTGAAATACGCTTCAAAAATATATTCTATTGTATCAGTCAAATGATGCTGTTGTCATAGCTCAGTTTTGTGATGAGCTGCATTCATTTTATTCTTTTATAAACTGATGTCAAAAGGATGTGTTGGCATTTTGATCTGAGATTGGAAACACGGCAAAAGCATTTCCAGAGCACTTTTGCAACAGCAGTAAATAACAATACAGCTTGCTCCTAATTAGGCACAAGGAGCCATATGAGCCAACAGAGAACTTAATTGAGTATACCTACAAAGAGTTTCATATAATTTATCTTAATTCTTTGATTCAGTTGGAAACCTGCAACTGAAGAAAAACAAGGCTATAGTGCCAGAAATTCATGCTGGATTGAGTAGTACTGTGAAAATGCTATCATTTGATGTAAATGATCTTGCTGTGTTAGTGCAAACCAGAAAACCTTCCTCCCATGACAGAGGTATGAAAACAAGAAGCAATGAGGAGGGCGGTGCATGCAGCTGCTGTAGCAATGTGCTTCTTTGCCACTGTCTCTGATATTAAACCTTTCCTGAAAAGTGGAGTGAGGAAGTGGGGAAAGGTTGTTATTTATTTATTTATTTATTTATTTAGTTAGTTAGTTAGTTAGTTAGTTTTACGTGTACATGTAGACTTGTGTGATGCATTAGATGTATCTTTCCTGACTGTTTGGCCCTAGATTACTTGCTGCATGATATATTTTCTTTGTAGATGATGTCAGTCATTAAAAATCTTTTAATAAAAAAGATGAACATCTTGGCTGTTTTCACGAGAAATCTCAGTGTTAGTCACATAGATACACTTGTTTGATTGCTTGCTTTATTAGTTGTCAGTCAGCTTCCAGTCTTTCTGCACAAATACTCCTTCTGAAGTCTTTTCTTTCTTTTTTTCCTATCACAATCCCTGGAGTATATTTAAAATTCTCCCTGTGATCCACAGTATTTATTTCTTTGATTTCTAATACAGTTGATTAGCAAATCTTTGTCCTTTATAAACCTTTTTAGCTTAGCCAGAGGAGTGCAAAATTCCCTTTGACATAGAAAATGTGCAAGGTCATAGTTCATTGCATTTCATAGTTAAACAGAAGCAAGTTTCATTTCAGTGAGTGCACACACACCTCAGACCTCAGGAAAGGATACATTTCTGTGATAAGGAGTGTAAAAAGGGCATTTAAAGTGCTGACTTTCCGGTTGTCCTGTAATGATACTTAAAAAGTTCTGGTTCTTTTTATTTTCAGAGTTGAAAAAATGTATAGTGGGATTTGTTTTAAAAGTACAGGTAATTAGCTTAACCTCATCAAAAGAAGATTGCCAACATTTTCAATCTTGGATGATTTTTTTTTCTGCTATGATTCTGTACATATCATTTCTGTGAAACAAACAAACAAAGCAACAAAAAAAGCCAGCGGCTAAAGACAATTTTCTAAGTCAAATGTTAAATAACTAAAATATCATGCTTTTTATGTTGTTAGTGACTCTTAAATTTTCTTTCAGTTTTCCCATATTAAAGCATATTTTTTCTCACACTCCTTTAGCTGCACATTTCTGCTGGAGCTGTACTGAAGTCCACCAAAATTACTGATAACTGATATAGCCCCATCTCAGAAAAGACTTGATGAGGGTGATGTCAGTTGAACCTTTGTAGGCAGAGGGTAAAGGCCACGTAGCTACAGCCAAACACTGCTCTGAGCAAAGATAGAGGAAGGACCTGTTAATCTCACCAAGCTCCAGGATTCCTTTTTATGTCTCTGTGTTACATCATAGTATCACTGTAGCATCCAGTCAGCAGAGATGACTGCAAGCTTTTCCATCTTCCCCAAAACAAGAGAAGACAATTATAATGAAGTGCTACAGCTGAGACTCTTTGGCTTTTCCTTTTGTGATTTATCTGTACTATACCCTCCTTCAGCCCCTCTACCCCCATGATTTTCTTATGGTCCATCACTACTTACTCTCTTTTAACACTTGCCTTCTGCTCCCTAGAGCTGGGGAGAAAGAAGGGGACAGAGCACTGGTACTCAGAAGATGGCACCTGTCACCTTCCTGCAGCTCTGCCCTGTACACTTTCCTGCTACAAAAACAGAACACCACTCAACCAGTAGCACCACAGAGCAGTTAGAGAAAGGCTCCTTCTGACTGCTTGAACTGGGTCATTGGGTTGCTGACCTTCCAGAATTCCTCACTGCTTCTCCCTGCTCCGTGGTAATATGTGCATCTTCCCAGGACAGAACTAAAACAGCTGCAGAAGTAACTAGAGACAAATATCTCCAGCATAAAAGGAAAAAGTGAGAACTTGTGAAGTCTGGACTTTTCTTCATGATCTGTTGGGAAGCTGGCATAAGGAATAGAATCTCCTTGTTATTTATCAAATCTTATCTCTTATCAAATCACAATGACAACTTCTTGCTTGCTTTTTGTTACAGTGAGACGGACAGTGAAACAACACAGGGTTCTGTCCTGTAACATCTTCTATTGTAAAAAACAACAAAGCAAGTTTCTATAGGAACAACCACTCATGGTTTTTCTATAAATTGCTGGTCTTTTATTAAGCATTTTCAGCCATTGGCATTGAACAATAGCACATTTCTGAGAGCATCAAAAGAAATTCTTGTGGAGAAAGAAAATTTCATTTTATGGAGCCTCCTTTGACCTTTTGTGTGGTGGCTGTGATCCCATAAACTATGGGGAGATTGCAGATAATATTAGCTGACAAGTTGTTCTGACAAACCACAATGCAGTAAAAAGATCCAACCAAGCAGAAAAAAACAAACAAACCACACTAAGTTACTCAAATAAAGCATAAGATATCTTTACTAAAAGAAGAAAAAGCCCTACTGCTGTATTTGATGATATGCAGGACTATAGTATTATACTCATCTTTTTAATGCAAAATAGTGAAAAACTGTCATAGATTATGAATGTAGAGGTGGTTGCAAAAATATCCTGTGCTCAGTGAGCTGATGTGACGGAACAGCCCTGCACCATATGCTTTGCTACTGTACTTTTACAGTGTGTAGTCTTAATTGGATTCTTCTGTTCTTCTTTTATCTAGAAATTGCACTGTTGCACTGCAGCATGTCTAACCAGAACAACATGAATTGAAGCCATAAATGTAGAAAGAGAAACTTTGCAAAGGATTTTCTTCAGTTACATGTATAGATGATAGCAGTGGTTAACTACACCTTGAAATTAGAAGGAAAATGTGTGTTAGGCTTGGAAATCCATCTCTAATTCCATGAGACTATTATTTAGAAGCTTATTCCCCTACCTGATACTACAGTCTAAGAACATTCAGCTGGCAGTGGTGAGTGGCTTCACTGTCAGAAGCCATTTTCACAGGAATCAAACTTTACGTAAAGTGAACAGCACTGTTTAAGGCTATGGATTTGTTCATGGAGAATCCTGGTTAATTGGCAAGTGCTCCCTGTAACGAATTTCTACTAATGTCTGATGCTTTCACTGATCAGAAGTCCCGTTTCATTTCTTTCTCATCTTTTATTCTTCCTTAATGGTCACATTTTCCCTCAGTCCTGGCTATGACCTTTAAAACTGTGTTTAGATACTTCTATAAACCTATTGTCTTGCTAGAAAAGAATTGATCTAAGCTCCAGCAGTCTAAAAATTATATACCACAGTTTGGTTTGGCTCAGGTGTCTAGAGGATGCCCGGATGATAAGTCAATGCCAGCTCATGACAGACATCCCATGGCACGCAGGTGATCAGACAGCCTGGGCCATTTGAGGGACTCACACTTGAAATGAAACATGACACCTTATTATGGTCTGTTCTAGAACATAAAAATTAAAATTAATAAAGACTGCATAATCTTTTTATTTTATTATTAAAAAGGCACATCGCCAAAAATACTCATTTTCAATAAATAAACCAGTCTACATCTAAAATATTTAATGTGACATTAAAAGGACAGAAATTAAATGCTGAAAGAAGGAAAATGTTTTTAACACAACACATAATTCACATTACTTACTGTCATAAAATAACATTGTGCCAAGAGCTGTGCAAGATTAGAAGCAGATTAGACATTCATGTGGCTAATGAAACAATTACTGATAAACTAGCTGGGATGACAGCTGAGTTATAAATCTCCATGCCTCAGGAAATAAACTTGAAGGTAAATTCAGGCTGGGTAGAACCATCTCATGCTGACAGGTTATGTCATAAGTAATTAGTCTCATTTCTGTGACATCCTCAGAAACATTCATTAATTCTAAAAATGAGCTGACGAGTGTAAAGTAACATCTGTAACAGAGCAGAAATATGAATGGGGAAGAGATTTTTCAGAGATATTTAGCTGCTTTAACACTGCAGTTGCACCAAGTGGGAATTTGTGCAGGCTTGGTGTTTTTGACCTTCACCGTTTAGCACTAAAATGCCTTATTGGCCCTTCAGTGCTTCTGAAAAGCTCCTCTTGGAACTATACAGCAGAGCCACAACTACTGAGCCTGCTAAAAGCCATCCCTTTGTCTTTAAATATTCACACGGTTTATTCTGCCTCTAGCAGGTCATAGCAATTTGGGTCCCAAAGTACTTCTGCATTTGAAATCTGAACTTGAATGTCAGCTTGGGACATTTTTATGGAAGGTCTGTATTTCCTTTAACAAAAGCAAACAAACAAACAAACAAAAAACCCATAAGCTTATTTCTCATCTCTCTCCATTTCATTAAGTTCTGATCATGGTGTGCACACAGTGGTACTTCACAAGATCTTTATTGCATTCAGAGTTTGCAATTGCAGCATAAATATCTTACTGCTGGTAAGTGGATGGGGACTCACTGCTGTTAAGCTCTGAAATGCATCTTGCTGTGGTGATATGCCAACCCACTCTGATGTTTTTTCCACGATAAAAATGCCTGGGGAAGGCAGTGAATGAATTTTATCTGTGCAGTGATACAGGTCTTAAATTACAGACTCTAGAACTTCAATCAAATAACTTGAGAATTTATAATCTAATTTTTGTTCTTCATATATGCGTACTTAGGTATACTTCAGGATATCTTTTTTTGAATCAATACATTAATTTATTATTGAGGAAGCTTTTTTTCCATCTTGTTCTGCTAAAATATGGATATCTCTGAGGAAGAAAAAAAAGAAAAAGAAAAAAAACCAGCAATTCTAGGTTTGCTGGGTTAGTGGTTTCCTGCTCCAGCTAAATATCTTAGGGAGTCTAGGAACTTGTGTTTCTTCTCCATGTCAAAATGGTTACCCAGGCTTTCCTTTGCTGAACTCATTACTGAGGAAATGATACTAAGAAATGGCAGAACTGTTTAGATAAGGATTACTGACAGATATGAGGCTTCTTTGGTCCAGTATTGAAAACATAACCATAATAAAGAAGATCTCTTTGTTGTATAAGGACAATGACTTCTATCAGACCTGCAAATATGCTGCTCCTAGTAGTCTGATAGTCTAAGCAAGAATTCTACTGGAAGATCTGGAACTTGCTAGGAAAAACCTTAGTCTCTTTTGTCTCTTTTCTTGCAAGGACAATACTATTTAATGAGTGAATCAAGATATTCCTTCCTCCATAGTACTTTTTAAGGCACAGCGTGGTAGCCAAGTATTCAAGTATTACATATTCTCCTGCTTTACAATATTATTTTGAATGCATATAAACATCTTGTGATACTCATAAATATGCAGTAGTGGTTTCACACTAGTCAGAGTAGATAAAAGAAGTGCACGCTACGCCTCTTTTGGAAATGAGTGGAAGAGTAGATATAAATTAGTTTTTCAATACTAGCCAGTGCATCAGTAACAAATGAGTATTCAAGAGCTACAGCACATGCTTATATATGGGACTGTGAGAACTTTGAAGTTAATAATTAGATGGAATTTAGCTTGTATTTTTCCTTAAAATAAACAATGGGCTCTTCTTTGAATTTATGTTAGATCTCTGTGGATCTGCTAAATTTCCTACATTTTGTTCTTGTGAGAGGCCATAAAAATCTTCAATGGTTCTTTATTTCTTCAGAGAACTATTAGGTGAAAAGAAACATTTTTCTCTTCTCTTTCTCCTGTCAAGATTTGAAATGATTACATTTACCATAGAAGCCAATATGAAGGACCTATTAAGTCTGCATTAGTAAACTGTAATGTTTTTGGTCTCATGATTGACCATAGTAGGACAATGAGAACAAATAGAAGCTGTCAGGAATACGAAATACCTCCAATAGGAGAAAAACAATAGGATAAAAGAATCTGATCATTACCAAGAAGCATGAACAGTCCTCCAATGGCCAACTCCAGCTGTTGCCACCAGGGCTGGCTCCTGTGCGCCAGACTCTCACATTGGAATTGCTGGCTGAATTACTACAGTGCTAAATGCTAATGATACAGAGAAGGAAAGATGATGGAATTCAAGCCATTAAGAGCTTTAAATATGTAACTTGCACTTTGACTGAAACCTGAAGTTTCCGGGCAGAGTAGATCTTAGCATGGAGAAGAGATTGTATAGTTCAGTAGCACTCTACCTTAGATTCCTCACAGAGCTATCAATAATTTATTAAGTATAAACACTGCTAAAGATTTGTCATTTTCTCGCAAAAACAGTAGGAGCTGTAACACCAGGCGTATAACATAAGGCTCTTTTCCAGAAAAGGAGTATAACCACATGAATATCTCCTCTTGGATTCATTCTCCAAAAGCAAAGCAGCATGATGGTGCACAATGCAGCTGCTTCAAGCTACTGTTCAAATGAGATAATAATCTGGATTTTGTTGTTCAAATTTTTTACACCCTCATTGCAACTGATATTCCTGAAGACATCGGAAAACACTGTGAATCAGAAAGAAAAGTCAGCTGAGGGCAACAGTTTTGACTGATCAGGAATAGTTTCACTTTCAAAGAGTTTTCACTAGGTCATCCTACAAGTTGTTCTCTACTGGCATTGGGCAATGCATGATCTACAGCCTTTCATAACTACTTGTCCTGAAGCACACCTCATGATATTGCCAGTGTGTGGTATGAAGGAAGTAAAGAGCAGAGAAATATTTGAGAGTGAAACTGTCTGCATGAATATGTCAGATGTACCAGAATTATGTGGAGGGAGTTTTTGGAAAGGCTGAATGTACCAGTGGCTACTGTACATTGAAATGTATGAAAAAAGACTAGACATATAATAACATCCTCAGAAATTAATGCTTTGGGATATTTCCAGTGATGTCTGGCCACAGAGTTGTTTAGTTATACAAAATCTATTTCAAAAAAATAGAAAATTATCCTTCAGAAATAATCTGTTGATGAACTCTTATGCAGGCCGTGCGTCGGATAATTTGTGTCTCCACCAGGCACTGCTGCTGCAGACTTTGTCCTTTTCCAAGTCTATTACTCAGATTAATATTTGTAGTAATTAAGAATGACAGTTCTTGACGCCAGAAACAAACATATCCGTTAGAAAAAACAATTCAGTAAGGCGTCGACGAGCTTGCAAGTTGGAGATGCCAAATGAAGTCATTAGACTTGTCAGTCAGAATGGCACCAGTCTTCTGATTAGCAACTTTCCTTTTTTGGACAGGAATCATCCTACAGCCCTGTGGCTTAAGGAGACTTAGTTGTAACAAGAAACTACTCCAGCAGACTCTGGTTAAAATATAACTCACCTTTGTTTAAGGACATCTAAGGAAAGAGCATTCTGACCTACTTCTGACAGGAAGCTTGTCACAGCTTCTTCTCTTCCGACCTTTTGGAATGAGCATGAACATTTGCCCATGATGAAGATAATGGAAGAAAATATGTTTAGAATGAGTCACTGAAATTTTTGTTCAGAAAGCAAGATCCAGAATCCCTGGAGATCTTTATTTATAGCCTGGCCAAACTCAATAGAGAGTTTCAGGAGGACAAATGAAACTCTAGGAGAGGCTAAAGTAATGAATAATGATAACTCAATATTCTATTTCCATTACAAAAATTAAATGAGTACGTTATGGCAGTGAAACCACAAAAGAGCTAATACAGTCTTAATTCTGTGGGGCTCTGTAAGAGTTTTTATAATATACATTGGATAAAATGATGCATTTCACTTGTTGCTTTTCCCTCCATTGAAACACTGCAGCAGACATCTAGAATAGAAACAGCTATGAATCCAGAGAATACTCAGAATAATACTGTGGTCTGCATTTCATCCTTGTGCCTGTCTTTTTTCCAGTTCTATCACCTCAGAATGTGATATTACCATAAACGTACTGAAATATATTCAGGGACAAAGAGCCTTTACAAGGGTAAAATCAGGCTGCCTCAATGTAACATTCCTATCACTCTCGTATTAACTGTAATCATTAAGTAACTGCAGTGAGAGTATAGATCCTGGACTTTTCCAGGGTTAACACAGAAGAAAAATGTTAAGTGTGTTATTTAACGGAAGAAAAGATTTGCTTGTTTATATGTGAATGATTTGCCCGTGTGTATATGCATCAACAAAGCACAATCAAGTTAACAGAAGTCTAACATACATGAAGAATGTAATAAATTTCATAACAGTTCCTCTGGGCAGTGGCCTCCTCTGACCACACCAGCGCTATAAAACACCCCACTCTGGTGCTCAGAAGCAGCCTTGCTGCTGATTAGGACACTGGCTGGAGTGTGAGGAGGTGGTAATTGTGTTCTGTGCTCTTCTAATGGATTGCTGTGGAAATTTAGACAAGTCATGCTCTCTTCAAGTGCCTCAGTTTCTCAACATTTCCCTTGGAAATGATGGAACCTTCTATTTAAGTAAAATGCTTTCAGATATTGGGCTGAAAATTAATAAACACCTAGATAATATTACTTGCTGGGGGTGAAATATAATTCTGTGAACTACCAGGCTTTCCCCCCTTCCCACATACGCTTACATATACTCAGACCCGCTTTAGTACAAGTGTGCTTTTCTTCTATTTATACTTACAATCATGATTCCTCTGCCTTTGCTTCTGCTAGAGTGAATCTTTCACAGAGCCTGTGCAGCCTTTTACGCATACTAACAGGGTGAGTGCCTGTTCGTCTGTTGTGTGACTCTGAGGCTATTACAGAGAGAAATAACATCAATGCTTAAAAATAAATGAGCAACCGAGAACTTTCGTGATGTACCTGTCTCTGTGACGTCCTTCGGTCTTGGAAAAATGGAGCAGTTGGAGATGCACTGGGTCTGTTTGGTGGTGGATGCATCGGGTGCTGCGTGTGCTCTTGCTGGCTGTAACAGGAGTATTTTTGGAATGGATGAAGGGGTGATTCTCTTGCCTCGCTTTGCACGTCACTGTGATCTCAGTGCTGCTGAATATATGATGTGTCTCCAACTGCAAATCTTGCTCACAGCAGCTGCATGATGAATGCAAACTGCTACTAAAAGAAGTGAAGGTAACTCACGAGAAGGAGATAATAGCTATTTTTTTTCTCTGTTTGTTACTGGGCTGTGACATAACAGGTTTCCATAAATCTAAAACTTAGATTGCCCCTGGTGAGCTAACATTTTGCAGAGATGCTCATCAGAATTTTCCAGCGAATGAGATTTACACCAGAAATTCTTTGAAATCTTTCCAAATTCCCTTCCCTTTGTAATCCACACTTCCTATGGGAACATGCAGATTCTCCTAAACTTTTACTCACTGTTAAGTGGCAGGGTGGAAGTTCCGATCACTATCAGAATAATAAAGGTCCACCGTGAAATAGCTCTGTGACAAAGTTATTCATCTGGACTATGGGTAAGCCAGCATTCAGATTTATCTTCTACTTATCTCAAGTGGGACATCCAACAGCTCGCCCATATGGCTCTCATATTTCACTTTTTTCCCATGCTTGTCAAGAGATTGAAGATTTTTCTACCAGTTCTGTCCTTTTTACCTCTTCCTGGCTGACACCATTATTTGAATGCTTTCTGTTGGGCAGTTCTGCATGGCTAGTAGATGCACATGCCAGCATGCTTACAGATGCAGTGGCTAAGTGTTGGAGAGGAAAGTAAATAAAGGGTGGCTAAGCATCTGATATTCATCTAGATGCATGTAAAACTAGGGCTTTTTTTCCCCTTTTAGCCTGAAGGAACCACGGAATTTGGTCTATAGTTGTGTATCCCCGGGGATATGTGGTGGTCAGTACTAGAAGGGATCTGGTGGATGCTGCTGAGCAGTGACCATGGCAAGGGTCACTGGTAGTGCTCAAAGGTTTGCCAGCTCTGATCTGACATGCCTGTTGCCTTCTGAGGAGTCACTGCCTGCCTTCAGCATGGCTCTCTTTCCCAGCTGAGAGGGAGAAAGCTGTAGCCAAAGTTTGACAGAGTTTATCTGAACTGAACTTATGCTGTGTTGTTTGTTTTTGTTTTTGTCTTTTTTTCCTTTCTCTTCTTGATTTGCAGATAAGGCAACCAAGGTAAAGCAGCAAAGTCAATGAGCAGGGCAGGCTGCTGAGATGTTTCTGAACAAGGGAGGGGTGCAAACTGCTTTCTGAGTGCAGAATTATAAGGCAGTGGTGCTGAGCAGAGGCAGCAAAGTGCTTCCCTGGTTCCCCCTGTGCTGGGGAAGGCTCTTCCCTTCCATCTGGCATGAAACCCTCTACCCTGTGCCATGATACTTGTCATTTCTTGGTTATGCTGTTTCCACCAGGCGTAACCAGTGAGCGTAGGTGTAAGAACTCCCTTGCACCAAAGTGCTCCTTCCTCCCTGGGGCAGGTGGAGGAAATTCCAGGTCCCTATGTACTTTGTCTAAAACATTCCTTGTTATAAATGAGAGGCAAACAGCCTCAGGTCTGTGTCTGAGCTTACACTAAGAAAATAACAATACTACAGCAAAATTCTCCTTGTTGGCTTTTATTATAATGGAAGTGGTTAAACTGCTGAGTGCTGGAGTTGTCAGTCTAGTTACAAGTTGCTGCTCTTCCCTGCTTGCTAAGTGAGTGAAAGTTCAGCTGAAAGGCTGCAGCTGTTTGCTTCGTGCTGTCCATGTGGATATGCAGATCTGCAGCTGTGGCAGTGGTGATTTACAGCAATCCGACCTCGTCTTCTGAAAATGACAAGATGTGGGTTCAGTTCCTGGCATTCCAACAGGCAGCAGTACGATTCCATGCTGTCAACTTTGCTTTGAGAGCTGTATTTGTAGTAATTTATGCCAGAGATGCCCTATTCCTTAATCCTGGGGTTATGGAGTCTCATCAGAAAACATATTCTTTGTCTTAGGACTTTTCTAACAGAGTAATCTAACTTTTATTTTCCAGATAGTGTGTTGGTTCTGTAGGTAAATGGAAATTTAATGGAACCAGTGGTTGAAGTTACTGAACAAAAATAATGAATGGGGTCAGAAATGTTTTATGGCAGAACTTTTTTTTTTACCAGCTATTTCAACTTTGCTGTTGAGCTGTCATTACAATCATCTGAGTGTTTTTTCTCTTTTGATATATTCCCCCATCTTCCACAAATCAATCAACCTTCATTTCTGAAGATGCAAAGCATCTTTGATCTTTTGTGTGTTAGATGAGAGGGCTTTCACAGGAGAAATGGATCTTGCTAGTATACGTGTCTCTCTTAAAAAGAAAATAAGTTTCTACAATAAATATGTTTTGCCTGTTTATTGAGGATTATATTTTTGCTCCTGTATATATGAAGTCAGTCAGACACATTACCTTCAGATCAAAAATAATCCTGCATTTGTTACTGTTTTATACTTATAAATGTTCAGTTTTAACACATTGAAAATTATGACTGTTACTGTTACATGTAAAATGTTTTTTAAGGAGAAAAGTGTGGTTCTTGTTGGCTGCTTTTCTTATTGTTTTATGCAGAAAAAAAACAAGTTTATATAGTAGAATGATGATTAGCCTCACAAAATTAATAATCCTAAATGGCATGGTCTTTTATCAGCGGGTAGTAAATAACAGCACTATTTACTTAGGACACTTGCTTATGTCATACCAAAGTTTGCTTCTTTTCTTCACTCTTGATTGCTACCTATGGGAGTGCTGTTGGCTTGCTGGATTAGTGTTAAATATAGCGGGTACATGTCCTATCAAGAAAAGCCTTAAAAATATTTTAGAAAATGAAAGAACACAGTGATATAAGTTTTGTTACATGCAAACCTTGCATTCTGAATGGCCATCTTTTCTACAGCTTCATGAATGGGAAACATCTTTAATCAGAGGATGGCTTTGTTTGCTGAGTTGTTAATCCCTCTGTGCCAATTTGTAAGCAGATGCAGTGTGTCATTTATATATATTATAATTTCAATGTGGCTTCTAAATGCTGTATGGATGGAATACAAGAAAAAGAGAATATGTATGGATAAAATATAATTGCTCCTCAGTGCTCCTGTTTTTATAGATGTCAAGGAAATGGCACTACTCTATGTGACAATAGATCTGCTAATAAGGGTATAGAATTGCTAGTAACCTTCCAGTGTAACCTTAACATTATACCACAGATACGATATCTATATCCCAGAGTACTTTCCAAAAGTCAGTTAAAGTTTACAGTGTAGCATTTAATGAATATTGAAAGTTCACTCCCTGTCCTGTCACTCTATTCCATCTTCCCTGCTAAATTTTTCACTTGATTTATCCTTTCATCCTCTAAGAGCCATGCATACATATTTCCTGACTCCCTAGACTTGGATGAATATGCACAAAGCATTATTTATGTTCTTAGATAAGGAGCAACGTTAGCATTTTGTGTCATAATATTTATTTTTACTGAGCACTATGCCAGCTGTCCCATGTTTTACAGAGGTTTAAGCAAGGATAACTTGCTGTGTCATCTGTAGGCATGCTGTCAACCAAGTAGATCTGACAGAAACAAAATTTGTACTAGACTGGATATCTCCAAATGATCTGTTTCATTTGCGTTCATCCAAAGGATACAATGCAGAATGCTTTTTGCTTTAACAGGTTATGAACCTTCCCACATTTCAGAAGGTTTTGCTAAGCATGCTCCTTCAACCTAGTTGAGCACGTCACCTGACTGACCCATGGGGCTGCTGAGAAAGGCCAGCCAAAGAAGAGAAATGTTTGCAAGATCTTTGCTGGTGCTGCTGGGAGAGGTGTCCTGCAAAGGCATTTCGTTTTCTGATACACAGCATTGTATTATAAAAATGTAGCACTGCTGGTACAGAACATCTAGGCAGAGAAGGGCTTGCCATCTGCTAAGTCAGTGCCCTGAAGAATGTGACCTTCTGAAAGTGTCTCTCACTTCTTTCTTATGTGGAGTAGCCCCTGTTCCTATGACCTGCTCGTGTATGTCTAGGCCAGATCAGGGTGTGTGAAACTGCAGCTGCTGAGGAAAAATCTGAGTCCTGGGAAACTGACATTGGGGCAGGTGGCAAAATCAGGTGAGCTTTGAATGAAAGCAGCAGAGAGGCTCAGCATGTAGAACTAGGAGAAGCAGAATTGCTGCTATGAGAGCATGGGGCTGTGAGGCAATGACAGCTTTCTGAGTTCACATGGAAGGGCTGGCAGAAAGGGAGCTTGTTTAAGAAGCAGTGCCAGAAAAAAATGACTATGTCATTTCAACACTCTGTTCTTGTAACTTATAAACTGTCTCTTGCTTCCTTTCCTAAAACTTCAGCTCTTTTAAATGGAATTAGTTTAAGTTTATAACCCCCCTGAGGTTGAGCATTTCCAGACATTGTTTCATTCGTGTGTTTTACCCATTCTGTGCTATAATGACTACTGTTTTCTTTTGTATTATTTCAGTCAAATCATGGCTACATCAAGCTGGTTTAACACAGCAGTGATTTACATTGGATGAGGATATGGCTGGTGCAACTCACAGCTAGGGTACTGCTATTACTGCAGACCTTTGTTTCTGATTCATATTTCTCCTCCACTCCTTATTCAGAATAATGAGTATGGTGGGTTGATACCTAGCTGACTTTTCACCAGACTTAGGGCAGATATTTTGACAGAGGTACCAATGTTCTGCTTCATATCTAATGGGAATTTAATGAACATTTTACTAAAATAATCACAGTTAATGTTTTGTGGTTGCACGGAGCAGTAACTTTCTCCAGATCTGTGGTCAGGATAGCTTACAGTTCATTGCAAATTTCCTCTCCCCGGAATAGGATCTTCTTTCTCAGCACTGTGACATTAGGCCAGAAGGACAGAAATGCAGTTAGAGATTGTTTTACTGCTAACAATACAGTGCAGAATTTTAGATGATTGTGAGGAATAACATTTGGTGTCCACTGTTCATCAGTTAAGAATGATAAATGAAGTTTCATCGCACTGTAGTCCTCAACTGATGCCAAGATAGTAAGTGGGAAAAATGAAGAAGGCTCCAAGATTTTGGGACTCTTAGAAAATGACACAAGTGTCAGTACTACTGTCTGATGGGGTATTTGTGATGCAGGACTGCAGTCTGAGAGAGAGTGTGTATTTTCTTTCTGTATCCAGAGGTGCCCAAAGTATATTCAGACTCTGTCTGAGCCAGGGTGATTCTATCACCCAAGCAATAGCTGTGCTGCTGGCTGCCCTTTGCCTTGGGGACTCAAGATTATGCACAGTGGGAAGCCTGTTGAGGGGAGTAATCCACGGAAATGCCTTGGTACCCTATGAGTTTTCAGCTCTTGACTGTTCCCTGGGATAACAGGTGATGGAGATGATGGTCGGTGCTAATGTAATACTGGCTGCTAGCAGGAGAGAGATCTGTGAGCTTCAGTGAGCTCTCTTATGTGTGTACGCCGGGTTAGCTGCTGAAAGTTTGCTAGTTTGCAGAGATCACCTATCAATAAATCCAACTAGTCATCTGTCTGACTAATTCATCGTTACTCTGCTAGAACCTTTTATTTAGCATCTGGTTGTCTCCTTTGTGTTTGCCATGAATCTCAAAAGTTATGCCTAGAACAGTAAGCATGTCTTTGAAGTTGTAGGAGTGCCAAGGTTTTAAGAAGAATCTGAGTGGAAGTATATTTCTTAATTCTGTTCTTGCTTGTAGCTAAGCATTGCTGGGTATTTCTTCTTTATCCAGCAGAGCTGTCTCCCTTCAGGGTGACTTTATTTGAATGAATGAAATCCTTAGAGATTAAAATACTATTAAAATGCACTATAAAATTGGGAGGGTATGTGGGAGAAAGGATACAAGCAGGAATGAATTAATAGGACAAGTAAATAGCTCCAGGCAACACATGTCAGTCATTTCCTTTGGGATCTGCTCGACCTTTGTTGAATAGGAAGAGAAGCTGGCTTTGGCCTGTAAACCCACAGATATCTCATAACCTTTGTGAAAGTTCATTCCTAAATGCTATTTCTTGGACCCAGTGGCATCAAGGGACCTACAGAAGATTTGCTGATTTTGTGTTTTTGCTGATTGCTGCCTCCAAACCGTCACTTCGTGACAGAGAGAGGGCTCACTGCTTATGGTAGGACACATCTTGTTATTTTTCTCGTCATTGTCTGCTGGCAGAGCTGAGTAGGAATATCATTTAATTGCAAGGAAATAGCAAGTCTTAGTATTTTCTCTGCCCAAACCTAAATAAGATATCAGAGGGTTAGATGCCAGAAGCAATTCAGGAAGTCACCTGAAAAATCAGGTTGTTTTTTTTAACCTACCCTATCATTAGGTATTTCTCTGCCAGTATATATTCTGCTGCAGTAGAAGTTTGCATTTGTTCTTCCAACAGCTGAAAATATCTGGAGTATCTTTACTTTGATCTAATGATCAGAGCAAGCTTCTACTGGAACACGTCTCTAAAATGAGATGTAGTCATTGAATGGTTTCAACTTGTGTTTGTGGAAATATATTTATTTTTGTATCCCCTGACCTGTGGGAAAACATTTTTTTTTAATATCAGTATGAGGTCATGGGTCTGCATGGGGGAAAACAAGACAGAATTAGTTCGGTTATCAAACTTATCAAGATATATTATTTAGTATTCTGAGTCAGCTATATTATGACTGTGCTAGATTTTCAAAATAAGCTATTTACAGAAAAACATAATCTAACAGAGAAGATTTATTGGCAACGTACCACCTGATCATTTACTCACTTTTGTCTTCTTTGTAGAGACTAATTTGTCTTTCTTCACCAAAGAATGAGGCCATTTAAGCCAACCAGAACAGTACAGGTTAACAGGCTCACAATACACCATTTTTACATCAGCTTTAAAGTAGCACCATTCAGATGAGTCTTGGTAAAAGCAGGGATACTTCTACAAATGTAGAAACCACTGAGTTTCACTGAAGATCATTTCCGTAATCTAATAGAGTTACACATCATTTTTTGAAAAGGAGAAATAAAGATAATCAATAACATAGCTAATGTATTCTCTCTTCTCCCAGGAAGGATGGGTTGCGAATTAAATGTTTGTAATACTGCTTGAAATAATTTGACTGCTGTAGCTGAACTGTTTTCAGTATCAGACTATAGGAAACCCATCTTAAACAATGATGAAATGGCAATGTCATCTACCACTGAAAGACAAGCTTTGCTGACTTCAAGGCAAAAACAGTGGAGAAGCAGCATATGCTATTCACAGTAGAAGATTTTCTGAAGTGTGCTGTGATGAAAATCACAGCCCCACATTTAGCAGAGCACACGATAAAGCAGTGAGAATTCATTTTTAGTAAAGCAGTATGAAAGTAATCTGTTTTTCTTCTAAAATAATGACAGCTTCCAAAGGACTTGGGTTAGCATCCAGAAACTGATAAACCTCACCATGTTTTGTTCCTTTAGTTGATATTCCACAGAAAGATGACAAATAGCTCCTTAAAGAGTTTGAATCCCTTTTTGTTGGTTAAAGTGTAATGCCAAGAACTGAAGAGGGGACATGCTTTCAGACATCATTTCAAGCTTATGTCAGGCTCATTTTCTGATGAAGGACTGTAAACATAGGCATGTCAAGTATGTAGGTACAGAGGTCTTTCCTGGATAACTGGTAGTGATTTCTGGTTTCAAGAGGAGCAATTTCTTTCTGCCTTCTACATAAAATGTAATGTGTAATCTATCTGGCATAATGGCAGCCTTTCCTTCCTCATATTCTTTCTAATATTAAAACATTGCTAGGAAGGAAGAATTAGTTTGGGGAATACATTCTAACCCAGGAGAAGTAAGAAAGTTTAGAACACAGAGAGACCTATTGAAGAAATCCCAACAAAACAGCACTGGGCCTCTTTTCTGAGGCCATAAACATAACTAAGCAAGTTACTTGTGAACACAGTTAGCATAAGCACTTTTTTTTTCCCAGTCTTTCAGGATCCTTTAACCTAGTGGTTAAGTATAACTGCAGGAATAATGGGTGTATGGCCCAAAATCATTCCCAGTACATCTATATGATGGTGTTATAGTATGAGTTGAACTCTTCCCTGTGAGCACTCTCATTCACAAGCTGGTTGTGATGATTCCTTCAAGGCACCACACCTTGCTGCAGATGAAGGGACAGTACTGCTTTATCTGTGAGGAAGGACCTGCGCATATGCTTCTGTGAGAGGCTAATAGGAAGATCTGAGTGGAAAAACTAGAGCTCAAGTGAGGTGATAAGTTGAAGATAAGGAACAGAGAAGAATGTGAACACAGAATAGATAAACCTGTTCTGCAGACATTTCCATAGCTGGGAGCTGCTGCTGGATTTCTTCACAGAAGAATTGCCTGCCCTGTCTTCATGTTAGTGCAGAAAGGCTCTCAACCCACTGCAGCAGCTGGGGCTGGTGTGTGTTACAGGACAATTAATATACTGAACCAGAAGGAGATTGGCAAAGATAGCCTGTTGCTGTGAGTGTTTACTGGGGAAATAAAACCAGATCTTTGCTCCAGCAAATCTGACAAATTGAAGATAAGGAAGAATATTAGTCATTACCACTCTCATTTGAAAAACAGAGTAGTTCACTGAGGAATTGCTTCCTAATTCTACCAATGTGATGCTAGTTCTGCAGCCAATGTTAAAGCCAAGGAGTTATGTGACAGTTATTTGTACAGTAAGAGGAAGAATTTAGGTTGGGTGTTCAAACACTTGAACATGTTTCCCAGAGAGGTGATTGATGTCACATGCCTGTCCATGTTCAAGAGGTTTTGGACAATGCCATCAATATTGTACATTAATTTTTGATTAGTCCTGAAGTGGTCAGACAGTTGGACTTCATGATCTTTGTAAGCTCCTTCGAAATGAATTATTCCATTTTGTGTTTCACAGGCTAATACCAGCAGGATAAATATCTTAGAAACAGTCTGTTGAATACAGAATTTTATTCAAATATTGTTATTGAAGAGAAAGTCTTACCCTAAAATCTACCTTAGCATTTGAATGGTTGTAAGAAAAGTTGCCAACATTCGTGTTTCTGGATGAAACAAATATTAGTAACACTTTTATATTCCAGCAACTATGATCTAATTACTATCTTCTTCTCTAATACAATTTAATAACTTTAATTATAATTTCCTTCAATGGTCAATGCTTTGGACGCTCCACATAATTATAAGGAATTGCTATGTGATTTTGCATTAATGACAATTCACTGATTATAGGGATCTCAGTATCTTCTATTATTAAAATGTTCCAACCAGAATGAAATTCAAAGACAGTTTAGAAACAGAGTCCAAGACCATCATTTTGTAGATGATAGAATAAATGAGATGATCATATTGTTTTTTATCTTCCTATCTGTCTCTGAAGATGGACAGATCAGCGTTCTGTTTTGCTCAGTGAAATGGAAAACATTAAAATAGTAAAAAAAAATAGTAAAACAGTTATTAATTAAAAATAGGCTGAAGCACAAGAATGATACTTGAATTTATACATGTCAAATTAAAGGAAAATTAATATTCAGCCAGATTTAAATGAAGAGGGGGAGGATAAAAGAGGAAATGAATTCAAGTTGGAGTATGGAAGTGGTAGTTGGAGATGGGAGCTTGGGTCAGCCCTCCTTTTTTTCTGAATGGAAAGAATAATTCATCTTTCTCCAGTTGCATGACTGTTCTGCAGCACTATGCTGTGCAAATCAGCATAGCATAACACAAGCATACGCACTTAGATGTACAGTCAAGATAATTCCTAAAGGCACCTCAGCTGCTGCTTTCCCTTTTGGTGCTAAGAAGTGATCTAAAACTACATTTAGAAAGAACTTTGAAATGGCAAAGTATGCCTTCATTAATTTCTGTGGAAGTTTCTGGGGGTTTGCTTTTTGTTAAACGCATGAGGAGTCAAGAATGATATATTGTTTAGATTTGCTTATGTAAATCACTGCCTTCAGTTATATCTCATGGGTATTCCATATTGTGTGGGTGAAGTTTTGTTTGTTTTGAATCAATAAATAAGTAAAATGAATCTAAATTCATTGTCAAATTGGAAAAAGAAGAATCTACAACACTGGGAAAAAATGGTAAAAACTGTGAGGTTCTCAGAGATTCCTTCTCAGCCTTTGGGTTGAAAATAGCGCTCTATGTACTTAAAGAATGCAGGGTTTGATACACAGAGATGAAGTTTTCATTTTGGAAACCCTTCTTCATCCCCTTTTCTCACAAAGAACATCCTCTTATTATTGGTGGTTCCATGAAAGAACAACTGTTTTAAAAATTTCCCTCAGTTGTGGGTACAAATACATCTCTTCTAAGCTACAAACATGACTTTACCTGGTTAATGCATTTCACAAGATTAAATGTCTGCACTGCAGGAAAATGTTTATAAATCTGAGGTTATTTTCCTGTCAAAAATATTGAAGATTTTCAGATAACAGTAAATATGTGTTGTGTTTGTGCTAGAATTACATCAGTGGTTGTTTTTCAATTGGTCGGAAGCTCATCTAACTTTGTAACAGATCGTACAGATAACTTGTTGGCATTATGATCATCTTATGATGAAGTTTATAGCTCCCACATGTCATTCATTTACTACTTTTTCCAAGTTGTAGTGGAATACCAACAAAAAGATACATGTCAGAAGCAAAGTTTGGCATGCACTGTGAAAGGGTGTGAGAACGAAGTTGTGTTTTCATGAGAACAAGTGTTCTGTTATGAAATAAAGATAAATAATGAGAACAAACATTGCATTAAAAAATGAGAATTTAATGAGCTGGAATTGTGCTCAGTTCCAAGGAAAGCATTTTTTTCTTTCTTTCTTTTTTCTTTTTTGGCTATTTATTGCTTGTGACTACTTGAGAGTGTTACTCAAATTTATGTCTGTTTGAGAACATTTACCAAATTTACATTTATTAGATCAAATGGTCTCCTTCACTTAATGTAGATTTCAGGTTTGCATGGAAATTTACAGCTGATTTCCAGCCAGAATGGCTGTTCTTCTTTATTCTTTCTTCATTATGATTATAATTACAGACATGCATTCATAAAGTCATGATCCACATTCTTTCTGATGAGCAAAGAGGTTAACATTCTATTAATGGAAACTCAATTAAATCAACTTTTCCTGTTCCGGTCTCAAGTGTATACCAGTTCACCCAGAAGAGCTTTCAGGGAGGACACCCCATCCCTGGCTGGACTCTCCTTTCTGGAGGAGAGGTTATGTTGTGAGGAATGCTCATTTGCCCTGGTAACAGGGGACACTGAAAAGGAAGAGATTCTGAATGCCTTATTTGCTTCAGTCTTTAGGGTTAAGACTAGCCCTCAGGAATCTCTAGACCCTGGAGGTAAGAGAGAGAGTCTGGGTAAAGGAAGACTTTCCATTGGTTGAGTTGGAGCTGGTCAGATAACATATAGCCAGTATCAGCACACACAAATCCATGGGCCCCAGTGGGATGCACTCACATGTGCTGACAGAACTGTCAGAGCTGAAAGGTCCTGGCAAATGGAAGAGCTGCCTAAAGACTGGAGAATAGCCAGTGTGACTCCAGTCTTCAAAAATGGCAAGATGGATGATCCTGGAAATGACAGACCAGTCAAACCTCCCTGGAAAAGTGATGGAACAGCTTGTTCTGGATGCCATCTCCAAGCAATTGGAAGAGAAGAAGGGTACCAGGAGTAGCCAGTATGGATTCACCAAGAGGAAATTACGCTTAACCAACCTGATAGCCTTCTATGATGTCATCATTGGCTGGGTAGATGAGGGGAGAACAGTGGATGTTGTGTACCTTGATTTCAGAAAGGCGTTTGACACCGGCTCCCATAACATCCTTGTTATGAAACAGAAAATGTGAGATTGATGTGTGGACAGTGAGGTGGATTGAGAACTAGATGATTGGCAAAGCACAGAGGGTGGTCATCTCCTAGAAGGAGTCCAGTGGAAGGACAGAACAATGATTAAGGGCCTGTAGCATCACCTGTATGAGGAAAGGCTGAGTAACATGGGTCTGTTCAGACTGGGGCAAAGAAGATAGGTGGGAAGCAAATGGATGAGGCCAAGCTCTTCTTGGTGGTGTGTATCAATAGGACAAGGAGTGATGGCCTAAAACTCAAACACAGGAAGTTCTGTACCAACATGCAGAAGAACTTATATACAGTAATGGTGACAGAGCACTGGAACAGGTTGTCCAGAGTGATGGAGTCTCCTTCTATGGAGATATTAAGGACCTGGCTGGATGCCTACCTGTGCAACCTATTGTAGGTACCTGCTTTAGCAGGGGATTTGGACTCAATGATCTCTTGAGGTTCCTTCCAGCTCCTTCAGTTCTGCAATTCTGTGATTCTGTAGTGCTTCTGGGTCCATGCTAACCTAGGAGAGTGGCTTACTGAAACGAACTGATGAACCTTCTTGCAATTTGTTTTTTATTATCAGTAAGCATTTAAAACAAAAATAGGAAAACCTGGTCTCTGAAATAAGAAGGAGATTGTCTTTGAAGATCACGTCAAGATTTTTCTTCATTTAGGGAGATATTTGATATGTAGCATAAAAGGTGGTCCCTTGTCCCTTGTTTGTTGGACGTTTTCAGAGGAGAGTTCTTACAGCCACTCTCAAACAGCAGCCTGTTCTCTTCCTTTGAAAAACATCAAGTGAGCAGGTGGACAATTGAATCATTGAGTTCAGCCTCATGCTGGCTGTGGAAATTCATCCGGTTTCACATCATCAGTCCTAAACGACCACAAACCATATTGTGCTTTTGAGAAAGCATCTGCGTGATTGGTTTATTTATGTGAGCAGTTTATGGAGCTATTCATGTTTACCATCATCTCCTACACACGACCTGGCTCATGCAGCTCATACTGCTATAGAAATGCATATATTTGGCATAAATCATCCTGGACCACTGAAAATCCACCAGTTTGAGCATGAAGCTTTATATTTTTTCTCTGGTTCTGGAAGTGTGGCTGTTACATGAAAAAACTGTCTGTAAGATGTTTCAGCTTTGGTCCATCAACTGTGACAGCAGAGAAGTGAGCTACCAGGCCAGCTGTACAAGCAGAGCTCTGCTTTCCTCTGCTCAGGCACAAATGCTCAAAAGCCAGAGGCAGGCTGGCAAAGCACATGCTATTAGCACCCAGCTTTCACTGAAGGAAGATGTTAGTTGTTCACAAATCGGCACAACAGAAAGCATGTGCACAGAGGCTGTAGATTTAACTCTAGAAGAAATGTGTGAGACAGCTATGGATGAAAATCTGCTTCAGCCAAACTGAAATCTTTTACTGCACTAATAAACACTGTCTTGTCTCTAGCACAAGGAGAGAGTGCATCACATAAATGCATGCTGCTAGTCACTGAAAGACTATCTCTGCCTTGGAGCAAGCTGATAATTTTCTTTTTCTGATAAATATAACTATTTCTTCCAAAGTAAGACTTTACTCATTATTCATGAATTTACAGTATCTTAGCAAAGGGACGGAATGTACTGCAGTGACTAACAAGCAAATAGTTTCATAAATAACCCTCTTGACATGTGTATGATGCTGATATGTTTTGAGGTTTAGGCACAACTTGAGGCAGAAGGGAATTTTTTTGCTCGTTTTGGTTTTGAGGCAACAGTATCTTTTATTTTACCTCTTGCCTGTGGGTAGAAGTATTAGTTTCCTCTTCCTTCTTTCCAACCAGGCATACCACAATGACTGATGCTTGGCTATAGATGAGAGTTTCCAAAAGAATACATTACCAAGTTTCAGCTAGATATATATAATTTCATCAATAATGTAATGTGATTATGAATCAGAAAATATACCATACGTTGTAATTATAATTTACAGTTGTTCAGTATTTTTGTGCCAGAAATCTCTATATAATAGATAAATTGAAATCTAAATTGCATGAAGCAGAATAAGAAACTTCTTCAGCAAGAAAGTGAGTCAGTCCCTGCTCTGAAGTGTTTACAATCTCAGAGGCTTTATTTTTTAAAAAGTAGGCAAATTGGAAGAGTAGAAAGGATGGGATGACGATGCGGCAACTAAAAATAGACTAGAAGGACCTTAAGATCTCACAAATATGGTGCTCACATATGGTGCAAAAGGTAGATAACAGTCTTTGAGTCATTGGCGTTATGGAAGTCTTTTTTTTTTTCTTTCTTTTACTGACAAAACTCATTTCTATCAGAAAATTCCGCACTTAGGGCAACTTTTTAAATGACAATAAAAATCACATTTTTCACAAAGAATAAACAGTTTGGGATGAGATTTTGTTTTGTGAGTATCCATGAAAATCTCTTCCTTTGAGAAGAAAATCTTAACTTGTTTGTGCTAAATCTTGAACTGACTTTCAGGAATCACCTCTCTCATTTTTCATTTAACAGTCAGGGGAGACTTAGTGCCCATTCTACTCATTAGTCATTACACTGAAGTGCCTATCAATGAACTCTATCTTTCCCTTCTGGCCAGTAACTATTTATTCATTTGAAGAAAAATATAATGAATAAAATTCAAAGAAACAGTAGTGATATGTCTGCCAATGCCAGGAAAAATCTCACCTATCTCATGTCCTTCTAAGAAAGATCTGAACATTCATTGCATATCTGATGCCCATAAGGTACATAAACTGTAGCAAATACATTGAGGGCATTGGTTTTAAATGGTGCCTCTGCAGCCATGATGTGTACATAAGGATACATGCTCTCCCAGACAGATTTCCCTTTCCCCACAGCCACCCCACAGCTATCTGAGGATGTTTTCTGCCAGTGTTATCGCTTGCTTCTTACTTCACCAGCCCTTGTAACTGACTCCAGTCACACTTTTCAACTCTTTTTTCTTTGTGTGTATTTTTTGTTTGTTTTGAAAGTTTATTTGTTTTATTTTGGCGTGTGTTGCTCCTGCTTTTCATCTTGTTTTATCCATCGTTTACTTTACTTTCTTGGCTTTTAAGATGTTGTTGTTTTTCCACAGCTATTTTTGGAATGTCTGTTGTAGTCTGATTAAAAGACATAATTCATGTCTCTGTGTTAGAAGCTTTCTCAGGTCCTTTTAATGACAAAATAGTGCATACAAACAATTTTTGAATGACCACGTCATCATCCCAGAAGAACTGGAGTAGAACAAAATGTCTTAGTGAAATGAATTTTCTGGAATTTAATCACCAGCTGCATACTGTAGATCCGCAAGGGTGCATATACTTTTAAGCTACTGAAGTTAATTGCACTAATAAGAGCAATTCTGCTTCCAGCTACAGGACTCAGAGCAGTGGATAGTGGCTGCTTGGCCTGTTGTACTGATGTTTTTACCAGACGTAATTTTAATCAAAGGAAAAGCATAGTTCAGGGACTGAACAGCATAAATAAGGAATGGTAAATGAAATTACAACTTCAAAAATGTAAGACCACAGACAAGGAATTAAAGAGAGAAAGCAATTTAAAAAGTTTATCTTGCCTGTGTACGTATTGTCTATTGTCTGTAAGTAGCCTATGTTTGTTGTTGTTTTTTTGTTTTTTGAGGGAACATGATATTTGTGGGACATGTAGTATTACTCTTGTGACTGGGAAGAGTCTCTACGTGCCTATCTTGCTGCTCACCGTCCTTTCTTTAGCATACATTGCTGAGATGCCAAGTGCACCCACCTTGGCATTCATTCTGCAAAAAATCATCTGTGTCTGTGGTGCAGACCTCTTTTGTAGGCCTGGACAGCATCCAGGCACAGAGTGAGTGAGAAGGCCTAAAAAGGTCTGGGGGGGGAAAGATGGAGGTAGGAACTGCATGTGAAAGTTGCAGAATGCTGTCGGAACTGCTCTGAGATAGGGCTGGACAGCATGAGGGGCCAGGGCAGAGCACCTGCGGTACTCACCCACTCCCTTCAGCACTGTCCAGCACTGTTGACTGCTGAGAAGCAAATTCCAAGAAGAAAAAAAAGAAACTAAATTAGCAGTCTTCTTGAGTTACTGTAAATGAGCATGATTAACAAAATGTGCAGGAAATCTTACTGTTCCTTCAGAAAAATTCTTAAGTTTCAGCGTTTATATTTAAAGTTATGAAGTCACCAGTTATAGGCAGTTCCAAGAACACATAACATATTTTCCAATCCTAAGACCTTTTTTGGTACTGCCCTTCTAAAACCTTGACAACTACAATAATAACACTGTCATTTGAACTGAGTGACAGCTGGACATGGGAAGGAGGATAGGAGGGAGAAGTAGAGTAGAGGGCTCTTAGAAGTGAGTGGAATGTTTTACTGGCACTGACATGCAGCAGAGAGACAGCATACTTCTGCAAATGAAAAAAGAATCAAAGAACCTGTCTTGAGTATGTCTGTTTGCATGTCCCACCTCCTGTAATGCAGGAAAAAGCTATTCAACAACAACGTAAATCGACTTCTTGAAGTCAATTACTTTGAAACTGCTGAGTGCTGTGATGTCAGACTGTGCCAGAGACCTTCACCAACCCTTCCTGACAGCTTATCATTTTAAATTTCAGCAAATGTATCTTGTCTTGGAATTACCTAGAGCCTTGTAAATAGAATTGATATAAAAAAGGTCACATTTTGCTTTTGGTTGAGTACCAGTGTTACAATTTCATTAAGAACCAGAGAACAGATAATGGTGTGCTTTTTTTAACATTTGGATGGGTGCACATTTTGCTTTTTATAAATTCAGGGAGCCAGGGAATAAATTGCTGACAATGAAGGTCAAGAGCTGAAGCCCTACTGTTCATATATACATAGTGAAAATAATAATGTAATACTATACTATACTATACTATAATAGCATAATATAACAGTATATAATATAATGTATTATGATAATACATTAGTACCTTGGAATAATAAAATAAAGCATCTTCCTCTTGACAAGCTGACTACTCACATTTCAGTTCAGTATACACATGTAAACTTAATTCTCTACCTGAAGTGATTCTAAATCTTACCTCTGTTGTCATAAGTGCATCTATATGAGCATGTTGAAATGTACAAGAAGAGATTAATGCCCAGATCTGATACAGCTTGTCATCTTCTTGCCAAGACCTCTGCTGGGACTTTTCTGGCTGGAACCTTTGTGAAAGACTCTTGAAGAAGGGGAGTATCTAGTTAACGTGTAGTAAATAAATGGATTGAGCTTTATTGCTCCTGTAAATGCGAAGGAACCGTTTTAGCAATTTTCAGTTGCATCCCATAATTCAACTCAATATCTGTGGAAGTTCAGTGACTTCAATTACAGTATGAAGTACTGCCGTTTCAGATGCAATGGATAGGATTTATACTTCTAATATTTAAAAAAGCTTTTTGTGTGTGTGTGTGTATAAACATTGCTATAAAAATAATCTTTTGTTTTGAAGTAATAAGCAAAGAGTCAAACTGAAGTCAGCAACCTCTCAATGTGACTGGCATCACTCACATGCAATCCATGGACTTTGGCTTGCATCCCTTGCAGTCACACATGTTGATGAGGCACTGGAGTGAGAGTCACAGCCTCCAGACCTGCAGGAGTTGAGATTCCTTTATGGTGTGTCCCCTCATTTCTTGTGCAGAGTGCCCACTAATTGTTTAAATTAATAGAAGCGACATTAATTTGATCAATCTGACTTTCAAAAAATAAAGCTGTAGGCTGATTTTAAACCATGCTTATTTTCTATTGTCAGTCAGTCATGTTTCAGAAGCCACCCTCAGATTTCTAAACCGTAACTGGTCTTTTAGGAAGACCTGTATTACAGCCATATTTATTTATATATTACAGAGGAATAATAAAGAACTCAGTAACTAGTAAAGACAGTCTAATTAAAGCAGTAGATAAAAAAAATCTGTTATTGTAATGTGCAAAACCATGAACAAGACCTGCACATGTCCAGGATGCATAGCAAAGTGATATATGTCTTAGATGCTGTGTGGAAATTGCTAGGATCAAATGCATTTAACCTGTGTCTTCAAGTGTGCTCCTGTGTGTCATATTAGGCTGCTTGGATGTGGTAACTGGAATGCTGTGCTTGGCCTCCTTGGACTTCTGTGATATCAGAAGCATATAATTAGCAGTGAAGCAGGCCAGAGCAGTAATTTTTCATGTCATTCAGATGCATCCTAATAGCTTCTCAGTTGCCATTAGGGTGTATGGTTCAGCGTCCCTGATTGGAAGGGCTCAGTGTACTGATTGCTCAATGTACTTCCATCTCTGGCTATGTTCAGTGATACAGGAATGGTGGTCATGTGCCAGGGAACCGATCTGATCAAATGCAACAGAACAGATTCAGTTTTGGAAACTGCTAGACTCTGTGCAGTCTGTGCAGTGTTCACAAACCAGAGAGATGGTAGTGAGTTGCAATTTCTCTCCTTATTAGTGCAGTACAACAAGCAAAATATGAAACAAGCAACAACACATCAGTACTTCAGGCGAAAGGAATCAGAAAAAAACTTCGCCGTGCTGGATCTTTAGGCTTTTTCCAACTTGTGTTTGTTATTACAATACAGTGGCTCAAACTAAAAATATGCAAAGATTGATCTTGTTATCTGAGAGCCTACGGTACTGCTAGAATATCCAGTGCCATAATACGTGAAGGTTCTTTTCACACTGGAAATACTTCCTGTAGGGAAACTTCTACTAATTACTAAGTATTACATTAGCAGTGCCAACTCATGCACTACAACAGTGAGTTCAGAGTCTAAAAAAATAATGTAATGAATTTAAAAACAGTTGAAAAAGAACACTGTGTGGGCTGGTTTTGTTTGTTTGCTTGGATTTTTCCTTGCCTTTTTTGGAGGTTGCAAAGGCTCCTTGTATTTTCAAACTTTTCATCACAAACACGTAGCCTACAAACTTTATTTTCAACGCATTATTACACAACAGGGGCCTTAAGGATGTACTATGCAACTTGCAAGAAAATAACCAGATTTGGCACCATAGTCAAGGCAGACACATACATCAGTATTCCAAGGGAGTACATCCAAAACCCAGCTATATTATTTTTAGTTGCCTTTTAAACGTCATGGGGCAGAGCAGAAAGGAGGTGGGATAAGGAGACAAGACAGCTGTGAAGCCAGCTTTCTAAGAGAGAGCATGCTGCTGAGTTGGGGGACTGCCCAGCATTCACTGTCTGAATCAGGCTGCGTGGTGCCAGGGTGTGCCATGCTGGGTGGGAGTACGGACAGGAGGATGCTGGAAAACACCCATGAAGTATTCAGGCAGTTCATCTTCAATATGCATAATTTGTCTGGTAATGAATGACACTTTCATATGCTTACAGGCTGTCAAGTCAACCCGTAACTGTCATTTCCTGAATATGGTTCCTACAGTGCAAGTGAAATCCGAGTTCTTAATAACATACAAATTCTACTTTGCTGCCCAGTGGGTTTTGTTTCTATCATCACTTACACTTCCTTATTTTTAACTTGTTTAAATACATCTCCTCTGCCTGCCAAATCTGTCCATCTCTCCTGGGGAGCATCTCAGCGGTTCAAAGCCTGTTCTCTGCAGCAGCTCATCATCTCATGGGTTCCTGTGGCAATCCTTTATGCCCTGTCTGATGCTGAGAAAACACAGGGTGGGATTCTGTCCAAAGGAGGTTTTGACTGGATTCCTGGAGCAAACATGTTTTCCTTAATCTTAAGTTTCCTGAAGAGAGAAGGAGGATCCAGTTCCTCATGCAGTTCTGTGACAGCCCTCACGTAGTGCTTACCATCAGGTCCTTTCCTTAGAAAGGCACAGAAAGTGCATTCCTATAAAGTGATGTGAAAGCCGAACATACACAGCTAAGGAAAAGAAAAGAAAGTAAAGTTGGTACCTAATTTTTCTGAGGGATCATTCCTGGGGGAAAGAAATGAGAAAAATAGCAGTTCTTACATTTACAATTGATGCTGTCTTTAATTGATTTTCTCCCAGGAGATTTTCAGGGTATCTCAACTCATGCAAACTTCTAACATCTGCAGTATCCAATGGCAAGGAATTCCAGCTCACATGGAAGTACAGTTGTTTTGAATTTGTTCTCTGCTAATTTTGCTAGACACTTCCCCATTCCTGTTTTGGAAGATCAGGATGTGATCATTCCTGTTTTGCTCCCTCCATGCCATGGTGACCAACTCCTTGTAGCACAGTCCTTGAGCTTTTCCAGGCTGAGGGCTCCTAGTCTTTGTAAGTGTTCTTTCTGCAGAAGCAGATGCATAACTTTCATCATCAACTGTTTTGCCAAAGGGGCAGGAGGGGGATTGCATAAGAAGATTTAGTCCATAACAAAATCCTGGCCAAGGAAACGGTTTTTAGTTTCTGTGCAAAAATCTTTATGCTTGTTCCTTCAATATATACTCACAAAAACTTCACTTTAAAGCTGCACTAGCTCGGTGTCATTGTTCTTACTTTGTTTTTCTTGCTGAGAAATAACTGGTGAAAGTGACAGAAACAGGAAAAAAAAAGTGCAGTCCTCAAAATGGTTTAAAAATCAATTTTGGTAGAATATTTGAAGAAGAAAAAAAATGAATCCTAATGTAATGATTTCATACAATTAAACACCCTGAGGATTTGAGGATTTCATATGTGCGTGCCAACTGAGCCTTAGCTGTGCTATGCTCTGGTGCTGTCAACAAACATTATTGAGGAGAAAATACCACCGCAACTTATTAGTTGTCCAATGAAACTTGAGCATAATTTAAAAATACATCCAGATTTGCGAAGTAAAGCTGCATTTTGTAAGGCTAGAAAAATTTTTCTCATTATATTTATTGCTAGTCGTCATTTCACTATAGAAGTGGCTTTGGAAATTTCAGATACCTTTTTCTGGTGATAAATTGTTTATAGTATTTGTCTGAAAAGTGTTTACAGCCTTGAAACTAGCTGCACTGATATAAATAAATTGTATTAATGAAGATGCAAAAGAAAACCACATAAATGAAATATCACTGCTGTTAAGAAGCATTACATTTATTGATTTCACAGCAAATTAATAGCTCTTTTAATTCCTATTTTTTTAATTAATGCCAAGTGCTTTTTCCACTCTGAGCCTAGTGCACTGATTACTTACATTTTTAGTGTACATAAACTGTTTTTAAACAGTTTTTCCTTTGCTTTACTTTCATTCTGCAATGGCAAAATCCCAACTCCTTATCTAGTGCTAGAACACTTACTGATGTGAGTTCTTTGCTCCTAAAATGAGGTCATTTGCAATTAAAATAAGTCAAACAGCTAATGCAAAGAAGAGTTAAATGTTTTGGGATCATATGGGTTTGTCTTTTTTTTTAGTCACTGTTTTCAGACAGATCAGTGCTGGAGCTGTAAGGACAGGAACTTTGCAGGGCTGTGCTGTAGAACAGCTGGGGCCATATGCTGCCCTGTGCCTTGGGTAAGCCTTTCTTTGCTGATCCAGCAGCTCATTGACAACTTGTGAACATGCAGTACCAAATGCTCTTTTCAGTTCATTAATCGGTTTCTTTCAGCACTTCTTCCATCAGTTTTGTATCTCTAGAAAACAGTCTGCCTGGCATATCATGTTTTTCAATGCTTTACCACCATGTTTCAAGCCTAAATCAGTGATTTATGAAACCATTCTCTATTTAAAGTTGAGTAAGTGACCAAAATATAAAACAGGAAGCTCCTCAGTTGACATGGAAAATTGCTCCAGTTAGAAAGTAGTATTTTCCACCATATCTTTCAAAAATCATAAATATCTAGTGTCACAAGCAGTAAACACTCAAGTGCTGCTCTCGATAAAGCATCCGGCATTTTTCTTTCTTATGAAGAGCTTTCTGAATGTTTGGAGCTCAGTCCTCCCTTGGTGGCAGGGGAGGGATTTTCTGCTGTCAAAGTCAACTTGATCTGTATGAAGCCCTAGCACTGCTTTGCTGAATGTGTCTTCTGCTGTAGTCATGGAAATACATACAAACTGCAAATTGCAGTTACAGTATGTTTTCTAAGGAAAACCAGAACTAGCAATTTTTATTGGATTTATGACAAGCTAAACAGTATTTATGAACTTTAATTAAAAAAAGCAAGAACAGAAAACTGCTATTGTGAAGACTGACAGTGTTTATGCATCAGTTTTCACTGTAAATTTTACAAGGAGTCAGAAATATGGTCCATCATCTGATATTTATTGTCTCTATTACAAACACTGAAGTAAATGCAGTTTTCCCAATGACATGCTCAAAGCACCACCAGTGAACTTTCCCACATCATCTAAGTAGTAACTTCCAGCAAATTTCTAGGCCATTTTTCAGTGCAATTTCAGTTGAAGTGTAGAAGGTTCCATGACCTTGAATGGTGTGTGTGATGCACTGAGCTACACCTTCTGTTCATCAGCAGTGTGTAGGGGCAAAAGAGCGGATTCCTGCTCATCCTATTTTTAAAGCAGTCTCCTCCACCTTGCCTGGAGTCACAGAACTATTTCTGTTAGACCTCAAGGGGCCACTAGGCAAGAGTAAGTTTGTGAAACACTAGCTCTCCTGAACTCAGGTGATGAATCTCAAAGAAATAATCTGTATTTCAATATTAGATGCTGGCACAAATCAAATCCCAGTCTAATTCTACACATTTTCACTTCTTTGATTTCCTAACCCATATTCAGTAATATTGACCAAGCACCCTCTTTAAATGTGCTGACCGGCTTTGCGTGATTGCCACTGCTAGCCTAGCTTTGTTGGCCCCCTGTGCCTTGGATACAAACAAGCAATTTTCCTGTCAGGAACACAGAACATGGGAAAATGATCTACAGAAGCAGAGCAAAGGTAGAAGAATAAATCAACTTTAACTAAAGCCTGTGCTTCCTGGCAAAGAATAACAATGAGAATGTTCCAGAGTACTGCCCTAAAACAATCAATGAGAGAGAGAGCACATTATGAAGGCAAAAAGTTGCTGTGTGAGCATGAACTGAATTACATATCAACTTAATCTGGTTGTACCCTGAACTGTTGACGAAATTGCAGGGGAAAGTGCTTAACTATGACCACTTTCCATGAAAATGCCTTGTAAATTAAACATTATGAAATATTTATTGCGGGCCTTATCAATTTGCACACATCCCAGAGAAACCTCTGTTACCTCATTATGGCCATTTGTAATGACAGATATTTCAGAGAGAAGCTCTACCTCATCTACCTCCTCCACTCCCCCAGGATGGAAGAGATCTTTTTTGTGTCACCGACTGGCTTTGTTTTTCTGGGAGGTGTCACACAGAATGCACTGTCAGGCATGTGGTCAGAGAAATAGGTGTGTGATTGCTGAAAGGTATAGATTCCAAGCATCTTTCCAGCATATTTTACCTAGATAGCTTCATAGGCTGCTCATTCAAAAGTTATATCCAAGATAAACCTGAAAATCAGGGAATATGAACTCTTAATTTAAACAGAAGTTCACTGCATATGATTTAGGAGAGCATGTGGAGGGGTACTGTTATATTTATGAGATAATAAAGTAAAATAAGCTACTATTGAGTAAACAACTGCATGCTAGGAATTTCGGGATATCTAATGATGTTTGTATCATTATTCCTGGGATTTCACCATTCAGTTAAATAAAAGGAAACATAAGGAGTTTTCTGTATCATCCTTGACTATGTTCTTCCATCTGGATCAGCACTGAATTGAAAACAAGATCGTTGTGTCATGGTTTTTGACGAAGAAAGCATATTGTGCACATACTGTTCTGGTTATCTAATGGAAAAAGTTTGGAGTTGATGGGTTGTTTTATTCCCCACAGCCCATACAGCTGTCTCAGAACTCTAGTGCTATCAGACACTACACCCAAAGTTTTGACTTATTAATAAGTTGATATGAATAATGATAGCATCATACTAAAAACAAATTAATACAAGTTTGAGAAAGCAACTAATCCTCATGCTTCACTGTATAAATTGTGCCTTGGGAATAACACAGTATTTTTAAGATTTCTTGTACCTTTCTCTGTAATAACACGAGAATTTTATCTGCTCACATATTATTAAAAAATGTTTTTCAAACTAAGCATTCTTCCTCACCGCTTATTGGATCACTCTGACAGATAGGGCTGTCTTAAAAGTAAAAGCTGACAGGAGGCTGATAGCCCATGATTCACACTTTACAGCGTGGCAGAAAATTTAGATAGAACTTTGCCAATGATTTCAGAATGACTTGTGTAACCACTGGCTCAAATAAAACATTTCTCCCCCCTCCCCAGTTGCATAATAAGTAAGAGATCAAGAAGTGAAGAAATGCAAATAATGTTATTGGCGGGAGTAATGAGACCCTGAAACAGCTTCTGAGAGATCTGTTTTTTTCTTTATCTCAAAAGGCTGTTAATTACACAGTGATGTCTGCTTATAGTACAGTCTTAGCCTTAAATGCAGCACCAGTTCTGTTGAGCTCTGTCCAGAGATTGCTGGGTAAATTGTAATGGCCTTGGCTGGGCTGGCATTTGAGTGTGTGATCTGAACAGTCTTTCCTATTTTTAACGTTTCTGAAGCAATGTGTTGCTGCAATAGGAGGTTTACATATTAACAAAGTCATACTGGAGATGTTTGTCAGCTATTGACACGTAACCCTTAAACAGAGGAATTAAAGGTGATTGGCAATGGAACAGGGAGGAACTATAAATTGTTTTATTCTAAAGCAGAAAAATCTCATCCTCCCACCATCTCTCTCAAGGTTACGTATTTTCTGTACCCCTCTAAAATCAAGCACAAAAATAAATGCTGCTGCTTTGTCCCTGTTATTGCTTGCGTTTGAGATTATTATTTCTCCTATAGCAAAGATTAGGACACAGAGTCACCAGAAATCTTCACTTTGAAAAAGTCCAACCAGTGGAAGAGATGCACAAATACTGCCTTAGGGGAAAGCCCCTAAGAAAATAACTGGGACAGAAGCCAGAATCTTTGCATTCTTCCTGGCATATTTATTCACAGTCTTAATTTAATTATATGTAGTGCTATTCATGAATGATCCTAGTGCTTCTGTCTCAATCAGATAAGCCTTCCCCTTATTTGTAGTCCCATTTGAAAACAATATTCTAAATAATTTTCTGAAATAAATGCACTTAATTTCAATATCATTTACTCCACATCCCTGTTGTCAAACGAAGTAAAAAATATAACTGGAGTTGAAATAATCTTGCCTCTTGTTGTAAGTATTTCTTTTCCTACTCTTCTAAGGAAGGTTTTTATTTGTCTTCTCTTCATAAATCTTCCCATTTGCTCTTCAGATTAGCCTTGCTGGTTTTTGGCTCAGGGGATCATAAAATAACTAGTGTGCTGTACCAGGAGCTGGAAGCACCTGCCAGTTTAGAGGTGCTGCAGAGAACTGCCCCTTTGTTTAGCATCAGCATTCAAGGATTGAGTAGTCTGTATAATATGAAGTAATTTGTATGCTCAAACTGAATTAGTTTTTTCTTCTGTTAAGCAGTTTGCTAATTTGCGTATCAGAATTACATTAATTAAAAGATGATTATTGCCCTCTAAACCTTCCATTAGGTGTTAACTTGGGTCATCTGACATATATCTACTTTTCCCAGGTCTCCTAGCACAAGACACATCTGGAAGATGCTGCATGGTTTGGAAAGACTGAATAAAGCTCGAGACATTGATTGCCATGGTAAGTAAGGCAAAGCTTTCAGTTCAGCTTCCTGCAGCTGCTTGCCAGGGTGTCCCAGCACCTGAGCCTCTCCCTGTCTGTAATTACAACTACAGCACTGTTCCACTCTTACAGAAGCATTGTATTTTCTCTGTTATTGAGCTGTGCACAAACATGCAACTCCAGATAATTGTCATTTACATTAGAACTGTTTGCCTTGTGAGAGAGGGGAATCTACATTCTTGGAGACATTCACACCTTGCACAGACATGGCCCTGAAAATGTTCTGGCTTTGAAGTCAGATTAATATTGAGGCTGGTCCTGCTTTGAGCTGGGGTGAGCTGCTGGTGTTGGGGTTGGTAAGGTTTAACCAAAGATATACAGAGCAGTGATTCTCCAGTGATGGCACTCCTATATTTGTTCTGGGCAGAAGATTCACAATTACTGGTACTTACCAAATATCAGATGAACAGTTTCTGAACTGTATCTGAACACAGAAGAGTTCTTCCACTCTTTCCAACTTTGCACTTTTTATTTTATTACTTACTAGTAGATATAACTTCTTTATAGATTCTGACTTCTAGGAAATGTGCAACAGCAAACAGCCCACTGCTCTCTCCTGCCCTTGTCCTCACTTGCCTTTGTTCATACTAGAAATATTTCCTTTTCCCTTTAGCACAGAAGTTTTTCATCCATCACTATACAGCCACTGGAAGAATTTTCCCCTCCCAGTCTCACAGTGATTTTGAGCATTTGCATATGACTGTTACAAAATATTTTGGATGAAAGTAAAATATGTCCTGCTATTCTTCAGATGCTTCAAATGTTTCTGCAGAAATTATGTATTCATTTGCATATAGAGAAAGGTCAGGGATAATTTTTATGTTGGAATTAGTAGAGTGCATTGGTGCATGTCCATTTAATTCAAAATATTATATTAAAACAGAAGCACTTTAAAGTTGATCCTGGTAATATGTGACAATTAAGGAAGGAAGTTATTTATCTTTCATTGCTTCTGACAAGTGATTTTATTGATTGCATTTTTCCTTAATGTACATTGTTAAAGTTGTAATGCTCTACAATAACTCAGCTTCTTTGTTTAATGCAATTCTTCAAAATTAACAGTAGTTCTGATTGCTTATATGACTTTTAAACATAGACAAAAACATTGTTTAAATCTGCAAACATTTCCTAGCTATTTTCAGAGACATTTCCTGGTGAAGTAGTTAAAAACTATTTTAAAGGACTAAGAAATGAACAGGAACATAGCTCATAAAACTCAAGTGTCATTTGCAGTATGGCACTGTACTTTGCTGATGTTACTGTCTCTGAGGCAACAAGAGTTGCTATGAATAATGATTTGGCTGGATTCCCATCCTCAATAGGATGAACATTATAAATAGATGCAATGTTTTGAAAAGTATCGTTATTTTTTTCTGCTTTTTTTTTTTTTCCTGCTGAAATAAAAGTAATATTCTGAACTGAAGTTCACCACCTTTTCTATTCTGTAATTCTGTGACGGACAGTGCTGTAGACTCTATTGGGTAAAAAACGTCGCCACTCCCAAGTGTGTTATCAGAAAGATTAATTTCATCTTCCAACCAGTGAGATGGAATAAAATGTCTAATACTCTATGGAGTAGGTTCATTGTTGGACAACAGTGTAGAAAATCCTGTCCTCTTGGTCTTTGTAGTTTCTCTCTCCATTTGCACTGTCCCATGGAGTGCGACCAGTGCAGCATTCAGAGGGAACTCTGCAGCCCACTCAGGGAATCTCTGCTCCTCAGAAATGTGCTACCTCTGCTTTCAGGAGATCTATGCTCAGCACAGAGAAATTACAGCTATGGCTTTTGGCTTTTCCTCTGCCATCTATCACAAGTTCCTGGGTGGTCCAGTTCAGTAAGTGCATCCGTCTGTAAAATAACCATTCTGGAAGAAACAAACTGCAGTGCTTGAAAAAACCACATTCTTTTCCATACAGATTGTTTGAAAATCAGAAGCTTTAATGTTTCTTTACTGCCTTTTTCTGTTGCTTTCGTACTGCTGGAACAGAGTGTTGCAGTAACGAAAGCTATAACGGAGGACTTACACTGTACTCATCTCATGTATTTCAGTTGAGTTTTATGAACATCCAGGGTCTTCAGCTGTGTTCACAGGCAGGGCTTTAATGGGGAGAAAGTAAGGAAACACCCTTCCCTCCATGAGCGCTTCCTAGAGCAGCTCAAGCTCCCTCATCACTGTAAAGAGTTCAGTGCTGCCTGCCTCCATCCCCTGGTTGCTGATGGTGAAAGCACTGGCTGGTGCCTGCTGGCTGAAACTATGTGAGACAAAGTTGAGGCTGAGATGCAGTACCTCCCTTCTCTCCAGCCTAGTTTGTCTGTCACCCTCATTCTAAATTTAACCTACTAGTTTAGGAAATGCAAAGGGAAGAATCGGAAATGATGGTTAGTTAAATTAAGCAATGGAACATCTTGTGTTTATTTTTGGTTTGAAAAAGTGAATTTTCTTTTCCATATGCTGAAGTTGTGCTTTCAGAGCTCTGCTGGTAACGTGCATGTTTCTGAAAACTTTGTGAACAAGTAAATATTATCCATGCATAGATTGACCTTTGGCTTAGCTTCTGACCCTTTCATGGTTATTTTTGGCAAGAAAGTTCTGTAGAATAATAAGCAATGGGACAGAAATGTTGACTGTGGGCAGATAGGATAGAGGAGAGCCATGCTTTGGGATGATAAGGCTCTCTCAGAAGGCTTTTCCCAAGGGAGGCCTTTCTCATCTCCAGGCTGCACTTGGCTGTCTATCACCTCATGTGAGCTGAACCCAAGAGGCAGCTCTACAGCACCTTTGAACTTCTGCCTGTCAAAGGCAGCAGGCTCTCAGTTTTTATTGTAGTCTCCTCCAAGAGTGACACCTGCCAGATTCAGAAGGCAATGACATGCTGCTTTTCAACATCGCAGAACTTTGTCCGGTGTGTCTGAGCCAAAACATATATTTACTTAGAATTGCAGATGCCTCCTATCTTTCTTTGACAGCTATTTCAGCCCACGATGAAGTCTGTAGTCCCAGAAGACCTGGAAAGAAGTTTTGTGAGATGTTTGTTAGGAGTAGCACAGTACGGAGAAGTATCTAATGAACAGAGCTGATCTTTGGCCTGTGTGATTTTCTATCTCTGGGAGAATAATATCAGTACATAAACACTGTATGTTAGACGCCATGCCTGCTGCAAATGCCCACTTTAAGAAGAATTCATCATTAGCTTCCTTTACTAGGGGGATGTTGGAAGCAGATATTTATGGTAGAAGTCACCTCCTGTAACTAGATATACCTTAGCTCTGAGCTCCTTTTCCAGGTTATCCTTTCTGTGAAGGAAGCAAATTTATGGGATGATTTCTCTCCTCCTAAATTAGAAGTCTAAAATATTGGATGAATTGCCCTTTAGGAATGCCAGTTTCTTCCTGCTGTTACTGACAGCATTTGAGACAGCTAGCCCAGATGTTGACATTTGTTAGCTTCAAGTACAGGTCAGATGAAGGGGCTTTCACTGCAGACATATACCAGCTGTTACAGGTGGAACAAAACACCTAAGAAATCAACCTCTTTAAGTTTGGAAATCAGCCCTATAGGACTTCTTCCCTGAAAGCCCTGACAGTATTTTCTCAGTTTTGGGAAAGCAGCTTTTCCATTAATGCTTCTATTTAATACTATATCTAAAGCTGTAAACACACAATTTGGTGAATATCTTTGGAAGCTGTATCTGTGTAGGTACTTCTTAGTATAATGACACTGCATTTTCTTTATCGTATTATTTTAATTAGATTTTTTATTCAGTCCAACTTTTGATGTTAACCCCATAACATTCCTGACAAAATAATACCTGATCTACGGGGCTTTTTTTTTCCCAGTTTTTTACTGTGTTATTAGTAAGTAAAGCTGCCTACTTTCACTCTTTCAACACAAGAAACATTCTGTAGATTGGCTAACAAGGCCTGTCAGCTCTACAGAAATAGCCATGCAGTTGCTGAGAATGTGATTAAAGGAAATTAATTCTGGATAAAATGCAGGTTTAAATCCTGAGATCTTAAGTCCTTGCCATCTTACCTGCTGCAGCACTCCGCAAATATCACCCATTAATGACATATCTTTGGGCTTCAGCACTATTTTTATTATTCTTTAACTTGGGACTTATATATTTTTATTTTAAGTTTACTAGAAAAATCTAATGTCCAGGTTTTGTTGAAGAAATGAGGTTTCTGCCCAAGAAAAACATTTTTGCCGCTTCGAAAATTAAGAAATCGAGGTTAGGTCATGCTACTCATTAACCAGTATCCGAACCTACAAACAGTACTGCAGATTTCAAAACAGTATTGTCGTTTGTGGGGTGCTATTGAAATGATCAAGAAAGGTTTTATACAGCCAAATGCTCACAGTGATTTCACTAGAAAAGAAAAAGAAAATAAAAAGTTGGTGAACTTTTCTGGGTAATTTTAACTTGTTAATCATACAGTGCTACCAATATTCCCTGTTAATGGCAATTCTAGTGACAGATATCTCTACATCTTCCGCTGGCAAGACATTGGTACGTGAAGATGTGAACAAAACAGCAGCTCTTGAGTCCCAGGTAGCTACTGTATCTGTGACAGCACTGTAAGAAGGTCTTATTAATGAACATCTCATTTGTTTTCTCATTGTTTGGTAATACATGCAGATTTTTTTGGCTTGCTGTTTTAGAAACCGATGTCACTTTAAATTAGAGTAAGAGTAAATAAGAGCAAAGCAGTGCAGTTCTCATATATACTGAAAAAAAAAAGGCATTGTTTTATCTTTAAAACTGTTTCTTCCTCGTCTCCTTCATCTCTCCCGAATTTAAGATATCTGGCTATAATTAAATATCCTTTTAAATTAGGGAACTGTATCCACAGGATTGTAAAGGGCAAAGGGCGAAGACTGGGTGGGAGAGCACAACTTTCACTGAGCCGTTCAGTGGGAACCACACCACTGCCTTTGCTCCAGTCTCTGTAGGCAGTTTCCCACCAGGATACTGAGCTATTTGTACACCCTGCTGTGCAACTAGGCTATATGCTAAACTCAATTTACTTATAGTTTATACTTTTACTATATTGTACTTAAAAGCACATAAATGCAATTAAGTTTTCTTAATTTTGGACCTTCTTTAATGCTCCACATTCACTGGCCACCCCCTTCTTGATCTTCCCTGAATTCCCTGCTCTTCTTTTTTCAGTTTTTAAATTAAAAGAGGGGAGATTTATGTTAGATATTAGGTGGAAATTCTTTATGCAGAGGGTGGTGAGGCACATTGTTCCCAGAGAAGTTGAGGATGCTCCATCTCTGGAGGCATTCAAGGCCAGACTGGATGGGGCCCTGTGCAACCTGATCCTAGTGGCTGGCAACCCTGCCTATGGCAGGGAGGTTGGAACTGTACGATGCTGAAGGTCTGTACCAACCCAAGCCATTCTGTGATTCTGTGATTCCCTGTATGAAAAGAATGAAAGGATGGGGGTAAGTGGATGATTACAGGAAAACAGGAAATTTTTCTGCTCTCCACCAGATCCCAGCCTTTCTGTCAGGCTTTCTGAACAACAAGTAACTAAGCAATACTGGCAAGCATATGGTGGTAGGATTCAGCAGTCCTTCTGATGTGCCATAAGAGGCAGCAACTGCTTTTGATTCTCCTTGCTCTTCTCACAAAGGCAAAAAAAGAGGTCTGCTTAAGGTCCTGCAGCAGTAGAACTGCTGGACTTCGAGGTCTGTGCTTAATAGCTGCCTCACAGCATACAGCAGTCAGGCTTCAGAGCCTTTTGGCTGTGGCTGTGTTTCTGAGCAATATTGTAAAACAGCCTGTGAGATATCTGCAAAAGTACAAATACAGCTGAAAGCATATATTTCCATGTGTGCAAGTAAGCAAATAAACTGGATGGGTGAAAACAATCATGAAATGGTAAAGAAAATTTATTCTGCCTTGTTTAGAAATGAGTACAATGATGCTGATGTTGCACAAGGCAGGTGAGAGATTTGGTTGTTCAGTTGTTTTTATTAATTTTTTTCAACAATTCTTTTCTTTATAGGAAGAGGTTGAGAAACGTTCTCTTTGGGCAGGCTTTAAAGAATTCTAGCTCTCGCTTCTGAGGCATACCCAAGAGTCCCATTAGCACATGGTTGTTCAGCTTTTGTTTGAGAAAGTGTCCTAATTTCAGAGCACACAAAGGTAATGTTATCATTAATAAAATAAATAAGTACATATGTTCTTGGCACTCTCAGCCAGCACAGTATTGTGGTCTTTAAAGGATACAAGGAGTAGTCTGAGACTGAAAACCTGCTGCTATTTTTTGTTAGTTCTGGATCTTCTCTCTTTTTCTGTGCTATTTGTATGTAAAAAAAATAAAAAATAAAGCTTGTAAACAGAGAATAGTAACAGTTAACAGTTCAATTGGAGTTGCAAAGAAATGGTGTAATTGGAATGGCCATAGTCTAATGATATGCAAAATGATGTTTCATTTCAAATTAGCTCTAACTAGTAAGATGTTGGGTGGAAGATTTATTTTTCAGCATGACAGTCTCTAAATAACTCTACGAGTCTCCCTGATGAGAAAAATGAAGAGACGGATAAATACAGTGGTGTAGAAACTACAGTTACTGCAATGAAATCAAAAGTTACTGCTCGTTTACAAAGCGTAGCTCAGAACACACTTTGTCCTGAAGTGCTTTCCCCCCTAACCATCTGTGTCTCACCTGCTTTGAAGCCATTTGATGGAACAGGAAGTGGACTGAAGTAGTAGTTCGTAACACATATAGTATGACAACAAGATAAAACTGAAGCAGCATTCATTTCTCTCTCTGTAGAGAGAGATAAATCTGCTTCCAAGGTGATATCTGTGAAGAGCATACAAAGTAGTGAATGGTCTTTGGAACTAAATCCTGACAGTAAAACCTGGAGAAAGAAAGAGGCTTGTGATCAAGTTCTTTCAGCCAGAATTCTACTACAGATTCCAAGCTGGATGGCTTTCCTCTGGAGAAGATACTTAATGTGTCCAGCGCAGGATCATATTCCAGATTTATGTCCTTATTATTTTCTTGTGATTGTGCTTATTTCCTAGGCATCCAGATTTTATAATCTAAAATACTGAGGAATGCTGAAGAGCGAGAATCATTGCTGTTAGACATTTAAGTTTATAAGGCACATTACTCTGCCAAATGACAAACACCAAACTGAAGACGTATTTCACACACCTTTGTAAGCTGAAGGCTACTGAATGTAGCAGTCTGATGAGAGGAACCAGATGCAGATGAAACTCAGCCTCTGAACAGTCCTCCATCCATACTGGAAAACCAAACAGCTGATACAGAAGGAGAAGTGCTCTCTCAGCTGATATTCCTCAGTGACAAGATCCCCATGGGTGCTACAAGTCCTAATCTGTTTGGTAACACCTTAGACACTGCCTGGAAAAACACTGAATGAAAGTTCAGGTTTACGTTTCCCAGCTGTGTTGGGGCTGAGTATAGGAAAATGAATGCTGAGCTCAATTCTTCCACCAACTTAGAAAATTTTAGCAGATAACTTAGTGGATACAAAATCTTCTGAAACAGTAGCAAATATCTTAATTTCTTTCCTTTGTCTTTCTAGGAGTAGAAGGAAATTGATTACAAAAACACTTTTGAAGACACAATGTTGTATCTTAAAATGATACTATTTTGAGTACTTTTGGCCACATGCATGAATATATTGCACCATGTATATCGCACTTCTACATGAAAGCATAGTCTAATGATCATAATGCTTAAATTATTTTCCAGAGGGGCTGTGTGATTTTAGAGCATTGAAGAAGAATGATAAAACCCCTCAATAAGCCCCAGTAAAAAGAAAAAAATGGCAGAAGCATAGACTGTAAAAAGTGTACGGTCAGAAACTATGATGAAGCCAGGGATAGGCTGGTTCTTCTATCTGTGTTTTAATCAGGAGATCTTTATCTGGACATTAGGGCTGGGAGGCAGCAAAGCCGGAGGCACAGACTTGGCAAAAGTGCCCAATATTGCCCTAACTATTGCTTCGATCCCCTTCCATCTGAGGAAAATCTGGACAGAAACAGAGAGACATTGCAGCTCTGCACTTTCCACTGTATTCTAATTATCTTGGTTTCTCTCCTCAAGCTTGCATCAATTGCCTTCTCTTGGCTGAAAAACCATTCATCATTTTATAACTGTGAAATCGATGAATCTCAAAATAAAACCTTATGAGCTTTAAATGGTCCAGAATTAGTATGCATAGTGGAAAGAGTCCAATCAATCAATCAACAAAAATTAATCTGTCTTGTAAAGAATGGCCTTCAGATCAATTCCCTTTGTGAGCTGAGCCACAGTATTGACTGAGCTGTAGGAGCAGATGATGAACCTAAAAATTCTGCAAATTAAATGATTTAAATTGGTACCTCAAATATTAAATCAATCCCAGGTGATGTGTTCTCGTGTTTGTCCTAAAAATAAACCTGGACAGCTGTTGAACAACGATAGTTTTCTGGCCCAGATTTGTGTCCTGTTCCAGTGCTTTTGTTGTTTTATATTTGCTGAATTGGAACTGAATTATTAGCAGTCTGATTAGGGATAGATGGCCTAAGGGATTTTTCATGTGTGACAGAGAAAGAGAGAGAAGGACTGATTGGAGCTGTGTGACTCACTCCATGAAAAATAACCAAAGTCAGTACCTCATTCAGGAATATGAACAGAGTAGAGCTCAGCGATTTTGAAGTCGTTAACATGAGCTCACAGATCAGTGCATAACACTTGATTGACTCAGGGTGCATGTGTACCCTTTAGTACCCTTACTGCATGTCTAGCTCTTGAGGGATACACAAGGGTTTGGTTTCCAATGTGATTTGTATAAATCCTCAAATTTATTTTAAAAATAGAAAAGGAAATAAAGAAAGAATGAAAGAAAGAAAGGAGGAAAGAAAGGATTGAAGGAAAGAAAGAAAGAGGAAGAAAGAGGAAGAAAGGAAGGAAGAGGAAAGGGAAGAGGAAAGGGAAGAGGAAGGGAAAGAGGAAGGGAAAGAGGAAAGCAAAGAGGAAAGCAAAGAGGAGAAGGAAAAGGAGAAGGAAAAGGAGAGGAAAAGGAGAAGGAAAGGAGAAGGAAAGGAGAAAAAGGAAAGGAAAGGAAAGGAAAGGAAAGGAAAGGAAAGGAAAGGAAAGGAAAGGAAAGGAAAGGAAAGGAAAGGAAAGGAAAGGAAAGGAAAGGAAAGGAAAGGAAAGGAAAGGAAAGGAAAGGAAAGGAAAGGAAAGGAAAGGAGAAGGAAAAGAAAGAAAGAAAGAAAGAAAGAAAGAAAGAAAGAAAGAAAGAAAGAAAGAAAGAAAGAAAGAAAGAAAGAAAGAAAGAAAGAAAGAAAGAAAGAAAGAAAGAAAGAAAGAAAGAGAAAGAAAGAAAGAAAGAAAGAAAGAAAGAGAAAGAAAGAAAGAAAGAAAGAAAGAAAGAAAGAAAGAAAGAAAGAAAGAAAGAAAGAAAGAAAGAAAGAAAGAGAGAAGGAGAGAAGGAGAGAAGGAGAGAAAGAAAGAGAGAAAGAGAGAGAGAGAGAGAGAGAGAGAGAAAGAAGGAAAGAAGGAAAGAAGGAAAGAAGGAAAGAAGGAAAGAAGGAAAGAAGGAAAGAAAGAAGGAAAGAAGGAAAGAAGGAAAGAAGGAAAGAAGGAAAGAAGGAAAGAAGGAAAGAAGGAAAGAAGGAAAGAAGGAAAGAAAGAAAGAAAGAAAGAAAGAAAGAAAGAAAGAAAGAAAGAAAGAAAGAAAGAAAGAAAGAAAGAAAGAAAGAAAGAAAGAAAGAAAGAAAGAAAAGAGAGGTATTATTTTGTCATCTTCCAGCTTTGGTTATTTTCCAGTTGGAAAACAGCAGTTTTCAAAATCTGGAAACAATAATCGGAAAAAACAATTGAAAAAATTGCATTGCATCACTCTCCTTTCACAGCTGTAAGACTCTCACTAAATGCATCTGCTTCCCCATCTAACATCATATTTGTATTCAAGTTTCCTTTGAAATAACTAAGCTGATGAAAAATGTTTTCTGGGCCGAGAAACAGAGTTGTACTCTAACAGAGGTCTGATTGGGGTTGGCAGGAGGTGATACCGAATGCTCAGATTGTTCTTAGCAGACCGACTGTTTCACAATAGTATTTGTGACTTTCCTTCTCTCTTCTTCTCCAGCAATAGCTGTTTCTTTTATACCAGAAGTTACACAACAACAAAATAGTGAGAACAGGTGGAAAGCAGTGTCTGGAGAGCTGTGGCCAGGCAGTGAGGAGGGGAGCTAGCTCAGGGAAGCATCATGCAAGGGAATGTGTTTGGACAGCACCCAAGTCCATGGTGAGGGCTTCAGTTAGTGATGGGCACTATGATTTCTTTTGCTGATGGTATTCATAGCACACAGTAAAAAAAGGTAGGCATTAAAAACAATCTGATTAAATACCAACGTGCTGCAGGAAATGTTGGCCAGTGGAGACTCTTAGTCTCCCCTTTTGTGTATTTCTCTAAGACACAAATATCTTGGACTGGGTGGGCTCATGTGCCCTTGCCTTGTTCTTCATAGTTAACTGGGATCTCACAGAAATAATTAGGAAGGTGTGTGAAAAAATCAATAATGGACAATACAGTAAACATTTCACCCATTGTTTTCTTAAATTCATGTCATTTCTTGTAGCTGAAAGTTGACTTTCTCCTTGAAAGAGCCAGCTGAATTTAGCAGAAAACAGTGCATTTTTTCAGCTGCAAAGATGTTTTCTAAGTGTCCTGGAGATACAATATTGTTTCATCTCTCATATCTGTTTTCTTAAGAAGTTACAAAGCAGTTCACCTAGGAGCAGCAACTTAAAAGATGGAAGTTGTTATATGTGTCCATATATATATACATACACACGTATGTTTATGTATGTATCTATAGTTGCACTGTGGTTCACCTTGGCTTAGGTAGCCATATACACTGCAGTCATCTTCTGGGAAGGCACTAGCTCTGGTTGCTGAAGTGATTTGGGGTGAAATTCTTTGCTGAACCTTGATGTTGGTGTTGCAACAGTAAATTCTGACATGGAAGCTTCTAAGATCAGTAAAAATTCCGGGCTCTTCGTGGCAATGTGTCCTGTTTATAGTTGCATCATTGCGGCCATTGCTATAATTCATGTACAATTCAAGTGTCATTGAAAAACACATCTAATTTTATGACTTTTCATCTCAGAGCATTAATGGAAAAGTTTGTATGATATAAATACATTTGCAGGCAAGGACAATTAACTTAGTGGCATCAGCTGGGTGAGGAAATCTGTGGCCTGAGAGCAAAGAGGGCTGTTATGTTTATTACAATGCCCAATAAATCATTTAAAGCAAGAAGCAATTATCTGATAATTTCCAGTGTCTGCTCTTCAATTAACAGACTGAATGTGCACCTTTAAAGAAAAAAGAGTAATTTCTCCTTACGCATTAGATTTTTTTTTCCAACCTAGAGATAACATATATGGATTTTGTTATTAGTTTTCAGACTAGACTCCACTGCTGAGAGTCCAGCTGCTTCTAGGATCTTTCACCCTGGTTTACAGGGGGCATGGGATTACCTGTTCTCTGCAGCTGGTGGCATTTTGTAGCACATTTAATGTAGCATCAAAATTTGAAAGTTTTAAGGATGATATGAGAGGGGCTGTGAGAGCAGGCTGGGATAAAGCAACCTCTGTGGGGCTATAGTGCAGGTAAAGCAAGGAAAGAGCTGATGGTATGGCAATAAAGTATGTCTTTGTAAGGGAAGCTTGGTCACACTGTGTCAACACAACAAAATAATCTGATTCGACTCCTTTCATTGGTCATTTTAATCTCTTCTTCTCACTTCCAGTTAGTTTCTTATATGTGTGAGTTCTTGCAGCAAGCAAAACCAACACTTATTAGTATTCAAGTTATGAATGAGGAGAGCACAAGCATACTTCTTATTATGTGTTCAGTATGTTTATGTATTAATTACACTGGGAAAACAAAAAAAGATTAATGTCCCTAAATTAGAGCTGACATTCAAGCAACGTGCCATGGGGACTTACCCAAAGTGGCATCTTGATCCAAAGCACTGTGGAGCTGCTGAGGGGTCCTTGGGATTGCGGATCCCACCTCCTGATGGCAGCACAGAAACTGCTCTGCTCTGGGGCACGCTCTAAGGGAAGTCTCTGAACCAGGTACCCTGGACTGGGATCTGAAGGCTGTTGTTCATGAAACTGTGAAGCCAATGGTGGAGTCACCATTGCTGGTGGTGTTTCAGAGGCGTGTGGATGTGTTGATTAAGGATTTAGTTAGGGGGTGGATTTGGTAGTGGTATGGTGATGACTGGACATGATGATCTTAAGGGTGTTTTCCAACATAAATGGTTTTATGATTCTATCTATTATTTTATGAGAAAACTTGTGAAAAAGAAAAATATTAAAGATCAGTTGTTAATCTCTATGGTGATTTGCAGACAAATTCTTTTGCAATTACTGAGAGCAACTGTATGGACTATAAAAGCTTTGTGACTTGCAAGCAAAGCAAGATTTCTTCTGGAGGATTTCTAGATAACATACTGCACAGCAAAGGACAAATTCATACACTGAGTCCAATTGACTCCTGCAGTGGTGCAATGAAAAAGATAGATGAACTGTAGTGGAACTACCAAGTCAGGAGTTCTTATCCAGAGCTCCAAGGTCAAATATACAAAAACTGAAAAAAATAGTGGAGTATGTGAGAAATTTGCAAAGTTAGTATGAGAACAGTTTTGCATTTAAGAGGTGCATTATTCAGGCATATTATTTATGTTAACCCTCTTATGCATATAGGATGCAAATGCTTCATCAGCTTTTTTATGTTTAATAAAAATAATATGCAGCAACATCTAACTAGTTTCAAACTATTTACTGTACTTGATTTCTCTTAATTTTCATTTAGTGTGACAAAAGTGATAAAAATAGAAAGATTACAAAAAAATTGGAGCCATATTAGTTATATATTCCATTTTATAGATATTTTTTATGCCTGGAGCGCTATAGAAATGAATATACAAAACCCAGAATGTGAATTACAAAAGGTGCTCTCCATTATCAGTACTAAATTTAGGATTTAATTAAGTTGGCTGTGCAACAGTTCAACCTGATGGCAATCAATGTTCGCTGTGCTTTAATACTCCACATTATAACTCATCAAATTTTAGAATTTTTATTCATTTATAAATTAAAACTATTTTATCTACTCTGAAGAGTCAGTAAATGAATTAATTGTTTATAAACTAGAGAGATGGTTTAAATTTCCTAGCTTCAAAATAATCCTGGAATCCTGGACTTACAAGAACTAATAATGATTTAATCTCACATAATACAAAATAGAGCAAGTGCTTATTAGAAATTTTGCCCTGTTTTTACTGTTTTCATATGCATAAATGTTCCAAGATTTAATACTTGGCAAGATTCTGCATATGAAACCTGAGTATAGACCATGGATATAGTTAATTTCATATTGAGGAAAGTCTGCAACTATATTAATCCTCAGAAAATTAAAATTAATAGAAGAATTTATGTTAACAAACTGCATTTCAGAGCACTGCCTGAAGCGAATGCAGCAAAACATCATTGTTATTCAGCAGCACTGTGTGGGTGGAGAGTAACGAGCTGAAGGGACCTGCAGATTATTGCTTGTGCATTTCACTCATAAGCGTAACAAATTGCTTTATTGCAGAGCGATGTAGTTGCCCACGATATGCTGTGGTGAACATTTTTCTTCGGTGTTAGGTTTCCATGCGGCTTTTTTGAGTGTCCGGGTGCTGTCACTGTGTTGCCAGGACAGCAGTGAGATGGAGATCTTTGTCTCAGGGGTTGCTTCCTGCTGCAGTGAGATGAAACCAAACTGCGCTGAATGCTGTAAACAAAATCCATCAGAAAGTGCCCTCTCAGGCCCCAACTTCCCATTGGTCCCTCCTCTGTCTGATATATATCACCTTTGTTCCTTCAATAGAGGAGGAAAAACTTGAGGTTTTAGCTACTTGGCAAAAAGTAAAAAGAGAAAATGTTTAAAATCTGGGTGTAACAGTGACAGGAATCCTTCTCTGCTTATGGCATGGGTAAGATTAATGTTATTTTGACTCAGTGGAAATTCAGGGGATGTCTGAGTAGTTCAGGTTGTATAGGATTTCCTGAAGTTGCTGTAGTTCTGAAAAAGATCGTCTCTGCTGTTCCTCGGGCCAAGAGTCCATTGAAGACCTGACAAGACAACATCAGAGCAGCAGCAGCTTGGGCCAGGCTTTGTATTCAGTGCAAAGGAAAGCCCTGAAGGTCGTTCATGTTTGAAATGGATGCAGTGGGATTTTACCATTTGGAGTAATTGTAATTGTGGTCATAGCACACGGAACACAGGACAAGAAAAGTTGTGAAGAGAAATAATAACCCCCGTGGCTTTGCCAGAGCAGTTCAGACGGATAACAAAATACAACAGCATGCTTGAATTTTTCTTAAAAAAAAAAAAATAATCTGGCTCCTTTGGGAATCTTATTCATCCACCTTTCTACTAAAGGATTTACTTCTCCAGTTCTTATTAGTAAAAAGAAAAGATTGTATATATAACAGTAAGAAATGCATTTTATTATAATTTTCAAAAAACTAACTTCAGCTGTTTTCCAACCTACATTTTCTCTCTCTGCTTGCTTTTTGTTTTTTCTCTGTTTTTTGTTGTAGCAGTAAGGAGTTCTTACACACTGAGATACTCCACAGAGTGTTCAGATGTTGGGATGATAAACAGAAATCAAATAGTCTTTTAAAATCCTAGGCTTGTTTGTTGTCAGTGTGGAACAGGAAATCTAATGTATTTACTGCTGATGTGAATACGGATAAGCTAGCAGCAAGTGGGAGGAATGATTATCACAATGAGAATTCTTCCCCCAAAAAGTCTGAACACATACTGCAAAAAGATACAGAAAAAGCAGCACCAGCTAATATGGAACAACCGACTACAAGATCAAGTAATTAGTTTCAAGCACCATTCTGCCTTTGAAAAGGTTTTGATATGCCTCAAAAATGGCTCAAATAAATTCCTCATATTGACATTCAGGCCTGGCTTTGCAGGTACTATAGAAGCTTTTCTGCTCCTGCTGTCACTGCAAGGCTTGTGTGCCTGATGGAATAAACTCAGTTTTATATCTTTCTTCAGTATCCGAAAGAGACTTGCTCATGAAAATCAAGTACACCCAAGTGTGTGCAACCTAAGTAAAGAGTTGAGCAAATGTAATGAGTGAAGGGAATGGATTAAATTGAGAGGTAAAGGGGATTGAACAGCAGAATTCAGAGAGTGAGAAGACTGAAATCCTGGGCAGGCGATGTCCTGATCTGTGGGAGATGATAGCCAAAATCCAACTGATATCATTTGGTCCGTAGTTTGCTCTCTATATTCTATTACCTTCCTTTGTAGTTTCAGGTAACCCTCACTGAGATAATTCAGAGGCCAAGTTACCATGCATACATGCAAATGTGTACAGTCTCAGGCTCTGAGCATGATAGTCAGTTTTCTAACTGTCACCCCACATTTGTCATCTGTCCCTGACCCCATAGATGACACCAGGTCAGCTGAATCTGTGAGCTGAGCAGTGTGCAATGATCTCATACCGCAGTCCTTACCTGCACACTGACGTGGTGAAGCATGCACACCATTCAGTCCCAAACACCCTTCACGTCACCCTGCTTGGTACCCATCAGGGTGCTTTGTAGGCTTATCCATACCATGAATAGGGCAGTGAGACTCTGTACAACCTTAAAGGGACTGGTAACTTGAAAAGCAAGCAGACTATGAACTGTAGAAGCCCTTCATTAAGGAAGCTGGCTTTCATGCTTGTCTGAGAACCACTGATTAGAAGCGCTGTGGTCTAACCCTCACATGACTTATAAAAGAATGAGGTGGTACCTGTAAAATAGTTTGATCTTGTTTCATTGGCAATATCAACAGAAATAGCAAAACGGGAAAAAAATCTTGCTTGGTATTTTTCTATTTCTAGTATTTGCTCTTTCGATTAATGATTATTAATTCAGACATTTCAGCTGAGTATTTCTGAAAAGATTCCCGACAATAGGAGACTTCAGAAATTATCCACCAGCCTAAGTGGTAGAGCTTTGTAATTTATGATATCTTTATCTCATTTTGGATAAAATGGTAGTAAATTTTGTGTAGAAAAAAGTCTTGTAAGCATGAAATTCTAGATTAATTGGTGTAAAGGAGGGAAGGTCATTGATTTGAAAGTTATTTCCAGGGCTAATTTCTATGTGCTGAGGAGGAAGACGGATAATATGTCATGAAGACTGCATTTTTATTGACTTCAGTGATTAAATGATTCTGTTGTTCAAAGTAATTCTTATATTCAGTGGATATGCTTAGCTGTATAGTAGCAAACCATCTGTAAGCAGTAGAAAAAGTACAACTATTCTGACTCCTGTGCTGAATAAAAATCAGAGGGCAAATTCTTTAAGCCATAATTGCATGTCTTACAAAACAAATCATAAGAATGAGCCACTGTGTAATTAATCATTCTGCCTTTGGCAGAACTTAGTGCACTTAAGTGATCTGTTTGGTTCAATAAGTTTAATCAATTCGTTTCATTGTTGATCAAGAGAGGAACACAATAATTTAGAAAACTTACTTGCTTTATTGTGTAGATTTTGCTTTGCTTTTGATAGAGCCAGATAAGTAAATGAGAAATTCTCCTAATATTTAGCATGTGTCTACCGAGATAGATGGGTAGCCATTGCTAAAGCTTGACCTGTCGTGTGCTTCACCTATCCAAACAGCTTTTATGTGAGAGGTCTTAGGCCCTGAGCACCTACTTCCACCTAATATTTATTTGAAATTGTAAGTGATGCTAATTTTTTAGATTTTATGCCATTGAAAGTGGGCTTTTATGAATTGCTCTATGGTGCCTTTTGGAACAGCCTGTCTCTCCTCTTACAACTTTGTCGGCCCAAAACACTGACCAGAGTTCTTATCAGCATCTTAAGGAAATTGTGAGGTAGCCAAGAGTGGATGGGGTCAGAAAGGTCTCTTGAGGTAGTCAGGCCGAGGGGTAGCACTTGCTGAGATCTGCAGTTTGACTCATGTCATAGCAGAGGAGATATGTTGCATGCTACTCCAGAAAAAGCAAAAAGCTCCAACATCATCTCATTGCAGCCTTCTCCAATCACAGCCTGAGAAATATTGTTCCCAGTGTGTCTTCACAAGGTAGCTGACCTGTGTGGACCTGTGCCAGGAGCTTGTTCCAATCTTTTTCCACCGGAGACTAAAATTCCCACATACAAATAGCTTTCTTGTTCACTATCACATCCCAGGTGTGGATAGATCAAGAAAACTATTCATAAGGCACCACATTCTGAATAGAAATTATCAACTCAGCTCACCCGAGGTGAATCTGAGCCTCTCCTCAGAGTGAAAAAAATGCTGGACTTTGGGAGGGAGAACTCTATAGCTTTACTGCTGCTGAAATTGCAATCTACCAGGGACAGTTCTGCCAAAAGAGACTCTTGTAACATGGTTCCTGTTACAGAGGTCAGCACAGGCAGTACAGGATTTTGATGACCTTCCACTTCAGTAAATATTGCTAAACCAAAAGGTCCAAGTCACTCATAACTGATAATTACCATGTTCTGAAGAAACATATTTATTAGGCTTTAACTCATTAACACAATGTTTATGTGGAAAACAAAACTCTATTAGGAAGCAAAACATGTAAAATCTTTAATCTCCTGAGAACCATGTTACCTAATGACATTAATAAGAATTGCTAAGGCAATAAGCAAAGCAGACATTTACTACTTGGCTTAGAATGTTTTCTGCTTTTAGCAAACTAATTGGCTCCTGAGGTTAGCAAGGTAGGAGTGAGGGGAACAACTGTCCATACAAGCAGCTGATACACTGTCTGCTCAAAAGCAATGCTGCTCATTCAATTCTAGAAGTTTTCAACCTGCTTTTTCACTGAAACATATCTGAAACAGACTCTTAAATTCTTACTTAGACATACCAGTAAAAATTTGCCACTTTAGTTCTCACAAGTTTTTAGGTTTTTTTATAGTATACATAGATTGAAATTTGCCATGGTAGATGCCTAAATACAAATCGTTTTAATAAAACAAATAAGATCAAGCTCAGTCTTTGATTCAGTCGATGGAGCCAAATATTTTGACTTTTACCCAGCTCAGTATTTTCAAAAGATTTTGCCGGATTCATCCAGATCATTCTAGACTAATCACTTCTACTACCAAAATATGAAACAAAAGATTTCTAATTTGTAAAATAAAATCAGTTGATTGGGAACCAGAAAATGTAGATTTTGAGTGTACAACACTGTTAAATTTTTGTAGCAATAATACTAGGAGGGACATGATTGCTAATCTCATTTTTAAAATACGTTAGTGTAATATCATTTCTTCATTGCACAAAGAAAGTCTCAGGTTGATTTCTACCGTTATTAACAGCAAAAGTGTTACTGAGTGTTTTTCTCTTGTTGGAACAGATATTTTCGTTTTAACTTCACATTCTGAGTCATCGAAGATCTGCCTTCAACCTTAGAATGAAACAGTTCTGTATAATGCCACATACAGTGTCGTGCTCCTGGTAGTTCCTCTACCTTCTAATTGGATGTAATCAGTGAGTTTGATTCTACATCAAAGGGTATCTGTGTATCCCAACTGAATGCAAAAGTCGGTTTGCGCAATATGACCAAGAGTGGAAACTGGAGCACTGCAGTCAGCTGTCGCCATTCACGCTATTTTCCAGTGCTCATGTTCTGCAGAGGTTAAAGCCAAGTTTATATTCCAGGACCAGTTCCATGGCAATGCCACTGCTTGGTTTCTGTGCTGAAATACAGAAAATAGTTGGGTTCAGATACAGTTGGACTGTGAAAATGTACACAGTTTGACATGGCATCTTGGCAGGTTGGTCTTTTGTATGAATAGTTCTGCACATCCATTGATATGATGTAGCTCAAGCATGGTATTTTTGCTGGAAGGCATAATAATGCTCATTAGAAGGGCAGAGGGAAAAATGAAAGGATTGATGAGATCTTCAGCCAGTTTTGGCAGTTTTTAAAGGAGGCAGGATCAGAGAAAACAAAACAGCATGAGCAATTCACCCTAGGAAATAATCTTCAAATTTTTATTTAACTCATTATGATTATTTGTTCAAGGTAGTATGAAAGAGCAAGGTGAAATAAAAGATGAGGTGAACCACACCTGGCATGGATGTGTGACAAACAGAACTAGGCATGGAAACGTTCAGCTGCCTCTTTTTTTGTTGGAACTTGCCATTATTCCATAGGCATTACAGAGAAAGAGGTGTATGCAGAACCAGATATTTCTGGACATTACAGTTCTTGTGATTCTTTTGAAAGACACTAGTAACAACTATAGTAATTCCTGTGTAATGTAATGGTCTTACCTGGGGACTGCGTTATACTAGCAGAGTACCTTAAAGGCATTAGTGAATTTGTCCTCACAACATCCTGTAGACAGACATTATTCCTCACATTTTTCTTTAGAGAGATGACCATACTGAAGCTAAGTAAGCTTTATGGTCAATATATGACACACCATTACAGACCTAGGGGTAGAATTCAGGAAATTCTGTTTCCCAATCCTGTGATCAGACAATGAGGATACATGAAGTGAAAAACAAAGAGATGCAAGATATTATCCAAATTTTAATTGAGCCCATTCCCGTGTTTCAAAACTTCACGATTTTACTAATATCTAACAGCATTTTTTACTTTCACAAAATAGAATTAAAATGTCACATTTCATCCCCTTCTATCAAAGGAGTACTCTTATGTTTTTTGTAATCATGAGAAATGAATACTTATCAGAGTATGCTGTGAGCTTCTTACCCATGTGGAGCTGAAGCTCAGAGCAAGCATTTCTAAGACAGTCACTGACTGTGCTCTGCTTCACTGGCACATACAGCTGAGGGAATCCTATCATGCATAAACAAAATCTTACCAGCTGACAATAGTAACATTTACTTCTGTGTCTCCAAATGTTTGTGTTTCTGTCTAGTTTCATGGCATTCAGCATCACTGGAAGCAGGGTGGATAATTTGGTAGAGTTGGTAGAAATTTATTCTGCTCTGTGATCTATCAACTCAGTATAATTTTTTGTTGAGAATTCTCCCAGCCCTGTGGGCTTGCACTGAGATGTCTAAGGAGTTTGAGTGTGACTGTTGATACTCATCCCACATCCTACTGGTGAAATGGTGTCTTTTTCCAGTCCAATAAACAAAGCTTGCAATAAGCCATCATTTATTGCATCAAGTAAGATTTCATCAAATAACATGTTCTGGTCAAGGATTGAATCAGATCTTGAAAAAGAAGGATGTCGAGTATATTCTTTCCAACTAAGCTGTGTTAAAAAACAAAGAAAATATATTTTTAATGAACAGCACAAAGAAGCATCAACTTCGTTTTTTTTTGGAAATTCTATGAACAGTTACACACTCAATACCATAGAAAGCCTCAGAAAGAGGGAGAGGCTGCTTGCCTGCTGAAGAGAAATAACATCCCAATAACCCTTTCATAAAGCAAATGCAGGCTGACAAAGTGGTCTCTGACGGAACAGGGTCTTAATCATGGCTTTTCTGCGCCCAAAGCTCTTCCTGAAACAGGAATTCCTCGTGCATTAATCCCTAAAGTGAGCAGCAGAGCTGTTATGCAGTAGAAGTACAGCAGTAAGTCATGCTTTTTAAAATACTTCGGAATTCTCCATCAAAATAAAAACAGAAACCTAAAAAGCTATTCAATATATTTGGTTTTGTATTGAATTGTATCACCGGCTGGAATGTTCCCTAAGGAGCACTCGCAGAGTTCCGTGGAGGCACAGAAGGAAGAGGTAGTACACGATAAGTTACTGGATGTGCTGGATGTGTCATCTGCTCCCCCTGGAGTTACTCTTCCATCAGCCTCAGCATACTATAGCAACTTGAGTTCTACAAAATCAAATCTGAAGCCAAGCAGATCAGAGTTGCCTCAGGACCTAGAAGAGTGACCCATACAGATTACTGACTCTAGGGGATTGCATGGATTGAAATGAGCTACTTAGAACAGCATTGCTGCTCCCAGTGTTGTCTCTCTAAGATGTTTCAGAGGGAATAAATAGAGATGAGCACATTTGTCACTGTCTGGTAGTGTCAAGATCAGGATGCAGAGTTTCCCTTACCACGATCATCCAGTAACTAATGTAATTGTTCTGCTTCTCAAATTTGGCTGTTTTGAAGAAAGTGCAACACTGACAAGGGATACAAAAGCCTTTGATCACTGTTTTAGTACAGATAAGGTGAGAATCATAGAATCAGATAATGGTTTGGGTTGGAAGGGATCCTAAAGATCATCTGGTTCCAACTCCTCTCCCATGCCTGATGCTTTTAGGAAGAAAATACTGTGAATAAGCAGTGGAAATAACATCAGAGGATTTAGTAAGGTGGTTTTAAGAATGATGAGAAAACATAAGGATATTACAAATGGATAATCCTCTTTGAAGCAAGAGAAAGGTGACAGTGAAGAGCCAGGGTTGTGTAGTAGAAAGGGCACAAAGAACTGGTATCAAAACACTGTCAGGGGGACTCTAACCTCAGCTACAGTGGTACAAAGCAGAAGTTCTGAAAGCACTGCAGTTATTCCCAGTCTACCTAGTACTGTAACCAAGATGAGATTATGTTTAGAATTGAAAGCAATGAATGTCAGTTATGGGATGAGGATAGATTCAGACTTCCTGCTCATGTGAGCACTACAGGGTCAGGTGAGACTGATGGCAGCTGAGAATCTCACCCAAGGCATGCGTACAAGCCAGCTCCCCACAGTGACATTCTTCACACTGCCAGCCATGAGAGCAGCAGAGGCCCTAAAGAGCAGGCTCTGGATCTAGACCTGGATCCCATTGCAGTTGGCCATAAAACTGTGATTGACTTCAAGGCAGGTGTGGTCATACACTTAGCTTAATGAGCCTGTAAGAGATTCTTGCTAGGTTAGTATCAGCTTTTTCTCTTACCCAATTTATAATTTCAGTAAACATACAAAGAAAGAGAAGCTAGATATAGAAAGTTATTACAAATAAGAGAACTCACATTAAATTTAAAAGGAGTGTAATTAAAGTTAAAGGTCTTCTGCTTCCAAACATTTTCTTTAAAAGCCATGTTCTTTGAGAACACATGACCTGATTTAGTAATCTCTGTCCTAAACAAGTCAACAAATTCACTCTGCTTTGGTTTGACTGTGATCATCAGGCACTGACATTAAAAGTGCTGACAAAGGGCAACTAAACTCTTGCTAAATCAGACTATATAAGTGGGAGCAATATGAGCCAGTGGACAGTGCCTGATGAAAATTCAGATGTTTAACATTTCTTTTTTTTCTTTTTTTTTTTTTCTTTTTGTGGCAGCTCACCTTAAGGCCCACACACTGATGGAAGCATTTCACTCAAAGCATAACAATTTTTTTAACCTTCAGGCAAGTTCATAAACATGTTTTAAGGCAAAATGTGAAATAGCCGCACCTAGAATTGCTACAAATGGTTGGGAAAAAATCAACAAAGTCAGAAATACTAAAAAGATCCATGCAAAAAAATTTAAAAGTTCTGAAAAAACATCCCTTATCATTCCAATAAGAGTAAATAAAAGCCCAATCCTTATTTGTTACTGTTTCAGATGATGACTTGGTAATACACTGCAAACAGCACTTTCAGGAAAAGACTCAGTCACAGACAAAAACAGCTTTGATACTTCTTGTCTGTAGGAATAGAAAGGTTTTCCATCACCTTTTATCTAGAAGCTGAAGCATGGTAAATTCCAACTGGAAGTAATGGTTCTGTCTATAATGTAAGGGAAACCGTTATTGATGACTACTGCAGATTTTATATTTTAAGCCATTATAAAATCAACATGAATGTTTTACTAAAGAAATACTGTGTTCTGAGAAACAAAAAATCTCAAATTCTCATGATATGAACGTTTACTAAGCATCAACAATTCTGCTTTCAGTTTTGTACTGTATAAATACATCAGTGAACTGTGATGGCAGATGTCTTGGGAAGCAACATGAAGAATATTAATAAAAATCTTCACCTAGTTTTCAGTGCAAGGGCTGAGCTTAGCTGGGATCAAAATATGCAAAATATAATATTTTTAGTACATTGAATAATCCTGCTTGTGCCTTTTTGAATAGCTGCTCTACATGAGAAGCAAAACAAGGGAAAATTTAGCATCAGGTATATTGTGTTTCATCATCCACTACCTGCTTATTGTTCCCAGATAATTAATTTTCTTTGCGTGCTGGCTTTTTGTTTTTCTTTTTTTCCCCCACAGGAAGCAGTGAAATGACATTTTCTCAGCTGTATGCAGACTCCTTCAATTTGATTTTTCATCCCATCTGTAATTCCCACCACATCACAAAGCTCTGCAGACTGCCAAGTGCAGTTTAAGAAGATCCAAACTCCACACGTACATCACTTGATAAAAACTGACAAAAGCAATCGGACAAATAAGAGTACTTAGATAAAGTGTAAGGAGGAGAAGCCAACAACTGAGAATTTCTAGGCAATAATCTAAAAAGCAGCAGAAAGTTTCACACTGTAAAATCTGACATTTCCCTTCCATTTTGGAAAGACGGATCTAGTAACAGTATCCATACTGTGTTAGGTGTGAGCCACACACTGTCCACAGTGAGCAACAGAGACATTAACAGTAAGCTACTTTTACATATGTTACAGGAATGGAGCACTGAGGATTCATAGAATTGAAAAAGCACTTCACTGTACAGCATTGGGCTTCAAAGAGAAAAAAAGGTGCAGACATTGCAGCCAGAAATGTCTTTAAATGTGCCAACTTAGGAATTTCCCAAGCAACTTCTGCATTTATAAATGGTATAAAGTTCAGGTTGGGAACCCAATTCCTGTTCCTATTGCTTTGTATTACCTTCCACTGCTGTGGAAAGGAATGTGATAATGATCTTCTGAATCTGCTTTTGCATTTGGAAGTATTAAGGGACAGGAATTGACCAAAGCCTTCTAACTGCCTTCAAAACTGAGTTCCCATGGAAGGATCTTTCAGGAATGTTATTCCAGAGAAAAACAGTCCAAGCTCAGACAATGAGGAGCATAGTCACTGCTGTGGGGCATGTTACTATTAAACTGGAAACGTGAGCAAAGAAAAGCAAAGATGTATTCATCTGGCAGTGTGGCAAGGTGATTTCCAGTTTACCGACCAATAAAATTGAAGGGTTATGTAAATATCTTCCTAGGTGATATTGCATTTCAATAGCACTTTCTATTTCAGCTTTTGCAGCACTTTTCAACCATTAATGAATGAGTGTCACCAGGCACTACATTTTCTTATATAACAATTTATCATAAAGCAGGCATGCTGCACACACTCCTACTTATTCCTTCCAGCGCAAAAAAGAGCCTTTCCTGGAGGCTGCCAGTGTAGTACAGCATCTGTGTATGTCCTCCATGTGACAAAAAGGGAAACTAGAACAAAAGGTCAACACTTGGTATTGTTTTAATCATGGATGGAAAATTCTCTTTTCAAAAATAAAGTCATTTAGCTTTGTTTGGAAACCTAACTCTAATGGTTAATACAAACAACACTGTTTCCACCTCTGGAGTATGACTCGTAGTAGTAGTTTTTTACCCTTCATTTTGTGAAAAAAAGGCAAAAATTATCTAAGCCCAACTTTTATTTATTTAATTATTTACCCAAAGAATCTATAAGAATCCTGATCATCTGACAGAGTTCTGTTCCCTGGCATTTATTCACAGTCCTTCTATCTTCTATCTATTATTCTTGTCTGCGCTTTACAAAAGCTGTATGAAGAGATGAGAACAAATTTCTCTGGGAGAAGGAATTCAAAACCACAAAAGTGTATATTTTCTCAGTAAGCATCACAAGAACATAAGAACAGTCAGGCAGCTACAGAACGGTCAATGGAATTAAACCTTAACTGAATTTAAAAAGGAAACATAAAAATAAATGCTTGTTGCACCATTTGTGATTAACTCTGGGAACTCACTGCCACAAATATTTATTGGACCATATTGAAAAGTACAGTTCTATAAATAAATAAAAATATGCTGAATAAATAAGAGAAATGTGCTATATATAATAATGTAAATTGTAGATTTAATCCCAGAAGAACTTAAAGTAATTGGAAGTAATTGGAAATGTCTTCCCATCCAAGTTGCTGGCTTTAAAAGAGAGAGCCTTTTTATGCCTCTTTCGGCCACCCTTTAGGACCTACCAAAGATTTTCTCTCATGAAGCAAACTGTTGAAGGCTGATGATCTCCCAGCTGCTAGAGTCAGAACAAAGATGGCCCTATTCCACATGCAGCCAGTACTGCTAGTCAACGTGAGCATGCAGCTCCTGTGGGTTCCCTCTTACTGAAGCAGAAGTTCTCCATGAAAAGGAACAAGGCTGGAATAATGGATCAGTATTGATATTTTTGTTCCAGTGAAAGTACTGATTGAGGAAGTGGATGAAAAGAATACCAAACCTCAAGGGGAAAGACCTAAAGTCTGCCACTATGTCAAGGTGAATGTAAGGCTGTTGATAGGTGAACTCCAATGATTTAGGCCTCAATTTGTCCCAGTTTTCTACTCATTCTTTCTCTTTTCTTGGAAACATCCCCATCTCCATCAGTGGCAGGGCTGGCAGAAGAAGATGAGTCCTCAAGGCTGTTTGGTAACAGAGTAAAGCCATGTTCTGTGACTCTGAAAAATGAGAGGTGATGCTTCACAACATGTTGCTTACTGCTGACTGCTGCAGGGACAAAAATCTCCAGTAAAAGGACAAAAGGACAAAAAATGTCCTGTGGTTTACTTAACTGCTTTCACTAGAGATAACAGAGTGCTTGAGAAGGGCCAAAATTAGTGTACCTGGGTGCACCAGGCTAACCTTGCAATGTTGGTTTAAAAGACACATTATCTGCAGGTAATGCTCATGTTGCTGCATAAAAACTAATATATTATAAAGTGCTTCCCCCGTCATTGCTTGCGCAAGGAAGAACCCACTTGATCAGCACAGAAATAGGTACTAGTGCACAACAACTGTGAACAAGATAAACACAAGAGAAATGGAGGCAAAATGTTGAGGATGGAGAGAGGAGAAGCTCTGAGTCCTGGCTCAAGGACAGAACACTCAGAGAGACCAAGAGGAGGGCTGAGGTGCTGCCAGAACTGTTTCTGTAATGGCAGTTTCAAGGCCAAGGGCTTCTAATTTTAATCAGTTTGCAAATTCCTTTTTTTCTTTCCTTTTTCATTTTTCCATTGTGACCGAGTTAATAAAAAAGAAATTTAGAGGAGAAAACTTCTCTTTTGTACCTCACAGAGCCAAGGACACTTATACTAGAGGGATGATACCCTTGATTGCTGTCATCTTTATTGTGCTCTGTTGCCTGGAGAAGGCTCGGATAGATGTCCAAACCCTGAAACATAAGGCTTGGGAAGAAAGATAGCTGGATGAAAATTCATTCTTGACAAACATGTGGGCAAGGAAACAAATCTTATAATGCTATGTGGACAGGCCAAGGACAACAGTTTCTGAACAAATCACTCCATGAAGCTGACAACAAAATTTCTGATCACTTCAGACCTGATTTCACAGACAGAAGTGTCTGAATTGAGAAAAAGTTATAGGATAGGCAGAAATTTCACTTCTCTTGAGCAGCACAGCACTACCTTGACTCCCTTCCCTTGTGAGAAGTCTTACAACTATAGTGTCTCCCCAGACGAGTTGGCCATTTTGGTCCCATTGACTGTAAATTGTAATCAATATTTTCTTGCTGAAATCTCATTTTCCCAATGAAGGATGAGAAACTACAAGAAGGGAGAAGATCACAACTGTCCGTGCTATTTGCCTCATGCATTATCTACACTTGCCTTGTTGCTAATGAAATCAGGTGTTTTCTCAGTCAGTAATGATCCCTGAGATTTTGGGGAGAAGTGATTTGTATTGTCTTTGAAACAGTTGAAAATTTCACTTTGCGTTCTGCTGTAACTCAGCTCACACTCTGGGAATCATTTCTGAGCTGATAGAAGTAGTCTTCAGAGAAATCACAGGTTTCTTCAGAAACTGAAAATTTCTTTTAGTATTTAATGAAGAAATTGTGTCAGGAATCTGTGAATCCACGTGTCTGCAAAGACCATAGTATCCATGGATTTTGGTATTATAGAGCTAAGGTTGAATTGTCCATTGTCCCCCAGAACTGAGAGGGACAACATGAAACATTCTTAATTCTTCCCTACTTTGGAAGCAGGGCATCTTTGACTCACAGAGGGAGGTTTTTCTTTGCTTCTTGGATGGGAACATTGGGTTTCAGAAGGTGACCAAGTACTGGTTCCTTCTGTTCTGTCATTTTACCCCAACTTTTCTATTCCTTGCTGCGTGCTTTGAAATGCAGGACTGTGGAAGATTAATGCAGAATCTTGAGCTAAAGTTTCAGATAGACAAGATTTCAGATGGGGATTCCACACCACAGCTAATGCAGAGATACAACAGTGCATCTTTTTTCTCAGTTTGTGAAAAGGCCCTTTGCTTTTTGGTTGTGACATGAAACAAGGAGTACAGTTCCAGAGTCAGGCTGCTAAGTCATGCGCTCCATCACCATTTCTGAAGATGTCCTCATCTTTTCTTGGCTTAACCTGGATTTGATGAAGAACATCTGGGCTCAGAGAAAAAAAATTACAATGCAAATTAATATGCCTTAACAGCCTGCTGAGAATTTTCCTTATCGTTCCAAGAATGTCTTAGCTCAAATGTATCAAATGCTGTGCAAATAGCTCTTCATAGAGCATAGGAGAATGAATACATGGAAGGCACTCTCTGGAAAGTATATGCTACCTTCCTCTTTTCATTTTGTTAGGTAGCTATTTTCCTGGATGGAGAATTGTTCTCTTTGCCACTTAAAGGAAAATAAAAAAGAAAAACCCAAATAAGGTAAAACTTCAACAATAAGAAAAGCTACACAAGTTGTCAGACATGAAGCACCAAGTTAGAGTGAAGGAATAAAACCATAGCATTTTCCAGGAGATACGTAGATTGGAGATTGTACTTTGACAACATGACACACTGGTGACCTGAGATCTGACTAACTAAAGCAAACTGCTTGCTCCTACAACTGTAAGCTTTCTGTGGCACTTTACAAGCAGTGATAATTGTGTGTGGCCTTTCACAAGGGAGGATACAAAACCGGAGCCAGGTCACACATTAGCACTGCACTCAGCCAGCTTATTCATCAAATATTTGGCTGAGCAGTAAATGCCTCTTCATTACATACACAGATTAATAGTGAGAAGTGATGTGAAGGCTGTGTCCAGGTCCCTCACCACAAGCCACCACTTATCATGGCCATCTTTCATCATGAAAGACTAACACAAACATGCTTCTCTTTGCCAGAGGTCATGCAAGCATTATTTTTTATTGCAAATATCGGATAGACCTATTGAATCAACAGCTCTTAGAGGAGACAAAGTGTTGTCTTTCCAGAGGTTAGACACTGCTTATTCTACCCTGGCAGCTCAGAAAGTGCTTGAAGATTTCTAGATGAAAGGGATAGGGAGAGCAAACAGCTGATTTTCAAATCATTAGGTACCTTAGAAGTTGAAAGGCCTAAGCCAGCTGGACTGGGATTGCCTAAAGTAGTGATGTTTGATATCTCAGGACACCCAAACTGTGCAAAATCTGCATGAAATCAACTCAGAAATTTTCAGCATCTTCATAGCTGACTCTTTGCCTTGGCATGGTTTCAGTCTTCTGCATTCCAGTTGCTAAACCTAAGGTGATTTCAAACCTCATCTACCCTCATCTGTCACTTACTCTGTTTTGCGTCAGCTTCATTGGGAAGGATGTGGAAAGGAAAGAGAGTGCATATTTTGATAGTCTGTGATTATCATGTAAGTACTCTTTAGCATTCACAAGTCTACTTGTGTGTGGGAAAGAATATTTGTCCCTTTAAAGAGATGATGTTGAATTAATGGCATCAAGTTGTATGTACAGGTTTGACATGCTTGTACTTTCTGCTTTCATTGCTGCTTTCATCCTGCAGATATCACACACACAGAGGCAGATATGTGCCTTGCCTTGACTGCAGAAAATATCAGTGGGAGAAACAGACTGCCAAAATGTGTGATAAAACCACAGTACACAATTTTTCACACATCAACACTGTTGTTAATTAAGACAACTTGCAAATCTGGATGCAAAGTAGTTTTTTTTGGCTGTACTCTGTGTAAAGGAAAAAAAAATGCGCTGGGGATTTCTGTTTTGCTGAAGGAACGGAGTTCATCTGACTGCTAATTGTGAAATGTGAAGCTTGTAAAAAGAGAGCAGTATTGGTGGAGAAGGAGTGCCCATCAGGCTGAGTGGGTGTTCAGTTACTGCAAGTTTCTTTCTCATTCCTCTCGAAGTAGTAATGTTTCTCACATTCTCTGATTGCGAGGAACGCTGATATCTTCTCAGACCTAAACTGATTGGGATGTGCTTTTAAATCCAAGTACATGCTGCCTGAATTCTGTCCATGCTCACTTCCAAGAGACTGACATTTCAATCTTGATCAAATTATAACTCAGTGAACTTCCAAGCTGTAGAAAATCTGTTTTCTAGCTAAGGACAACAGCAAGGCACCTTGCATTCCACTTTTCTTATTTGCACCACATGCAATGCTACCAGCCCTCAGGGTGATATTTTTTCTGGACATACACTGTGGAGTACAACAAGATGGTATTTCTTGTTTTTTTTTCTTTAACGCTGAGAGCAGCAACCTGCAGTGCTTGCCTATCTGCTCGCTCCCCTTTGTTCTTTAGCTGATGAATGTATGATTGCCCAATTAGTACCACATGTAGGAAATAGACAGGGAACAAACAAGAGAGAGAAAGCAATTTATATCATCTTCGAGGCAAAATAAAATGAAGCTAAGCCCATAGCACTGTTGTGAAGACATTTTGGAAGGGGTTTCAAGAAATGTTAGTAGAACAGCATTACGCTTTGTGCACTGTGAAAACATAGACTTCAATAGGATTACTAGTGAAACCATTCGATGAAAGAATTGGAAGCAGAATAAAATGGCTTCAGAAAAGGAAGTGGAAACGTTTAAAATCAAAGAAACAATTTCTTCTTTCCTCTTTCTCACTGAATAACGCTTTCCATGTGTTGTTGAGCACTATAGAAAAACAATGACACTGTATGTTCAGAGAAGAAAGCCAGAAGCACAAGTCCTCAGGAACAGCTGCACAGAAAGGAAACACTTCAGGTTACCTGAAGTATCTCAGGGAAGATCAAAGCTTGGACTGAGAGAAGGGGAAGATCTCCTCGAGGTGCTCTGGGGTGCTCTGTGTGCAGGGACACTGGGCAGTGCTCCCTTACATTTCACACTGGCCCCATAGCTCCATATTTGTGTTAATCAGTTATATCACTGCGGTTCTTTTTCTTGTCTTGCTTATTCCTCTTTCATTCTGTGAAATCCTGATGGTTTATGAGGATAAGTTGTTTACTTATGGAAGATAATTATTGCAAGAGCTTCAGTACTCTTTGCATTTACAAGTGCAAACTTCTGAGTTTTCAGCATTCTGATGTGGTATGGCCTGTGGATGGATGAAGGCAATTAAGAAATGTAACTGACTTATGCAAAGATATTGTGCTCATCTCCTGAGCGCCCCGAAGGATTTCTGGCTTGTGCCTGGGATACCTTAGTGTTGTAGGAGAAAAATGTGTGTGCCAAATCCCCCCAAAATGTAAAACAAGGCTTATAAATAAAATTGGTTTACTTCAGTGCAAGCACACTTTTCTTTAACTTTTTTGACACTTATTTTGTTTTTTCAGCAATGGAAATGCTGAGTGAAAATTTCCAGTCCCCCTATCTGCAATTAAAATTCACATCATTACTGAATTCTCTCCTCTTTCTTTTTATTTGATGCAAATAAATGGTGACTTGTTTTTTGTTTGGTACAGCAATGAACATAAAGCCAAGGGACAGTCTAAATTTAAGAAACAAGGGAGTTTGTAAAAGATTTGAATAGGAAAAAATGATGGAGTGTCAAGACAAAAGAGCAAGACAGCTCCCTGAGTGGATCCCGTGACTGGTTCAAACCCTGCTGAAGTTTCTATCAGGATTTCACAGCTCTGAGCCCTGTCTCGTTTCCACATAATAGAGCAAAATCTGTGGTTGCTGGCTTTTAATTTGCTTTTCCTAAAATAGTTCTTTCTGCCTCAAACTTTAAAAAACCCATTTACTGCAACATTTCTCTTTTGTGTTAAGCAAATTTGGAAATAAATATGATTATTTTTTTCGGTCTGTTTTCTTTTAGAAAACATTCTCCACTGGAATAGAACAGACTGTGCTAGAACACCTGATTATAGCAGAACCTCTCCACGAGGCCACTTGGCATTGTTCCTTCCTTTACTGCAAATGATATGATACAGAAGTGAATTTTATTCTTTTCTTGTACAGCATGTAAATATGTGCAACACTGTTGTCAAGAAGATTTATTATATCTATTCAAGCGTAGAGGTAGCATGGGTTGTAGCACAAATTGTTTGCAAGAGCAAGGAGGTTCCTGAACTGTCATAATATGTATGTGTGTGCATTCACCTCACCGGGCTGCTCACTTAACAGTGATGAATTAGGGTTTAGTGAGGAAACTCTTCTCCTGCCCCCCAATATATTTGTTTTTGACTGTTAAATCTTCATGTATGACATCTCACTTTGGCTCTGATTCTGCACTTGATGTTGGTGAAGAACATTTGCACCCCAGGATACCTGAGCTACTTGTGGATGACATTAAGCAATGCTGTAATGGGGCTTTCTCTTGGGCTGACTGGTTTTGTGTCTGCTGACCTCACTGGCCTTGGGCTTAGGATTCAATGTCAGGAGAGAGCCCTGGTTTTTAAGAGGGTGCAGAGGTAGCAAAGAGTTGCAACATAAACTTGAGGTGACAGTTGCTGGGATATTGGGAGAAACACTTCCCAGACGCCCAGCACGGGAGGCAGATCGGTATGGGGTTGGCTTTTCAATGCACATGCAACAGGGAAGGAGTTCAGTAGTGAATTAGGCATCCTGTTTTCCATTCTGCAAACTGAGCTGCAGAAAGACATGTACCTGATCAGTCTTTCCATATTCTCCATTAGCTTGCTCAAAACCAGACGACCTTTATAAAAACAGGCAGTGTCACTGCTTGTGATCATCTTGTTCTTCTCTGATTCCTAAGCTGGCCACTGTGGGGACTCCTGCAGATGTTTGCTTTGCAATGTGATTTTGACCTGGGCCCTGGCTTGAGGTAAAGGAGCACTGCTGGCTGAGGCTTCTGCTGAGTGTTACCTTCATGTTGGCAACATGACTGCAACCTGTCTGTGGGAAGCAGTGACTTTCAGACTTCCTTTATGGAGTGGGAAAATGCTATTGTGGCTGAGATTTCATTTTCTCTATACTATCCCTTACATTTTTAAAGCACTTGTTCTCAACTAATTTTTAGGACAGCTAATTTAATCTGAGAGTTAAGTAAATGTGCTGAAATACAGCTTATGCCGAACTCATATAAAAAATTAAGTTCTTTTCTTCTTTTTTATTCTGTTTCCATGAAAGAAAATAGTGATTTTTATTGGAAAAACACGAAGAGATTTTCATACAGGAAGAAATAGTACTTAATATGTTCTTGTTTTAGAGAATGAAAATGAAAAACTCCTGTAGCACTCTTAGGCAATTGCTCTATTTTATGTACTATGCAGTCTCAGATCATGCAAAGGCTTTACATAACAAGTGTCTTTTTCTTTACTATGTGGTCTTCCAGGAAAATAAAGAGAAAACCAGAAAACTGTAAGCTAAATCTACATAATTGACCAAAGAAAATGCCTAATTCCTTCTGTAGAGAGAATTTATAACTTTATGACAGTTTATAGCCATTACAATATTTATAACTGAAATTTAAAGTGGAAGGTGTTCACTTGAATATACTTAGTTTGCATCTCTAATACTTAATGTTTGGATACTTCTAGCACCCCTCTAGGGCAGGGAAGAGCAATTGTGTTCTCTTTACAAATGGCAATGGAGAAATTAAAAGTGTCTTTCTGGTCAGTCAAGGAGTCTTTTAATGAAAAAATTACGTCTCTAATCAGAGATTAAGGCTCACTTATCTTAATGGATTGTTTCAGTGCGATGATAATTGTTTAAAAGAATCTTGAGCCGCACCTGTGTATAACAAATTATCTGGGTATTATATTAATTATTTAGTAATTAAGAAATATAATAATCCAATCAGTTGAACCCATTCCTAAAGGGCAGACATTGCAGTGAATGATCTTTCAAAAGTGCTCCTTGGTATTTTCATAACTATATGTTTGAACTGCAATCTCATATTTTGCTGAATAGGGCTCCTAGTGGGCTAGGCAGAGAGACAAGGGACTGTGAAGATTTAATAATGCTACCCGATTTAATAATCTCTTACCACAAAGAAAAGTCAGAGGAGAAATGGGGTGGTGCTGTAAGCAGTCAGAAGTAAATAACTTCCTGCAATATGGGCAGAAGTACTTGCTTTATTGAGGAAAGCAGCATTAGAAAATGAGCTCTGTTAAGTAAATATTTTAAATGTAAAAAAATAAAAAAGAAAAAAGCCATTTGCCTTGGTTCCTTTTCAAACTCTGTTGGAAGTTCTCATCTTTCCATTGCTTTCTGCACCTCAGGATCAACATCCCACATGTTTCAGTTGGAAGCCCAGCAGAGCAATGTCTGGGAACTCAGCAGAAGCTCTGCTGCAGTTAAGCTGCTCTATGGACAGCTCATGATGTCATCACCCTGTAGTCACAAAAAACATCTGCCTAGACACTGGGCCAAAGGAAAAAAAAAAGAGGAGGAAGAAAAAGGAGGTAATTAAGGTCAGATGATGATAATTGGCCACCTTAATGAAGATCTGCAGTCCCAGAAGAGGTTGGTTATAGAGAGCTTCACTATCATGCCTGAAGTTGTCACTAATCCCAAAAGAATCCTAAATGTTTGGTGCTGGATGGTTAGTATTTATTGAGCTTTAAAGATCCGTTGCCTTCCAACAAGAGCTTATTGGAAGTGTGGGGCTGAATATAATTATCTGCAGATAAGTCTGTGGTTTGTGAGCATGATTCTCCTGCAGATGGTTTCATTCATGCAAATAGCTTCAAGTGTTTTAATAACTTCCTAACTGTCCTGTGCAGACTTTCTACTCCCTTGCTGTGTCCTAAGGCATTGCAGCCCTACAGAGATGTTAACAGTGAACAGCACTGGCATGGCTGATGGCAGCTGACCCAGGGTACAAACCTGTACAAAACATGCCTCCTGTAGCTATTTTGTGATAACTGTGGAGCAGGGCATGGAGGGAGAGAGAAGAATACTTCCAAATTAGAAGAATATGGCCACAAATACAATCTTCTAAAATAGATTAAACTTGTTATAAATATAGAATGAAAGACAGAGAGTTCTGGATAAAATAAAACCAGAATTTGTGAGAGTGTCCAGCACAATGTTGGTACAGAGAGAAAGCAAGTAGATGGAAGAATGGGGGCAAAGACAGAGCCAAGGGCGCTGCATGGCTCCCCACACTGCCTTAGCACCGCTTCAGTCTCTGATGACAGTATTAATGGGGAGAACAAAAGGAAGCTCTGTTCACTGCTCCCATAGCTTCCCTAGTGGAAAAGGAAGGGGTTTACTTGTGAATTAATACTTGAAGTCAGAATTAACACTCTGTACAAATGTTTTTCTTCTTCTATTAGCAGCCATTGTACTCTGCTGTAGTATGAAGAGAGGCAGTAGACACGATCAGTCAAAGGACAAAGACGTTTATGTGACAGAGAACTAACTTGATAAGTTTTTGAACAAGTTATTTCTTGGTCTGGAACTGCCCAGAGCTCTGAATGGATTGCGTTCCCAAAGGTCACAGGGCTATTTCTCTCCTAGGATTTTTGCCTATGGTTGGGAGCAAGGCAAAATAGCCAGTTATAAATATGCTGTTTGATTTCATTAATTTACCTGTTTTGACATCAGCAGTAGATAAACTCAGTATTTCCTGGTGCAGCACTTAAAAATTAAAGTAAATAGCCATTGAGATCTCTAAATTTGAGCTACTTATGCAACTTTAAGGTAACTTTCCCTCTTGAACAGCCCAGATGGAGGGTTTTGGACACAGCTCACAATCAGTATGGTTTTTCCCTCGGTAAAGAATCAGAGGATAAAACAGCTGAAGGCCTGATAGCCTTCTCTCTCACTTCCAGCTATCTGGAGGATGTCACAGTGCAAGCCTTGGTCCAATGCCAATAAGGCCGTAAATCTCCTTTGTGATTTTGTTGAATTCTGAGATAATTTTAATACTAGTATGATGAAAATAAACCCCTTTTTTAATAGGATTCTTGTTACTTCTTCTTCCAGATCCAGCTGGAACCAAGAAATCTCAGTTTTGCTTTGAGAAATTTCTACAAGAAAGCCAAGGATTGGTAGATTTAAGGTTTAGGCGAATAATTTGTATCGCTTTTCACATTATGCAAACCAGCTTGGCAGAGTACAAGTGCATGGGGCTCTTTCATTGAGGATATCCATGGTCCTTTTTGGCAAAATAAAGATATCCATTGGGATACAGTTGCTTCCCAGGATTTAAGAGATCATCTGTTGTAGCTGTTTAGAGTTTACCAAGGACTGGCATTTTTTCTTCATCAGGAATTTGCCATCATTGAATCATTTTGCTGCTATCAGAAGCTGAGTTTTCCAGGAGCTTTTTCAAACCTACAGTTCATTCCAGGCAGTCAGGGATCTGTGCTTTTATTGCTGGTTTGCAGTAGCCCAAATTGGAGGCTGTGTACTAGTGACGTGTTCTCCTGTCATTGCTCTGCACAACGTTCTTTAATTAAAGCCAGAGCCACAGATTTGTTCTCCTTTATTTTTGTTGAGAATATTGCAGAGATTCCTCTGTAATGGTGAGAAAACAGACCCAACATTTTAAAACAGTAGCTTCCTTTGCTTACTATTGTCTTTTTGAGAGATAGAAACCAAAATGTAATTGTCTGTGCAGGGTTTTCAGACCTATCTCTGAGCCAGGTGAAAGAATAGGGTGAGAAGCAATGCTTCCTTCCACTGCTTGGAAAACCCTCCCATTGCCAAGGCTTGCTGGAGGAAGAGGCCATTCAGCAGGATGGGATCAGAGATATAAATTGTTTTCTTTCCATTGTGGCTTTTCTGCAGGATGTTCTTGCATTGCTGCTTCCTGCTTTCTCTTCAAAGCTACAGGCTTGGAATTGTGCAGAGCCAGAAAAGAAGTGGGAATGACGTAGCTATGTTGTCATGGGAAGCCCCTCACCTTATGTTTCATGAAGGCCTGCCCCTTGGTAATCCAAATGTCTCAGTGATCTTTGGGTGGTCAGATGGACTAGTGAAACTGGCAGCAAAGAGAACACAACTGAGATCTATTGCTTGCAAGTGCCTGGGCTATGATAATTTCAGTGAGAGCAAATGAATAAGCCATAAATCTTTTCTTTCCCATGCATATCAGATGTATAGGTTTTGCATTTCAATTATACGGTAGAATATCAATGATCAAAGATAAAGTTGAAAAATATAAAAATATCATTGCCATTCAGATAATCCTTTGGAATTTGCTGATGCCTCATCACTAAGGTGCAGCCATAGCCCATTAAATACTGCAAATCAGACACAAACCCACACAAGATTCTTATCACAGTCTGGAAGTAATATGTCTGCAGTATATTTGATGCAGCTTGCCTGGTTTTTATTACACGTTTTCTTTACTGGTGTGTAAGATGGCTGTAGTTCATTATAGGTGATGGTAATAATGAAGTATTCATCACCCAACACACTCATGTTTTGGTTGTCATGGGACATTCTTAGGTTTGCATTGCATGAGCCACTGGGTACAGCCCCACTGCAGAGTGATGTTGAGCCCTTAAGTTTTTTTCTAAAGCAAAACCAGTAAGCACCTCTCCATTTTTGATATCTGTCCTTGGCTTCCTGGATCCCCCCCCAGCTCTCCACAGAGGGAATGACTCTTCCCCACAGGGTGAGGCCCAGCCTAAGCTTCAGCACTGTGCACAGAGGGCTGAGGAGGCACAGAGGGTCACGGAGGTACCCCCTCATCTCACTGCAGGGCAGCTCCGAGGGACAGGGAGGACCTGGACAGTCCTCGTACATCAGATATGCTCATACAGCAGCATCTGCATTGATGGCTCTGCAATGCATCTGCAATGCATTGCTTCTGCACATTACATGCAGCCACTGCAACCTGAACTGGCCAAGCTACCAACAGTTTTCTGTTTCCAAAGCTAGGTATCATTGGAAAAAAATAACCAGGTCTCCTTTTCTTTTTCATGACAGAATGCGATAATTCGATCTGAGAACATTCCAAGAAGTTTGCTCTGGGGAAACTTCATTGGGATTCATGATGCCTTCTTTGTCTGCTAAACAATTGCACTAGAACCTTCAGGGAGGTTGCTCAAACTAAAGCTATTCTTATGCTTAAAATTTGTAAACCAGAAACTTTTTAAATTTCCAACGTTTTTTTCCATTTTAGGATTATAGTTCACTCTTAGTTATTATCCATGGGTCATGGATAGTACCATGTCTGCAGTTCACTTAAGAAATATCCTTCCTAGAATCCTGACAAGTTTCATTTAAACACTATCCTGTATCATTCTCTTGTCTGGCTGCCAGTTCAGATTAAGGTTTTCAAGCTTTTCTTTGAACTTGTCACATCTCTCGCTTTATTTTTTCTGTCCCAAAACTTCAGAATGTCTTCTTAGTCGTCTTCTTTCATCCTGCAAAGATTTATGTTGTAAATACGAAGCTGGACTCAGTCCAGAAATTTAAATACCCTCAAAGGTTGGAAGTGACGAGATGATTCTGCTCCATCTCCTAAGTTCCGTGTTCTTATTTAATTGTGTTTTTCCTATTTTAGACATATTCAGATAAAACTTCTCTGACTCATACAGGCTGGTGTCTCCATCCGAATTATCACTGTTTAGGGATAATATATGTTGTTGTCAGCCACATGATGAAATGTTTTTCCATCTTTTTGTGACTTGTTTTTCATGCATAGCATTTCCTTTTTGCTGGAGTCATGGGGAAGCTGTTACAATTTTGCAGAGAATCAGTTTCGTCTACTGGTTGTTTCCAAGTCAACTTCTTCTCTGAATCATACATCTTTCAATTCACAGACTTGTTTGCTTTAAGATGAACTATTTGTATGCTAAAATCACAGCCTTCAGGGCATCTGACAGTGGAAGCAGAATGAAAGCAGGAGAATTTATAATGCCACCAAGTTGCTGATTGCTATTTGGTTCATATAAAGGAAAAAAAATCCTGGTGAGGACAAAATAGGAAATGAATTTTGGCTTTCCACACTGAACAGACAGTTAGGCCTTCATTCCACGCTACCGGTGTCGGTTAATTCAACAGCTATTTGGGAAAGGGGCTGTTCCTTTGCAAATATAGTGGGTATGTTGGCTGTGACTTATGACTAAACTCCTACGTGGGGTAGTGACAGTGACACAATCTAATTATGAATATTGCAATTACTACTTCTGTAAAGAGATTACTGAGCTGTGCCTAGCTTGACTCTTGGCAATAGTCAAAACGTAAACTAACCTGAATGCCAGAAGATAATTTCCTACTGATTCTTAGGTAGAGTTCACACGAGGATATCAAAGCACATCTGGAAAAATCATACATTGTCATTCTGACAAAACAGCTTCAATTGTCGTTATTACAGGCTGGTTTATGAGACAGTAAGAGCTCCTAGTTAGTCTAAAGAAAAAGAAAGTCTGTTCCAGATGTGTTTGCATTTTTTCTTAACGACACAGACCCCTCTGACACAGCTGGGCACCCAAAGAGACCAAGTGAAATGGAACTTTTCAACAACACTATAGGTTTTAGGATCATAAAACCAGGAGGTTTTATGTTTCTCTTTCATAAAGATTTTTTAAACCACATAAGCTATTTGAAAGCTTAGTTATCTCACATTTCTCTTTCAGGACATCGACCTAACGTTTCTCTTTCAGGGCATCAACATAACACTGGGTTTTCAATTGTGCACTGTTTTTCTCTTTTTCATCCTCTTTTTCTGATCACAGGGGTTTTAATTACAGTAGCCTATGCCTGCCTTTTTAAGACCCTACCAAAAGAGCAGGGTTATTTACGGTCAGGGGCTGAGGGGTGGGGAGCTGAAGCCTGGGCCAAGCCTGTTCCTACCAGGGGACACTTGCTGCAAAAAGGCATCAGGCAGTTCCTTCTGCTCATCCTACGAGTGCTGGGGGTTGGAAGAGCTGTGTAAGATGCAGCAGGGTCCTGGATCAAGCATTTCTCTGAGTCTGGAGGTGACATAGTGATTTACATTTCCCCACTTCTTCGTCCATCCTCTCAGCCCTACATGTGTTCTTTTATTGCTTTCGGAAACACAGTTGTTGCTTTTCCTAGCCGTATTTATGTCAAATATTTATTAGGGTTGTCTGGCTCTTAGCAAAGAGTGCTATAAAGAGAAAAAAAAGAAAGAAAGCTGAGTGCAGTTTGTAGTTTTCCTGGGGAGCAGGTGAGAAAGAACAGGCTGTGTGCAATGGCAAAGATCCAGCCGCAGCATAAGGTGTTTGGCCCTCCCTAAGTAACTACAGCTGGAGGTCACTAATAGCTCTGACACGTACAATGTGTGGAAAATGATGTGAAGCTTTTCATTTTGGAAGCACCTGAGAGAAATAAATCTCCATTCAGTATTCATTTGTCTGTGCAGACTTATATCCCATCAGGGTGTCGGTTGACCAGAGCAGATGCTGGCTGTACTGTGCTGCTGCAAACAGCCCTTTCATCTGGAATCAGTTCAGTTCCTTCTCCTCAGAGGTTCAAGTGATTTTTGTTTGAAAGCAGCTTTCTTGACAGTAATAGTCATAAATGCAGCCATTATCAGCTCTAGGCAAAAAATACTTGAGAATTTGATATATACCTTCTTTCTGAAAGCTTTTTCCACGCAGACACACAGGCTTTTGCCAAAGTATCTCTTGGCTTTGCATTAGCAAACAAGACGTGAAGCTGTACCTCCTCATTTTCCTGATATATAACTGCTTCATTTGATCAGCTATGTAAAACACATTCCACTACATAAAATTGCTGCATGGGTCCCTTGGGAACTGTGCATTTTTGTCCAATACTAAATTTATTTCTTTCTCATTTCCATTACTGTAAAATATTTGCGATTAATGTTTTCTGCAACCTATTTGGAATTCTACAGAGTTTTGCTGAAAATACTTGAAACCTCTTTTATTGATCATATCTGTACAAACAGGATTTGCATAGTTGTTGATGAGTATTGAAGTTGACAGTACTTTAAGGTGATTGGGGCTTTTGAAATAATATATTCTCAGCTTCCAAAATGAGATCCACGCTCTAAATAATGAAATTAATCTGAGTTGCAACCAAAATTTTATATTTCTATCCTAATGCCCCTATGCTGGAGAGAGGAAGGTGATTCAACTGTAAGGATATTCCCTTGGAATAAGGTATTGCACAGCATGGTGGAAAAATAGAAAATTATGCACTATAACAACTACTATGGCACACCTTTGGCCCCCATCTTTACCACCCAGGTCACATCTAGGTTGTGTTGGAAATCAACTGGGAGAAGGAGCTGTGGAGGAGCTCAGCTCCACCATGACCAGGCCTTTGCTGGGGATACCTGCTTCCCTGCCGTGAAGCTGGCAGCACCAGAGCAGCATCCCTCCTGATGTCCCTTTTTGCTCTTTGAACAAATTAATCTTCTACCACTGCTAACAAGGATGTATCTAATAAATTCCCAAATTACAGTAGAAGAATCCTATTGCCTTTGAGCTTAATAAGTATTTTTTTTTCCAATGCATTGTTGTTTTTTTTTCTAAATTAACTGAATATGAAAGGTCAGTGTACTATTCAAGGACTGCAATTGCTACAAATGGCTTTGTAAGGTTCATGATTAGATTAAAAAAGATCAAAGGCTTATCTGAGTAAGAGAAGGAATTACTTCCCAGTAAAGTCAGCCTTCCCTTTTGAAGATACACTCCACATTAATGGACCCAGCGAATCTCTTTTCACAGACTGATTTCTGCAGCTTCAAAAGTTTTATTACCATCCCACTGAACCTTCCACACACTGGATTTACTAAATTCAAGTTTTGAATTCTCTTCAGTGATGCAAAGGAAATATGTTAAACTGGAACAGCAGGAAAATCATTAATTCAATTTTAAATATTCCTACTTAAATGTAGGCTAACATTGTTCCACTGAACCTACTCCCTTCCCTTTCTTCTTTAACTGAACCACAGATTTTTCTCCTTTGGCACCAAAGCTGTGAACTTAGCTTGGCTTTATTTCCAGGGGCTTTAAGGCAAGGACAGTGGCTTACTATAAATCAATGCAATTCTGTGTTATCCTTGCACCTGTAGATCAAGCTTGTCTCAGAATGCAGTTTGCTAAAAATAAGGGATGTGGCTCAGTGTTCCTTGCAGTCATCAACAAAAAAGGGACTTTCTCAACTCCACTACAGCCAGGCAGTGCACTGTGCTTCTGGGAAGCCCCCTCTGTAGAGCAGTAACTTAGAGCAGCCATGGTTGAGACTGTCCTTCCTATGTAAGAAAGGGGGAAACTGATAAAGGAATAAATACAGAAGCAAGCACTTGCTCTGTCTACAGTCTATGAACCACCAACTACTTGAAAGGTGGTAGAATCATAGGATCATGTAGGCTGGAGAAGACCTTCAATATCAGCAAGCCCAACAATCACCCTGACCTACAGAGTGCCGTCACTAAATCATGTTTTTTTCCTGCTACATCCATTTATCGTAAATACCTCGAGGGATAGCTGCACTGGGCATCCTGTTCCAATGTTTCACCACCCTCTCTGTAAATAATTTTTTTTTCCTTGTATGTAATCTAATCCTCCCCATGTACAACTTAAAACCATTAAGAAATCCATGTATGACTATACATTGTGATTTCAACCTCGTCTTTTCAACAGTGCACTGAACACTGCTGTTCTTATATACTCTTCACCCATTTTGAAATTCAGCCAGATTCATTTCTTTAGAATTATAGAATCCTTAGAGTTGGAAGGGACCTTTAAAGATCCCCTCCCCTCCAGTGAACAGGGTCATTCACAGCTAGATCAGGTTGCTCAGAGCCTGATCCAGCCTGACCATGAATGTTTCCAGGGAAAAGGGCATTCACCACCTCTCAGGGCAACCTGTTCCAGTCCTTCAGCACCATTACTATAAAAGATTTTTTCCTTATATCCAATCAGTCTCCCCTCCTTAAGTTTGAAAGCCTTTCCCCTTGTTCTGTCACCACAGACCCTGCTTAAGAGTCTGTCCTCTTCTTTCTTGTAGACCCCTTTTAGATACTGAAAGCCTGCTGTCAAGTCACTGTGGAGCCTTCTCTTCTCCAGGCAGAACAGCCTCAGCTCTCTTACCCTGTCCTAGCAGAAGAGGCATTCAGTCTCTTGGATCACTTTTGTGGCCCTCCACTGGATGCAGTACAACAGACCATATCTATTCTGTACTGAGGACTCCACATCTGGATGCAGTGCCTCACCGCTGTGTAGCAGAAGGGCAGGATCACCTCCTTCAACCTGCTGGCTGCGCTTCTTTTGATGGAACTCAGGACACAGTCTTTGTACCTGTGTAACACTTTCTTAAAATCTGTTAATGACTTTTTGCCTGTTAGTCTTGAACCTGAAAGGCTTGTCTCTGTCTCTGTAGGAATCAAGCTTTCATTCTGTACCAAAACAAGACATGCAGTTTCAACCAAGCTGCATCTGATTTTAATTGATGGGAGGTGTGAGGAGAAAGATGCTGCTCTGAATTACCAGTAGTAAACTCCAGATAATGCCAGTCCCCAGGGACAAATGGGATCTGGCTTGTCATTGGTATCATCAGTGACAATGCTGAAATAATGAACAGTGACGTTCTTAATACTGTTATGCTCAAGTATGTAATTATCATTCACTTTCCCACTTAACAACTTGAAAAGTGGAAATAATTAAACAGTTTCCACTGAGCAATCCCCAGCTTTACTGAGCTACTTACTGAGTGGTGAAGGTTCATCAAACACCCCTCTGCTTTTTTTCTTTCATATCTTCATAGATAAGATCATATTGTGAGATATGATACCATGACTATGAATTGTTTTATACCTCGTGCACACATCGCAGAACACCCTGAGAGTTTCTTCATGTGTTCCAGACATACGTCATTCTACAGAGGAATACATGGACACATGGGAGGACCGGGGTTACTGAGGATTCTTGACTACCAAAAGCTATGTGAAAAGGAAAGAGTGTTCCCTTTTCAGAGGAACAGGAAAACACAAGAGCAAGAGGATGCATGAAATGTACTGAACGAAAGATGGGGCTTTTTCCTGTGCTCTGCTCTGAAGTACATGTGGGCTGTGGGAGGAAGTGCTTGTAGCAGCGTGCGTGGGAAAGCCCACGGTCTGCTGGCCCTGTGTGAATGGCAGTGACCGCCTTTTAACATATGTGTGCAATAAGCACAGATGCTTTTGTCTGCCTCTCGGGAGAAAATAAAAGAGATTTACAGTTTTCTTCTAAAATGTAAACACTGAGGTCAGTACTGCTGGGAAAGCAATTCAGACTGGTACACTTGGGCCGTGTATCTGAGTTAGAAATGCAAGTGAAGATATCAACCCATGTCTCTGGCACGCCAGAACTTGGGGTGTCCCATGGGCCTCAGTGTCCCCCAGCCCAGCCTGGCCAGCAAGTCCAAAGGAGGGCTTACAGGCTCAGCAGGGGCCCTGCAGTGGCACTTGTGGGCCTTACAGGAGATCAAAAAGGAGATCAAAAACTCATTTTGGGGATTTCAGTGAAAGGCAAAACAAGGTTTTAGGAGGCCGCTGGATATTTGGAGGTAGCTGGCGTTGCATGCTGAGAAATAAGGAACTTTAAAAGAAGAATTTTAACTCAGGAAAGCTAGCATCTGTGTACTGGTTACTTTATATTTCCCCTTCCTGAATTACTCATTTAATATCTGGCCACATGCTGCTAAGGGCTTCAGGGAGAGATTAGAGAGTGTAATTGCTCTCTCTTCTCCAAAGCCCACACAGTGCGTTTTCAGAATTGATTACTCCCTCATCCTTTAAGTTTTTGTGCCCGTCAGCTCGGATGCAAAGAATGACAGCATTTTAATTTCCCACCCAAAACAGCTGGTCAAACTGACTGTGTATCAGATTGATGAGAAATCATGGCATTCATTGACTAGGGCTAGTAGAAAAGGTCATACTCTTTTTAATGAGGAAGAACATTCCAAGTATGACTGCTTTACATGAATTTTCAGGCAAAACAGAATCTGTTTTGTATACAAATGGATTTATTGTGCTTAGGGTCAACAACCCCAATTTTAAAATTACTTACATGTACTTAATTCTCAGGCATGCAAGCTGGCATCCTGGCCCCATTGGAATCAATGGAAATGAAGTAGTTAGAGGCAGGGTCTTGTCTACCATCTGTAACAGTCCTCCTGACTCTGAGTTTTCAGAGGAGCCTCGGCTAGCTCTTAAAACACAGATTACAAAATCTGGTGCTAATCTGTTAGTGATAGGAGTGGTATTAAAAGTAAGTGCACATAACAGTGATGTGAGAGTGGTGCCTGGTGACGCTAACAGCGTGGCAGGATGAAGCAGCTGAAAATGGAGAAAGAGGATGATGGGACTGTGTTAGTTGAACATCTATGGGAGGATATGCCACTAATTGTTGGCTTTAGCAACTGTAGCACAGAAAAAAAGCAGCAGTCACGAACCTGCAGCTAATAAATAATCTGCATGATATGTTTCAGTTTCACTGAAACCCAGGAAACTTTGCTAAAAAAACTTCTGAGTATTTTCCTCCTAAGTGGCTCACTGACAAGATGCAGGCTTCCCTCCCAAGTGAAGGCAAAGCCTCCAAAGTTCCAGTGACCAGTTGTTCCTTCTGCACTGATTCACTGGCTTCCTAAAACACACAGAAAATACAGTTCATTCTGCCTAGATCCAGAGAATATGAGAAATGACATACTGTTCTGATGCAACAGTACTAACTCCATTTTGTTTGAAGCCCCATTTTCAGAACTGGCCATATAGGAAACGTTTGTGTAATTTTCTGTATCTGGTATTTGAAGGAAACATGTAAGTTTGCTGAAACTGCTTCCACCACTTCAAATCCCACTGCCTCACTCCAGGAGGAGTCAGCAGATGCAGTACAGAGAGATGAGCCATGGCCTGGGGCAGCTTTACCAGGCATGTAGCAGGAGGTGGGGAGATGACAGATGGGGCAGTGGCTTCTTGCCCCTGTGCACAATCAGCTACCACAATATGTGTCACAGGAGAGGAGAGAAGGGATTTTACATAGATTTGCTGTCACCAATCCCCAGAGTAACCAAAATGGTCCTGGAGGGCTCAGAGAATGAGATATGAATGCTATCCAGTCTTCATTTCCCTTTTCTTACCCAGCAAACTGCTGACTAGAGCATGACAATTCTCATGAGTGTGTCTGAAATTTAAGATCTGCTTTTAGAAAAAAAAAAAAAAGTTGTTCTAGGGCTGATTTATAATGCTGGATGTCCTCAGACCCCTCATTATCTAAAAGGCAAGACTCTGAAAAGATTGACAACATGATGCTGCAGGCTTTCTGCTACTGCATGGCAGCCTCAGTGCTGCTGCTTTTGCAACCATCTTAGCCTGATTACACAAACTTTTGTGGGAACATCAAGTGATCTCAGGCTTTGTTTATGGAGTACTCCTCTAGACTGGGAAGACTCAAACCCTTAATTGGAGCCAAAAGAACAGATGTTACTTTTCCTTCCTCAATGTAAGAGCCTATGAGGAAAAACAAAACAAACCTATATGGTTCACTGTAGGATATCTTCATTGACTTTGCTTTCATCTAGGTAAAATGTCAAAACTGTTGAATTCAACTTTTAAGAACTATGTAAAGATACTGTAAATTCTTAGTGGAGGAGTTACCCATTTTCTCTGGTTTTATTTTTAAACACAAATATAAATAGCAAAGATTGCTCATGCTTGATAGCGTCAGACTATCACTGTGGTGGGAAGGGACCACACAAGGTCTCTTGTCTGGCCTCTCACTCACACTGGGATCAACACTTACTTCAGTTCAGGTTGCTCAGAATTTCATCCAGATGAGACAAAAAAGGCCTCCAAGGACAGAGACTATAACATCCATCGTCAATATGATCCAGTCCTTTACTATTCTCATAATTATTATTTCTTTACAACCAGAAACAATCCCCCATGTTTCAATTTATAGCCATATCCAAATGGTACTTTCCTGATGACTTATGTCCTGAGTGCTGGCTGGACTTTTGGCTCCCCAGAGCTCATTCAGGAATAATTTTCTGGTTGGATATAAGAAAATGTTTGCTGCCTCCAAAGAAGTGTTTCAGCTGCATTTTTAGCTAAGATAGTCCATGTTTCTTTGTGAATAAACAAGCACAGTGGGAACGAAAGGATAAAAAATGCAACCATAAATCACATTCTGCCATGCCATCATAAGCATAGTTCCATCAATGTCAAAATGTGGCCCTGTATTCTTTTCTTCCTTAAAAGAAGACTAAAATGATTGGAATTATGTGGTTCATCACATGCAATTTCTAATTCTTTAAATGTTCTCTTTTTCTAGACATAGCCATTTTTAAGAAAAGTGCAAGCTTCTGACCTTCAGAATTTTTCACAGACATCATAGGAGAATTTTTACTGGAATAATTAGTATGAAAACATATTTTTTCACCTAATAAGTAAAAAATATTTTGAGTTTGTAAAGCAGCTTCTATCTAAGAATAGGAAAACATTTCAAGCAGTCAGTCTGTTTAGTAACTATGTCAATAAGTAATTTATACCTCATTTTATTGGCAGGAGCACAGAGAAAGACTAATGCTCTTATCCTTCTAAAAGATGTTCTTGCATTGGTCCTTGTCTGTAAACAAGAATGTTCTGATATGCAGTCCAGCTTCCTTTCTTGCATGAAGTTTGTCTCTTTGGATGTACTCTAGATAGGCTTAGAAAACCAAAACCTGCTTGAATGTTCTGAGTAATGGAAATTTGGAAACACGTGTGCAGATGGCTTGCTTGTACAGTGGGTGTTTAGAGCTACTGCATGAAGTACTGAGCAGTTATGGGAAAATAGCACTGGTATCATTCTTCTTTTGTCCAACTTAGCAAATGCTCTGTTTGGAAGGAACTGGGATTGAGGAACTACCTCAGCTCTGAATGCCAACAGGAGTAAAATTTCTTTATTAATACACAGATATCATCATTTGTGACCAGTGCTCTCTTTCTCTTTTTTTAAATTTTATTTTCCTAATCTGGAAATGAACATATTTTTTCTCCTTAAGGAATGATTTGTGTTGTTTTTTGGCAAAACCAGGGCTGATGCTGTTTAGATGACTGGTTTCCTGAATAGGTCATGCAGGAAAGCAGAATTGCTTCATGAGAGAGAAAATATGTATGTAGTCAGTACAGTATGACTAAAAAGAAAGGAGATTATTTTAATGCACTGTCAGTGATAACCTTGCAGCTCTCCTCAAAGGGTATTTGTGTAATACTTAGCTTAGAATGTGTCTGCTCATGTAACTTGGCCCATAACTCTAAAGTTCACCTCACCAAGAACAGGGTAATTGCTACTTAAACTGAACCAAATAGCAAGCAAGTAGCTTTTCCAATGGAGTATGAAGCAGGCAGAACCTTAATTGGTGTAAATTGATGTGGAAACTGGAAATGAGCTACAGTGATTTACAGTAGCCAAGGCTGTGGCCTGTGCTGTTGTCTTTCCTTCTTTTCACCACGCTTGCTAATTACCAAATCAAAGTACAGTGAATTAGCAAATGCATTAACCAGCCCTTTCTGTCTCTTTTCTTTCTCCTGCTGTGAAATTGTACTGACTCCTCATTCCATGAGAACCAACTGTTTTTGTCATAGGCCAAAGCTGTGGCTCTAAGAAGAGTGAGAAGATGAGATTAAAAATTTACAGCACAGGAGCACCAGAGGAACCAAACAAAGAAATCACACTATTAAAAACTGCTATAAAAATAATTGCTATTTTTAAAAACTCTTTCAATGACTTCTTGATTCAGTCCTTGGTCCCTTTCTCACTTGAGCCCTAGCTGCTCAAATCTTTTCCAAAACACTTTGGAGATCAATGTTTCTCTCTGTCCAAGCAGACAAAACACTTCTGACATCTTGGCGGCTTCTTCCTGTCTCACTTTTCAATCACAGAGCTTGCTTCCCCCATCCACACAGAGATGTATGGAGATGCCATCACTTTCTCTGTGTTTTCATCTCTTCTCCCTAGAGAAAAGAGTTGACTAATAGAACTTTTATTACAGTGAGCAGAAGACAACAGTGGGAGTAGAGTCAAGATACCTTAAGACACGTCATTCAGAATGGTCATTTATAGCCCTGTTTGGTTCATCACAGCAGAGAGTCAGGAACTGACATTCAAACAAGGCTAATGGTCAATGCATTGCAAATACAGACAGTTCCTGTAGTAAGGAGGAACAACTGAGCATCTCACAGCTCCAGAGCTTGCAAATTGCTTGTATTCTCTTCCATCATTGTTTGGTATTGCCCATTGCAGGAGCAAGACATTGAGCTGATGAATTGATAAGCTGCTCTGTTGCTCGTGCAAGAGGATTATTTATTCCCTGAGAAAATTACAACTGGTCCATGAATAACCACTTTCATCATTACTGTGTGTGTCTGATAGCTACTTGTGTTTACTGTGCTACATCACAGTGTGCCCTGCTCCACAGGATGTGTCTCAGTGATGCATGCTGAGGGTGTATGTGTGGGAGCCTTCATCATAGACTTGGAAGAGTACCACAGGAGGGCTGAATGGTATCACAATCATTTCCTTATAGCTAATGATGGTTTTTCTCTTTAGTGCTTTTGATTTTTGTAAATCGTCTTTGAGATACCCTTGGCTCACGTTTCTTGGTGTGCCACCGTACATAAGCTATTCTGTTACCTCTGAATTCAGATTTTTCACTACATCATCTGTTGTCTTGATATTAACACTAACTCCTGGTGGTTTCTCCAAACCTGGCAAAGATCTTGCATTTGTTATGTCTTTCTATTGGAGATAAGTTTGTTGGTTTTTTTTTTTGACCTCCTCTCCCTCTGAAACACTTTCTTTGCTAAAACAATGTGACTCATTAGCTGAAGTATTCTCTGGAGACACCCTTTGACAAAATTGCTGCATGTAAACAGGCAAAGCTAATGGAAAGGGCAATGCCACTGAATAAATCTTCAACTCACAGCATGAAGAGGAGGCAAAGCAGAGTTCCTCTGGTATATTCTCAAGTTGCGGTGTTTCTAATGATCCACTGTTCCCTGCTTTATATTACAAACACTTCAGAGCTATTTCTAATTTCCCATCTAGTGCATAAGCCATTTCAAGGATCTTCAGATGTAACCTTATTTGTTGCCAGACCTTTGTGAAATTGACAGCTATTTTAAAATGAGTAACAGTAACAGTTTTATTTGTAGAAATTACAAATGCTGTCAATCAATGTGGGGAAAACAAACAAACAAAAAAAAAAAAAAACAAAAAAAACAAGAACAAGAGAGAGAGATGAGAGAGAGATTAGTTTGATTTATAAATCTGTGAACTGAAAGTGCCAGAACTGCATCAGGTCAGCTCTCCAGTGGGTGCATCTTTCTGGGCACTCAGATAGTTATCCCAGCTATGTCATCATGAGCTGATACTGTTTTGGACACCCAAAACATAGTTCTACATGGTTGGTATGCTGTGCAGTTGTCAAAGTTGTCTCTGACTTGGTGTTGCCCTGTGCAGAAGTGTAAGTCCTGCTATAGGTTAGCCAAAATGCCAGATCTTCTAAGTCCCAGTGTCTCTTTTACTGAAGACAAATCTGTAAAGATAAGGGTGGTGTTCGCTAATTATTTTGGTAACTTGTTTTTATTATTATCAGTTATACTGCATATAGACTCCTGGTGAAAGGACAGGTATTTTTCAGAATCACAGAATTGTAGGGGTTGGAAGAGACCTCTGGTCCCCACTGCTGAAGCAGGCTCCCTTACAGTACATTATACATGAAAGCATCCAGGCAGATTTTGAATAACTCCAGCAAACCACGGCTGCAAGCTTTTTGGGAAATCCTTGAGAATACAAAGGTTTTTTGTTACAGATGAAGTCCCATCTCATGGGTGGTTTGAGAAGATGGATTCCAAAATACAAAATTCTCCAAATGAGCATGATTTCATTTCAGTCTTCAGATGTTTATAATTCTAGGTATAATTCAGTCAGTGGTTCCAACACACCTGCTAACCTAAGGAAGGTATTAGAGAAGTCAGAGCAAGATTCTCCTCAAAGGTTGACAGTAGAAACACAGGAGTAAACAGGCACAAGTTGCAGCAAGACATAGTTCATATAGATTTAAGGGTAATATTCTTGATTAAGCACTTGAACAGATTGCCTGGAGTGAATATCTCCATCACTGAAGATATTCAAAACTCAGCTGGACAAGTCCAAAAGCATTTCAATCTAGCTTGGAAGTTGGCCCTACGTTCAGCAGAGGTTAGTCCAACTTTTCTGAAAGTTCTTTCAAATTAAATTATTTCATAATTATACAATTATAAATGATCTACATTCAACCTTTTTTCACTGTTTTTCACAGCCATTTTGAGTTGTGTCAGAATCACTGAAATCCACAGGTCTGTCAACTATGAGCACTCTTTTAATTCACTCACACTATCAAAAATTTCACTGTTTGTGAAAAACAGCCTGTAGAATGACTGGATGGATGCCCAAATATAGGCAAAGCAGTACAACTTTTCCTTGTGAGTTGGCATTACACACTTCTCGTTTTAGAAGAAATAAGCCACAAAGTTTCTGGCTGCAAGGCAGTTCTTGTCCATATTTAAGAACTATACATAATTGCAGGTAAAGCTGTGTGCACTTACTCATTGATTTTTCTTTCATATTTTAACCACTATTTTTAGCTGCAGTGAACTATTGACAAATTGCAAGAACAGGAATCTGTCATAGGGGCCAAGTGGCTTCTAGATTTTGTAAGTGCAAGTTTTTTTCTCTTGACCCTCCACTGATAGAGTTGTTCTACTGTAGGCTTCAGGCATCAGCCAACTAGTTGGGAGAAATGGGTAGAAATACTCAAACATCATGGCTATTCTGTATTAAGGGGGCATGACTAAGGGCATACACAGGAATAAGAAAGTGGTTTTACAAGGTGACATCAAGAAAAGATGGAGGGAAAACCAGCTTTACCACAAGCAGAGATGATTTTGATGTGGTAGAGTCACATGCATTGTGTGGACTGCTGTGTCCTGAGCAGTCGTCAAGTGTTTTTTATTTCCAAGTCCCACTAGCAACTAGTGAGTGGCCATTAGGGACAGTCCAATTGGCAGAGGTGGGGGAATACCATCCTGATTTAATCACATGCTGAGTCAAACATTCTTTTAACATTTGTTTGTCAGACTTCGATTTTGAATAACTGCGTTTTCTATTCTCCTACACAAAATAATGGATTTCTCCTGAAAGGAGAAATTATATCTGAAGACTAATTTCAAGAAATGGAAGCCTGTGTAAAATGAGAAGGAACAGCAGCTGACCACCGAAGTTTCAGCAGGATGGGGTGAGCATTTGGGGTTTTGAGTGTGGATTCCAGTGACTGCCATTGAGTCAATTAGCTCAATCACAAGGCTACAAAACTCTCATGAGATATGCCTTGATCTAGCAAAACATTTAAGCAAAGGCTTAATTCAAAGCTTGGGCTTGATTTTAGAGCACACTGAATTTTGACACTCTAGCTGACATGGTTTCTCATGATTTAAATTGTTTAGAATGGTGAATTTCCATTTCACTGGCAATTTTAGCTTTCCATCTTTTTCATTTGTTTCTGAATTGAAAGACAGACAATGGTTGAAGAAAAAGGAAGATAAATGGGCTTAATTTCCTGAGCATCTTCATTTTTCATTAATTCTCTTGAAACTATGAAATCTCAGCCTTCAGGAGATTTTAAGAGAAGATTCAAAATGCTTAGCAGCTTTCAGTTTTTAAAGATTTTTAATCTCCATGCTCTGTAAATTAGTGAATATTTGAGAAGACATGCAAAAACAGAACAAGAAAATTTAAATAAAGGTGGAAACATCACTTTCACTTCAGGAAGTTCCGTTCTATAAAAATAAAATTGGATTTGACAAGATATTTCACAGTGGGAAAAAATGCAGATACTTTCCACACTTTTTACTTTGAAACTCAGATTCCACCATGGGATATTTGCATAAATTCTAGTCAGAATGGAAATTTAATATCCATAATTAAGCAGGCAGAAATAGTACAGCACCCACAGAAAGTAGTTCATTGATGAATATGTAGGAGTAAGATTTTAGTTTTTCTTACTTTGCTAGATGCTGCTGAGAAAGAACTAGCATAATATGTGGATCAAAAATGGAGGGTTCTGTTCTATACTATGTGGCTTGCATGTAAGGGTGCAAAGAAAACACTGTTTTCAAAATCCTTTTCTACTTCAGTAACGGTACTTTATCTGAAAGTGAGAGACAATTGTGCCAGATCCCAGTGAAGATGCTAGCTTAACTTCTGGACAGGGAATATGGGGTTTGCCAGACTGCACCAGATTGCTTGGGCAGCACTTTTAATCATGTCCTTCACCTTTGCCAATACTGTACCCATGCAGACAGAGTAATAAAGTGTGAGATTATTCCCCAAATAACCTAATGTGAGCTGAGAGTGTCAGCAGAAAGCAGTGACAACAGAGCTCCAACTTCTATGTCCAAATGGACAAACTGTACATAAATAAAGCAACATAACAATATAATATTGACACTGGCTTCTAATCTCAGTTTTACCATATTTGATCTATGCTTCCAGAGTGGTGACAGTAGGAGCATTAATGCAGCAGAGACAGAATTTGAATTTCTACTGTTTTAAGTGTGTATATATTTACTCAAATGCGTACTTGTTTAATTGATGCTTATAATTCTGCTATGAGAAAATCAAAAGAAGATTTGGGGAACAAAAAATGACATTCCCTGTGTTGGAGTGAAGAGGAGTTAATTCTGGTGAGGAAGGCAATGCTTGAGCAAGACCGCAGTCCAAGGTACAGCTGTTCCTCCTCTTCCTGAGGGCAGCTGTGCTATGCCACACTGCTGCAAGGTGATTTCTGGAGTTGTGCAGAGCGTCCTGCTTTGAGGAGGTACCCAGCAACATTTCTGGCAAGAACAAACACTGCAGGACTTACCAAAGTAATTTTTATTTTATTTTTGAGTTCCTGTCAAGAAATCAACAGTACGCGAAAAATATTGGGTTTTCTTTTCTTTTTTTTTTTCCTTTTTATTTTAATTTATTTTTATTTTTTTTTGTGATGAATCTTCCTAATTTTTCTGAGTGATTCTAAGTATGATCTACAACCCGCAGTAATCATTTAGTGAAGAGAAACTGCTATCCAGGCCTAATAACTGCTCTCCAGTGTAGCTAGATGGTCTGTATTAATAATCAGCTGTGGTCTTTGATCCACTTGGTGCAGTCCCAGCCATTCCAGTCTGATGGCAGCAGGAACTGTAAGAACACTGAGAGAGACATGTGACTTGGACCAGGGCCAGGGTCTGATTATTTATAGCACTTTAATGATGAACATAAATTATTCTAGCATCATTTGTACACAATTTTATGTAGCAGAAAAGAATGTTCTGATTCTGACTGAGCTTGGATGAACTACAGCTCTGTCTCATTTCTTAACAGAAAATTTCTTTGGTTTTGCCAAACTGTGGTCCTCATTTGTGGAGGTGATGACATGAGAAGGCTACGTGGAGCTAGGATTCCACCAAGCAGAATGTTTCCTGAGTATTTAGTAACCTGTGGTCAATTAGTGAGAGAGATGCATTGAAAAATCATTTCCTATAGAGAAACACACACTGCATGTCTCTGGTCCAAAAGAATGTAGCAAGTAAAATTTGTCTTTAGACCAAATCAGCATTTCCTTCACAACGTTTTGCAGCAGCATGTTAACTAATATCAGAAGAGAGATTCTGGGAAAGAGGAAGAGTTACTAATGGACTTAACCAAAGTGACTGCAAATACTTGTTGAAACTGTGAAGAAAACTGTCATTCAGAATCAGGGCTGTGTGGTTATATGTGTTTGTCCAGAAGATATCTAGCTGTACACCCTGTCCCTGCTCCAAAGGACAGCAAAACATGCCAGCTATGTAAATAATTCCAGTAAGGGCTGTTGCTTGGCTAATATGCTCAGTGGACAGTATTTCCTGTCATCATCCTCCTAGCATCTACTGCTCATCAGTTCACACTGGCAATGTCAATGCCTTTCAACCTTCAGCCTCATATCAGAGACTCAGTTCCCATATCTACCTTCCCTTGTTGCTTTTGTCCAGCTGCCCCAAGACAATGAGCAATGCCCTAGGTCCCAGAAGCTCGCACTTTTGAAAACCTTGTGTCTTCTCCTTTGATGCAACTTGTTCTTGTTGCAGGGTGACTGATCTGGAGCTTTGAAATTGGTAAGGAGTTCATGCTAAGGAGATTAAATAGAGGCCATAAGGCTGCATAGAAAGACCTAACAGGTTAAACTGTCAAGAAATCTGGTTGAATTGTTTCACTTGTATTTACTATAAGAGGCAGACTATTTGGGTTATAGTCTCAAAAATAGGTAAAATCCTGCTTATCACTAAAAGCCATTATTTTTGTTATTTGCCATGGCAAGTCACATACTCCTCTTCTTTACGATGCCAAAGCCCCCATAAGTTTCAGTTTCATGATCCTCCTTATGCACGTGTAAAACTTCCCAAGTCTGATCTTATTACACCTGTAATGACTGTACAAAGGCTTTAAGGGACAGATCTGCATGTCTCAGTAGCAGATCAGTGGCGAATCAGTTCCAGATCTTCACTGGCTGTGCTTTCCAAATGGTACCACCAGACTGCACTGCAACCATTTCACGTTACTTCATAAAGAACTGAGATGGAAGGACCGAGCCAGAAATCCTTATATGACCCAACAGTGAGGGTATGGGTTAATGAAGAGATGGAAAATGTAGATCACATTTTACTCCACTGCCCAAAATACACACTATTTTCTCAAGTGACTGTGAATAGTACAAAGTCTTTTCAATAAAATGGGATGAACAGATAAAAAAACAAGGGAACCGTGAGAGAGAATACTATGCATAAATACTAGCATGCAACAACTGCTCCTAAGAAGACATAGGTCACCACACATAAAAATACTCCCAAAATGTATTTGAGGGCTCTGCCAAAGCACCCTAACTGTATTCAAGAAGGAAGACAGCTTCTGTCATTTTAAACTCGTTGCAATTTTTCTTGATAAAATCCAAGCTGCTTTTGTTGTTTTCAAAGAGGAATATGAGTCTTTATGCACGTGTAAACAGGTGAGAAAAATAAAAAAATATGTATTTTTTCTCTTTTGGAGACTGGCACAAGCTAAGGGAGATAAAAATAGGCAAGTGAAATTAGCCCAGGCAGCAGTGTAAAGGAATTGCTTATCACCTCCTCCAATTCATGCAGTTCTGCCTTAAGGTAAAATGCAGCTTCTTAGGAAAAAAGATGAGGAACAGTACCAAACCAACTGAAATAAGCAGCAACAGCTTTATGCAATTTCCTTGTGGGGGATTCAACAGCTCCAAATGGTTCTTAGATCTGTGATATAATCATTCATCTTTGACTCCCTCATGCTCCACTGTCAGTTTTGCTGAACTACAGTGTGTGAAAAGTATTTCTCTTCCTTGGCACAGGACCAGCATGCAAGAGACATTTCAGCAATTCTGCCCTGAGGGGATAGCAGCTGCTAGACTTTACTAATCCAGCTGATATTATTGCTCTAGTACAGATAACAGAAACTACTTCTTTCCTACTGTATGACCCTCCCTTTCCTACAGAGTCAGCTATCAGTTCTGAACTAGTTCTCTTTATTTTCAAGAAAGAAGAGAGCATCCAATACATGGAAAGGTATTTAACCAGATAAGAACTTCCTCTGGAGTTAGTAACACTTCCCAGGGAAACAGATCTTTGCTTCTTTCCAACAGAGGAATTAATCACTGAGTATTGTTTGCAGTTGAGAAAACCAGTGCTTTCAGATGCTGCCTTCATAGCTTTGTGTATTTATCAGCAGCCTAATCAGGAAATATTATAAAACTTGGATTCTCTTATGCCACTTCATTTGCATAAAAAAAGATATCTAACTCAGTGGAAATTACTCCCAGGAAGTGCCCCAGCACAAGATAACTTTCTGCTCCTCACAGTAATCTCAAAAAATCTTCCCTGCAGCATTTTTTGCTACCCAGGGTGTTTCAGCACAGAGGCTCAGGCCATGTTTTGCCTGTTCTAGGCCAGCTTTGTGCTAACTAAAACAGCTTTAAAGCCTCACTGTACTAAACAGGGAGACACCATGAAGAAATTTCTTTCTGCAGTCTCTTTCTTGGTCGAGGCAGAGCAACAAGGGCACAAAGAAACAGAATTATGCTTCAATTTCAACCCTTCTGGAGAAGGATGGAAACAAAAATGGGAAAAGCTACTTCTGAAAAGATTTGCTGAGCAATGCCAAGACATAAAGTTTCTGTAAGTGATAGAACCTGTTCTGCTTTACTGAAGCTGAGGGTTTTAACAGTACCTCAGGGAAACTGATTTTTATTCCAGCTGAAATTCAGACAGGTGGAGAACAATAGAATCCCCCGACATTCCCAGTGGCAGCAATAAAGATAAGTCAAACTGTAACACATCACTCCACTCCTAGGACTTTTAAAAATACAGTAATAATGGCAAAAACTCAACCAGACCAAAGAAGACAAAATAGATGGCTGCTTGATTTTGAGAGATAGTATGAGATAGTAAACAAGGCATTCATTCCAATTAGTAGAGTCACAGTTTGTGAGATCACTCACAATCTGACAAAAAAGAAAAATCTGTCATCATTTGGATACCCTTTTGCTTTCCTTCTGCCAGGTATCCTTCAGGTCCCTCTGCTCTTGGGTGTTAATTCTCTTAGAAAACAGACTTCTGGCTGCAACCCCAATCACATCCCAGGTTCCTCTCTCCTAACACGGCCTCTACATGACACTAAGGCAGGCAGCATGGCCTGGTGTGCCTGTGCTGGAGTCAGAGCTCTTTCTCATACTGAGAAACAAGGGCAAATTCAGCGAGGTTTCTCTCCAGAATATATTTAGCCAATGTTCCCACCTTAAGGAGCTATAGCCTGTTGATGTAGAGTTTGGAGAATGGGTTTGAAGGATCTTGAAGTTGATGCAGAAACTTCTTTTCTTCTGATCTCAGAGGAGGAATTATGCTCAGTATTTACACCCTAATCCTTTTCAATTAATGGGGACAGTTTCTTACAGAGGTCCACATGGCCTCTCTCATGTTCACCTTTTAAGAATCAGGTGTAAAGACTTTAAGCACTTCTTCAGCAAAAAAAGGTTTTGAATATCAAGTAAAGGTACCCTATGAAGATTAATAGATCTTGGTGGAAGATTTTAAAAAACATTTTAGAAATTTATTATGTATGATATAAATTCATTCTGGCTTGTGAAGCTGTGAGATGGGGGATCAGCCTGTGGCAGCTTGAGGGGCTTTGCCAATTGCAGCAATTTCAGCTGAAACAAGCTTTGCTGCTGGTTGGGAAGTTAATTGCTGGGACATGAAACTGAGGTACCATGTCTTATTGCAACTCTTCACTGAGATTACTGGGAAACCATGGAGCAGAAGCAAGCTGTAATAGCAATCCAGCATCCCCCCTTTCCCCAGACCTTCAATTTCTTGCTGAAGATTTATATTTTTAATTCTTTTAATGAAGGTTGTCCCAGAGGTCAAGAAATTCCTAATTGACACTGGCAAGCAGGATTACACATTAAGCAGCTTCTAGCTGTGTGCTGGCACAGAGGCTTTGGGGGCACGAGGTCTGGGGGATCTCACTCATTGCAGACCTCTCATAGCACTTTAAGGCCTGCTCTTATAGAAAGGCAACGAGCTCAGAACTGCCCATTTAAAGTAAACAAATCATCAGTTACAGTCCCCAATTTCATCTTCCAATTGAACTTGTTTGAGGAAAGAAATCATATTTTTAGGCTTATAATTTGAATTTTCTGCTAGCTGCACTGTATCACTGGTTTGCACACATATGGAAATGAGTTCTTATCTGTCCCAACACACTCCTGATGGAGTTAGCTTCGAAGGACCTAACGGAGGCAGTGCTCATGTCTGGGCAATTTTCATCATAGCTGCTTGGTTCTGTTTGTTAAATGTGTGTGGTACATCTAGAGAAGACAGGTACAAAACCAGTCCCAGCAGAGAGATAGCAGCCCTATCCCAGGTCCATGGGAAGATGATTTCCTTGATATATCACTGCATAAAGGCCCTCCATGCCTTCATTCCCATCTCACTGCTATTCCAAGGAGAAAGGAGGCTGTGGCAAGGAAAGGCTAGTATTTCATACAAATTGCAGGCACTGTTTTTCAAAACGGTGCCTGAAACCACTTCTCACAGCCCTTTGCATTTGTTAGTGAAAGAGACTCCCTGCAGAGCACCTAATGTCCACTATCTTCCCCCTTCTTGCTCCAGTACTCACCTACCTGACATTTCCTTCCCCAGGGCTGTATACCTCAGAGAGCAAATGAAGCATTTCACGTAAAAAAACAGGCTCTGATGTAAGTGCCTGCAGCTAATGAAGAAGTTCCTACTTCTCAGGAGCCACCATTAACCACGCTCCTTGCATGGCAGTAGCCTCTGGCTTTGCTGTATACAGATGTTTGGAGCTGCTGAAGCTCCAAAGAAGAGCCATTTCCATGGAGTGAAAATCTTCACGTCTTCAGTGCCATCAGTATTTCTCTCATTTTTCTTCTGAAGTGATTGTGACCTCAGAAATAAATAACTGTTTGAAGCAATTTCTTAGCATTTAATGTATTCAGACTCTGCTGAAGGCTATGGTTTTGTTTGAATTAACAGAGTCAGTCTGCTAGAAAATCTGATTAGTAGAGATTTTTTAAGAGTGGGAATACAGCACAGGGCAGTAGGATAATTTTATAAAGTGTGAGTATGTGGGGGAAAGTCACAGCTTTACTTAGTTTTACCAGCTAAGGACTGAACTGCTCAGCATGTGACAAGACAGAAGTCTGAGAGAGTGAAATTACATTGGTGGAACACTGAAATTCATTGACTGGAAGGCAGACATTTGGAAAAATAATGACCTTAGTCATCTGCCCACAAGGGTGTTCAAAGCTTTAAAGTAAAGTCTCCCTTACTACCTTAGTAGCAGTGTAGAGTGTTAGTTCTGCAACCTACTGTAGGGAACCTCCGTTAGCAGCCCAGAGGTCCCAAACCCTACAATTCTGTGATTATGTGTGTGCCTATATAGAAAGATGAATCTAATTTACAAGGAGGCATGCTATAAAGTGTCACATTATCCATTCACTGCCTGATTGGCAAACTTTTGTAAAAGGGCATTGGGAATCCTTGATCTTTTCAATGTCTTTAAAACTTTCCAGATATTCTGAGCAAGTGGCAGCTGTTTATGTCAGTTTAAATGTCTAAAAATATCAGCTTCCTTCCCCTTCTGATTGTGTTAGTAAAGGCATAAGCTAAGCCACAGCAGCTGGCTTCAAGGCAGGCAGAGATCTGATCTGACAATGTCTGAAGTTTTGCTACGGCTCAGGATGGTGTTAAGCATCACTAGCTGCACCAAGACCAGACTTTCAGCTCCTTGAAATGAGGTTGGGGTGAGGTAGGGGTCAGCTTCTTCTCATGGGTAACTAGCAATAGTACAAGACAGAATGGCCCCAAGCTGTGCCACAGGAGGTTCAAGTTGGATATTAGGATTCATCCTTATGGAGACTAAGGGAGAGATGAAATTGTGGATTTTCTGTTCTGGATTCCCTCTTCTTTGCCATGGAAAAGTCAAAACCCTGTGAGCCCGCACAAGGGCAAAGTAAGCAACCAGGACTCAAACTCATGACACAACATGGGTTGGAAATGTGGTGCTCTAACCCTATGCAATACTTCTGTAGGAAGGATGGGGGATGAGCCAGCTCAGTCAGAGCATGTCTAGGGTTTTACTCAGTGCAACCCTGAAGATAAGCTTTCTTTTTTTTTTCATTGCATATACTAAGTGAGTGAATTTGTTTTGGGGATGCAAATTCAGAGCAGTCTTCCCAGGGAGATCCTCTGATTCTCCCATACTGCCAGCTGGGACATCCTGGCACCATGCTCTCTTCAGTCACCACTGCAAACAGTCCCTAGGGACAGGCTTGTCCAACACCCCAGTTCTCCTTAGCAGCCCTCCATGAGATAAGCTAAATCTGGTCAACAGTACGATGCAATCCTGAGCAGAAATATCATCCTAAAAAGCAGAAGAGCTAGAATCATTATTTCATTCAGCAGAGACTTTGCTACATTGATTTTATGTGGAAGGTACCTTAGGGAGTTCACGCTTAAATGCCTGAGTTACAGTGACTATCTTCCTAGTTTCCCTCCAGGCCATAGCAGAAGAAAGTTCCTCTCAAAGGCAACTTGGAGAGACTTAGCTGGCCTTTCACTACCTTACACGCATCATTCTGTTGGCTTGTCCCTTGCTGAGATTGAGCAGCCCTGGGAGAGCCATGGGGGTAAAAGCTAGCCCAGAGCTTTCCCTGAACCCAATGTGCTGCTCAGCCCCATGGCCACTGCAGCACCTGGGGACAACAGCTTGGCTCTGGGAGCTATTGGGAGACCTGGACTACTTGCAATTTCAAGGATCATTTTTCTGACGAGGCTTGGAATAATTGCAGTGTAGGAAGCAGGCACTTCAGAAGTGAATAGTAATTACAATAAACCACAGATCTCAAATTTTCCTAACCTAAGAGCAGAACAGTGCGAATTAAATCTGAAAAAGGCTTGATCATGTAGAAGTGGCACACAGGTTGGGATCGAGAAAAAAGATGAAGTCAGAAAACTGTTTTTTTTCAAGATGGTGAAAAATGTCATACATCTAATTCAGCTCAATTGAACAGTGACTGGTTTACAGTCTTCTAGAGCAAGCCAAATGTCGAAGCAAAAACAAAGTGACTTGCTGCAAGCAACTCCCAGCCAAAATGTTCAATTGAACTGATGATATTGCTGTTAACAATGTATTGTTTTTAAATGATATTAAAGTTTAAATTGAAGTTGTAGATCAAAGGACGGATGTGTTGGCTTGATGGATGTGCTGTTTCAATTATATATTTGCTATTCATAGTGAAAGGTGTTACCTAAGTAAGGGGTGTAATCTATTCAGAGCCATAGCATTGGATCTATTGTGCTTTTCAGCCAAGAAGGAAATGCTGGAGGATTTTAGGGATCAGGCAGAAATCTAGGATGAATGTTGCCACTGCCTGTAATTTAATCAGTAGGACTGGCAATATGGATACCTGACAGGAGAACGGTACCTAATGCTGCAGATAGATATGTAGTCCCCATGTAATGAACACATCTGATTCCTCTCAGTCTGCAGGTAGTTAAACCACTTTATCAACTGCCATGGAAGAGTCCAGGAACTACTAGAAATGAGATGGGTAATCCATCTCCTAGGAAGGGGCCTTGGAGTGTAGCTCCTCCAGATACAACAAAAGGGCACAGCACACTTGGAGGGGGATTTCTAAACCATTATGCCATGTCCAGTCAAGAGCAAGGAGCTGGAACTGCTCCTGTCCCAGGAAGAGAGATTTATGTGGCAGAATTGAGAGAGAGAAGTGGAAGATAAATGAGAAGGGGAGAGATGGTTTGGGGAAAATGTGACTTTATGGGAGGAATTAGGCAGTAAAACCACACTTCTCAGCGGTGGATGAGACAAACTGTAAACTGCATTTGCTTGCAAATCCTTCACTGCCAAAAGCTGCTTCTAGGAGACTGAATCATTGCTGTTGCTAATACAGACAGGAAGGGCTCCCCATATGCTCACTTTATCTTATTAGCTCCAGCATATGAATGTGACAGCACTAGGAGGGAGTAGATAAAAACACAGTGAACTTCAATGGTCCTGGCATTATGGCATGTGGAGAGTATAGCAGCAAGCATGAAACTGAGGACCCTCTGTGGCTGACACATATGAGAATCCAAAGTAGACCCAAACCTGTTCTCTGATAAAGGGAACTAGAGGAAAAGCTAATGGCTCCCCTCTCCCCTTCAAGCATATACAGAAGATATCATCCTGAATAGATATAAAAATAACAACTTTTCTGGCTCTTAAAACATTTTTTTTTTTTGCAATCTACTAACACAAGATTGTCGTGTTATCAATTGTGGAAGTGCAACAGATGGTGCAACAGTCATCAGTGATCCATCAGAAAACACCTCAGAGCTGCAAATGTGTCATGGAGCAACCTTAGAGAACTGTGACGGAAGACAGACTCTGGTGAAGGTCTGTGTGACCTGGATCACAGTATTTGTGATGGGTGCATAGATTTTATGTGAAAATAGTGGAATTCATTTAGTTATATCAGTCACAAGTGTGCCAGAAGCAAGGAGGTGCCATGGTTATTGTTGTTTGATGAGCATTAAATCAGCTATTTTATGTTTATGCTTTTCAATATAGTCTTTAATTACTTGATTGCATACTTTGTTGTTGGAGGATATGTCTCATCAACTGCTCAGGGTGAACTCTGTGGGATAAATCACCTGCATAGCAAAGCACTGTTGTGTGCAAGACTGCCTTGTTGCTAGAGGCACAGAAAGGCACAGACTGAGTGACTCAGTGATCTGACTGCAGGAACAAAAGGGCTAGCTGCTGAGCAAGCCATCTGACAGCAAAATTCCCAGAGGCTGCTGCTAATTGTATCACTAATTTTGTGGGTAACTGTGATATCATAGTGTATGGGACTGGATGTGTTTTGCAGCAGTACTGGCAAAGTACAGCTACAGTGAATGCTGACTAATGTTATGCCATGAACAAATGAATTACTATTGATATTGTGGTCAGTACAGGACAAAACTGCTCTAAAGGCATCCCAAAACTGTGCACACAGGTTTTTGTTTTGTTTTTTGCCTGAGCAATAGGAAATGTGCCACATTCATCTAGAAGTCTGTTCTGCAAATAAACATGTGCGCCGCTGGGATTATCATTGTTAGTGAAGGTTAAAAAAAAAGTTCTTTAATGCTACACATTATATTTATTGAATCATACAGCAAGGAGGAAAAAAATATCTCTTAGAGTTTGGTTTGCTGTTGGCCCACCCATGTGAGTAGCTGGGAAAAAGAGATCCTATTCATTTCTTTTTATTATTATAGGGCCATACAGAACAGGTATTATATTTTATTGCAGTCTTCACGGAGCTGAATCAGTGGGACAATTTGAGCCTAAACTGGCATAGGGAAATGGAGGTTTTAAGGAAATTGAGTAAAGTGGCCAGCTAGGAGTCTGAGCATTTTTGCTAAGCTTATGATAAGGAGGAAATGGGGGCCTACAACACGCCTGACATAGAAGGGAGGTGTAAAGCATATATTACAGTCCTTCAGGAGAACTGTTACTAGTAATTCATTTTGTCCATACAAAGAACCCTGCACTTTTATAAGAATAAGTGAAAATCCTTGTGCTGGTATCATGGTATGGGATTATCCTACAACTTTAAGCCTGACAATGCTGGCCCTGCTGAGCACAGGGCTTTCTTTGGTCCTTGTGGTTCTCCAGCCTTGTCTGTCCTGGCTCCAGTTTGCAACATGACCTCCATTTTGCTGAGTCTGGTAAGAAACAGGAGTTATTTAATTTTCAAATAGGTGTTTTGATACGTCAGCCAGCTCTGTTGTGACAAAAGATCCTTCTGGCTTTTTCTTCCATTTTAAGCATTCACAGATCTGCAGTTCTGACTCTCCAGAAGACATTTTATCTTTGATTTCATTTCAACTATGGTTTTCACTAAACAAACAAACCAAACAACAGCACAGGGGTCCACTAGAGTTGTGAAATAAATGGATAAACCATTCCTTTGATTTGCAGTTACTAGCAAAATCGAGACAAGACAAGAAAGACTTGGAAAAGCCAGTTCAAAGTAAAGAAAGGAAAAGCTAGAGGGAAAGAGGTAGTGCAATCAGAGTGATGTATCTTTTCATTTTTAATTTTAAATTTAATGGAGAAGGAGATAGCAGTCATTAAACTAATTTTACCATAGAGGAAATGCTGTCACAGCCTGAAGCAGTGATTGAGCACCTGATGGGAAGGCAGGGCCAACCCAGGGAGCTCAGGTGTATGCACTGCATATGAGCAAATGCAAGCGGTGAAACCAGAATCCACCCCTTCCCAGATCTCATTTAAGGGTTGGCAGTAGAGGTAGGGGGCTTCTGTTAGAGATCCCTGAGTGTCTGAGGCCTTCTGCAGGTAAGTGTTTTGTTTTGTCCTTTTGTTTCTGTGCCCACAGTTGTTGCATTTGAGCAAGCCCACGTTTGCTGCAGCCTTGGACTTTGCTACTCTGCTGTCATTGTTGTGCTTTCCATTGCATTGCAGTGTTACACTTGCCAAAACTTAAAATATCTGTAGACTGGTAATACCCCTAAAAGCAAAGCTCTTTAGTGTATCTTGAAAGTTGGCAGAGATAGAAAATAAATGCAGGAGATTAGTAGAGGCAGACAATCAAAAGAGAAGGGGAAAAGATTTGATCATTGACTCTGGCTCACAACTAAGGAATTAATCAAAAGGGATAAGTATTGTCATTGCTTGGGTCTCAGTTTAATGAGGTACTTAAGTATATACTTAAGTTTATAAACTGACTCAGTTTAGCTGATGACCTCAGCAGAGGTGGTCTAAGGTGTTTTTTTTTTTTTGGTGTGTGGTTTTTTTTGTTTAATCTCAGTGATATTAAATTGTTGATCTTTGTGGGCCAATGTATGCTAACTATATAATTAAACTTGTCTTTTGGGGTCCACAGCAACAGGTAAGTGTTTACTTAGAGTATCTTCCCCCCCCCCCCCCCCAAAAAAAAAAAACAAAAAAACAAAAAAACAAACAAAAAAAAACCTAGGCCTTAAAGAGTTACTTGCAGTGAATGTAGCATGTTTATTACAATCCTGGTATTGTCCCTGACAGACAGCAACAAGAAGTTCTCTAACTGGGTGACTGAGAACCATCTAATTCCTGCTTCAACTTAGTTGCCTTTGGGGATGTTTTCTCCTCAATGACTGATCTTTAATGGGCAGCCAGAGTGGAAACAGGAAATGAGATTTTAAATTTAAAGCATCCATTTGTCCTATGCTTATCGATGCTTCCTTGATAAAATGCATTTGATTTCTAGAGACAGTTTGGGAAGATCTATCCAACCTAATTTGTGTCTATGCAATGCAATACATCTCTGTAGGAAGAGGCAAGACAAAGCTATTGAACTTAAACCATGATCTAAGAAATATCTAAGGGATACTCCTATGAGTTTTGATAAGGTATTAAAAGATTTACTAGTCTGGTGGCTCTCTGGAACAGAAAACACCAGTTTTAGAACTCACAGGCTGCTTAAGCACAGTAAGCTTTTTCCTTAATCTTAGAGAACTGGTGGGAGTGAGGGTATTGTAACCTGTTCTCAATTTTGAGGTTTTTGCTGTAGAAATGTCTTGTTCTTGGGGGAGTTTGCAGATGAAAAGGTTGAAATGAGTTTACAGGAGCTTGTAACAGTCAGCTTTGTGAAAGACTGCATCTCTTTGGCCTTGTGGGTACAGTATTTCAGGTACTTATGGCTCTCACTCTGCTCCTGATTAGTATATCAAAGTTAAGGCTCTTTATTCCCAAAGACAGGGTGCAGAGTTCCGTGTCTATCTAAAACTGTAAGAGTTCACAATTACTGTAAGAGGTTGTAACAAACATGCTCTGCTATAGTTTACTGATAGAAACTGTTTGAACAGCCATAGAACTTCTGCTTCATTTGTGAACACACTCACAAATTCTAAGGGCTATTCAAATGCAAGAGTAAATATAAACTTCTGCACCAAGCAGTCCTTATTGACAGCATGCCATTTGTCATTCTTACTCTGAAAGCTTTAGTCGGCAGTTCTGTGAGCATCACTTGTCCCTCGTAGTTCCATGATGATGAACAGTCAAGACTGGAAACTCAGCAGCAGAAATTTGCCCTCTGGTGCAATTGAGTAAAAACAAACACATTCTCTTTTGATCAAAATACAATTCATTCTTTTGGGGAGCAGAATACAATCATTAATATTACAACATAGACCATATTAGTTGGATTTTGTAGGAAATGTTACAGTTACTATTTATATTTAATCAGATGCCTAGAAAGTCTTTCTTGCTGCTCAGCGTCTTTGAAAATCCCAGTAGGTATTGATCTTCCAAATCCTCATTTCCTTTTTTTAATTAGTTTTATTGAAGTGTTCATGTGTGGTGAAACAATCCTGAAGCATGTGAGCTATGGCTACTGCAGAATGCGTACTTGTTAAACTTAAAACTACATTTGGGAGCGATTTAGCTTGACCAAACTTATTTATACAAGAGTAGCAGATCAGAAACCACATGTTCTGTGCATTCATTTCCTGCAGTAGTACCATCCAGCACTGTGAGTGTCTTTTACATATGGTATCAACCCATACTTCTCCCAAAAGGAGTGACTTAACATTTGTGCTAATTTCCTCTCTAGAAATTCTTTGAGATTCTATCTTAAAAAGAGCCATACGATTGGTAGTATAACATGTCAGGAGCTGTTAGATGAAATGATGCTGGCTGTTTATAGCACCCTTTCTGCAAAGTCTTAGACACGCCTCACATACTGAACTTCAGACACTCAAACTGTGGGATTTTCCTGAGATCTCAGAGGATGACAAGATAAGGCAGCGTGTGCACAGCTTGAGGCTTGGAGGCCATTAGTGGGAGCTGGTGAGTGCCTCCTAATCTGCTATCAAAAAAGCATGCCAAACTTCAGAGTACAAATAGTGATAAAGGAAGGTTCAAGAGTGGACGGAAGATCTAGTTGCACATAGAGCAGACTCTCTCCCACTCTCACTATGCTGCCTGTGTAGACCACAGACTAACTGTTAGTTTCCTGCAGACAGGCAGTAGGAAACACTTTCTTCTTCTCATCCACACCTCTTCTCCTCGTCACCACAAAATCATTACCCCATGGCCCACAGACTTTTCTTGGGCTCGAGAAGCATTTCATAGACTCCCAAAGATGAAAGAGAACTCTACTGATGACAGGTTAGGATTTGTTAACAGGGCTGTGGTCTGCTGACTGTACAAGCCTACCTATACACATCATACTTGTTGCTTTCCTTCTGAAAAATAGCTAAGGTAACTTATCTGTAATTGTAATCACAGCATTTCTTTTCATAATATCTTGAAAGTATTGCTACAACACACATCTTTTCTTGCCTGTGCCTTGGATCTGAATCCAATACAAGCCAGTCTAGTGTTAGGTTTATAGATATTCATGATTAGTTCTTAGCTTTCATTACTGATCCTATTGACATGAGCCATATCTGTAAATTAATTTGCATTGAATGAATGAAAACAAGGAAAAGTTGGGGAGATTAAATCCCACTGAAACAGCTTGTGGAGCATAGTGGAGCATAGAACATTTTGTTGGCCTTGTGCGTAAAGAATTGAGAATGCAATAGCTATTACGTGCCATTCAGCAATTTCCTGTATGAGTCAGTAAAAAAGTATTTATCCTCAAGAAACCGGCAGAAACCTGAGGTTTTTAAATACTCGAAAGTAGAGAGGATGGTGCACTTGAAATCATATGTTCTATAAGTAAGCTCTGAAGTATGGTCCACAGCCTAAACTCGTTTTTAATGTCTGGTAATTGCTTAGAGGTTCTTCCATCCAGACTGCAAAGGTCATTGAAGAGTTCTCTTGGCTTTCAGCTGGGATTTGTTTAGACCCAACTATGGAGGTCTAACTCTACTGCCTGCATAGCAATACTTCTCATTCATAAAAACTAATAAAAACTTGACTTTATTAGCATGAGGGTGTGCTATTTCTAGCATCTTTGGGGGAATTTGGGCTGGTCTGCCTGAGGCACACCGTTACAGTTAAATGTCAGCAACTGTCTTCAGGACTTCTGTATTTGCTGAAATGTGTAGTTACTCTGTCAGCGTAGCTTTTGAAGTAGAGAAACTTTGCATATATGTAAAATACCAGATCATACTCCTTCTCCCATGTACACATCATCTTGCACAAGTGGTTGGGTTTTCTTTTTTTGCTTTTGGTTGTGACTCCAAACATTGCCTTACTATATGTGGCAACTGCTCCTTACTGTGACCAGGAAGCCCTAGAAAATTTGTACTCCCTTTGAGCTCACAAAATACTCCCTAACCTTGGAATCTAGGCTACATGTTCCCTCTGTTCAAATGAGGTTTCTCTTGTTGTAGTTCAGCTGAGGAAGGCATCAGTGGCAATTTGAGAGAAAAGTACTTGGAAACATTCTCAGAATTTGTTCTATGGTTAGTGTTAGAGGCCGTGGGAGAATGAAATGCACAAATACAATGGAAGATGTGATTCCAGTTGGTCTGAATAAACCTTACCAGAATCTGAGTTTATAGGAGGAAAAGGCCACAGAACATATTGGAGGGTATTGAGTTTGCTTTCTCCTTGTCTTATATTACCCTCTAGTGGTTGAGTCTTTGAGCGTCACCATTATCTAAAGAAAGGACAAGAAGTTATTTGCAATTTTCACACAACGTTCTTTAACTGATCTGACTTCTAAAATCTTAACGCATTACTTGAAATGCCCAAGCTAAGTTAATAGGAAAATTATGGGGAGTTAGGGGGAAAAATCCTATCCAGCTAGCCTTAAGGGAAATAAAGGTGAGAAGCAGCATCTTTGTGTCAAAGGAGAAAGTCAGAAAATACAAAATACACCCTAAAAACTGATAAAGATCTATCTTTCTACTCTCTAATATCTCTCTAATATCTTTCTGTTCTAAGTGAGCAATGGAAGATGCAAAATGGCAATGAGGTTAAATATTACAAACTTAGGAAAGGACAAGTATACTTAAAACTTCAGTTTTTTACTCCTGGTTGTCATGGAGACATAATCATTCAAGGTTTCTAAAGAATAAAATTGTTTTAGATTTCAGCTATTTCTGATTTCAAGTTCTTTTAAGGGTTTTGAAAGGATTAATGTAATTGTTCAGTTTGTTCATTTTTAATATTATAAAATTATCAGCCAGAAAAATGCATCTATTATTATTAACACATTAGCACTCTCTCATCAGTTTAAGTTCAGTTAAACCAAGAATATAAATCTCAGAACACTCAGGTAATTTTTACACTTATTTAGAGATTCAAATGCATATGTACTTCAGGACAATTGAGATTTATAGTTCTTTTTCTTAGGTTCCACTAGAGATTTTCAGTGTGCACTCGCGCTGTACTCTTTGCACTGCCATGGTTAATCAGTTATGTGGTATAAGCTCTGTACTGGCAGAATGACATAACTAACCAATGTGATTTTAATTATGAATATAAGAACAGAACATTCAATTTGGAATTATCATTAGAGTATGATTCCATTGTTTATTGGAACAAACAGAAACAATTCAGTCAAATGTGTGTGCCTATCCAACAGCTACACATTCCATGCAATATATTTAATAGTGCTATTTTCCTCTAGCAAGTTTTTCCGTGAGAATGATATCAAAGCAAACTCTTCAACATTCTTGATTTATTTTATTTTTTTTTTCAAATGAATTTAGAATATGACTGGAAATAAATTCGGTATATATTGAGGCTTGGAGCTCCAAGCATTTGAATATTGAATCATAAAACCATTCCCAAAGTATGATCCCATGAACATCTGTTTGAAACCAGAACAAAAATATGCAGAACTTTCTCAGGCAGAGTTATGTGTAAGAGTCCAAAGGCCAAGCTGTTGGTTTGGGTTTCTTTTGCTTCTCTCAAATTGAGACAACTGCCCAAAAGAGCATCCTCTCTGTTGATGAAACCTCAGTATAGTAAAGCTGTTAGGAATATTTTATGCTTTGCAATTTCAAAGAACTGCTCTGTTGCTCTGTGCAATTCTAGAGAGCAGCATAGCACTTCCAGTTTAGTTGAATCTGACAGTAATGCTGCTAGTGTTACCTTGTGTTAACCACAGTGATATTCAGAGTCATGTAACTTGAGAGGAACTTTTCTTATTCATCCCCTGCTTGCCAGAGACCAGTCATTGTGAGGTTCCTTGTGTCCCCCTCTGCCAACTGAAGGGTACAGCTTTTCCTAAGGCAATCCTAGGACTTCTGCAGTGCATCAGTACAACCTGTACTGAGTGATGGTTTATTGCTGAAAGTTCAGTCCTGGAATCAGAAAGGAAATTTCCAGTCATCTCTGTATACAGCAGCAGTTCTACTTGCATTTTCAAGGGTCCTGTTACCATTAGTACTTTAAGCCCTTTGTGAGCGGGACACAATGCTGATAGCAGAATGAGTGCTAGTATAAGTTAAAGCAAGGCTGTTCTTAATATTAGGTTGAAAAGACTGGAGTATGAGAGAAGCAAGGGAGGCATCACCCCAGCCTTGCTCTCTATTTCTTACAGAGTCCCAAAGTCAAATGGGACATTAAAAATAACTTCCCATATTTAATTTACAGTACTGAGAAGTTGGGGTGAGTCTAACTGTGCCATGATTGGTCTGGAGTGAAAAAGAGACTAACTCTTGTAACACCTATGGGAAGAAACATCCTGTGGTATATACCTAGCCAAGGATTAATCTTCCAAAAACTGAAATGAACACTAGACATCAAACCATTGAAGAAAGGATCACCAGCTCAAAATTCTTGAGAGATACAGTTTGTCAGTGGCTCAGATCTTTGGAAATGTTTCTGTTGTGGCTTGTACTTACCTCTATGTAAGTCCCTAAGCTTTCTTACAATTTAGCTTTTTTTCATGTTGTTACCAGCAGAGCAATGAGGTCTCTGGTTTTCTTTGACTCTTTGCAGGCAAGTATCACAACACAGTCATGAAGCATTCCCTGTTCTTGTATCCTCCTCTCCTTCTTGCTGAAGCAGGTGCCTGATCAAGTGAAGCAGAGCTTCATGTTGGAGCTACTCAAACATCTCCTTATCTCACTTAGATTCTCTGATATGTCATAAGGAGTTAATTTGTTCTCTTAGATTAAGAATAAAGTCGAAGTCACATCCTCTATAGGATCTTAAGATGGGGCTTTCTGTGGTGTTTAGCTCAAATGTGGATGGCTTGTATGGAAAGAAATTGTCTCAATTTCTCATTGCAAATAACAATCACAATATAAAAATAGGAATATCTGAAGTCTCTTCACAATACAAGCAGATATTAGAACTGCTGAGGGTATCACCATAAGCTTCAGACTTTTCCACCCACAGTAAGTTCAGTAAGAGCTGGTACAGAAGAGCCCTTTGCTGTTTTTACTATCTGTTTTGATTTCAGCTTTAAAGGCAGAGGGAATTACCACTAGAACACTAGAGCCTGCTAATGAGACTACCCTCACCTCCATAATGGAACTTCAGTGGGGACTGTTATTTCCCAGAAACTGAATTATTTTTGAGTAATATCATTCCCTTTTAATTTCATTGCATTTTGCCTTACATTCTGTCTTGTAAAGAAACAGCTCTGTTTACCTCCTTCCAAGGTTCAGAGATAGCAGGACACAGGTGCTAGCTCACAGCTAGTTTCTGGATGAAGCACCCTCCTAAACACACCCTTTTTGTTGTGGGGTATAAATTACTGGGGTGAGCAGCTTTAGAAAGCAGCAGGAAGTTTGAAGAAGAAAATGTGTTGTTTTGGTTCTATTGAAGTTTTTTAGTGTGCTCAGGTGTGTTCTTGTTCTGATGCTCTCTAAAACAAGAGTATGATTCAGTTCTTTTGGTTCATATCTAATCTGCTTCTTTCTAGCAAGAAATTGTTTGGTTCCGTGTGTGAATGCGTGGAGCAGGAAGCTTTCCAAATACAGCAGTTCAATTAAGCTGAAGCATCTCTGAATTGGTCTTAAGAACCTGTAGTTTCGCCTGGTTAGAAATTATCAAAATGCATTCTCATAGGTCTCTTAGCTGTGAAGTTCAAGAAATATTTACTATCCTAAGTTCTTCCTTTCAGTATATATATTTTTTTTCATTAGAATGTGATTCAATATTAGAAAGTGAAGCAGAGAGTTAATTATTTGAAGCAAATTTAACAAATGTATAAACATTAACGACCACTGAATGTTTCTGGCTGAAATGGTGATAAAAGCTCTTACATCATTGTAAACAAGTTTCTTGTTCTCACAAAATGTTATTCTTCAAAAAGCCATACTTACAGTGTAGAGGTAGTATACTTTCCTATAATTTTCCAACTAATCAGTGAAATCCTCATTTTCTGCAGCCTTCCTTCTTTTGTTCCCCTTTTTGGGGAACATTTTTTCACACATGGTACGTTCCTTCAGGTCTATATGCTGCTCCAGCATCCCGTGTGTGCTTGGCTGGAGCACAGTCATGCTGAGTGAAGGAGTTCCTGTTGGATCAGCTTTGTATTTTCTCTAGGCTTCAATTTAATAGCCTTATCATAAAGTTTTGCTTTGTTTTCAAACTTGAACGTTCATATTTGCTTGTTAGGGTTGTTTTTTATAATAAATTCATCAGGTTTCTGGATGTCTCTCTACTGGGACTGTTCAGTACAGCAGTGGTGCTGCTGAAGATGGAAGTCCATCCCAAAATCAGCAGCCAACAGGAGAGACTCAATTACTTCATTCGCATTTAACTTGAGTGAACAAATGACAGCTTTGTTGCTGCTTTTCAGAGGCTTCTGCCTCACAGCCTGAATCGAGGTCTTGACAGTCATCCAGATTGCCTCAAGGTTTAGGTAATAATCTGACCTTGCTCTGTGGGTATTTACTAGCTAGACTGCCAGTAGCAGCTTGAAATTTTGATTCCACCCACACTTGACTTGGAAGAAATATAAGTGCCAAATATAAAAGGGCAAAGAAAATGAAATTCTAAAGGCTAGTGACGAGATGATTTATCTCAAAGTTTGTGTAAACCCTGTCTGACATCCCTGCTCACAATCAAGCTGCAAAGGTGGAGGGAAGGAAAAAATCATTCAAGTATTACTTCACAAAATTTCTTCTGTTGTCAAGATTGGTGAGCAGCTGAACACTTTTAAGTAATTCTGCAAGCATCATACAGTAGTGTCAGAAAATGAAGATCCCAGTGAAATGCTTCCTGGGGCAATCTTGAGGGCTTCTTGTGTTAGAAGGAATTCCTCATATGATGTCCCTTTACAGCCAGGCACAATGTTGCTTGCTTTCCTCTAAAGAGCTGCTTTCTTCTGCCTGTGCTTTGTGCCTGTAAGAAACAACAGAGTTTGTATTGTTTTGTTGATGCCCAACAAGTTGACAGCAAAAAACCAACTGTCTACCAGTGGGTGTATAGCTTAAGTCCTCCTGTTGGAACTAATCTTGGATATTTTCCTGAAGGCAGTTCACCACTTGTTTGCCTACCACGCATTTGTTTGAATCTACCTATACAATGGAAAAGGTGGATCTCTCAAGAAAAGAAGCAATATTGTTGAAATGAATTTGTTTCTTAACCACTTGGCCTCAAAATGCACTAAAAAAATCTGGGCTAACTGGTAGCTCTGCTGTTTCTGTGTAGAAAGAAGTTCCTCATCATTGGATAACTACATCCATACTAGGTAGACTGTGGTTGTGCCAGCCCTGCATCTTCTTCAGCTAGTAACACAGATCCGTTCTCATACCATCTTGATTAAATCTTATTCCTGTGGGCAGTTAATCACAGCATGCTTGTCATAAAGCAAAATGCTGCTTCTGTAGGCCTTCCACTTGTATTTATACAGCTTAGAGATTGGTGGCTGCTAACCTCAATTAAAAAGAGAAATGGGTTAGAAAACTTGGGTATTCTGACTCGCATGTATTGGTAGCAACACTAAAAAAAACAAATTAGTGGAATGTTATTCTGCATGTCAGAGTGAGTTGTAATTATTAGAGAGTGGTGCGTACTGCAGGAGGGATTACTGTTCTTTTTGGCACAGAAGAGTTTACTTGATAGGAATGTGGTTGTTGTTTTTTTTCTTGGTGCTTAGTAGCTTTGTAAACAGTGTCTGAACAGAATCAGAAAGTCAGCCTCAAATTCCCACACCTGCCTGATGCAATCATCAAAATTCAGTGCTTGTGGAAGCTTCTGGAATTCTCCTGTGCCAGCTGCTGCATCTGAGGGACTAATGAAATCTAACTACAGTACAAATGCCAAGTCACGTCCTTAACAACATTTTAGTAAGTTAAAAGCCATTTCAAACCTTCTATAAACTCACTGGTAATAGGGTAGATTTGGAGTTGCCCATAGTCTAAGTATGATGCTGATTTCTACTTAAGACAGTTTTTTGACTAAAATTTCAGAGATTTAAAAAACAAACAAACACAGAAGAGCAATGTATTGCCTGGAGATAGGGTATCTTCCAGGGCTTTGTGAAATCCTTACAGCAGAGGTGCCTTAGTGGAGTCCCTGTCTTCCACGGTTTGGTTTAGCCCTTGGAACATGCACTGGTTTGTTTCCTGTTTTAGGCTGTAATTCCAAACTAGGAATGTATAAATGGGCTTTAAATGTAGTAGGAAATTAAAGACTACTTAAGGGAACAGACTTCCACTGGCAGTATTTTCTTCCTCTCCTCTCACCACTCCATGGTGAGATACTCATGCTTGCAGTGTGAATTAAATTAGGTTTTAACAGAGCATCCTGTTGATCAGCTGTAATAGTTTTTTTCTTTAAGGCTGTTTTGGGCCATTACACCAATTAAGAAGGTGCACAATGCTGGTGTCTGGACCACATGGGACCTAGGAAGAAAGCAAAGTTGAGACAAAACTGTAGTTCAGGATACACTGTGTTTTGGAGAATCGCCTCCAAGGTAGAAGTGCTTGTCATAACGTTTGACATCTGTGGGCTGGGAAGCTGAGAGGTTATTTTACTATCTGAATTTGAAAGAAGCCTCCAGAGAAATGAAAAAGGCTTTTTCAATGAAAAGGATGCCTTTCTTATAATCTTAAAAGAAAACGTGGAATTTTTGTGCACCTCAAGGTTATGCCATTCCTCAATTCTAAATATGGGTTTGTGTGTACGTTTGAGATTTTTCTCAAACCACACTGCTGTTATCAAAACTGTCTAATTTTCAAAGACTACAGAGAAAACATTGCAGAACTGAGAATCTGATTTGGGAATACTGTGTCAGTGGTGTTCTGACAGTGTTTTAACACGGGGATCCACAAAACAGTTCTCTTTTAGCAGCAGTGAAACCTCTAGGGAAACTTGTGAGTATACGTCTGCCAAGATGAAGGAGACTGAGATTCATGACAAGGTTGTAGAGTTATGAAATACAATTGTGGTGTGTTTGTGTGTGATACACTTCTACTGTTGCATAGGGGATTTATTTTTTTTTTAAAGGGATGCTGGTTATGTCTAATCTCTTGATTGATTTCCTTCAAATCCCTGCTTATTGAGAACTTATTTTACTCACATGCTATTAAGATAATGACGTGTGTTTGCTAATTAATAGGATGAAAATTAGAGAGGACTTCTGTGTGGGGTTCAAGGAAGGCTTTTGGTAGTTCTGTGTCAGTTTCTGACAGCAATCAACAGATGTTTAATCTCAGAAATTCTCTGGTAATATAGAAGCCTTGGAAAACTCATTAAAATGTCCTTGGTCTTTCCAGCTATGTTACCAGGAGACTGGTTTTTGTACCCTTTGATATTAAAGGCATTCAGCGGAACTGATCTTGATGACTGAGGCATCTGTTAATTGTTTTGGTTTTGGTTTGGTTTTTGTTTGTTTTTTTTCTCAAGCTAAGATGGACACACAAACTCTTTGACCACTACTGAAAGGCTTTTTTTTTTTTTTTCTTAGCTTGGATCTGCCACTTAAAGGCACTAGACTCACACAAATGAAAAATGAAAGAGGAAGAAAGTTGTCCCAGTGAGTTTCCCCATTTCACACCCCTATTAGTCTTGGAGGTCTCTTGAGGTCATGGAACTGAAGTTGTTAAGGATGTTTCACCCACCCACAAGACAGAAAGTCCAGTGTGTAAGGATTACATTGCTTTCTTTCTGGAAACCATAAAGCAATTAAAGAATTGAATATTTGCTGTTTCTGAAGCAAGAGTACTAATGTTTATGAAGGCAGACAGCACCAAGTGAACAGTCATAGGCACTAAAGCTGTGGCAGTTCACATCACTGTGTTCCAAATGCTTCCATAGTCATTTTGACATTGGCTTCGTCCCTGCAAATGCTGTTTATAGAGGAAGAGCATTAGGCTGAAAAGGACATCTGACATGTGTGGAGGGGGTGACACCTCTGTAGCAGAATGGCTGTGAGGAATTCAGGTGGCTGGAAGGCGTTTCTGAGCCAGGCTGTGCTGGAGAGCTGCATTACAGTCTCTTGTGACCCTTGGGTGAATTTAAGAGGCTGCTTCAGCTCACCTATCTGCACACTGTTGCAAAGTGGTGCAATCTTGCTATTTCTCCACATGTGCCACTTTGTCCCAACCATATACTCTTTGTGCTGGACTGTGATGCCTTATTGGCCTCTGCTCAAAATAAAGGCTGATGAGTGAGGAGGAGCGATATTTCCAGCAGGAAGGATTTGAAAGTGTATCTCAAGCAAAGTCTCTTGTGCTCTGTCTCTGCTCTGTGAAGGCCTTTTTATGGGCTCTGACCCAGGGCTCCGTGGTACTACAGCACTGCACTTTGGTTGTGAGCACAGCTGGCCAGATGGGTCCTACCTGCCAAAAACATGAACTGGGTATAAGGAATAATAAGAAAAAGGAATTAGAGTGAAGAAAATAATTGATTTTTTTTTTTTTTTTTTTAAGGAATCTCTTCAGTGTTCACTTGTTCTGAGATGAATTATGATTGTTGGTCTTGTAAATGAGCTTATCTGTGATACGGGTCTTCAATGGGGATGTCCTCTAGAGTATAGACTGAAACTACTCAAATTTTCTATGAAGCTAAAAATTAGTGGCTTTAGGTTGCTGGAGATTGTTTAGAACTGATTTATAGGTTAAAAAAAAAATCATTGTCAAACTCTGCGAGTTCATGACTTTTTCCTACTTTTAAGTCATTTTTCTTAATAGGGAAGACATGGGCCTTGTACGTAAAGCATGTGTCTGAGTGTGTTGTGTTACTTCAGTGAGGCAACTTAAACCTTCAGTATAGCAATTTCTCAACATCAAATGCCACTGTAATAAAACAGTGAAAGGGAAAGTCACATCAGGTAACACTCCTTGCACTGAACTAACGGCAGATCTCTTGATGGATTGAGCTTTGCTTTGTGGCAACCTGGATGCCATGTTCTTCTTTTAAGGAGTGTGGATTGCAGAGCTATATTCCATTTTGAATGTTATTTTCATACCGTCACTTGCTTTTATGTTCCCTAACACATCTCAAAATCATGTTTACTTATTTATAAATATAAATATCTGCCACATGGTTCTATAATTTTCCTTTCTTTTATCTCTTTCCCTCTTTTCCCTTCTGCTCATCACTTCTGTCTTGTCTTCCAAAAATGTTCATATGCAACAGTGAGGAAATCAAATGTGTTTTTACAGTGTGATGGTCCTTTAATTTCCAGGGAAGTAACACTTGCTCACTCACAATAGATTCTTTTTTTTTTTTTTTTTTTTTTTTTTTTAACTTACAATGCTGCCTGTTGGGCTAATTTTATAACTGTGTAGTAGGAAAAGGCAGTGTGATGCTAAGACCAGCACAACTTTTAGTGTGGGTTAGTATATGCCCTTTGCTGGCTTGTCTACAGCATTAGTTCTCTAATTTTAAAGCTAGTTAAGTTTTCAGCTGAAACAATTCATTTCCCATAATTAGATCTTATTGTAAAACTAGAGGAAAGGTTTGGTTTTGATATCATCTTATGTAAGTACATACTTGCATTGGTCATATGGGTTTTGTTGGCACACCAGAAGTGAGACTTTTAGTCATAAGGAAAATACGTTAGTTGCTCAACTTGAATTTGTCACACATACCTCTGAAATTTCAGATTCTGGCAGTTTGATATCAGTTGCAGTCTCAAATTTTAATGAGAAAACGTCCACAAATGCAATTCCAATGAACTGCAAGTTGTGTTCAGCTCTTTGAACATCACTGAGCTTTGGGAATTGGAGTTCTGTTTTAAATGCCGTAGATGATCCTTTGATTAAGGAAGGCACAGAACCAAAACTTAAGTCTAAACATGGGGAAAGATCCGAAACTGAGTTATGTAAAGTTTAGGCAGGATATTTGATTTGAGTGAAATGTTCTATTTATAGAATCATACAGTAGTTTCACTAGGGAGGGACATCTGAAATTCTAGTCTGGCTCCCTGCAATGAACAGGGACACCCACAGCTCCATCAGTACCTGAGTGTCTTCACCACTACGTCTCTGGGCAACCTGTGCCAGCACTTCACTACCTTTATCATAAACTGTTTCCATATATTCGATCTAAATCTCCTCTCTTTTAAGTTGGAAACCAGTTCCCCTCCCCCTATCCCAACAGATCCCAATAAGGCTGTTCTTTCTTAGTCTCTCTTGGGTTCTTTCTTTCAAAATCTATAAGGAGGGAATGCAAGGGCACTGTCAGGTCTCCCCAGAGCCTTCTCTCCTCTAGGCCGAGTAGGAAGATGCCTAGCATGACTGACTTTCCAGGCTATGAGGGAGTGTTGCTGGTTCATGTCCATCTTGCCATTCCACTGTTGATGTCATTGATGAAGATATTAAGAAGCTTTTGTCCCAGTCCTGACCCCCTGAGGTACACCACTTGTCACTGATCTCCATCAGTTGAACCATTCAATGGATCTCAGCTCATCTCTGTTGAGCCATTGGCCACCACTCTCTGGGTATCATCTCGCAACCACAGAGCTGTTTGGTGACTACATTAGTCAATTCCTTCAGGACTTTGAGACTTGATGTGTCCCATAGACTTATGGATGTTCGGGTTCCTTGGATGATCACAAACCTAATCTTCACTTACAGTGGGGGTATCATTTCTACTATAATCTTCAAAGCAGAAGCTAACTTGAGGGAAGTGAGCAGGGAGGGAGTTAAAAGGGGTAAGAGACTCGATGTAGTGAGGAATTTCAGAAATCTGGCAGTAATTCTGGAGGATGAAACAGTTTGCCAGTGATTAAATGGGTGCAGAGGAGAGTACAAGGAACTAATAAGTAAGAAGGACATTTGGGACACAGCAGAAAGGAGTGGGGTGTAGAGAGGAAAGAATGAGACCAAATTGGACTGTATGGGATAGGAAGCTCAACCTGTGGGATGAGAGAGCAGAAAGCTAAGATGGAATGACACCAACCATGCTATTCAGTTTTTCAAGCAGGTTCTTCACAGAACCAAACAAGGATATGGGACTTCTGGTGGTCAGTGAGACACCACTGTCAGCAAACAGGAAGAAAGCCCATTACTCACTGTGTCCCATATCCCATCCTATTGGAACAGGTACTGCCCCTCCTCTATCTTTCAGTGTGTCTTTCTTTACCTTGTCTGTGGGCATCCGAAGGCTCCTGAAGACAAATATGGTGAAAATGATATCACATACTGGGACTTCTGTATTTCCAGCATGGTTTTGGTTTTTATGAGTACTGAAAAGTACTGACAGAATAGCCACAGAAATTACTGAAATTGCAGGTCAATTACTACGCAGTAAATAAAAGCCTAGAAGAACAACTTCCATTAGGAAAGTGGTGGTATCAGTGCGGGAGGGGAAGAAAATCAAACTCCTCTGTAGTTGATGTGGATGCTGCACAAGAAGTTCATGTCAGAGCATTTGTGGTCTTCTGTGGAACCAAAGTCTATTGAAAAAAGATTCATAATATATTCCAGTGTTTTATTTTTACCAACAGCTCATCACTGATTCATATTTGAGATGTGCCCGTTTATGATTTTTGTATTGGATTGTATTGGGGTGTGAAATTAAAATTCCCTTTGAGCAGTCACAAGTTTTTTACATTTCTACAGCTGCTCCTGAAGCAACATGTGTAAATACCAGGAGCTCATCTCTCTGGGTCAGGATTGAACATGGTTTTTCATTGAGTTAAACAGCGTTTTATTTAAGCAGAGTAGTTACAATGTCAGTTCTCAAGCGCCCAGAAACTGTCAGCCAAATCTTGATTCTAAAGAAGTCAGTGTGAAGTTACTGTTCATAGTTATGTGGGCATGTATTGACATGGAAAATGTGATAAGAATTGATTGATTCTCAGTATGACATGTAAGAATATGAAATTGATATTTGAAAGGTTTTTGTTAGAAAAGGAAGAATATCATCTTTCCCATTTTTTGAACAGATAACATTATCTCACTGAGATTCTTCTACTTAGAATATGGTAATTAAAAGAGTAATTGATGAAGTGGTCTGTAGGACAAGACACACACCACAGTTGTATTACTGTAGTGTTTGCACGTGTCCTGTCCCTTTATATTGTTAGGAGTTGCTGAGGTTCCAGTGTTGCTTTGAGATAAAATGTAAGGTGTGTTTTTCCTAATGAAATGTTTTGTGTTTCTAATGAATTGAGTTTGGCAGGCGCATTTTGTCTGCCAGGGGACTTCCAGAAGATATCAGTCACTGAATTAGTAGGTTTGATTCACAGTCTGCCCTTTGTATTTCACTGCATCAAATTACTCACCTGTCCCTATCAGATGTACTTTATTTACTGTACCTGAAGATCTTTTTTCTTCCACCCCAACATCCAGGTGGTAGCTACATGCCATTAGCTGACCTACCGTGACAGCAGGAATTTTCATACTGATGAAACATGACCTTCTAATGACTTCATCACTTCTGGCTCTGGAGATGATTTGGAAGTAGAAACACCATTTACTTAAGTAAACCTGGCACATTCTTCATGTGTTTTCCTCATAAAGCAACATCTTTTTTTGTCTGTGAGAGATGTGTTCCTTGAGTTCTTCCTTTAGTGAGGAGGTTGCAGATATTGGAGGAAGGAGGTGTAGAGATTCGCCTGCATGCACAGTTATATGTGAACCCACTGCTTTGATAAGTGTAATGGCCGTGCTGCTCTTAATGTTCATATGACTCTTTTTGACAGCTCACTTTCCTGTGACAATAAGGAACCGGTTTCAGACTTCTTGGTTTTGTGGTCAAGTTAGGTCTCACAGACAGTTCTGGGGGAAGTACTACAGCAAATACAGATTGTCTTCTTTGAAAGGTTTACTATTTTATTACATAATAAAGAGAGCTCCTCTTCTGACTCATCATGTTGTTTTATTTCCCCTAATATGTAAATGAAACCACAGAGTTGTTTTGACTGGAGCTGGTTATTACATCCCTAGATAACCTGTCAGCAACTGGAAGCTTTACTGAATTAAAGCTGAGGATATGCAAATTAAGGACTGTGTATTCCCACACAGCAACCTCTTTAACATAACAAATTTCTTTGTATTTCAAAATGGGCATAATTAAAATTGGAACTGGGGAAACTGGGAATGCATGAGAAAGAAGTCACTGTTATGTAATAACATTCAGTCCCCTACAAGGACTTCAAGTAGTGAGCCAGCAGTGGGTCCTGGCAGCCCAAAGGACCACCACTGCCAGCTGGGCAAGCAAAGGGAGCTGGGTGCCGCAATACAAGATGAACACGAAACTATTACAGAGTGTCTACAGGAGGGCTGCAGAGTGTCTGTGGGCCAAGATGTACGAGGAGCAGCTGAGGTTTGCTCAGCCCAGAGCAGAGGAGGCTGAGGGGAGACCTCAGGCAGGGACAAAGGGAATGGCATGGGACTGTGCCAGGAGAGGTGAGGGAAAGGTTCTGTTGGAGTTCATTCAGGGAGCATTAGGACATGGGGTCTGATTTTTTGGGTGGTGTTGTGTGGAGCTGGCCTAGGTGGTCCTTATGGGTCTCTTCCAACTCAGCATGCTCTGATATTCTAATATACAGGTAGTTCTGAGTAGACAGTTTTAATCTGTTAAGTCCTTTTTTGTTGTGGCAATGTTGTGGCAAGTGAGGTGTATGTGAACAGCATGGATCTATACTGTCCTCCTGGAGAAATATGCAGCTGATTCTTCAAGCTGCCTCAGTGGGCAGAGATGGGGCAGTGAAGGAGCAGGTTATGGACCCCACAGGTTAGCTGAAACGCACGATAGATGCCATGGGAGTAGTAGGGTTGTCCTGCACTCTGTGATGAAGAATGATGTGGGATGCTCACATCCAGAGAGCACTGCTATCTACTTATGCAGACCTTCCTTAGACTTTAATCTTTGCTGTAAATGGCAGCTTCTGACAGCTGACATGACAGCAGAGGAACAGTCTTTGACTTGTAACAGAAAGTAGTTCCAGTTGGACTGATCTTCATTGTGATGAAGGTCAGCAGAAACTTGAATGTTGGTGCCAGGTCTGGGTAGGAGGTAGTTTCTGATCTGAAGCTTGTAGTAAAGGTCAAAAGCAGCCAAATGTTACTGGGTTCATGTTACATCTCTGAGTCAGGAACCCTCCCACATGGTCATGGGATAGTTCTGAGCTTCCAAATGAAAGGCAGTAACAGAGAAAGAGAGCTTCCAGAAGGCATCCTCTTTTATACTCTGTAATGAAAAGTGCTTTGTTCTATAAAGAAAACCTCTTATCACAATTACTTAAGTGAAGGGTATTTCTTTCTAACTGGACACATCAGTACTTTTTAAGAGGAGTGGCTTTCTATTTTCCTTTCTAAATGCAGATGTGCTAAAGTTGTTTGTGAAGAATGTTAAACTTATTTTCATTCTGCTGGACTTCAATGTTAGTAATGCCTTTTTATACAAAAAGAGAAATGGAGCTACAGAGCCTCTGGGACAAACCTCATGGCTAAATATTTGTGATAGTGATAACAGGCATAACCTATACACAACTGCACACAATGTTTTCTTCTGATACTTTATCTGTATTACATGCTTTTATATGTACTGCTAATGGAAGCCTACTGTGTTCTTCCTACTACACTTATTCCTGCCTTGCTTTCTAGCACTCCTGGTTTCAAGTTGTAGAAAAAGCCTGAGCACTACCAAGCATGTCAAATTGGACTTTTCTCAACAAAGATGTCTCTGGGTGATCTGTGACTGCAGGGGCACAGTGCAATATATGAGTTGCAACTTCACTGTCTTGACAAAAATAGAAGTTACTTAGCAGAATCGAAGTTTCTTTCTCTGCCTTTCCTGTTCCATAGATTTGCTGTACTAGTTGTGTGTAAATAAAGTTGCAGAGCAGGAGGATGCTCAGTCACAGAGAGGCATTTGCATGGAGGATTGTACAGTATTGCTTGGGTTCTTTTCTCTCCATTTCTATTTCTTCCTGCTCATGAGCAATTAATTATAGGGAAATGGCAATGCAAATTTCTTTCCCTTTAATGAAATGGTAATTGTAGTAATGTCACAATGGAAATCATGACTGCTTGGGGTTTGAACTCTGACTTGGTTCTCAAACCCATGGCTGTGCCCTGTCACCTGCCATCCAGCAGTTGCAAGAAAGAACTGCTGTCAGTTATAAATAACTCTGCAGCAGATCAGAAAGTTCCTCTTTTTTTAATTCTGCAACAAATCATGCTGGTTTGACTTCTATGGAAAGCTGTGGAGACTGAAGGAATACAGTTGTCTCAGACCACATCCTATGCCCGTGGTGGTTCTGCCAGCTGGCTTGAGGAGTGGTGCCAGGCTCGCAGTGCTGATTGCAGCCTGCAGCAAGCCTTGCCCTTTCAGCCAGCATGAAGTTCCCTGCAGATCCTGCACCAAAGTGTTCTTCCATGAGGAAGCACGTAGTAGTTAAGCCTCATGTCTGTTAAATTCAGCTAGTTGAACACGCACAAAAAAAGGTAGCAATACTCATGCGAAGGATAATATTTTGTGGATGATCTGATCTATCTCCAGCATTAAGCTACCTATACTGGACTGCATTCTGTGAGAAAACTGTTTTTTCTGTAGCTATGAGTGATGTACCGTTTGATTTGGGCAAACAATTCCTTTGACAAAGGGGTTTATTATGATGATTGTTGTCAGGCTCTCTGAGCTGGTTTATAACTCTCAGATGTTAGTTTATAGGTGGGGGAACTTAACACAGAACATCTAAAACTGATATTATTATGCCTTCTGCAAACAGGCATTGCACAGGAATATTAATGATTAACTTCTGAGGTAATCAGATGTGCGTCTGTGGAAGAGATTCCGCAATGCAGGGCTTTCTCCTACTGTTTCTCACTTGACTTAGAAATTCCATAACTAATTGGAAGATAGTACAGCTTTGCCTCACCAGATTAGGGGTTTTACAGTGTGGAATATCGTAACAGCAAGTAGCTGTTCACTTGGTCATCTGAAGTCAGAGGAATAAACAGTGAATGAGGTGTACTGTTTTCATATGGTGTTTCTTTACACTAGCTATTACTGTGGAAAGGAAGGAAGTAACATCATTTGTGGCTGGAACCCACATTCGACAGGCTACTGGCTTTCTAATGTTGAGGGAAGGTTTAGTGGAGGTAGGGAGAAACTTCATGGTGTGCTCATTACATCAATGACTATTGTGAAAATGAATTTAGCTTTGCAAAGGAACTGAATTTGTGTTTTGAGTACTTTGAGGATTGTACTTGGAAATCAGGTTTCAGAAAGAGGTAAAAAATCCAATTAAAGCTGTAAGGTAAAAAATGGAGCGATGAAACCATGGCTTAAATGGATTTTAAGCTAAGTGGAAAATGGGGAGCCAGTAAATCTTCATGCTTTACACTGTGGGGATGGAGAATGACTCTAATGCATTTATAATGATATGTAATATGTTTTTTTCCTTTTCCAACCTACAGAGTGAGAACTTCCCCTCCAGAAAAACAAGATTAAGCTGTGGGGCAGAGCAAAGTTAGGGAGTGATACGGAAGTGTCAACAGTTGACATGTGATAGCTGTTGTTTACTTAACAAGATAGCAGCTCCAGGTTCTATCAGCATCATGCTTTCTGCCTCCTAATGGGAGCAGAACCCGGAGGAGACCATCCTCTTCTGGGATTTGTGGGAGGCAGGCACAGAAAATGTTTAACAGGTTAGGTACTAAACGGCCTGCCTATGAAACACAGGATCAGCTGGGCTCCTGCATGTGCAAGTAGTCAATTTTAACAGGAATGGAGTATTGATAGCCCACTGGCAGCAACAAAGAACCCTGTGTATAGGATCACAAAATAAAAGGCATTAGATTACATTCTTGACCCAAAAAATCTTTAGTACAAATCCATGAATACATTAAATATAACATATCTCCTTTTCTTTTTTTTTTTATCTATGCCTTCTTAAATAGGTTTAAAAAGGGTCTCATTCCTGCTCCAGTCCAGGAATTTACTGACATTGATCAACTGTTTTTATCTGTGACAGACTTTTTTTCTATGGACCTGTTGTGATGCATTTACTCAGAATGATGTCAGAGCCAAGGGAGGAGAGCACTATTCCCAATGTGCATAACTCCAGGCACATCCTCATACTCCATGACACAATGTGAGGTAGAAGTAAATGTTGTCACTCTATGAAGACAGTTTCATCATTTTTTTGGGAAAGTACTCAGGGGAAGTTCCCTCACACGAGGCTTTCTCCTCACCTTGACACCTGAGCTGTTTGCTGAACGGCAGTTATTGACCAACCATTCATCTCTTCTGAATAAGGAACTGTAGGTAGGTTCACACCCAAAATCTCAAAGGCACTCCGTAATGGCATGAAAAGCTATGTGTCTGATCTGCTTTGCTCAGAAAGAAATATGAGCTGTCATCTCCTCTCCTGTCTTTTTTTTTCTCCTGTGACCCAGTCCAATTATGTTGCTAGCAGGCAGTGAGAACTGTAGGGCAATGATCAGCCTCTTCACTCCTCACCTTTCTGCATATATGCAGCTCAGGCAGCAGAAACCTACTCTTGGATGAAGCAATTGATTGTCATGTCTTTGCCCTCCTCCTCTCTTCCTTGGCATCTCAATGTTTGGGGCCATACCAGCTGGCTCAGTGTTCACCTTAGCTCACGTTTCATTGCCTGGAAGTGCAGAAGAGTAGCAATAACAGCACTGGAATTTGTGACAATTTCTGTTAGTCCCATTACTGTTAAGGCCTTGAGATAAGGCACTGCAGGGCACTCTGTGTCTTGTGCCATACAGAGGCACAGAACACTGCAGAGGATCGGTCCTCTTGTTTTTCCCCCTGGCAGATCAGGTAGATGTTCTGATCTTTCAGGTTTGAAATTTGAAATGAAAAACAGGCTGGATTTCTCAGGAGTTTTAGAATCGTACTTAAATGGTCACAGACTTTTTTTTTTTTTTTTTTGCTTTGTTAATTTGTAATCATTAATCATATTTCTATCATATATATTGTTTTAGAATTTGCATATGTAGCACTGTTAAACGTAATTCCGGCCACCACTCGGTTACTAAACATGAAGGAAACTCTCTTTAAGGATCAGTGTGTGCTCGTTAACAAACCTCAATGTCTTCCCTCCAAAAGAGGGATTGCAGGGAAAGAACTTGAGCTCTCTGCTGTTAGAAACAGGATGCTGAGCTCGATTGCATTTGGCCTCATCTGGGAAAGACTTTTCTATGCTTTACTTCTCATTTTATTTTTATTTTCTTAATTATAATCCTAAGGCATCGTGGCAGCTGTTAGGTATGAAACGTGCTTGCCCTCATGCCAAGGGAGATGGAACTTTTAAATAAAAACAAACAACAAACCTGCAGTTTGTGTAAATGAAGTGATAAATGGGGTACAATACAAAATAAAAGCAACAGCCCATTCTGTGTACGGCAGAGAAGACCAGAGCAGGCAGATAGAGCCAGCAGCTGAGTCACTTGCACCCAGGACAGCATTGCCATTGACTTGCAGTGAACTGGAATGACATATTCCTCATCAGGAATAGAGATGGCCAACACTAGGAAAACTCTGGACAGAGACCACACAGAAACATAACTTCAGATGTTTGTTTATGAAGCTATTTGTCTTATAGATGGCATATAGGCACTCACACCTTCTCTTGTTTCTTGGACACAAATTCTTCTGCAAAGTTTTCATTCAGAAATGTGTGGTGGCAAGAAATGGAACTGCTGTGCTTAACTGTGAGACACAGTCTAATTCCTAACCCTGTGACAGTGCAGCTGGGAATTGTACAAAATATGTTAAAGAAAAGACTTCTCTTTGTCTCTTTCCTATGTCCTTAGTTACTTTTGGCTGCAGAGGCATCATTCCTTGAAGTAAGGGAATCTTGAAAAGATTCCTCCTCTCTCAAATAACAGCAAGGTTAACTTAGTTACCTGAATCATACCCTAAATCTAATGAGGACTGTTCAGCAGTTTCAAAGTTGAAAAAAGAAAGCTGATACCATGGAGAAAAATAAAAATAATGCATATAAGCATTCCTGTTATATGATGATAAGTAATAGCACTGTTATAAGGGATACTTTTCCAGGGTTGATAATTAAAAAATGAGAAAAGATAATGCAAAATGATAGAACAGCACAGTGTGATTGAACGTGTGTTTCTGTGCTGAAAGACATGGCACTGTCAAATAGGTTTTTGGGGTTCTACAATTTTTATTTTTAAAGGCTGACAGGTTGTTGAAATGCTTGTATTCTCCCCATCAGAGTTCAGTTTTACACTGAGCACCTTTTTCGTGGACAGAGTTAAAGGAGGGGGAAATCTGTGCTGCACTTTCATCTCAAACTCACGTGTTGCTGGTCCTCCTGCACAGGCTGCCCCAAACTGACTGCACTAAGAGAAGAGAAATGTTTTTGTCCTTGAAGTTCCATGATACGTGACTCAAGTGGGTTCATATTTTCCAGTGGAGTTTCAAATCTCTGCTGAGATTTTTTAGATGACTGTGAATTTTCTCTTATAAGAACTTATATTAGAAAGATTAAGCCTGATCTGTTTTTCTCTTTAAACCTGCAACGTTCATTTTTCTACTGCACAAGCTATGTACGAATTCACATTAATCCAATTTTCTCTTCTATCAGGAAGGGAAAATAAAGAATTTTTTTTTTTTTTTAAGAAGGCTTTTCTTCCCGCTTTTAAATGTGTGCTGAAAAGCTCCAGGAACCACTGTCAGATTACCTTATCTTTTTTTAACCTATTATCATAAAAACTATGTAATATTTTAAATTACATAGTTTTAATTACTCCTGGGCTGGTACCAAATATCCTTATTATTTCTTTAATTACAGCATTAATAACTCAGTTTTAAAGGTACTTATCATTTCACAATTAATCTTAACACTCTGATTTAGGAGATAAATGAGACTGAATTTTCATCTCAGGTTTTTAACTGTAATCAGAGCTTTGCTCTGTTGAAGTAGCAAAGAATATCAGAAGAATGTAACCCATCTCCACCCTGAGTGCTAAAACAACACCAGCAGAAGGCAGAAAACCTTGTTTGCAAAACAGCTTCCTGTGGTAGAGGTATCCGGGGCCTGGGAAAGGCTCGTGGGCTTGAGCCCCTCTAAGGCTACGAACCATTACCTGGTATATAATGACAGCAAGGAGGATTCACCAGTCTCCAGTCCCTCTCTTTTCCCCATTCCACTGTAGCTGCTGGAATTTGTCCCATGCCAAGGCTCCTGAATTTTTAGCAATCTGGGTTCAAAATATTGTAGTCCCACTTATTACAACATGACTTCAGCAAAACTAGCCTTCACAGAAGTTACAAGAGCTCATTTCATATCACAAAACAACCTCTGAAGTCATTTCAGAAATTTCCTTTGACTTTCAGAAGTTGAGGGATGCTTCAGTGGTTCATTTGTGAAACATCTTTGCTTTCCAAACAGGCCTTGTATGACCTCATTCATGAAGTCATAGGAGGTGCTGAAGCTTGTATTACATGATTTAAAATCTTTTCACAACCTCCAGAAACCTGGGATTTTCTGGCAGATGGTTAATGATGTAACAGGATGGCTAGATTGTGACTGTGTACTGAACCTTACTGCCAATTCCTGGAAACCCTTACAAGGGGGCCACGTGCTCAGTTTGAGCCTCTAGGCTTTAGCATAAAAGAAGTGTATCCACCCTGATAATTACACGGCAATATAACAAATTGTCACGGCCTTCCAGTTCTTCAAGGTACATCTCCGAGTTATCTATGTCCACCTTCCCCTTCAAAAGAGCAATAAAAGCTGATGAAGTAACTATTTTTTCACAATGATTACCCTTTGTGCTGACATAAATCCTTCAAGAGGATATATGTCAGTGTGAAATAATATGTATATATAATGCTGTCAGCAATGTATTTCGTATACAGATGTCAGCATGTTTGCAGGGACCCTGCACTTTGCCAGCAGCTGTAGGGCAGTAGTTAGCACAAGTGCCAAGGCTGAACTCTATTCCCTCTTAAGAAGAGCTTAAAAATCTCCTTGTGAAATACCATGTAGTCATAGCCACAGTCAATGGAACTAGTGGCAAGAATATCTCCTCTGCTTTGCTCAACCTGCGTTCATGCCATGATAACAGCACGGTATCCAGGCAGTGTGCATGCATATAGCACACTGTTTTCCCCAGAGGAGGAAGTGTGTGCAGCTTAGGAGGGAAAGGAGGGTTTGTTTGCTCTCTACAGACACGTAGCAGGCAGGAGCAGAAGGCAGCGATCTTTGCTGACTTCCTGGAACATTTCATTCAGATCTCTTGGGCCATCTCTGGAGAAAGACCTGTTTTCCTTCTTCCCTTTCTCAAAAGCGTGTGTTACCTTTGCATCCAGGTTTCTTAGTATTAAGAAGGACAAATAACTTTTAACCTGTACCATCCTCCTGGCACTTCAGGTATTGTTTTAACTTTTCTGGTGCAACAGGAGAAGGACCCAGTAAGTCAGTCCTGCATAACATGGAGGTGCTGTCAGTTTTTGCACAACACTCCAGAAGCATAGAGTGGCTCAAGGTGTCTTTCAGTGCCTTTGACAATTTTCCCTTTTCCCCAAAAAAAGGAAGAAATGAACAGGACTATTCTCCCATCTCTCTACCAGGGCTGCAGATCCCTCAGCTTGGCCTATGCTGGCTGGTGCAGGAGCAGCAGTCCTTCAGCTGCTGGTTCACATGTAGCCTGTTCCTCATAAAGCCCTTTGATGTCACACGTGGCCATAGGGCCATAAACTCATACTGAATTGAAGGAGAATTATTTCTCGTGCTGCCTACAGCTTATTATTATTTTTTTTTTGTTCCCTCTGAGACATTAAAGATTGGCTTGGAAGTCACAGTGCCAAAATGAATTATTAGGTTATATATATTCAAATCGTGTGCTATTAAGTGCAAGCTGAGTAGTTAAAAATAGAATATTCCCAATAATTCCACAAAAAGAAATAAAACAGAATGATCCCTGAAATCTAAAATATCTGCAAGGCGTTGGTATAAACAGTTTCTTTCTGTCTCTGGGGTGTGCTTAACCTTTACAGTTCTTTTCTACTGTTTCCATTTTACTTCAAGTCACTCACAGAATGCTTTACCTTAAGCATGTGTTAAAACCATGACATCTCTTGCCACAAAACCAACTCTTAGCACAAGGTGGGTTCCCATCAGCAAATACCCGTTGTCATGTTTTCTAATGAAATAGATGTATTTCGTATGAGAAAATCAAGTAATGTCTGAGAGAAAGTTAATGAATTTTAAATGATTAATGTAATTCCAAAACCTTAGTGTTACTGCTTCTCATCTCATCGGTGTTATGATCTTGCTACACTATCCACTTTATCTTTCTCCTGCATTTCTTCAGCTGTGTCCAAGGAATAACTGAAGAGCAGTATGAGAGCATCAGAGCATTTTCCAGAGCACGCAACAGATGCTGCCTGGTTAATTGTCCACGTTGAAATGATTTTCTTGCACTGTCATATCTTAACACCAACAGAAAAGTCTTACATATGAGCTGACTTTCGGTGAATGCAGACTTTTCCATGGATCTTCCTACAGCTTAAAATGATGTATTATACTGCACTGGATGCTGCTTCCTGTGCTACCTTCAAGTGGACACAGAGAGACCATAGCTGTATCCTGCAGGCTTGTTGATCCCTGGCTAACAATGTGATTCTAGGTTTTAAGAATCCATCTCACCCCATTGCTATCAGTCACTGTCTCTAAAAAATGTGACCAGGTGACCTGTTCACTGATGTATTTATCTATTCATCTAATGTCCTTTTTCCATCTCTGTCATGTCTTAAATGAGCTGGAATTTTTACTAGCGTGCTAAAAATGACAAGTAGTCTGGCAGGTTCTCTGGGGATGTACTCAGCTAATACATTTGTTGCTCAAGGATTTTATCCTTGTCAATTTCTAACTTACTGTGAATGCCTGAAGAAATAATGCTATATTCAGCTTCAGAATGGCAACAGCCCATGTGTCCTGCCTCCTTTGCACATAAAATGCCTGAGAAACAAAAAAGATGCTTGAATTTAAGTCAATTACTTACTACTGGGTTTTTCCCTTTACTTTCTGTTTGATATGTTATTTCCCCCACCCATGGCACTATATTCTGGCCAAAGCAGTGGGGAATGGATTTCAAATAGTCACAACATCACACACAAGAAATGAGTGAGCCTCTCTTAAAGCAAGCAACCTGCATCTGGATCCAGCACTGAGCACAGATCTGTCAAATGTAAATGGCAGATTCGTGACAGAAACAGCGGAGTGATGTAATAGGAAGCATTGCATTACTCCACTGAAAAACAGTGGAGCATCTTCATTTGTGTGCTCCGAGAGAGGGGATTTTTTCTTTTGTGTAAGAAAGACCACTGCTGTCTCTACAGTTCTGCAATGAATCTCACATAGATGTGAGTTCCTTTTGTACCTCTGTTCCATATGTTATGAATGACTGTGAAGATTTGAAAAAGTTTATCGTGGACATAGGTACCCAAATCCCATCGGCTCCCTGGAGAAATTAGGATTCAATCTCGAACCAGTTCTGAAATGTGGTACTTTGTTGTGCTTTTTTTATCCTCATTTTGTCTCCTTGAATCCATTCTGATTCTACTTTTAGTATATATACTTCTGGGGCAGTAATTGTCTCAAAGTACAGCTTGTATGTGCAATGTAGACCAGAGAATTGTGTGTTCAGTGTTGGCTGGACAGATGTGAATTTAGTGAGGTCTTCCCACTAAACACTAGACAGTAGTACTAATACATGAAAGCCCTTTACCATTTCCCTTCTTTAGCACCAGCTAGTGCTGTGAATGTATTTTATATCTGTATTCAGCACTGTATGGAATAAGAATTAGATCTAATCAGAAGATTGATTAGCGTGATAATGACCAATTAGATCAAGATCTCGTAATAATATTGTGCAATTTCTGCTCTGGAGGTAGCGGATGACCTAACAGTTTGGAGCATGAATGGAGCAAACATCTTATCATCTAAGGAAAAACACCCACCACATGGTTTAGTTTTTAGGGAGCCCTGTGTTGAACCAGGAGTTGGACACAGTGGTTCTTGTGGATCCCTTCCAGTTCTGAATATCCTCTGATTCTATGATCTTGGATGTTTGATCTAGACGTATTCTAATGCAAACGAACCACTGTTGTATAAAACTTCGATTCTGTTTTGTTTTTCAATAGAAGTGGAATATATTTCCCCCCCCTATTATGTCACGTCTCTGTGAAGGTTTGATCTTGGGGTGATTGGTTACATGCAGTAGCTTGCTGCTGGCCTTTTTAGGGAAGATCATTGATTGTCAACATTAGACAGTATTTCCTGATGAAGTCACATCATTTACTGTTTAATGAATGATAGGTAAAAGGACTGAATTCCCTTCTCACTGCTCCTTTGTTAATAATTAACAATTAAACTTGAGCCAATGAAACAAACTGACATCCATCCAAAACTAGCCAGCTGCCGAAGGAAATTCCACGAGAGGAATCATACTGATGATGCAGCTTATAGAAATCTTCCTTTTGTTAATGTTACATGTATTTCCTCCTGGATTGTGATGAAACAAGTGCACTGTTCCACAAAGCAAAAATCATCTGTACTTCAAAAAGAAATAAAACCAACACGTTTTTCAAAAAAAAAAAAAAAAAGAGTATTTCCATTGCATTATAGAAATGGACAGAGTTTCCAATCTTCAATAGAGTTTCTGTCTTTCAGTGTCATAGAGAAGTAGGATAAAATGATGAGAGAGATGCTACTGTCCTCCAAATTTCCCCACAAGAATGTATGAGCTCATCATGGGAAACCAGACTGTCATTAAAAGACATTTTCATAATCTCTGTGTTTGAATATTTAAAAATTCCACTCTGATGGATTGTAACAAACTATCCTGTCAATGGAAGTTCCACAGATGTATCTGTGCTCCATAGCTGGCATCTAGGATTCCTGACATAAAGTTTGGGTACCACATTACCCCATTTGTCCTGTAGCAATAACTGAGCAAAGGCAGTCATGTGGGCTGGAGTCATGTACGTGGGCAGAACGTATACTCTGAAAATATGTACTTGTTTACATTCATAACTTCAGAATGGAGCAGGCAGTTAAAGACTGACACCAGGCTGATCTAAGCATGAGTGACATGGCTGTCAAAAAGAAAAGCCGTAGTTGATATAAGCAAATGGGCAATTTATTATGGGTTGAGAAGGATCCAGGCAATGTGTATATAAAGTTATTTGTGCACGTATTTATCTGCTGAGTGACAGAGCAGATAACAGCTCTCAAGTTTTCCCAGTCAGTGCTGGCCTGCTTCACACTTGAGTGCTATCATAGATGTAAGTTTTGGAGGTGGTGTTAAATGGGAAGAAATGGTTGCCTAACCTTGACAGAGCCTGGAGTGTTTCAGCTGTCTTTGTGACAGCTGCCATAAGCACCTCATGGAAACTGTAGTTAGAGCTGGATGAGACTACGGGGGAAACAGGCTTCACTTTCCACTCCTCAGGCCTGGTTCCTTGATTTTGCTAATGCACAAAGCACACTCCATGTGCATCCTGTAGTCTTGGTCTCCTGAGTGTCTGCTCTGGGAAAGGCATCAGAGCACACCAAGGCTTCCTCTCTGCCCGTGTTACAGGGTTTCCTCTGGAAGAAGCAGCAGATGAATGGGAATGTGGTGCACAGTCCACTCTTACACTGACAAGTACTTCAAGAGCAGTCATTTTATCATTTAGTCTCCTATAACAGTCTGAATACCTTTCATTTGTCTTTTCCCCAGCTGCTTCTGCCACGTCTTTCTCAACTTGCTTCCTCGGGCTGCCATTTTCTCCTTCTGAATAGCTGAAACAACAATCATCTTTGGCAAAATGGCCTGAGTAGCAACAGCTGGTAAGACAAGAGTGAGGATATAAACAGTATATGGGAATGGAGAACCCAAAGCTGGCTAAAAATATAATTGTCCCAAATGGCCATTTCAGAGAGGATGACAAGCACCAGCTAGATAAATAACCAGGGAATTACAAAGATACTTTGAAATAAAGGAATCAGCTCAAAAAGAAATGTGAAGTAATTAGAAATCTGAGATGTTGGCAACAAAGATCATGGGATGAAAGCAGAGGATCAGCCATTACCTGGCTTACTACTGCCCCAAGTAACTGCACCGGGATCGTGACCTCTGCCACGGCAGAGCATCCTCTCCTTCAGGCACCGTGAGCAGCCCACCTGCCAGCTAGTGGAGTGCTGCTGTCAGGTAAAACACAGGGACAAACATTTTGAGAATGCTTATGTGACTTCACGAGGTGCTTTCTCACCGACATATGCCTTAGCAGATTGTAGCAAGCAGCACAGGTACTCAGAGCTAGAGAGCCCAGGAGATGAGGACATGAGCATGTGCTCCCAAAGATGGGACATGCTTGCAACCCACGCTTCCTTCCTGTGTGTGTATGTGTGTGTGATCATGTGTATGTGGAGGGGAGTGGGGGGAGGCAGAGGCTAGAGCTTTTTCGGGCAAGTTTTGAAAGGGTGGAGGTGTATGTGTGTTAACCAATATCGCAGAGGCGTCTAGTACTCTGAATTATGTTGTATTATTGGTATGGTATTGAACGCGTAGTTCACTGGCTGCTGGTCAATTCTGTTCCAAGAATAAATCAATAAACAGCTTTGAGCCATGTTCAGGACAGCCTGTGTGAATGGAGCAAGCCTAGTTGAGAAAGTGGCACTCATAGCCTGTGAGATCTAGGAAAGAAAAGTCTGAGGCTGATGTTTGGGTAACAGATTAGAGACGCTGGGCTCAGCAGGGAAACTGTGAGGCCCCTCTGAGAGTACCACTGCAATGCTCTAGTTGTGTGCATTTCAGGTGAGAGGGGGTCAACGTTCATCTGCCAAAGATGTTGTGATCTCTCAGAGTTTCTTTGAAGAGGATAGCTAAGGAGAGGAAAGGATTCCACTAACATCATTGTGGAACCTTCTGGCCCAGTTAACCCAGAGTCCTGAAACCACCCTTGTCCAAATCAGAGCTTGCCCCTCTCCACGCTATTGTGCTTTCCAGCTGTGTGACAACAAGCAGGAGCTTCGTGCACTGGGAACTGCTGTGGCTTGTAAGATTGTTTCACTGCTCATTGGGGTTTTTCCCCTTTTGTTTTATCTTGTGGCCATGTCTGGGGACACCAAACATGCAATACATTGCGTGTTCTTTTTGTTTCGTCTCTGAGAAGGACTTGTGAAAGACCACTGTCTATAGCAGAAGAGGCAGGCGCCATCTTTTCATTGCCCCGAGACCACATCACAGCTGTGATCTCGGGGCTCCTGTCACTAGAAAGCACACAGCCTGGAGCTGTGTCCCTTTGTGAATCCCTAAAGCGTTCAAGTTGAATTTCAAAGTGTTTTTATAAGCAGTGTATAACTTGATATTCATACCATTTAGGTTTTGAATAGGGCTGAAAGAACAACTCAGTTTTGATTTGTCTGACAGATGAATTTTTTTTGTTGTTTTTGTTTTTTTAATTTCACAAATAAATAGTAGAGTTTCTACTCTTCTTCTCCTTCCTCGTTTTCAAAGCAGTTGTTATGCATAATATAAAAGATTTTATTTAAAAATGGCCAACATAAAACAATGTGTCAATGGCAATTTCAGGTTTTTCTCTCTGGGCTGGAACAATTTATTCATATTTGGATTGGCCTAAGTCTCAGTTCTTAGAATAAATACGGTTCTAAAGCAGCAATTAGACATTCACATTCCCTACCTCTGGTGCTGCTGTGGTAGCTGGAATTTCAATTCACGTGATGCTCTCTTCAGCGTCTGCCAGGTAGTAACAGATAGACTTTATCTAACTTTCTCTTTCACTCTTCATAATATCTTCCCCACCAGACAGTTTTGGAAGTTTATTTAGTGTGTATTTACTCTTCCCCAGATGATGAGATGAGACAGAAAATCAAGTAGGAAAGGAAATGCCTCTGGCATACCATAAAGGTCACTGTAACAATCTCATCATCTCATTTCCTCTTTAAAGTTTACCTGGGAGTCCCAAACTTTTTTTTTAAGCCTTCGCTCTGACACTGTGTAAAAAAGGAACTCGAGCCCCGTGTTGCAATTCTGTGGTATTGCGGTGAAACGGAGCATCCCTTTCAGAGTTCACAAGGATTTATAAGGCAGCCAGCGCTCTGCTTCCTTCAGATCACAGAACCAACCTGTCCGGCCACTTCAGACATCGGCACAGGAAAAGGTACGAATTCCTTTCTTCTCTACAGCCGGGGCTGCGGGGCCTGGGGGCTGCTGAGCCCACATGGCACTGCTGGCAGCTTTACAGATCAGCTCTTTGAGTGTCCTTACGTAGTTGTCATGACTTTTTTCTCATAGTAGTATTTATGTTTGTGTAGCTGAAGGAAAGGCATCTTGTGTGCGTGTACGTAGCTCACAGGGCTGTCATCCAGCTAGCAGAATAGCTAACGTTCATGAGCTTCTACAGATGACCACGTTCACGTCAGTGGGCCGTGTGATTAGGTAAATATGCATTTATGATTAAACTGATTAAGAAAAAGAACGCAGCACTGTTGAGCCGGCCCTGCCCTGAGCTGGGGCACACAGAGTGCTGTCTGACATCAGCCACTCTGCGATGCTGAGGGAAGGAATCTGTGCTGATGTGCAGCAGCTCTGGCTGCGGATCGCATGGAGCGCCTGGAGCTGGCACTGCACTCGTTAGTGATGTCCAGAAACAGTCTATTTATGATTAATTTTTCAAGACAATCATGAGTTGGGAAGAGGTGGAAAAATGTTCCATGGAAGTTTTTAACTTTTTTTCATCGGAAATCCAAATTGTGGAATTTCTTCCTGAAATTGGAAGAAAGTTTTACCTGAAAGGCCTCATGCTTGACGGCGATATTGCAAAGAAAGCTCTTTGCATTCCCTTCTCCTCTCCTCAGGTTTTTAATCACTACTTCAGGCATCAGCTTCACGAAGCACAGTGAGGAATGCTGTGAAAGCAGTGAGCACCTTTCAGAAAGAGACAAAATGGAGTTGTCTTTCGCAAATTACAGTAGAAAATCAGGAGCTAAGAGTGTCTGCCTTCTAACAAAGCCATATTAGCTGTCTTTTGAGCCCAGGGCAAGGAACTTTAAATGAGATTTGGAGAATTAATATTATGTAATATATATATATATATAGTAAGTATATCTACTACGTATTGAATATACACATATATTCATCTTTTCTATCTCATGTAATATTATTTCTATGTACATCTACATCTATATTGCCGAGTGAGATATATGTATGTGTCTCAAGTGAACACGGCAACAATGATATACCTCTCCTACCACTTCTGAAATGCAGCTGTGGCACTGGTTTCAGTGGAGATTTTGCCAGAAATTGCTTGCAGAGATAACGAGGCTGCGCAGCCCCAGGTGGATACAGACCCAGTGCCATCCCGTCAGTAGTGAACCCATCTCTACAATGTGTTATCACTGTTATGGTGAAGACTGCAGCCTAGAAAAATACTTCACTGGGTGCTTCGTTTTAGTCACAGTGCCGTTTTTACATAGGACTACTGGTGCATATCTAAAAGCTTTGTAGGGCTGGAATTCTTGTTCATTGATTCTCTGGTCTAGTGCCCTATTCTGTCAGTCAGCTCACTGGCATCAGTAGAGCTTCTCTTGCTTGAGGAATATTTTACTCAGGAACCTGGGAATGCTTCTGAGCTCTTGAGCAGACAAAGGTCAAGACCTGTGCACACAATTGCTTCCAATTTCCATGACTTCATCTTTCAGACTGGTTTGTGATATGAACAACTAGCAGACCAAGAGCTTGCCTTGAACTTCAGCACACACCAACTGTGCAGTTTTGATGTAGTGTTAGGAGAATGTTTCTTAGTTCACTGGAGCTGAATCTGTCTTCTGATCCAGCACTGAGACAGATTTCAGTGCACACTCAACCATCCTAAATGAAGTTAAGTAATATATTTTTTACCTACAGATGTCTCCCCTGTTATTTGCCTTACTTTCATTCCTTTCCTTTGCTGCCCTTCTGGAAGCACAGTGGAAACTAAGAGAGAATGGTAAGAAGTCTGTCAAAGTGTTGGGAATATACCTTTTTCTCTTTGTGTTTGAACTCTAAGCAATTGACTTTGTCTGTCCTTCAAAAACCCGTCAGCAGTTTGCTAAGCATCCACGCCTCCTAGAGCTGCATGTTTCAAGCGTTTGACATAGCTTTCTCTGTGCTTCTTCTGTGTGGTAAAGTCTTGAAGCTGCTGTGAAATGTCCTGGTGGAAAGGTTTTATGGCTCATGGAACTCTGCTTTCTTGAGTTAAATGCTTGTTGTGCTGTCAGCACTGTGAGAGACAAATTTGCTCCTTCTTCATGTAGAAAGTCTCTGACAGCACTAAATGAGGCTGGGGAGCCTGTGACAGTGGTAGTATACCTGAGCAGCAGCAGCTTCATTTGAGAACTGTAGCTGCACAGAAGTGTGGGCAAAGTCAGCCAACATGACTACTACTTCAGTTCCTACATGAAACCATAGCAAACAGACAAGATAATATTCATTTAATGAAATATTGCCCAAACATTTTGTTAGGTGGTGTCTCTGCTTATTTGGAATGATTAGTAGGGCACTGCAGAGCTACAGGATGGCATTTAGGAGGCTGCATGTCCCTGCTGCTGTCCACTTATATCTGCTGTAACTCAGAGACCTTCTTTCTCTCAGTAATTGCTCCGTTCAGGTAGGAGTACAGATTGTTCCCACTAGAAAATGGAAAAGAACATTAGCTACAGGCAAATACAAACCACTCAGCTAGAGCTGCCCTCCTTCCATTGCTCACTGACAGACTTTAACATGGAGGAGGTCCTCCCACATAGAGCAGAATCATCCGGTCTCAGTGTGTCCTGGCATACTCATCTTTAAAAGAAGGTACCTGCCTGCTTCCCATGGTTAAGAACCACTGTAAGGTTCTCTGGGAACCCTGGAAAAAAGGTATTTATCCAGTTAAAACATCATCCCTACTAGTCAGTGGGTTCTACATACATCACAAATTTCATATGAAGTCCTTGTAGGGAAGATGTCCAGACGACAGTGGGGATCTGAAGGAAGAGAGATTCGGTAGCAGCTAGAGGGCAGAGCTGGAGAAAGGTCTCAGTTCAGGGTTCACACTGTTCATTATGACTGGTGCTAACATGCCTTTCTCTGCAATATCTGAAGTGTATGTCATAGAATCCGAGTGGAACGATGAGACACCAGCTAAAAAAGTGAAGCTCACCTGTGACACATCCGATGAAGTGTACTGGAAAAAGGGAGCAGAACTGAAAGGAACTGGAAAGACGCTGATTGCCGAAGTGAAGGAGTTCCCAGACGCCGGCAACTACACCTGTCTGACTGCTGAGAGCCACGAAATTGTCAGCTACAGTTTCTTCCTCATAACTAAAGTAGACTCCAATGGGCAAATGATACGGTCAATCCTGAAAAGCTATAAAGGTACGGCCACCGCGTTCGGGATGTACCGCGGTCGTTTCTGTGCGCTGAGCTGCGGTGAAGACTAGAGGGAGCTCTGCAGAAACGCACGAGAAACGTGCGCTTCAACATCGGCCGCCTCCAAACCCTTCAGCAGTGACATGATGACACTGTGTGTGTGTGTATGGTGCGACTGATGAGCACAGCAGGAATCTGTTGGTTTGGGATTAACTGAGGGCCCTCTAGACTCGTCAGATGGAGCGATGATAGGAACAATTAGACTGGTACAGAAAACATGGGATAGTATCAGTACTACACCGCTGCTTTTCTGGTAGGGAAACTATTGACTTGTTTTGCCTCCATCTCACAGGCACAGCACTCAGGAGAGGATCTGCCTCTAAGGAATGCATCCTTGGAAAGTCAGGGCTGCATGATTTGCCAGAGCCAGGGATTGATCAGAATTTTAAGTGCTGCCGTTTGAGTTTCTCCTTTCATGATTAATTCACTGGGACAAGCCTGTGATGTTTTGCATTTTTGCAATGAGGCTTACTCAGTTTGCAGTCCCTCGTTGTGGGAACAGGAACATATGAGCTTCCAAGGCTGGAAGCTTTTCCAGCTAATAGATGAGTCCTTTACTGACTGCTCTCTGCAACACGATGGTTATGTTCTAGCTCCTGCCACCAGCCATGTAGATGTGGTTGATGTGGTGTTGTATAGACCTGCAGCCTCTAACTGTGCTTACAGATGGCTTTTTCAGTAGAGTTAGCACCCAATGGGCATCATGAACTTGTATCTGCCTCCATACCCACCTGCCAAAGGAGACCAGAATTTAATGAACTCCCATTTTCCCTCTGCTTTGATCACTTCATCAAATAAATCCTGTTTTCTTTCTTTGTCCGTTTAGAGCCAAGCAAGACGTTCTTAAAATGCGAGGCAAAGAACTACTCTGGAATTTTCACATGTTCATGGATGACAGAAAACGAGAGTCCAAGTGTGAAGTTCACAATCAGGAGCCTAAAAGGGTAAAAGCTTGTACTTTCCTTAAACACCTCATAGCACAGCCAGAAGATCCCATGGTGTCTGTGTAGGAGATGCTGCACTGTGAGCTCTTGGAGGGCACACGGGAGGGGAGGAATCCCACTTCTGGAGTCTGAACATCTGCAAAATGTTTTGAGTCATTGCTGGAATTGATAATGATTAATAGGAGCGCTGAAGTCACTCTGAAATTAATACAGATTTGAAAATGGAACAACCCCCACCAGGCTGTTACAGCTGCTACAGTACAGACACTTAAGCAATAGCAAAAGCAGTTCATTCAGGGGAGAGAGAGGAAGTTGAGCCAAAAGCAGAAACAATCGTTGCTGTGAGTCCCAGCAGATCCAGTGGAATTGAGGGAGTGGGAGGCTGCACCCATGACAAAAGCCACACGTCTATTGCCAAGTGTCTGTTGAGGAACACAGCAGAAACCTGCAAGGGAAATGTGTGAGGGGAACCTTGGGGGAATTTCCTACCTCCCACCACTCTTGAGGGTTTCTCCAAAGCGTAGAGTGCCTGGGCAAAGGTCATTTGAGCTTGTCAGAGAGGAAAAAACTGCAAGATGTTTTATTTTGTTGAAAGCAAATGTAGACCAAGACTCTCATCGTGCATTTTAAGTGGGATTTTTTTGTTGTTTCCCAATTGAATGGCTTAACCATGTCTTAATTCTTCCAGCAAGGTTTTGGAAAGGACTGAGGAACAAAGTTAGATGCTGCAGCTTGTCAGAGAGCAGTGATATTCAGAAATGATCTCATCCCATTTTATGTTTAGACACAAATTTCTTCTGCTAAGCAGAAGTTGGGATGGGCTTTTCTTGTTTTATCAATATGAAATATAACACTAAATACGTAATACCCCCCACTGAATTGTTTCTGCAATTCCTTAAGTGCAGACGTAGTGTGATACATGCGGGACCAAACCTTATCTTACTAATTACACACTATCATTATGGCAGCAAAATTCCCAGAACAAATTAGTATTTATTTTTCTGTTATATCTTCAGCTCTCAAGGAGATGTAACCTGCAGCAGCCCTGTAGCTCGCACTGACAAATCTGTGACTGAATACACTGCCCAGTGCCAGAAGGAAAACTACTGTCCATTTGCTGAAGAGCACCAGCCAACCGAGATGTTCCTGGAGGTCATTGATGAGGTGGAATATGAGAACTACACTAGCAGCTTCTTCATCAGAGATATCAGTGAGTAGATCAGAAATCATCATTAGTTCTTAGCCTCATTCTCGCTGCTGGTAGTGGAACTAACAATGGTAATTGACCAAACCAAGCTTGGGAATCCCTGCTCTGTTCTACTGTAAATCTGTATCCAGCCCCCAGTTACAGGAACAGGGGGAAACAAATCATAGCAGCAGTCTGGAAGAAGATGAGGAAGTGAAGAAGCAATGTATCCATGGCTTGTGACCTCCAAGCCTCTCTCTCCCACATATGCCAGAAGTTTCTGTAACCTTCTCTATTACGTAGATGTGTTTTGGAAGGAGCACATGGGGGAAGTCAAGAGAATAACCAATCACCCAGCAGGTTATTCTTTGAGAACTGCAGATTTACTCAGGTAGTGGGTAAGGCCAGGTATTCCTCATTCCTGATCCATTCTTACAGATGGACAAAAAAATGTTTTGTTAAGTGCCCTAACAGTCAGCAGGGGATGAAGGTAACCACTGTTTTCCAACAGAGCCCTCTATAGCTATCCGGGCAAAAAAAAAACACCAAAAACCCAGAAGGATCTCACCCAGAGAGGCTCCAGGAGTGTTGTTAATTTTCCATGAGAAGCATAAAGCGCAGTTCTTGTACATCATGCCAACTCCTGTCATAATCTAATAGAGGCTCCAACGTTCACATAAAGCTATCAACAATAGCACACCAATGTGATCTTACACTGCTAATGTGAATTAATACCTTCTATATTTTCTCTTGCAGTAAAACCTGACCCACCTCAGTGTCAGTATGCAGGCACAAATGGAACAGTGACCTGGACATATCCCAGGACCTGGAGCACACCAAAGTCCTACTTCCCTTTGACTTTCAGGGTCAAAGTTGAAACCACAAAGAAATACAAAAGCAAGGTAGAAGTACAGCACTGATGCATGATTTTCCTGTTTTAACAGAGAGTGTAAATAAAAGCTTAGAACATATAAATCTAGGACTAGAATTAAAATAAAACCCCAAATGTAGGAAGGTTCTATTTTAGAAGAAAATGACCTCCTTCCCAGTTCTGTGAGCAGTAAGATTCAACCCAGGGTGGATGAAACCTGATGTAGGTGGGGAGATAAAATCAAGTCCAGGATTGCATAGCCTTGCTAGCTTGAGAAAAGTTATCTACTAACTCACTGGTACACTACGTGGGTCCTAATGTGGGAAAATCCCGATTTCCAAATCCATAGGTCTAGGATCTGTTGCACTGAGTTCCTTGTATGTCATTTGTACATGGCTAGCTCAGCCTTTTTTTACATGTGAACTGTCAAATAAGGAATCAGTGACTCATTTGGTAGCATTTGATTTCTGTGGATTCTGGTGAAGTCTGAAGTCTTTGCCTCTCACATTCTTGTTGTTGTTAACTGTTAACCCTGATATTACTAACCCATTTTGGCTTGAATTAATGAAATTGTCTCGCTTCTGCTGTTAACACTTGTGGGGACAGTAAAGAGCAGACAACAGCAGAAGAATAATATGTCAAAGAAAGTTGGTAGTCAAAGAAATCAGCAGCAGAACCAGAAAGAAATACATAGACCAACTGACCACAGTGCAGGTCCTTCACTGCTCTTCCTTTGTCCAGAAGTCAGAAAATAAACAAATGTAATCATTACAATCTGAATTCTGATTAAACCACGGACACAAAGGGATATTTCTATGTGGAAAAAAAAAAAAAAGTAAGCAAGCTTGTACCAGCAGATGGAGCCATTCACCCAGTGGTGATTCCTTGCTTGTAGCTGGGCTGAATTGCGTGGTCCCATAGAGGAACTGGCCAGCCTTCAGAGAGCTTCCTGTATTTGACAAAAGTCCTCAGAGAAAACCAGCAGCTTCTGCCTTTTAGTGTTCCCTGTCTGGGAATAAGAAGGAAAAAGAGAGAGAGAGAAAAAGAAGATAAGCAAATAAGCCCTATGTTTTAATGACAGTTTGAGCTTGGGGTTCGGATCACTTTTACATCATTAACTTCAGTGGGAGTCATAGTTTGCTTCCACTGAGACTGAAGTTCTCACAACTGTTCATGACTTTGACATGTGAGAGAGAAGAGTGGTGCCTTTGAAGCAGCAGGCTGACGGTGTTCTCTGCACTTATACGTGCTTGGTGCAGTCTGTCTGGCACTCTACTGTATGTCCTGCTTGACCCTTACTCATGGATCTGTGCCCTGTCCATAGGTTTATGATGCTGATGAGCAGTCTATCCAGATTCCAAGGACTGGGCCAAAAGACAAGATCTCTGTGCAGGCCAGGGATCGCTATTACAACTCCTCCTGGAGCGAGTGGTCCGCGCTTTGCAGGTGAGACTCCATGAACCTTCTGCTGGTGGTGCAGAGGGCCACAGCTGGACAAGTGCCCAACCCTCGTGGTTTGAAGCCAAATTCCCAATCCCTAGCAGACTGGGGAACTTCTGAGTCCTCTAGAGAGATTGGTGGTGTTTCATCTGATCACTCAGACCAGCAAAGCTTTATTGAGAAGCTGACTAAAACTGTTGGTCTGAGGGAAATGAAGATAATTCTTATGTAATGTCCTTTCTTTTCTTTTACAGATAAGCACCAAGAGATTGGTGTAACGCTCCTGAAGAAAGCAAAGGATGACTTAAGACAAGCAAATATGCTAACTACAAGAAAAGCCTGCATGTGAGATAATTAAGAAGCCCCTCCATGTCTTTTTTTTCATAGTAGCTCAGTATGATCCTGATTCTGACAGATCTTTTACATTCCCCAGATTGGAGTAACACCACTAGCACACATCGTGTTACATTAACACGTATGGTATTTTGATACACTCCTGTCAGCTATTGTTGTAGGTTCTGTGTATTTTTGTATTGCATTTATTTATTGCTCTATTTATTATCTACTTGATACGAATTGTAATGTCAGTCGATGGCAGCTGCTAGTCAGGACATTTCATGTGTTGACTTTTACAGGATATAACTTATTGAAAGAACTATTTATTGTTGAATTATTTTATTGTTAAATTATACGATTGTCTTACTATTTATTTATTTATTTATTTATTGTTATTATTTATTTCGTTGAAATATACCAGCACAGAAAGGCTTGGCTGCATGAGGCAGCTCTGTATCATGCATCCAGGCTATCTTCACCTTCCAGTCTGACAGTTGATACTTTAGAAGAAGGAACTGCAGATCCACAGTCCTGGAAATGTTATCTGCTGCATTTTTTCAGCTGTTTGTGGTCAGCATTGCAAATCTGAGGCAGCTGAAATTATTTAGAAGTTCAACTGCTGTGTATCTGATGTTTCAGAGAGCAATTGAGAACTGCTTTTATATGTGAACGTTAAGCACCTAATTAAAGTTAGAATTTTAGGATATGGATTTTCATAGCTCATTTTGAAGGCACTTCTCTAGTACTGCCAGATATGCTAGGTGTCTTCACAGAACCTTAGGAAAAGAATAAAATCCTAACTCTGAACTGCTTACAGTGTAAGTCCCCAGGTCTGGAACGAAAAGCAGAAGCATGTGTTGCAGCCCCTCTTTCTTTGTCAAACTGCCTAAGTTGTGCCTTTCATGAGGACAGAATGCTTTCCAATATCTCTGAGGGCTTCGGCCTTCATCCCTGATTCAGGATTATTGGAATTAAAAGTCTTCAGTTGTGACCATGCTTCCATTTTTTTCCAGTCAGAAATGGGTGGTGATTTAAGTATTTAAACATTGAGACATAGGAAGTATCTGATATTTCAGAAGACCACTGACAATCTAGCTACGAGTGTTTATTGTTATTGTATGATTTATTTATATTTATTTATTATATTTCTCAGTATTTATTGCTATGATTCTTATTTCTGCTATAAACACAGCCTACTTCATGTCATGCTTATTTTATGGAGGAACTAATAAACACATCTGAAAAAGCATTGCTTTACTTGTGATCTTTTAAGGTGAATGGTTAGTACCACACATTACTTTTCAAGCAGAATGCTTTGTGCTGCTTTGAGGCAACGTCTGCAGAGAAGCATAATATCTTCTCCTGTATGAATTGGCTAATGCTACCAAACTGATGGCCTGTAGAAGCGTGCAGGGCAACTCCAAAAGGTGATGTGTTAGCAGTCTCTTCTAAACCCTTTTCTGCAGGCTGACAAGGGATTGCTTCTTTTGCAGTCTGAGGGTACACAGAAATTCCCTGTCCTTTGTGGTCAGGAGGTTTGCAGATGCAATCAGGCTGACACAGATTTTTAGGTCCTTGAGTTTTCTCTCTAATGCTGTTGGTATAGTGCTCGGAATTAGTGGGGCCTTCCTGTTCTTCAGATTCCTGAAGAATCAGTGGAACCGACCACTCAAGATTCTTATTAACTTCGATTCACTCTAGTTTTCATTCAGAAATACTCAGGTTTTCTGTACAAGTACCCTGACCAAAGAGAATATGCCTTTCTGTGCCACAGTCCTGTCAGGTGAAAGGGCTTTCCCTACAGGATTCATTCCTGGCATAGATCTCAAGGTGATGTGGAGCCTGTACTGAGGAAAAGCTGCTTCTCCAGAAAGCAAGTTACGTGTCTGAATGATGCTCTCTGAGACCAAGCTGGCTTCAGTCCCTGGCTGTCCATTTCCTGGAAGCTGCCTGCCCCAGGACTCGTCAGACAGTCTCAGAGACTCTCCCATCTCAGAGAAGCTCAATGGTTTGAATAGAACGGTGTTAACATCACACCACAAGTTTTCAGTAGCATGGCTCCATACACTGGAGATCATTTCCTAACGCACCCCATCTGCTCAAGAAAATATTAATTGATGTCAGTTCATCTTCGTACTTCTCCTTCTTAATTCCTTTCCTCGTTGGGATGCAAATAATCTCAAAACCTTCCCTATACAATTCATCGGGCTGTACAACGCACAGAACTGCCACCCAAGAACTTCATATTGTTGCAGAATCAAAGTCCTGATGGAAATAACTTTATTCCTCAGGATCTTATGGTACAACAGGACCACACAATCAGTGTTCTGTGAGCCCACTGCTTTACTTGGTGACCCACCTTTCTCTGGGAGTGAGCAGCTCCTCCTGCTTTCTATTCGTACTCATCATTCAACACAAGACTTCAGATTTTACCTACCACACCTCAATAAATTTGCACTGAACAGAGACTGACTAATTCCCTGCAGGGATTTTTGTGGGTGCTCCTCATCCTGAAGAATGTTTTACAAATAGTTGGTGTACTTAATGAGGCATTAATAGACTGCTGTAGGATCTTGCTATCCTCTATGTGCTCCAGTGATTAGAGGTATGTAAGCAGGCACTTGTTGACATCAGGAGGAAAAAAGGCTGATATTTAATTAGGGGTTCTGTGGGAGAACGCGTGTTCAGATTTCAGGTCTGAATGCTTCATATACACCCCTCCTTCCACGCTGAACTTCATCTTTTCTCTCTTCATGAGTTGCACCTTCTCTTTTATGAAAATTATAGTATTTTTAATGAACGCAAAATCAATCCGTGTCCTCTAACTTCGCCCTGAGACACTCAACATTGCTGGAAGAAATTTTCACTCAAATATTTCAGATTGAATTTGTGCCACACCAAAGGAAGTCAAAGTGCAAAACACCTGGAAATTGCATCTTAAAATACAAAACAAGATGCAACAGCAATATATAGTAAAGGCAGAAGGCACAAAGAAAAGCGATGAAGATCAGCTCTTTGCAAACTTGTTGGTTTTTTTTGTGTGTTTTTTTTTTTTTTTTTTGTCTGTCTAAAACAATATATGAAATGTTAAGTTGGGATCTGTCCCAGCTTGATACCTGCAATTTTACAGAAGGAAATTTTTGCTATTTCTTAAGGTGTGGAAAATGGGAAACTCACTTTCCTTCAGGCAAACACCCAACTATTTTGGCACAGTTTGATGCGTTACATCACTTGATTCTCATGCCTTCCATTGAGCAAGAATTTAACATCTTAATTGATTGCACATGGGCGGACAACCCTAACCACCCCCTCACGAAAAAACTGGAGGAGTTTGTGAACTAGGTTATGTACAAACATACAGTGGAATCACTAAGTCAGAATCCTCGCTCTTGACTTCGGTATCTACCCTGGCTTCTACATTCTTCCCAGATATATGTGGCTGCATGAGTACCTTCTTAGCTATTCCATGTGTCATTTTTTTCATCACTGTTGATGTCAACAGGGTAAGGCACTCCATCATATGAATGAGCATCAGCTACTGTGCACCAATACCTTCTGGAATGCAGCCAGATAACATCCTCCCATGCAGAATAAAGCACGCACTTCACTAATGATCTGCTACAGCAGCATATTTGGCATCACCTTTTGGCTCCATTTGAAGCTCTGAAAACAAAAGCAGTATTTGAATGATTGTGACACACATTATCACTCTCAGAAAAGCATGCACTAGGTATTTTGTCTTCATCAGATGTAGCAGGTCCATTAAAGCAAATAAACATTTGCTCACTAAGTAATTACTTTTTGTTCTTCAAAATAACAACTTGAAGAGGTGAGAGACTGGGAGAAGATACAGTCGTAAAAGTAAAAATCTACCAGGGGCCCCCAGGAACACACACGTATTCAAAGCAGTAATTCCCAGTGGTTTACTAATCACCCCCCCTCAGGAAGCAGATATAACTGAACTGATCTGAACATATGTTTTTCAACCAATAAAATTTTGGTTTTTAAGTAAGTAAAATTGATTCAACTTGCCACTCTATTTCATGTCTCTTTTGTCAAGTCTAGCAGTGCTACCTCAGTAGGACAAATACGATGCCACAAAATCCCCAAGCAGCTGGCTGCCAGCAACAGCTCTCATTCATCAGCAAGAACCACAGAGCCAGCTTAAGTTGGAATGGAGCACCCAGCTCCAAACGTCTCTGCCCCACCACCAAACCACGGCCAGCTTAGAACAGATCAGGTTTCCATAATCTCTTTGGGTAATCTTATTCCAGTGTTTGACTACTCTCATTATGAAATTTGTTTTCATCACATCTAATTGGAATTTCTCTTGCTGCAATTGGCATTATTCTCTCTCTTCCTTTCATTGCTACGTCTAAGAAGAGTTTGTCTTCTCTGCCCCCCAACCCTTCAGAACAGCCAAAGACAGCAATAAGATTTACCTTCTGACCTTAGCTAGAATTGCTGCAGTATTTCAGTGTCTTCCATGTGCTGGAGAACCCAGACTTGTACACAGCCTTCACACACAGCCTCATAAGTGCCTAACAGGGCGAAAGAATGATTTGTTCTGAGGCAATAATAGCATCATTAGCAATACAGCCCAGTATGTGGAGTCAGGCAACTTTGCAGTAGGGGCAAACTACTGACTCATGTTCAGCTTGTCCACCATGAGAAGAACCATGCCATATTCTCCCCACAATCTGCTGAGCGCTCTTGGAGGCAGCACACTGACCTAGATGAACCTGTGGCCTACCTGGGGATGACAGCTCCCAGGTCGTCAGACCAGATCTGCTGAAAGACAATGAAGGCAAACAAGTGCTTGCATGTTTGGACAGAAAAGTGCCTCAAATGAGGCATGTTTTCTGCTGACTGGTATATATATATTTTCCAATTTGCTGATATGAATTCTCCTCTCACACCTACAGTATGTCACAGCTGCTCATCAGAGCTCTATCTCTCCCATCTTGTCAGTGGTCTGGGAAAGCCCAACAGAGTTTTAGTTCTGCTGTTCAGAAAATGAACATCAACTTGTTATGAAAGCCCTAATCAAAATACCTGAATATTTACAGAAAGGAAACAAGGGATTTCATACCATGGATTTGCTACTGTAGGGCATAGAATAAGCATCAGGAATCCTTTTGATAGCAAGATAACTTTCAAATGCCAATAAAATCTGATTCAAAATCTATCTCCCTTGCTAGCCCTCTCTTGCCTTCAAATTTCCTGTGCTCCTTTCTTCACTAGGCCTCAGAAGATCTTCCTACACCAACTCAGATGACTTTAAACAGACTTTTATACTCTTTTTCCAGAGCAGTGGGACAGATCCTAGAGTTGCATCAGCCAGTATACTCTGCAGCACAAAATGAGGCGAGGCAGTGTAACCGAAGCGGGATGTTTCCTCATACCAGTGTCAAGGAAGCTGCGTGTTCTGTCAAGCTGCAGTTTTGTAGCTTCAAGTTGCACTCAAAGTCTTGTTTGCTAAAAAACTATTTGGACCAAGAGCATCTTCTTGTTTGTTCTGGGTTTTGCTCTTGTTGTCTAGAGCAGGTAACTTTAAGCATTAACCAGCAAATATTTCCTGAGTACTTCCCATGAATTTCTTGATGTCCCACGCTGGGCTTTGGGACTTCCCAGAACCAGAATTCCACTGAAAGCCTCAAGTAGCTGAATCCAAGTAATATAAACCAGAGTTTGTATTTCATGAACTGAATTCCATAGGAACACACCTGGATTTCCAAATTAAGAACAAAGAAAAACTTATAATGAAATCACAGAAGTAAAACCATGAAAAAAAATTTACAGGCCTCCAACTCAGACCAGATCCTCAACTGTCCTCTTCTTCTGTTGTCTTAATGTGAAAATGGAATCTGATTGGATCTTTTTTTTTTCCCCTGATGAGAAATTGCCCATTTATTCATTACCCATTTTCTTTAAAGACAAGTTCATCAGTATCCCTCTTACTCTCTGCAGAGAAGCATGAGTTAATAGGGCCCAAGGAGAAGCTGAACTCTGCAGTCTCTTCTGTAAGAATATTTGGCCCCTCTGTCTTTTACACTGATGGTGTAAAAGCCCGAGGTTATCTTGCAATGGAGGGAAGGTGATCACTGAAATGCTGTGAATTGTAACAGTTATGTGAGGATCATTCATACTGTGACAACTGGCACATCTACAACCCAAGTCATTAAAGAGAAGACAATTCTGCACAGATGGGTTTAAACAGAAATATGGGCTCAAAACTCTACACTTCTTCGGGCTTTATGAAAACTAAAATTCAAATCTGAGATTTCCACTGTGGTGCTACTCCTTCTCTGTATTACAGAAGTTGATTATGTCACTAATGCAGTGCTATGTTGATTTGTTTAAAGAATGCTGCACCTATTGGTCTGGAATGGGCAACAGAGGAATGGATGAGCAGGCAGAGGGACCATGGCACATCCCATGGCAGCAGACCAGGCAGCAAGGCAGCTGGATGCGCAGGTGCTGTGAACTCATCACTTCTCTTTGCAAAGCGACGTACTGCTGTATCCTTGCTCCTTTGCTCCTGATCCCCAGACTGGAGAAACTTCAATGGCAGATGGGGGATCCTCTGGGCTGTGTGTGAAAGTGAGTGGATATCCACATAAAACATGTACTTCTATCAACAGAAAACTGTTGGGAAGGACTCAGTGCATGGCCATGCTAACCAGCATCAGCTTTACCCACAGCTAACAACAAGGGACTCCAAAACATCAGGAGAATAGAGATTTATCATTTCAGCTACTCTTGTATGAGACTGTTGGAACACATCCAGTAGAAATTACTATTTTTTTTTTTTTTGCCGTGGGAATTATGTTCAGCTCTAGGGGTCAATATGGCAATAACAGATCAGCAGTAAGTAACCACCTCACTGAGTCACTCTTAAAACTTGCTAATGGAGATGGAACAGTTAATTAGGCAAGGGGATTAGCCAAAATACAATACATCTCCTTTATCAACACAATCCATAATGTGACTCTCATCTTTGCCCTGTACTTATGACCTTCATGCTGTACAGAAGACATTCTTACTGCCACTACCCATGGGCAACACCTTCCTCTAATTACCTTCTGTTAGGAGGATTTCATCACCGGGGTTTCTGCTCTTGGCGTGTGCGTATATATATGTGCACTCACAGATGCACAAGCAGATATTTAAGCTAAGTGTACCAGGATACTTAGAGCACAGATTGACTGTGAAACAGGACAACAACCCATGTCTGCCATGAAGACAACAGGCATTTTTGTGCTTCTCGCCCTGGTGGTTCTTTGCTTAGCAAGTGAGTAACATTTTTATTGGATAACATGCTATAGTTGTAATGTTTCATTGCTGAAAATTCTTGATCTGCTAGGACAGATAGCAGCAGTGGCTTGGTTGGGATGGCAGAAGGCAAGTGAAATGTTACGCTCGCACACTATTTAGCAAGCAGCATTTCAGCAGCTTCGTCGTTGCCAGCTTATGTAGATGAAACCTATTCCTTGACAGCAGTGTGAATCAGAGCTGCGTTCTGCACTGCAACTAAAAGGTGAACTGCAAAGCCTCCAAACTCAAACAGGTTTTTACCTACTCATTTCTTCTTCAATCTGAGTGGGTTGCATGGAGCTAATGAGATCCTTCTCCTGCCAAACTGAGCAAGTAGGAGATGGCAGATTATGCATGAGCCATAAAATATCTGTGAGCAACCTTTTTATGAGGTTAGTTTACCATGCTAGAGGTAGCTGTGAGGCACAAGTTGCTCTACCATAAAATACGGAGCTGGGAGGAATTTCTTGAGCCTTCACTATTTTAAGTACACTTAGAATAACTGAAAGGAGTGCAAGTCTTCTTTGCTATTAGTACAGAGGTCCAACAGCATTATTGATGTTAAAGAAGCAAAAAACAATGGAAATGTTAAAACAAAACTAAAAGTATGAAACAAAACAACCCCTTTTCATTTTGAAACTGCTCTGAAATTTTTGCTTCTTAGGAAGAGAAGTCAATCTCAGTGAAATGGTGTGGGGTTTTAAAATGAGAAATATGCTTTCAGACTGTTTCATTCACTGCAGCAACAGCAACAAATATTGCTCCCATAAGAACTCCAGCAAATCCCTTCTGTAGACATTCTGGTTTATGTTATCTACTTCAAAAGTTTATGATCAACACTTCATGAGCCAGACCTTTTTTTGGTGTACTGTGTAACTTGTGCCAGTCTTCTTTACCTTGGCTGACTTTATTTAATCAGAAGACATAGGCAGCTTGATGGAAGTGAAGTTCAGTGGAAAGCTGTCTGTCTTTAAAGATCCAGAAGAGCTGTATGTAATTAGAAAAACAAGTGCTGGTGCTGTATGGCTCTTCATAACACATTGCATTCTTTTCCTGCTCCTTCCGTACAAAAAGCCTCTGCCTGGTAACTTTTATCCTTCTGAAGCCATAGAATGACAATCACAGGACAGGAGAAGAACAAAATACATTCCTAAAGAAAGTAATTAATGTGTCACCACACCGGAGACATGCCAATGTTACTTGATTACTTTCTGGGAGGTGTAATTATCATTGAATAGCTGTTTTGAAGGAGCTTTTTGAAGCCCCACCTGAAATCAGGGCTCGATTAGATTAGGTGCAATGTGTACATCATATAGGAAACAATCCTTCTGCCAAATAGTTTAGAACCCAAGACAAGGGAAAACACTTTTTTAAACGTTACTATGATCTGAATTTCATTATCATTATAATTGCTATTATATTTTAATAAAGTTATTATCTTTATTATAAATAGGAAAAAAAAAGTATATAAGGAACGTGTGAGTTGCTTACCACCACACATGAGTTTTTTGGAAGACCTAGGAATGAAACCCGGTCTGCCCAACTAGTTCATCCAGAGGAACACGGGGCATTTAATGTACTAGTAACTCCTGGGTTTTAATCATTCTTTGATGAAAAGGGGAATAGTAGACTCCAATCTTCAGATGGCAATGGCTGTTCAAGCTGCTGACACAGATTTCTAAGGTAAACAAGGCAATGAGAACCACTTGCTGGATAAGTCCTGTCACACATAACTTATTCAACACTGAAGAACTAATATACAGAACACTGAATATTCACCAACTGTGTTCTTTTACTTCATCTTTTGTGATTCTGTTTATATTGCAGATGCTGACAAAGAGAATGAGGTGAGTGATTTTCTTCTTCATTTCTGCATAAAAATATATAGTTTGCAGCAACAGTGCACCGAGATCAGTGAGATCAGAGAAAACACATTAACCAACTGCTGCCAAAGTCAAAAAGAAACCCCTGAGGCTGAGACTTGTGGCTTCCATACAGCTGCTCTGACAGTTTTCAGATGTTGTTACCTATAATGCACTCTGGACAAGAAATAGACCACGGCAAAATTGTAAGACAAATTCACACATCCTCCTACTGGCTCCATGCTCTTCACTTACATGCAGGCCCTGGCAAACAACTGTCACAAAAACAGTCATAACCTGCAATAAGTTTCAGGTCTTGGTTGGAGTAATATTCCTTCACTAAGAGATGGGATGAAGGGCAAAAAATGGGGCCAGAACAAGAGAGCAGGAAAGCCAGGCTCTGTTTTAAATGCTTACACGTGTAACACATATTTTTAATAGATCTTCAGAAAGGACAGGCTCCAGTTGTAGCTTCTCTGCAAAGAATGTTTCAAATTCTCACGAGACTGACAGTGAACTGAGCCGAGCCAACATTAGTTGCAGCAGCACATAAAAGAGAGGTGATTTCTTAGGCAAGCAATCTCCAAGCTTTCAAGGATAACGAATAATAATACATTGAATAGAACATGTGAACTTCACAAAAGAAGACTGAGCTCCAGAAAGAAGACAGGATCTCCTTCAAGGATTTCTTTTATTATTTTGTACTCCCATTTTTATATACACTTCTGTAACAAGTACAGTCCTGTTGTCAGATGAGAGAGCCTTTCAGCAGTTTCTTTTCATTTTCACAGGACTTTGTTGAATTCTGCCTGGCTGGATCTCTTCACTGGTGTGAAAAGTGTCAAACATTATATTTGTGGGATAAAAAGACAGAAACCTTCACATCCTTGAAAAATAATCTCACTTAATTTGCTGCCAGCTGCAAGCATGGAGAAAGTATATATAAGACTCAAAATTTGTAGATGGAAAATGGGCTATACTATTTCCCTGCTATTGTATTTTTATTCAGGTAGGCCACAAAGTCCCCAGGGGTGTTCAGTACTGCCATCTCACACATCTGTCAGAAGAAACATTTCTTTTGGGAAGCTTGGGCTACATTAGTGCAGATGGCCGAGCTCCACTGACTGCTGCTCTACAGCAGCTGATAGCCTTGCCCACAGATTTCTTCTATCCATTATTTTGTAGGTGAATAAAGAATGTGAGAAAGACTTATTCCAAGACAAATAATACTGTATTTGCAGGTAGACTGCAGTGAATACAAGAGGTTAGAGAGAGGAAGACCAATCTACTGTGAAAAGCTCTACCAACCTTTTTGCGGCTCTGATGGGAAAACATATAACAACAAATGTTCTTTCTGCAAGGCAGTCCTGTGAGTAACCTACTGAGTAATGACTTCTGAATTAGCTCAAAACTGAGGTGTGCTGAGTTATCTGGTATTTCCACTTCATTATATTCAGGCTCTGTTTCTTCACTTAATCTTTTATAGAGTAACTGCTTCTCCCACCAATAAGGCCCACCGGATTCAAAGAGATGTCTTTGCTATTTGTGGGAGCAACTTCTTGCTCTAGCAGAAACTGGAAGTAGAACAGCCAAGAGAAGAGTGCAATGAGCAGCACTGGGCTAACAAGGCACCCAGGATCCAATTGGGTCATATCAGAATTCAGATGTGGACTTTCCACATTTCTATTACTGGAAATGTTTTCAAATTGGAAACATCAGAAATATCAGAGCTATCTTCTTATGCATAAAATACAGCATTTTTTAAAGAAAAGGCTTTACAAATCAGGATCTTCTCGCCTGCTGCAAATGTTATATTGTATTTTCTGTTAGAGAGTTTATAGAGTTTATAGAGTTTTTTCTGTGTCCTTCCTTTCCTTCGCAGGAGGAGCAGAGGAGCCTTACATATGAAGCAAGCAGGCGTATGCTGAATTAATCCTGCATGATGGAGAAGAATGCCAAGAACAGCTTTACACTGCCTTATCATGATCTCCTAATATAATTTCATTCATCCTGCCTGTACTAATAATAGTGAACAAAGCTCCAAATACACCTTTCAGGTGTGCTCTGACGTCTGTTACTCCTCCCTGCTCCAGAGTGCAGGGACTGATGCTTCTGCTGTCCCTGCAAGACTTCCTCAGGTTCCCCATAAGCATTCCTCTTTCTGTAGCATATTGGCTTTCATGTGAGCACTGCATTATATATTTGTCTCCATAGTGAAAGTTCAAATCCTCTTACATTGCCACCTGCAGGCACTGCTTAGTTTTCCTTGTTGGTGCTTGCTCCCACTTGATTTTTTCAGATACTTCTTTTCAAAAGCTTCAACCTTTCTATGAAGCGCTTGGACTCCTCCAGTTTTGTAGCTACATTTTCCAATCTCATTTTTCTTCTGACTTCGTACAATCCTGATTCATATAAGTTGTGTAACTTCTTCGGTTGCTTGTTTATTAAAATAAATGTAGACTCTTCTTGCCTGTTGTGAGCTCTCTAGAGAATAGATTTGTTATATCAGTTTTTCACAAATGAGACACTTCCCGGGTTAGAGAAAATAGTTATAGAGCAGCAACGAGAGGCAGTGTGTTGGCAGAGCAGAGACACAAATGTCGTAATATTAGTAAGATAGACTAGATGGCCCCATGCTATTGAAATTTACCCTGCAATCAGGCCCACTTGGTCCTTCAAATGAAGCGAATCCACAATGGTGCAGGGCTGCATAAGCCTCATAGCAGTGCCTCTGTCAAATCCTGTAACGCGATCTATGAATGATTCCTTTAACTTCTGCTGAATTGGGTGCTCCCAAACATGAAGAAATTTGTGTTCTGCTATTGCGTCTCCATTATCTTCATTATTAAGCTGCTTTATGTCTTTCACAATTAAATAGTCACTCAAGGGAATGCATTTTCCACAATTAAAGCTTATTAATGAATGAATTACTGGAATTACATTTGAAGAAAACTTTGGAGCTGGAATGCAGGTGTCAGGCTGAAGACTCGTACTTCAGAGGAATGTAAAATGAGAAACTTCTGTCCTCGCCTTTGAAGGTGAGATATCAGAAAGCTGAGCCATTCCACTGCTGGCTGAACAGCACTGTAGTAGCAGGCAGACAGCATTCTGTAACGGAAGGACTGAAAAGATTTGTTGGCCCACTGTGTATTTGCCATTTGTCCTGGCAGAGCTGAGAACATCATCCTCATTCTTGTACAGGGAAGATAACGGAAATTATGTGATGATAAAAATGACCAAAGAGATGGTCTTTCACAGGTTACTGCTTTACCACAGAATTAAAACATGCCAGAACCTAGCTGTGAGTACCAGGACTTCAACATCCCTACTTTGAAGTAGCCAGCTCGGCCCTGGCATGACTCTGTCTTCAATCACAATTCTTCCCAACACTTCTCAGGTTCACACTGGAAAGCTAGAGGTCATTGCTAGACAGGAAATTGCATGCAGGCACCTTCTTTTGGAAGATGAAGGAGATTTCAGAGCACAGATAGCCTATGAAAATAGCTGATATGTTATGAGGCCAGCCAGCCTCTGCATGAGAGAGGCTCTGTCTAATTTACTGTTACATTTCTAGTCTTTAGTTTGGTTTATAATACGAACTTGATTGAACTATTTTTAAACTAATTGCCCAGAAAACTCAGTAAAATAAATCTTTTGGTATTTGATATTGATTGCTCTGATTATAGCTAAGTAACCTACAGGGGTCAAAATGGATTTGAAATTCAGTACTCTTTTTTTCTGACTTTGGTTCTCAACTATATAGACGAAAATGTCACACAAAGTATATGTGGCACATAGGGGGTCTTAACCCCAAGGAATCCCAAAGATCTTTCTTATATATCTGCTGCCTTTCAGATACTCAATAGACCTTTTGGAGGAGACTCTTAGAAAACTCAGAATACAAAACATTAACAGTATATTTTTGGGAAAAGAAATGTAAAAGCTCAACAGCAGTAAAAGCTGTATGAACTTGGCGAGGAACGATCAAAAGAATGATAAAGCTGAAAACAACAAAAAAATACAAAAGGAAAAAATGGGGAGTAATGAAATACTGAAGTACATAAGTCTAGAAAAATTGAGCAGTATATTCCAACCAAGCAAACAGCATGAAATGAAAATATTCTGCATTTTTATGTCAAACACTAATAAATAATGAGTAAATTTAACAAAGTTCCTCATTTTTCTGATTCTCCATTTTCCTAAAGCATTACCTATCCTGGTAACAGTAACTACTGAACATACAGAAATCCTGGTCAGCATTATTATATGCTATTCCCATTCACTGCTGTGCCCCTGAAATCACAGAACGAGAGTGGGGTTTGTTCCCCACTGTGGGAAGCTTCAGACTCCTTTCTAAGGGACAGTGGTGCTCACAGTACACTAAAAATCTTCTCATCACTCTGCATATTTCAAAGGTCATTAAGACTGTTGTTGGTTACCTATGACCTTGGCTTTAACTCTCATCTTTCAGAAGGGAGAAAATTGACATATTATTTTCTAAGTGATGCATAAGCATGCCCCACTGAGGTTATCAGTTTAGATCAACAGCCTGAGCCAAGTGCCAGGATAAAACTGGAAACTTAAACATTCAGACTAATGAAGATGGATGAAGGGCTTCTGAATAGACCACAGTCCCCTTCTCAAAATTAATTAGCAACTTCAAGTGTCAAAGAATGAACTACTGCCATGAATGCTGGATCACACAAGTGGTTTATGTGAGGAACAGAAAGCTCCCAAACCAGGAATGTGGTGACTCCTCATGATGCCTCCCAGAGTGTGTTGCTGCTGGTGTATTCTTCTCTACAAACTCAGACTATGTGTGGTGTGTAGGGAGAAAAGTGGTTGAGAGCATCATCTTCAGAAGCAAGACTTTGGTACAAATTGCATTTATTTATTTTTTCTCTGAAATAAGAAGCTGGAAACCCTTGTAATTCTAATATGAACAGAGAAATATGGACCTTTTAGTGATCTGCATGACTATCTTCCCACTCTTTGGAGATCATTGGAATGGTGGCATATGTTATGAAAACACTGAAGTAAATGGATGTCAGTACTTTTTTATTATTATTTTTCCCTCTGGCCAACAATAGGAACATCACCTAATCCTGAAATATATTTTGAAGTTGCCACGCCTTGAAATTGCTGTTAAGACAGATGACAAGAAAAATACTGCAATCAAGATCTCCACTGGGCCATGAGAGGTTGTTTTAATGCCTTTTTCATTCCTCTTTAGCCAGACTGCTCACATTAGTACTTACAGCATTAATTAGATATGCTGCTAATAAAGAGCTAAATTGTACATCTATTCTACATCTGGGGAAGTTGTTGCTAGGGCCACATGATTTCTGGCATGAGAACAATGAGATTTAAGGTCTGAGTGCATTGACTGGTGAAAGATGCTGGTCAGACAGCTCTGCCTGTTGTTTTCTGGAGTAAGATACGTATGAAGCATGTGCATGTAAGCAGGTAGCGAAACTAAAGATAAACCAGTGGCAGCAAAAAAATCTGCCAACGTTATTTCTCATCAGCTGGAGTTGCTACCTGTTAAAATAGGTAAGCTGAGAAGGATAAGTAACCCAATTCATTTTGTACTGAATGAGAAGGAATGATGGAGGATGTTGGTAGAAAAGTGTTCAGCCTATCCTAGCACAGGGACTAAAGCACTGCCATGCATTTTGCTTATCTGGAAACCAGGAACCAGCAACAAGGCAGTAGGAATGCAAATAAGTGAAGCAAAATTTTCTCAGAGCTCAAAGGCTTCTGGCTTTGGGTAGTCAACCTAGAAGGTTCTCAGAACAGATCATCTTGCCCTGATTGTGTCTTGGCTGAGAAAGACCACAATGAGAAAACATAGCCTAAATCTGATCTTTTTTCACAATGACTAAAAATCCAGAAGACAATATGGGGGATGTTTTCTGGCTGGTAGCTTGGCCTGTTACAGACAAAGTGGATATTCACATCACCTGCTTCAGTATATTCAGTTTTTAACCAAACCTAAGTTAACTAAGTTTCCTATGTAGCCAATGCACATCCACAAGGGTGATGGAGAACCATGGAAGTTAGAGGCCTAAAATGCACAGTACATACATCCACCACAGACCTCTGGAACTCTAATTTTTTTCTGATTAATTCTTACATGAAACAGTAACAGAGAGCATCTGAGAGCAACACTCTCCAACATGGAATGCTTGTGTCCTTTATCTCCTGCTAGCAATGTGTGGTGGCACATAGCTGCAGATATCACTGAGAAGCATATCAGCTTTTGCCACATACCAGGCCAAAGAATTTGCATACGGCTGTAAACGACATCTGAAAATAAATGCTGAGGCAGCCAGACAATCTGGACAGTCAAGCTTGTGCAATGGAGCAATGACATAGAAATATGGGGAAGAAAAATTGTACATAGCTTGAGTGAGCTGATGAAACATGCTCAGATCCTGTTTGCTTGAAATAAAACATGGGTAGCCAGATGTTGGCACGGAATGGAGAAACAGAGCAGATGTCCCTGCACTTAATAGGGTAAATGAGTTTTCAAAACTCTGCTGAAAAGGAATTCGTGTATCACAGATGTATCTTTATACATACGTGGAAGAGAGGGTAGAAGCTTCACAGGGTCTTCTGATGCTTTGCTTTTCCCTCCTTTTACAAAAGGTAATGAAATACGGGCCTGAAGATCAGATGGCCTGGACTCCTGAAAAAGAAAGAGACAGTGCTACAATAAAACTACTTCACTTGCCCACAAAGCCCAAACTTTATCATCTAATATTGTTATTACTGTTGTTGCTCTAGCAGGTAAGTTGTGCATGTCCAACCTTTTGGCTTACGCTGAGTGAAGAGGAATTGTCTTGGGCTGTGTATCTGTATGTAGCTTGCTCCAAAAGTAATGCCTTCTATATATTTTCATAGAAACAACAACAGATACAAAGAGCACAATAATACTATACGATTCAGCAAATTCTCAGGTACAAAGCACTACTTCTCAACACAGTCACCACCATTTGTGATGCTTTTTTGCCAGTGGTGAACAAGACCCTGCATGTTACACTTGTAAAAATCTGCACTGTAGCTTTCATCACTGCTTTAGCAAAACACCCACCGCCTCACTATGCTCACATCCATTGTTTGGTCTCCATCAACAAGTACTGATGAACGTCAATGGGTGCACTTCTTCCACATGGAGGAATTCAATTCCATACACACTTCCATGTCACACACCATTGTGTCAGACACTCCTTCTGCTGCCATCTGTCACATGGCAACAACATCTGTTGGATATTGCTGGGAAGGTTCAGCCTCTACTGCTATACCTCCAACATCTGCCTCTGACATCATGGGCCAACATCATAAAATAGAAGACATTACTTTTTGAGTAGCCTCATAAAATATAGTTAGTGTGTATTAAGTGCAAAAAACCCTGATTTTAATCTGTAATGTTTTTTATTCAAACCTATGAAAAACAGAGAGCACCCAAACCACAAAACCAGTGGGCTACATCACCTTTTTTTGGTGAAACAGTCCCTGTTTTGATGTCGGTGGCTGCAAATCTCAGTGAATTCTCGAGATGTTTGTCAGAAAATTTTGATGAAGTTCTACTCTTTCCGTACTTCATCCTTCAAAACAGTTGTTCACAAATGTAGGTGTTGGTATCACTTGAGCTGGGACCACACTGCGTCCCATTCCCAGTTCCAGCCCAGCCAGGGTTCATAGCATGCCACTGCCTGGTAGGTGCTGCAGGGCCGGGCTGCTCAGTGGGGCACAGCCACTGCCATGATGGCTTGGGGCACTGCACGGCTGCTGCACTGCCAGCGGGGCTGGGTCACACACGGCCCGTGGGCTGCAGGTTGGACACGTCTGAGTACAGAGGGTGAGGAGCACTGTTGATCTACATGCTCAGTGTAAGAAATGGGCCCTGCCCCAGATATCTCACAGACTGACCTGGAAGGCAAACTGTGGAGGGCGAGTGTAGTCACTACAATCAAAGCATCATAGATACCAGAGATGTACAGCTGAGCCAGAACCAAAATCCAGGCCTCCTGACTCCTACGCTATCAATTACCTTCTTAAAGGCATCAATGGCAACATGAAAAATTGCCAGCTGTATTCCATAGTTGCTATTGCATAAAGCATTCTTTGGATCACACCAGAATTCCACGTCTCTGAACAGAAGATAATACCAGATGACTGAATGGTGAAGTATAATGGAACATAATTCAACAGGCTTCATTATGGTAGTATCAGTGTCTGGTCAGCCTGGAGAGCTGGATTCTCACCCTGCCCTAAAAATAGCATGATACTGCTTCAGCTGTTTACAATAAATTGCACAAAGGCTTCTCATGCTTGTTGAGCATTTCCAATTACAACAATTATTCAGGGTTTCTCAATCTTTTAATAATACTAAATATTAGGGGCGGGGGGAGGCAGGTCCTTAGTGTCTCAAACACAGACAATGTAAATAGAAGACATTTAAAACTGTTTTCCATTAAGATCACAATATCTCACTTTCTAAGACTAACTTGTGATTGCAAATAGAACTGGGAAACAAAATGCCACCACCAAAAACCAGTGAAGTCTGCACCTCTTAGCAAAATCCCCACAGTCCTTATTTCAGCCATGTGTCAGGAAGGTGATATTTTAAAATTAAAGTTTTTTATTTCTACACTTTGATTCTGGACCAAACAAGTGTGCAGGGGAAAGTGATAACACAAGTGCTTTTTCCCCAGTTTTACATATTCTGTAGAACTACACATTGTAGATAATCTTACTTCAAGATAACACACTGACCATGCTATAAGTTAATGTTATGCAAAACTTTTCATTTTAGTGCAGGACATCATATCCACTTGAAATATTTTCTTCTATTGTTGTATTTGATTCTCACCACGTAAATTTTTGTCCATGTAGGCTATGTATCTGAATTCTTTTCCTACACTGCTGTTAGAAGAGGAAAAGAAGTTGATGACTGAGGAAGTACAGATTTATTTTCTCACTGGAAAACGATGGTTAGGATTCTTTATATTCACTTGCAAGAGACAGGAATCTAACAAGCCATCATGTATTTTTCATGCAGAAAAGCATGCATCTGTTATGAAAAACAATAGAAGCCAAAGTTGTCATAATCGTGAAGGAATGTGAGCCACACAGTTGCCTGGGACCCTTGCTGAAGAGGTTTCTTATGCCAACCATTGTCTGTGGCATGGAGTTCATTACTGTTGGTCCTTTTCTGTTGAATTCAGACTTCCATGCTTCATCTGTTACTATGGCAACTCTAACAGCTGTCTTACTTTTTCTCCAAGGCAACAGAGGTGACCATCAATGTAAAAAAAAAAAATTAAGTGAATTGAATCACTTATCACCCCTACCTGTGCTAATGTACTTGACTTTCAGCTTTGTACTTCACTTTTAGCTATTTTTGAACTAATGAACAAATAAGTTCCACATTCATGCGTACTATGTGTGTAAGTACACATGTATGCCTGTATGACTGGTTTTTTCCCCTTTTCTCAGTAGCAAATATTTCAAACTTCCTTGCAAAAATCATTCAAGAAGAAAAATGTGCTATTTTGCAGACGATAAATAGACCATAAACAAAAACCTAAAATTTGTTAACAGCTAAATTCTGGCATTCATTTCCTTGAGGAATGGGGAAACTGGGGGAGTACTAACCTCCCTCTGGAATCACTCAAGAGAAAGGCTTGATCAAATTCAAATCCACACTGTGCCATCTCTCCATCTTTGAATAGTTCTGAAGCACTTAGTAAGCTTTTGAACTTTCACCTTACACAGTGAGAATGCTTTTATAGTTTGGGCAATTTATAACTGCAAAACTTTTTATTCAAGTTCATAAGGGAATGTTTTTCCAATTCTGTGGGACGTGAGTTGTATTATACTATTGAGATGGAAACAAACACACGGAGATTCACACACAAAATCTGAAAACTTAAAACTTTCCCTCATTGATTGGAATATGAAATTCCAGCACTAGTTATCAAGCTGTCTCTCTGTTAGGCCTACATACTCTCTTGCAGAACAGAAAGTCAGATGGCATCAGCTACAAGCATGACAGTTTTAGTATCTCGTGTCCGATGTCTCCCTTGGCTGAGCTGCAACCATACTCCTTTAGACCTTCCAGGGGCAGTCCCTACAGGCAGAGGTGCCACGAGGGCACAGGGAAGGCTGCTTTCCCATCCATGCCACTGAGGTGCCATCTTCTGGGAGAAGCACAGCACATCCAGTGGTGCTGACCTCCCACCTGCAAACCTCTGTCTTTGAGCAGAGCTGAAAATAAAGTGACTTTGTGTATGACATACAGCATAAGAAAAGGATGGATATGTTTCTGCTGCTGCATTTACTCTAGGATTCTCCAGGCTGTGGCTAATTTCCACTCCTGCAGTGGATAAGCCCAGCACTGCAAGGACTGAAGATATGTTTATGTTCACAGATTTAAGTGTGACTTTACAGGAGTGCATGAGGATGCTGTTTGGGAAGGACTTGCACCCTTTCAAACAGGGGAATGATGAAAAGGAGTTCTACCCCTGTTCCCAACAAATGCTGAATTATAGCTTTCTCTGGCCCCAGCTCTCTCCTGGCTCATGCAATGAGCAGGACCACAATTTAATTCCAGTTTAGAAGCCCCTCAGCTCCCTGCCCTAATCCCTCCCTACCTAACTTGCAGCAGGGGAATGGGAACGTATTCCCTTCACTCAACTCCAAATATACATTTAAACACAGCTCCTTTTGGAGTCCAACACTTACTGTAGCTTTCCTGTCTAAGCAGGAAAAAAAATTAGAAGCTCAAAGGAGGACAAGGATTCCTTTGCTTCCTTTGTAAATATCTGGTATCACAAAACACCACCTGCACCAATTGCTTTTGCCCATGCCTGTGTGAGGGAAGAGTCAGACACAGAGATGCCATACTTTCTGATTTTGTTACATACTTTATGAAGATTGTATGTTATTTCTGGAAGATGTCTTTGTTTTGCAGTGCTGCCCTGCAGCACAGCCTCCTAGGTCTGCTGTTTCAAGACTGCACCCTTTTAAAGCAGAGCAGAGGTGCACTTGCTGGCTGTCAGCAGATCACACCTCCCAGTGTCACAACACATTCCACAGAGGGCTCCCCGTAATCCTCCCACAAACTAATACAAACGGAATATGCCTTTCCACCTTTGGAATTAAACACCCAGCAGTTTATATGAATTTCTAAGCAATGATTCCATATTTTCAAGCAACCAAAGCAGATAAATGACTATTTCAGCACTCTCACTGGACAGTCAAAAGCAGGAGCAGAATACAGTCCTAGGTAACTTATTGTTGGGGAAGACAAGACAATTGCATTCTGTGCAACCAAAACACCTTGGCAGCATATGATCTCCCAGGTCTTCCAAGTTATTAAAGTGTAATTACAATTCTGAAGGGTCCAAATATCAGTAGGCAGGTATACATTCTCCTGTGGATGAACCTTATTGCTTCAAATGGATATTAATAGCATGAAATGGAAAGCAGACATTTAAACCTTAGTGAGAGCATTACTGACAAATAAGAAGGACTCAGTATATCAGAAGTCCCTCCATTCACTGTCAGGAGGTATCAGCTGTGGAAAGAGGAGCAAAACATTCTGCTGATTCAGTGGTGCAGGTGAAAGTCATTAGGCACCAGCTTTCTTATAAACCATGGAGAAAATTCTCTGGAAAGAAAGTAGGATCTCTTGGAGTTTAGGATATGTGAAGAAAATCTCTAGGTACTGAATTGGTAGAGACAGGTCCAAGTAGGTGGAAAAAGTGATACATAAGTTGTTAATTAGGAGTTGTAGATATACTGAGTACATTAGTTTTAAAAGATTTTCACAGCTTGTAGTTTCTGTCTGTGATTATGTGGATATTCAATAGTTCTAGGTTCCCTAGAACCTTTTAGCTTCGAAATGTATGTGGGTCTTTGCTGGCCACTTCGCATGTAGTTAGTTTCAATTTTTGACATAAATTGAGATGGGAAGTGTCTTAGAAAGTTAATATGGACAGGGAAGTGTCCCAGAAAGCTGAAGGAATGTCTTTTGGGAGATCTCTAAGTACTGAGAGGCTGCAGGTTATTAAATAATAACAGAACTTTCCTAAAATACGGACTTATGATGGGTGTGTCTGAACAGTGGGCATCTCCCAGCTCTAAATGAGAGGTCTGAACACCCTGGATAAAAGTAAGCAAAGTAAATGCTCTAAAATTAGCTTGAGTGACAACATCTTAACTACGCAAACCTCTTGGTAATGTAAGACATGCAATGCAGCATGCTAGCTCATCTTAAATTGGATAAAGACCAGAAAAGTATGCTTTGTTAATGTTTGTCTTCCGTTTCCCAAATGTTTTACTTTTGGTTCTTGTTTAAGCATCACTGAGTATCTCAAACTTCAGAATTTCTGAAATGTAACAGTAGATAGAAATAGATCCAATGAACCACCTCCAAATATCAACATATTACTGATAAGTTGTTGGGTTTCTTTTGAGGGTGTGGGAAAGTTTTGTTTTTTACTTTGTCTCACAATCACCTAACCTTTTGCACACTTCAATTGCTTTCACTATCATCTAATCTTTTATATAAACAAACTGCTCTATCTGAATTCCTCAATTCAATTGAGTGTGTCTGGCATTCTTTTGCATTCTCTCAGTGGTACTGATGACCATCTTGTTTCCATCCTTCTACTGATTGAACTACTGTTTCCCTTTTTTACTTAGGTTCTCTGTGGGAGGGCTCACTTACTTTCCTCATGTTTGGGGGACTAAATGTTTGGATGCTGCTGTTGATGATGTTGCCAAGAAGAGGGACTGTTCCAGTGTTAATTATACTATGCTCAACAATAATCTCAATGGTGCCAGTTCCTTTCCTTTATCAACTTAGCCAAAATTCAGACTACATACATTTCTTCCACTGATTCTTTTCCTGTATGTTTTTTTTTTTTCTCCTGTTTAAAAAAATCTTTTAGGAATGCAATGCTTTATGGCAGCCAGGTTATTGGTAAGATTGCCTGTGTGGTTTAGACACTAGGTTCTCCTGCTGTCTTCTTTTTTACCAGCTGTAATCATGTTCAGTTTACCAGAAGAATGAAGAGAGACAATAACTAAATAGGAAAAACCAAAAAGCATTCCCTGAAGCCACTTTGCAGTTGGGATGGATGAGTAATATCAGAGTACCTGTGAATGCCTTTTCCTGCACTTAATCAATAGCGATGTCATAGTCTTCAGTCATGCTGTTGTTTTTGTTTTTCCCAGGTTACTGTGTTTTGGATCACAGTGAGAATGTTTACCTATAAACGTTTACATTACATGATTTTTTTTATAGCCTATCTCTGTTTAATACGTGAAAAATAAGACTAGCTTTGCAATGAGAAGGCTCTACTTTGTTCAGCTGTTTTTGTGTAAGAAAGAATGGGTTGGCACTCAAGCAAATAAAAACTCAGTAATGTTATCATATGTTCATATCTGCCTGTGGCAATTAGTTACACATGCAGATTATCCTCTTTATTTCTTTAAGAGGTTCTAATGTGCAAGGTGGTTTCTCTGTATGGGCTCATGGCTAGATTCTTCAGTCAGATAAAGTGAAGGGTACTCTAGCAGAAAAACTACTGAAACCAAGGGCAGAAAGTATTCAGTGTAATCTGTAAATGAGGGGCTATAGTGTCTGTATGGAATATTATACCATCTGAGACCTGTATGCTTATTTCACTGCATTTGTTTTAAAGCTAACAGTGAAAAGTAGGTTTAAGGTGTGAATAGGATCTGCTGTAAGATTCTACAAGGATGGTTTCAGTGCTTCCTGCAGCTGTGGGCCTTCCTAGTAGCAAAGAGAGTCACAGAGCAGCTTCTGCTGTGAAGTCAAACAAAAACTATTTTATTTTATATTTCACTGCAGTGCTGTGGGTTATGTTGGGAAGATCACTATATCAGTACCTGACTCTTTTCACTTTGGCTTTCACAATAAATAACTGGTCAGTAAGAAGTGCGCTTTGCTCCTCAGTTTGTTGGCGTTTGCATAAGCTGTGCCCCCGGTACGTTCAGCAAATCGTGAATTCCACCGCTAACAATCTGAAGTACACAATCGAGGCTCCCCGTACCTCAGCGGGCAGGGAGCAGCACGCTCCTCAGCCACCACCACTATGGCGCCCGCCGCGCGAGGGATACCGCATCCAAGATGGCGCCGGCGGAGCCCCGCCTTCCTCACTGACGCGTCAAGATGGCGGCGGGGCGGGACGAGTCGCGCCGCTCTCCGCCCACACCGGAAGCGGCGCCGGAAGCGCGGCGGCGCTGGCGGAAGGGACCGCGCAGGAAGCGCCTGCCGGGGTTATCCCTCCCCCGCGGCCACAATAACGGGGCGGCGCTGAGGGGCAGGTGAGGCTTGGCGGGACGGGCGGGGGTACGGCGGGGCCCGTCAGCTGCGGCCGTCCGCCCGGTGCGCGGCCCCGTGCTAGGCCGGGCCTGGCGCGGCGCCTGTGTGCCTTTTTGCTGTCGCCTGGGGCCGGTGGGGGACCCTCGCGGCGTGACAGGCCCTGAGGGAGACTCTGTGTGGGCGTGGGGTGCCCGCCGGGGCGGGGAAGCGGCTGCGCTGGGGCTGGCTGCGGGAGCAGAGCAGTGAGGGGTTGTGCCTTCGGAACCGCTTACCTCAGCACAAAATGAGCTGCGCCCCTGCGGTGGAGCACCCCGCTGAGCTTTACTCTGCTCCGCGGTGTCTCCGCAGCGGTCACGGCCGCGGGGGCCCGGCAGGCCCGGGCCGTTCTGCTCCGCTCGCGGTGGGCCTTGTGCTGGCCGGGGGAGGCTGAGTGAGGAGATAATGAGGAGCTGTACAAGCTTAGGGTGACCCTCGGCAGCTGAGCCGTTTGTCTGCTTCGTTATTATTATTATTTTTTATTATTATTTTTGAAAATTGAGTCTGGTTGCTAGCACGGAATGATATGTGCACCTTAAACATGTCGGCAGAGTGCCTAGAGGAGCGTGTGTTTTGCAGAACACTCTGCTGCATAAGAGACTCAGGCTTTTTCCTCTTTACCTAATGGTGGGAGCCAGCTGAAGCCACAGCCCAACCTCAGAGAAAGTTGTGCTTGCTGCCTTTTAATCTTACAGGATTTTTTCTAGGCATTTCCTTTCCACGCTGATCTGTTAGTATCTTCCTCTTCCCTCAAATCACAGTCAATCATCTTTTACTCTTTTGTACTTGAAATGCCTCTCTACTTTAATCCCGAATCTGTGTTAAAACCGATTTATTTATTTTTTTGTTATATCTGGCTCTGTGCAAATTGATGGGCTGATATTCACTTGGAATCCATGTAATACTTCTTTTCATAAGGATCCAATGTCAAAAGCATTTTAAAGTCAATTTTAGGGTTTTTGAAGTTGAAAAACATTGCGATGCAGTGTTGCAGACATCTTGAGCTTTTCCAGCATGCACTAAAAAGAAATGCAGCATGTGTACGGACGGCACCCTTAGGGTTTTCAGCTTTGGCTGAAAAAGTCCCAGCCAATCCAGAGGGATGCACATGCGTTGCATACTGCTCATTAGCAAAAGATGCCATTTATGTTACTTTAAAATCAGAATTGAAAATGAAATTAACTATGTAACTACTAATTGTGCAGTTGTTAATGAAAAGAGCATTAAAAATGTGTGAAAGCTCATGCTTTTAAGTAATTAGAACAGTGAAGCTGTCAGTATCTCAAATTTCATGCCAGCATATAAATCTTCTGTGTTCTAGGACACAGAATTTTGTTTTGGATTTCTAGGAGACGCTTTGTTTATCCAATGAGGAGCAATTTAGACATAATAAGAAGCAAGCACTGTGGTGTATTAATTCACAGTGAGCGCTGTCACACAAACAGCTCAGATAAATTTTCCAAAATCCTTCTTTTTAAGTTTGTTTTCCCCCATCCGCTGAATTTTGCTATTTAACCTGTTAAACAGGTTCACTGAGTTAATGCTGCTTTGCCCTACTCAGCAAGTAGCAGCAGTAAAGACGTTTCTCTTGCTATTTGACTGTATAAGATGTTAACTCAGCTATATTGTTGTTATATGAAGTTCACATTTATTTCAGCTATGTATTTGTTATTAGAATAAATGCTTTTAAATAAAACTTTGTTATTTCAGTCTTTCTGTGCCAGTGTGTGCTGCTGGACAGTAAAAACACAAACACTGTAATTCAGTAAAGGGAACAGGGAGGGGATGTCCTGCACGCTGCTGCTGAAACAAGGTCTTTTAATTTTCAGCAACTTTGATCTTTAACGAAGCTACTGAGGGATTTGATTTAGTAGCTTGGTGGGTAGGGATGGTGGTGTGAGGATGGTTGGACTAGATGATCTTGTAGGTCCTTTCCAACCTAATGTATCTATGAATCTACTTGAATATTTTGTTTAGCATTGTAACCTTTCAGAGTAGCCAGCCACTTCTTATAGTCCTTTTTTCAGGAATTCTCTGGGTCCTGGCTTTTTAAAGGGAAAATTGTTTTTCTGCTAGGTAGAGGCCTTGTGCTGTTTCACTGGGAGATCTCTAGTTGATATGTGGTGATCTCTTTTTGGGATTTATCTTGAACGACAGGTATGTGGATGGCATCTCTGAAGGCGTTTTATTCACACAAAGGAGATAATCTGAGACTAAATCTGTAGTGATTTTCCTCTTTGTCAATTATCTTCAAAAGGACTTACTGGTTTCCTGTGATCATAGAATACCCCAAGTTGAAACGGCCCCACAGGATCGTTGAGTACAACACTTGGCTCCATGCTGGATCTCCCAGAAATCAAGCTTTATTTCTGAGTGTTGCCCAAACACTTGTTGAACTCTGTCAGCACGGTGCCATGACCACTGCCACAGGGAGCCTGTTCTATGCCCACCACTCTCTGGGTCAGAACCTTTTCCCAGTACCCTCCTGACCTCGCCCTCACATTCCATTCAGTTTCCTCAGGTCCTGTGGCTGTCACCAGTGAGCACCTCTGCTCCCTGTGAGGAGCTAGAGATTTAGGAAGTCATGTGTGAGACCTCATATAGCAAGCAAACTACAACTTACAGGAAGGATTTTTCAGTGTTTCTATTTTTATTTTTTTTTTTGGTTAATTCAACTGTGCTGTGGTTTGCTCTTATTGGCAGATTTTGTTCTGATTTTCTTTTTTATTAAGTAAGCAAGCTTAAGATGATCTGTCTTCTACTCAGTCCTTTTCTCTCTCAGTTGTACTGAATTTGTATAACGTGAACATTTTCTTTCATCAGAAATCATTGCAAATATGGGTCCCAGGCGGAAAAATGTGAAGCCATGCTCAGTGAACAGAGAAGGCTCTGAGTCTACCAAAGCTGATGAGCCAAAAGATTACATGAACCAGCTCTCCCATGAAGTGCTTTGCCACATCTTTAGGTGAGCAGCTTGTCAGAAGTCAGTTTATCGTTTATTATTTTATTGTTTTGTGTTCCAATATTGCCTGCATTGATATTTGTGTCACAAACTGCTCAGAAAGTATTGAGGTACCATCTGTGAACTGTTGGATAGAAACTGAATTACAAGGGGTGAGGGATCAGTCTTTCAGTTCCAGAATTCATTTAGACGCTTTGAAAGTTAATTTATGATTACGGTGAATAGCATAATAAACAAGAAACAACAACAGAGTGATTTAATTTCGTTCACAAGCATGTGGTAACAGGTGCTTAAATACTGATTTCAGTGCAGAAATGTGTCGCAGGTGTTACACAGCTGATGGGCTTCTTTTGAAGTTGGATCTGCTTCACAGTGCATGTGGAGGGGAACTTGGATGAGTGTATTAACCTTGCCTGTATCACAGTCATTCTCCAAGATGCTCACCCTTGCCAATTATATTGAAAAGATAGCATTTTTGTGACAAGTGCTCTAAAAACAATAGCTCCCACAAAATGTTTGCAAATTGAGCATTAAAGCATGTACTAGAAAAGGAAAATACATGTGATTAAACTGTGGAAAAATTTCTGTGGCAAATAGTATGGTTGACAGTATACGTTAGAGAGCTAAAACATGTCCCCACTTCAGTATTTGATTTGTACCTTAAATATCCTGTAGGTAGCATCAAAAATTGGTGTTTCCTTCTCTGTAGCCAAAGTTCACACTCTATCAAAGTACTGCATGAAAATTCTGTTTGAATTACTGTTATGAGACATTAGAAATGTATGAATTTATGTAGGCATCCTTGAGATATTCTTTATTCTGGAAAAAGTTCGAGAAATCCACATTTGATAAATCAGAGGAGTGTTTTTTCCTCTCCCAAAGGTACCTTCCCTTGCAGGATATCATGTGCATGGAATGCCTGTCCCGGAAGCTGAAGGAAGCAGTCACTCTTTATCTGCGAGTAGTGAAGGTTGTGGATTTATGTGCAGGCCGTTGGTGGGAATACATGCCCACTGGTGAGTAATTCACTCACTCAAGATTTGGCATTATGGAACAAAACTGGCTGTGCATGCTGTCCTGTTATTTATAGTGACATGTACAGGGTGAATTTTCAAAAGCAGTAGGAGTCAGGCATTGGGTACTTCTTGTCTTATTGTGAGGTTTGGATGGCTTCCACAAGTTCCTGACTTGGAAAATTTATCTGCGTGTGTGTGTGTGTGTGTGTGTGTGTGTGTGTGTGTGTGTGTATACATATAGGATGTTACTGTAGCAGAAATGGGGATTCTCTGTAGCAGTCTATAAATACAATCTGTGTTTGTCTGATTATTGTAAGGGAATTAAACCAAGGGTTATCCAAGAAGAGTCTGTTTGCATGCAGGCAGGAAAAAGTACAATGGAATGAGAGAGCAACTCATCTGCCACCACATTACAATGTAAGAATAAATAAGTTTTGATGTCACGTCAAGCTATTTTTAGATTGATAGATAAGTTTGGCAGCTTAGGTCACCCCTGTGAGTGTTTGGATTTTGGCTGAGGTTTGTTGGGGGCAAGAGCTAAAATAAGTGAATTCTAAAACTTAAGAGAGTCTGCAGTTAAATTTATTAGGATAGATTTCACGTGCGATTACACCTAACCAAAGACAGATGTAAATACAGATAATTTACTGGTTTAAAATCCTCCTTCTATGTTGTCTTATGTTAGAGTAAAATAGTCCTTTGCTTTAAAAAATTCTTCTCTTTTTTGGTGAGCTGTGAGCTGTGCTAAATAGCGACAGATACAGACAACTGATCTGGCTGGGTGTTGTTGAGCCAGTAAACAGAATTCAAGAGAAGATAAAGGCTAGATAGAGAAAGTGTAGTTAGCCCTGTAGCTATGCAAATACACTGAAGGAGACATAGCAAGCCTGCAGAGTTCAAGGCAGAGGCACGTAGGTCATAATTTCTATAATATGGAAGCAGATGACAAGCTATTGCTTCACTGATTGCATCTTTCGACATTAGAATTTACACTGCCATATAAAAACGACAACACGTTTGGCTTTCCCTTTACAGCTAGGCATCTGCTGTTACACAAGTACCAAATCTGTTGTTGTCATCTTAGGTTTCACTGATTCCAGTTTCCTAACGCTGCTGAGGAAGATGCCAGACATTGAACAACTTTATGGTCTTCATCCCAGGTATCTTGAAAGACGCAGAGTTCGCGGCCATGAAGCGTTCAGCATTCCTGGAGTTCTAGAGGCTTTGCAGGCCTGTCCAAATCTGTTGGTGAGTGGTTAGATACAAGAGAGAGATTCATTCAACAACTGAGATAATCCATGTTAACCAAACAGAAGGAACATGGCTTACAGGATTTTGCATTCATATTTAGAGTTTATACTCTGGTATAGCATTTAATTGTGACCCTATAAGCAAGCCAACAGTGCTTACAAGTAACAGTGTTTAGTTGCATGAGTGGGAATCACAGGTGATGCTAAGTTCAGCCATGAATTTAAACTGTTATCCCTCTTGCTTTTAAAAAGATAAGACATACTGCATATGTCCAGTAAAATGACACACTGCATTATATATGGTGCGTTACTGAGAAATTTACATGACTAATAGGATATGGTTGCTTAAACTTATTGCTTATGCTTATTGTTACTTAAGCAATTAATTTGCTTCTTGTTATCCAGGGCGTTGAGACCTCCCATTTAGAGCTGGTGGAAGCTATCTGGACATACATGCCACAAGTTCATATTTTGGGGAAGTTTCGTAATCGTAATGGTGCTTTTCCAATTCCTCCTGAGAACAAGCTGAAAATTCCTATAGGAGCTAAAATTCAGACTTTGCACTTAGTAGGTAAGTGTTTAATGGTGATGTGTATTGCCTCAATCACAGGTGAATTTAAAGTCTTGGAAACTCTGAGAGATTGTCTTTTTTTTTTTTTTTTTAAGAGAGGAAACCTGGTTTTGTGGAATTTTTTGAAATATTTGTTGCAATATGTGCGATAGCAAAAAGGTAAACTTTTAAACTGTATTCACAAACTGAGGTGAAGGACCTGTGTTCAAAATGTTTACAGCTTTTATGACATGTGATGTAGCAAAGAAGACACTTTATTCTTAACCTGAAGGAATTTATCCTGGAGTTTGTACTTTGAAATACATTTTTAAAAATGGTTCCTAAATTGAAATTTTATTTTGTTTATGTCTTATTAGGAGTGAATGTCCCTGAGATTCCTTGTATCCCAATGCTGAGGCACCTTTATTTGAAGTGGGTGAGACTCACTAAACCACAGCCTTTTAAAGATTTCCTTTGTATCAGCTTACGCACTTTTGTAATGAGAAATTGTGCAGGTAAGAGGGATTCATCTATGGTTTTAGCACATAGCAAACCTAATAATTTTGTTAAAATTGCTTAGCTACCAACTGCAGATGGAAATCTGAGAGGAGTTGTTTTATTTAAGGTATTATGCAGAGGTATATCCCTCTCGTCTGCGTTATTTGATGCAGTTATCTGATGCTGTGCAATTCTGTTGACATCTTTGAATTGTTTAATATGATATGTTTAATTTTGTTACGTGAGCAACCTTTAACCAGTATTGGTCTGTTCTGTGTAGGACCCACAAATTCTCTGAAGTATGTTCCCCTAGTGACGGGCCTGGCTTCTGCCCGAAATTTGGAGCATCTGGAACTCGTTCGTGTTCCATTTCTTGGAGGACTTATTCAGCATGTGGTAGAAGACAGCTGGAGATCAGGTATGAAACTTCTTTTCTCTTATATTTTAAATAGATTTTAAAAACTTACAGATGTATTTGGTTGATTCTCTCATCAAGACAACACTGGTAGAAATGTATAGGACTTAAGGTTGTGTGATGAAATGAAAGAATGTTTTTTTGTCAGGTGGTTTTAGGAATTTGCACACTATAGTTCTGGGAGCTTGCAAGAATGCACTTGAAGTGGATCTTGGCTACCTCATCATAACTGCTGCACGAAGGTATGGCCCTTCAGATCTTTCTTTCTCCTTTTTTCAAAAAACGCGTCTTAGTAATAAAGTTCAAGAACGTGAAGAAGCAGAGCAACATTCAAAAGTTTAAGGAATAAGTACTTCTACTATTTGGCTAAAATAACAGGAGTTCTTTCTGCATCTGAATCATATTGTGTCTGAAAAGTGCTGTGCTGTTTAGTCTTGCTACTCTGATGCTGCTATAACTGCAAAATACTGTCATAAAGATACAAGTGTTCTTGTATTTTCATTCTGCTACCTGAGTGCGTCTTCTTGAGTAGTTTCTGTGACAGTTATTTGGGAATGCCTCTTAACATGAGCAATTCTTGTTTGCAATTCAGGTTGCATGAAGTGCGGATCCAGCCTTCCTTGACCAAAGATGGTGTTTTTTCTGCTTTGAAGATGGCTGAACTGGAATTTCCGCAGTTTGAAACTCTTCATCTAGGATATGTTGATGAGTTTTTACTACAGTGTATGACATTTTTAATGCACATAAATGATTTGACAAATACAAAGATTGAAAAAGTTGATGTACTTTCAGTCAATGCGTAAGAGTTATTTTAAAGAATTTTAGTTTACCCTTAATGAGTTTTATCTCATACAACAAAATGCTGTCCTGAAATGCTAATTGAAGTTGGGAAAATCTCAGCTTTATTGAGCTGAAGTGATAGTCTGATCCACTTTGCAATTTGGACTGAAATAGGGAATTAGCAAAGCATGCTATGAAAGGCAGTTTTCTGAAATTTACCACTATTTCTACTGTCTCCTCCATAGGTAAAATGACAAATGGGGACTTGGTGAAGTATGGCTTGGCTGATGTGGTTGAAAATCCAGGAATTATTACAGATATTGGTATGAAAGCTGTAAATGAGGTTTTTTCTTGCATCAAGTATCTGGTCATTTACAACTGTCCACATCTACATAACCCAAATAATTGGATCACAGGTATTGCACACTTTCTGGAATTTTAGAAATTTTGTGTGAATAGCTCACATTACGAGCCATTCCTGCTAAATCTCAACTTTTAGAACATGAAGTCCTCTTAGTAAAAAGCAAAATAAGTATTAGGTGGAAAAAAAAATGTGTTAAAAAGTGAAAGCATTAATGATTCATTGACTACTTGCGTGCTTTCTGTATAGAAATTCTGTATACAAATGTGACTGCACTGCTAGACAAGAAAGAAGACAGTACATTAATATATAAAATGGCAATATGCTCTGTTTTTTATTTGTATTTTAAGAATACATGTTTTTATTATAATCCTTCCTGAACGGGCATCCCTGTGGGTCTTGTGGTGGGAAGATAGTTAAATACAGTGGCCCTCTGGATTTTATGTATATTTCAGCTGGTAAAAGTACTAGGGAGACAGTGGGAAACAGGTTGGGTTCTTTTTAATATGGATACTGACATGTAATGAGGTAGGAATGAAAATATAACTTTTTTTTGTGCAGTCATTGGATAATAGCAATAAAATAATATAATTACTTATGACGTTCCTCGCAGAAACTGTGTACAGGATAATGCAGTGTAACTAAATTAAACATCCACAGAATTAATTTTCTGCTCTTCTTTACAATTTGAAGGTTGGCACAATGTGGAAACACTTTAAAGAGTGATATTAAAACAATTTTTTTTTATCCTCATACTATTGCTTATCCTATTTTGTCACAAGTACGATAGATGATGCATGGTTTGGAACCAGAATGTTGCTGGTAACAGTCAAAATGGAGATACCAAAGCTGCCTACTCTAAAATCTAGGAAGAATATAGTGAAAAATAAATGAGAAAAGAGTTCCTAAGGGGATAGGTCTCTTCACTTCTGCAGATCATTCAAGATGGACCCGATTGGTTGACCTCACATTGGTGCGATGCCACGCGATAAAGCTAGATTCGTTTAGTCAGTTCATCGAGTTATTGCCAAGCTTAGAATTTATTTCTCTGGACCAGATGTTCCGTGAGCCTCCTAAGGTGTGTATTTTGGGGAATGAGTTTTCTCTTTATTTTTGCCTGCACGTTTGAAATACAGTGAACTCTAGCAGTTATGCTTGCTTCTAGAAGTTCTAGTAATTAAATTGCATAGCTTGGTGAACAAGTTATGTAGGTTTGCAGTTTCTATTGTTGTGGTTTGTTAGGGAAAATGATGCTTCTTTTGCAGAGAAAACAGTGACATTTATGATACCTTAATGAACATTTGATCAGAAAACATGATCCTTGATCATTAGTTCAATCTTGAGGCTGTTGTGCTCCAGAAAGGCTGTATAACCTCTTTGTATTGTTGTAAAGTCATTTAATGCCGTATAACATATATTTCAGTAAGTTAAGATTCTGTTGTTTATGGAGTTTCTTTTCATTAAGAGTCTTAATAGAGCAATGAAAGTTTTCTGGATTGCCAAACTGAAGGTACACTTTTGCATTGTATGGGCTAAGGAAATATTAGGAACAGTTTTCTTGCTCTTCATGTGGATATTGGAGTCTACTGTATACTGACAAAATGCTTTTTCTCTTGGCAGTAGGGTACATTGCAGAGGTTGTCTGTCACTGTTTTCAGAACTTTAAAGTTGTTCTTTGCTTTTAGGGCTGTGCTCGTGTGGGCTTAAGTGCAGGCACGGGAATCGGTGTCTCATCTGCCCTAGTCAGCAATCAGAACTCTAACAATGACAATGACAACAACAATAATCACCAAAATAACAACAACCCCAACATCCACCACAACAATCATCAACATCCAAATGACCAAAATGAGGAGAATGAACTGCGGCAGGATGGGCAAGCCGAAGGGCAGCAGATTGCAGCTGAGGGTAATCTCTGATCTTTGTGAACCTTATTGGGAAGTCAGTGTACTTGTATTGCCATTTACCTAGAGTCATAGAGAAGATACTAGTAAATGCTGAAAACTTTTTTCTCTTATGGTTCCTGGTACGTAACTTTAATTTTTTAACCTTTTCTTGGCGCTGTCTGCAAGTCTCTGATACTTCTATGATAAAAGCCATCTCTCTGTTGTATCTAGTAGCTGATGCAGGGACATTAAAAATCAATGACTTGAGGTGGTACAGATTTTTGCAGTGTCAGAATTCAGTGTGATACTCATTTGTGGGAGTGTGAGGTGTTTTCTAGGCTTCTGTGGTCAGGGCTTGGGAGTGTGTCAGTGTGAGATAGTATATTTTTAAGCTTTTCCAGTGAAGGCAGATACCATTTCAGGAAATGAAGATATAAATTCTCATTATACTTCTCACTGCAATGGAAGAAGACTTTTGGAGAGTGGAAAATCTGTGAGAAATAAACCCTGAAAACTCAAAAAAAGACTAGGGCCTTCAGCTAGAAAAGGTAGAACAAATCATTCAGAACTGTAGACTTCAGTGTGCAACCCTAAGACTGTGAAGGGATCAAGGCAACTGTTATTTATTTCTTGGTGAATGACTCTCTAGGTGTTGATTGAATGGTTTTTGTTACTTTTGTTTCCTTATTTTAACCTTATCTTAATCTTTTCAGCACTAAATGAGATGGAGGAGGTGGCACCAGAAGAAGCCATGGCTGCTGGGCAGAGCCACAACAGTGTCCCTGCTCACAGCCAGGCAGTTGTTCCTATGGAGGTCGATGAAGAGCAAGCAGGTAACTTTGCTTTTGGAAAGAAACTATCTTTCGATATCTCCTTCTCAATATGTTAAATATTTCAGTGTAAGTTTGTTTATGAATTCTACTTTATTTCAGGTGAAATGTCTGGTGCATTTGTAATTATGTTGCTAGTACAGTTTACCTCTGTGAAAAAAAAAATAATAATTTTAAAGTCCGTATTACGATTTCCAGTTTTCTTCTGCTTATACTAGATAACTAATATACATTTATACTCAAGGTTGATAATTCATGCTTCTTTTAATGATGAAACCACAGAATGAGTGGTAAAGTTGAATGAAGAGGCGAAATTGAACTAAATTAATCTCTTGCAACTTTTTCAAGGAATTCTAGAAGTTCTTCATCCTTTTCATCCATTCTTCTTTTTATGTGAACTGTTGTGGTTCTTCTGTTTTCAGGTCCAAGTGGCATTCAACCTGTCGTAAAAGCAGCACCTATTACTGTACATGATTCAGACAGTGAGGATGAGGAAGAAAACATGGGAACAAGAGCCTGCATCACTAACAACATTGCACAAAATTACTCAGATGGAGAAGAGAAAACCAGAGACCCAGTGGAAACTAGAGAACCTTCAGGTGTGGAAGAGCTGGGTGAGGGCTGGACAGTGTTGTGCAAAATTTGTTCTTAAGCTTCATTCTTTCAGTCTTCTTTACAGCTTTGTAAAAGACATGTCTGTTTAACTCCTCCTTTTTTCTTCTTTATTGTAAGTAAAAAAAGGAGATGCAAGGACGTCTCTCTCTGAGCTCAGATCTCATAGTAGTACAGAGACAGATAAGAAGTAATGGTGCTGCGCTGCTCTGCAGGCAGAAACCTGCCATTCTTTATTTGCAAGTGTGCTTCATTTATCATGTCTGTGAAGCCAAATTTGCAGTTGTTTTGTATTTATGATTCCCCCGCCAAAGCATTACTGCTGGTAAAAACAAAACAAAAAACTAATAATAATAATAATAATAATAATAATAATAGGACAGTTGTATTCATCTTTTTAGCTCATGCATGACCTGTGGAGTTGTCCTGGAGGGGATGCTTCCTGACCCACTTGACTTTTATAGGAACTTCAGAATTCTCGGGGTGATGTTCACTACTGTCTTCGCCACTTCTGAGCAGTACTCATGATTACTGTTTGTGTATTATTATTTGCATATGCATTATTAAGAGTCAGAGGCCAAGAGCTTTGTAGCAGTATGGCAACTATAGAGAGATGCAGAAAAGGGCATTCTCTCTCCTGCAGGTCTACAGCTGTAATATGTTCAGCTGTGGCAGTAATGCTGAGGCCCATGTCTGTTGCCATGTGTCTTTCCAGCAGCACAGATGACTTACTATTTCCTGTAGTTTTTATTCTAAGTGAAGTGGTTTCATATGTACGCAAGAGAGGAGGAAGTCAAAGTCAAAATATAAGTAATTGACAGTTGAAGTGCATGTGGTATTAAGTCTTGGTGAGTATTTAGCTAAGCAATTTGCACAGGAGTCCTGTCTGATACTAATTTCATTTCTGCAGTGAAACAAGTATCTTCTTGTAACCCACATATTCCCTATGCCAAATCTCTCCTGTCATTTTAGCACATTTCCATGAGGCTGTAGAGTGTTATAGTTACAATGTACATGTTGGTTCCCTTTGGGGTGTTGAAATAACCAGTAGTAGAGACAAGGAGCATTTAGAGATGATTTGCTTGAGCTTTTGTAGAGCCAATAATATTTTGGGGGCTTAGTTTAGTGTAATTAGCTGAGAGTAATAGGTTAATAGACTTAAAGGTTCTCCTTGTGATTTGTATGCTGTTTTCTATGTTTCTTTGTTCATCTGTAAACTGAACATCTAGTACCTAGCAACACCTGTTTCATGTCCAAAAGGGGTCCTAAGGATAGCTGTTGAAAACAAACTTCTGCTACATCTACGTTATTATTTAATTCCTCAGATTTATTCCTCATGTTTAAGAAAAGAGAAACCTATTAATAATGTGGGTTTTTTTCATATTTTTCTGGTTAGGCCTTTTTAACTCACTGTTTAGCTGATTTGTCAGAATGTTCACCTTTCTGGCAAGCACACATCACATCTGCTGACAAGCACACCAGCACACCATTACAAAAATAGCTTAAAGACTTTATAGAAACTGAACAACTGCTCAAATTACTGTTAATTCATGTAACATCAGAAGGAGCTGTGAATAGCAGAATGGTCATGACAGGATTTGTTATTGTCCCCTAGGCTACGTTCTCTTTTAAGAAGCCTAAAAGAGTAGCACTCAGTTTTTATTTGGACTGTGTATTTGCTTGTCTCATTGTTTTCTCATATTTAACTTACAGTGAGTGGTAAAGGCAAGACACCCCTGCGGAAGAGATGCAGCGCCAGCCAAGTGGGCCAGGCAAAGCAGTTCCATATGGAGGAAAGCAGCTGTGAGAAGGGTTGTCAAGTAACAAGTGAGCAGATTAAAGCAGACATGAAAGCAGCAAGTGACATGCCTGAAAGAAACAAAGGCAAAGATTCTTACCCAAGTTGTGGTAATGCAACAGGATCGACAGGAACATCCAGCTCCTGCAGTGCTATTTCTCCTAGCCCTGACTGTGCACAGACAGCTAGTAGCCACTGTGCTGGCACCAGTCTGACAGCTGCAGATGAATCCAGGCAGTGTGTCTGCTCACCTTGTAAAAGTGAAGGTTCCAGCGAGAGAGAGACTGAGGAGACCTCTGTTTGCTCCAGGTGTTCCTGCTACAAGCCACAGGACACGCAGCGGAGGACTAGTGGGTGTTGTGATGGGGAATGCCCATCCACGAGTGGTGCCTGCAGGAATGGACGGAACAGCACTGGGTCAGATTTTGCACTTAGGACTCTGCCGGACTGTGGGTCTCCCCGAGAGACAAGCGGTGAGAGGACTAGTGGGAGTGCCTGTGGGCCTGCCAGTGGGGAGGAGAGCGTGGGCTCACAGCACAGAAGCTGTGAGGTGCAGTATAAAGAAGAATATCCTCGCCGGCCACTGACAAGAGCTAGAAGCAAGCTGTCACATGTCCCTCTGGTGTCAGAGTCAGGTATGGCCTATACGCAGTGTTCGTTTCTGAGTAAACTGCTGTGCTGCTATGAGAAAGTGTTGAACAAGAGCAACACCCACAGGTTATGCTGAAGTTAAGCATGAAACATACTGAATAATAGCTTCAGGTGGTTTTTCAGAGGTTCAGAACAACTGACTTTACTGCCATAGCTAGGTAAAATTACAAGTATCTCTTTAAAGATTGCCATTGTATGTTATCCGTACCTACAAAATAGTGTTTGATTTACTCATTTGAAAACCAAATGCAGCTTCTTTTGACAGCACCTCTCTTCCCTTGAAGGTTGTCATTCATTGAAACATAAAACTGCCTTCCCCATTAAAATTTTCCCTTTAAAAGGAAGAAGACAGCAGGTATGCTTAGATCTCAGAAAGAAGGCAAAAGTTTGATACTTTACCAAGCAATAACAAAAGCTGTAATTATGATTGAGTTGTAATACTGCACACTTGTGCACCTGCATATTGGACTTCATTTCCAGGTGTATAAGGTATGATGATCAAATGTGTTGGAAATGTCTTTTTATTAAATCAGTTCACATTTCATGTAATGTAAAGCATATGAATTGAACAGCAGCAAAAAAGTCCTGAGGGGCCAAAATGAAGTTGGAAATGTTGGGAAAGAAGAATAAATGCAAGAGGTGAACTTGCTGTTTCTTCTGAATATGCTTTCTTGCCAAAATAATCATCTTAGTTTGGCATAGCACAGTTTGTAATTAGCTTATATTCCCAGCACTCTTTGCTGAGAATACCTGGCAGTAAAAACGAAACAGAGAAATGAAGCATGCTGTTTCCAGAACTGTATGTGTGTATGTGATGGAAGTAGAAAGAATTGATTGCAGATTCATATCTCTGTTAGCATGGAATAATTCAAATACAGTAAGTCCTTACGTCTTTCCAGTTTATCTTCATGTTCCCAACTGTTAACAAAACCTAAATCATGTAGGAAATTGTTCCATGGCTGAATGCATCTCAGATTGAAGACGTGAGCATGTTATTACATTTAACGTTTTGCTACCTTGCACCAGTACGACTGAATATTGATCTACAGAAATTAAAAGAAAATATTTCCTCTCTGTCTCCATAAACGAGTCAGATCTTAGTATTATTTTGTTACAAGGTTTGAATTGTTTCTCTATAAATAAGAAAAGTGCGTTAAAGATCACTGCTTTCTACTATTCTGGCATAAATTGAACTGGTTTTCAGATTCTGGAACAAACCTATATTTGATAGTAGAAAGTTTTATTTTTCTTCTTCTTTTTTTAATTACTTAAACAGTGGGACAAGTTTAATGTTAAAGACAATTAAATTTAGAAAGCATTGTCACCAATAATGACCTCTGGCTGAAATATGATGTGTAATTGTGATTTGTACCTCAGTGAAAATGCAAGCCACAGCTTTTCCTGAAGTAGATCTTCTCATTTTAATGTGTTAGTTCTCACTCATAGTGAAGCAAGCTTTTTCTGAGTTTAAAAATAGTGTGTTGAACCTTCTGTAAGGCCATGGGCTGTATCTTAGGCAGTTCAACGCTGAGTTGGAGAGCTTTTCCTGTGTTGTAGATTGTGTAGTATTTCCTATCTGTCAGTACTCTGGAAGCAGTTAAAAAGTAACAGGCAACAAAAGTAAATCAAACAAACCCCAACCAAAACGTGGGAATGATCATTCATTCTTCATGATTGTTCATTCACAAACTCCTTGACATCAGAGCTTTCAGCCTCTGGGTCCCATAAAGGATGAGGCCAAATTCTGCAGCTCATAAGCCACTGAATGTCACTTGTAATTAATAGTTCACGTGTATTGGAAGTTGATGATGTTGCATACATTAAAAATGACCTCTTTTTGTTAACAGCGATGTAGAGTAGTTAGTATTTTGTGTCTATTAGTTTGCATATTTATCTTGATTATGGATCTTTGTAAACGTGCCATCTGTTTCACAAAAAAAGAAAGTTGAAGAATGATTCACTTTAATAACATAATTGGTACTTTTGATCTCTTAATCAAAGAAAAATAATTCTAGGGCTTTTTTTTTTTCTTGACTTGAAAATAAGGGTGGGGATTCTTTTCAAAGCGTTATCTTTTAATTCAAGAAGGAATTTGATAATTGATGCATTTTAATAGAGTAAGAAGCAGTTTGGGGGCCTCAGACTATTTATACTAGGGCATTGTTTGCAGTGTCAGAAGAAACTCAATGACAGTTATGACAGACTTTCAGGTAGTTTGAGGTTATTTCTTGTATTTAAAACAGTAAAGGTATCTTGTTTCTCGGGTTTATTAAGAGCATTCTGTTTGCTGCAGAGAACCAAATGTAACTTAACAAACCATCACCTGCTCTTTTCTTGGTTCATTATCCCTGATTTTAGACCAGTAGTTTCAGTGTTTTCATCTGTAAACAGCATCCCAGTCCCCAGGTGACTCTACACAAATGATTCAGAGCAACAAACTTGAAAATGCATTTCATAGAATCATGGAATGACCTCGGTTGGAAAGGACCTCAAAGGTCGTCTAGTTTCAACCCCCTTGCCATTCGTGAGGTCGCCAACCACTAGAGCAGGCTGCCCAGAGCCACATCCAGCCTTGCCTGGAATGACTCCAGGGATGGGGCATCCACAACCTCTCTGGGCAACCTGTTCCAGTGCTTCACCGCTCTCACCCCTGTGATAAACTTCCTCCTAACATCCCACCTAAATCTCTCCATCTTAGTTTTAAACCATTCCCCTTTGTCCTATCACTGTCAACCCATGTAAACAGTCACTCTCCGTCCTGCTTTATGTGCTCCCTTCAAGTACTGAAAGTGTTTTGTTGCAAGGTAAATGTATATAGGTTTTTTTTCAGGGCAGACAGATATTTTGATCTAGAAAATGTGTGTTCTTAACAGATATTTTCACCTAGGAAATGCCTCTGTTCTCTTGAAATGTAGGGGAAAACTTGTTTTTGTTCTCTGTTCTCAGAAGTGACCAAGCCAAGGCCACGGCAAACCACGAAGCGGAAAAGGACTGCTGACAAGTCCACAAGCACAAGTGACCCAGTGATTGAGGATGATCATGTTCAAGTAAGATATTTTTCCTCTCTTGCTACAAGTTTATCAGCTAGGGATGCTCACAAACAGCAGTAGAGTAACACAGATTTGTCTTTTAGGGCCAGATGTTGTTGTTCTCTGTAGTCCTGTCTATATATAGGAAAATTCTGTCTTGGGTGCAGTGATACTTGGGCTGGCTTGAGAAGGGCAAATTAAATGCTAAAGCTAAAATTGAAGCTTGTCAGATGCTCACAGCTGCGGTGCTGCATGAAGTCCTGCCTTCCCATACTGTCCTTGATGTGCAAGGGGAAATTCTGTTCTCTGGCATTTTATTTTTGAAATAACAGCATAGGCTGCTGCTGTTAAATGGAACATGGTATATGTCATTACCTCTAGAAATACCAGCTGAGTTGTACTGTTGCAAGCTGAAAATAACTGATAGATGGTATATTTTCTGATAGAAATTGTTTTTTTCTGATGAGACGCTTTTTCCTGTAAAATTATTCTTTTGCATTTTGTGGTGTTGATCAGTAGAAATTTTTTTTTTCTGTTTGCCGTTAGGTGTCTAGTCATCTCAAATGCCCATGAACCCAAGTGGTAACATATTGATTAGTATCCCCTCAGTATCTCTGCATATCTGGCAGTAGCAGCTTATTTTGTTTTATTTGTTTTTACCCTGTTATGGATATGTTTGCTTGTTTTCACCAGGTACTGACTTTGAAATCCAAAAATCTTGTTGGAATCACTTTGACCAATTGTGGAATAACAGATTTGGTTCTGAAAGACTGCCCCAAAATGATGTTCATACATGGTGTGTAGCTAATGTTATGCCTGTCTCCTCCATCTAGGATCATTAGAAGTTTCTGAAGGAAGTAAAGTTAATCCGTTGCTTGTTTTCTGTTTATTAGCTGCTATGCTACAAATCAAACTGATATTTAGAATTGCTGTTTGTCAATCTGAATGTCCTTTTCCTTACAAACTGTAACAGATTTAATAAAGATTAATATCAGAAAATCAACAATTGAAATTATATGGCAGTGATGAAGATGGAGATATTTGTGGAAGAGAGAGATAACAGAATTGGAAGCTGATGAAATGAGTTTTAAAACACCTTGTTGTCTCTCATTTCTTCCTGCTTCCACGTATTAGTTAGCTGACACAATGATATCTTCCTTCTTGACATGATAAAAATCTGTTTTAAATTGTGGCACTTAAGATGCATTAGATTCACATTCCAGGTTGTATGACTGGTCCTGCAGTGAAGCATTGTGTCACTTATTGTTTCTTCTAACATCAGCATCTAGCAACGTGTTTACTTCTGAAATGAAGTATCTTCGTTTAACAGAGAAGGAAGGAATTATTTACTCCAGAATACTTCTCAAAACATACATTAACTTTTAACTAGATCTTGATGATGTGACCATGATTACTGGAAAGGAAATAGCTTTCTTTTACCTTGCAATGCTCTGTATTGGATCTAATGTTTAAGTCATCGGATTTCAATTGTGGGGATATACAGAAAGCTTCAAGGGGCTTTTTAAAAAGAAGCAAAGGAGGAGGGAAGGGTATTGTTAGATTAAATTTGATGTGGCTTTTTGTAAAAGGACCCATAACAAAGTTTGATCTGAATGTGGAAGAAATTAACAGATACTGTACTTCTTCAATATACTTAAGTTGCCGGATATCCAAATTACTTAATTGTTTCTTACATTATTTGTTTGCCTTCTTTTGAAACAGTCTGCTTTGAAAATCTGTGAAAGGAGAAAGCCTTTTCAGTAGTTTATTTCTAGTTATCCTTTGATTATTTTAATACTTTGCTTTGCTTCTTTGTAGCTACAAGGTGCCGGGTATTGAAACACTTAAAAGTAGAAAATGCACCGGTTGTGAATCGGTTTGACTATGCCCAGTGCAAGAAGTTAAACATGGATCAGGTCCTAGATCAGATTCTCAGGATGCCACCAGAAAGAAACCGTATCATTTACCTTCGTCCAATGCAGCAGGTATGCAGCCAATTTCCTTTTAATTACAGAGCTAAAGTTCTTTACCTGTATTCTTCTCTTGTCTTCATTTGTTTTTCAATTAATAAAAGAAATGTGAATGTTACGATAACTTGTTTATTAAAACTGTGTCCCATCAAGGCTTTTATTGCAGATTCTGGAAGTTGGATGATACTGAATTTTAAGACTTAATGTTAATATCTCCAATAGTCATTGCATTACAAGATATTAAAAAAATCATGATGCATTGAATTAATTCCCAACTGAATAACTAAAGGTAACTCTAAGAACCTAGATGCTAATAACACAACCTGTAGTTAGATATAAGGAGAAGCATGACATAGGTGTAGGTATCTGTAATCTTTTACTGATGTTCTGTTAGATTGAATAACAGCAATTAATGTTTTAAGTACTGCTGTAAAGCTGAAAGCTGCATGAGCAAAGCACTGACGTTAGTGATTTGTTGAGGTCATTTTGACAAGCAAATAAGAGAGCTTAATTTAGAATCCAGACTCTTTTTTGACTTGCACTCAGGCTAGAATGTTCTGTGTTACACAGTGATGCTGCTTCTCTCGTGCAAAGTAATGCAAGTTTCTGGGTCAGTTTTCCTGACCAATGAGAGAAGGCTCATTTGATATCAAAACCAGCTTATTTGAGTCTTAGATCTTAAAGGGCAGTAGTAATACTACTGAAAACAGCTAGACTGGAGACAATTCTGAGCAAGTGAATGTAGTTTGGACTGTTAAGTAATTTTTAAAGGGATACACATACACTGGAGCTGGAAAAACTCATCAGAAAATACCATTTCCCACCAAGTTCCTTAGGAATTTGTATTGGTAAAGCTGTGCTAGGAAAGTTTTACTCATGTATTTCATTACGTATGCTGTTGAAATTTCATTTAATTTTCCCCCCAAATTGGGGAGATTTTATAGATATCTGTATTTGACTCTAAAATCATATTCCTTTGTTTCTCTTGGTTACGAGGCTTTGTTTGTCTTCTTTCACAGGTCGATACACTGACTCTTGAGCAGAAGATATTTAGTGGCCCTTATCCCTACCATATCTGCATAATTCATGAATTCAGTAACCCACCTAATGTCCGCAACAAGGTGCGCATTCGGAGCTGGATGGACACAATAGCAAATATTAACCAGTGAGTACTTGCCCTTCAGTAGCCTTATGGAAGGTATATTCAGTCCTGATTCAAAGCTGTGATTAGCTGTAGACTGTAGGATTCTGTTGCAACATGAAAAAGCAAACAAACCCAAGTCTGCTGGCTGGTGAAGTTTGAATTCTACACGGTGCAATTATATCATTTCAGTGTCAAGATACGTTGAACAAAAAACTTAGATTAAATAAGACTGGTCATGTGAAAAATACTGTAGAATTCTCCAGCTCTGTTCCGTACAGTAGTAATGTAATTTAACGTTGAAGGAGTCAGTGTGGTTGAGGAATATTTTCACATGGAAAAATAGATTTCTTCTTTAAAGAAAGAGGAGACTGATTTCCTTCAGGAAGTAATAGTGGTGTGTGGAAAAGATGATGTACAGTCTGTTTCACTTCGTTACTAAAGAGCAGAAATTCCCAGTGTTGTACACAATGGCTTTTATCCACATACTTCAAATCTGTGTTTCTGTTGTCCAGGTTTGTCACTAAAATTATTAAAGGGACAAATGTATTTTTGAAGGTTTGTTTAGATGCAGCTATGTTGGATTGTTCTTTGCAGGCAGAAGCTATGTATAAAAGTTACCTTAACTCATTTCCTGATCTGAACAAGACATATTCTCTGTGATTACTCAAAAGTGAAGGGACTGCATACTGTCTTTGTGTGAAGGTCTTAGAGAAGCATTTCTATGGATTCAGGCTCATTAAAGTAAAGGTTATGTAGTAAGATTTCCCATTTGGTTCTTCTTCCTCCTCCCTTCACATTTCCAAGCAATACTGGCTGTAATCTTTTCATCCATCTCTCTAGAGAGCTTATTAAATATGAGTTCTTCCCTGAAGCAACACGAACTGAAGAAGACCTGAAGAAATACACTAAGTACCCTTGGGGACGAGATATTTACACTCTAGAAGGTGTGTGTCTGTAGAGACCTGAAAGTTGATGCTCTTTCTCTTGCTAAGATAAGTAACTTTGATTGCATCACGTTATAAGAGACACAAGTAATCGTTCTGTGAGGGAAGTGGAGGGCCTTTAGCACAGAGTGGAGGAATTTATGTTGAAAAGATGCTTGATCAAGAGTGCTGATGCCACAGGTGTGCTGCCATCTCCCTTATGAGCTTATCCTGTCTGTCTTCTAGGCATTGTGGATGGTGCCCCTTACTCCATGATTACTGATTTTCCATGGTTGAGATCACTGAGGACAGCAGAACCAAACAGCTATGCCAGATATGACTTTGAGGATGATGAGAGAAGTGAGCAGTCTTTTGTTGGAACCTCTGAAGAACTTTAATTTGTTGCTTGGTCCAAATCCGACATCTGTTTTCTTCATTTTTTTGGTTTTCTAATTCTTATACTATTTTTGTAGACTGTAAATAACCACAGTGTTGAGAGCTGGACAAGAAGGGAGGCTGACAGAATATAGTAGTGCAAGAGTGTACTGAACATCTGAAGACCCCTGATAGTGACAGATCAGAAATCACTCTGTTATTTAGCCTGAAAATAGGAGTGTGTCATACCCAGAAGAATTAACTCTATCAGTGTTCAGTTGGCAGAATCAGTATGTGGGCAATCTTAGCAAAATAAGTTCCATGTAGTGATGTTTTGGAGTTTGGATAAGTAGCAAAACAAAGAAGGAGAATACTTTAGCTGGAGTGAGTGCGCTTAAAACTAATATTGTGATACGTAGTCCCAGTGATTCAAGTTCTCTGGAGTTTGCTGGTGTTAGAGCTTAGCTGTGGTGGTGCTTCTGGCTTAGTTTTTTGAAATGTGAAGTAGGCTGAAGGGAGTCCAGCAGAGAGAGGAGTGAGATACACAGAGCGTTGGGGGAAATGAGGAAAGAGCTTGACTTGAAAACTCTGGAACAGAGAAGATGTGGGTTAGAGGTATTAGCTGCTGTGGTTTCAGGTAGAAGTATCTAGCACCATTTCTAAGGGATGAAGCTCAGGAGGATGAGGAAGAAGCCTGTCTTGGCTGTACATGTCTCTGATTTTTTTAAACTGATTCATGAACTCTGTGATTGTCATTCAGTATGTAGTCTGAAACATCAGCAAAATGATATATATTTGTTTAAAAGGCGTAGTTGGCGTAAACAGGATGTTAAAGCCATGGAAAAGACAGTTGCTTCATCCTTAATTACTCTTGTTTATACAATATTTAAGTGATTGATGAAACGTGTAACCTGAAAGCATGTCAGATAAGTCTCAGGAGGAAGGCTTTGTTACGCTTTCAGGTCCCCTTCACCCACGGACGTGGGGACTTAGTGTATATTAAAGGAGGATTATTGCTATTGAAAAGTCTAAATGAGGGGAGGGGAAGGCAAAATAAATCTGTGAATTCCTTTATAGGAAGGATTACGGTTTTTATTCTTACACTTTCCACAGCTACTATTTATGCACCCCGGAGGAAAGGACAGTTGTCTGCAGACATCTGTATGGAAACAATAGGAGAAGAGATCTCTGAACTGCGCCAGATGAAGAAGGGCGTATTCCAGCGTGTGGTGGCTATCTTCATACATTACTGTGATGTCAACGGCGAGCCAGTCGAGGATGATTACATCTGAGTGGATCCCCTGTCATCTCTTTGGAAGTTCTGCTTGGCGCTGCCCGCCAAGGAAGCAGGTGGATTCTTTCTGAAGGCAGAGCAGTCTTTTGAAACACATACGTTGCAGTGGTTCTTGCTCCGCTTGGAAAGAGTGTGTAGTAAATGTATAATGAAAAGTAAAAATTGTATACTAAGGTTTGTACATAGGTGAAACAAAAGAAAAAACTTCCTAATACTGAGACTTTATTTCATATGTTTATACAGTTTAATTTAAATTCCATTTTAATGAAGGCCAATAATTAGGAGCAGGGAAGAATATTTGAATTTTTCAGCCCATACAATTCATTGCCAGTTTTGGTTGTGTTTTTTTTCCTTATAAACAAAATCCCATTTGCTGTGTTCAAAAGAGTCATCAGAGTCTCTTTTAATCTGTGCCTTTTTCTTGAGCATTTTAAGAGTCCAGTCTGAGTAAACGGTCGAGCACAATCTTTGTGTCTTGCGTGTGTTTTTCTAAGGGAGAGAATTACGGTCGTTGCAAAGAACTGAAGAAAGTAGAAAAGGTGGTGATCTGTGGTAGTTTCTAGAGTTCATAAAGAACATGTTGAAAAGAAGCCATCTAGCACTGTGCAAGATAAATTCAGTACATTTTATACCACTAGATTTCATTTTATTAATGTATTGACTCTCGTGATGTGCGAAAGTTATTCATCTGTTGGTTTCAGTCTCATGGAAATCTGTGCGTATTAAGTAGCTGAAGTGAGAGTTTTCTTTAAGACAGTCAGGAAAGGGTATGTGTAATCACTGACAGGGCTGCAACTGTGAAAAGCACACAGGTCACCTGGCTCAGTGAGCTTTCAGGCCAATTGATGCACAGTCATGAATGTGGGTTTTCCATGTGGTCAGTAAATACTGCTGTGCTTTGCCCCTGAATAGTTGGTTTTGTTGTAGTTAGAAAATGCCTCTCCTCCCACAGTATTCAGAGATGCTTAGTGCATGCGTCCAGAATTTGCTACAAGTCCTTTATATGGGTGTTGCTCACTATACACCCCACTGAAGTCCTTGTGATAGAGTTGTTTAGGCATACATCAGCAATATCTAGATGGGAGTAACATATATAGGAATCTCAGTTCTTCCCTGAACAGACAAATACTTCTTTGTTGTTTTTTAAAGTTACAGTCATAGTGTAGCAAAACTCTATACTTAATTTCATATTAAAATTGATTACCTTTCTGTCCATGAGCATCCACACAGCAATCCCATATAAAAACACACACATTATTATTATTAAACCAGCTGGCTTGTGTGCTATTACTGAAGTTCTGGGGGAAGTGGGAGACTTGTTAAAGGCCAGCACACTGTGCATACACAGCTACAGCTGCACAAATGTACCTTTAGATGTACACTGTGGTTATCTGTGGCCTCATGTATCACTTATGCTTTTTTTCCAAGCTACAAAGTTAGCAGCCTATCAAAGTACAACTGTGGCAAAAGCTGTAAAGCAGATTAGTTCATGCTATTATACAGCTTTACTCATTGCTGTCAGTGATTTCACTTCTTTGAACGTTGGTGTGAATGTGACTAACAAGGATTTCTAGCCCTGCAGCGTTGGAGAGGCAAAGCCATTCCATGGAGCAAAATCAGTACTTGTTTTCTCCATATGTGTCCCTCAGCAGAAGTTCTTGAGGTAACTAAAAATATATTAGATAAGAGGAAGAGAATGGTGCAGAGTGGAAACAATGAGGGAGAGATGCCTGTCAATGCTGTTAATATATTCACTTTAACACAGGATCAAACTTAATGGTCTCGTGGTGACAAGTATGTATAACCGTAGATAACAGTGTAAAATCTAATTGTGACCCTTCCCAGAAGTGTTTCAAGTAATCTGAGTCAGAGTCGCTTGTGTTTACCATTTTAATATAGCATGCACAGGAAAACGTTCTACATTCCTGGAGTATTGCACCAGATCTCCATCTGGTCTCTCTAACTTGAGCTTTTTGAGGAGGTATTATACTCTATTTGTATAAATATTTCTTTCTGTGAGCGGTTGAAAGTTGCAGTGCTTTTCCCCTCTTCAGCGTGACGCCCGTTTTTCACAGAGGGGTAACGGCTTAACGCAGGGGCATGTGAAAGCTGTGTGTGATGGAGGTGGCCGGGGTTGTGCCTGGGGTGCAGGCAGGGAACCTGCTCTGTTCGCTAAGTTCAGTATCTGATGATACTGAAAATAGCCGGATGAAGTTATTACTGGTACGTGGTCTCATCCGTCCGGAGCTGTCCGAGGGGCTGAGGGACCAAGCGGGGCCCGGCGCGGCTCCCGGCCGCCAGGGGGCGCTGTGCGCTGCCGGCCCGGCCCAGCTGGCGCGCAGCTGTTGGCGCGGCGCGGGGCGTGAGGCGGGGTCTGTGCCTGGCTGCCAAACTTCCCTCAGGACGCAGCCCTGTGCCTGGTGTGTGCAGCAGGCTTCCCCCTGCACACCGATGCCCTGTCTGCGGCAGCAGGTTGGGTGATGCTGCTCTGTTTCTCCCACAGAAAGCCCTCCAGCTGGGACTTGCAGCTTTACTTTGCTAAAACACGGCAGCTTTGGAATGAACAGTAAAATCCGTTTACAGCGCACTTAACAGCGACGTTTGTATCTAGATATCAAAGCAAGCTGTTTGCTGCAGTCCAAAGGCAGCTCTGCAAATGCTAAATCTGATAGGTAAAGAAAATGACAAAGGGAACCCTGATGTGATTGCATAATTTCTGTCCCCTTCTACCTCCACGTGTTTTGCAGGGCATGTGGTTTCAGGGAAAGGATTGAACAGGATGGGCTGCCTCCTAAGCTAGCTCCTACTTAGCAGTTCTTTGCCAACAAGAGACTTTCTGGGTGGGATATACTGTTAGATTTATATGCCTGTAGTGCAGCTACAGTTGTCACAGAGATCTCTTCTTACCATCAGTGAAGAGAAAAAAATGCCAGCAGGTAATTTTGCTGCCCAAATGCACATATTGATTAGCTCTCCAGTAATTGCAAAGCAAGTCTGAGATGTTCTCAGACAAGAATGGGACATTTGTATGTACAAATGTGCACTGCATGTGATAACAGCACAGCCAAAGCTCAACTGGTGTGGGGTAAGCTTTCTCCATTGCAGGTTGCTGTTACAGAGCAAATCCACTAGCTTTGTGTTAGCAGGGAAGAACTTCTGCTTCCTATGGTATGACGCCCTCAAAGGTGATTCTAGCTGGAAGCACTCCATTATGTACATGCTCAAACTGAGAGCATGAGGTATGTTTGAATGCACAGATGTGCACTGTTTGTGACAAGAGGTAAGGAGACATTTTTGTGTTGGGATCTATCCAGTTTGAACCGTGGTTGCTGACCTTGAGTTAGGCAATCCACCTATATCACACTCTCCTAAAGAACGGTGAGGCAGGAAGGTGAAACCAGGCAGAAAAGCAAGGCAAGAAGTACCTAAGGGTTTTTTCAGGTATCCTCTCATAACCTTGCTTCATTCCAGAAGAAACACTTTGTCTGAGAGCTTTCAATAAGTGCAACGTGTTCTGAAGAGCTTCATTTAAAGACCCGAAACAATCCTCAGCTTTCAGGGATAGGCCATTCTGAAGAAGAGCTACCTAAGAAAAGGAAGAATTTGTTGTAAGGGAGGTGCTTGAAGAACACTTTCCATAACAGTCATTTGCAAGAAAATACCCAGCTGTGACAGAATGGACCATTACAATTTCCGTGCTTCCATGGGACAAAATGAATCAAAAGAAGAGGTCACTTCAGCAATTATCTCCCTTGACGGTCCAGTTTCTATCTTAAACTTTACAAATAGTGCTGTGAACTGCATGCAAAGAGCTGTACATTGCAGCTGTGGTACAAAAGGAAGAGTGGCAGGGTGAATCTGCTACATATTCTAGTAGTTTTGCTGTGGGGACAAGCCACCAGATCTGTGGCTGAACTGGAGATTGGCACGCAGGAGTCTGACAGCAACAGTGAGGCAGTATAGTGACTCTTTACCATAAAACCCAACGGCAATACCAGTTTGATCTCCGTATCTTTCTTTCAAACTCTTCTTCCTCAAGGTTTGAGGAGGAAAAAATCATGGATTTAGCCTCTGGTTTCACTGCAGTCCTCTTTCTGACTCAGTAATTGGGCAAGGGTGGGAGCAAATAAGTAGGGTTTATCAGTTTAAGCATGCCTGGTTTAGCAAAGGGAACACAATCTATCCTTGAAATGGGAATTGAGTTGTGCTCACGACTGTCCGCAGGCAGCCAGCCCTGGCAATGCGGAGCTCAGCGTAGGCTTTGGGGTGGGTGACACAACTGGCTGCTCTAGCCTTCTGAAGGAGGAGCGCAGATCTCCACAGCTTGGATTTCTGTGTGAAGGTCATTGCTGATACTGATCTTGGTCTGCTTGTTGAAGGCAGTGGGAGTAGTAGCAACTGAGAAAGGGTTGGATGTAGTAGTGGAGAGCAATCATGGAAACTGGCATGGAATTAGCATAGCTGTGTTAATCTGTTCAGGGATTCATGCCTGTTTGTGTTAATCTCTGTCATCCATAAAGTAACGTCTGAATTAATACCTGTTTTATCAGGGATCCTGACCAGGGTTGGATTTAGATATCAGTGACATACAGATGACTGTTGATAGGGCTTTCAGATGCTCATTATGGCAAGAGCTCTGTTTGGTGGGTGGGATTCAACAGTCCAGGAATATAACAGGTTAATTACTGAGGCTGCTGGATGGGGATTTAGTTCTGGTACCTGAATCATTGCCCTGCTAAAACACACCCCATGGCAGCTGTAGGTCCTCTTCTGGGGTCTCCCTAGTCTTGATTTGAAAGAAATCTTCAAGGAAGTCATCAAGTATGGTACTTATTCAGCTAGCAAATCATTTTTTCTCTTGTCCCAGCAGAGTGAGAACCCTCCTTCACAGCATCTCTAAGAGAGTGCAGGCCTCAGCACTACAGATGTTGAGTAAGGAACTTCATCTTGTGTTGCAACCCGTTCTGATGTGATCCAGTAAAGCTATTTAGTTGCTTGTTTTTCTTTGTATTTTTCCTCTTTCTGGTTGATGTCAAGAAGATTTCAAGAAGATAATGATTAAAAAAAAAAAAGCTGTAAGTTGTCAAAACAAATAATGTGTGCCAAAATAATTTTAAGCTTTTCTGTCATATCGTTGATATTCGTTAAGAAATAAGCATATATTTGACAGGAAGTCCAACAGTGTGGGCAATTTCAGTTCAGCTTAGTGGAAGAGTGCAGGTCCATTAACATTTTGATTGGATGAATTCTAGTAAAATTATATCTTTTTTTATTCCCTGAGAAAGCTCCAACAATAAGGTAAGCACCATATAAGATGCTGTTTATATGTGATTATTTTAGGTGTTTTAAGTCATGGCCCTGAGCTGGAAGAGTTCAAGTGTTTGGGCAGTGCTCTCAGACACAATGCTCTCAGACGTGGTCTGATTTTTAGGTGGTGCTGCATGGAGCCAGGAGTTGGACTCGATGATCCTTGTGGGTGCCTTCCAACTCAGGTTGTTCCATGGTAATATCAGCAGAAAAAAACATCGGATGTATTGACTTTTGGCATGATAATACTCAGAGACGGCTCAAGAAAGCTAATGCAAAGGGGAAGATAGGATCCTAAACAACTAGAGGATTTACAGTTGACAGTTAAGGAATGAAAATGATCTCCTGGGTTTAGCATTTACAAAGATGAGTGAAGAATGACTCAGTATGCTGTCTGAGGGCTGCCTGATCCAAGGAACCATCATTTTATTGGCATTGCTCTGTATTTTTCATCCATGCTAGAACTAAAATGGATGCAATTGGACCCAGTTGGTTTGTTTTGTTGCACTGGCATCAGACTGACACCAGTGAATACCTTAAATACCTTTTTGATTCTTCTTCACCTTTGCTGAGCAGAGGCATTTTTGGGTATTTTGGATTCTAGAAGTCACAGCTCTCAGTCACATTGTCCTTAGGTTGAACGTTATTTGTTAGTTAATACCTAAACTGCGAGGCAGTTTAAGATGCTGCACTAAAGTGTTTAAATACAACTGGTAACACTAGTGGTGATTATTCACAGGGCTCTTGATCCCATGTAGTGGGCAGTAGGAGAAGAGAGTAAAATTAAAGACATTTTGAAGTGTGCTGAAGTCAAAGCCAACTTGAGTAGCATTCATCCCTCTCAGTGCAGACTCATATTTAAGTTTTCAGGGGTTACTATGTGCATATCTAATGTACTTTCTCCATGAAACGTCATTTGCTATAACAGGGACTTACAGAGGAACAAAGTTTGGAGAAGGAAAGAAGAAGAAAGACTCTCTGGAGCCAGGGATTCATACTGCTTGAGATTAAAGTGATCCTAATGATGGTTTTCATTGCTTGTGTGAGTCTGGTTTGATCACACTCATTCTGCAAGCTGGACTGGCACCACAGTGATCCTTGAGCCCAGTGGGAGGGGAGAGAGAATAGAAAAAAGTAGAACTCATCAGTGGAGATAAAAACTAAGTCAGAAAATGAAGAAGGTAGAAAGAAAAGAGTTATATCATTGTGTGTATATATACATTTATCTATGTATCCCTTCAGTAGCACGGCAGTATAAGGAGCTGAGAAACTGAAACGTCCTTTGCTCTGCACAGCACTGCCCAGCAGCAACTAAATCTTCAGTGTATTATCTGCATTGTTTTTCTCTTAAAGCCAAAACCTGGCATCATCACAGACACTGCAAAGGGAAAACCAACTCCCTCCCAGCTGAAACCAGGACAGCACGTTAGGCCAAGTTGTGGGCTCCCATGGCTGCAAGCAAATTGTCTTTAGTATTACTGGTCATAATTGTTGTAATAATAACCAGTAATAAAATAAGATTATGAATATGACAGTATCTCTGTAAACAAACAGTGGCTGCGTGTGTCCTACTGTCTGCTCAGACTTGCAGTGTGTGCAGAGAGGAGATCACTGGGAGAGTTTGAATGTGCTTAATTTTTTTTTTTCCCACGCAAGTTCTCTGCTATTGCTCCCAATGTACACTGTCTCTCCTTGAAGCATATGTTTGTATATATACATCTGCAGGGATTTCAGCATTCAAATGAGCAGATTATGGAAATGCAGATTGGAGCCACGCACTGTGTGGAAGAGAAGTGAGTTAGGGCTTCCCACTCATCACTACAATTATCTCTCTGCTCCTGCACCCTGAGCCCATGTTCCTCTAGGGGCCTTGTCTCAGCAGTGCACAAAGGCAATGTGATGTAGTGCAATGCAAGTGGAAGTCATTGCCTTCGTTTTTAAGTTGTTCTGGTGAACGTTTTCTTTTTGTGCTTATACAGGCATCGGGTCACATACTAGATCCCTGATTACATGAAAATGATTTTGAGGACTTACTGAAAACATTTTTCAGATTGTTCTGACAAGATTGTCTCTCCTTTCTCTGATCGTTTCCCTCTTCAAGTCTAAAACCTGAAAACACATTCAGTTTTGAAAGAACTGTGAGGGATACATGTGGAAGGGACATTTCCCCATAAGGATTCATCTCTCTGCGTGGTGTTTATGAGCATGACCTGCTGGTACACTTGGGCTGCAGCCATAACTCCATACATCTCACCATGCGACACAACTGCTGGCTTCCTCAAGCACTGACATTTACAGTGTGTGTGTCACCCAGCTATTGCTTCACATCCCTCCAGACAGTCTTATCACCAGCTAATTAAAGTGTATGGCCTCCACTGCAGTCTTTCACGGAGCTGCTGAACACTGCCTCCCATTGGTGATGTGTTTTTTATGCCTCAGCATTTCACTTTGCAGCAGACGGCCTTTGCTTCTATTCAAGAAAACTGAACGGGGGGGGGGGGGGGGGGGGGGCATGGAATGCTGCTGAGCTGGAATGATGGCTTACATCATGTTGTACATCCTTGGACTGTAGGGCCCACTTAAAGTCAGGTGGCCCACAGCTATAGTGTTGGACCAGGTTTGCAATCTGCCTCAGGAGGTGATCAGCCTGTTCCTCTGCTTTCCTCTTTCAGGGCAAGTAACTGCTATGGATCTTTGGGTACACAGGCTACTAACAGACGTCAGGCAAACTCAGAAATGCTTCTTCTGGAGCCTAGAAAAACAGAGAAATATGGCAATACAGCTGTGTTGACAGAACAGACTCCTGAAGACAATTTAGCAAAGGCCCAGCCAGCCAATTTCTTATTAGCTAGCTGTTCTGCTAGCACTTTATCTCTGGCAAGGAAAAGTGTAGTCAGTTGTAGTCCAAGAAAACAGCTACAGTAGGCACTGTGCTTAACACTTCTGAGGCTTCCTACGTTTGAAAGAATATACAATGTTCCTAGACTATAAATGTGGTAGTGAGACATTTTGCTGGTGAGTGCTACTATCTTTATGTACAAAAATAAGATCTGTGGTTATTAGAGTGAATCTACGAGACAGGAAAGGAAAGGACAAGTGAGAAAGAAAGTCTCTTTTCAGTCAGATTCACTGGGAGACAGGAACAGAGCTGGAGGTGCTGGAGGATTGTTCTAGCAGGTGGATGTTAGGAGCTTGTATCGTAACCAACAGCTCATCAGTGTTTTTGAAGCAATGTGGCCAGTTTCTTTCTTGTCATTCTAGCACTTTTGAGTGTATTGCAAGGCAAGTCAAAGGCATTATCTGGTAGCATCTTACGTTTTTGAGTGAAAAAAAAAACAAGTGATGAGCATGAGCTGGAGTTTCCTGCAGTGTACGTAAATTTTTATTTTTAGAAACAGCCAATGCATTACACATTACTCAGCACGAGCAGAGACTCTGAAACCACTAGCCAAAATGGCCAATGGGAAAATGAACTCAGAGGCTACAAGAGCAGCTACCCTTAGCAGAGAAAGGAAATCAAAAAGAGGTTCTTTCCCTGAGACAGCTTCTTTTCCAGAGAAATACCGATGTTACTGATGATGAACAGTGCTGTTTACCGTGTTCGCAGAAGCATTGCTGAGATTATCGACGTATTAAGCAGAAGCTGCCAAGTGATTCTTGACAGCTTTACTAAGTCCAACCAGCCACTAGCCAGAGGTGACACAAAATAGTGTTAATAATTGAATCCTCTTTTTTCAGTTAGACCTGTTGACCGTTTTGGTTAGTGAGCTACTGACCCCACTGACAGAGCCTTCTGAACCGATGAGTAAAACTCAGCGTTGAGAAGTTCATATTAAAATAAGAATATATTACCAAACTACATTAAAATATGGGAGAAAACAACGCTTCAGGGACAACCAGAAACAAAGAACACCATTGCTATTGCATCCCCATGCAGCTAGTTCTGTATCACTCACCAACATTTTGATGCCTTTAATGGGAACAAAGAAAATCTTGTCCAGGATTTCTTTAAGAAATTTGATGCTTGGAGCTAATCCTAGACAACCTGTTCTTTTTTTCCACAACTTTCAACAACATCCTATTTTTTCACCCAGCGGTGCTGATTTGGAGTTAACAATAGAGGTGAACTGACTCTGAGTTCTTCTGGAAACCCCTTTCAAAACACATCATTGAAGAACCATCCCTAATGATGAACTGGAATTGGCAAGAACCGTCTCTTGGTAACATCTCTTTTCAAGCAGGTCGTGTTCTTCCCATCAGCACCTATGACCAAAACATCAATAGTTTGTCTCTTTCTAAATGTCCGGGATTTTCTACAATAAGATGTGTCTGGCTTCCTCTCATTAGAGCTGTTTCTGCCCACCGTTCTTTTGGATCCTAAAGGAAAATGAAGTGAAACTATCAATGGCTGTTTGGTGTGAAAGAAGCATTTCAAAGAGCTCAGACACAAGGTGAAGAAGCCATTTGTTCTCAGCATGCACAGTTTTCTTTTCCAACTGAGCAACAATTTTGTTCAAAGCAGGATTTGTTTGTTTACAGTAAATATCTGTCACATAGCAACAGAAATATTACTAAATAATATATATAATGTTAAGCTCCCGGGTCTTGAAGCTTTTAATGAACAAAACTCACACATTCCTGATAAAAAGTAATAATAAATAATGTCACTATAACTTTTTACATTAAAAACATCTGTACACGACTACACAATATAACAAAGTATAGTTTTATCTTCTAGGTTCAGGGTAGCATCTCTGTGTTAAATCTTCCTCTAAATAAGGTAGAGGCATGTAGTCTTGATCCTGCATATTTCCCACTGCAGGAAAATCGTTTTTCCCACGTTGTGATGTCTACACCCTTGCCTACCATTCACGTGCTGAAGTGGAAGCAGCTCACAGGCAACACAGCAACATATACATGCAGGAAGCAGCTTAGAGACTGAGGTTTTGGCAAACAGCTGTGCATATGGTGATAGTTTAAAGGTTTGAAGCTTCTTGCCCCAACTGGAAGAGAACAGAAGGAAACAGAAAAATAAAGACGGGAAACGTATGTAGGAGTCTGTCTAACGTAGCTAGAAAAGTTTCTTAGATGGTATATTTTCCAGGATGGCACTTAGTGATGTATTACGGACTGGCAGTCTCTTGACCAACCTTTCTGCTTGCTGTGAATGCCCCAGGTTTGCTCAGGTGAAGCAGTGCTGACCGCGTGCTGGGTGTGAGGCCTTAGAACTGCAGTGTGGCTGGGCTCAGCGGTGGGCTGCTGCAGCACTCCAGGACCTACCGTTAGCTGGGGAATGTCTCTGTAGGCCTCTCCATCTTGCCAGGTACCATACACACCTGAACCCCCCTGCAAGGAACTTGGCCAGGAAGCATGATAAAAGCATTTACAAGAAAAGCTCAGCAGGGCAGGGTGAATCAGCAGCTCATGCTGACCTTTCCCCGTAACAACAGTCAAAAGGCAAACACTTCTCCTGTTTGGCTAAAGAAAACACAGTGCTGTTTCTCTCCTGGCAGCATTCAGCCACCGGTAGAATAGAGCAATTAATCTCACATGATGCCAGGGCTTCAGAACCCTTTAGGATCACAATAGCACAGGGCAGAGTGGCATCTCATATAAAGTTGGCAGCTGGAAGGGAGTAACAGAAGTCCCTGTTCTAGGCGGATTGCATCTGTGGTGTTCCTTCACAGAAACTGGCTCACACCTGGAGCCAGGCTCTGATGCAGTTGTATGGCCACACCATCCTTGCAGATACAGTGCTCAAGGACCTTCCCTGGCTCCATGGATCTGCACAGCATTTGGCTGGACCTTTAGCATGAAGAGTGTTCATTCATCTGCTGCCTGGGAATCCTTTGGATATCCTAAAAGGAACCTGCTCCTCCAGCTGGGCCGTTCCTCTTCTGAGACTGTGGCTAGAAACAGGACTCTTGGGATTCCGGGTCATTGTGGATGGGAAGCTTCTGGTGTTCCTGATGATGCCCATTATGTAAAACAGTGTACCTGGGAGTGGAAGAACAAAGCTTTGTTAGTGCTAGATAAAAAGCACAGGCCCACGTACAATGAATTCCTGAAAACCCAGAATCCTATCTTCTAAATGTTCAGATGCCACCTTAGGTAAATCGGAATCCCTACTTTGCTCCATGACAGGAAAAATCAGTAGGAAATTGCAAAAGTAACTGAAAATGTGTTTTTCCCTAATCCAAATGCATCTTGGAGAAATCTGAAAATAAGGTCTCTTTCCTAATTAGAAACTTTCCTAATTAGAAACACAGATATGTCATTTCCCACGTCAGCAGTCATCCAAGGCATACCTGAAATATCTGCAACCCAATAAAGATTCTTAAAAAGCGATGACTTAAGAACTTAAGACCATGTCAGTGGTCGTGCTGCTAGGAAGAGGAAAGGATCAGTATCAGCCTTCGGATTTATCTGACTAATCATCAGAAAAAAAGGTCAAGAATTCCTCATTGTATACATACTCAAAAATTAATACCTTGATATCAGTTTACTTGACATCATTAAACTGGATGCATCCCTTCACTGAGTATACTCAGGACTTAGGCTCCTAAAGTACAGTGCTTACAATGCTGCTGAGAAATTATGTATCCACCAGTTCCAGGAGATCAGCCATGGGCCCAAGACAAAAGCCAGGCTATAGATCCACTGCCCCTCCACCTTTGTCCTGGTGAATATTGCTGGGGGAATTTTCCTTCTAACATCCTAGATGCTGTTTTTCAACATTGTCAGGCTTGGTTGACAATACAGGTACATGCAGACATATCCATTGAAACATCTCCCCACAGGACTTCGTTGCTTTGAGCAATGGCCATAAAACTTTCCAAAGCCGTGTTTGTTCTACCAACAAGATACAGACTTGGTGTAAGAAACAAGAAACGACAGTTTGCATCTGACACCAAACAGACACTCTGATAGGATGACCGTGACGCATACAAGCCTTAATGCAATTTTGATTGCCTACACCAAGTGAGACACGGCACATGGAGTGGTCCAGCAAATGTTGGGGACAGCAGAATCCCTGCTACGAACAGTGACGGGATGAGAGCCAGGAGAGCCCTCATTCTGAGAACCAGGCAGGTGTATTGGCTTGCTCAGAAGCACAACAGACAGGCACTGAAAGCTGACTTTACAGAGGACAGCCAAAGAACCAAACCTTTTTTTTTTTTCCTTCTGCAGGAGTCAGAAAACGGTTGTGGAAGATGGGCAGTTTATCAGGTGGTGCCGTTTGTTACAAAGCAGATTAAGCTAAAGAGAAGTCATTGAGGTGTCTCAGGATCTCTGGTGGCTCGTAGGGTTTGCCTGAAACCTCTGGCATTAGATCAGCACTTCCAGCTGTTTACCCTGTGGGGAAAGAGGAGCGATAGGAAAGCAGAAAAGAGAATGTATAGGCAAGGTAAGAAGGCTGTGCTGTGGGTGTGCTGGGCATGATTTGGAGTGGCACATGACTCTATATCAAAAACTTAGCAACATCTCCAGGAAACTGCTGAAGGAGTCCTCTGCTGGCAGGCAGAGCGCGACCAGGGTTGGTTGCACGTATGGTAGTTTCTCCTGTCACATGAAACGTAAAGCTGCCCATTAGTGTCAGACAGAGGACAGCTTTGTAGCAGCCCTGCCTTGCTTTGTGCCACCATCTCTCAACCGATCTGCATTCTGAAAACACCACTATTTTTTACAGCAATGGGAAGCACGTTTTGAAGAGAAATCACAGCAGCAGCTGAAAGTCACTTCTGCCTCACCTACATGAATACAGCCCTTGTGCCCTGCCTGCCGAGAGGCCATGCACCACAGGGTCTGTTTCCCCAACCAGAAAGCAATGCCTGAACCCTGCATGTGTGGGCTAAATGCTGCCAGAGAAATTTGTCAGGTAAAGAATAGGAAGCTGTAATCTGTGAGCAAGGAATAAAAAAAGAAGATATTTAATGCATTAAATAAGTTATCTATAGCAAATTAGTTGCTCAGCTTTCCTGCCTATAATGAGTTCCTAGATGGGATTTATATACTGATGTGTAAAGCTGCCAGGCTTGATTTCAGGCAGCATCCCACGCTGCCTCTGTGTTTGCTCCTGGAGTGAGGAGCAGCATCACTACCTTGTCCGTGCTTTGTCGTCTGCCAGCTTCACTGGGATCTAAACACTGCCACCCAGCCACAAATCCCAGGGATCAAAAGTCACTGCCACCCATACAGGGACCATGCAGCAGGCATTTCACATCCTTGCCAAATGGTACTTTAATGGTGATAATGAGCAATTTGGAGATAATTGCTTCTCTATCTCCTGCTGTGTCTGACAGTCCAATGGACTCTTAAATTAACTGCTTGGACTAGCTCTCAGCTCAGCAGAGGGGAGCTATGTGTTTTTACCCTCTGTAGGTCCAAGACCAGAACACGAAGCTCCAGCATTGTTCCAGGGGCTCAGCAAAAGCTGGGAAGGACACACCACCAGGGTGCTCCCTGCAGATCCAGCCCTGGCACCAACTTGCAGAATTCCTCACAGAAGCACTGACAAAAGATGCTGTGTTTTGGCTTCTCCAGTTGTAACGAAGGAGTTGCCATCCCCATGAAGCTCTCTGGGCTGTACAGGGCAGCAGCAGAGCACAGGGCTCTGGTAGGTACCAGACCCATAACGACAGTGCTGCTCATTAATAACCAGTGACTGATGACAAGGGGCAAACACAGCCTTTCCCAGCTAGAGCTGACTCACAGAGGGGCTAAGGGCCTGCTGTGTCTCCTGCCCTTTGCCTGTCCGTGAGCACTGGGCTTCATTTTGCCTCATCAGCCTCTGCCTCTTTAACCTTGGCCAGGAGAAATAATTTTGCTTTGAGAGCCATAATAATAGCAAAGAAAAAATGGCAAAAAGGAATGGCCCCAACTGCCCAAGCACAGCAAAGCGTTCAGCTGGGCTAAGACAGATTAATGTGGGGAGCAGTGCTGTCACAGACCGCTGTAGGTGCACAGCTGTCCCCACTCTCTGCTTAGCAATCCTCTCCCAGTGCATCTGTTTACATGATTAATTGCTTCCATTTCTGTGCTGGCAGAAGGTGGTTCCTGCTGTCCTGGTGTTTGATGGGGACTCAGGTGAGGTTTTTGCATTGCTGGGGTGGCTCAGGCATGGCTGGGGCACAACAGCATGAGCTCTTGGGACGGCTAGGCACAAACCATAAAGAAAGCTGATCAAGTTTCCTAGTATTTGGAAATCTTTTTGGTAAGCTGTACATTGTAAATGCAGAATGGTTTCTGCCTGAGTCTTGAAGCACTCCATTAAGGAAGGAAGGAGAGGAGCAGAGCTTTAGCAGTCGCGTTCTTATAAACTGGAAAGAACTTGTCAGCTTTTTGCCAAGAAGTGAAATAGATCTCCGGGTTCTGTGGCACCAAAAGGTTTTCTGAATTTGTGCTGTGTTGTTCTTTGTGAAACGTCCTTCGTTAGTGTTTTTAACATTTTTTGGTGTGTGTGTCAGTTGCCTGCATTCCAACTGAAACGATTCCATTTAAAACAGGCATTAAATTTCAATAAAACAAAAATCACAAGTCCGTTATCTAGTCACATTTTCTTGCCAGCAACACACTGTGGTGGTCCAAATTAAAGCAGAAATCTGTGCTGAGCTCTGCCTAACTTCTAAAGACAACACATTCTCTGTTGGGAACTGGTGAGTCACGGCCTGAATCACTGATGGAGCACCTGGAGAAAAGACCCGGTCAGCCCTGGGAGCACAGGGGAAGGCAATTCACCTGTGTGACCAGAGGGGGTGGAACCAGCCTGCACTCCTCTTAGACCTCATTTAAGGACAGACTGCCACTGAGGAAGGCTCTCCTGGTGGATTTCTCTTCTTTGTTAAGTTCTTTTTCTGCAAACCTACATCCTCAGAGTAAGGTGAGCATTCCTTCCTTTTGTAATATCTCTTTGTTTGTGCTGGTCCCTCTGCTGTTACATCTGTAAGAATGTACAAGTGGATTTCATTCACAGCAATGAGGCTTAACAGGTAGGGGTGGTCATTCAAGGGAGGTTGAGCTATCAGAGGAATGTGTGATTACAGAGACATTAAATAGGCTGGAAATAAGAAGTTGTAGACAAAAATCAGAGTGTTGTGAGCCAAAAATTCTCTTGGGTGCACACCACATCAGCTAAGCAGGCCTACGTGACAACAACCAGTGTTTCAGAAGGGGAACTGCTTCTCTGAAGCATTCACGGTCAGATCTCATGAAAATGTTCTCTGAACTAGGCAGAAAACACCAATGTTTCTGGTTGCTTTTAGTGAGCACAACCACCTTTCTTACTCCTCTCCCATTCCTTGCCCCTTCTCTTCCCCATCCTATCTTCCACTAGTTCCTTTTAACTTTGCCTGCAGAATTCTGATGACCACGTGCTGTGGCTGTGGGTTACCAGCGCTGTCAATTGCTGTGATGTGGAAGAGCAATGCTTTGAGCTGTAGGAATGCTGTAAATGTTTCCAAGGAGAGTTCCTACTGAAGCAGATCTCCCATTTGTAGTGGAGTGGCTGGAGGTAGCCCTGGTAACGTGTGTGCACAAGGAGGTGTGAGGGCCAGGAATTAGAACCTGGGTAGCACTAGACCTGGAGAAATAAACTCTCCTCCAAGAAACCTTGACACTGTCTTTGCTTTCATCCGTGATCAGATCAGATCCTGAAATTTCAGTGTGGGAAAAAGTGTGGAGCAGGAAATTTCTAATGAAATATTGCAAAGGGGGATGAAGGGCATAGAAGTGGCTGAGGATGCTTTGAGTGCCTTGGAAGTCAATGAGGCTGGGAAAACAAGATTTCCAAAGAAGAAATCAGTGCTCCCAGCTCCATAAGGCAACCTCCTGTTAACTGCAGATGCACTCAGTGAGCTCTCATTCGGACTAGAGGGAGACAAAACATCACTAGGTAGGTGTGGAAGATGGTCAACTGTGGTAAACTATAAAAGCCTGACTGAAGTCCCTTTTAATAATGGAAACTACCGTTTTTGAGCCTTAGGTATCTGGATTACCATCTGAGCGTAGGCAGAAGCTGGCTTTAGCCCCATTCTAGTGGAACGTAGCCTCTGAACTGAATAAAGAGTTGCACCTTTTCTTACAGCTGAAAAATGATGGTTTCTAAATTCTCCCTTTTTTTTACTTTCAGTCACAGATGAAAATTTCTTTGGTGCTCTGCCACTGGCAACACACGCAGCACCATTACTCTAGCTTCATGCTCAATGTGGCGCCCATCTCTCAGAGCTCCATTTCTTTCAGATGGATTTAAAAAGAATAAGTAACTCTTGCCCATGAAATTGGGATCGCCATGAACAATTACTTGGCAAACCAGAGCAGGTTATTTTAATGAACACATCATTCTGAAATAAGCCTTCCACCATCTGTTGTGCTCTGTAATTATAAATGCAAACAATATAATTCATAAATGCACTAAAAATGTAAGGGGGAAGGAGAACAGCTTAAGATGAGTGTTTGTTAGCTCTTCCAGTGATGTATCTGCCTACTTGATTCCTGTTTCAGGAACAGGTAGAGAACAGTCTTTTAGCTCTGAATATTATGGAGTCATTAATCTATAGTAAACCTCTGATGGCAGAGGATGGGAATGTAGTGTAGCTATGGCTGGCATCATGATTTGCTGTGTGTATGCTGGAGGGACTCAAGGAAGATGGTGCAGACCCTCCTGTATCTCAGTGGATGAGGAGTAAACCTTGAACGCATGTTTCAGAACAGCAGCACTGAATGTGCATGTGGAATTGGAGTGCCCTCCAGGGCTGCAGGAGCTGAGGGTAAAAGAGGGTGACAGAGTGTTTGCTCCCTGAAAAGATGCTTTCAGCAATTTGAAAAAAATGGGAGATCATGGGAAATATTCAGAAAGTTAGGAGGAATGAGCACAAAATCTAACAATACTTAGAATTTGCTATTTCAATCTGTGACATTTTTCATTTTGAAGGAGGCAAGAAATAGTCTCTTTTCTTAAACCTGTGATACACAAAATGTCAACATGAAATGTGAACAAAACACATTGTTTAATTTCCATTTTCTATTAGGAAAAAAAAAGAACATAAGTGATCCAAATGAAATGTATTTTCACAAAACATCTGTTTGGGTACAGCTGCGTATTTAATTTTTGAAAGGTCACTGGAGAGATGTCCTCTTGCTAAGACCAGGTTCATAGGCCCCATGAAATTAAAGCTTGCCATCTCTGGGCTGAGTGACTCACACTTCCAGCCTCTGTACAAAACTTGCACATTTGACCATCAGTGGAAAATACGAGGGATAAGAACGACTCCCCCACGCCCCCTCAACACGATTCCCGTGGTGAGAGGGAGCAGTAAATTACAGCTCATTCTCTCTTCTCATTGGTATGTATCAACACTACAGAACAACATAAATTGATTCCATATTCAGTGCTGCAAAGCCAGCAATACATTTTAACGCTTCCAGGATGAATAGCTCCTGTTGTGTTTCTCTGTGGGTTTTTCATTTCTTCTCTCTCCGAAGATGAGTGTGATACTTGCAGGATTTCCTAACGGCTTATAGTATATCATTTCCTAAGCCTATTGTGTGTCATCCTGAGCTGTGACTGATGTCCTGCAGCCCTAAGAACAGCCCTTCACCAAAGGGGGGCCAACCAAACACAGTCACTGTCTGTGTACCCTATTACTGCCAGGATCAGGAGTGGAAAACAAAGCCCGTACTCTGCAATGAGCCTGGTAACAGGGGTTAACCTGCACTTTGTGTCCCCTGCTCTGACCATGGACAGGGATTGTTGAAGCCCAGCTGTCTCAGGCAGTACCCATGTATCCCCAAGGAGTACATAGCCCTCGTAGGGTGGGAAACAAAATGAATAATACTGAATGGTATTGTCTGTCAAGATAGATGGTGCAATTCAGAAAGATTATCCAGCTGGCAAAGAGACAATTGATAATAAGGGAAGTGTTCACCTATCTCCAAAGATCAAGGCTTGCAGGGGAAACTCCGGGAAGGGGGGATCTTCAACAAGAGATCCTTCCCCAGTGGTGGTCAGCCCTTAAATGGGGTCTGGAAGAGGTGGAATCAGACTCCATCCCTTCTGGTCACAGGTGAATTGCCTTCACCTGTGTTCCCACAGCTGACACAGTGGTTCAGGCTGTGATGCTGAAGATGCCCTAGCCAAATCTGAAGGTGTGGTTGGCCTGTCCTAGTCTTACTCTTTACTTATTTTATTTAAAATGAAGAGGGAGAAGCATTGGTGGTCAACTGCTCCTTACAGCTGATGGGGTTCTTTAGGAAAATACAGGTGAAATCTACAGGAATACCAACAGAAGTTCAGTTTACTGAGAGCAGCTGAATAGTGAAGATCTAGATCTCAGGAAAGCATTGAGATTGCTAAATTATTTAGATGGATCTGACGGCAGTGTTGATTTAAAGTCCTTTGTAGTCAAATGTAAATACAAATTTATCTCAATCTCTTGACATGCATTTCTTTTTTTCCACTCTTGAGTAGTTATGCTGAATATCTTAATTATCATTAAATCAAATAATGCTGTTCAGACCTTGCGAGCTGGAATTAAGCACTCATCATTCTCTACTAAACTTCAGTTAGCGGTTTAAAGCACAGCTGTCTGCAGCCCACATCATCAGCCTCATGTGCATTTTGTAAGGCTTCTGCATGCCTCCTCAGGTTTAAAATTAGCAGACAGTTCTCTAAGTAAGCAAAGCCTTTGAGTGAGAGAAATGTACAGCTGGAAAAAAAAAAATGTATGTTTTCCGTGACTTGTCAGATAGAAAGCTAAGAAAGCGTCAGTCAATAGGTTTGTTCCTCACCTTTCTCTTTCCTCTGTTCCATCGTTCCTGATGGGCGATTTCCTTAGCTGAGCCCTCTCTTGCTCCTATAGAGCAGCCTGGGCTCCCACCAGCTCCCATCATGTGTGCTCCTACAACATGTTCCCAGCACACCTCAGTCCAACAGGCCATGCTATTCCCACGTATTGTGCAACCGTAAATGCACACAGCACTTCATCTTGATATACAGAGAACCATACAATCACAGAATAGCTTGGGTTGGAAGGGACTTAAAGATTGCCCAGTTCCAGCCCCCCTCCTGTGGGCAGGGTTGCCAATAGGAATGTTTCAAAATATTTTCTAGCAAAATAACCTCCAGTTCATTTACTTCTGTGTTTACAGTAGAAGAATTTTTTTTTTTTTTAAGGAGGATGTTTAACTTATTTTTTAAGTGTAGGCAAATAGTAAACTGAAATATGATTTTGAAATGAAATGTCAAAACACTTCAGGATCTTGTTTCCTTTTCTTTTTCTCCTGCTGAAAACATTCGCTGAATTTGACCCAACCAGTTTTGTTTCCTTGGAACAGAAACTGTTTGTTACATCTTTCCTTCTTATTCTTCTTATTGTTAGGCTCTACTAATGAATTTGGTCAATGAAAATTTATCGGAACTCATTTAAGCAACTTCAGCTTCAACTGCTAATCCCAGCATACTGCCCCTCTGCTCTGCTATTCTGTGAATGGAGGAAAAGCATTTGGGTCTCCACGGTAGTTTGCTGAACACAACCCTTCACTTGGCATGGGAAATGGATTGAAAAGAGATTGATTAATGAAGGCAACTAATTGCGAGCCTGGCCTGAGTCAGCCAAGGCATTCCACATAGGTCAGCAAAGACTCAAATTCAATAAAAAATAGGGCTGAAGGAGCACATTTTTGTATGTCATTAGCTACAGCCACAGCCTTCTGCGTGATGTTGTAAAGCCTCATTTTTGTACAGGATAGTAATACCCTCTTTGGAAGATCGTTACATTCTTGATAGATACCAGAATTTAGAACCAGGGAGATGACAACACGTATTTTAATGGTAAGCAAACAGACAGATACCAAACAGCTTCTATGAAGAATGGAGATCCACCACATTCTTCAGGGACCTGTTTGGAGAGCTCACTCACAGGAGGTTACTGGAGACTCAAGACAGCCCTAGGCTCAAAGATGGCCCCCAAAGATTCCTGTTGTGACAAGCTGAGCAACTTCTCTGAGCATCGTTTGACCATTATTAAAATAGAGGCAAGAATATTTCCCCTGTATGCTTCTTTAATCTTCTCTCTGTTTTATTCACAGTGGGATTGTGTTGGTTTTTGTTTTCAAGATGGGATTTATCGGGAATGGCCTCAAGTTGTACCAGGGGAGGTTCAGGTTTGTTATTAAGATTTGTTCTCAGAAGGAGTGGTGTTGCAATGGCACAGGCTGCCCATGGAGGGCTGCAGTCACTGGCCCTGGTGGTGTTCAAGAAATGTGGAGATGTGGAACTCAGGGACATGGATGGTGGGCAATACTGGCGGTAGGTGGATGGTTGGACCTGAGGATCTTAGAGGTCTTTTCCAACCTCAGTAATTCTGTGAAGCCAAGAAAGAAATAAGCAGATGCTGAATTTGTTGCTGTGTCCCTGTGCTCCCGTGGCCTAATTGCTTCTTCTCTTTCATGCACAAGCAGGTGCCTGTGCCTTCCAGAGCTGTCAAACACGGCAGCTTTCAAACCACAAAGCTCACTTTCAAAATAATTAGCCTCATTATACCATTAGCAGCTCTGATCCTGCCAGAACTGTGCTCCCCAGCGCTTCCCACGTACATCTCACACTCCCCTCACTAGATCTGCAGTCTGTATTTCACCTCCCCTGGGTGCAAGAGCAAGAACCTCCTCCAAATGTTTCTGTCTTTCACATGCATGACCTGAATGATTTTTATCAGTTTCCCTGTTTTCCATCGCAGGACATTCAGCTCAGCTTTAATGGAAGAAAACAAGTAAGCAAATGACAGAGGCCACCCAATGCCATGCTGAAGAAGGTGGGCACCATCCTCCTCACATTAACTCTGTATTTTCCTCTCATTAATGTTAAGTTTGGCACTACAGTATATATTATAATTACCTGATGATTTTGGCCTACACTTCATTTTTTTTGTACCATCATTAATACAACATTCATAAGAGGCACACATGTGGTAATTAGAACAGCAGTTGGAAGTGCTCTCTTAAGTTAAATATATATATGTAGCATCAAGTTAAGAGCAGCTTACAGCTGCCTACAGAGGGGAGAGCTCACAATAGTTTTCTGGTTTTTAAGTAAAGTGTTTCAGTTACAGAAGTACAAGAAAGGCTCTATTAAGAAAATTCAGAGATGATAATATTTTTTAATAAATGGAGATCTCATAAATGGCAAAGCTGTATTTTTCATCTGCGGAAGAGAAACACAAACCATTTGTCTAAGCTGAGAGGGGGACAGAAGAAACTGTTTCTTTGTGAAATGAAGATGTCACCATTTTCAAGCGTACTGCAGACCGGCAGCCATGAGCCCCAGCACTAACCTAAGGCTGGATTTGTTCCCTTACTCTTTACGCAACTGAAGCCTTTCTGATGCAGAGATTCATCGTGCTCCTAGCACGTGCCACGCTGTCAGAACTGCAGCTATCTGGGAACTGGGGGCTTTTCTGCGGTGAAAATACAGAATCAAAGGATCGTTTGAGTTGGAAGAGACCACTAAAAGTCATCTGGTCCAACTGTTCTGCAATGATGAGAGACATGCACAGCTCCATCAGTGCTCAGAACCCCTCCAGCCTGACCTTGAAGATCTCCAAGGACGGGGCATCACTGTCATCTTTCTGGGCAACTTGTTCCCATGTCTCACCACTCTTGTAAAAAGATTCTGCCTTATATCCAGTCTAAATCTTTTTTGTTTGTTTGTTTGAAACCATTTCCCTTTGCCCTGTCACAACAGACTCTGCTACGGAGTTTGTCCTCTCCTTTCTTACAGCCCCTTTAGATACTGAAGAGCTGCTTCCAGGTCTCCCCAGAGCCTTCTCTCCTCTATGCTGCACAGCCCCAGCTATCCGATACCCAATGGAAATGTGAAGCATCAACAAAAGTTTGTCAAACTCCTCTCTTAAAAAAAATCCATACTCACTTCACGTGTCTTTTCTGTGCATGCAAAAAGCAGAACTCTGTGTGTGTCAGAACTAGACTTTTTCTAAACAATTACATGTTTTATAACAAAACTCTAGCATATGTGCATCGCTAATGTCAGTCAGCAGTGGAAGCTCCTTCCTCAATAACAAACTATCACTGACTCCCGCACAGCACCTGGGGCTCACGCATGCTTCCCTCCCACTCTTCCACCCAGCACTCAGCTCCCGGGGCCCCACTCCTCATGCTCCATGGGGCTGCTTCCCCCATGCACCCACATTCTGTCTGCGCTGCGTGTCCCAGTGGTTTCTGGGTATCCCAGAAGGGGTGTTTGGAATCCAGCCATCGCTTAGGGCACCCCGTGGTAAGGTCTGAAAGGTTGTTGGTTTTTTTTGTTAGTATTTCTCTTTCTACGACATGCATTAACTTAGCGCTGACTTTAGGCTGCTTCTCTGTTACAGATCTCTGGGCGTGAATTTGTAAAATTTTACACGTCATATCATAAAGAATATTAACATTGCAAATTTTTAAGCTGAGCTCATAAATAGTTTATTTTGTATGTGTGTTATTAGGATGAAATGTCATCTCACAGATGGTGACATTGGGAGTGGGTGCTTAATTTGAGTAAAATCTCCATATTTTCCTCCGTACAGACGATGTTTGATAAAAGCACACCGCGTTTTCTCTCAGCACGCTAAGGACAGCAGAGAGCTCTGTGCTCCCCTTCCTTGTTCTGCCCCTCCTGCACTCCCCCCACTTAAAGATCCCTGTATCACGTCCATGGGAAGGCACTACTCCTTGTTGGCATGTCTGAAAGTGATACCCAAACAAGGCAGCAGCACACGCTGCTCGGTGGCTGTGCTGTCACTCCCATTGCTCCCCCGGAAGCATGATGCTGCGTTTGCTCATCCTCCTCCCTTGCCAAGAGCTATCTCATAGCTAGGTTAGATTATCTTCAGGAGCGTGCTGAGGAGCCTTTGATAGCTTCTTCATTTCAGTATGATTCAGAGGTTGCTTAGCCCCCACTTTCTGTTAGCTACCTCCCCAAACATCCTGTGATAATAGTCTGTTATCTGGCTTCATCCTTTGCAATCTCAACAGGACTGTTCCTGGACATCTGCTAGTGAGGATGTCGTACCACTGCTCCCCTCCAAGCTCAGGGCCCCTTTGAACTTCTGTGTTCAAGAAGGGCGTAAGGGAAAGGCCTCATCTGAGCATCGTACCAAGGAGAAAGGCATCTTTTGTGGAGGTGTGCAGAAGGAAAATGTCACACTCGGTATGAATGTTTGAATGCACCATGTTCAAGAGCTCGTCTCCAAGTGTGCTCCAAGTGAGGAGGAAAGGACATCACTGCAAATAATTTCGGATGTTTTGAGAGGGTGGGGGAATCCAGGAATCTGGGGAGCACACAGAGAGAGAGAGAGAGAGATTTTCTGGTGGATTTCATAAACAATAGAATGCTGGGCAATTCCTTCTTTTGCACAAATTCCTAGTGGATTGAAGCAAGACATTCAGAGTTGTTTTGATCAATGTATTGATCTTGGTCACAGAGGGATGTAGCCAGCACAAAGTACCTGGTGACCAGCTGGGAGAAACACACACAGGAATCACTGGGAAAGTCAGACTCCTACCCCTGCTGACATGTTTAAGTTTGCAGCTTTATTGCAGAAATACAAGAGGGAGAAATTAATCTTCAGGTGAAACTAGTCATTTATTCTGCTTGACATAAAGTGAAATGCTGGCAGAAAATAATCCAGAGATACATTATGAATATTGAGTCTTTGGACCAACTCAGCCAAGAGTCCTTCAAGTGCAAGTGACGCTCTGGAGTTTGCTGGAATAGGTCTGTGGCCCAAATGTTGTCACTGGCATGACAGACACATGTCATAGTTACATTTACAAATGATGGAACAACCACAACAGTATGTGGTACCTAAGTGTGAACGTTGTCTATCAAGACAGATAATAAATGTATTTGCCACCTGTGTTGTGGCAGTATTTATTACATGCTTTGAATATCGGACAGATTAGAATTAACTGGTTTACTACAGATGAGAAAGAGAAGTCTAAAAGTCAAAGCCTCATTACTTCTTAGCACTGATACAAGCATTCTCCATAGCAGAAGTGGTTTAGAAAAAAAGTACATACAAGCCCAAACACAGCTACCAGGAAAGAACAGTCGTCAACCCACCAACCTCTGATGCAAAGCCTCCTTTGGTCTACAAATGACCCTTCTATCTACATGAGAATTGCTCATAGTGTACATAAGTGAATTCTTTCAGTCTCTCCAGCACAAGAAATTCCAGTTTCTTATTTAAACAAAGAATGCTTACAATGTAACACAAAAGCAGACGTTATGTCAGCAAAAACCCATGTGTGTTTTTCCTCAATTTATGCAGTTTTTAGGTCCTTTAGCCTGAGCCAGGGACACTATTGGGCAGGTCTGTGTTACAGGGTGGGTTCTGCCCGTGCCCTGGCCATGTTTTGCTGAAGGCAATGCTGAGCAGCCCGAGCTCTGCCCTCTGCAGCCTGTGAGTCTGCTGCTGCCCTAATGCTCACCAAGCCAGCACCTCCTGCCCATCCATCGCTTTATGGAGAACCTTCCAATTTACAGTGCAAAAGCAAGCAAGCAAGTTCCAACTTTTGAAGGTTGTGATATCCCCTTCCTCGGTTCCTTCTGGGCCTCTGTATTTTCCGCTTCAGAGGATGTGATGTGTTCTATAAATCCCTGCCTTAGCCTCTGCCTTAGAAAAATAAACGTTGCTCAGATTTATGTTTGTTCCCATTCTTGAGGAAAAACGAAGCAGTGATATACGTAGCAAATGGAACAGAAAATTGCATCTTAGCCAGGAAGCTTCAAGTGTAACAGACTTTGGTTCAACTGTGGCAGGTGCCTGTTCATCCTGTTAAGAAATCAGCCCAGTTTTGTACATACAGTTCTTTGCTTCACCCTGAGGCTAATCCAAGGTGTAGTTTGCCCAATAATCCGGCAAAATATCACACATCTGCATTACACACCAGTATAAGACGCAGGGTTTTGCCCAACTTTTATGTAAACTCATCTCTATTTCTATAAAAATTTGAACCTGTCGTAGCTGCTAAAATAGAAATAATAAGAGATGTACTTTGCAGACATTTTTCTTCATAATTTTATCAATGCTCACCCCATCTTGTACTTATGTTGCTCCTTAGAGGGGTCTGACAGTACTAATTGTTTTTAAAAGTGAATTATTTATTCTAGAGCAAAGACCTGATTTTGCTGGAGCATATGGTTTTCACACACTAAGCTCTTTGCTTGTGCTTATAATCACACGTTGTTTGTGAGAGAACCCAAATATTTACTTTTTTTACTGCAGTACTGTCTTCTATCTAGAACCAAGCTGTCTTAAAACCAAAGTCTGAGACCAGTGTTATCTGGGAAGGACATGGGCAATTCCTCAGTCATTCACAGCAGGGAAACTTAAGGATTTTGGTGGCTCCAGATGGGCTCCTGTCATCTTGTATATATCCAAAAAGCAGTTTAGTTACCATCACTGAAGTTATTTCAGCTGCCTGTATTGAAAGAGTTGTTTTCTCACTGAACTTTACAGCTTTGGAGTGACTGAAAATCACTAAGCAAAGTCTCACAGCGATGACTGCAGTCTGAAAGATAAGAAGCTTGGTAATATATGGCTGCTCAACTTCCCTGGGAATTCACAAATTTATCAGGATTTCTGTGTTTTCACAACCACTAAACCAGAACACTGTGGCACAGAGACACAAGCCAGCTGATTCAAGAGGATGCATGGATTAAGGAAGTAGCTGTTCTCAAAAAATGAGACTGCTGTGCCTGGGAAATGAAATATGGACAGAGACCATCTATCCAGGTAATATATTAATAGGGCATTAGGACTGCAGAATGAAAAGATGAGAAGATATGGGGAGAACCAAGAAATAGCTACAGATTTCACCTGGGGCATGGGCATGCCCTGAGGACACGGGCTGCAAGGGAGCATCATGGCTGAGGCACAAAAGGTGTCATAGCCCAAATGGGGATTTCTGGACAGGATCCCATGGCTCTTAATCTTTCTTAATCTGGTATATTAACTATATATTAACTGAGCTTCCTTCTTTTCATTTATGGGAGAGACAACATAGGATTTATCTCCCAAAGTGAGAACTTGATGACGCTGAGCCCTTGAACTGTTTGTTCTAAACAGGCCAAAGAAGAGCAATATCAGCCAACCAGTTCCTACAGCTGGCGTGCCTGGAGCGTAATAATGCTGTTACACAGATAAATTGCATTGCTATCAGAGGAAAAGATCAGAGAAATTAAGAACAGGCTAATTTAGTGGCTGTCTCAGGGATGGCTTGTAGCAGAAACCTGGCAAGTATTTTGGCTGTGCTTTATCTGCCCTTCAAGTCTCCTGCTGCCAAGTTCTTAACTCCTACCAGGTAAATTGGGAGGTATGTGTTCAGCCAAACCATGGGTGCACTGCAGGGAATGAATGCAGCCACACTGAATTTGTCACTGCTGTGGGAGGCTTTCAGCAAAGGGTGGATGTGGCACTGAGGGACACAGCTTAGTGGTGTGGTGGTGATGCGTTGACTGCTGGACCTGATGATCTCAGTGTTTTTTTTTCCGACCTTAAAGGGTCTACAATAGACAAACTTGGTCAGCAAGGCTGCTGAAGCAGAGCTCCTGCAGAGGCACATTCCCCATGTGTGCCTCCATGAATTCAGCAGTCACAGCTGCTCTGCCTTGCCAGCTTGGAAATGTTCAGTTTCATCTTCTCCAGCTGTAAATCATGTTGCTTAATTAATCCTCATTAAGTGTTGTGGGCATCTCTCAAGCTCAGTTAACTCTTTATTTAATTACAGTAGTGTAACATATAATGTTCTCTGTTTGAAGCGATGTTTTATGCAGTGGTTTAATCCAGAAACTGAAAGAATTAATTAGTTCCTAGAATATGTCTCTAAACGGGTGGCTAATTAAGCTGTGCGTTTATCACAAGCGCCTGGACTCATCAGCCATCATAATCTATTGCTGATACTGCACAGAATCAGAAACACACTGCATGGCTCTGGGCTTCTCAGATCTCTGTAGGTTCTTCTGAAGGAGAAATCAGGTAAATGTTAAACTGAGATATCTGACTTATTTCAGCCAAAGACCTGGACACCCCCAGACGAGCTCACAGGCTGCTGTTGTTCCAGAAGTGTCTCCATGAGACCCCACGGGTCGGGGTCTGTCTCCCACAGCTCTATTTCCATCTGTGCAGCTTTCTGACATGCTTTTCTCCCTTTGCTGCAGCAGCTGTTCCCTCTGCAGCACCACTGGAAGAGCGCAGCAGGAACTGCACCAGGGCATGCAAGATGAATGTTTTCTTCCTGCCCCACACACAGTCGAATGCTCTTTCCAGCTCTTGCTGAGTAAATGCACACACAGCCTGACTGATCTTCTATCCAAATCTCCATGAGGATTCAACTGCTTCTTGAACTGAGTGGGATGGTTTAGATGCTTCTGCAGCCCTTCCACGTGCAGGACACTTGAGTTTTGCTGAGAGGAGATAGAGCAGAATGGTCTTCGGAGACTCAAAAACAAATACCGAAGGGGAATTACTCCTGGGCAGCATACAGCTTTCATTCATACTTCAGGAATCAGCTTCATCCAAATGGGGAGAAAATCCAGCTGGCCCCAAGCCCTCCCAAGCAGAGATGCTGTTTTTCCGGTACATATGGCAGTACCATTCAAAGAGCTATGACAATGATGCTGTTTATAGCTCTGAAAATGGCGCTGCCATCTGCACCACGGCCGCAGCTCTGCTCCCTGGAGACTCAGCACAGGGTGGACCCAGCCCTGCTCTTCCACGTGCTCCGTTGTCCCACTCTTGCCTCAGAAGGTGGGTTAAATGAGAGCGGAGGTAGAGTTTGGGTTGAGAAATCCCTGCCACATTGATAGTCATTACTGCCCTTTCCAGCTGGAAGCCAGTTTTTGGCTGGATGTTTCCAGTTCCTCCTTGAAAGCAGTCTTAAAAACTGAAAGATTTGTGTTTTGGAAAGTGATACTGACTGTTATTTGTGCTGCTGTGACATCTTCCAAGACAACTGGTGTGTGACTATAACGGTAACTGCCATCAGATATTATTGTCATCACCCTAAGGCATCATTAAAGTAGGGGGAGAGATGAAAAGAAGCTTTTCCTGCTGCTTGGCACTGACTGGTCTCTGAAGAAAGCCCTGCCTGGCCATGACACTGCTGAAGGGGAGCTTATGGATTGGGGTGGTCTCCTGGGCACTGCCTTGTCCTCCAAGGCAGCCAGGTGGGATGCAGCAGCTCCAGCCCCGCTCTGGGACATGTCCCACATCACCCTGCTGCCCCAGGCAGCTCCAGCCCCCAACTTCCACACCCTCACGCACGCAGAGCTCAGTCCTCCTTTTTGGCTACAAGATTTTTTGGCCACGGCTCCACTTTCTTCAGTATTTCAAGAAACATACACCATTAAAACTTCATACAGAACTGTTACAGGGACCAAAGGGTGAAACTGTACGTTTCTGTTGCTCTGTCTCTGTAGGCAACCATCCATGCTCAGCAACGGCTTAAAGAATTTGTTGGAAAACTTCTCCCTTTGACCACCCTGTGGAGTTCCCTCTGAGGACCCCAAAAAGTGTAGCTTCCTGCCCTAATGAGCTAGTAAAAGTTGGGGTGTTTGGGTTCTTGTGTGTGTTTGCTGTTGTTTGGTTTGGATTGGTTTGGGTTGGTTTCATCTGTTTAACAGCAGCACTATATGTACCGAAATCTTGCAGTGCAAGTTCAAGCTGCCAGGATGCTCCAGCTCCTGCTGGATTCACAAAGTGACTCCTTTGGACAAGGGGCTGTGAATCTCTGGAGCACAGTCAGCCTTGAAGGCAGGCTGGGAGATTTGCAGTACAAAATCCCATTTTGCTGAAGCTGAACTGGTTATTATATATATATATTATTATATATTATTATTGTCATATTCTGCATCAAACTTCTGTTTCCTCTTCCCAAGGATCTCATAGTTTCAGAAAGCTTCATTTCAACATTTACAAAGCAAGTTAAGTTTGAAATCTTGTTTTAAAGTGAATAAACTAGATTTCAAATCAAAATTGAACATTTCAGAATGTTCGAAGTGGAAAATAAAACAATCACCACCATTTTTTTGCACGTCTGCCCCCCAGTTAGGATCAGACAGATTGCCTACCTCTGCAAATTACCTATATTTCAACCTTTAACCATAACGATGTCTGTGCTTCAGTGCATGTGAACTTTCTGCCTAATGAACATCTAATTATCTTTCCAAGGCAAGGTCACCCACCTCCTTAACCAAAGAAATGGGGCAGCCCACGTTAAACAGGGAGGTATCCCCCAAACCACAGCACCAGTAAGGAATGCCATCATGGTATTTTGTCAGGTTTCTCAGTTGATCACAATTCCATGTTTTGGAACAGCTAAATTTGCTTCCAAATGAATCATTTGGTTCAGAGACAGCTCTGGCAGCCTGCATGCTTTTCCTTGCAGGCCCTAACCAAAGTGGTGGGGACTTCAAAGGCTGCAATAAATATGGAATGGCTTTACCAGTGTCAGATTGTGAAACATGGCTCTGTGCACTTCTCACCAAGGACAGCAGAGTCCCTCTGCCAAGCTGTGGGTCAGGGCTGTGGGTGCTGAACCAGGCAGAGCTGTACAGAAGACAATGGATTGAGCTGATTTGTGCAAGATTTAGATGGCTTCTGCTGGTGGAGTTCTGCTTGCTGTGTCCTTGCTCCTTCTTGCTTCCCAAAACTGAGCTAACTTCCTCTGTTGTCCTGTCTTTTAGGGAGGTATTTTTGACTTTGACCATCAAAAGCCTACCAGATCAGACTAGTAAGGTTTTGTAGCTGTTTTGCACAGATACCACTGACGGTATCATGGAAAATCAAGACCTTCCTCCTGTGACTAGCATATGGAAGGGAACTTGATGATTAGAAAGAACAAGTTTTGTAGTGATGGGTTCTGCACTCAGTTCTGTTCTGGCACAGATCTCAGGAAAGTTATTCCTCATTTGTAATGATATGGGAGAGCAGAAACAGTGACAGCTCTTCTGCTCTGACAATGGCAGCAGGGTATGTCCCGCATGCCTGGAAAAATGAATTCCTGGCCCAGCTCGTGGTGCCATGAAGCAGATCTACAGGCTCCTACCCATCCTGGAAATTCCTTGTTCATTAGGGAAGCGCAGTTATCTTTTATGGCTGTCCTGGATCTTCTGTCTCACCTTTCGACAGCGTTTCATTGATACCACATGCCTGTCACTGATATATGTCTTCATCACCCTTGTCCACTATTTAATCATCAGATGATAATACTGTGGGCATTCAGCACAAATTAAAGGATGCCTTAGGGTGCTGTAGTTTTTTATGAGCTCCTCTTGACCCCAATCTGTCCCTGCAGAGGAGTTTCAGCCCAGCAGCCACAATCAACTATTGTTGAACATGGCAAATTTATGACTCCATTCAGGCAAAGAGGATGATCAATGATTTCTCCACAGTTCCCATCTGCCTTTTCTAAAACTGAGATTTCCCTTTACCCACAGGAAATTCCCAGCTCCTGTGGATAAAACAGAAAAGCAGAGGGATGGAGGAGCTCTGGTTCCAGTGGACATTTTCCAAGCAACATGATAAAAGGAGAACCATTAAATAAGACAGGAATTAAGCAAGTCCTACTGACACACTGCAGTTGTGGCAGCACCGGTGAGGCAAGATGCACAAGTGTTGGCTGGTCACAGGTCTTGGCAGCCCCTCGGCAAGCCTGGGTTGTCCCAGGTGAAGTATTTCAGTGTAAGGCAGAGGGAGCAGCAGGAAGAGCTGGAATCTGTAGACTGCCTTTAGCTTTTGCTTGCTCTCTTGAGCAGAGCATTTTGGAACAACTGCAGCCAAGATGGAGCACAACTGTTTGATGGATTTGTTGAGCGATGTCTGTGCCATATGATGGGAAATTACAGTGTCGACATTGACAGAGGGAGGAAAGCAGAAAAAAGTTGCATGAGGACAGTTCACATGCAATTAACATGAAGTTCTCAAGGATTCACGGTCACTTTACACACCTCTGTCTGAAATGTAAATCTCTGAGCACTGTACTCAGCCATCGTGGTGTAAGTACTCAACAAATCCCCTTCGGTCCCTGAATGAAAGAATCACAGAGTCATTTGAGTTGGAAAGGGCCTTTGAAGGCCATTTTGTCCAAGTCACCTGCAATGAACAGGAACACCTACAGCTCCATCAGGTGTTCAGAGCCCCATCCAGTCCAACCTTTGAGTGTCTCCAAGGATGGGGCATCCACCACCTCCGGGTAACCTGTGCCAGTGCCTCACCACCCTTATTGTGAAGAACATTTTCCTTACATCCAGTTCAAATCTCTTGTACTTGGGCATGAATCCAGGGCACAGTCCAACAGGCTCCGGAATACCCTGGATGCTTCTTCTAACCAAGTTTCAGAGAGGGATTGGGCGATGGTGGAAGTTACTAACGTTCATATTCGTTTCTATTACTGTGCTCAATTATCCCTTCCTATTCAGCATGGGAGCTTCTCTCTGTGTCTGAAGAATATTTCATGGCAGTCTCACTTTAAGTTAGCACTTTACATGGCTCCTACTGATCGCTTTCCAAAGGCACTTCTTCTTGTTCCCAAGGGTCCATTTTTCTTTGGACCTTTGAAGGGTCTGTGCCAGCTCCCCACCAGTGGCTTGGAATTCTGCAGCACAGAAATTCAGAAGCAAATTGGGTGCCACTGCCAGGAGCAGATTGCAGCCTGATCCTGTGTGTACTGCAACCTACTCAGGAGACCTGGATATGGGAAACAGCAGATGGTGGAATGTGAAACCGCTTCCTCCACTTTGAACTCTGCACTCTTAAAGCAACTCTTGGAATCTGCTGTGTCTCTCCAATATGTGAGTGTCCTAGTGGGGAATAAACAAAATCTTTGACAGGGAAAAGGAGGGAAATCCTTTGTCTGCCACAGATCTCATGAGATAACTATGGGGTTTTTGGTACTGGGAGGGGAAGTCTCCCCAGTGTCTGCATCCTCAGCAGCAGAACGCAGAAGGCATGGGCTGACAGCAGCTGGAACAGTAAGTAACACAGAGGGGCAACACACAGTGAGTGCCTTCTGATAGACATGTATCAGTTCTTGTGATCCGCCATCCTAGTTTCAAAATGAGGAGGTCCTCACAACCACCAGGATTTTCTTGGTACTGAAATGAGCTCTTCTCCTCTTCCTACCCCTGTTTCCAGCAGAAAGCCAATTTCACAATATCTGCTGTTAGATTTTCAGCTAATTGGAGCTATGTGTTGAAGTGCTTGGCCCCAGAGCATTCCTCTGTGGTGGGAATCAAGGTGAAACTGCACACCTCATCCTCTAAGGCAGGTATGACTGCCTTAAAGGCACTGGTGTCATTAATCTTTCATAGCTGTCTGAGAAACTCTCGTGGCTATATCCAAACTCTAGGAATTTTTAAAGATCCCCTCTTCTGTGCATGGTTCGGCCATGAAGAGTGGTTCAGTCCTGAATGTGGTATGTGATATATAGTGTTGTGCAATGTCAATGTGAAATTAATACCAGCTTGTTACAGCCCTCTGTCCTGGCATGTTTTCTGCAGTACCTATGGTGAGATCCTCCTGTGACACAGTCCTTTGAGTGAGAACCAGCACCTAAATGCAGTGCTGCTGCTCCACAGCACTCTGCAGCTGGAAACCTCAGTGACCTGGAGAAACATCCCCGTTTGCCTGGGTTATCTGCCTCTACACCACAAATCTGAAGCTATACATCAAATGAGACTTTCAAATGTGTTACAATTACCAAGCACAGGCACACACACAGAACTGCAGCAATAAATGAAGGGACTTAGAGAGTATGGTCGTGGCTAGATGGGAACTGATCTACTGCAGAACTGCAGGAGGAGCTTGAAGACAAGAGGAACAGCTGCTTAGTGCAGAGAGGAGGGAAGACACAGAGACAGTAAAGGGAGAAAGGGAAAAACCAGGCAGTTAATAGGGTAATGCTCTCTAGCTAGCTTGACATTAAACACCAAGAAATTACCTTTCAGTAGTGTAAAAGCTAGAGCTATGTTCCCAGATCTCCTAATGAAAGGGAAACATTTATGGCAGCAGTTCTGAGTTAGAACTGTATGAGACATCAGGTAAGTTCTTTTTTTTTTTCCATATTCCTCCCTGGGAATCCTTCAGCACTTCCTGCTCCTTGAGAATATCCTCTTTGATCTGCTTTTATGAGTGCTCTGCTGAGCTCACATTCCGACTGCACCCCTGCAGTGCTCTAGGGAGAGGTTTGATTGCTGTGTAATGCCTTCCTCCTGCTGATTTCAGGAGCAGCACTGGCACATTTGGTTTGATGGTTTTCTTTTGTGGAAGCCACCCATATCTCATCATCAGAAGTCCTGAGGGTAGTGTTTGGGTCCCTTAATTTCCATCCACAATAACTGACATGTTCATTGCTAGGAAGTTAGATCTACGGACAAACGTGGATTTGTCGAGGATTCCTGGCTGGTGATCCTTGAGCAGGTTGACAGCTTTAATAAGCTGGAAATGTTGGTCTGTGTTTTAAGTACAGACGGGGGAGTAATTGTTGAGCTCTTTGATTTCTGTCACAGTGCAGTGCAGGAATATGGTAGTTACTATTTAATTTTTAGTGAAGTTATAACTACACCTGGCCACTAGCCAACACACAGCACTAACTTGAAAAATATACTGCTGCTGGTTGTGAAAAAGGTACTCCTGGTTTCTCACTGGTTCTCTGAAGTAGCAGGGAATGATCAAAGCCTCTTCATGCACTTTACTGATCTAATTCCCATTCCTAGTCTTCCATTTTTCTCCTGACAGGCTGACAAAAGCTGATAAAGCACAAGGGGAGAACACTTTCCCCGTATAAACAGCAGCAGTTCCGATGCAGAAAGTTGAGAGTTATAGTGAATGTTAGCTATAGTTAATGTTAGAAATGTGTGCCTTATTTTCAGTACAAATAATCTAGTCACAGGATCCACTTTTCACTGCCCTTTGTAACAGAAGAATGTTATTTGTAAGCTGTGATTAAAGTCCAGCTTCTAATAAGATTATTCTGAAATTTCTCTCTTAAGCTCACTTAAGCTTAAGGTAAGCTTTCAAAGATTTCATTACTTTGTGTGCTTTGCTTTCCCTGAATTTTCTGATTTGTTTTTTTTCACATTCCTGTTCTGGGCTCATCAGAACTCAATACAGCATATACAGAGGTCACTTCATTACTTCTGCTTGATATTCTTCTTGTTTCTTCATCCATGGGCACGAGTTGAACCTTCTGCCCTGCTGACCCAGGGGTGTGCTGAGCTGCCAGACCACATCCACCTGCCCATCCTTGGCTGCACACGGCCTTATCTGCTGCAGCCCCATCTCTCCCCTGGTAGATCATCTCCTGACACCGGAGAAGGGCTCCCTGATCCTCAAGCATCTGTCATAAAAGGGAGTGTGAGGAAACTGTGAGGAGCAAGTGGTGGAAATCCAGCAACAGTGGTCTGAAGGCAACCTGTGCACCCCATCCTAGCCATAGTGGGGACAGATAATGACATAAGTTCTAGGCATTATAGAAAGACTTTCAAGAACCTGAGCAGAAAACAATGGGAATGTATTTTTTGTTGTTGTTTCCATGTACTTATTCAAAAACGGTACACATCTGCTATAGCCCTTATTTATCTGGGAAGTGGCAGATCTAGACCTCATTCTGCAACAATTGTCAATACTAAAACCTGTTCAATAAAGCTGCACATTCGGGAACAGTGTGTGGTAGAAACTCTACTTGCCAAACAGAAAAAAAATAGAACAAGCCAGGAATTACATGGTATTTCATAGGTTCAAAGAAGGTTTCGTAGGCTCTGTAAGACTTGGAGAGACACACAACAGCTCTACTGAATGACAAGGAAAAAAATTAGGAAAGGATCAAGTGTGAGAAGGAAAAGGCTTGCATGAGTATGCCTGACTTATTTTTTGCATTTACTTGCTTTTTTTTTAAACACCTTTAATAACAGCCTTTTCCTTCAAGCCCAACAATACGCTTAAACTTCTTATCTGTTCATTAAGTATTTTGAGAGGATCATACCACCTCCTTATATGCAGGTACATGATGTTGAGATCAGGATTTTATTCTCCTCCTGCTGACTTAAAATAGGGCTTGGAGGGAAGGCTTTGCAGTACACCTGCGTGAGTGGTGGGGCATCCACAGAGCCCTGCTTTGGGCATTCTGGTACCCTGGATTCCCTTCCAAGTTCCATGCGGAAATTGTCTTTCTCTGCTGATTTCCCATGGCAAGATGAACCCAGCTTAAGTGCTCCACTCCTCTCTTGCACCCCATGTTCTTTGCTCCTCCATGGACTGCCCCAGCAGAGTGGGTCTATGAGGGATGCTGAGGGTGCATATCCCACCTGGGGAGGTGGCTGTGATGCTCCTGCTGGATGAAACTGAACCAATGTCCCCATCTTCTGCACTGACAGCACCGTGTTTTTAGTGGCGTGAAGCTGAGCTCTCTGAAGATCTCTTTGGTAACACTTCTTGATGTGCCATTCATAGATGCTTTGTTGCCTACAAAGTAGTCGTTTAGTGCTCTTCTTGTCTCAGTGTTGTATCAAAGTGTTATAGAGTGCTTTCATTGCTAATAAATAGTAACTGTGGTGCTATAAAGTCTTTTCAAAAGCACCACAGGGCATGAATCTCACTGAATAAATTATATCTGTCTTTAATACTTCAATGTAAACTGTTACTGTTTCTGCACACTACCAGACAGCTTGCAGATCAATCAATGGTAGCATTATTCACACATATCATTAGTGTAAGACACTACCAGTTTCTCAATTTTTCATTTAATCTTTGGTACAAATAATCACGTCTGGCTGTACTCCATTTCTGGAAGCAATGCCACATCCTTCCATTCCTTCCAAATCGATAAATGCATACGGTGTTTGCTTTGCTTCCTCCTTCAAAAAAGCATATTCCTGTCTTTTGTGCACTTGAGCAGTTATAGCACGTCTTTGCAGAGGTGGAAAAAATGCTGCTAAGATCCAATCCTTTGGCAGAGTTCAAGGCCAAGGGGATTTTTGGCCTTCGCTGACATTTTGAGAGAGGTGAGGCTTACAGAGCTCTATAATACTTCTGTGAGGATGTCCCATGCCATGGTGTGACATCACATCTAGGCAAAGCACGAAATGCCTCCTGCCAGGCCCAGCTGCAGCCCTCAGTGCTGCCTGGGGAGGGAGTGAGATTTGTACATATCAAAGCTGTACCACCCACACCTGGAGCTGTCCAACCCACTGCTTACCCACTACTTCTGGTCCATAAGAATTCAAGTTAGCAAAAGACGACAGCAATTACTAGATTAGTTCCTTCCAGTTGCTCCAGGACTGCAGCCTGACTGGCCTTATTCTGGCATCTCACAGTGCAATTAATTACCCTGGACGTGGGATGTGCTACTAATGCTTTCTATGGTGCAGTGATTTCTTCAGAAGTTCACAGGTCATGATTTTGAAGGAAGAGTGAAGGTTAAACTCAAATATGAACCGAACAAATGGAATAATTATCTTGTTTTGTACTATGAAATCACTAAAAAAGCTGAAATAGCTCCTACGGACGGTAAGGAATCTGCTTTGTCTCTAGAAATTAGAAAGTATTCTTGGAACTGTGATTACACTTCCTGCAAAATACCAAGGCTTGTAGTGAAATCTGACTTCAGATTCTAGGATTTCAGAAGCTTTGGCATTCATGGTAAGAAAAGTTTTCCAGGTTTATCCCTGCAGTGTAAGAGCAAAGCCTCAAATATTGAAGAGCTCATACATCGCACAGGAGAGGACTACATCTCACCAGTAAGGGAGAGGCAATGTGTGCTTTAATGAACTCTTTAGGCAAGAAAAAATGCTAGTTAATCAGGATTAAATTGATTAAATGAAGACTGTCAACGGTTTACCGGGCTGGATCGGCCCGGTTCCGTGACGATTGGTGCGGGGGACCCACGGACCCACGCCCCAGGAAAGGGGAAAAAAAAGGGAAAAGGGAAAAGGGAGATGGGCCTAGAAACAAAACAGCGGCAACGATCTGAGGAGGAAAGCTAATTTACTAAATAAGATATCAGAAAGTAAAATAACAGAATATAATACAATATAATTGGAATTGAGGCTAATGAATCAAATAAAATGAGCAAGAGAGAGAGAGTGTCCGATAAACCGAAGGCCTTACGCTAACGCTGAAGGCGATACGGCAGCGAGCACCCACTGCTGAGACGATCCCGAAGGAAAGAGAGTGTCCCGTGACCGCTGAGGGTTTTTATCTGTTCCCTCTGAGCGGAAAACACGTAAAAATACAAAGCATCACAAAGTCCTCTGGGGAATGTAGTTCTTCTTCTCTTCTGAGACAGGTATACCTGGAACCATCAATGATCCATGGGGCTGGAGTATTAGCTCTTTACCTCTTAATGCAATACATGATGTTATGATGTGGAATACCAGTACCAAAAATCATAAAACCATGACATTCCACCCCTTATTCCACATCGTTACATCATTCTTGATACATATTGAAAAACAATGATTAACATGCATTAGATATACACACACACAACATATATTCAAGTATATACATGCAATTACTGACTGCACTCCCCCAACATCAAATTCCCTTGTGGTACACACTGAACATCCCCATTCTTCTGCATCACCCACCAAGTGGACCCAGGTCCCTGAGCAAAGACAGTTCCACGGAGAGGTTTGCCCTTTCCAGAAGCTGGAAGTACCCAAACTGCTTTGCCCAACATGTTCTTTACATGTACTACAGGGACCTTATCTCCCTCTACAGTAGGTAGGGAGTTGGATTGGGCAGGACCATCACGATTGATGGATCCTCGAGTGTTGACCAACCAGGTGGCTTCGGCCAAATGCTTCTCCCAGTGCTTAAATGTTCCGCCACCCATTGCTTTCAACATGGTTTTCAGCAACCCATTGTATCTTTCAATCTTACCAGAAGCTGGTGCATGATAGGGGATATGATAAATCCATTCAATGCCATGATCTTTGGCCCAATTACTTATAAGAGAATTTTTGAAATGAGTCCCATTATCTGACTCAATTCTTTCTGGAGTGCCATGTCGCCATAGGACTTGCTTCTCGAGACCTAGAATGGTGTTTCGGGCGGTAGCATGGGGTACTGCATATGTTTCAAGCCACCCAGTGGTTGCTTCCACCATAGTGAGCACATAACGCTTAACATTGCGAGTTCGTGGCAAGGTGATATAATCTACCTGCCACGCCTCCCCATATTTATACTTTTGCCATCGCCCTTCCCCCCAAAGAGGTTTCATCCTCTTGGCTTGTTTAATTGTGGCGCAAGTATCACAGTCATGGATAACCTGTGCAATAGCGTCCATAGTTAAGTCCACCCCTCGGTCTCTAGCCCATTTATATGTTGCATCTCTTCCTTGATGGCCCGAGGTCTCATGGGCCCATCGAGCTAAAAATAATTCACTTTTGTGTTGCCAGTCCAAGTCTACTTGAGCCATCTTAACTTTGGCAGCTCGATCTACCTGATGGTTATTCTGTTGTTCTTCAGTTGCTCGGCTTTTAGGAACATGAGCATCTACATGGCGCACCTTTACAACCATATTCTTTACTCGGGCAGCAATATCTTTCCACAGTTCAGCAGCCCAAATAGGTTTACCCCTCCGTTGCCAGCCATTTTGTTCCCATTGCTGTAACCACCCCCATAAGGCATTTGCTACCATCCATGAGTCAGTGTAAAGATAAAGCACTGGCCACCTCTCGCGTTCAGCAACATCTAAGGCCAGCTGGACAGCCTTTACCTCTGCAAATTGGCTTGATTCTCCTTTTCCTTCAGTGGCCTCTGCAACTTGTCGTGTGGGACTCCACACTGCAGATTTCCATCTGCGGTGCTTACCCACAATCCGACACGATCCATCTGTGAACAGGGCGTATCTCTTTTCATTGTCTGGTAATTCATTGTATGGCGGGGCCTCTTTAGCACGTGATACCTCCTCTGCTGGGGTTGTTCCAAACTTTTTACCTTCAGGCCAGTCCATGATCACTTCTAGGATTCCTGGATGACTGAGGTTTCCCATCCGAGCTCGCTGTGTAATCAGTGCAATCCACTTACTCCAAGTGGCATCAGTAGCATGATGGGTAGAGGGAACCTTTCCTTTGAACATCCAGTTCAGCACTGGCAGTCGAGGTGCCAGAAGGAGCTGCGCTTCAGTACCGATTACTTCGGAAGCAGCTCGAACCCCCTCGTACGCGGCTAAGATCTCCTTCTCAGTTGGAGTGTAGCGCTCCTCAGACCCCCTGTATGCTCGACTCCAGAAACCAAGGGGTCGGCCTCGGGTCTCTCCAGAAGCTCTTTGCCACAAACTCCAAGTGGGACCTTCCTTTCCAGCAGCAGTGTAGAGGATGTTCTTTACATCCTGTCCCGTCCGCACTGGCCCCAGGGCCACGGCACGGGCTATCTCCTGCTTAATTTGCTCAAAAGCCTGCTGCTGCTCAGGGCCCCACACAAAATCATTCTTCTTCCGCGTCACCCGAAAGAGAGGGCTCACAATGAGACTGTAGTTTGGAACATGCATTCTCCAAAAACCCACTACACCCAGAAAAGCTTGGGTCTCTGTCTTACTAGTGGGTGGAGACATAGCAATAATTTTGTCAATCACATCTGTTGGGATGTGACGACGTCCATCTTGCCACTTTATTCCTAGGAATTGAATTTCCTGTGCAGGCCCTTTTACTTTGCTTCGCTTAATAGCGAAGCCAGCTCGCAGGAGGATCTGAATTATTCTCTCTCCTTTCTCGAAAACTTCCCCTGCTGTATTGCCCCACACAATGATGTCATCAATGTATTGTAAGTGCTCAGGAGCACCGCCCTGTTCCAATGCATTTTGGATCAACCCATGGCAAATGGTTGGGCTGTGCTTCCACCCCTGGGGCAAACGGTTCCAGGTGTACTGAATGCCTCTCCAAGTGAAAGCAAATTGCGGCCTACATTCTGTGGCCAGAGGAATTGAAAAGAAGGCATTGGCGATGTCAATGGTGGCATACCACTTGGCTGCTTTTGACTCCAGTTCATACTGGAGTTGAAGCATGTCCGGCACAGCAGCACTCAGTGGGGGTGTGACTTCATTCAGGCCACGGTAATCTACCATCAGTCTCCATTCTCCACTGGCTTTACGCACTGTCCATATGGGGCTATTAAAAGGTGAGTGAGTCATAGTCAACTCTTGTGAACCCCCAGTCACCCCAGAAATATAGATTAATTCTGTCCCTTGGTGACTGGAGAGCATTAGAGTGCATTGTGCACCAGTGTCCACCAGTGCCTTGTAATTTTGTGGTTCTGATGTGCCAGGCCATCGAATCCACACAGTCCAATGCACTCTATTATCCCTTTCCCCCACCTGGCTGGGGGGCAGGGGCTATTGTGGCTGGTAGGTACCTCGCTCAGTTCTGAAGGAGTACCGTTCAGACAGGAGAACATCTCGCTCAGACAGGAGGCTGTCTCTTTCAGGTTGGAGGGCATCTTGCACAAACTGGAGACCATCTTGTTGAGACTGAGGGTTGTTGAGTTCGGACTGGAGGGCATCTCTTTCAGGCTGGAGGGTGTCTTTCTCGAACTGGAGGGCGTCCATGTTGGTCTGGAGAGCTTCTTGTTGAGACCGGAAGGTGTCTCTCTCGATCTGGAGGGCGTCTCTCTCGGATTGGAGGGCATCCATGTTGGATTGGAGAGCATTATGTTGAGACTGGAGGGTGCCTCTCTCGGATTGGAGGGCATCTCGCTCAGTTTGGAGGGCATCTCGCTCAGACTGGAGAGTGTCCATGTTGGATTGGAGAGCATCATGTTGAGACTGGAGGGCGTCTCTCTCGGATTGGAGTGTGTCTCTTTCGGTCTGGAGGGCGTCTCTCTCGGTCTGGAGGGCGTCCATGTTGGATTGGAGAGCATCATGTTGAGACTGGAGGGTGTCCCTCTCGGACTGGAGGGCGTCTCTCTCGGTCTGGAGGGCGTCTCTCTCGGTCTGGAGGGCATCTCTCTCCATCTGGAGGGCGTCTCTCTCCGTCTGGAGGGCATCTCTCTCCGTCTGGAGGGCGTCCATGTTGATCTGAAGAGCTTCTTGTTGAGACCGGAAGGCGTCTCTCTCGATCTGGAGGGCGTCCCTCTCGGTCTGGAGGGCATTCATGTTGGTCTGGAGAGCTTCTTGTTGAGACTGGAAGGTGTCTCTCTCAGTCTGGAGGACGTCCATGTTGGACTGGAAAGCATCTAGTTGAGACTGGAGGGTGTCTCTCTCGGTCTGGAGGGCGTCTCTCTCCGTCTGGAGGGTCTGATTGTCAGCTAAAAGACTGTCTTTCTCAATTTGGAGACTATCCCTTTCGGCTCGGAGACTCTCTCGCTCAATTTCAAAAACTCTAAGCCTCTCTGGAATAGTATTGAATAAGGCTCGGTAAGCATAAGCCAGACCCCAAATAATTTGGTCCTCCTCAGATCTGTCTGAGCCGCAACATCCCTGTCTCAAATATCTGCTTAGGTTCTCAGGGTCTTGCAGGTGTTCAGGAGAAAAGTCCCATGACACCGGTGATGCCCACTTCTCTAAAGTCTCTCCTAAGTCCCTCCAAACTCCCTGCCAGTCACTGTTCTCTGGCTCTGGGGAAGTCTTTCTCAAAATATTATAAATATAGATACCGATAAGGAGTACATTCAGGGTGACTGACACCACAATCATTACGAGCATTGGATGAGCATTCAGAAAACGCCTAATGAATTCAAAGGAGAGGCCAGGAGCCGGTTTAAAAATCATGAGTTCCGTAACAACTCCACCTGGGGTTGCTCCCCCCGGAACTGAATGCCACATCATATACAAAAGCCAGGTAGGTATTTCCATCAGTGTTTTTAGTTTATCATATACAGACCAAGCTGCATAGATCAGACTGGCAAACTTAATTAAGTCCCAGTATATTCTGAGCATTACAAGGGAAGAAACCACGAAATGCAGCCCCTTTAAGAGCAGTTTAAAAAGCGAGAGCATTTTTTTTTTTTTTCTTTACTGAAACAAGCTAGCAGTACCCAAAAAAAGTTTACAAATATCCCAGAACAACTGGCAGTACGCCCAGACTTCAAGGTCGTGTTATGCCGTACAGCACCTGCAGTACAGATAAGCTTGCTAGCAAGAAACAGAGATTCACTCTAAGAGTATGTCTCTGCCCGGCTAAGGCAGCTCGAGCCCCACGTTGGGCGCCAAAAAATGTCAACGGTTTACCGGGCTGGATCGGCCCGGTTCCGTGACGATTGGTGCGGGGGACCCACGGACCCACGCCCCAGGAAAGGGGAAAAAAAAGGGAAAAGGGAAAAGGGAGATGGGCCTAGAAACAAAACAGCGGCAACGATCTGAGGAGGAAAGCTAATTTACTAAATAAGATATCAGAAAGTAAAATAACAGAATATAATACAATATAATTGGAATTGAGGCTAATGAATCAAATAAAATGAGCAAGAGAGAGAGAGTGTCCGATAAACCGAAGGCCTTACGCTAACGCTGAAGGCGATACGGCAGCGAGCACCCACTGCTGAGACGATCCCGAAGGAAAGAGAGTGTCCCGTGACCGCTGAGGGTTTTTATCTGTTCCCTCTGAGCGGAAAACACGTAAAAATACAAAGCATCACAAAGTCCTCTGGGGAATGTAGTTCTTCTTCTCTTCTGAGACAGGTATACCTGGAACCATCAATGATCCATGGGGCTGGAGTATTAGCTCTTTACCTCTTAATGCAATACATGATGTTATGATGTGGAATACCAGTACCAAAAATCATAAAACCATGACAAAGACATACGTTCAGAGCAAGAATCTCTCTTCAAAGGAAGCTCTCTAGAAAAATTCCCCATTAATAGCACAATGAGCAATAGGGGCATCGTAAGCCAGGTATAAATTACATTAATAAAGACTCAGTCATAAAGCACAGCAAAGCAGGAAGAACAAAGATGAGTTATAAAGCCACACTGTAAATGTAGCTACCTGAATTTTAAAAATCTTATGGATGATAATGGATGATAGTGATGCTAAGGGAGCCTGCATTCTCCAAAGAGCAAAGTAATTCAGAAGCAGGGACTGGAAATCATCAGTTAATGCAGTATTAGACTTACTGAGCTGTGTGTAATGGTGGTGTTTGCAAGACTCTGTGCACTCCCAAAAGCATACAAAAAATTGCTGCATTTTTATTGGTGACTAAAACAAAACAAAGGCGCATCTGCATCAATTCACAGGTCAGGTCGTCTGTTCAAGATGCAAATGCACACTGAGCAGCAGATGTTAGCAGCACGAATATTCTCTGCCATGCCTAATAAATAAAAACAAAAGACTCAAAATGGCCAATGTAGTGTCCTGAAAGTGCAGTTAAGGATGGAAAGATGCTCACAGCTGGCTAAGAGCTGAAATCACAGGTGGGTGAGCACAACAGACAGGCTCACAGCAGGTGGAACTGCTGCCTGTACCTGGTAAGTGCCAGGACCAGCCAGGCCAGGGCAGGTGGCTGCCCTGCAATCAGAAATGCAGGCAGCAGTTAAAGCTCATAAAAGTGGCAAAATGGCAACAGGCAATCAAATCACAGCAGGCATAGTGAGAGTCCCAAGGATAGCAAAGAGGAGGCCAAAATGCTTGTGAGCAGCAGGGCTCATCTGTGCTCCAGGCACACTGAGGGTCTTACAAGTGGCTTTAGCTGCAGTGGGCAGATCTAGGTGGGCAGGAAACCTGGGAGACCCATGCTTTGCTGGAGACTTTGTGCTGCAGCTGCCTTCTGGCACAAATACAACCAAAGATAATGTTCTGAAAAACTGAAAAAGCTCACCAGGGTTCACAGTCAAAAGTGAAAACAAACCTCATAGACAAGATGTTAAACAGCAGTGCCATTCAGAGAGGGCAAAGCATGTTTTAGAAGTGATAATGAGATGTGCTTTTCCACACTTCAAGCAGCAGTCACTGGTGATGCAAGATGTTCCTCCCTCGAGTACCATCCCCAGCACTGGGGGCTTTTTTTTGGCTTTTTTCCATCTGACTTTTCTTCAAAAATCTTGTACAGTCCATAGGAAATACAAGCTGCTTGGATTTCCATTAGATGCTGGAGATGAGTACCACGAGGACATGGCAGGGCATGGTACAGGGGATGAGGAAGGAGTATGCAATAAGACATACTGAGAAATAAGAGGAGGAAAAAGGCTGACATAGAACTGTTAACTGAAGATGTCTGAGAACCCACAGACCTGTGCTTCCTGGGAGAAGCTGGGGTGGTGAGTGAGGGTTGATCATCTCAAAACATTTCCCTGATGTAAGAAATGTGGAGTTCTCAAATGTCACTGAATGTCGACAGCAGTGACCTTTTATTCAGTTTTTAATCTCAGTAATTCATTTCAAGTCACCATCCCTGCAAACATTTGTTATAACACTCCCCATGTCCGTAAGGTCTCTGTCCTCCAGTTACTGCTCACCATGCCAAAGTTTATCTTTTGCCAGGAGGGGAAGCCTGAGGGATGGATCCTGAAATATTCCCCATATGTATCCTTATGGCATTCAGGCAAATGAACAGCCTCTTCAAAAAGCTTGGAAAGCTTCTTGGACAGTGATCAGAAAGGAAGAGGGTTATTGAGAATTGAAAAAAAAAAAAGCAACCCTAAAGTTAACATAATATTAAAATGCTCTTAAGCAATTAGCCCTGAATTTTGGAGATATCTGCTGCTACAATAAATAACAGAATCTACTAATCACTTGGATTTATATAGCGTCTCTTACCCTATGGCATGCAGAGCTCTCTTCAGGTGCACTGTCTAAGAACACCTTAGATAAAATGTGGAGAGATGGGAAAGAGATGCTCCACAGCACACAGCAGAGCTGCGCAGAGGTCTCAGCTGGGAGATACACAGAAGTAGGTGGGCAGTAAATTGCTATCCAAAATAGGATACTTCCAGCTACCAAAACCAGTGGTAAATCCTCCTTGAGTCCTTCTTGCGGTCAATGGGCCCAGTGCAACAGGCAGCAGGCTGCTCACTGCAGCTGGAGCAGAACTCTGTGCAGCTCTGTCCATCTCATCGCACCCTCCCAGCATCCATTGCTCTCATGGAAAAGTTATGTTCCCAGCACAGGATGCAGTGCTGTCGGGGTCAGCTAAATGTCATTGCGTGAGTGAGACTTCATTTCTCACCGGCTGCTTTCTGCTTTCGGTGTACAAACCTGAAGAGATCCCTAGCATCGTGCTGCCAATCGAGGAAGCAGCGCTGGGATTAAATTAGGCAGTCCAATAATGGTGCTTCCTGTCAGCAAGGACTGAGCTGAAATCAGATCAGAGCTTTTCCCAACAGGTCTTGCTCTGTTTTTTCATGGAGACCTCCAAACCAATTAAAATGACCATTCAAATAACTTCATGCAGAAAGGAGCTGCTTGCTCTACTGCCAGGAGACCTGCAAGGATGGACGATGGAGAAATCCAGCCCATCTTCATAAAGCATGTCCACCAGGCAGCCAGCCCCACTTTCCTCCTTCAGCCACACACTCCCATGCTGATTCCTTGTGCTGTCTTGTGCAGTAGAGAGGAAAGGAAACCTGGAAGAAAGCTGTGGAGGCTGGAGCAGAGAAATGTGGCTGGGATGAGGCCCTGGGGACAGCCCCAACACCACACTCCCTGGGAAATGGCATTCCTCCTCCAGGCCAGCAGCTAGTGCTGGGGATGTGCTGTCTGTCATACAAGCTGGCTTTGGAAAGCAGAGAGAAATAAGAAACAGTCATGCATGAGAAAGGCCAGAGAGGTTTAATTGGAAAAGACAACAAGTAATGTAAGTTACTTAAGGTTTCCATTTGAATAAGAGAGACAGTGAAGTGAAACCCAGCAGTAATTGCACAGAGAAGAGACGTTGACCTGCAGCACTTCTGTCCATCCCCACGGCTTCTTTCCCCTGCTGGCTTTTCTCGACGCTTTTCACCCTTCCCTCCAGCACTGTCCTCCAACAGCACTGCAGGGGCTGCTCACAGCTGGGTTGCTGCAAACTTCTGTAAACCAAATTACTTTCCATTTTCATAGGCAATAAACATATTAAGCAATGCTTTACAGAGCACTGGGGCTGAGCCAGGGAGGTTCTGCTGGTGATGGGCAGAGTGAGCAGGAGGCCAGGAGCAGCCCAGCTCCCCGAGCAGCCCAGGGAGCACCAATTCCCACAGCTTCCTGCAGAAAGGGCTCTCCCAGGGATCCCCACACTCCATGTGGGTCACACCACCATGGGTGCTGCTGAGCCAGGAGTCAGCTGCTCCTCAGGGAGGCACAGACCAGGGCAACAAATTACAGAAGTAAACCTCAGACCAGAAAGGAAAGCCTAACGGGGATCCTGCCCCACCAGGATACAGCAATCGGCTTCATTACCCAAAGCACAAGCCATGCAATTAAAAATAGACAAAAATCAGTTGATCATTCAGTCACATCCAAGCTCAAGGTGCCCTTCAACCCCTCAGTCTCCCTACCAGCAACAAATGAATACAGAACAGAACTTCTGATCCTGAGTCTTGTATTAGGCCAAATAACAAAAGAGTTTTTATCGTAGCTCTAATCTTTTTCCAATATACAGACGTATTGAAAGAGATTACCTTACTGAAATTGAAGGAAACTGTGGTATTTTAAAACCTTAATCCCCTTTCTCTTCTGTAGGAAATAAGATAAATGTCTTGATTTCACTCTATACAATTACAAGAATCTTTTCTCTTATCAAAAGTTCTCCTTTTTCTCTGGTGAAGTATTTTTGGAGCTGTGTACCAGGCTAAGTATGTACTTACGGGCAAGACAGGCATGTTTGGGGTGAAGGAAGGGACCAGCCTCACCAACACAGGCATGAGCCTACTCAAGAAGGATCCCAGCAGGAGCTGGTCTGTACTGGTATGAGCAGTGATGTGGGGTGGTGGGTCTGGCAGGAGCTAGTGGGGCTGCTGGGTGGTCAGGAGGACTACAGGCTGGGTGATGGGCTCGCACACTGCCTACAGAAGGCACAGGGAGCTGATGCCTTGCTGAACAGGGAACAAAGGTTGCCCCACACCTTCCCCTCCACTTTCATCCTCTTTCATCCTTTTCAATTGTCAAGAAAGATCCAATCACTATTCTGCTTTTAAATTTAACACAGATCCCTAGGAAAGAAAAGGCAGGGAAGAGGTGGGAGGAAGAACCTTTCCCCACACTTCAAAATGACAGCTGGGGGAGAAGAAATTAGTGTCTCGACATCCTACCCTGGGGATAGCCCAACTTCAATAAAAGCCTATCACATTTACAAATAAAATGAAAGGCTTCAGCAATAACTTTAGAAAACACCCACAGCAAAAATATAAGTCTGCCCCCAGGCAAGCTGGAGCTGCTCTGCACGCTGCAATGCTGGTGGCTGCTGTGCTGCAGGAACTGCCACCATGCACCCCAGAATGGGCACGGCAGGGATACTGCCCCAACACCACTGCACTCCCATTGCTGTTCCCAGCTGCAAGCTCCTGCTGCACAACAGGTTTCTGCCTTCAATGAGTGGTACAAATCATGCTTCTCCTTTTCCAGGTCGTGCTGGAGGTCTCCTTATCTTGCAGCTCTTGGCCTTCGTGCTTCTCTTAATGTCCAGATCCCAGTGGTGCAGCCTGGGGCTGTGCTGCACATCAGCTGCCTGGAAGAGCTCAGTGTGCCATTGGCCACATGATGCCTTGTGCACACTCAGATGTGTAAAAGTCAGGAGAAACAGAAATCCATGCAGCTTACTTCGGAACAGGGAGAGTGGAAAGGAAGGAGAAGGTGTCCATCTTTGGTTTGTAGGCCCTTTGATCCTGCACAAAGCAGAACACACCAACTCCTTCTACAGGTGGGCAACTCTCTTCTTATTTTTATGGTGTAAATTTTTGCTGCTATTGAACAGCTGAATTCCCAGATCCCTGCGTTCTCTGCATAACAGCTTGCATAATCTCACCCTGTGTTTCCTGGGTCAGCCTGTATCTCCTGTTTGAGCTGTCACATAACTCCGGGTATTTATAGCTCTCCTTGTCCTGCTTTGTGAGCCTTCACACTGCCAGTCAGTGTTTGTGAGTGCTGTGACTGTAGGGAAGATTGCTGCCAAGCTGTAAAATCGTGCCAAGGAAGTTGGAACATAAGTTTGATTGCAAATATTGGCAGAGCTTCACGAAAAACTACAAGAAACCTCCTCCAAGAAATTACAGAACTCTTTTATCTGTTATTGAGTCTAATGATCTCATATATTTTTATAGAATACCTTTTTGGAATTGTAGCTAATGAAATTCGAGTGAAAACCAGATTGTCTCTGACAAATATTAATGCTGTTGGCAAAGAAGACCTAGTGAATGCTATACTCTTAATTCCCCTGGTCTGAGTCTTCCCTGGTGCAAAATTGTCCCTTTCCCATACTACCTTTAACTACTCTTCCCAACCTGGATTGAAATGGCAGAAGGAGATATTATGTCAGTACATTTTGCACATACTGACTACCAGATAGCCTCTCTGAAAAATAAATGGGGAAATAAAACCAAGGGCATAAACAATGAAATGTATTTGGGGGCCATGGGGAGGCTACTGGAAGCCACGAAGAGCTTTTGAGCTGCTTATGGTCTCCACAAAGATCAGAATTAAGGCCAAAGTGGGGATCTGTGGTATCCTAACTGCTGAAACTATCACATCATAGAATGATACAACTTTTGTAAATTCATCAATCTTCAGCTTGATAAAAATTAGCCAATTTCCCCCACTAGTCCTATGGAGAGTTTGTTTCAAAACATCACTGCTGTGAGGACCAGAAGCTTTTATTCTGATTCCGTGTTTTAATTTATTCCTGACCACTTTCTATCTAATATGTTTTTTCTTTTGCTAGCATTATTCCTTAGTTTAAATGCTTTTTCTCCCTTTCCAGTCTTAGTCCTTTTGAAGTATTGACAGGCAGCAACCATTTAGCAGCACTGACCAAACCCACCTCATGTGGGTGCAGAGTGGAGCTGTGCAGTGCCCTTGCCTGACATGGGCAGCCAATACTCAAAGTGAAAGTTTCCAGTGGAAACTTTGAGCAATCTTTGGTGACATTGGCCAGAGGGCCAGCCCAGGGCTTGTGTTAAAATGAACTGAATGTTCTTGAGGTCTTAATCTTGGTTCCCCTTATGGTTTTCACTAAAATGCCTAGACTGGTATCACATTCCACATCTTGGGATGGAGTTCCTCTCCTTGCCATGCCTCAGTACTGAGCAGAAGGACTCTGGGCACCCCCGTGATTCCTTCCTGCAGTACTTGGGCTATGTGTGTTATGCTTCTGGCTGTTTCTGATGCTGTACTCACAGACATATGGTCCCAGTGAAAAGGGCTGCCTGACATCACCCATAGATGTCAGTACAGCTCACCCAGGCACCTGCAGCTGACAAAAAAAATGTCACTACTGCATTTCAAAGAGAAGTCCACCAACAAAGTTCTCTCTACTAGATAAAAATGTTCATTCATTTCTCCTTTGAATCTTGCTGAGCACTGGAGCATCCTTAAGGTCAAAGCTCCCCGTGCAGAGATTCCTATCTGGACCTACAGCCACTGCAGAGTGGAGCACTACGGTCTGCATGCATACAAACACAATGTTTGCATCGATTTGCTAAGATGAAGCAAAATAAAACCCAGTCATCAAGAACAAAACTCAAAATCCCAGCCTGGATATATGCAAAGATCCTGTCTGCACCCAGTCAGTATTTCATCAGATTCTCCGGAAACAAAAACCTTCACATCTTTTCTCTAAATTCCTGTCTAAAAGAGGAATGAAAGCAAAACTGCAGGGGATGGAGATGTCAGGGGGATGTCTCAATCCTTCACTTAGAAAATTTCTAAAAAGTGTATAGTGGGAATGTGCTTTGTTTACATCGCAAACATGAATTTCTTGCCCGTTGGATCCCAATAGTTAGTAACAGCTGGAGAAATAACAGCTGACATCCTAAGTCTCCATAGCCTGTACTTGCTCCAAGTCTCACCACTGCAGCAAAACAGTGTCAGTGTGCCTCCAAAATGATCTATGGTAATCCAGCATAAAACTGCAAACAATGATGCAATGAAGGAAACAGCAGATAGAATCCAAATGATCCATCTTGTGACTAATAACCTTCTAATGAAGATGATGATGCACTGTGTTGGAGCTCTGACCCATACTGAAGGACCATTAAAATTCCCAGGCAGTTCCTACCAGGCAGATGTTCTGGCCCTAATGGTCTGATCACGGCTTCACCAAGGGCAGACCATGCCTGACCAACTGGTGGCCTTCAATGGCAAAGTCACAGCAACAATGGACAAACAGAGGGCAACTGATGTCACATACCTTGACTTGTTCAAGGCCTCTGACATGGTCCTGAATCATATCTTTATCTCTAAAACAGAGAGAGATGGATGTGAAGGCCGGACTATTTGGAGGATAAAGAACTGACAAAAAGCTAGACATGAGACAGCAGGGTACACTTGCAGCCTGGAAGGCCAACAGCATCCTGGGCTGCAGCAACAGAGGATGACAGCGGGCAGGGAGGGGATTGTCACCCTCTCTTCTGCCATCTGGAGTACTGTGTCCAGGCCTGGGGCCCTCAGAGCAAGAAGGATGTAGAGCTGTTGGAGCAAGTCCAGAAAAGGGCCATAAAGATGCTCAGAAAGCTGGAGTCCTTTGAAGAAAGGTTGAGGGAGCTGGGCTTGCTTAGCTCAGAGAAGGCTCCACAGAGATCCCACTGTTATCTTCCAGTACTTGAAGGGAGCTTACAAGCAGAGGGGGGACCAACACTTTACACAGTCTGATGGTAATAGGACAAGGGGGAATGGCCTTAAACTAAAAGAGGTGAGATTTAGGTTAGATGTTAGGAAGACGTTTTTTACACAGAGGGTGGTGAGGTGCTGGAACAGGCTGCCCAGAGAAGCTGTGGATGTCCCATCTCTGGAGGCATTCAAGGCCAGGTGGGATGGGATCCTGGGCAGCCTGATCTGGTGACTGAGAACCCTTCCCATGGCAAGTGGGTTGGAACAAAACGATCTTTGAGGTCCCCTCCAACCTAAGTCATTCTATCATTCTAATATTCTATGATGATTTTGCTGTAAATAACTGTATAGCTTTGGGCAGTAATACTCTGCCACTGAAATTCCTTCCCAAATGATCCTTGAGTGGTAAGAAAAAAATCACAGAACATCTACAGAAAAATCTGCTCAATTTGTGTGAAGGGAAAAAAACCTCTTGGAAGGATATTCACGGTGTAGTTGGTGCTAAAATAAAAATTCCATTTTAAGCCAAAGCCTCCATCCTTTGTGTTTAAAAACTGAGTCACAGAAGATACTTCACTCTGAAATTTGTTCAAAATAAGCTAAGAAGACATGTTTGTAATTCATGATTTTTTCAACCAAATACTTTTTTCAGGATTTAGTTCCCTTGCTGGTTCTGTTTGTGAGCACTGTGAACCCTTGTGGCCTACACGCTGCCTGCCTATTTCTCCTTAAGAGCAAAATAAAAACCCACAAAGTCACAACCTTCAGAAGCCCTGGAAGAACCAATTCATAGTGGGTTTTACCCACTCACCTAATCAGGGGGAACTCCAAGCAGCTCAGCTAAACAGTGCCCTGCCAATAACACAAGGAGCTGGCTTTGAAGCTGCATGCACTACTGTTGGGAGAACCAGTGTTGCAGTCCAGCCTTTCACCTCTCATCTCTGGGCCAGATTTTGCAAGTTTGTCCAAGCAAAGTCATGCATGTTTTGACGTAGATGATCTTTTTTTTCTTTCAAAGCAGGAGCCAGACCTTCCTTGGCCATGGCAGCTGCAGCCAGAAGATGGATCCCAGCTCCCTGCAGCATCCTCCTGCTTCCAGCAGCACAAGCAGAGCCAGGATGCATCACCTCCCGAAACACAGCCTGTGAACATCTCCTCTCCAGAAACTGCTTCCCGCTGGCTTATGCAATGAGTTGTTTCCATGAGCGTGGATAAATGTGCAAGGGAGAAGGAGAGCAAAAAGAAATATTTAGCATGACGTAGCAATGGCTGACCTGGGCCCAGGCTCCAGCTGCTGCTCCTGTATGCTTTCTGTGAGTTTCATCGAGGCGGGCAGTGAGCTCACCCCAGCTGTGCCCTTTGTCACCGCTGTCCCTTCTTCCTCCAGCGGCCACTGCTGTTCCACGGGGAAAGGTGGTGGTGAAGGCGTGCGTTCCCCAACTGAAGCTCAATGCACCTTTTCCAACAAAGCACCCGCACTGTCAGACATCAAGGGATGACCCTGAGCCAGGAGAGTCGAGGAAGAGGTGGGCGAGCAGCAGGAGGGGCTGCACTTCCAGGCTGTTGTCTGCAGGCCATCCGCGTGCCAGGCCCCATGTGCAGCTGCTTGGGCTGCGTGGGAGCGGCCGCAGCACAGGGCTGTCCCACCCCGACTGCTTTGCTCTGCCTCGGGAATTCCGCGGTCTCTGCGGCTGCCTTAATGCCTAAGGAAGGATAAGAGATAAGAGGAACAGGAGGAGGCAGGACAGAGGGATTTTACTAAGCCCAGCAGCGGAGACTCTGCGCTGGCAGCCCGGTGGGCAGGAGGGCCCCACGACCTATATAATTATTTGAGGGCAGCCTCTTTAATTTATTCATTGTTCCAATGCTCTGGAAGTAATGCCATGCAGACAGCCCATCCACCCACCCGAACACCAAAGCCTCTGTCCCAGAGTCTCCTCTGCTCCTGGCTGGGAATGGGAACGGAGGAAGGAAGAGCTCCCGCCAACACTTTACAGACTGGAAGCAGCAGCACAGCGTTACAATCCCTGCTCATGGCCAGCCCCACATCAAACCCAATGGGGCAGGAGCAAGGCGGGCACAGCACTGCTCACACGCTCCCACGGCACTTCTGAGCCACACTTCCCAGCAGCCACAGAGGACTTCTTATTTCAACACAGCCGCAAGACAGGGGGTTGCTACACTTCTGCAAACTGAGGAGCCAAGCGGTGCAGTGCCTGCTCAGATTTACTGACTCCATCACTCACAATCCCCACAGGGGCCAATAAGGCTCCACAGCCGCGCTCCAGCACTGAGTGCTGGCTGCACGCAGTGATTTACTGTGCTCTTCTCCGCCTGCTTTGTGCACCTTCAGAGTGCTGACATGAGTGTGGGCTGACTGGGTTATTTATTTAATTCTGTATTTATGAGGACAATGAACTTCCAGAACCCAAAGCTGCACGCTGCTTTTCTTTCCCCCCCTAATTTTGTCTCTCTTGGCTCTTCTAAAAGGAAAATCAGGATGTGTTTTACTTTGGAGAAGTGAAATTGGCATCAGCCCTGTCTGAGAAGGCCTCTTTGTGCTGGAAAATGAGTAAATAAACCACTCACTATAGCTTTCCCAGAAGAGATTAACACACTGCTCTGTGCTGAACATTGCACTTCTGGAAGGAAATGGGGAATACACCAAAGAGATGTACTTGACCCAGATGTTCCAGAGTTTTGTCTGCTCTGATCATCACTCAATTCTGCTTTACCTTCTCTGATGTGGCAAAATTTCAGAACTTGATTTGTCCAAGAATTCAAGCACTGCTCAGCTGGGTTCCAATCCTCTTATGCAGTATGAGAGTTTAATGATTCCCAAAGGTATGAGCATGTTGCTTTGCTTTAACCAAATGTCTATGCATAACAAAGGATATGCAAGCAATATGTTTAAAGAGGGAAGCAGCATTTTTCAGATAATTATGGCACTTTGTTTTCACTCTGGTGGTGCACAGGACTCCTGAACACATGCTAGAGTTATCCAGAAAGCCATATCTACTGCTGTGAATTATTGTGCTTATTTTTGCATTATGTTAGCTGAGAGCTCATTGTGAATTCTCCCATCCATTTGTTAGTCAGAATGATCCCCAAATCCTTTCCATGCATGATATTTCAAACCACAGACTCTTAGAACTGCAAATCGCAAATTCATTTGTGTATTTATACTCACAGATATATAGAAATTCATATTTATATATTACACAGTATGCGCTGCAACCAAAGAAACAATAGATGACATGTGAGTTGCAATCTCAGCCTTTGAAAATGGAATAGGGTATGAATTTCAGATAGCATCCACACCTGCAGATTTCAATTTACTATTTGCACGTGTCCTGCCTAAATTGCAATTGATAGCACATGACAGAAATGAAATAGGTGAATACCAAGGGCCAAAAATACGTGTTCCGGCAATTCCCACATTGCAAAAGCAAGCTCTTACAACAGGAAAGCAAAAATCTTCTTTCACAGCTGAATGAATATTTAATTCTACCACTCTTGCCTATAGTACAGACAGACCCAGCACTAATTAATCTTGTCTCCTGCCTGTTCATGGCACCTTCAAACCACATACTGCACCACATCTTACCCTGCCCAAAGAAAGGAGATCTCCATCACTTGATAGAGAGTTCAAGAGCAAAATAGGTGATGGGAAATCCTTTCCCCACCTTCTGCTTCAGGCTTTAGGGAGAAAACGGTGGCTGCTGGGGTTTCAGACAGCTGTGTCTCCCTCCCATCGTGGCAAGGCAGCTGAACCGCGTGCAGCCTGCCCATCCCACCGGGTATGCAGCTGGCCCCAGGTGTGCTGTGCAAAGCCTCTCTCTGCCTGCTCGTCACGAGCACCACAGTCTTCACAGATCAATTGAAAAATAAATTAAAGAAAGAATGAGCACTGTTTCCTGACCAGCCTGTATGTCTGCATGCTGTGGGGGTCTGCCTCTTCTCACTGCTGCACTCTGCCACTCCTTTTTTTTTTCATCGTTCCTAATACAAACGTGAAAAATCCCAAAATGGGAACATTGGAACATTTTGGCTCTAAAGATATCAGAAGAAAAAATGAAGAAATGGCATCCTCTGTAGAAGGCATTCACAGGTCAGACACATTCAACAGCAAGAGCCTGAATTTTACCTTTAACGAGGACTAGTGTACTGTTGGCATTTGCAGAAGCACCAGAGAGCTGGTTGTAGGCAAAGGAAGAACAGTTTGGACAGACAGAGCTGAAGGACAGTCCAGAGATTATCAAGATTGGATGTGGGGAGGGGTTAGAAGTCCAAGTCCTATTCCATCACTCCTGACTCCCCTTGAGGCTGAGCAATTTCAACAGTTTAATACAGAACTACAGATCTTTGGGGGTGGAAGCCTGCCCTGCATTCAGTACAAGGACTCTCTGTGCTCCTCCTGCTGGGGTACAAGATGCAGCTGCAGCATCCCGCTTGCACAACTTCCCCCTATTTGCAGAAGCTCTTAGTCAGAAGAAAACAACTCTGAGGTTGAAGAGTGTGAACCAAGCCCAGCCCCCAAGCCTCTTCTCAGCTGGGTTGGTGTGGGGCCAGTCCATAGGTTTCAGGAAGGTTTCAGTATTTCAGCTACTGGGCATAGTATTTCCAAGCTATAAAGCAAACATGCATTACCTCTTGAGAGAACCTACCTCACAGAATCACTTTTCCATCTGATCTGAGTCCAAACTGTTCTGCATTTTATAGAGAAGCACCAAAGAATTCAAGATTCCACAAGTGAGATTAAGTCCAGAGACTGCAATTAGTCACTTCTCCTTTAATCCCTACACCTCTGCCACCATCAGTGCATAATCCGCACGGGAGAAGAAACCATCCTTTCCTCATCTGCTACAAAGCTGAGGAAATAGAAAATAATTGTGTCTGAAGTGCTGATGCTCAGAGCAGCGTTGCTCAGCATCTCCCTGTGCCTTTCTCTGCAAGAGGAGTGACACAGAAAGGCAGGAGGGAATGCAGCTTGTGCCTGCAGTACGCTGAAGGCAGGGGACACACTCTAATCTATGTAAGCACTCACAAAAGCTAGAAGTGAACAGGATGACCTGTGAGGAGTTAGTTCTTGCAGAGCATTTTGTAACATTTATCACATCTAGACTGACAAGAGTGCAGCAAGGAGGGCAGCAGGTCACACAGTCCTCAGACTCGTATTTATTTCCATGGAGGACTTGTATGCAAGAGCAGCATGGTCCAAGCAGGAGGGGGGAGCTGGAAATGAGAGTACTTTCACAAAAAGTACCTTGCTGCAGCACTACTCGCCCAAACAGACACTGCTCTGCCTTCCTCTGTGCTTAGGCCAGTGGGCCAGCCTGGTGAACACTAGAATCATAGAACCACAGAATTTCCTGTGTTGGAAGAACCCACAAGGATCATCAACTCCAACTGCTGGATGCACATAGGACCACCTAAAACTCAAACCATATTTCTGAGCATTGTCCACAATACTCATTGAACTCTGGCAGGCTTGAGGCCATGACCACTGCCCTGGGGAGGCTACCACAGCATGGAGCTCCCCACCACTGGTGGCCAAAGCAAGCCCTGCCCTCTTCCCTGCATGCAGCCACATTCCCAGTGCTTGCCTCTGCAGCTCCCAGCCTCCTGCAGCAGAGCAGCATCCACCTCATCCCCATCCACATGGCTCCAACACAGGCTCAGCATGGCACAGTGCCCTGCATCCATCACAGGAAGAGGGCTCTGGGACCTTAGCCCTTCAACAGCTTTTACTCGGCAGAAGATATATAGGTTGTAATGTCCTTCATGATGCAAAAGCATGAGGGGCCTGCCTCAGGGTTGTGGCAAGCCCTGCGCAGTCTCCCATCCCTTACACAGCCCAGGACTCTTCCCAAAACTTATGTAAGGGAGCTCGGTGCAAATCAGACACAAACCATCAGGTCAAATGCAGCTGTAAGTCTGATTATTTTTTTTTCCAGCCTGGGTTCAGCTCTGAACACAAATACCGTTACCGAGCCCTTATCTGCAAGCAAACAACCATGAATCCATCCACAACAAGAACCAACTGCTCTCAGGCAGTTGCACAGAAACACCTGTGGATTTTCTTTCACAGAATACAGCTCATTTTATTACTAGAGATAACTGATCCTCCCTCCCTTCCTCAGTGCTCTGCCTCCCCTGCTCGGCGAGGGGAAGGCAGCAGGGGATGTGTCCCAGCACAGAGCCCACTGCCCTCCCAGCACACGCAGCCCACATGCTCCCATCTTGCAAAAAGCACTGTGGTATGAAAGAAAGGATGGATGTGTGAGGTGTGGGGGTTTCACATTCCCCGGGGATCCCACAATGCCATTCTTCGCCTTTCATCACTTCAGGAGCAGGAGCAGTAGCACCAACTGGCAGGTCTGCAAAGGCAGAACCTGAGGAGAAGCAGCAATGAGAGCACCTTGGTTCGGTCCTTTTGCTAGAGCAAAGGGAGTGGGCAGTCTCCTGCAAGGTGCTCCCTGTGCAGCCAAACTGTTCTTCTCAGAAAAAGCAATAGGACTTCCAGCATGCGTGCACAACTACAGCCTTCTCCCAACTGTTTCCTGAGCACACCTCTGGAGAAACTGTGGACAACAGTATATATCTGGTGCATACAAACTCTGGTCGTTGGAGCACCCTAAGGATTTCTGTGCACTTCTCTTGCTCCTCGCTTTTTAAACAGCCAATCTATCAGCTATTTCAAATGCAATGCAAAAATAATAAGAAAACTCATGAGAAGTTCTCTTTCCAGTGACTCAAGGTTTTCTGCAGCAGCTGAGGAATGAACACTCACCTTAGCACATGAGTTGATCCATTTATTGTGGTGGTGGAACAGGGGACTGTCTGCCCCAGGATGGAAGGCCTTCGGTATCGCTCATCACCACAGCACAGGATGATGAGGAAGGCACGTCTGAAAGACTTGTTCAGGAAGGCATAGAGGAAGGGATTCAACCCTGAATTGATGTAGCCCAGCCACAGGAAAGCTGTCCACAACTTCCCCGGCACTGTATAGTTTATGAAAGGGTCCACTATGTTTGTGACAAAGAAGGGGGCCCAGCACAGGCAGAAGCACCCCATGATGATGCACAGGGTCTTGGCAGCTTTGGTCTCGGCCTTCATGCGATGTGTGCTGTGCTGGTCGGGCTGGTGCCGGCTGTCAGCTGGGGTCCCTGCACGCTGCAGCACCCGGATCTGCCGGGCATGCTCCCGAGCGGTGACATAGATGCGATAGTAGGCCAGCACCATCAGCAGGAAGGGAAAGTAGAAGGCCACCACAGAGCAGGTAATGGCATATGGCTTGTTGACCATGAATATGCAGTACGTGGAGTTGGAAGCCTTGTTGAACTGCCTTTGCTGAATCTGGGGTCGGGGAAGGAAGGACAAAGAAGAGAAGAAATTCAGCGCTGCTCCTCTGATATCAGCAGTCTGTTTGCCAGGAAGCACTTTGCTATTCGCACTCCTCCTTTCCCACTCCCATATGCGGTACCTGGCTTTGCTGCTGCTGCCTCTCCTGCCTGTGTTCACACTGTGGGCTCTGCCGGCCCCAGGGTCTATAGGACCAGCCCATGCTGCAGCTCCAGCATCCCAGAGCACACTTCAACCTGGCTATTGAAAATCAGCCTGACAGCCCAATTCAGATATTGCAAAGGGGAATAACTTCACTTGATGCTGTGCCTTTTTGCAGTGCTCACTGCTGTGTTCTGCTAATTAGAGTATGCCATTACACCAAGGATGCTAAAGCTTCGTCTATCTGAATGCCACAGGGGCACTAGAGAAGGGCAAGATATGGGGTGTTCTGGGCTGCTGTGGCCTTAGCAGTCAAGGTGCTGCCCAGGTACAGGGCAGTGGGCAGCAGCCTTGCAAATCCCCATAAAGGCACCTTACAGGAATTCAGCAGGCCATCTGCATCGATAACAAAGGGGTTCTCCCTTAGCCTTCCTGGCCTTCTTTTCTTTGAATGCTGCTTTTTAAATGAATATGCAACAGGGAATATGTTTAGTACCAAGATGGTGTGTCTCCTACGCTACTCACCAAATCAATGATGCCAATGCTATTCCAGCCTTGCATGATAGGGAGGAAAGAAATAAATGTCGGGATTACCCAGCAGCCTCCAAGCATTACAGCAATACGCAGTGGAGTCATCTTGTTCCTGTACACCAGCGGCTGGCAACAAATAGCATAGTACCTGCAAGGAGAAAGCAAGACAACAACCATCACTGAAGGAGACCTTCAGGTCTTCTAAAAATAAAACTGTAAAGCCTTTTCTCCAGCTTGCTTCTTCCATCTTTCAAAACAGTGGTAAAAAAAATGATTCTATAGTCTATTTCTATTGACTGCCTCTCACACAAGGAACTCAAGAGTATTTTCACAGCATGAGTAAATAAGGTTTCATAGACCCTTGCAGGGAAAAGCCAATATTTTCTATTTTCCAGCTAGGGAAAATGAGGCACGGATTAATGCTGTGGTTTGTCTGCAGTCATGGAGCAAGGAAGTGACCTCCCATTTCACCATCCTCTCCCCCCTGTGCTTAGTCACAAAGCCGTCTGCACCCTCCTTACCACAATGAATGAGTTCACCTTCCTTCTATTTAGCCATAACTGAGTAAATGTTTGGGCTTTTCTAATGGCAATGGACATGTATTTCGACAAGGCTACAAAGGATGCTATTGAAAATTAACAAAGTGTTTCATAGCTGTGAAAATGTCAGTAAAATTGTGTTTTTCCCTAACCAAGCTCCTTTACTTCCCCCATAGTTCCTGGCCTTAACCTTCAGCCACAAGGACAGCACAGCTCTGCCCAGGGCTTCCAGTCATTTCCCCATCAAGGAGAGGTGCCCTGTGCTTGCCTTTCTTCTCCCGGTCATCCCAACACATTCACAGTACAACATATACATGTTCATAAAATAACAACCATCTTTGAACAGAAAACATCTTCTCAGATAAAAAATCAACTTCTCTGTTCGTTTCCTGTGCTACCCACCTGTTATCATATTCCTACATCAAGAAGGTGTATCAAGCCTGAAAATAGAAATCCATCTCCAAAGTTAATTACGTATTTTTGGTGATCCTGACCTGACAGTCTGCCTGAGGTTCCCAATGAAATATTTTCAAACTCTGGAGTTGGGATTTCAGCACACACTGCAGGCCAGCACTGACATCCTCACTGCTGAGATAGGGAGCTGGAGGCCAGAGGCTTACCCACTGTTCCTACTGTAGACAAGAAATGGCCTTGACTTTCAATCCCTTGTCTGAACCAACCTCCTTGCTCTAGCAGTCTCATAGTTTCTTTGATTTGAACATGACAGAGTGAGGAAGATCGCAAAAGAAATCTCTCAGGGTAGACTGTGAAGACAGTTGGTCTGCAAAGGCACCGTACCCCAAAAAACAAGTTTAGATATGTCCCCGATCTATCTCTTGCTCCAGATAACTGATAGGAAGTTGCAGAACATTAACCATCTTCTTCTTGACCATACAGACATAATGAGGATATTTACAAAAGAACACTTTATGCAAAATGTTTAATAATTCAGCTCATAAAGCAGCATTAAAATCTCTGTACAACCAATGCGTGTCTCACTCTAAATGTGTGACTGAGAACATTTTCAACTTCCTTTTAGTCTCCAGGGATCTTGCAGTTCAGATCTGAGAAGATGCCTCTACAGCTGGTTGGAAACTACTGGCTTGGCTCCAGAACACAGCTGTTCTGCTGCAGAAAATGGAAACTGCTGTGAGTAGAGAGAGCAGTGCTCAGCCCAGTCCTGCTCTACTGACCAGGTTCCAGCAGAAATGCCCCTCTGCTTCCCCTCTAGATGCCCCTTGCTGAGCTCCTGGCATTTTCACCTGGCACAACGGGTAGATTGGAGACACCACAAGTGCCCATGAATTCTCAGCTCTTCTAAGCAATGCCGTATGTAATTCAGCTCTTTGCCTGACGAGTATATTTTCCCAATGAATTAATATTTATTGTCTGGTAGATGTACCTTCCAGATTTGGAAGACATTCTGCAGTGTGGTGCCCATCTGTGTACTCAGAGGATATGAGTACTGCATTGGAGAAGTGGCCATAGTTTCAACAACTATTTATAAAAGGAATTAATGATCTCTGTCAAAGAGAATTTTTTTAAGTCAAGATTCACACCAAGACATTATGTGTATGTAGCCTATATAAGTCTGTTTCATAAGGTCAGTAGAATCATAAAACAGAGATACTACGTTAGGATATCGACAATGAAGCTGGACCACTAACCTAAAGATCAGGCTTTGAGAAAGTCTATGTGCCAGCAGCCCATTAAAAAAGAGATAGATAAAAGCACGCATGGGCACATCTTATGTGTATGTATAAAAGTGACATCCTTGAGGAGCACAATTTGTCAGGAACTGAGTGGAAACTGAAAAGTTTGCACTAAACAGACAGAAAAATCTAAAAATTGCCAAATTCTCTTCAGAAATTAAAAATAGAGTTGTGTGGAGTCAGCTAAATTGCCTTATTTTGATAAAATTAGAAGATTTATTCCACAGAAAAGGTTGAAATAAAATCAAAGTGTCAAAAGAAAACATGTTTAACATCTCTTTGAAGCAAGATTCGAAATGTCACAGGGGAAAAATGTTGAAGAAAGCATTCAACTATCTCAATTTGATCATTTATACATCGTCTTCTGATTTCATATGTGCATGAAAATCAGCCTGTTTCTCTGAAAAATTTTGCTTTCAAAGAAATGGTGTATTTGACAGTAACTGTTCTCTTAGGGCATTTTCTGAAATGCAGAGCAATGCAGACATTCAGTGGATCCAGTTCCCCTGGTCACTGATATGGTCTTAACATCCCTCTGGCAGCACACAGAAAAGACAAATAATTTGCAGTACCAGTATTTAATTAGTTTGCCTTCAGTGGGACCAGATTTCAACAGGGGAGTTTGCCCAGCCTCAAAAATATGGCAAACTCAACTGGAGAGGGCCCTGGGGAACCTGATGGAAATGAAGACAGATTTGAGCTGGAAGTGGAAGGATGGATTAGAGATCCCACAGCTCCTGTCAGCCCTAACTTTCCCAAGTCTCTCAGACAGTGAGGGTCAGTCATGGTTAAGTTGTAATCTCTTAGTGATTTCCAAGGGAAGAATAAATATTTCTTTCTTCCTAAGATGATTATCCTCCTCACTGTGCTTGTGTAACCTTGCCTTCTATTACTAGACACAATTGAGTTTGGATCTCCCATGTTCTTCAGTTTCCTTCCCCAAGGAAATAAACGGTCCTCTGAATTCAAACAGGTATTTTCAGTAATATCTTTGATTGCTTATTCAGACAGATGGTGCTTTTCTTGGCATTATGTGCAACTGCTCCTCTGACTCCAGACACAAGGGAGATCTTTTTGGCATATCTGTTTATTTACTATCTGAGAGACACCTACCACAAAGTGCTGCCCAGTGCTGGACAGCAAAGGATTCCTGTCACATTCCCGATAGCAAGTTACTGCAAGTCCCAGGAGGCCACATTTATTTGTGGAAAGGGCAGAAGGAGAAATTCAACAAGTAAATGAGAGAACAGCCAGGACATTAGCTACCATTCCAGTCGTTGAATCAGCAAACAGAAAGCCATGACACATTGCTAATTAACTACAGGAGGAAAACAATTCTTCCAAGCAGCTCAAGTCATTACATTTCTGTACTCCTATCTCTGCTGCAGCTGACAGCGTTACGCTGAATTGTACATGCTGTTAAAGGCCATTAGAGTAAAAATTATGCCTGTAAAAATGACATCTTAAGCTCTCAATAGTTCTTCCCTCCCAGTGATTCAGCAGCAATTTTCCTCCTTTTCCACTTACATGTCAAAAGATTATATGTATACTTTTTTTGCTAGGTGCTGCTGCCGTTGACTCCCGCTGTACTCAGAAAGTTGAGACAGGTCCTTCCTGCCCCTACTCTGTTAACAGCAGCAAGGCCCCACAATCAGAACATGGGTGACAATTTTGCTGATGGCGAGTGAGGCAAAGGAGCACACAGCTGGCTTCCCACTGCTCAGCAGGACTCAGCTCGGTGTCCCAGAGATTCAGATAATAGCAATCTGTGTATATTAACAGAAGTCATTGAAGTCACACCAATTTTTGCAGTAGCTGATGATTTGATGAATGTGATGGTTTGAGTATTTAAGCAGCTATTTATTCACTGAGAGAAAAGCAATTATAACTCCAAGATCATCAATAGTAGTCAAAAGTTGAAATAAAGGCATATTCTTCTACCTTTCTGCTTCCTTTCAAGCTAGAGCTGTTTTCCTGTGCTCGTAAAGAATATCTATTAGGTACTGCTGTGATGGTGTGATGGATGAATATAAAATGCAGTACATACACATAATTAATACTATGTCCAAGTTTAGTTAAATATTAATTCTTACTATTATCAAACAAGATCTGTGTTTCACAGTTCCCTGGAAACATTAAGTTCCCGTCACCTACAGCAGAGCAGATGATGTGAACATCCTCTCTTCTGCCTCTATTATGACATTTTCCGCTGAAGGGGAAATGCAAGGATCCCTTCCTGCACTTGCAGATCTTCCAAACAGCTCCATAAAGCAAAGGTTATTACGATGCTTTTCCTTTCCCATAACAGACATTTACCACATGTGAATGAATCAAGAGCTAACATTTTACAGATGGCTCAAACAGAACAAAATTGCTCATGTAGCCATACTTATGGCCTTTATGGCCATCAGAGATATGTTTGGCTACCAAGGATCTGTGATCTGACCACAGTCACTCTGTGGCTCTGAGATACATGAATGCAATCATCCTTGGTCTTTCAGACGCAGGAACTTGGGGGCACTCATTAATGCCAAAAGGATCAATTCCCCAAAATAAACCTCATTTGCTATTAAGGGTCTCATGATCTCCAAGGGAATGGGGGGTTGGACCTTGATGGTCCTTGAGGTCCCTTCCAACCCAAGCCATTCTATGATTCTATGAATGCAGGTGCACCTCTGTTATGTTCATGAAAGCTATAAATGCCTCTCAGGGTTCAGTGCTCCATGGAGGAGCCACATATATGCAATGTCCAACTCCTGTAAGAGCAGAATATTTTAGCCTTTCCCAACAGAAAGGATTTTCCCTACTGGTGAGTTCATCTTTACGGACAGTGCTACCTGTAAAACCAAAAAGCAAATATAAATGCATAACACACAGTACATCAGTGACATATTTGTACTCAACAGCCTTCAACAGTTTGTGCAGAGCAGGCATAATATCACATTCCTCAGAAGCAGGATCAAGGACAGCTTGTCTAATGTTAAATTTGTGTATATGTGGAGACAGGATATGATGGATAAGGAGGAAGCTGTGAATCCAAAGAGAAAATAGACAGAAAATGAACCACAATTACATTCTTGTCTTTTATGACTGAATGCTGAATCATGGAAATGTAAGCATTGTAAATCATGGGTGCTTGTTATTGCCTTTGCCTGTACAAAATAATCTTACATACAAACATGTGCACACCCTGACTGCCCTTTCCGTGGAAAAAAAAATAGAAGAAAGGTTCTTCAATATCATGTCGACTTTCAAATGATAACACCTGTAGTTATCACAAGTTTATAAATTCTAGGTTCTTGGAGACATGAGAGTGAAAGGGCTGAGAAACAGCATGGCATTTCACTACATTGCTGACTTCCATCACAACTTAGCTGTGGCCCATGGCAGGGATGGCTACCTGCAGCAGTGACTATCTGCATATTCATTAAGCACTGACAAGATGAGACTCTGGTTGTAATCGGGTCCACTGTCAAGGCTGAAATAAGAGGTTCAAGAATCCAGGTAAGCAGCTGGGACAGCAGTGCTGTCATTCTCTGTGATTTAGAAGAAGTGAGCAGTGATGCTGGCCAGCCACCAGCCTGGATGCCCAAGGCCCTCCACAAGCCTGGGGCTGTGTATGAGCTGCCCTGAGCACATCTCCAGAGAGCAGCCAGGCATCCTCAACTCCTGCATTGAGATGAGCAAAGTCTGATCCACACTGCTGCAGTCTGAGCACCACAGAACCTAATTGCTTCACTGCGTTAAATAATTCCTTCCTTGGAAAAAAAAAAAAAAGAGAAGTATCTCCCCAGTTTTCAATCCAATCTGAGTTACAAATATGCAGACACTACCCTGAAATATCTCCTTAGACATCACAAACAGACAAAAACACCCACCTTAACAGAACAGACGTGGCCATATGGGTACCCACATAGAAATCCATTTGGTGTCACGCATATGTATTACATGATATACATACCATATGATTTATCATCACTGGGGCCAAAATGAGCTGAGGAAATCTTTCTGTGTGCTGTAATTGTTTAATGCTCTCAATGAGTACCAAAAAGCAAAGATGGGGGTGGCAAAACCAAAAGCCCCAGCAGAGGGACTCCCAGGTGATCTGCTCCCAACCACAGCTCAGATACAGAAGGTGCTGAACTGACAAGGGATGTCACTTTCTTCCTCTCCTGCAGTCAAGCCAGACTGGTAAGGCTTCAGCTGAACCCTGGCAAAGTCAGGAGGTCTAGACATAGAGAATCTAAAGTTGTTCATTCCTGTGCAAAATTAAAACAGTGCTACTGGCTTTGTCGATATTTCTGTGCAACCAGATTCTGGCCTCCACAGAACCAGATTTCCACGTTACTGTGGGAGAGAACAGCTCTTTTCTCTTTCCCTTTTTCCCTCTGAGCAAATAAGCTATGATCTCTGACAGTGCCAAACAAAACAAAGTTATGCATTGCTGGTCCAGAAGAAAAATGTCCTAAAATGATTATATCTAACAAAATTAAATTCTTAGTAGAAAAACAACGGCCTGCTGGTGTTGAGATAATTACACTGAGAAAAAATGCTGAAGAGAACAGTTAATTGGAATTGGATAAATTTAGCTAGTAATACAAACAAACGTATGTTGCCAAATGGAGATGGAAGGCTCCTCCACAGTCCCTGCATGGGTTGGTGTGTGTGCAGGGCTACTGTAAGCAATGGTGGCAAAATAAATTTACATATTTCTAGAGGCTTGGTAGAGATTAATAAAAGGACAGTGCTTCTCACAGGCTGTGCCATGACCATCTGCTCCATTATTTTTTGTAATGCTTTCTGACCTGAATTTGGCAGACCTGTGTTGGCTTTCTCTCGGGGCCGTCCTGCAGCTGTGTGTCACATCCCAGCCCTCCTGCACAGCCACTGCTCATCCCCTGCCCCCATGGCTGGGTCCTGCTCCACACAGCCAACCACAGAAGGCCAAGCACTTCTCCAGCTGAACAAGGCAGGGGGAACTCATGGCCTGGTTCAACACTGCCTCTGGCATTGTGTCATGCAGTCAGCCTGCTGAATGCCCAATCATTGCTATCTAGAATGCAGCAAGGCTGCCCACTGATACCCTGCTCCTGCAGCAGCACACAGCTGGCTGCAGCTGCCTCCTCCCTGTCCTTCAGAGGACCAAAGCCCTGCAGCTGGGCCAGCTACAGCCCCTGCCCTGGTTCCCAGGAAGTTTAAGGCTCTAAAACATCACTTTCCTCAAGGGATTGTGCTAATTTGATGTCTGAACAGTGCATTAATGTTAATTAATGTTTGTAAATGGTGCAACAAGCATCTGTCACTCTGGTGCTCCAACACTCTTTGGATACATCTGCTTTGCTTTAGCCTTTATTTAGCAGTGATTATGTGGTATGTTTGGATTCAGTAAGATTAGCCCCGTGTACACAAACACACATCTAGGTCTGTTTTGTTGCCTGATACACAGCACATCTACCAATGTTTCTAAAATACCAGGCAAGCAACAGCCAGCAGAAACACAGCCCTGGAGGAAAGCTTCCTTGGCTGGGACACACCAGGAGAGACCAAGCAAGCAGTGACAGCTTGCAGGATGCTTCAGGTGTGTGGGTAAGCAGAGGTGCCACATATGCATATAAGGCTTAGTATATAGACATTTAGGACCTAATTCTTTCTCTGTTGTTTTAGTGGGAGTTTTTTGTTTTTGTTTTTTTTCCATGAAGCTTTGAGAAGTAATTATACTGCAAATTGTATTACAAATAATGGAGAAGAAAATTGTCTTTCCTGGCAGGTGAACCCTATTTGGAGAGATTCTATCACAGCTTCTTTGCCTATATATACGCAGTGTATTTTTTTATTTTATTGCAGAGGCACAAAGAATGGATGAGCATGCATAAAACATGCAATAAAGAATTCGGGGTTAACTCCATCATTTATATTAGAGCACCAAAAAATAAAGAAGTATTACCCAGTGACATCAAAATTTGGATTCAGTGAGCCTAAGGTACCTCTGACACCTTGAAGAATCACATTTTCAGGTGAGCCTGAGTCCCTAAATCTCTGCAGGGCTTTACTCCCTGTCCCCAGTGGTAACACTGGTTCATCCTGCTCATGTGGTGTTTTTTCCAGATTTCCTCAAGAACCTGGCCAGTGCCTTGAAGAATTCCAACCTGAATGCTTTTCCTCAGAGGCAGTAATGAAATAGACAGATACAATACAATAGATACAAAGGTCTTTTCAAGCAACTCTTTCTGAAAATGTCAAACAGGATGACTTTCCAAGCAGTCCTGAGGACTGGATCAACCACCTAGGCTTCTTATACAAATAGCTGTGTGCCCTGAAATAAAACAGAAGGCAGGAAATGCATGAATCACAAAAAAATAAAAAATAAAAAAATAAAAAACGCAGCCACCAGCTAGAAAGAAGGCATGCTCTGCCAAAGTCTGAACTCAGGAGCCACAGCTAGAATGCATGGAGTAAAACCCGGTGGAGGAAGTGCTACTCCAAAGGCAGCTGCCAGGAGTGGTGGTGATGAATGGCTGAGGATGGGCTGAGCCCCCCTTGCACTGTACTCATCTACCTGCTCCAATCTCCCCAAGGCTGGCCGCCTCCTGCTCCTCGATCCCAGCACTCTCCTGAGTGTCAATTCACATCGGGCAAAAACAGCTCCAAAACCATACCAAACTGTCCCAGAAATCCAGGTTTCCTCCAACAGCTGATAAAGGCTGAGGATGTGCAGATGAGAGAGAAAGATGCGTTGCCTGAGAGCAAAGAACAGCACCTGTGTGGTAAACATATGTGAAAGAGGAAGAGCACTTGTGTGCCCTGAAATAATTCCCTGACATCTGGCAATTTCAGGTCTGTCAGCTGTCAGGCATTACTGCTGTGCTACTGAGTGCAACTGCTTCCTCAGCCTGGGCTTGCAGCGGCCTTCAGCACTCCCATGGCCCCTGTTCTTAGTCCAGTGTGGCCAGTAGTGGGGCTGACAAGTTCTGGAGGGGTTTCTCCTGATCCCTTTGTGAGAGCAGCTCTGCATCTGGCAGAGAGAGCTCGTGGCTCCAGGGACCAGAGAATAAAAGAGCACTGAATGGAGAAACTGTGGTCCTGTCCAGGTGTTCACGCTCGGCTCTGAATGTTGTATTGAATATAGAATAATCTAACCCATCTCCTTTCATCATTTTTTTAATATGTTTCCAGTTCCAATTCCTTCTACTGAGTTGGGCATTTGCAAAACCTGCCTCTGACCCATTTAAAGTCTTCCTGTGTATGACTGCAATGCCTCTTCTGCATCCCCACATTGCTAACACACTGCAACAGCTGTAAATCCGTGCAGCACCCAGCACAGCTGTCCCAGCAGCACAGGGCCCAAGGGACAGCAGGAAATCATGGATTGTCAGGGGGAGATGGGCAGGAGGGGATACTGCAATGTTTTGACAGCAATATTTTCCCTTTGCAACCCCTTGACATCATTTAAGAGCATGGGGAATCAAACCCCAATGTTTTACACAACAAGTCCACATCCACAGCGCAGCACTAACAGCTGCTTCACTGGTAATTGGCTCAGAGCAGCAATTTGTCAACGTTTTTAAGATAATGAGCTTCTCATCTGCGTTCCAGCCATCTACGGTCCCAGATAAGGAAACTCGCTGTCACTACAGCACATCAGCTGCTATCAGGATGCACTATGGGGTAGTGGTACCCCTGCCTCCACACCAACCAGGAGAGAAGTTAATCAAGAACCTTCAGAGCCTGGCTAGGTACAGAGCCTTGGGATGAAAGATGTTATTTAAATATCAGTTGTCACAATGATGAGCATGATTATGGTTATTTTATTCTTATTAGTAATACTAAGTAATAGTACTTTTAAAGGTGTTGAAATCTCTGCACAAAATGCAACCAAAGGCTCCACATATTGCTTGCTGGAACAGCAGGACAAAATGTTTTATTCTAAGTATTTATCCTGTGAAATAGGCATGTAAGTCTGGAAGGGTTTTTTTTTGTTTGTTTTTGTGGTTTTTTTCAAGTTGAAAAGGTCTGCTGTTTCCCTTGAAAAATTGCAGACATCAGTAAAACAGAATTGTTTCATGTCATTTCTTCAGGATTTTGGCTTCATTCTAATTTTGCAAGGAAAGTTTAAATAAAAAGAAAGTTTTTTGAATCTCCCACAAAGGCTATGCACCTTTCTAACAAGCTTTGCTTACCTCCCTGTTAGTCTTCCCTAGCAGAGACGTGCAGAGGGATGCCTTAGAAAACCCTATAAAATTTGAAGGCAGGAAGGAGGTTGCTCTTTAAGTCTTTCTCCATATAAACTAGTAACATATGTCAAAACGTGTCACTCAGTAATACGGGTGTTCATCTGGCTAACAGCAGGAAGAGAAGCTCTGATAGCACTTCAAAGATATGTCAGGTCTGCTTTGACAAGGCAGGGAAAGGCAGGCTGCTGAATGCCTCAGCCCTTGGGCACAGGGTTAGGACTCGGCGTGCCCCCGCAGCCCTTCTCCCCACATCGCCCTGCCCTCCTGCAGCCCTGGCCCTGAGCAGCACCCAGCCCTGCCACACACAGCAGTTTCCCTGCTAAAACAGCCACCTGCACAAGATGCACCTCCTTCTACAGATCTTTTCCGTGGATGCGTCTTTAAGGTTAATTAAAATCTTTACTTAAAAGGGAAAACCGTGCCACACCTGGAACAGTAACACAAACAGCTGTGCCAAGAGCCAGGAGAGAACCAACCTTGCTCTACTGATATACACCTCATTCCTTTCAAAGTCTCCCTGCACCGATGAGGATTCAGACCGCTCTCACCAAACAGAGCTACCAAGAGAGTCTCACTGCTACACGGCACCCTGCAGGTTCATGCCTGCCCTTCAGCTGCTGTGGATAAGCAACAACACTAAAGAAAGCCAAAGCAAAAGTGGTTTGCTCTGCTGCTCCGCTCATACCTGTCCAGTGATATGCAGCACAGGTGCAGGATCGATGCTGTGGTGAGCAAGACATCAAGGGATGTTCGGACGAGGCAGAACATCTCTCCATAGATCCAGTTGTCCTGGACCAACTCGATGGCTCCGAATGGCATCACCAGTACTGACACCAGCAGGTCCGCAAAGGCGAGAGAAACGATGAAATAATTGGTCTTGATTTTCCTGCGAGACAGGCAACAAAATGAATAGCTTCAATGCAACACCCTCCAGTGTGAACAGAGGTCTCAGCTTGTGATTGGGTCTGATCTGCTCCATCACACAGACAGCTCCTCTTTAATGAATGTCCCACTTCAGATTGTCTCTCCCAGCTCGTTTCTGGTTTTTACAGCTAAACAACCCCTGCTGTCCCTGCAAAAACACATCTTCCTGCTCACATGCAAGAGGTAAATAGATGCCCACAGTACTCTGCATCTGTTTCAGCCTTTTGGGTTGCACTGGAGAGCGTGGGGATAAGGAGGAATATTTTATTTTCACTTGTAAAATGAGAAAATGCTTCCAGAAAGCACTCAGCAAACTCTAGACTGAATCATTTGAACATGAAGAGTACTTTTAGAATCATAACAATAAAATAGAATTAAATCCATTAAGAATCCCACGCAGAACATGAATAGAGGCAGCTGAATATCTCATTCCAGTCCTGGGGCTGCTCTGACAGAGCCCAGGAGCAGCAGCCAGCCCTGGGACAGGAGTTTTGCAGGTGAGCCCCGAGATGCTGGGAATGCTTGCTGGCTGCAGCAGGGCTTGAGCTGTGCATTCCTTGGAGGGAGTTGTTAGAAAGGAAATGGGAGATGGAATCAAGCACTGTGTTCAGCTCTAAAACGGATCCATCTGGTTTTGACACAGTGCTGCACAAATAGGGGAAGGATACTGCAGCAGTCCCACCACCACGATGCAGATCTGAGCTCAGGGGCACTGAGCTCAAGGAGACAGTGTGACACTGGCACACTTGGCAGTGGCACGGTGTCCTCTGTGACCTGTGCTCACAGCTGCATGCACGGGGCTCCCACCTGGGACGTGGCAGCACTGGGGGCTGTGCAGGCTCACCTGAGTTGCCTGTCCCGGCACACAGCCACCATCACCAGCAGGTTCCCCAGGATGGCCATCAGGATAACCGCAGAGATGAAGGTGAGCAGTACGATCTTCTCTGCTACGCTGAAGCCCTCACTCGAACTTGAGGGGGAGGGGGGGTGGAGTGGAAGCAAGAAAAGAAAAGAAGATACATCAGAGCCTGGGGAACGCAGGGCAGAGGGCTGCAGGTGTCCGCCTGCAGTTTGGCACTGCGGCAGCAGCATCCCCAGCACAGCCCACCCAGACCTTGACACCACTTAACAGAGGAAGCCATGAGGTCTGGGGCTGCACATCTGCACAGAGAACATCTGCAGGGCTTGCAGCAAACCCATGCCCTCAGGGGTGGACGGACTGTTGGGCAGGGTGAAGGAGCCTGAGCCACAGAGCATGAGCATGCCTTGCTCCCTTCCAGTTCGCAGCCTCTGGACCAAAATGTTTTCATTCATTTTTCACCCCAACAAATAATGCTATTTTCTACATATTTTGTTTTCCCTTACTTTTATTTCCCCACTTTTCAAGGTTTTCCTCCTGATGAACCTTATGCAATTTGAATTTTGAGAGCTTCTGCATGATCTGTTCCCTTTGCTCTTCCTTCCCAGGCAGCCTGGTATTTTTTTCTTCCTTTCTTTTTTACTTAGTAACTGTTCCAGCATTAGCGAAAAGAAAACACGTTTCTTAAAAGGAAGTGCCCGGTCTTTCCTCCCTGAGATCAATAGTTTCATTCAATTAACAAAAAGAAAGAAAAGCAAAAGAATAATGTGCAAATACAATGCTGGAAATATTGAAAGTCTGCATTTCTACAAATATCTTGTTAAATATTTTACTTTTTTTTTTTTTCTTTTTCTGATCAGGAGCCTGCAAAACAGGAGAGCAACACACAGCATGCAATGAAGAGCGTTCAGCTCCTCACAAAATCAATTATTACGATTATTTTTCCTTTCAGACTATTTCTACTGATATATCTGGAACCAAAGGCACCCCAGCCCTGCACTCATGACTTTCCACAGTGCAGCACAGCAGTGAGAAGGGGTGCCTGCTCATGGCATCCCATGGGGCTGGAAATATGCTGGCATTAAGAGCAGGACTCGGCACTGGTTTATCAGGGAGATTTCTCGAGTGCGTACAGAGGCAGCATTTGTCACCCAGGATTAATGCAGTGAGATTGCTCAGGTAATTGAAAAATTGAACGGTTACTCTGTTTTAGTTCGACTTCCTCTGGGGTCATGTTTTATTTACTAAATATGGCCCAAACTTTTACACTTGATCTCACTGAGTTCTCTTGATTTTGGCAAAGCTAAAAAAGGATTGGAAGCTCTGCAACAATCTCATCTCCAGCACCTGTACCATCTTAATAGGCTTCTGATGGTCAACTTCGGGCCGCCTGCACTGCAGAGCATCCCATTAATCACAACCTCTGTCCCCAGTGCTACTTCAAGTCTGACTTTTTTCTCACTGCCAGTTGCACTGTTGGGTCAGATCACAGCCTGCTGAGGCTGCAGACTCACAGTCTGTAATGAACACTGACCTTGGAATGCCTGGAGTTTTCCAGTTTTACAAGGAAATACGTCACTGTGTGTAAATTCATCCAGATGGGTGAGGATGTGTATGAGCAAATAAGGAAGAAGAAAGGAGACACATGGTGTTGAGCTGATCCATGCAGCAGTTTTCTGGCTATAATAAGAAAGAGGTCCCAGGCATTTGCACATCCTAGCTTCATAAATGTATGTCTTTACGCTAAGCAGCGCTTTCTCACCAGTGAGAGCACACATAGCTTTTAATTTGTGATAATCTCATTAATTAAATCCAGGAGTTCAAAAAATGTCACACAGCATCAACAGATGGGTGTATCCCACCTCCTTGCAGAGCTTTTGGGCAAAATATTCCTGAGTGCCCATGTGCCTCTGGACATGTGTTTCTGGGTACCAGTGAGTACCCAGAGAGGTATGGGTGCTCGGGCAGAGGGTTCCCAGTAAGGCAGCAGGATTTGTCCTGTCTTAGGTGAATGATCCCAGCCCAGATGGCAAAGGCAATGACTGCTCCTTCTGCTCTAATGGTTTTCAGAGCTAATGTCAGAGAATCCAGTCCCACTTAATAGAGGAAGGTGGCAGGGTTATGCTGACAGTCAGGTGTAGCCATAGATTCGCATTCAGTAAAACACTTTGGTGCTAGCCAATTATAGATGCTAGGATAGGAGAAAGGCAAAGTCAAGAGTGTGTTTTTTTCAGCATCTGAAAGAGTTTGCTCTTAATTAGAAAGAGTTGTCTACTGGACTTAGCACAGCTTCAAAGAGGGCAATTAAGGCTCTAAGAAGCTTTTTGAGCAGCTGGTAGCTCTGGGCAAATGCTGCTGCACTCAGAAATGTTGACAAGGCTCTGTCAGTACTAAGTGTGGGTTTCCCAGCTTTTCGTGTGTTCCCATTGCCCTGGGTCATTAGTTCTTAGACAACTCTTGAAATGAGTGGGTTTTGTCTCTGCAGCTCTTGTAATTGCTGCCTGCAATTTGCCTACATTGATCCAGCCACACCTCCTCCCATCTGACAGAAGAAAAACCCATCTGCCCAAAGGATGTGCCTCATCCATCATCCTGTCCTCGAGGGTGGCCTGTAGGAAATGAAATGTCTACATGCATATAGCAGCACCTCCGTCTCTCACACTGCAAAGGTCTGTGTCATAGTGGTTTTGCCTCAAATGGCTGTCAGTGCATTCCTCTGGTCTCACTATTGAATTCTGAGCATGTGGGGAATACAGTCTCTGGGCAGCATTCCTTCATGTAGCAGTAACACGCTAAATGCAAAGTCAGGCACATGAAAACAGTTTCTGTGTTTTTCAACCACCAGTGATCACCCCAAATTGCATACATAGGTACCCTCAAAAAAAAGGTAATAGCATCCAGTTCCTTATCCCAAGCCATTACAGAACTGGTCACTAGCCATATGGTGCTCCTACAAAGGAACGTATTTCCTTCCCCCAGCTAGAAATCACTCTCCCATTTATCATCATGTACATCTGATCTGAAATATCTCCTTTCCCTCCAAAGTAAAGTCAAGTGTTGGAGATTTTGGAGGCTGGAAGCTGGGGGCTGCTGGCAGACAGACCCACATTGGAGTGAAGTGCTTTAGAGAATGAGCATCCTGGAGCTGGTGCTCCAGCTCACGTGCATGGTGCCTGTTGGGATGCACAAGGTGATTCTTCACTGGAGCACACATTAATTGTGCAGACAGAGGTTGTACAGCTGGGGAAGAGCAGACATTTGCCAGCATCAGTAAAATGAGTAAAGCTGATGTCCAGAGTCTTCATTAATATGTTTATCAGCAGGAGAAGACACCACAAAAATTAGAGGGAAAAGAAAAAGAAAGAGCTTCAAAGGCAGGTCTCAGCCACAGGCCAGAGAGCTGGGTACCAGCAGATGAAAAGCTCAGGAACAATAGGGATGCTGGGATCAAAGGCACCTTCAGGAGCTGTAATTGTTCCTTCCCTAAATTGAGCCCTCACAATAGGCAAACTCCACGGCTGTGTCTGTGAAATAAAATGTCACGCTGCATGGAATGGCTCCTCACAAAAGATGTTCCCTCTCCCCAAGTGAGCATGGCAGTGCACATACACTGGCATGGCAATCAAGAGAATGATGATGTTTATACAGAGCTAGGCAGAGGGCTAGATTTATATTCTGTCTTATCTAGCTTTGCTCACCCTTCTGCTTTTACTTCACAATTCTCATCTCTGTGTTATTTGAGCACCTTGTCTCTCCCTGCATCCCGCAGTGTGTACAGATGGGAGAGCCACCGTGAGCTCTGCTGGAGGGTTTGGCTGGATGGGCTCCACACCCACTCTAAACCTCTCCCTCAGCGCTATTCTGGAGAAGAAATTTTTCCTGGTATCCAATCTGAATGCCATCTTTCGGATTAGGTGCTGTGCTGCTCAGCAACATGCACGAGGTGCCAGGATACCACATGTCCCACCTGGTGCCCTGAGGGTGGGGGTACTCTGGGCTTCCTGGTCTGAACCACTTGCACACAGTGGCAGGAGGTCAGAAACAGGCACTGGCATACACGTCCATAGAGCATTTGCTGTGACAACAGTTTCAGAAGCATTTGGGACATCTCTACAAAAAGCATTGCTCTCATGGCCCATGGTATTGCTCCCCCAGGGACTATTAAATAGCGTACACTGTGCTTGGGGCACAGGAAGGGCGTTCCTCTGGAATATGTTTTTGCTCATCAGCTTTTTGATCTATCGTCAAGTAGGAAGATTTGTTAATTATTCCGTCTCCGTAATTCGAATCTGTTAATAATGGAAGAAGTGGATATTGCTGTAAATTAAAATCAAAGGTTTGCATAACTTCTCTGATCAAATCTGAGCGCAAGCATGCTTCTGTTTAATAAAGCAGAGATTGATGGGTTTGCTATTACAGGGAAATGAGATTCAGACAAAATGATTGTTGGTTAGTAGGAATATAGAAATCACTTCAGAAAGGAATATAGAATCACTTAGAAATACTAACACGGAATGAAATCTTAAAACCCACATGGATATATTTAAAAACCTCTTCTGGGTCATTTTTAAAAAGGTGTAATCTTTTTTTTTCAAGCTCAAATTCTACTTTCCTGCCAACACCCCACCTTTTCTAACTGACCTCAAGCACTTCTGTACATTTTAGGTACCAATTAAACAACGTATCAGCCGTGTTGGTGTGGCTGCATACATTACCCTTCTGGTTTCTGTTACATGTCACAGCCCGACTTCCCCACAACTACAGAGGGATAAAATCACCAATGAACAGCTGAGAGCACCTTGGGCACTGCACAGACATCGCATGATGAGGAAGGCAGAAAAAAAAGAGCAGGGAGGACAAACAGGACTGCTCTTCTGGGGCGGAGGAGATGACGCATAGGGGCTGAGTGGCCAGAGAGCCATTTCCTGACCACAAGGGAATTACTCTGCCCACAGAGGTGACCTGGAGCATCTTCTGGAGGCAGCCAGGCACCTCCTGAGCACCTCATAGCAAAGTGCTTGTGTAATTCTCATTGATTCAGAGCCCAGAGCTGTGAGCATTACCAGGTTCGAGTAGAACAAAGCCTGCTCCTTGATTTAGTAGTGACCTCTGGGGAACTGGGGAATACTGGGAGGAGCCCGTCCGCTAACTGCAGCCAAGCCGTGGCTTCTCACCCTGTAACTCCAGGTGACAGGATATTTCATGCAGGCCTTTCACTGCAAGTAAGCTGTTACTTGTCTCTCCTCCCCTCTACTCCCCTGATTATTCCTAGGCATTAAAGCAGAGGCTGACTGTTAAACACTTAAAAATCAAGATATGTTATTATGCGAGTAAACCTAACAATGCACGTCTCAGCACAGAAACATGACAATAGGGAAGACATTATTTGATCTATGGCTTTCCAGCTGTTACCATATTCTTTTCTACTGCCACCTAAAAATATTAATCAGAATTCAGCACTAATGCAGAAGCATATAATTTCTCATAATGCCTTCAAATGTTTTGCTGCCTTCACTTCAGACTGTGCATATGGCAAGACCACATCTAGCAAAATCAATGATGTACTTCACTTCTGTTTTAGAAACAGACTGAAATTAATTAAAGTAATGACAAGCCACAAATAAACAGCAATCCACATATCAAAATAAATTTAACTGAGTAAATTGCAGCACTGGGGTGGGCAGGGAGGGATAAAGGCTTTTCCTTTCATGCTGGTTTGAGCCTCAGGAAAGTTGTGCAAACCAACTTGCTTTCACTGCCATGTGGGACTTTAGCACTACCCTATTGCAGACAGGTCAAGCAGGACCATGAGCTGCAAAAGAAAGATTTCAGGTCACCTCCCCTTGGGCAAAGCTCCTGAGCACATCACTGGTACTGCACCTCCGCTCCACACATCATCTCCTGCAAGAGTGCTTCACAGGATTGAGTGCTTCAAGCAGCTGATAACACTGATTAAAATCAATTGTCAAGATGAAGGGAGGAAGACAGGCTATTTCAATGTTTTAAAAATCGCTGTGTGTGGGCTGCACAGTCAATCAGGTACCTGCCAAGAGCTGTGCTCAGGTACAGGTGTATACTGGGACTGCTGGGTGCTGTGGGATGCACCACAGGCACGGGGGTCCTGAGTAACAACCCCAGAGGAAAGGAGCTTCCTGGCTGTCCGTGCAATCTCCTTGGCTTGCCTCGGCCTGCCTTGCCTAGATGACCAGTATGGGGCTGAAAACTGACTCTGAGCATAGTAATCCTTTATCATCATCTGCATACAGAGGGAGGTCTGAGACCTTGACAGTGCAAGACACCTATAAATTTATATGGGAACACGTGATGAGCCATGAGATCAAGCCCAGCACAGCCACTGCCAAGGTGCTGCCTACACCTGATGGCATTGGCCCTCACAGGGTAGTCCTGCTGGCAGCCCACAGCCACAGCCATCTCTATGTCACATAAAACGTAGGATGAAAATCCCAGCTCGGCTCTTTCTCAATCAGCAGATCAAGCGTTACATAATTCACACCCACACATGAGAGGATATTGCCACGAGGCTGATGCATGTAGGTACAATCCTTAAAAGCCATTAGGCTGTCACCTAAAATATAAGCTAAAATTAACTAACCAAATTAGCACTAGATTAAGATCAGGGTGTTTGCATGGAGGAAGGACAGCTGCTGCCATTGCTCTATTTGTGATCTACCAACGAGTACTATAAGCAAGCTCCAGTCCAAAGCACTGCACAAACACAAGCAATCACTGGAGCTCAGCACTGTGTTTTTCTCCTTACATTCTGTTCAACTTTTCCCATTTAACTCCCAATGTTCCCTTCAAACGTTGAATACTATCTTTTTATTTCCACATAATAAAGCTGTTTGAATATGTGGGGTCTGCTTATCATAATGAGGTTAGCTAACTCTCTGCGACTAGGAAAAAGCAAGTCTTTGGTTTAGGCGTGAGCAGGAATTCAGGCACATTACAAAGTGCAGTAGAGATGTCGTAACAATCACTTCTCCTCTGAAAATGCTGAATAAAACCAAAGATCAAACGTGCCTCTAATCCGACTTTTCTTGATCAGTTTGCAATTAGTATCGTTCCTCAGAAGTAAGACGGCCACACCTACCGCACGATGTGTGTCAGCTTAACAAAGAACAGAAGTTGATGAAAGAAGCACAAAAATAACCGTGGCTTTTGTTGTACAGTCTGCCTTAATGATGCGGTCATCCTCTGTTTTCCAGGTGAGTGACATGTATGACATATCCATGTCATATAGACATCTTAAAGAGAGCAGGCCATGTTCAAACAGCAAATACAGCAGCGCTATGCTCTGGAGACCTGATCAAGTGAAGCACCTTATTTTCCCAGTACTTTCAAACAAGAATGTCTGTAATTTGGTTATCACGTAAAATCATTTTACTTTTCAGAGACATAAGCAACATTACCATTATTTCTATTAAATACATAAATAATCTCAATCTTCAGTCTCAGTAGTTTAGAAGCTGGGAGTAACTGAATGTATCTGATGCAGATCTATGATGAAACCTCCGCTAGCACGGGAGTGGGTTGGGTAATCCAATCGTAGGCTCACATTAACCACACTGAGTATCCATGTTTCATGTGCTCACAGAAATCTGTGCGATAGTTCTTGCCATGACAGGCTGCAATAGCGGGGTGTGCTGAGACGGACTGAGCAGAGCTTGCAAGGATGAGCTGCTGCTCCTGGGCTAAAAGCATTTGTTTGCTCAGGTTTTTATTGCTTCTGCCATTAAATTGAAAAAGTGAGTCCTGCTCTATCCACACACGTGTTTCCCAAAGATAACCCTTGAAACACCATAACAGCAGTTCTTAGTACTTAACAGCGTTTTGAGTTTGCATTTTCAGACCAGGAAAAACCTTTGCTCCCATTTTTGCCGAGAGTGTGCAAATTGCATGACTTTCAAATTGAAAAAGCATGAAAATTCTCCCTCTGCTCTTGTAAGCAATATCTGCAGTCAGGGAAATACTGTTCAATGAGAGGCATTCAGTTAAGGCCAGTCGGAGAGTCCTGGCATCAGACCATACATCAAAATATCCAGGCTGTGTACTTTTCCCCCTGCTTGTTTACACCTTGAACAATAAAAGTCAAATACAGCTATTGGCTCTCTAGCTTCTAATATTTCCTGGACAGCTTCCCAGTTCAAGAATCTAGAGAAACGAGAGAGTTTCTTGTTGTCACCCATGCTAATGGAAGACTTGGCACAGACAAATATGTACACTGACTTCTGGAATACATTTCATTTGAGAATGCCCTCAACACCCCTCGAGGCTCTCAGCCACGTGGACATCAGTTCACTCATTCATTGAAAGACAATAGCAGGAAGTACTTTTCTTTTCTATGAAAACAGCATGGGACAGTGTCCCAACAAGCTTTCTAAAGGCCCAGAATGGTGCAGTTCATTTGTTCAGCTTCCACAGTGCGTGCCCCTTGAGGAACTTGGCTGAGCTATTGCCTTCTTCCTCCAGTCCCTACACCTCCTGAATTACTCAACCAGTCAGCACTGCCCTGACACAATGCAGAACAGTCAGTCTTGATAAAAATCATCTTTAAGACACCATGCATTTCTAGTTCTGCTGTCTCACTGTGAGCTGCACCATACACATGAGAGTTCATTAGTACTCATTCCAGAGGTGGCAGCCTGAAACATTCCACCCTCGGTGCATGTGTCCATCTACTCATTTTGTATGAATCTCACTTCTGCTTTTAGGTTCCAGGTAGTTAATTAAGCAAAGAATACGGAAAGTCCTTGAACTGAAAACAAAGCACTTCAATCTCTTGTTTTATTTAAATCTCCTATGTCCCCAGCTAAGTGCACATTCTAATTATTCTCCACAAATCCCCATCACCTTTCTCACTTCACATAAACATGAGAAGATGTCCACCCAGGCAAGCAGCAGGACAGAGGAAAAGCAATTTGATTCTAAAAATCTGTTTCAGGGTGCTAACTTCCCACTTGCAAAACTTAACATGTAGTGGCCAAAGAAACAAACAAAGGACTGGAGGGCTGAAATTTGATAGAGTGGAAACAGGAACAGCACGAGGGTTTAAAGTGCTGTGGAAGAAGAAAGATTCTACATGTTGGCTGTATCATATATGAACATATATGTAAAGTTTTGAGGCAAATGGAGGAGAAAGAAGTGAGTTGGCTGCACCCAGCTTCTTAGATACACCTAGATGATGACACCACAACATAGTTCTCAAGTGTCATTGGAGGGACCAACCAGCCAAGAGGCTCAAAAAAGATAACAAACTAGCAAGCATTTGTTTTTGTGGGTAATTTTGCCATGTCAGAGCAGAGAAACTGGCTCCCAACCATGATAATGCAGATCACTACCAGCACTGAGCAGTCAGACTGCTCCACCAGGGGTTGCTAGGGAAGATGCTCTCATCTCTTAAACTCTATGCTTAGGGGTCTGCAAAGCAGTTGGCAACTTAATAGTCACGAAACTCTTAATGCAGTGATGTTTTTGGAAAGCACTTTCACTGAGGATGAGTACAGAAAGTTACATTTTGTAATTCATTTTCTGGTCCTGTGAACCTTCTTACTGACTTCAATAGGTTTATCAGCTGATGGACACTAATAGCCACATCAGTTTATAGCTTTTAGCTCCAGTGGAAACTTCTGTTTTACAACACATAGCCAAGAGCAGTTCTAAACAGATCCTCACATTGCTGCAAGGTGATGGCAGCAATGAGGGCTCTGAGCATGGCTTACAGGGAAAGTACAAGCAATACAAAATACTGTATTGGATTAGGCACAGTGTGCTGGGCTCAGGAAAGCATACTGAACAGTAGCTGAACTGCAAGGAACACAAAACATGTTTCACTGTAGCTGCCAGCCCTTCCTGAGAATCACACCCCCATTATGGCCCATAAAAATGGAAATTACAAATAATGGCAGTAATGGGACCAAATCTATCCCAGCTGTTGGGAATGGAGAAAAAGCGTGTTCTTCCACTCTAGCATGATGCAAAATATCACAAAAGCAGTTTAATCCCCAAGGAAGTAAGGCAATCAGTTTATTTTCCAAAGATCTCTATCAGCAAAGAGGACATGCATATCCTGATGCACGAGCCCCAAAGCTTCTATGGTGGAGATTGGAAAGGAAACAATCCTTACTTCCCTCACACCATTTCCTTTTCATAGGGAAACTCAAAATCTGTCTGCACTCCTGTGACATCCTCTGCTTGCATAAGGCCTCCAAATACCCAAGACTCTGTCTGAAGCTATTCAGACAATATCAAACAGCTCACAGTCAGTTTTCCCACCACTCAGAGTTATCATCAGTACTGAGGACTTCTTGACCAAGTCAACATGAACTATGTCATCCCTGCCTATTTTCTCCTTTCATTTATTTATCATCCTATTAGACTCCCTGTTGAGTAGAAAGAGAGCCTGTTTCCAGATAAGTCCTTGAAGTTCATGAGAAGAGTTAGCCCTGGACAGGTCTCCCGGCTTATCTACTGACAGTGAGTGATGACCTGGCCCAACATCACGGCCACATGGTTCACTGCGGAAATAATGCTTTGGAAATAAGTAGCCTTTGTCTTCTCAGGTCCTGGCCTTTAAAACAAATTTGAACAGAAACTAAATGTCAATAGATATAAGTCTGAAGATAAGCAGATAGGAAAAACATCAGCTGAGCTCTAAGAGCCAACTGGGAGATCAGGCTAAGGAACTGGGGATGTGGTGAGTAATCTGTTTACACCCACTGGACTTCTGGAACTGGCTTTTAAAAGAGATCAGAGTTTTCAGGATACACTAAACACTGGAGTCTGCTTTTACATCCATCTGGTGACGTTCTAGGGCAGCGACCCAAAATTCCCATGGGGAGGGTGTGCTGTGAAACTCATACAGACAACAGATACCTGGTGCATTAATGCTTTGGGGCAGTGGAAAAGCAAGGGAGGTGTCTGTGGCTGCACAGCCAGGGATGAGCTGTAATGCCCTGCTAAGTGAGAGGTGACAGAAGAGCAGATAGGAATGAAAATCAGCCAAGACTTGCTTTCAGTGTTCTCATACTGGCATAAGCTCATATGCCCAGGGAAGAGAAAGGCCCAGCTTGGTTCAGTCCCATTCTTGCACTCTGACACACCAACAGATGGATAGCCAGCTATTTCAAAGCATCCTGCCCTTCCCAGCCGTCTCCAGCAGCAAGCAGAGCTCTTTTCTTTCTCCTTTACTCCTCTCTTAGGTTACAACAATGCCAAAGTGCAGTTAAAAGATCAGCTGCTGGTTTATTTACCATTGGTATTTCAGCATGGAGCTGGAAACCTGGCTCCTGTCCCCAGCACCACTGAAGAGTGCTGAGATCACATTCTTAAGGACTTTTCTGCAAAGGAATCTCGTTTATTTTTAAATTTCAAGATTTACCATTCCTCAGATGTGAGATATAGAGAAGCACCTGACACACAAGATCAGATTATTCCTGTTGTCCAAGCACCACATCCCATGAAGGTCTTGACTTGCATAAGGCCATGCTAAGCTTTAACTGGTTGAGAGGGCAGCAAAATAGCATCAACTGCAGTCATCTGCAAGAGGCAGATCCTCCACCACCCATTTCTGTGCTCAGAAGTGGAGAAGTTTGGCCTTCAGTTATTGGTTTGCACTTGCACAGCCCGATGCTCCCTGAAAGTTTCAGCTCTGTAGAGTCCTGTCCATCAGGTGCCAAAGCCTGTATTCAGGCATCGGTCTGACATTAGGAAGGCAGAGGAGATGTGATGGCAAGTCCTTGGTTAATAACCAGGGCAAGACAGTTCAGATCGTGGTGGAGGTTCAGATCTGTGACAGTTTGCCAGGCACGAAACTGGTGATTCATTGCCACAGCACAGTGAGAGCAAGACAAATAGTGTGAAGACTGTCCTTAGTAAGAAGTGGAGTACTAGTCTTATCTGCACAGGAGATGCACTCTGCTCCAAGGTGAGAGTCTATCAACGGTCACTGATATCACCCAATAGCAGCCCCTAATTTCATGGTCAGGAAAAAAAGCACTAAGTGTGTTCTGAAATGGTATCTTTCCTATCTGAGACACAATAAATGCTCTTTCCAAAGCCCTGGCTGGCTCCTTCTGCAGCTCCATGCACACCTGCAGCCCAGATCTGGACTAAGCAACAGCTCACTGTGGCTCGCAGAACCACAGCACAATACCCAAGGTGGCAGAGACGTCTCTCCTGAGACCTTTGGACTGTCTTCTGGCACTTTTCCTGAAGCTACTCAGGGAATTTTAACTCAGTGGAGCGAAAAAGCCATTAGATTTCCTCCTAGGGGTATTTCAGCACCCCTCCATTTTGGAGCACAGTTCTGCATCCGTGGCAGTGACACACAGCCCTGTTGGTATGACACAACCAGGGCCTCTCATACAGCTCCAGTTTGGCAGCCTCAAGAGCCCTGCCTCAAGAGCCCTGCCTCAGGAACATGACCTCGAGAACAGCTGGTTCCAGAAGACCCAAAACAGATGGAGTTTTGCCAGCCTCATGCTGAGGAACATCCCAGCTATGCATTACATCCTTACCTCGCGAGGGGCTTGGCATACACAGCCCCTCTGCACCCTCTGACAAACCACACGGAGCAGATCCATCTCCTTGCTCCACAGCTGCCGTACAGGAGCACGCTATTGATTTGCAGAAGCTAGAGCCGAGTTTTAAAAATTCCATTAATTAAGTGTTGGCGGAGGTTTTTGGAAAGACGTTCTGAAAAATACAGAGCTATAAAGTGTTTCCCTAGAAACTGAGGAAAGAAGTTCAACAATAAGGAAAGCACCCAGGCTGATAACAGCTATCGCTCCTGCTGAGCAGTGCCTGGCCTGCGTGGGGGGCTGAGCACAGAGGACGTGCACAGGACTTCTTTGGCTACTAAGGATTTCTGGTGCTCTGTTGTCCTCTCTGGGGGACACAAACAGGGAAGAGAGCTCTGCAAAAAGTCTGCTCAGTCTATAAGTCTGTTGCCATAGAACAGCATGGATGCATGTACTGAGTATTACAGGGATGAGAGCTGGTCTTCCCCTAGAGAGGGAATTAGGATGAGTGCCTGAAGTTAATTCCAGCCTAGTAAGTGACAGTTTAGCCTGGTATTTCTCACCTAAACAGAAATATGATCAAAAGCCTTGAAATAAATGCTGATTTAATGACTCGAAGTGTAGAAGCTGGATAGGTTTTGAAAAGAGCTTGTGTATATATAAGAATAAACACAAGCAATCTACTTGAGGCATCCTAAGCTCTTTGCTTTCCACGAATCCTCACTGCCAGGGCACTCAGCACACAAGCTCTCTTCTAAAACTTTTCTGCTCTCTAGCATCGCTAAATGAAATGCTCTTTTTGTCCCAGACTCTCAGCACAGACCACTCACAAAGACATCCACCTCTGCTTGCAGACCCTTTCCACAGAGGCCCCTCTGACAGTACCAGCTTTAGGCAACAAACCCACATCAGAGCCGGTCACCAACAGCCCTGCTCCCATAGCTGGGGCAGGAAGGAGACTGCTGGGTCAGCAGGGTAGGCTCCAGAATGGGAATTCAGAACATAATCATTGAATATCCCAAGTTGGAAGGAATCCCCCTTGAAATCAAGAATGTGGGTCATCAAGGTCAGCTGTCTTCAGAAATACCTGGTGCTCACTGTCCCCCTGGATGAGGGCTGAGGGAACAGAAGCTGGGTTAAATAATGGAGTATTTTCTTTGCTTCCAAACACAACTGATTCAACCAATTTGATTCATTCTTCCCTCACCTTGCTTCTCATTTCTCAAAGTCAAGACAAGATTAATGAACCCCACAGTTCTGCTGGAGGGCTCTGCCTGTTTCAAAATACTTCAAGCCACGAAAATATCCGCAAAAATACCTTCAGCAAGCAGAGAACTAAAGCTGAAAAAGCCAAGTTCAGAAGCAATTAACATCAATCTAAAATTCAGTTGATTTGGGGGCTCAGCTTAAAAATAAAAAGCAATTACTGTTGTGACAAACTCAAATAATATATTGTTTCTCCAAAGTTAATTTAGCAAAGGGAGTCTGCCTTCACCAACAGCTACAATAAAAAGGCTTATATAAAAGCTATTTGCTTGCACTGAACTTTCTAGTAATGTTTTTCCAAAAACTTATTTCTCAAGAGCATTTAAGCCTTTGCCCGGCATTTGGGGAAGCAAAACATCTTCAGTACAGCACGAGCAACACAGACCAGCTCTGACCACAATCACAAGCATCCATTCAGACAGTGGAGACTTCCTTTCCTTGCCCACGAGTATGAGATGAGCCTGTCCTCTGCTTCTCCCCTCCCAGTTAGGGACCTGGAAACCAACAGGGTTCTGGTGCTAAGGAAAAGGACTCAGAGTTACAGTCCCAGCAGAAATATTTCAAAAGCCATATGAAACATCACCACATAGTGAATACAGAGCATGCAATAGCAGAGTGCTTGGCCAATGGAAACACCAGCCAGCGTGTGCAAATCAGTTTGCAGATTTTGAGAAGCGTTCAGATTGCCCCTAATCAATAACTGCAGCTTTCCTATGTGCTGCACTCCTGCAAACTACCCTGGAGTCTGCCTGTGCCACAAGCTCTTTTAAAAAGTTTAAGCCAACGGTTATCAGGAAGTCAGCAGAGTATTTCCAGTCAGGTCTTTTCACTGGGACTGGCAAAGAAGGTGCAGAGTGGTGTGTCACAGCCTTCAGATAGCAGAAAAGGCTTTTGCCACTGTGGATAACGACAGAGGTATCTGCTCTATGGCAGCCAACAGCCCATGGTGAGCATTAAGTGCTGCTGGGCTGGAGCTGGGCAGGAGGAAGGACCATCTCACATTTGCTTATGAATGTGCCCTAAAAATACTTTTATACAATTGCTTGCAAAGAAGAAAATAAAGAGAATAGTTTTTTTCTGCTCTACAGCCCATTCAGGGTTCAAGTTTTCATTCGAAACCACTTGACAGTATCTCATTACCCTACTGCACATAATAAATGTTCCCAATAACAATCATCAAGTCACAAGAAATTGAAAAACCCTATAAAATAGAAATACTTGCAGGCTCATTTATTTTTCAGCTCTAGTATTAAAGAAAATGAGGCCTGCCACCCCTCTGTGATAAATACAAGTCCCAACGCAGACTGTCTAAAATTTCCAGGAACATATCTCTAACCTCACACTTCATAAAATACATAACCACTTTTTTTCCCCATGTAAAGGAAACAGCTGTAAAGTTGAATCTGCCTGCAATGTCCAGATAGCTGCAGAAGTGTAAAACTGTTCCCCACTGGAAGGCCTGGCATCCCCTGGTGCACTGCCCCAAACTCATGCAAGGATTTCCACAGGGCTCAGCTCCAACAAAGCCAACCTGTCTGCCTCACTGTTGTCCCCAGGTTTTGCTCCCCTTCATGTGAGGATTTTCCATGGAGCATGCTCAAGACCCATGAGGACCTGAGAGCTCCCACTGTGGCTTCATGCAGAGATGACAAACGTGTGAAACCCCTGGCTTCAACAGAAAATAGTCATTATTGCACATTCCAGCAAAAAAAGCTGAAATCAGGGTGGATAAAGGAGGAACAGTGGCTACTTGCTGGTAGCTGACAAGCAAAGTGCTCAAAGCCAAAAATTCAGAGTCTGGAAAAGGATGGAGGCAAAATTAAATTATACACCCAGAAGGAAGTCTGCATGTGCCACCAATCATGCAAAATGAAGGACTGCATCAGCACAGCTCAAACACAGCCAACATTGAACCTGAAGTATAATGAAAGTGAGATCTGACCACAGTATTTGATCAAAACAGCGAGGAGGTGGTGAATCAACATTTATTCAGAAGAGCTTTCAAATTGCCATGGTTTTTCACTCATCAGACCCCCGAGAATATCTTCTGCTGCCTTTGAGCATCTAAACATGCTGTCAGATCTGCCAGGGTCAGACTGATCAGCTGGTGGCACCTGCTAACTCCCCGCAGAACACAGCCTCTTCAGGAACTGCCTCTGAAAAACCTCCCCCGGAGCTGTGCAGAGGGCATTTTTGGCAGCGAGCTGATGGGGCAGACAGGTACACCCACAGCAGCCAAATCCTCATCCTCCCAAGCACTTCTCATGGTGTGCTATGCCACACGCTTTGAAGTAATCCAACAGGGAAGGGGAAAGTTTCTCACAAAGCCTAATTCTGATAGGAATCAGTTCTGTTTGTTTGTTTTGTTGCTGTGCACATTCTGCCTAAGCTGCAGTTTTCCCTGCAGTGGCAGTACTCTACACACCAAAGGTCCAATCCACCTGCAAAGTGGCAGAAATGCTGGAAAGGAGTATTGGAAACGTCAGCCTAAACTGTCAAAGATACAAGACCCTCCCAGCATCTGTCTCCATCAGTGGCAAATAGCATATTACTGAAAAATGCATGAGTGAGGTGAAGATAACACCACACTTCCCTCCTGGTACAGCCTGCTGATGGCCCAGGTACTCTCTCAGCTCTGAGTTTATAAGCTGAGAGATTTTCCTTTCATGAATGTTAAAATGTATTTGGGGGCATTTTTTTCCTCGTTGTCAGAAATAGATTATTTTCTCTTAACATCTTCAAAGGAAAAAAATGAAGGGGCAATTGAGTAGTGTCAGCACCTTAATTCCTTTTACAGAGCAGCTGCAGTAGCCTACGTATTTAACTACACTTCTGGTATTAAAAAGTCAAGACACATTTCATTAAGTAAAACACATTACCTTTCAGCATTGATTAGCAGGTTATAAACGTGCCCCGCTAAGCGCGCATTAAAGCTGCAACTTGAGTTACTGGTAACTTTCCTGATGCTTGAGTAGGTGAATCAGGGCTAGAAATGTTCTCTCTGATAGCACGTGCTTTGGGGAGACCCATTAAGAAGAGAAATCATTGTTAAAGACATACAATCTCTCCCTGTGCACACAAATGAAGAGAGTGGGATGCAGATGGCAGAGGTAAGCCCAAGAGACAGAAAGCTGAGAGGACATGGTGGCATGGCAGGTCCCCTTGAGGGCAAGATCATGTTTCCCCTTCTTCTGTACTATTTCCTCCTGATCTCCCTTCAGTAACTCAATAGGGAAAAGGTGTTCTGGAAGATCAGATTACACACATTTCTATCAGCTCAGTTTCCCCCAAGGCATTTCTCATGTCACCTGAGTGTCCAGGCAGAGGAAGGGTGAAGAATCACTTCTGGAATTTTAAACTTGAAATATCAAAAAGGTATTTCCTAGAGCTAACTTTAAGAAAACTCTGTGCACATCTCTCATCACTACTGGAATACTGCTTCTTCTTGTGTCTGTGCCAGCAGCCCAGGTTAGGTCAGATGTTTCCCATCCTTGTGTAAAGTGGTTTTGGTGGGGATTAGTTCAGCTCCCCACATAGTTCAGCATCACTATCTGCCTGACCACAAAAAAGGCCAAGAAGCAAAGGGACAAACCCCAGCCAATGCCTGCGCCAGGCCCCAGGGTCAACTACAGGCATGATGATCCAGGCTTCTTGAACAATTTCTTTTGGCATCATTCTTTGGTGATCTGTACCAAAATGTGTCAGTATAAATAGGAAGAGATTAAGTTACTATCATTATGCCACTGCACCAAAAAAAAAACAACAACCCTACCAAAACTTGCCTCAGACTTTCAGCAGGCAGACTGACTTATGCCTGGTATTTGATGGGACCTTATCTGCCCTAAAAAGGAAGTCTAAGACTAATCTAAGCCACACCTTACATCTACACAAATAAAAGAGCAAAACCAGGTACTGCTGCACAAGCAGAGACCTTAATCTACAGGCAAACAGAAAAGAACACTCCATGGCTTTGCAGGCACACATGCGGCCCCCAGCAGCATGCTGGCTGGATGAGACACAGTACGGGAGCCATGCAGTGCATCCTACCTCACATTAACATCAAGCTCTTCCATCACAGGCAATAGGCATAGGTAGCTGAGTGTTCAATGTCCATAGAAGAGACCTTGTCCTGCAGTGGAGAGAGTTAAAAAGGAGAGCTGTAAATTAAAGAACCTCTCACGGATGCACATTTACCCCAGTGAAGGCACCCATTCACTGCATTTTACCCCTCTGAACTTGTGGCCTCTTCCACCATTATATATGCACTCCCATTCAAAATGGGACATGACGACATGCATGTGCATAAGCTGCACAGGACCTAAGACATCCAAACATACAAATGCTCAAAGCAATGAGAAGTTCTTTAAATACAATCAGTTAAGGAAAGCTTGGAAACCTGGCTGGGAAAAGAAGCTAGAATGCTTGGTAAATTAGTTTCTGTTTTAACATGAAATTAAAACATTGACTTATGACCAAATTAAAACAGGTTTCCTGTGACACTATGTTGTATAGCCTTATGAATACTTAATAGAAGTACTGTAATTACAAAGAACTAAATGATTTGCAGCTCAAGTTAAAATAAATGTACTTAACTCCCAGTAACACTAAGTGATATAAATATTAATGGGGCTTTTAATTCTATCAAAAATCCATCATGAGAAATGAACACACCATCCTGATAACGAGCATGTGTGTTTGCTGCCGTTAATCCAGTGGGAAAACAAAAAAAAAAGGGATACGTTTCTGAGCATTTCTGGCTGTCAATTGCCCCTTGTGTTGTTTCTCTGGAAAGCCAAGGATGAGGCTACCACCATGGTACCGTTAATAATAACTCAAATAAAAATAATGTCGTTGTAGTTCCTTGGATTCAGAGATTGCAGCAATACTGAGTCAGGCTTCCTGGATGTGATGCCAGGTTTGTCGTGCAAATGAACACCCACTATCCAGGCCTGGTTCAGCATTTACCAGAATTAGCACTTCAGAAGGTATAGACTATACATAGTTTTGCCAACAAAACTTACTCAAGTGAGCGTTTTATCTGAGGAAATTCTTTAATATGTAGACTACCACTACATTTTACAAATGTGAGAATGAAAAGTCGAACATTTTTCATCAAATCACCTCTGCATCCCTAAGATGTGACCTCCAACTTTAATTTGGAGGTGAAAATATACCATCTCCTCTGCTCCAGCTCTGAAGTTCATCCATGGAATGAAATGCCTGGCAGGCTGCTGGGACAGCTGCCTGTCAAAGACACAGGAAGAATATCCTAGAAGTGTTCTTTGGGGATATAAAAATACAATCAATGTTCTCTGAGCTCAAAGTAATGGACTAAAATAAACCTAATTATTTCATCTCCAAAGAGACCTAAGTAACCTCCAAGTTGAAATTGCTCATTTGGCACATGAGTTGAAATTAATTTGAAAGAAACACATATGAATGGGACTAATACAGTGTTTTGTTTCAAATCCAGGCAGGTGCCCTTTCTTTCCTGTCCTGTCAATGCAGAAAGGACAGACGTAAAGCAAACAGGACACTCAATAAATTGCAGTCAGAACACAGGAAGCCGTGCCATCTCCTCCGCCTGGCACAGCTGGTGAGCACCATGTCCTTCCTCAACGCAGCCTTCAAAAGCACAACATCCTGGTGTGCCGTGCAGGAGACTGAGGCCCAAAAGCTCTGATCAACCCCACCATGGAGACTCGGATGGGGAGGAAACAGCTCCCTGGCCTAAGATATTCACTTGATCTTAGCACTGAGTTAACGCAGGTGTGCCTCAAGGAAAATCTGAATAGCTGACACTGACTCAAGGGAAATTGTTCCTATGCTGTGCAGAAGAAAAGGAGTTTGAGCACTCACTGTCACAGTGGGAGGGCACTGCTTGCTGCAGTTTACACCTGTTACAGTTCTGAACTGCGAGGGAAAGATGGACCTGTGGGTGTCAGCAAGAGCAGAGGGTGGGCATAAAAAAAAAATGCCACCCATCTGCACTACCCCAGCACACTTCTTCCCCTCAGCATTAGTATTCGAGAGGAGTCCTCCCTCTCTTTTGCTTCTCCCCACAACAGCCCAGTGGTGGGACTTGCAATAACCGGAGTCCCAAAGAAAAATGACACAATACCATATAATGCAAAATCTCTGTAAACATATTTGGCTCACATTGAGGGCCTGGTGCTGTTCTTTATTATTAAAGTGATTACTCATACTCAATTAGGGAACTGTCCTTTGCCTCAGAGAGATAACAGACCTCCTAACTCAGCCTGTATGCCACCCAGTCCATCTCACGTATAGTCCCTCCTGCACAAAACAGCACATAGTATATATTTAGAACAAAGTGGAGTATTTAGTTGATTGTATTACCCTTAAAACAGGCAAATGTCAGCAATATGCCATGGAATGAATCCTAACATGGAGTAAGAATAAGGAAATCAGAAAAAATATATCCATATTAATGATATTTCAGACTTTAAAAAAACAACCATGGAATTTTTAAGCCCAAAAAACCTTCACAGAAGACTGTTTCCCTGAAAGAAACTTCACTGAGATCAGCACTCTTGGCAGTATTTTCCACATCAGCAAAGTCCAATATTTTTAATGGAAAAAGTACAGTATCTTCAGCAAGCTTGACATGACAGCTCCATAGTCTCCTTTGTGTCACAAGAACTCTTCATCTTATTTTATTCTCTGCTAATCAGAGCTACCAAAAAAAAAAAAGCAGATGGGATGACTAGTCCCAGTTATCACTGACTGCGCATGAGACTGGCTCAGACATGGGAAAAGCAATCCAGTAACAAGTCTCAGCGAGGCTGCACTGATGGCATTCGGTGAAATCAGAAGCCATCCATCTGTCAGGATGGAATCAGCTGCTTGTGCCTCATTCCTTCACCCAGCAAACCACTAAGGCAGCTCAGCAGATGTTTCCCTAGCTCTGCCTCTCTACTCCCTTACCTCCACGGTCATGGGACGCAAGAAAGGAACAAGGACATGGGTAAAACAATGCATCTTCCCAACAGTGCTGTAGGAACTCTTGGGGATGCTTTACTCAGTAGCTTTAAAGTACTAACCAGGAATTCAGTTCTCCAAGACCATGATGGAGCTGGCCAGCACAGCTAATGTCCTCTCTTACCTGACCACAGACTCGCCTGCTCTGCTGGGTGGCCTTGGTGGGTTCTGCTGCCAGGAGCCTTGTTCTGTCTGGTAGAAATATAAGTGTCCCACCAGGTGACAGCAACACCTAAGCCAGTCTTGTGAGGCATTTTTCCTGCAAGGCACTGATTAACTGAGACACTGACACATTCTTTATCCAATTTATTCCCATCCCACTCAAGCCACATCTAGTTCCACTTTCTGTCACTGCTGAGCTGATGACAACAGAAAAGTTGAGTCATTCTCCTGAAAAACTTACACCTCCATTTCCCGCATTGCTGGATTATGCTGCTTCATCATTTGTGACACCTTAAATGAAACAGTGCCGAGGGTGGACTGAGCAGTATGAAAAACCCATCTCATTTCACCTACAGATGCATACTGTTATACTGCTCTTCTGCACTACAGCAGGGGGAGGAAGATATTAAAAAGATGCAGTTTCTGACTCTGAGAACTGGACTTACCCCTACAGTTCTCTGACTTCACGCCTCTCTCTATAAATGCAAGGCAAAAACTGGCCTTCCCCCACATCCTTTGCCAGTCTTCTCTATTTGGAACAGTGACAATGACTTGATGCAGTCTTTGACTTCACTGTAGAAGTCCTGGAGACATACATTGTTACTGGGTAACAGCAGGGGAAGATAAAAAGAACCTGTCACAGACGTTTGGGAAGCCTGTTACAGCCTTCCTCTGGAAATTGTTATCCTCCACATCTCAGAGAGTAAATTCTTCGAAGTACAGGGAGTCATTCAGCTTTCTTCTAACATTTGTGATTCTTAGTTGAAGCCAGAGAATCACTGACATAAATAAAGATGACTGCTAACATCTGAAGCTGTGGTTTCAGGATGCTCCTTACTTCCTGCAGTGAACTAAAACCGGACTTGAATACAAAAGCTGTTCTCTGATTCCCAATATATTCATATTTGGGGTCATTTTTCTTATAGCTTCATCTTCAGAATAATCAGAGAAACAGTAGGTGTTAACAGAGGCCAACTGGACAAAATTTTCCCAGGTACAATATACCACTACTATGGAGTGAAAACCACCCAATCCAAAACTAAATTCTTGCTCAACATAAAATTCCTGCTCACCACTGTTTTGGACAACAGCCCCAAACCCTCCAAGCACTGCAGGAGTGCATCCTCTTCCACCCACAACAATGCCAGAGGGATCCAACAACTTCACTCCCATAAAGTACCTCTCTTTCCTCTGTCCTTTTCTGAGAAAGGTGGTGCCCCCTCCCATGGCACTTCTTGCCTTCGCTACCATTGCTGTGTCCTTTTCTCCTTATAAGGACAAGGCTGCTGAGTAGTCCTTCAGCTGTCAGGGACAGATTGCTGAATTGATTTGAAATGAACATCATTCCAGCAGGTTAAGCACTTTGCTTAAATGGGCAAAAGTAAAAAGACAAAATTGACATGTCACTTGAAAAAAGAAAATGGAGTCAAGCTTTGAATAGAAAAAGACAAGAAGCGTCCTTTCACTGAAGGGTTATTTTATAAAATGGCTCTTTGAACTCTGTGGCTTTAAACACCCAACCTGTAGGTGCTAAGTTTAGCTGGCTTACATCCGCAGGTGACGCAGGACTCGCAGACGGTGCAAGGGTCACAGTGGAAACGAGCACCTTGTCCCACGTGTCTGCAGAAAGACAGGCATCACCATCCTGGCACACACGGCCTGGCAGCCAGCATCCCTCAGCCTCGTCATCCCCATGCCAATTTACTACTCTGCACTTCCAAAACAAAAAGGCTGAAATGCTAACAGACACCAAACTCATGGCTGTTGCCATGCAAAGGACACACAGCTGCAGTTCTGCCCACCACTCTCCCAGAGCAAGCCCCAGCTGCAAGGTCCTGCACCGACAGCACATACAGCAAAACCAAGCCCCTCTCCAAACAGCCACAAGCAGCTCTGCCAGCTGAGCCCAGGACTGTTAGCTCGTGTCATGCCTTCGTTCTGACACTTCAGAGCCTTGCAAATTGAGGTCATTTCTCAGTCATATGATATTCACAGTCTTGGGCTACAAAAAACGGGAGCCTTTTGCTTGTGCATGACATATCCACTTGATGTGTGCCCACAGCAAAATTACCAAGTGATTTTTCTCTTAGATGCATGATTTTTATCTTCTTGAGGAACACTGAAGCAAACTTTATTTTAAACCTCTTGATAGCAGTAAAGCGAAATGCAAACAAACCCAAGTATTTACTTCTCTATTTACAGCAGTAAAGTTTCTATGGGCTGTTCAAGGGTGACTTTGCTCTGTTCCAGAGACATCTGCATGAGATCCTTCTGTGTACCAAGCTATGTTTGTATAAGAGCTCTGAGGAGAGAAAACAGCTATAAAACTTGAGGAGTTATTTGCTGTGACATTAGTATTATGAAATTTCGCACCTCACCGCTCTCACCTTCAGCAATTACTACCAGTTGGTAATCAGGATGTTCCAAGTCTTTCACTGCAGTATCAAGCCCTCAGCACAGGAAGCTAACAGAAAGATCCAGCGGGAAGCTGTGGGTCTCAGAAGGACCAAGATACAGCATACAGCAGATCAACCAGTAAGTGAAGGCAGGCAGATGAGCTGAGTTCAGAGAGCACATCCACAGTGGGGATGGAAGCAGAGAGGAATGATTTCCTTGACACTGGGACAATTGGTTTTGTGCTTCTAAGGACAACCCAGTGTTACTATTCCTTCACTGCCACAAAGGGCTAAATCCGGCATGCTGTGCTGCCCTCCAGTTATCCCTTCAGGAGAACCTTACATGTGTTTGACAAGGATTTGTACAGTGCTAACATGCTTCATCCCTGGAGACTTGTCATAAAACTTCCCCACAATTCACTGCAATTTTTTCCCTTTCTAGAACGCATTTTCCAGCTCCTCTGTTGTCAGCACACCAGCAAATAACCAGTGCATGGAAATCGGTGCCCTAGAATAGCACTGGCTGTGCTTTCTGCAATTGCCATCAATTACATTTCCTTTGTCGTCCATTGAGAAGGAAATACACAGCCGAGAAACATGCAATAAAAATGCCAGGAAAGCAGAAATCCTTAATCTGAGACATGGGTGTGATGGCAGTGAAGGTAAATGACAGCTCATGAGAGGGCTGACGAGGTACAGGGTCCCCAGCAGTATCATTAACTCAGCACACGGTGACCCTGTTCTCAACGAGCTTTATCTGAGACCCCCACTTTTACCAGTACTCTAATAAATAATTAGCCATTACAGCACTCTCCTACTGAAAATGAACTGCAGAGAGGTGTGCTCCCATGGCAGAGGTTAGCTTACAGCCCAGCAGGGACACTGTGGGCTGTGACATCTGCAGTGACTCAGACCCAATCCTCCTAAACAAGGACAGGTTCCAGTCATCCTGTTTTAAAAGCTGCCCTGCTCCAAAGCAAACAGAAATGCCCATGAAGATGGGCATTCATCCCATCCATGGATGTGCTGCTCCAGCCAAGTGAGCAAGCAGTGAGAGGAACCTCACTGCCAGCATTTTGCTATCTGGGGCTAGCCTTGCTTGCAGGAAAGCCTTTTCCACCTTTTTCTCTCCCCCACGTGGATTCCCATACTGTCTGTAGAAGCTGGGACCGTGAGGGAGCAGTGGGGCAAACTGGGGTGGTGAGCCAGGCCACAGCAGGCCGCATGTCACAGTGCAGGGGACATGTTCTGCTCCCCACCTAGAGCCAGCACATCACTGACTTTATGGTGTTGGAATAAGATTCCTCTCTGCATTTTTATTGCTTCCAGGAGATAGCTTTGCAGCCTGTGAAACGCAAGCAGGAAACAAGCCCCTGCTTTGAAGCCCCGCACCGTGACACCCACTGCTGTGTTTATCTGCAGGATCAGGACTTGAGAAGAAATCAGAATGTTTCCTGGCATAGGTGCACTTGTTTGTTTTAATTACTTCTTGGAACCGTGACCAATGATATCAGCAGAGGTGTGTGGAATTAGTTCTGTGATTTCAGCTGTGTGAAGGGGTTAGGAGAAGTTTTGCATCTCACCCATCCAAATTCATAGAATCACACAATCATTTGAGTTGAAAGGGACCCTCAAAGGCCACCTGGCCCAACCCCCCTGCAATGAACAGGGACACACACAGCTCCATCAGTGCTCAGAGCCCCTCCAGCCTGGCTGTGGGTGTCTACAGAGATGGGGCACCATCACCTCTGTGAGAAATCTGTTCAAGTGCATCACTACCCCCCTCATAAAAAGAAAAGAACTTCAACAAACTACAACTGCCACAGGAAGTCCTAAGCCAGGAGCTTTCTGCTGCCCCTCTGCAGGAGTGAGAAAGCCACAGATCTGTGGGACAGTCTAAGAAATGAAGGAGAGACAGCCCCCTCAGAACTGCAGATCTGTGTAACCAACCCAACTGACTCATGCCTCCACTGCCATTTCTTCACACTCCGTTAAAAGATGACAGGTTGTGCAGAGAGAAGACTGGCTGAGAATATTCATCTTCAACTGATCTGCCTCCGCCTCTCTTCAAGTCAGTTAGTTGAGCAGCAAGCTGAAATGATCACAGTCCCCAAGAGAACATGTGATTCTCCAGATCTGTACAAAATATATAAAGCACATGGCTATTACCTTCTCTGGTTAGGAAGCTGATACCATCAGGGAAAGTCAAAAGGTTAATTAAATAATTACTTCTTGAAAAGATGGAGATGCTGCAAGAGGGAACATGCTGTAATACATTCTCAGCACACAGGCTCTGATCTTACCTAGGGCAGAGCTTGTTCTAAGCATTTCATTGCAGCAACAGAACGACTTTGAGATGTCTGCATGTACTTACATACGGAGCAGAGACATTTTTTGGTGACAGCCAGAGGGAAACCACCACAGTACACAGCTTTTCCTGAGGGTAAGCAGTGAAAAAGTTGCAGTCTCTAACCAGGCTGCTTCAACTGCTATGGGTTTGGGGATTCAAGAGTCCTGTCCATCACACCACAGCAGGCATTTTAAGTCAGGTTCAGCCCCATGAGGCTACACAGGATGGCCCTGGGACAGAAGCTGTGCTGAAGGGAGAAGGGCAGAAGAATGGAGCAAGCTTATGTAAGTGACCGTTGGTGGGTGAAGCCAGGGCAGGATCCAGGCACTGAGGTCAAGCTCTGCTTAGGAAGTACGGATGTCAAGAAGAACAATTTTATAACCAGCTGTGCAGAGCTGGGCACCTCTCAAGATGCTGCTGCTGTTTTCAACTTCTCTTCAATAGAATTACCAAACTACTGAATTCATCTCAAGCCACAAAATTGAAGAAACCAAAATAAACTTGACACAGTGAGACCTTGAGGGCTGACCCTGAAGACTGTTCTTCTTTGGGTAAAACTGTGAGCTTCATGGCACTCCTGATAGAGGGAAAAGACTAAATGAGCACACAGGGCAAGCTGCTTCCAGCAGGTTATTTCCAAAATAAGAATGACAGGACATGCTTTAGGTGGGCTGTAAGTTCTCATCAGCCAGACTTTCCAGGTAAAACAAGCTGTCCAGACACTAATTGCGTCTGGCACCAGACACCCAGCAGCTATGAGATGTTACATGGCTCATTTTTTACAGTTTCATAAAGAACTGTTATTTCAAACAGCAGACATACTTTGACCGAGTGCATTTTTAAAATTCTGCTCGTATCAGACTGCTACTCCCTGAAAAACAGCATGAGGCTGATTTCTGTCAAACTCTATACTATGTAACCCATGCCATCACTTCCCTTGTGCTGGGGAGCAGGGCACTGGCATCTCACTTCACGTTGCTAGTGAAGTGCAGTTTCATAGAATCAATGAATCATAGAATCAATGGCTTAGGTTGGAAGGGACCTTAGAGATCACTCAGTTCCAAACCTCTGTCGTGGGCTGGCTTCCTTCCACCAGCTGAGGCTGCCCAGGGCCTCATCCCACCTGGCCTTAGGCACCTCAAGGATGGGGCACCCACAGCTCTGAGTAGCACTGCCCTCTGAGTAAAGAGTTTCTTCCTAACATCTAATTGAAATCTCCCTTATTTTAGTTGAAAGCCATTCCCCTTGTCCTGTCACTATCTGCCCATGCAAAAAGTCAGTCTCCCTCCTGCTCTGAAAGGAAACAGTAGATCTGGTAGGCAGTGGATGCCAGAGGCTTCACTCCTCATTTCTTGTGATGCTGGAATATGCATCCCACTGAGGAGATTTGCTGAAGCAGTGGACACTACCCTGGATCAAGCATTGGCTGCACAGTTACACCCTCACCATGCTGCAGGATGTGGAACAAAGGTTGAACACAATTGTATTTGGACAAAGCTTCTACATGGGACAAAGTGATGCTGCACTAGGAGGAAACATTCACTGAAGTAAGACATAGTGACTGTGGCAGGCAGCTCTTAGTGTCTCAAAGCAGCTAAAAACAGAGCATGCTAGAAGAGAGTAAGAAACATCAAGTCCCGTTCCTGCAGCACAGAGAAGCTTCCAAACCCACAACTCCACGGCAATGAGAAGATAGGGAAAGTTGGTAGCTATGGCCATGCAGTCAGAAATTAGAGTAAGTCATAGAAGTACCAGGTAAACCTGTAGGTGCAGAACAGCTTGATTTTAAGTGTATTAGGAAGAGAAGAAATATTACAAGTTAGGCTGATCAGCCAGAAAATGGTAGAGCTGTTGATCATGATTCAGGAAAAGCAGATATGGCCAATAAGTACTTCTGCACTCATTTTAGGAGCCATATTTTCTGCTTATGAGCTTTTCCATCCCCAGAGATATTAAACAATTTTTCAGAGGCCTGGGAAGGTAACCTTACACATGGTTGATCTCTATTTTCAGTAAACTTTGATCAACAGAGTCAACAAAAAGCAAAAAAAAAAAAAAAAAAAAAAAAAAAAAAGTAATGATGTTTTGAATTAATGAAATGGATGATCTAGGCAATTATAAACCTATCAATCCACGACTGATCTCCTGAGGGATAAAACACCTCATAAAGAGTACCGCACATCAATAATTTAAGATGGAAAGCAGAATCTGGCAATACAGTGAGGATTAGAGGAGAATAAATCTTGCCATCCATTTTCAGGGCTAATCAACAGCATTACCACAGTAAGAAGTTGCTGAATACTCTGTATACTCAGAAAAGCATTTGATTTGGTACTACATGAGGCTTTTATAAAGCAAGAACAGTATCGACTCAGTATAGGACTCCTGAGCTGAGTTAAACCCAGTATAGTGAGGAGACTCAAATTTGAATGCAAACTGGGAAATATTGCCTAACTGCTCTAGTTCTAACGTGGTCTTTTGGGAATGTGTTATTGGTTTCCTGTTACTCTTTTTTTTTTTATCTGAGTCTTGGAAAAAAATATTGAAATTATCATTTAGAGCTTGTTTGGATATGTTTTGCAAGAAAACAACATGTATTTGTGTACAGCCTAGGTGAGGAAGCCAAAATAAGGCAGTACTTACAGGACAAGAGCAATCTGGCTTCTGAAATAAATAACTGAAAAGGACAGGAGGTCTCTGCTCATCACCAGCTCACTTCAAGTTCCTAATGCCATTTGTTATGGCTAATATAATTCTCAGGAGCATCTTGAAACAGGAAAGCAGGTAACCAGGCTGCTGTAGGCTGCTCCACAGTGATGTCAGTATATAAGAAAGATGTTGGATAACTGGAAATGCGTACCAGAAAAGCCACGAGACTTAGGAAAGAAATGGAAGATGTGTTTTTACAATGAAATTATTTTGGAGAATAATCTATTTAGTTTATTCCAGGACAGGCTGAAAAAGGACTTGAGCATATCCTGTGAGGACGCACTCAAGAAGCAGGACACTGGTGCCATGAGACTATTCAGTGGCAGAATATTTTCTGGGGCTGAAGGTTTCCACAGTCCAGCAGTGCAGTATGACCGAACACACTCCTGTCAGGAGGCAAATCACTGCAGATAATGACAAGGTGAGAGCTGTGAGCTGATCAGAGGACAGGAGAGCAGAAGTGGGAGCTATTCTGGACAGCCTGGCTAATGGAAGGCAAAGAGTAGACTGAAGAGATGAAATTGCGATGTGAAGGTGTTGCAGGAGCACCCAAGGATTGATCAGTGTGTCCAGACTGATGTGTGTGGCAGTTATTTGGTAGTTATTTGCCATCTCTAGTTGCAGATTTCAGCCTTTCATTCTTCAAACACAGCAAATCATTCCATGGAAAGAAGACTCAGCAAAAACCTGTGAACACTTATAACTGATTGAGATATTTTCTTTCGTTTCAAAGCACCAAAATCTCACTGCCTGTCTAAGCAAGAGAAATTTTGGATGCTCAGACAATAGAACTGTGGAAACCCGATGCTTAAAATAGCAAGAAGAAGGAAAAGAAAAAAAACAAGACACATAAACTGTAGACCTCTGCTTGAGGAACAGAACTTTGCCTCTCCCCATCTGTAAGAGGAGAGAAAAGCATTACTCCTTTGTACCCGCTGAGACTTGAAGCTCCTTCAGATGAAATGTAATCACTCTAGAGAGCTGTTTGGAGCTTTTGTTCAAGATTTCATGCAACTCAGAGAGAAGCAATGCCACTTCAGAGCACTGTGTTATACTAATTGCTGGGATAAAGGGAGGCAAAGAGAAAAGTCTGTGTGTTCCCCAAGACTGCCTGCCGTGCCCCTGCTTACCCAAATGCTTGCTGACTTACTGGTGGCATTCAGGAAGAGGTAGCCAACCACACCAGACTCTCTAATTATAGCATGACCTGTTACTAATTACTGTTTGACTAACCCACTGCTGTTGTATTATTGTGCTAAATAAATGATATCCTCTGGCAACGTTTACAGAGCTAATTTCCTATTCAGCCTGAGAGCCTGAGGAGCAGGAGAATGAACACAAGGAAAGAGATGAAGATCTCATGTGCCCTGGAGGACTGCTGAGCAGGCTGGGAATTTCCTGACCACAGTATTTTCAAGGCAGTTCACCATACTGTCAAGCCCCAGATGTTTCATCGCATCACACATGGTCTGGGAAGACTGCTGATCAAATCTAGCTGGCAGGTACACTTATTCTGAAGTGTAAAGCACCTCTGACTTTCCAGCAGCCATAATCACCTCTAGAATGACACAGCCCTAGGTGTGCAATACCCAGTCCGTCCCCTTTGATGCACAGAAATATTGCAGAGAATCATAGGCAACTAAACTGTACTTACTCTTAAATAACGGCGAGCTTTCAGCTTTGTTTCCCTTTCATAACAACATGTTGAAAACTACAGCACGGTAAATACTACAGAAACATTCCAAAAATATGCATTCACACATTTAAACAAATGATCTCCTGTTTCAGGGTTTGCTTTCTGTCAATATATCCCAGCAAAGGAAGTGACTCGGAAGAAAGCTCATGGGAACAGCACGGTTTGAATCAAACATTGCGCATTATTCATGACTAACAAGTTCTGAATTTGCAATGACAAGGAATAGCTTTCAGTCACATACACTCTGCAGTTATTGATAGCGAGGTCTTCCTAATTCTTGAGTGCTGCCAGACTCGAGCGTGCTGCTCCTATGCTAAATGGGTGTGGAGGTCACACTGTGCTCGGACTGCAGACTGCAGGAGGAGATGGGATGCTCTGTGGCACTGAGAACAGGGCCTGGCCTCACAGCACTGGCAGCATCGGTGTAGTCTGTCATTTTGAAACCTGCTAAATTTAAGCATGAAAAAGGGTTGGTCACAACCAGGTAAACCAGCTTAAGGAGAGCTCAGATTTCTTGGATTTTGTCTCTCAAATACCGAAGCCATTTCCTTTGTGGATTCATGTGGGGGCTGAAGTCTAGATGTGGACATGGAGGTTAAAAATCTGCTTCACCTACAAGCTATCTTTTGTCATTTTTCACCACTATTCCCTTTTGCTCCTCCGTGGTCTCAACACTTGTTGCATCCAATACGCATCAGCTGGAGTCTGGGTGTGACCAGATCTGAACTATTCCACAGGAACTGGAAAGCAAACATCAGCTAGTGTCACTGAAGAAGATGCACATGGGAACTCACACCCTGCTCAGCACATCCTCAGATGCTCCAGATCAGACTGTTTCATCCATGTTGCTTCCATGTGCATATGGGGCAGCACAGCAAGCAGAAGCGTGGGGGGTAACACAGCACTGCTCTGCTCATCACGTAGCTGCTTTTAAGTGCACAGAAAGAAGCTTTAAAAGTTGCTATTGTGATTTTGTCATTTTGTGCTCCCTTTATGGAGTACAGTGATACACAATGGAAGAGAAGGATGAGCTGCAGCCTACAGATGCAGTTTAATATTTTGAGACTGCTTTTAAAATTTTCTATGTGGGTGTTTGCAAAAGGACCTATTTTATATCTTCTTTTTTTTTTTTCACTCCTAATGAAACAACCAACTTTTACTCATACTTACACTGTTCATCACGAAGTAAATAAAAAAATCTACTTGTCCTAATAAGAAGTTGTGATGAGCAGAATTAGTCAAAAATAAATACTCTTGTGAAACAAGTTCCAGACGTGCCTGCCAGCTGCAGTATTTAATGGTCCGAAAGGCAGCCTGGATACATGGAAAGAAATGTCACTGCTGTTAAAACAAGGGCAGACACTTGCTTGAGAGGCATTTCTACACGTTTCCCAGGGCTGGAGCAGAAAGCCAGCCAGGGCTTGGTTCATGTGATGCTAATGGGACAATCCCAAGTCTCCACAAGGACCTGGGTGTGAGTGGAGCTGGGACATCAAAGCAAGAGCCGCAGGGAAAGAACAACAGCAGGAAGTGTGTGTATGCCCCTTGCCCACTGCTGGCAGAGCCCCTCTCATTTAGTAGCACAGGAGGCACAAGCCATGACAGCAGCCACTGAGCATGAGGTGACCTCAGGGCCACATGACAGGTGCCACCAGCACAGCAGCCAGAGCACTGCGGAGCTGTGCAGGGTTGGGAGGCAGCTGTGGGCACTGCGCTGTACCTGCTGCCTGGTGCGCTCAGCCTGCGAGCTCTCACCCTGAGATAAACTTCTCTGTGCTCAGCATAAGAGCTCTGTATTTTGTCATTTGAAGGAGAGTTCTTTTCCCTGAGCTATGCCTGTTATTCTGGAGATAACTCATTTCTGAGGTCCTGTGAGCTTGTTTGCAGACAGGCATCTGGGGAGCACCACCTGTCCTCTGGAAACGATGCTTTGTTAGCACAATTCGGTTGACCTTCAGTCAGCTTAAATACAGACAGCCTAAACAAACATTATTACAAAGGGAATTTAAAAAACCTATTTCCTTGTTTTGTATAACGTACGAGATGAGGAAGTTATGGATCTGCTTGCAAGGACAAGGCACTGCTTATAGTACGGAAAGCCTAGCAATGCTAGTGTGAGCAAAGCATCAGCACGTGCTGCTTGGGTACATTCTGAGCATGCCTGGGTGCATGCAGAGATACCCTGGGTGCAGGGTGAGCTGCCCTGGCTGTCCTCCACTCTCTTCAGGGTGCACAGCAGGGCATAACCTGCACAGCATCCACCCCAGCTGCACCTCCAGCTCCCCACGTCTACCCAAAACCACTGCGCTGTCCACACAGCAAAGTGCAGGCAGGAGTGCATTAGCTCAATTCTGTTAGCTCTGATCATGCTTCAAGCCCACAAGTTTACATCAATCCAGATTTGAAGCTTTGGGAAATGCTCACCAAGACTGCCCTCACATCTGTGCTGGAGCAGGCAGAGCAAGGCAGCCTGGGACCGCACACATCCCATGCCCAGCTGCCCTGGAGCCAACCTGCACCAGCCATCTCTGCTCAGTGGCTGAAACCTTCTTTTCATGTGTCTAGATAAATGGCCTGAGAGGAAACCACAGTGTTTAAAAGAAGCGAAGCAGAACAGTGAGAATAGCTTCAAACAGATATAAACAAAAGCAGTGCCCTCCCACAGAGCCAGAGGCAAACCAGGTACAGCTCTCTCCACCCCTCCTCCTCCTCCTCCTTCTACGCTCCCCTCTCCAGCACAACACAGAGCACAGTGATCATCACAAAGATAATATTAAACTCCAGGACTGTCATTCTTGGTTTACACCTGATCTTCACACAGCTCACACCCTACAGCCACAGAGCAGCCACAGCTCACCCTGCACCGAGCTGCACCTGGCAAAGCCTTTGCAAACTCAGCACCATCTGATCAAACCACCACTAACAAACTAAACAGCAGTGCAGCTCCTGATGGCTGTAACTGTTAGAATGTTTAGTCGCTCTACGAGCAAATGGACAAAAGCTTTGGAACAGTTATGGATAGTAACACTTGTCTCACTTTAAGAAGCTTTTACGGGACTTTGTAAACTTCTGGTATTAAACTTCTACCTTCGGGACAGCCACAGTTCTTTTGAAGTGGGATTGCTGCACGCACCATGCTTTTGACTGAGTTCCCGTTTGTGCAAAAGTAAACCCCCACTCTGAGAAATCGAATTGTATTTGCCCAAAAGCAGGAGGAGAAAGTCTTCAAATCTCTTCTGACTTGTTCCTGCGTTCCTTGGGAAACCTTACAGGAAACGGTCTCTGTTTAAAGGTACCAAGAGGAGAGCACTGTGCACACATTCCTGCACACCTGGAGCCCGGTGGACGTGGGGGTCATTCACAACGTGGTGAATGCAGTTCATAAGCACTTGGTAGTGCCCTTGGAAAGAGAAACACAAAATGCAGAAGAAAGATGTTCACTCGGGACAGACTTTATACAGGGCTCCAACAGACCCCATGTTTTTCTTGAAGCCTGTCAGACTTCAGCAGGCCCTGGTGGAGGTGGGAGCTCCAGGTGGGATTCCCATCAAGCTTTCAGAAGAGGTGGCTTGGATAAAAAGCCTGCAGGAGGTTGCCTTCACGAACAAGCCCTTCAAGCATAGACTGTCGATTTTGGTTTAGTTTTACATTTTATAGCAATAAAACTCTCTGAATCATTTCTGCTGCACAGGTTTCATGTCCTGGTGCAGCAACAAGCGTTCCTCACCCAATGCTAAGGCACACCCTGGAGCTGCTGGTTTGCATCATGCAAACAGATCCTTCTCAGGGCTCACTGGCTGTTTCCTAGAGCTCAAAAATGGCTCAAAAATGGATCACTATGGATCCTGCCGCCCATTGTGATGTCAGCAAGAAGAGCCCCATTCCATTTCCAGCCAAGTCAGGAACACTCATAGATGAGAACCATCATTTTCTCCAGATGGATTCAAGGAAAGCCTGACTTACACTGGGAATCCTCTCACATTACCTCAGCCCGTGAGCACTGCTCGAGCTGCTCACTCCAAGCAAAGCTTCATGCACATGTATTTGTAGTCACGCACTTCCCTGCATAGTTTATTTTACCCTATAATCTCATGATTCGTGCAATATTGCACTTTCTCGGCAGGTCCTAACCTGCCTTTTCAGGAAATTATTCCTTAGGGTATCATAACCATGGAGCTGATTCTCTCACTGCATTAATTAATCCTATTTCCTTCATTAGAATTAAGCATGATTGCCACAAGGACAAGAGATCCAGCTAACAGCTCTGTGGCAATAAACTCCCTGCAAATCCCTTAGAAATGAACTGTAGCTCACAGATCCCCAAGTGCTGCTATCAATGACTTGTTTTTATCATAATTGTGGTTATTAATATTTCATATTCATCACACACACACACACAAAAGTTTAAGTGAATAAAAAGCTCTACAAATTCCCTTTCACATCAATATTCATTGCCTCTCACTCACCAGCTGCTCAGGGTGGGCTGTGTCTGTTCTGGTGCTCAGCAGCATGGAAGGGGTAAAACCAAAAGAATGCATGAATCCTAACAAGCCATTAGCGTTAAGGAGCTTGGATGGTAAACAGTTTAGCAGTAACCGAGTTGCTTGCCTCATACTTAATAATAATAAAAAAAAAATATATCCAGGGAATACATCAATAGTGAGCAATATGTGTATGCAGGTAGAATAGATTTAATGCATACATAATGTTCTCCGCCAAATGATTTTTTTCAGCTGCATAATGAGCTCCTACCAGTGCACGAGAATTTTGGAACATGCTCATGAGCAAACGGCAAACTGAATTAGATGCTCCAGCCCATTGTATTAGCAAAATTGTTTTTCATTGACTTGCAGGACAAGGCAAAGATGGGAATGTCTCGGCTGCAGTGGGGCCATCTCTCCAGCACAGCGATGTGCTCTGTGCCAGCCTGGCCCTCCCACCACCTCCTGCCCAGGGGCTGCAGCCCTCACCTCCTCACTCCTCATGCCATGGAGCCTTCCAGCACCACCATGCCCAGCTGTGCCAGATGCAGGAGGGTTTAAAACAACTGTGATAAAAAACAAAAAATCATTAAAAAACAAAAGGCTGAAGAGTGCAGGGTCTAGACTAGAAGCTGGGAAGGGACAGGGACGCTCACACTGCAGCTGCTGTAAATAAAATTCACGTTTAACATTAACGACTGATTGGATCTTCTGCACTAAGGCTGTATGGGTGCCTCACTTGGGCCTTGCTACCCTTGAACTCAGCAATCCCAAACGTGTTAACATCACCAAACTTGTTTCCCAAAGCTGGTTTCATTTTTGCACCCTCTCAGCTGTACGCACAGCTCTCAGACGCATGCAAAAACCACTGAGGTTACAAACAAGCGTTGGCTGATTACTCCCCCACTCTTTACACGGAGCACACTGAGCCCACAGAGCACAGGCATGCAGACAAGTCAGCTAGCAGTTTACGGGCTTGCAACACGGCTGCTTTAGGGCTGCAGACAATGGCCAAATGCCCAAGTGTCCTGACTGCCACCGTTCTGGAGTCCCTTTCTCTTCCAATCTATTTTTTGTTTCCTGCATGCAGTTCTCTCAGCTGTTTAAATTGCAAGAGCAATTTGGAGGTCTAGGAACACAGCTGGGGAAGAACAGCCTTCCCAGGAGGTCCCACATGGACTTGTTACTCAGGTCAAACACAAGACCATGCCCAGCCCAACAGAACCTGTGAGACCAGCAATAGGAGCTGAAGCACCAGCACACCGTACTCTGGGCAGTGCAGCATGATTTCAGAGCTTTGTTTTATTTTTTAATTTCTATATAGCTCTGATTTCAACAAAGAGAATAAATTTCAAGCTGATGCTCTGCTCTGTTCAGCAGAGATGCCCTGAAACATGGGCCCACATTTCCCCTGGAAGCCCTTAGGAAGCTCTGTGTAGGGCCAACCCATCTCCTGCTCTGCTCCTGTTTCTGATCCTGGTCCTTCCCTGTTCTTGCTCTGCTCCTGCCCCAGTTCCCTCCATGACAGAAGAGAAGGGGGAAGAGGACAAGGAGGGCAGGCTGAAGGCCAGGCAGGGGAGTGCCCTCTGAGCCTGCCAGCTGTCCAGAGCCAGCTTAAACCTTTTCAGCAGCACAGATTCCTCCCCATCCCCTCCTTGCTTTTGAAGACAGGGAAAGGGGGTCCCTCAGGCATAACCTCTCAACTGCAAGGAACAAAGGATGTCAGTTACAGCGCACAGAGCATTAGGAGGAAACGTCAGTGAGACCTCTCTGATGGCCCTTTTCTGCAAGGCCAGGTCTTGATGCTTGTGCTCACAGCATAGCACATCATTCCTGAGGCAGTAATATTCAAGGAGCAGTTCAAGAAGGGAGATACAGGTTGACAAAGCAGAGACCAGCTTTCCTGGCCCTTCCATCTATCTGCCTGTGTCTTACCTCCACCCCTCCCCCTGACTCAGCCAGCCCAACTGCTGCTTTACTTTATTCCAACCCCATTGCTAAAAAGCATCCTTATTAAAAGCAATGGATTTGGTATTTAATTTTCCCCTTGTATGGTGGTAAGTTGCATCATGTCCTTCTATGAACGATCCAGAGGTGAATTTTCAGCACATTTGGCACAAGCTGCTGTCTAACATAGGAAGGGATGCTATCAGTTCCAAACATTGATTGAGAATAGCTCAGTTCTTGTCATGCCAGTTACCTCTGAAACATGTTTGCTCGAGGAACTGACAGGCAGCAGTCAGATGTTTTCCAGCCTGCTTTTCATCACCACTCATCAGATAGCAGCATACAGTTGGGGAAAGCACAGGGAAAGAGTCTGAGATGTGAGAACTAATCCACCCTCAGAAGAGGAACTGATTCTGCATTTTTTTTTCCTGCTCATCTTACAGTAAATAAAGAATTAAGGAAGATTGCTGAATATCCATCCATTCAGGCAGCAGCTGAATCTCCTGCTAATTGCTTTGGGATGCTGAGGGAGGAGGGAAAGCGTTGGGACATTACAATAAGCAGTAAATGCTGTGATTGGTGACTACCCACAACCTTACATCTGCACATTCACCACTAACAACAGAAACTGGGGAAATGTTCCTATGAAGACCTCTATGTAATGAGCAAAGGTGAACTTTAAAAAAAATAACCTTCTTCAAAGGGAGAGAGAGAGATGGGGAAAGTCATTCATCGCAGCAAACAGAGCCCAACCCCTGGGTTGGTCTGTGCTCACAGGGAGGAGCATCCTAATGGAAAATAGTGCCCGTGCCTTCCAGCAGCACCAGCTGAGCAGACCCTATGGAGCCTCTGTGCACCATCACCAGCAGAACCAGCAAGCAAACAGTTCTTTCCCCAGGAGTTTTCTTTGTGATCTTGGCTTTTTCACAAATAATAATAATGACAACGATGATGATGAAATAAAAGCAGATTACACTGTGTATGGGAACTGTTGCATCATGGCCTGAACCACTGATTGATCACCTGAGGCGAGCTCTGAGTCAGCTGCAGGAGTACAGGTGAAGGCAACGCACCTGTGTGACTGGAAGGAGTGGAGTCTGACTCCACCTCTCCCAGACCCCATCTCAGGGCTGACCACCACTGGGAAAGGATCTCTTGTTGGAGGTCCCTCCCATGCGGAATTTCCTTTGTGAGCCCCAATCTTTGGAGACAGGTGAGTATTATTATTACTGATTGTCTCTTTACCCACTGGATGATCCTTCTAAAATACACCATCTATTGTTGACTAACTATACCATTTGGTATTATTCATTGGTGCCTTAACCTACACACTGAAATCAGGCTTTTCCTACAGGAAGTTTCTATTTTTCATCCAAAAAAGGTTCTATGAAAGTTGTCAGATTTGTCACTTCACTATTTCAGCTCACTGTTTCCCTCTAGGCAGGCAGGAAAACAGATTCTGAGGACACAGAGAGACAAACCAGCCCAGGCGAGGGGCTGAGGCAGACCCTGAGGAGCTGTCTGATCACGACAAGCTGTGTTCACATCTCCTGGAGATGGCATCCAGGGATGGAGATTCCACATTCTCTTTATGTCCTCTCCCAGGGGAGCACACACAGAGGTGTTTCTACAGTCTGCCCTATATCTGGAGGCCTCCCCGCAGTGAGTGGTTTTCCTGCTCCCAGCAGACACCGACCCATCACTGCTCTCCTTTTGGCAGAGCTGCCCACTCCACAATCCCTTCTGCTGCTCCCTGCGCACCCCAAGCGCTGCCAGCTGCTGTCAGTGGCATTCAGCTCTGCTCACAGAGGCCAGAGAGACACGTTTACAAGAGGAGAGGCTCCAGATAGTCTGGCTGCATCCCACCCGCTAACAGCAGCGCAGATAAGGAGCGCTGCCTTAACTCAAGCAGGAAAGAAATCCCAACTCACTCGCAGTTTAATAAAGTGCAGAGAGGCAAAGGAATTTAAACTCAGCAAGGTTTTCCCTAAGTCAAGCCCCTGCAGAGAGCAGCCCAGAGGACAGCTGGAGGGATGAAGGCATTCCCACCAGGACTCCACGGGTGATGCAGACACTTTTGCCATCCCACACCAGTGCTATTTTTGCCCAGGCTTGGAGCATCCATGAAGGATGATAAGCAGTGCACGCTCTGTTTGTCATTTTTCTCTGCACATGTCGTTGGGACGCTGCTGTTTTTAGCCAGGCTTTTGGAATTCTTCATCACCTAAAAATGTTCTCCTGTGCCAAGATCACGGCCTTAAGTCTCTCTTGGATTCCCTAGTTTTGGATCCCTGATCTGAGGGGCTCTCGCTGCTCATATTTTTTTTGGTTGCTGTTTTTAAGTCAACAGAAGCTGTAATAATGTCCATGGACCTACGAGTAGTGGAGGATGAGATGGTTGCTAAAGAAGAGGGATGTGGCTGCTGAAAGGAGAGGAACCATCTGGAAAACACCACGGAACCGAACATCCCAGAATCCCTCCAGCTCCATCAGGCGGTGGTGCCAAGAGAGGAAGATGAGGGAGCTCCCAGCGTGGCAATAAATGTGGATAAGCCAAAGAGAAGCAATCAGTCTGCTGCCAACTGTTATCTCCAGTACCAAGGATAAGTAATGGTGCTGCTCCCAGAGCAAGATCCTTCCCACCTGCACAGTGCTGGGCAGCCAGATAGCACCAGGTGCCGGCAGCTGCTTTCCCCTCACCCTTCCTTCCTTCCAGATTCTCTCTGATGTCTCCTACATAACTCATTGGAAGTACAATCTGCTGAGTAGATTTTTTTTCCATGCAATCTGTATTTACCAGCCAGCTTTTGTACGCCGAACAATGACAGCGTTGTGAGTTTAATGACAGTTTATTGGCATCCCATTGTCGTGGCATTGTAATGCACGAGATCACTCCGGGCTCCCTTTTGTCTTCACTGCAGAATAAAGACTCTTTAAAAAAGTTACTGTTGAAGAGGCTATCAACACTTCCAGGCCAAAACAACCCAAACCTCAACGACAGCGCTTCTGATGTGTATGCTGAAGTCTAGAACAAACACCTTAGGAAACCACAAGGTCATGGCCCACGAACATCTCAAGCAAGGTGTCCCAGGGGATTGCTGCAGTTATGGGGAGGCTCTGCTCAGGGCTCTGTGGTGCTGATGGGGACAGGGCAGGCAGAGCTCAGCCCCTGTGGCCACACTTTCCTCCATGAGCCAAAGTCTTGCACAGAGGCATCCATGCTGCTTTGATGCCACGGCAGACAGTCACCTGCACACTGTGGTGCTGAAGGAGGAGACCATTTTGCTTCCTGCTGGTAAGAATCTCCCAGGTGATTAAGGAAATCACGGGCAGAAAATAGGAAATTCCTTTCTTCTGCTTTCCTGGTTATTTCTCTCATTGTGCAAGTATTGCTTGCTTTATCCTATTAAACATAAACAAGGCTGCAGATAAGGCTGCTGGTTTCTCTCAAGAGCTGTTATAGCGTGGATCTATCAGTGAATGAGCCAAGCGGAGTGCTCAGAAAATCACGAGTTCATAAAAGGTGTCTTTGCAACTAGATTTCCGACAGCTCCTGTGAACTTCCCCTGACCTACAAAGCTCTTAAGCGAGTGGATGAAGGAGAAGAGGAGGAAGGGAGGTGGGCTGAGGGCAGGGGGAAAGCCCAGACTCACAGCTCTTCACATCACAAGCACATCCAACCCAGACAAACCCCACACACCCTACAAGTGTCCCACAGTGTGCTGACTATTGTCTCTTCACAGAATAAAGGTTTTCTATGTAGATCTCCTAGAATTAAGAAGGATGCTGAAGCCCCAGGTACTTGGCCACCTGCTTCCTGCCTCACCCTGCCTCTGGCTCCCACCCTGCTCCGCTCCTCTCCTATTTCTCCTCACTGGTGACAGTGGAAAAGCCTGAGGTTAGCTAGTACAATCCTGCAATACCTTTCTGAGACAGAGAGCAGGTCACAGAATCACAGGATCATAGAAGCATTGAGGTTGGAAAGACCACTAAGATTATCAGGTCTAACCATTAGCCCGTGCCTGTGACCACTCTGAGCCGTGGCCCTCAGTGCCACATCTTCCCATTCCTTAAACATCCCCATGGACCGTGACTGCACTCCCACCCTGGGCAGCCCATGCCAGTGCATTACCACTCTTTGAGAATAATTTTTTCCTAATATCCAACCTGGTCATATCTTCAGCAGACAGCACCCCCACAGCAGTGACCAAGCTCTCCTGGTTTCATTCCCAAAAACGCTGGCTTCAAAACAAATCCTGGAATCTATTCAAAAAAGACAGGTTTTTCTTTAACTGTCCCTCAAGACCTTTTGGTTTCTAATGCTCAGCATATGCACGCTTGTACCAAATTTGGTTTAAAAGCCAGCTCAGATTCAGCTTAGATCAGTTTCTTTTCAATGCACGTGAGCAACACAAGCCACTCTGAGATCAGTTCTTAGAAAACGCAAGCTTAAAAAGGCAAGACAAAACAGAAGATGAGATCTTGCTTCCTTTGAGCTGCCACAGTTTTTGGTCACACTTACAACACTCCAGCGTAACCCTCAGTAACACTCAGGCTCTGTGTCTCACTGGAACAGAGAAAACCAGCTTGGAGCTTCTGATCTGACAGGTGGTTTTGTAACTCTTATTTATTGACAAAAAGATTGAGCAGCTAAAATAAGCCCTTTGCCATTCTGTGTAAAATAAGGCAGGCTACATAAATGAACTCGTTTGAGTGAAATTGCTTCTCCAGGGATGGAAGATCCACCAGTTCTGAGCAACCCAAAGCTCAGCCAGCATGTCATGCAGCTGTTCCTACAGCCTTCTACTCACAGGTCTCACCACTACAGCTACTGGGAGCTGCAGTAAAAGCTGATTCTGAGGTTAAAGAACCTCACTGAATTGTTTGAGTCAGAAGGGACAACTAAGGGCCACCTGATCCAACTTTTCTACAGTGAACAAGAGCAACCACAGCTCCATCAGGTGCTCAGAGCCCCTCCAGCCTGACCTTGGCCATCCATCTCCACAGAGGAGGCATCCACCACCCCTCTGGTCGACCTGTGCCTCACCACGCTTATTGTAAATATCTTATTCCTAATATGCAATCTAAATCTCCCTCTTTTAGTTTGAAACCATTTCCCCTTGTCCTGTCACAACAGACCCAGCTAAGGATGCTGTCCCTTCCCTTCCTACTGCCCTCCTTCAGATACAGGAGATGCATTGACCTTGGGTGGGGTTCAGTGAGCAGCCGTTCTCCAGCACTTTGTTCGGCAGTGGCACATAAGTGCCTGCTGACATGACTCCTCCAGGCTCCCCAGCTGAGAGATCCCAAGCATTTGCCTGCTCTTCATGCTTCCAGACCCCACTGCTTTCTGGGCACACCAGGGAGAATACCACTTAGCCTAACAAGAAGGACTTAGCCGGTTTGGGGCCCTGTTCATCTCTCTCCCATCCAGTAACTGGACCTCGTTGCAAGGCACCCGCTGATCCTAACGGCCGTGGTCACTGAGCAAGACCTCTTCTCTCCTTGTCTGCGTTCCTCTGGCTCCGCACCAAGCCTGACATCTCGTCACACGGCCAGGAACAGCCTGGAGCTGGCCCCAAGCAGGGGTCAAACCACTGCCTGAAAGCATTTCCTTTCATTCCATCCTCCCAGACGCTTTTATATGGGCTGTTTGGAAACCCTCACAGTCAAGTGTGGACTTTAACAGTTAGTTTTTTTGCTTCTATTATTATTAAAGAAAACAACTGGTTTATTTCTTTTTTGTTGATTTTTTTTTTAACTATTCCCTATAGGAAATTTTGGAATTAATCATGAAGACATTTCCTTAGCTACAGTCTTCCTTTTGTTTGTGTTTTTTGTTTGCAGGCAGGAGAACAGACAAGATGATCAGAGAAGTCCTTTTTTGGCTTTAAAAGCTCATAGATGAAATTGGTGGTACTATTACTGCTAAGCTGGACAAGGTTTTCAACCTTGGAGCCTGCCTTTCCATGGATTAGCACCTCCAGAGAGCAGCTGCTCCTTGGGTGACGAGCTGTCAGTGGCACAAACCGGTGACACAGGGTCACCTGTGCCTCAGGCACTGCCAGGCTACGCCTGGTTCTGCTGCTAACCACTAACAAGGGTTTGGAGAAGTCCTTTTTCCCCTCTCAGCATCCCTTCTAAAAGAAGAAAGTAACAGCACTGTTGTCTTCAGTAAAGAGCATAGGGTAAAATAATGCTATAGGCAAGAACCGTGGTATCATGACAGCTTATGCTACTCGACTTTCTGGCCAACACCTTTTCCCAGCTGGAA